>CANTUV010000030.1:11367500-13867500 GCA_947685225.1 Garcia nutans
ATAAGCCTCATTCCGCAGCTCATCTAACTCTGAAATTTGTAAAAATCTTTCTCTCTTTGCTTTGTCCAAGTCCAAATTCAGAGTCTTGATTGCCCAATATGCTCTGTGCTCCAACTCCACTGGTAAGTGACAAGCTTTTCCAAACACCAATCGATATGGACTCATACCTAGAGGAGTTTTAAAAGCAGTCCGATATGCCCATAGTGCATCGTGCAATCTGCTTGCCCAATCCTTCCTGGATGTGTTGACTGTTTTCTCCAGAATTCCTTTTAGCTGCTTGTTGGATGTTTCCACTTGTCCAGAAGTCTGTGGATGGTATGGGGTTGCCACCTTGTGCTTCACACCGGATTTATGCATTAACTTCTCAAAAAGCCTGTTGCAAAAATGACTCCCCCCATCACTGACTATCACCCTTGGTGTGCCAAACCTGCTAAGAATGTTTTCCTTCACAAATTTAACAACAATATTAGCATCATTAGTACGGGTGGGGATTGCCTCCACCCATTTGGAAACATAATCAACAGCAACTAAAATGTATTCATAACCAAAGGATTTGGGGAAAGGACCCATGAAGTCTATTCCCCACACATCAAACAGTTCAACAACAATATATGACTGAAGAGGCATTTCATTCCTCCTTCCAATGTTACCTACTCTTTGGCAACGATCACAGTGCTTACAATAGTCTTGAGCATCTTTAAATAAAGTAGGCCAGTAAAAACCACTTTGAAGCACCTTTTCTGCAGTTTTTCTTCCTCCAAAATGACCCCCACAGTGAAGGTCATGACAAAATTGAAGAACACTCAGTTGTTCTTCCTCAGAAACGCACCTGCGAACTATCTCATCTTTGCAAATCCGGAATAGATAAGGTTCATCCCAAAAATAAAACTTACTCAAGTGTAGAAACCTTTTCTTTTCCTGAAAAGACATGTTAGATCGCAAAATACCACAGGCAAGATAGTTAGCAATATCTGCAAACCAAGGTGCATTAATTACCACAAACAAATGCTCATCAGGAAATGCTTCTAAATTTTTATGAATGCTATTAGATGCAAGATTTTCACTAAAGTAGGGTAATCTGGATAGATGATCAGCAACAACATTCTCACTACCCTTAGTATCCCTGATCTGGAAATCAAATTCTTGCAGTAACAACACCCATCTAATTAAGCGCGGTTTAGCATGCTGTTTTGTTAAAAGATATTTAAGAGCTGCATGGTCAGAATGAACAATAATTTTTGACCCAATTAAATAAGCTCTAAATTTGTCTAAAGCAAAAACTACAGCTAGCATTTCCTTCTCAGTTGTGGTGTAGTTCATTTGTGCACTATTCAGGGTTAGACTAGCATAATATATTACTCTCAAGTATTTGTCAACCCTTTGCCCAAGAACAGCTCCTACTACATGATTAGATGCATCACACATGATTTCAAAAGGTAAAGACCAGACAGGAGCTACAATCACAGGTGCACTAGTTAATTTTTCCTTAAGGGAATTAAAAGCTTGCATGCATTGTGCTGTAAATTCAAATGGAACATCTTTCCCCAATAAATGGCACAAAGGTTGGCTTATTTTGGAAAAATCCTTAATAAACCTCCTGTAAAATCCTGCATGCCCTAGAAAACTTCTTATTCCCTTAACTGAGGTAGGTGGGGGTAACTTAGCAATCAGTTCAATTTTAGCCTTATCTACCTCAATTCCTTTACTTGACACCACATGACCTAAGACAATGCCCTGAGTAACCATAAAATGACTCTTTTCCCAACTTAAAGTGAGGTTACATTCAATGCATCTCTCAAGCACATGAACAAGTTTATCGAGGCAATTATCAAAAGAATTACCAAAAACAGAAAAATCATCCATAAATACCTCAATAAAATCGTCGATCATATCTGAGAAGACAGACATCATGCATCTCTAAAAAGTTGCAGGTGCATTGCATAAGCCAAAGGGCATACGTCGAAATGCATAAGTCCCAAAAGGGCAAGTAAAGGTTGTCTTTGACTGATCCTCTGGAGCTATTGGTACCTGATAGTAACCTGAAAGGCCATCCAGAAAACAATAATGTGAGTGTCTAGAAAATTTATCTAACATCTGATCAATAAAAGGAAGAGGAAAATGATCTTTCTTTGTAGCATTGTTCAACTTCCTATAATCAATGCACATTCTCCACCCAGTAGTAGTCCTAGTAGGAACCAACTCATTATTCTCATTTTTTACCACAGTGATTCCAGATTTCTTAGGAACTACATGAACTGGGCTCACCCACTCACTGTTAGCAATTGGATAAATTACTCCTTCGTCTAGTAATTTGAGCACTTCTTTCTTAACCACTTCACTCATATTTGGGTTAAGTCGCCTTTGGGTCTCCCTCACAGGTTTAGCTCCCTCTTCTAAAGTGATTCTATGCATGCACATGGAAGGGCTAATACCCTTGATGTCACTCAATCCCCATCCTATTGCTCTCTTTAATCTTTTAAGCTCACTCACCAGCCTCATCTCCTCCCCTTCACTAAGTTCACTAGATATTATCACAGGTAAAGTGTTATTATCCCCTAAAAACACATATTTCAGGTTCTTAGGTAACTCTTTCAGCTCTAACTCTAGTGAGGGGTTCTTCTCTTCTTTTTCAATGGGGGAAGGTTCAAAAATTGGGTCATCCTTAAACTCCTCTATTTCAGCATCCTCTAAGGTCTCAAGACAACTGGCTATTTCTACATCAAAAATTTCCAAATCACTATCCAAAGTCAATGCCAACTCCAATTTATCAGAGGAACTTGTCTGCAAGAAAACATCTGAAACAACTGCATCAACACAATCAATGAAAGAACAATCCTCATATAAAGCAGTTGTAGGAATAGGAGAAGTGTTAAAAATAGAAAATTCCACAGTTTGTCCCAAAACAGTCATCGATAATTTTCCATTCTTAACATCTATCAAAGTATTGGTAGTTGCCATAAAAGGCCTACCCAGCAAGATGGTGTGTGCAGATGGTGAAGAATTACTTACCTCCATGTCAAGAACAATGAAATCCACAGGTACTATCAAACCACCTACTTTAACTAACACATCTTCTATAACCCCTTTCGGGAATCTAAGAGATCTATCAGCTAATTGCAACACCATTTTTGTTGGCTTAAGTTCCCCTAATTCTAAGTCAAGGTACACAGAGTAAGGCATTAAGTTCACACTAGCTCCCAAATCACACATGCCATCAGTACATTTTCCATTCCCCATAGCAATTTTAATAATAAAGCTTCCAGGATCCTTTAGCTTAGGAGGTAGTTTATGCTGCAAAACAGCACTAGCTACCTCAGAAACTATCACCTTTTCATTCGGCTCATACCTTTTTTTCTTGGTATTCAGTTCTTTAAAGAATTTAGCATAAGCCGGCATGTTCTTAATTGCTTCAAGTAAGGGTATAAATTAATACTTACCTTAGATAGCATGTTGAAGATATATGAAAACTGCTTATCTTTTTTATCATCCTTCAACCTGCTAGGGAATGGTATAGGTGGCCTGTATGGATTGCTTGCCTTGTGCAAATCTGGTGTAGGGGTCTTCTCCATTAATCTTTCTTCAGCACCTTTGTTCTCTTGATCTCCTTCCTTTTTATTCTCTTGCTCACCTGCATTCACAGAATTATTTTCAACATTGTTTTTAATTACCTTGCCACTCCTAAGAACAGTCACTGCTTGTGCCTGCTCAGGTTGACTTGGGAACTTCCCCTTTTGTTGAATCTGCATCTGTTGTGCAAGTTGCCCCACTTGGGTCTCCACCTTCTTAAAAGATGCTTCTAAGGAATCCAGTCTCTTGTTGTTCATCTCTTGGTTTTGTGCACTGACTTTGATGAAGGCTTGTAAACTTTCCTCCAAACTATCTCTCTTAGGCTGCATTTGATTTGAGGATTGACCCTGCTGCTGGTTCTGTCTCTGGAGCAAATGGAAAGGCTGTTGAGCATTATTTGTTGTCCAAGAAAAATTGGGGTGATTCCTCCAGCCAGGATTGTAAGTGTTAGAGTAAGGATCATTCCTGGCTCTTGGTTGAAATCCTCCCATAGCATTAACTTGCTCAGCTTCATTCCCAAAAGTCTCATATGCAGAGGGACATATATTTGCTCCATACCCAAATGTCCCACAGATTCCACACACTTCTTGAGTAGATGAAGAAACATTGTTCTTCATGTTTAGCATCTGAACCTGTCTTGTCAACTCAGCTATTTGACAAACCATTTCAGTATTGGCTTCCAGTTGATTCACCCCCTTGCTTCTTCCCCTTACACTCTTTTGTTGAGAATTAGCTCCCAACATCTCAAAAATCTCATAAGTCTCATCAGCTGTCTTTTCTCCCATGGCTCCCCCAGCTGCATTATCAACAGTGTTCTGAAATTGCTGGGTGAGACCATCATAGAAAAACTGATTAAGGAGTTGAAGTGGGTAGTGATGATGCGGACACTGGATCAATAGCATCTTGAATCTGTCCCAAGCCTCATGAAATGGCTCTCCTTCAAACTGAGAGAATGTAGCAATCTTCCCTCTCAACTCAGCTGTCTTTTGGTGTGAATAGAACTTGCCCATGAATTTATTGTAAACTTGCTCCCAAGTTGTCAGTGAGTTCTCAGGCAACATCATGAGCAAGCTCTTTGCCCTATCCTTCAAAGTATAAGGGAAACATCTCATCCTCAACTGATCTTCTGTTAGTCCTCCCAAAGGAAAAGTGTTGAGGGTGGAGTAGAAATCCCGAATAAAGTTCAAAGGATCTTCATTTGGAACTCCATAGAATGATGGCAGCATGTTGTAGTGAATGTTCTTCAACTCATAGTTCCTTGCTGCATCTGTCAGTCTTATGCAAGAAGTGGAAGTCCCAATTACAGGTCTAGCAAAATCTCTCATGGTTCTTTGCCTTTCTTCAGCCATCTTTACAGATTTTTCAGATTCTAACTCAAAATCCGAAATGTCTTCCTCTGAAGTATCAAATCCTGTGAAAAGCTCAAACTCCTCTCTGCTCCTTTTTACTCTCTGAATTTCTGGAATGAATGGATGTAGCTCTCCTTCGAGTGATCTCCTGCCTTGCATAAACAAAAATTTCTAGAAAAAGAAATATCAAAAGAAAAAGACAAATAAAATAAAATGAAAACAATGAAAAATAATCTAAAATATATTTTTTATTTTTTTAATTTTTTTTAAAAAATAAACAATTACGCCAATTAGCCTCCCCGGCAGCGGCGCCAAAAACTTGTTACGCTCAAATTAACTCTACCACAAAGCGTCACTCGCAAGTATACGAGGTAGTTGTAGCAAAGGTGATCGCCCCAAGGTCGTTCTCTCAAGGAAGCCAAAGTGGGTAATTGATTATCAAATTAAAAGTAACAAGTAGTAAAGAAATTTAAATTGCAAAGTAATGAGAAAATTGATTTAAGCTGAAAACAATAAAAATAAACAAAAGTGATGTTTTGATTTACTTGATAAAAGGGTCTAGGGTTTGCACTTTTCTACTACTCATATATATGAACGGTTATTCCACTTAACTAATTTAATTTCTAAGATTAAATCTCAAACAACTTAATTAATTGAGTCAAGGAAATAAGCTCTCGCATTCAAACATCTTACAACTAGTCTTGTTATAATTGAACAATCTTTTTAATAGGTTATATCTCTAATTCACCTAAGTCCTTAATTGAATTATTCCAGTATTAGATTTCATCTCTCAATCCATCATCTAATACCTAAAACACACAATTGATGGCCAATCAATTATATGTAAACAATGTTTCATTCAATAAAGGCAAAAGAAATCATTAGTTAAGAGAATAACCAATTCATACAATCATAGTAAATCCATACAAACCCTAGACTAGATTAAATTAGTTCATGATGTTATCAAACATACTCATCTCATTAATAATAAAAGAAATCAATTTAGACATGATAATGTTCATAAACACAATTTCAATGAAACTAAAGAGACAAAGTTTAAGAATAAAACCAAGTTACAAACTTCTTGAAGCTTTTGATGAATCTCTTGATCGAATCTTGTAAGAAGGATGAATCAATGGCATGAACAATCTAATCTAAACTAGTTTAATCCAAAGTAAGATCAAAATCCAATAAAACAAATGTTTAAACCCTAAGATCTCTCTCAGTCGGCTAAACTCTGCTCAAAATCGTCAACCACCCCCAAACCCTAATTTTCTTTTTGCTTTTATACGAAACGTCGGCTTTAAAATTCGGTGCGCGCTTGGTTCATGAGGGACACGGCCAGATGATGAGGGACACGGCCGTGTGAGGGCTTGTTGGAGGGACACGGCCAGGTGACACGGCCGTGTCCCCTGCATGTGTCCTCCTCTGTTGCTTTTAATCTTCTTTTCTTCTTTGTTGAGTGACACGGCCAAGTGAAGCTTGACTTGGCCGTGTGAGTGAGTTGGGAGGGACACGGCCAGGTGACACGGCCGTGTCCCCTGCATGTGTCCTCCTCTGTGTAATTTTTTTATCTCCCTTTCCTTTGGTAACAAGTGGGACACGGCCAAGTCAAGGTGACTTGGCCATGTTGCTCTTCTTTGGAGGGACACGGCCACATGACTTGGCCGTGTCCCTTGCTTGTGTCTGCTACTGGGACTTGCTCTTCCTTTTAACTTGGTATGGGACACGGCCAGTGACTTGGCCGTGTCCTCTGCCTGTGTCAGCTACTGCCCATTTCATCTTCAATTTGTTTCCTTGCCTGTTTTAACCTAACACAGAACTCAAAACAAACTTAAAACACGAAGTAAATAAACAATAACCGATAAAACATAAACACAAACTAAAAACTAAATCAAAAATGACATAAAACTAACAATAAACTAAAACTACACAATTGAAGAAAACACTAGACAAACCGATAAAAACTAACGAAATACCTAAATAAAACAACAATTAACATAATAAACAAGGCACAAAACTTATAACAAAAACTAATAAAACACAGATGCTTCGACATGATTTCCTAAAATTGCAGTCAATTGGTTCTTCATGGTCTCAGCTAGGGTCTCTTTTATTTCTTCCATCTTGGCCTTGAGGGCATCATCCATCATTCTTTGAATTTGTTTGGGCTCCATTACTTTTGATGAGCAAGTGATTGAGTCATTACTAGATTCTTTGCTTCTGGCGTAGGTCGGATTGTCGTAAGCTTTAGAACGGTCGTAATCCAAGGCTGTGAGCTAGAGAGGATCAATGATATGAGATGCAAATGTATGCATGTATGCATGTACGCACAAACAATCAACAAAGAAATATAATTAGGATGTTCCTTCCAACCTTATAGTATCCACACACGAATGGCGAGTCTCTTTTCGTAGGTATATGGTTAACAAAGTATCAACATGGGGTATCTTGTTTTTCGAATAATTCCCTCGGACGTTTCAACCAATAGTTATATTTTCGAAAATGGAAATCAGTTCATGATAATTCCCATTAATTAGGTTTTAATCCATTCAATCAACTAAAGTAGCCTTTATGCTATATTAGATTAAAACTAAATTAAGAGGTTTATTATAAATAGATTTCTCACTTGAAAAAGTAACTAATGATTCATGCCAAAAAACAAGCCCATGATTAATTATTCTTAGTATAAACTAGGGTCACAATTGATTTTTAGTATTTCGTAATTGACCTAAATAATTTGCACGCTCTTTGTTAGAAAAGTTTGGATGAAAATAATTTTGTTTCTAAGCCTATTGTAAAAAGATTTTCGAGAAAATGGATTTTAGGCTTAGTATTTGGGTCATGAGCAAAGAATTTAGATTTGTTTTTAGAAAAGTTTTATGTCCAAAGACCATCTTAAAAAGTTTTAAAAATAACTTAGGTCTTTTAGATTTTAAAGAAAAATTTATTTTGAGCTCACAATGTATTTAGGTCATATTAGAAAAAGAACAAAAGAAATAAGCCATGATTTAAGTCAAGATAAATTAACCATAGTAAAACAACAAGCATTTGGGGTAAAACCTAAGGAAAGTAACTAGGCCAATTGCATGAGCTTTAGTCTTTGGGTTAAAAGGCTTAGGTTTCCATAGCAAGTATATACCAAATGGTACAAGGCTATGAGTGGTTATGCCATGCTCGATCTCTATACCTTGAGTGAAAGTATGGTATCCCTTACATAACACAACACGGGTAACACGGGCGTCCTAACTCACGCACAGGATGCAATCTAATATGATGCAATGGATAATATCATTATAAGAAAGATTAGAATAATATAAAGACCAATGAAATCAACTTCTCTTATCCCCAGTGGAGTCACCACTGTGAGCAGGGATTTTCTCCCCCACTCCGGGTGGAATGGTTCTGGCGACTTCGGCACTGTTTAGGCTCGGGGCCTTAGAGAACACGGACCTAAGTCTGAAGAAAATGGAGTCACCACTTGGATGGGCCGGGAAAAAGAAAGGGGTGGATAACTCAATTCCTAAGGAATTCCCAACCCCCTAATGGGTTCAGAAAGTTGGGTATGTGTGGGGAAGGTGAGAAATGGCCCAGCACCCCCACAATGCCCGGTTCATTGAAACCGGCCTCCTTTTCATATCTTAATATTATAAAATTCTTAAGTATAACAATACTATCTATATTACATGCAATAATTGAAATAAAACATCATTATATTAAAATCAAAGCAATGTCCAAACAAAGCAAATAAATGGACACCCATCCGAAGATGGAAACATGTCCTTACATCATCCATGATTAAACTAAATAGGACACCCACCAAAAGGTAGAAACATGTCCTTTACATTGGTCCAAAATATAAAAGTAATTTAAATTACATGATATTTAACTAATGAGGTACCCACAAAGTGGAAACATACCTCTTACAATTTTAATACTAAAATAAATAAATAATAACAATAAAGAAAACATCCATCCATGATAAATTAAATAAATCAAGCATTGAAATTAAATAAATCAACCATCAGAGTATATAATAAACTAAATAATCAAATCTAAAATTAAATAAAATAAGTAAAGATACAAATTAGGGTTTACTGTTTCTATTTAAAGTTCTTTAATTAACATTTATGGTTTTGGGATTTTAGTATTATTATTGTTATCATTTAGACTACTGTAAAGATTTTGAAAAATTGGAATGGATTATGGTTTTATGAATTTAAGAAAGTAGTAAGGTTTTTTGGTTAATCAAATTAGGGTTTTAAGAGTAACGTCATGAAATTAGGGTTTTGAAATCTTAAGACATTTGGTTTATAATTCATGTTTACTGGATTGTTATTTTAGTTTTATTAGATTATGGGTTTAGGGTTTAGATTAACTAGTTTGGAGTTTTAAGTTCGCTGAATTAGGGTTTGGGAAAACTTAGGGTTTACTATTTTGGTTTTTTGAGAAAGTTAGGGTTTTTGGTATTTTGGAAAACATATTTGGTTTTAGGATTTAAGAAAACTGTTTTGAGTTTTATAAAATAATTATGATTTTTAGAAAACGTAAAGAAGATTAGGATTTGGAGATTTAAGAAAACATTTAGAAATTTTGGAAAAAAGTTTGAGGAAAATAGTTTAGGGTTTTTAAAGTTTTTGGAAACAGAAGAAACAATTTAAGGTTTTTAGGGTTTTTGCAAACAGAAGAAATAATTTAGGGTTTTTAAGGTGTTTGGAATAAGAAGAAATAATTTAGGGTTTTTAAGGTTTTTGGAATTAGAAGAGTACTTTTTAGGGTTTTTGGAAACAAAGAAATAAATTAGGGTTTTTGAGGTTTTTTGAGACAAAGATCAAATTACTACCTATTTAAGGATCAAAGTACTGTGTGCATGAAACAAAGCTACCGTTAATATATAATCTATGATTAAAAATCAAACCTGCGTAGTTGGGTCCACCAAAATTGACTTATGGATGAACAAAGACAAAGGCAGTGTGGCTACCTTTGATGAATTGTTGATTGCTTGCTTGTTGCTAATCCTCTCTGGCTAGGGTTTTCTGTTTTTTACTCCGATCCAATCCAAGTTCAATAGTCCAATTCTTGATCACACTAATTTTTGTCTCCCCTCATCAAATTCCCCTTTTTTCTGTGTTTTAAAGTGTTATTTATAGGAAAAATTATAAGACTAATTCTAATTGTTTAAAGAAACTAAAATTAATTAGGAAAAGAAACCAAAACCAAATAGAATTTGGTTTCAGAAAAAATTGCGTTGGAAAATTTCACTGGCGAAAACTGCGAGCGTTGGCCAAAACTGCGAGGATTTGCCAGCCAATTCGCCACAAAAAATCCTTCAGCAAATTGGCCTTGGCCAATTCCACTTTCGGCGATGAATTTTTCATCGCTGATTTTTCCGTCGCCGATTTTTATTTTTATTTTTATTTATTTATTATTTATTTGTTATTTTTGTTTATTTATTTATTTATTATTATTTTCTTTATTAAATTTACCATTTTTATTTTTATTAAAAATTATAAATAATAAATACTAAAATAAATACTATTTAATTAAAATACCACAAAAATTATTTTGGACTATATAAAAAATAACGGACCGGACTGGGTTAAAAATTAAGGGTCTACAATAATTTAATCATTAGTACAAAATAATTGATTCACACATACAAATAACCATTAAATAATCACCAATAAATTAAAATTTTTAATAAAATTAGGGTTGGTATCTAGTTTAGGATTAAAATATGCAAATTAGGTTAAAATATGCAACTTAGGGTTTTGAAAAGCTATTTAGGATTTTGGTATGTAAACTAATCAAATTAGGGTTTTGGGATGTAAACTAATCAAATTAGGGTTTTGGGATGTATACTGATTAAATTAGGGTTTTAGATGCAAAATTAGGGTTTTCCTTAACCTAGGATTTAATCTATGCATTTTGGATTCTGTAATATAATTCTGTGTTTGGAGAGTGGAATCAGGGTTTTAAATTATCTAACTAAGATCAAATCTTACATGATTAGGGTTTAGATCAAATTGAATATGAGGTTGTGATTTGTTAAAAAAAAATTCCCGAAGTTAATTTATATTGAAAGATAACAGTATGCTTAATTAAATGATTAATGAAATTTTAAATGAAATAAATTAATAAGATCATACATGTATTGTCGGATCCTCCAAGGTAAAATTACCAAACCAAGATTGATCATTCGCAAGATTTCCTTTTGGATATCCTTGATCAACTGAAGTCTTGGCCGAACTCCAACAATTTGAAAATTATTTGGTCACTGCCTTAGTTCTACTCTTTGCTTTTTGTTTCTCTTTTATTCTTTTTATCTTCTGTTTCTTTTTTATTTTTAATAATCTTGATTGCTTCCTCCCTCCCCTAGCTCCTAAATGTAGTGTTCTATTTATAGGCTGTAATTAGGGTGAACCTAGCTCACAAATCCTCCTCCAACTCAAACTCTCTCTACTTATATGAAGCTTATTTGAATTTAAGCACAATTAGGAATACATTTGAACTGAATTGAGGTTAAATAGTGGCCTCATATCAAACTAGCCTAGCCAAATTAGATATGAGCTAGCCTCATGTCAAATTTGGCTTGCCAAATTCATTATGAGTGAGCCTTATATCGAATTGGCTATGTCCAATTTGATATGAGGCAGCTCATATTGAATTTGGCCTAGTGAATTCAACATAACATAGCCTTATGTCTAATTGGACAAGCCCAAACCCAACCAATTTGGTCCATATAAATAAATTAGCTCAACTTAACTGGACCAGACTTAATACAAAAATATTTAATTTAATTTGGGCATTTCATTAAAATCAAACTTAATCTGACCTCTTTTAATTAAAGACAAATTTGAATTGGCATAAAATTAAGGGTCTACAGTCTTGCTCCCTGCTTGAATGAATTTAAACTTGTTTAGTGAGTGAAAAGTAATAGGTTTTGAGATAATATTGGATATTCTGAGCTGGACTAAAAAAATAAAAATATAGTTGCTTTGATAGGTTGGGTTCTGGTTTGGGTTATGAACCCATAAATTGATTTCGATTTTAGAACCATAAATTGATTTAGGTTTTGGACTCATGGATGGTTTGAGTTCTAGACACGTATATAGGTTTGGGTACTGGACCAAGACATGTTTGGGCTCTATAACATTGAATTTGGATTAGGTTTTAGGCCCAGACTTGTTTAGCTTTTAGACACATGATTGGTTTGGGTTTTGAACTCGAGATGTGGTTTGGGTTCTGGACACGTAATTTGGTTTAGGTTATGGACCTGAGACTTAGTTTAGATTTTAGACCCATGATTTGGTTTGGATTCTGGACCCAAGATTAGATTTGGGTTCAGGACACGAGACTATTCTGAATGCTTCAAAGAGTCAAGAAAAACCACATCAACTTTAGCTCTTCTAACTTGATTGATCTTCTGTCATTTGAGAATTTTTGCTTTCTTCTAGGTACTTGTTTCATTCTTTAATTGATTATACTGACTTTTTGTTATTTGAGAGTTTTGGCTTTCTTTTTGCCACTTGTTTCATTTTTCAATGGATTTTGCTTATGTCATCTGAGAGTTTTTACTTTCTTCTAGCCATTTCTTCCATTCTTTGATGGATTTTGTTGACCTTTTTTCATATGAGAATTTTAGCTTTCTTCTAGCCATTTGTTCCATTCTTCGATGGATTCTGCTGACCTTCTATCATCTGAGAGTTTTAGCTATCTTCTAGCCATTTGTTCAATTCTTTAATGGATTCTATTAACCTTCTGTCAACTGAGAGTTCTGGCTTTCTTCTAGCCATTTGTTCCATTCTTCAATGGATTATGCTGACCTTCTATCATTTGAGAGTTATGTCTTTCTTTTACCCATTTGTTCCATTCTTTAATGGATTCTTCACTTAGCTAGCCCTCATATCCTCTCTTTGCCCCCATGCATGGCAAAATATTAATGGTTTTAAAATGTTTCGTACACACATAAATCAAAAATTAAAAAGGAGAAGTTTCGCCCCCTCTGTAGGCTCAAAACACCAATTTTATTCCCATGTAGACTCTGATTGATGTTTGTATTTTATCTAGTTCCTTACACAAGCATGCATCTCCATTTCTGCAAAGTGACTGGATCTTTCTTAAGCAATGGGCCTTCCATGCCCTTTAATTCCATATCTACTTCATATTTTCTTCGTAGAGTATTGTTGTTCAATTTGAAAAAAAATAGGCAACACAAGACAATAAAATGCAATGTGATATGCTCGTTTATGCATGTATGCATAATATGCATAAGTGATACTTACAGTGGTTCTATTGACTCATAGACCAAGGTGATAAGCTAAAACAATCCTGTTGGTTCCTTCAAGATGCTCATTTATGTCTTCCATAGGATAGTAGAAGACTTAAAATCCATACCTTTTATCTTCAGGATGAGTAGTGAAGACCCAAGTAAGGTAGGTAGAGACATAAGAGATACTCAAAATGATTCAAATGATCCATAACCTTGCAAATGATCCTCTCATTAGCCATATTGGGCTAATATGTCTTTTGAAGTTCAATAGTGCAATACATTTCCCTAAACTTGAAGGCTCTTATGATAAAAAAAAACACACATTTTTTATTTTAAAATCATTTTTTATCTTTGTCAAATTAGTGTAATTATACCTCAGAGCTCGATTTTCCAAATTAACATATATATAAAATGATAACCCTAGTTACCATATTAAACTTGGGAATCATTTTTATTAAAGTAAGAAATGTTGCACTTCAGATAGGCACATACACATTACTTGGCCAGAGGTCTCATTGATTTTAAATATTGTCTATCTCATATGCATGCTTATTCAAACAATCTCTAGTAATAGACTCTACCTACTAGGAGAGATCAACAACTCATTAATAGGCATGAAATGGTGTCTATAAGGGATATGGGTTAAATGAAGGCCATTTTTAGATTAGAGTCGATGTAACATTATGAACAAACCTTCACACTGCAAACTTTCTGCGGGCACCATATTAGGTCTAAAACACTAAACTCTAGACTTTATTTCATCCTTTTAGGCATCTTGTTATCTTGCTTCATGAAAAATAGAACTTGAAATCTTGCTTTATGAAAAGACAGAGCTTAAAATCTTGCTTCTTGAAAAGATAGAGCTTATCTTCTTAGCAGAAATCTAGATTTGATCATGATGATCTTTGCTTTTGCAAAAAAATTGAAACCCTATTATTCTCCCCTTTTCTTCTTTTTTTTTCTTTTTTTTTCATGGTTTTGTTTTCTTCTTTTTTTCTCTTTTTACTTCCTTTTCTCTTTTTTCTTTCCCTTTTTTTAGATCATAGTTCTAAAAGAATTGTATTATTTTGCACCATTTTATGTTTCTGACTATGGATGAATGGAGCGAGATGAGTTTGCTTCAGTATGGACTAATCCTTTGTCACCCTCACTTCATCTCAATGATAAAAGAGATTGAAGATATTAGGTCTAGTTCAGGTAAAGCTCAACTATCCTTATGGTCTTAAATATGCATCCTTTTTCTTGATCTTCTTGCCTCTTTACCTGAGTGATCATCAAACTTATTATAAGTGTCACAATAGCATAGGGTAGATTATCAGGTTTACAAGTCAATAAAAGCAATCTAAAATATCATGAAGGCTCAAAGGAATATACTAGAAATTCATGTTAATACAGTAGTTAATAGTTATTGGCTCATAAAACAATGCCTAGATCATTCCTTGAATAAGTAGAGTTCAATTTTGCCTCAAAAGTTCATCAAAGCATATTCTAAGATTGTCTAGGACCTAGACACTCATAACTATGCAGGAACTCTCTCTAAGTAAACATACATAGCTCAATACGATAGAATAACTCCCTTACCTAGCAAAGTTATAAGGATCATGATGCATAGATACACTAATTTATGAATATTAAGCTAAACTCGTCATCAATTGAACACCAAAGTGAGCAAAGACCAACATAAAGGTAATAAAAATAATTTATACATAAAAATGTTAATTGAAAAATAATCATTCCAAAAATATCAAAGAAAGCAGAAATACAATAATCAACACTCAAGCCTAAGGAAGTTTGTTAAATTGTAGTCGAAGGTGCTTCATCTAGTTGGACATGTCAGGGTTAAGGATCATGCTAGCTTGGGTCCTTTTCGATTGCTTAAGGATAACATCTTCTTCTTCGTTCTTTTCTTCTATCTTAGCAACTTTATATTAGTTAGCCGCTACTTCTTTTAGAGGAGCTCCTACATAGAGCTTGCCAGAACCAGTATTCAACACTTTTTCTTCTTTAGGTTCAGACTAAGCCTATTATTCTTCTTTTGATTCTAATTCACTATCACTGTCAATTGAACCCCAAAATTCATTTATAACACAAATAGTCATTATTTCCACATGCAAAGTAGGTTTAGACATGCTAAATATAACTTCCTCCCTTTCAGCTTCTCATTTTACGTCTTGAAATGAGGACAAAATAAAATTTTACTTTAATCCTTCCCCTATCATGAAATTTACTGGAGGTGGCACTCTTCCAAACTTGGGCAAAGGACTACTCTTAGTATTGGGCTTATCAGGCTCAGGTAGTTTATCATTGTCGATCAGATCTAGGATCTTATGCTTTAATCGAATCCATCTATCTATCAAATGTCCTTCTACCTGATGAAATTGACAGAAGGCTTTGGTATCAAATTTTGGTGGTAAAGGATTCGGCAAAGGTCGAGGAGTTAATGTTTGTAACAACTCTTTCTTCTGTAACTTATTGAAAACCCAAGACAAATGTCTCCAAAATCTGAGAACTATCTCCTATTTGCTTAATCAGTCATTGCATTACCATTCACTACTTTCTGTGTACCCTAACTGCCAGACTGATAATTCCTCCTCTCACTTTTTCTTTAAAAAAAAAATGGTTCTTCTCTCTTTCTCTTTCTTCTATCTATAAACTAGCTTGGAAAAGATCTTTAAAGTCTTTGATAAGAGTGTGAGACATTTGTTCATGCAGATTAGGCAGGGCACCTCTCACTATCATCCTAATCTGATCATACTCATCCGACCTCTTCTTAAGAAGTGCAACCTTATTCCTCCATCACTTTAAATAATCAACAAAGTTTTCATTTTGCTTTTGCTTTATTGATTCTACCTCCATTAGAGTTACTTCTAATTCAATATTATATCCATACTATTGTATGAAGGCTTTATACAGTAAATTTTAGTTCTTTTGAGTACTTTCCTCTAAGGTATTGAACAAGTTGTGCACAACATAATCTAATGAAAGCATGAAATACCTTAGAGTTTAAGCCTTAGTAGCTCTAGCTTACTGCATGGTAGTGATGTACTCTTAACATGTAGATGGAGATTCCAAGTTCCATCAAACTTAGCGAAGGAAGGCATCTTAAACATGTAAGGAACATCTTCATCTTGCTCAAATAGATTGTCTACCTATGGCACCCCCTCAGCCTTCAGCTTCTTTTCAAATTTCTTCTCCAAATCAACAATAAATTTTTCCACATAAGCAGTTTTAGTCTTCTCCATAGCCTTCTTTTCTTTTTTCTTTTCTTAAGGGTCTTAGAAATATGCATCCCAGTCATCATCAGCTTTCACTACCTTGTTTTCTTCAGAGGCCACTTCGGCTACCTTAGCCTTTCCCTTATCCTTTTTATTCTTGTTACTAGTAAATGCTTCAGTATTGTTGTCTTTTAATAGCAAAAGTAACTAACTTCAAATTCTCAGCCAGGGCCCCCTTCAATTCTTCCATCTTGAAGTTGAGGGCATCATTCACCATCTTTTGAATTTGCTCAGGTTCCATTGCCTTTAATGTGAAATTGATTGAATTCTCACTAGATTCTGAACCATAGGTTAGGCTGTTGTAATCTCTTAACCTGATATATGTTTTGTTAGTTTTTATCATAGATTTGTAGTTTATTTGTTATGATAATTATTGTTTTCTTTAGGTATTTTGTGTAACACCCCGATACTCCATATAAGTACTATACATATACCTGGTATACGTACAGTAAGTATATAAAGTATAAGGATGTCGTTTTTCGTTACAATTTAAAAACCTTTAACATATTTCAAACCACAATAAATTAATTTAAAGAACATTTACAAATTTGATATACTTTTAATGATCTTATAAATATACCATAATCTTATCTTTCTCAAAACATCATTTATACAAATGAATACATTTTTGATAGAATACATCATAATTAAATTATACATGTATGCATCACCCTCTAGTTGGTCTCGATAAACTCTTACTCTTCTCGTGGCATAACGAAAGACTTCATATCTTCCACCTGGTCACCTGCGCGATCATATAACCGCGCTAAGCCCGAGAGCTTAGTAGTACAAATATAAAATATACACATACATTATAAAAATACTAACATATAATGATATATCAATTCCATGTAACCTTAGCTTCTATCATATCTTTTCTTTTAGATTATAACTTTCATATATTTCAACTAAATCATATTTCATAAACACACATTCCATAACATACTTCATAATCAACATATCAATACATACACATTAAATATCATACTTCATAACATTGTTCAATTCACAATTCACCAATCATAATTCACATTGTCAGCAAAGTCAATCATAAATCTCATTATTCATTTAATTCAACATTTGTATATCACATAGACAACAAAGACAGACTCGGGCCCAACAAACACTAATATGCCATTCAACTTTCAGAGTTAATGCTTTGGTTTAATTATCACATTATCATTATCATTGACCCAACTAGGCTTCAAGGATTTAGATTCAACCAAGCTTCAAGGGGAGTAAAACATGTTAAACTTCAACCCAACTTGGCTTCAAGAACCAATCCAACCTAGCTTCAAGGGTTGTAACATCTCAATTAGGCTTCAAGGATCATATCCAACCTAACTTCAAGAGATTGTTACTATTATTAGGCATGCCACCAACAACAAAACTCTGAAAATGAATAACATATTAGACACACAATTCATTTATCAATTCCATTATCACTTCTCATCATCATCTAGGCAAATATGCCTTGTTTCTTTCAATTGAATCATCATAGCCAATCACAATAGCATCATATCACCTTTAATTCATCATAGCCAATCACAATGGCATCATATCACATTTAAATCATCATAGCCAATCACAATGGCATCATATCACATTTAAATCATCATAGCCAATCACAATGGCATCATATCACATTTCAATCCACATTATAGCAATTCATCTTTTACATACATAATCATTTACCTCATCATATCCTTTACATGTCATATTCCATCATTTATATATACCACATTAATTACATTAACTAGGCAAACATGTCATTATTCAATCATATCATTTAGACATGCTTCAATCATATTATTCACATAATTATAAATTGTATTGTACATACCTTTTTGGATGATCCTCATCTCTTTCACTCTTCAAAGTTACTCCCACCAAGCTATCTATAATCAATTACTTAATCCTCTTCTTCACATTTTACATATAGCATCATTGATGTAACATTACAAAGTACATTATTCATATAACAAATTGCCATTCACAAGATTCACAATGCATAATACATAGCTCGGTTCATATAGTATCATATGTATTATCAATTCCATATCATCTCACATTTCATTATTCAACAATGATGTTAGACAAATGATATCTATTTAACATGTATTTGAGAATCTTGTTGTAGAATTAGATTGCTTCCAATAAGGTGAACAGAACCTTTCTAGCGGTCGCGCCTCACCTGAGTACGACCGCCCCATACCATTACACAATGAAACCTTATTACAGTAGGTTTCGCGGCCAGAAGCCCGACCTAAGTCGCGACCGCACATGAATAATAGCGACCGCACATGAATAATAGCGACCGCTCCAAATTACGTATCTCTAATGCATAAACCCTAAAATAGCCAAAACTCTTTCAATTGCATTCAAACACATTATACACAACATAATCTCATCAAAATGGACATAATCAATATTATTAATACTTATTCATCACAATATTCATATTAACACTATATCAATTATATATTCAATCACTTACCACATTAAATCCTAAAACCAACATCAATCTTCTTCTTTCAAAAACAACTTCCACTTAATTTGCCATTTTCAAACAAAACCACCACCAATTTAACCCTTATTTATTCACAATCACTTTCACTACTTATAAACACATCTCAAACATTCTAAATCATGATATTAACCAATCACAACTTATCTCAAACACCCCTTCAAAAATTAACAAGGGAAAACAAGAGAGTACTTACCTAATTTGATGAAATTCCACAAATCTTCAACCAAAACCTTTGATTTTTCCTTCAATTTGCTTCAAGAATCAAGAACACCTCTCTTGTCTCTTTGTTTCTCTTTTTCTATGAAGAAGCCGGCCACACATGAAGAGAAGAGGAAAAGATGAAGAAGCAAAGTCAAACTTTCCTTTTTAATCTCCACCACAAGTTTTCCAAAAGAAAATTACCAAAACACCCTTTAACCATTTAACTAAACCTTTGTCTCTTATATGCCCATTCATGTAATTTCACACTCAACCAAAAATATCTTCTTCCACTTAACCATCACTTTGACTCTTCATTTGACCAATTTATATGTTATATATATCATCATATACACAACATATACATTTGTCTCTAAACCCTAAATTTCCCCAAAACACATATACACAAGCATTCACTTTCCAATTTCTTTTCTCTTGCCAATTAACACATACATTCTAACCCATTAACCAACAACAACAACAACAACAACAACAACATTCAAAACTTCTAGGGCATATGTGGGGATATTACAATTCTCTCCCCCTTAAATAATTTCGTCCTCGAAATTATCAGTACCGTAACGATTCATACTTAACAAAATACCATCTCAACTTTCATATGAAGTTAATTATATGCTCAAGTCATAGTATCATCAAGTCATATAACTTCAACTCTTCCCTTTAAAATTAACCACCTTCTTTAAATTTCATAACTCATCATTCTATAATACACTTATACTTCATCCAATCTTTATATTCAATATATTCTATTCCTTCACTTCTTTGTAATTACTCTCTTAACTTTAACCTTAAAAATCATTGGTTTAAATCTTAGCATTAATTATCCCGTCATTACATTCACTGTCTAAATAGACATTTATCAAACCTCAATGGATAACAAAATCCTCATTTTTCACAAATGGAGTTATTTCCTTAGCATTTTTTTTTCATTTAAATTGCATATTAATACATTACTTTTCAACTTATTTCATAAATAACTAATCTTTCCCCTTTTTATCATGATTTATAACTACTATAACTCCATCTATTCATGTCCACTCACACTTTAAAATTTACATCATATACATTATCATGTAAATAATTACACTTTTGATACAATTATACACATTAAATCTCAATAACGATTCATAATCTTAACCGAAACCAGATCAATTGATCTATCTATCACAATATACTCACATTCCAATCTTGTTCAATTCTAATCATCCATTAATTTATCCAAATTCATCATGAAAGTTCACAATATTTATATATGTATATATATATATAACCTAATTCCATTAGGGCAAACTTATATACAATTCCTGATCTCTTTCGCTCCATATTCAATCAAACTATCACGATAACCAATCATTTCAAATTAACTTAATATAATTCTCATCAATTCTCATAATAATTTTATACCATACTCACTACCAATAGTTCTTTCACTTATATCTCAAGTCCACCCATTTATTCAGTACATACCATATACATATTCAGTATAACTTCAGTCATATTACCCATAACTTAACACACTACCATAATTTCCTTTTTCTCTTATTACCTTCATAATTATAACCAAATTCTTAACATAAAATGAGAAGGTACAACTTTATCCATCATAACTTTTAACTATACTTTTCCAACATAATTTTCAATCTCACCAAACTTGTATTACAATCATTTTATCCAAGACCCAAATCCATGGATAACGAATTAACAGATCAAATATACTGAACAAAACACATAGCTTCAAAAGATTAATATTCAAGCTTGAAACTTTCAAATCAATACTGTTCTTATATAATTTTATTCTTAGTCTTTACCAACACAAAGCTAAGGTGTTTCTCAAGAATAACATATTCCTTATCAACTTAATTCAGGTTTCAACAATATTACTATATACATATTCAATCATATTCAGTTCCCATACAATTTCTATTTGTCACTTCATTTCTAGTCCATTTACAATCTCTTATAATATATTTACATAGAACTTTTCATAAATGAATACTTTGAAACTCTAAATATCACATAATCATCAAGTTCAATGCTCACGATGACAATTTCCACTGTTCACTATTATTCAAGTCCATTCCAGGCTCACTTCCATCACATAATCCATTTAGCTTTATACAATTCAAGATCTAATCTCTCTTAGGTCTACTAATATATACAAAATCATTTCCATATCACTTATTCCATAATTATACCACATATATATTCATAGGTCACCTTCATAATATGATTCACACATTCAATACAAATTTAATATTTATCACTTTCTTTTAAACACTATCATTTTCATTCTTCCAATATGATATAAAGTATTTATTCATATAGCACACATATATATATGTTCTGACTATAATAGCACTTCATATCCATCTTAGTCACATTCCCAATGTGACATCTCTTTCACTTTCATCTTTAATACATTTAATATGCTTCCATATCTATTTTCACCCTTTGCAATAAAATGTTTTAAAATAGTTCATTTTCATTTGCTTATCCACTTTCCTTTTTGCTTCAAAACAAATTCTCATACTATCAATCGCATTACTCAATTCATAATACTTCCATATGCAATATTAGTCATTTCACCTAACTCATGTATTGAATATACATTTAACTATCAATATCCAAATAATCTTTATCAAATTCCACTAGAACTTTAACTTTCCAATTTACTACTTTGCTTAAACTTCAATTTACCAAACTCATCTTTTCTTAATATCACCTTAGAAACATCTTATGTATATATATCACAAAGCAAAGTCAAAACATATAATTTCTCCAATTATTAAGCTCATTTCAGAAATCTCAAATATTATATATTACCATCATAACCAGGAGCTTTCACAATATTCAAGCATCTTACATTTCTAACATTGCATTCACAATGTTTACATTAAAATAACAATATCAACTTATTCTTACTTAACCAATATCATCTCTTTTCCTTTAAACAAAACCTTAACTTTATATATGTATATCCCAACTTTAAAAAGTCACACTTTGTCTATAATAACCAACTCATTCAATATCCCACCATTCTTTCCTCATTTTAGTAACATATCTTTCAATATTAACACTTGAACAATATTTCCTCTATCTCGCAAACCCAACATAAACTTTATAATAAAGAGATTTCAGGTATAGAGGAAAGAATACATACTCTTATCTAAATTTGAATTTCAACTCATATTCACTTTATGTTTGAATTCATATTATGTCCCACATAATATTGCTCATAAACATCAACATTACACTCCATGTTGCACACAACATGACATTTTCATATGCATCATCAATATACATATATCACATTACATTTCACAATTAGTTTCTCATAATCAATTAGGCACTATGCCTCAATTATAATTCATTTCCAACATCATTGCCAACAATCATGGTTTCTCATCACATCAAAATGGTATACACATATATCATTAATTATGTTAAACATCTCATATAACACAAATTTTTCTACAATTCCTATAATGCCACATCCGAGACCAACCTAGGTGTCAATGCATATGCATGCATTACCAATTGCATTTCAAAACTCTTCTTTTTAATTCATTTTATGCGTTTCAAAACTTTTTCTTTTTAATTTCACTTAGGCCGAGAATCTCGAAACCTAAGCTCTGATACCAAAATAATTGTAACACCCCGATACTCCATATAAGTACTATACATATACCTGGTATACGTACAGTAAGTATATAAAGTATAAGGATGTCGTTTTTCGTTACAATTTAAAAACCTTTAACATATTTCAAACCACAATAAATTAATTTAAAGAACATTTACAAATTTGATATACTTTTAATGATCTTATAAATATACCATAATCTTATCTTTCTCAAAACATCATTTATACAAATGAATACATTTTTGATAGAATACATCATAATTAAATTATACATGTATGCATCACCCTCTAGTTGGTCTCGATAAACTCTTACTCTTCTCGTGGCATAACGAAAGACTTCATATCTTCCACCTGGTCACCTGCGCGATCATATAACCGCGCTAAGCCCGAGAGCTTAGTAGTACAAATATAAAATATACACATACATTATAAAAATACTAACATATAATGATATATCAATTCCATGTAACCTTAGCTTCTATCATATCTTTTCTTTTAGATTATAACTTTCATATATTTCAACTAAATCATATTTCATAAACACACATTCCATAACATACTTCATAATCAACATATCAATACATACACATTAAATATCATACTTCATAACATTGTTCAATTCACAATTCACCAATCATAATTCACATTGTCAGCAAAGTCAATCATAAATCTCATTATTCATTTAATTCAACATTTGTATATCACATAGACAACAAAGACAGACTCGGGCCCAACAAACACTAATATGCCATTCAACTTTCAGAGTTAATGCTTTGGTTTAATTATCACATTATCATTATCATTGACCCAACTAGGCTTCAAGGATTTAGATTCAACCAAGCTTCAAGGGGAGTAAAACATGTTAAACTTCAACCCAACTTGGCTTCAAGAACCAATCCAACCTAGCTTCAAGGGTTGTAACATCTCAATTAGGCTTCAAGGATCATATCCAACCTAACTTCAAGAGATTGTTACTATTATTAGGCATGCCACCAACAACAAAACTCTGAAAATGAATAACATATTAGACACACAATTCATTTATCAATTCCATTATCACTTCTCATCATCATCTAGGCAAATATGCCTTGTTTCTTTCAATTGAATCATCATAGCCAATCACAATAGCATCATATCACCTTTAATTCATCATAGCCAATCACAATGGCATCATATCACATTTAAATCATCATAGCCAATCACAATGGCATCATATCACATTTAAATCATCATAGCCAATCACAATGGCATCATATCACATTTCAATCCACATTATAGCAATTCATCTTTTACATACATAATCATTTACCTCATCATATCCTTTACATGTCATATTCCATCATTTATATATACCACATTAATTACATTAACTAGGCAAACATGTCATTATTCAATCATATCATTTAGACATGCTTCAATCATATTATTCACATAATTATAAATTGTATTGTACATACCTTTTTGGATGATCCTCATCTCTTTCACTCTTCAAAGTTACTCCCACCAAGCTATCTATAATCAATTACTTAATCCTCTTCTTCACATTTTACATATAGCATCATTGATGTAACATTACAAAGTACATTATTCATATAACAAATTGCCATTCACAAGATTCACAATGCATAATACATAGCTCGGTTCATATAGTATCATATGTATTATCAATTCCATATCATCTCACATTTCATTATTCAACAATGATGTTAGACAAATGATATCTATTTAACATGTATTTGAGAATCTTGTTGTAGAATTAGATTGCTTCCAATAAGGTGAACAGAACCTTTCTAGCGGTCGCGCCTCACCTGAGTACGACCGCCCCATACCATTACACAATGAAACCTTATTACAGTAGGTTTCGCGGCCAGAAGCCCGACCTAAGTCGCGACCGCACATGAATAATAGCGACCGCACATGAATAATAGCGACCGCTCCAAATTACGTATCTCTAATGCATAAACCCTAAAATAGCCAAAACTCTTTCAATTGCATTCAAACACATTATACACAACATAATCTCATCAAAATGGACATAATCAATATTATTAATACTTATTCATCACAATATTCATATTAACACTATATCAATTATATATTCAATCACTTACCACATTAAATCCTAAAACCAACATCAATCTTCTTCTTTCAAAAACAACTTCCACTTAATTTGCCATTTTCAAACAAAACCACCACCAATTTAACCCTTATTTATTCACAATCACTTTCACTACTTATAAACACATCTCAAACATTCTAAATCATGATATTAACCAATCACAACTTATCTCAAACACCCCTTCAAAAATTAACAAGGGAAAACAAGAGAGTACTTACCTAATTTGATGAAATTCCACAAATCTTCAACCAAAACCTTTGATTTTTCCTTCAATTTGCTTCAAGAATCAAGAACACCTCTCTTGTCTCTTTGTTTCTCTTTTTCTATGAAGAAGCCGGCCACACATGAAGAGAAGAGGAAAAGATGAAGAAGCAAAGTCAAACTTTCCTTTTTAATCTCCACCACAAGTTTTCCAAAAGAAAATTACCAAAACACCCTTTAACCATTTAACTAAACCTTTGTCTCTTATATGCCCATTCATGTAATTTCACACTCAACCAAAAATATCTTCTTCCACTTAACCATCACTTTGACTCTTCATTTGACCAATTTATATGTTATATATATCATCATATACACAACATATACATTTGTCTCTAAACCCTAAATTTCCCCAAAACACATATACACAAGCATTCACTTTCCAATTTCTTTTCTCTTGCCAATTAACACATACATTCTAACCCATTAACCAACAACAACAACAACAACAACAACAACATTCAAAACTTCTAGGGCATATGTGGGGATATTACATTTTGTTAGTTTTAATATATTTATTTAGTGTTTTCGTTAATTTTGGTAGTTTTAGTTTATTTCAGTGTTTATGTCGTTTTTTATCTAGTTTTTAGTATGTGTTTATGTTTTCTTGGTTATTGTTTATTTACTTTGTGTTTAAGGTTTGTTTCAAGTTTTGTTTTAGGTTAAAAAGGCAAGGAACTAAATTGAAGGAAAAAAAGGGACAGTAGCTGACACAGGCAGAGGACACGGCCAAGCTTGTGGCCGTGTCCCATACCAAGTTAAAGAGGAAGTTCAAGACACAGAAAGGGACACATGCAAGGGACACGGCCAAGTCACTGGCCGTGTCCCTCCAAAAGAGCTCAAACACGGCCAAGTTGCTTCAACTTGGCCGTGTCTCATTCAAATCCAAAGAAAAAGAGGAAGAAAATCAATCAGTAGAAGACACAGGCAAGGGACACGGCCAAGTCAGTGGCCGTGTCCCTCCAAAATGATCTAACACGGCCAAGTCACTTCCAACACGGCCGTGTCACTAAACTAAAGAAGAAAAAAAGAAAAGCAAGAAGTAGTGAACACAAGCAAGGGACATGGCCAAGTCACTGACCGTGTCCCTCCAATTGACCTCCAACATGGCCAAGTCTCATCCAACTTGGCTGTGTCTCTCATGAACCAAAGATAATGCGGATTTTTAAGCAGAGGATCCATATAAATATAAAGAAGAGTTAGGGTTTTAAGGTTGTTGTGATTTTGAGAGCAGATTGAGCCATCAAAGAGAAGAACTTAGGGTTTTAACATTTGTTTTTCTTTGATTTTGATTATACTTGGATTAAACTAGCTTAGATTAGATTGTTCTAGCCATTGATACACCCTTCTTGCAAGATTTGAACAAGAGATTCTTCAGAACTTCAAGGAGTTTGTAATTTGGTTTTGTTCTTGAACTTTATCTCTTTATTTTCATTGGAATTTTATTTTTGGATATTATCATGTCTGAATTGATGTCTTTGAATATTAATGAGATGAGTATGTTTGATAGCATTATGAACTAATTTGATCTAGTCTAGGGTTTGTATGGATCTTCTATGATTGTATGAATTGGTTATTCTCTTAGCTAATAATTTCTTTAGCCTTGATTGAATGAAATATTGTTAATATATAATTGATTGGCCACCAATTATGTGTTTTAGGTATTAGATGATGGATTGAGAGATGAAGTCTAATGCTGGAACAATTCAATTAAGGACTTAGGTGAATTAGAGATATAACCTATTAAAATGATTATTTCAATTATAACAAGATTAGTTGAAAGAGGTTTGAATGCAAGAGCTTATTTCCATGACTCGATTAATTGAGTTGTTTGAGATTTAATCTTTGAAATTAAATTAGTTAAGAGGAATAAGCTTTCATATATATAAGTAGTAGAGAAGTGCAAACCCTAGACCTTTCTATCAAGTGAATCAAAACATCGGCTTAATTTACTTTTATTTGTTTTTAAACTTCAATCAATCTTTTTCATTAGTTAACAATTTAAATTTTCTTCATTACTTGTTATTCATAATATGATAATCAATTAGCCACTTTAGCTTCCTTGTGAGATGACCTTGGGGTGATCACCTTTGCTACAGCTACCTCGTATACTTGCGAGTGACGCTTTGTGGTAGAGTTAATTCGAGCGCAACAAGTTTTTGGCGCCGATGCCGGTGATCGAACCCGGGTCGCCCGTGTGACAGGTGGGAATACTCACCACTATACTACAACAACAATAAGAGACTTTGCAAGACCTGTCATTGGAACTTCCACCTCTTGCATAAGACTGACAGATGCAGCAAGGAATTATGAGTTGAAGAACATTCATTACAACATGCTGCCATCATTCTACGGAGTTCCAAATGAAGATCCTTTGAACTTTATTCGGGATTTCTACTCCACCCTCAACACTTTTCCATTGGGAGTATTAACAGAGGATCAGTTGAGGATGCAGTGTTTTCCATATACTTTGAAGGATAGGGCAAAGAGCTGGCTTATGATGTTGTCTGAAAACTCACTGACAACTTGGGAGCAAGTTTATAATAAATTCATGGGCAAGTTTTATTCACATCAGAAGACAGCTGAATTGAGAGGGAAGATTGCTACATTCTCTCAATTTGAAGGAGAACCATTTCATGAGGCATGGGACAGATTTAAGATGCTATTGATCCAGTGTCCACATCATCATTACCCACTTCAACTTCTTAATCAGTTTTTCTACGATGGTTTAACCCAGCAATTTCAGAACACTGTTGACAATGCAGCTGGGGGAGCCATGGGAGAAAAGACAGCTGATGAAACTTATGAGATTTTTGAGATTTTGGGAGCTAATTCTCAACAGAAGAGTGTAAGAGGAAGAAGTAAAGGGGTGAACCAATTGGAGGCCAATAGTGAGATGGTAAATCAGATAGCTGAGTTGACAAGGCAAGTGCAGATGCTGAACATGAAGAACAATATTTCTTCATCTACTCAAGAAATTTGTGGAATTTGTGGAACATTAGGGCATGGAGCAAACATTTTCCCCTCTGCATTTGAATCATATGGGAATGAAGCTGAGCAAGTCAATGCCATGGGAGGATTTCAACCAAGGGCCCGGAACGATCCTTACTCCAATTCTTATAACCCTGGTTGGAGGAATCACCCAAATTTTTCTTGGGCAACAAATAATTCTCAGCAGCCTTTCCATTTGCTCCAGAGACAGAACCAACAATAGGGCCAATTCTTAAATCAAGGGCAGTCTAAGATAGAGACTTTTGGAGGAAAGTTTACAAGCTTTTATCCAAGTCAGTGCAAAAAATCAAGAGATGACCAATAAGAGGCATCTTTTAAAAAAGTGGAGACCCAAGTAGGGCAATTGGCACAACAAATGCAGATTCAATAGAAGGGGAAATTCCCAAGTCAACCTGAGCAGGCACAATCAGTGACTGTTCTTAGAAGTGGTAAGGTAATTAACACTAATGTTGAAAATGACTCTGTGAATGCAGATGACCAAGGGAACAAGAAGGAAGGAGATCTAGAGAACAAAGGTGCTGGAGATAAATCAATGGAGAAGTCCCTTTCAGCAGATTTACATAAGGCAAGCAATCCATACCGGCCTCCTATACCATTCTCCAGCAGGTTGAAGGATGATGATAAAAAAGATAAGCAATTTTCTAACATCTTCAACATGCTGTCTAAGGTAAGTATTAACTTACCCTTACTTGAAGCAGTAAAGAATATGACGGCTTATGCCAAATTTTTCAAAGAGCTGATCACCAAGAAAATGAGGTATGAACCGAATGAAAAGGTGATAGTTTCCGAGGTAGCTAGTGCTGTTCTGCAGCATAAACTACCTCCCAAACTAAAGGATCCTGGAAGCTTTATAATTCAAATTACTGTGGGAAATGGAAAGGGGACTGAGGGCATGTGTGATCTAGGAGCTAGTGTGAATTTGATGCCTTATTCTGTGTATCAAGAATTAGAACTAGGGGCACTTAAACCAACCAAAATGGTGTTGCAATTAGCTGATAGATCTCTTAGATTCCCGAAAGGGGTTGTAGAAGATGTGTTAGTTAAGGTTGGAGGGTTAATAGTACCTGTGGATTTCATAGTTCTTGACATGGAAGGGAGTAACCCTGCACCATCAGCACACACTATATTGCTAGGTAGGCCTTTCATGGCTACTACCAACACCTTAATAGATGTTAAAAATGGTAAGTTGTCAATGACTGTCTTAGGGCAAACTGTTGAATTTTCTATTTTTTAACACTTCTCCTATTCCTACAACTGCTTTATATGAGGAATGTTCTTTAATTAATAGTGTTGAAGCAGTTGTTTCAGATGTTGTGTTGCAAAAAGACTCCCCAGATAAATTGGAGCTGACACTGACTTTAGAAGAGGGGGCTAAATCAGTGAGGGGGACCCAAAGGTGCTTTAACCCAAAGGCATATGAGAGCTCGAGCGTTTACAAGGATCACACTAAGGCAATTCATGACAGATTTATTGTGCGACAGACATTGAGTCCAGGTATGAAAGTTTTACTTTTTAATTCTCGATTCAGTCTGTTTCAAGGTAAACTCAAATCTTGATGGAGTGGTCCTTTCGAGGTAACTAAGGTATGTCCTTCTGGTGCCATTGAATTGCTTAACTCTGGAACCAATAAGATTTTTAAAGCAAATAGACATAGAGTTAAACTATACAATGAAGGATTTCAGGAAGTGAGGATCATTGACAGCACTTTGATCCACGATCCCTAGGCCTTGCAGTGATGTCCAGCTTTATGACATTAAAGAAGCGCTTAATGGGAGGCAACCCATGGTTTGCATTTCTTTTTCATAGTTATAATTTTATATTTAGCAATTTTGATTTTATGTTTAGTTTAAATAAATGGAAACCCTAAGCTCTCTTGTATTTTGTTTTTGAACATTTGTATCTATGATGAAAAGTTAGTGTTTTGCCTCACCAGGGTACGATGGAAGACAGGTTGTCCTTTAATTCTTTTTCTTTATTATTCTTGTTTTCCATTGAGGACAATGTAAATCCTAAAGTGTGGGGTAATCTTTTAGCTTTCCTTTTGTTTTGTTTGTCTTGGTGTGTTTTATTGTGTGTGTGCATGGCATAATTGTTGAAAATTTATTGATCTTTTCTGTGATTCTAGCATTATAGTTGAGACTTTAGTATAGAATAGAAATGAGCATTTGAATTCATTAAGGATCAATTTTCACATTTTGCAATTTATGACATATAAATCTTTGAGAACCCACCTGTGTGAGTTTTGAGCCTCATAGATTGAATTTTATTATCAGTTGATTTTCTTTTCTTAAGTGTAAACCTTCATGATTTTACATCTCTAGAGTTTGCTTTTGCATACTAATTGAACTCACATTATGATTTAATCTCAAGTTTTAAAATGATGAAGGCAAATTAGGTTAGCCCTTTAGCTTAAAAAGACCTCCCTTAATTATGAATTCCTTAGTGAGCCAAGTTGAGCCTTTGACCTTTTTATTGTTTGATCAACACAATTCTCAACTTAACATGTTCTTATTATCATCATACCTGCATTAAGGAATGGAGTTCTTATGATATGACAATAGGGTGGTTTATTTCAAAGTGTGGGGTAGGCAAATAAAAAAAATGGTATTGCTATTTGGGGTTGAAATGCATACTGTGCACATTGTATTTGACTAAGAGTTGATTATTCTTTTCCTCTACATTTTAAGCTAGATGTTCCATGCAAGTTTATATTTTGTATATATATATATTAAAAAAATTGATAAAAATAAAAGAAAAAGAAAAAGAGAAAAAAAAAGATATATATATACAGCATTCATATATTTTCTAGCATTAAAGGAAAGTTGACTCGTTATTTTTCTTGAAGTATTAAAGTATGTGAAGTATTAATGGATTGTGAGTATGCCATTTGAGGGAGTTATGAATTTCTTAGCAAGAGTATTGTCTAATTTAGATACTCCATTTCCTGATGCTCCAGCTTAAATATCTTTTCTCACACCTTTACCTTAGCCCCATTACATCCAAATGAAAGACCTTTGGATTATTTCTTGAGAAAATCAGTGAGAGAGATTGGATAATTAAGCAAGTTTATGGTAGTATGCAGTCATGAGTGGTTTGTGTGATTAACCTTTGAAATCGAGTGAAACACTTAGATGAGAGATAAGATTTGTATGTCTGGATTAATGAATGAGTTAAAAAAATCTTGATTGAAGGAAATTGCAATTATTTATGTCTGACTCTTAAATTATTTCATCTTATATATTGGAATTATAGTTAAGGTTGTTTGAGTTTTTAATTTATGCCATGTGAATTTGCTTGAGGACAAGCAATGTTTTAAGTGTGGGGTAGTTGTTTTGTTAGTTTTTGTCATAGATTTGTAGTTTATTTGTTATGATAATTATTGTTTTCTTTAGGTATTTTGTTAGTTTTAATATGTTTATTTAGTGTTTTCGTTAATTTTGGTAGTTTTAGTTTATTTCAGTGTTTATGTCGTTTTTGAACTGGTTTTTAGTATGTGTTTATGTTTTGTTGGTTATTGTTTATTTACTTTGTGTTTAAGGTTTGTTTCAAGTTTTGTTTTAGGTTAAAAAGCCAAGGAACTAAATTGAAGGAAAAAAGGGACAGTAGCTGACACAGGCAGAGGACACGGCCAAGCTTGTGGCCATGTCCCATACTAAGTTAAAGAGGAAGTTCAAGACACATAAAGGGACACATGCAAGGGACACGGCCAAGTCACTGGCCGTGTCCCTCCAAAAGAGCTCAAACATGGCCAAGCTGCTTCAACTTGGCCGTGTCTCATTCAAATCCAAAGCAAAAGAGGAAGAAAATCAATCAGTAGAAGACACAGGCAAGGGACACGGCCAAGTCAGTGGCCGTGTCCCTCCAAAATGATCCAACACGGCCAAGTCACTTCCAACACGGCCGTGTCACTCAACCAAAGAAGAAAAGAAGAAAAGCAAGCAGTAGTGAACACAAGCAAGGGACACGGCCAAGTCACTGGCCGTGTCCCTCCAATTGACCTCCAACACGGCCAAGTCTCATCCAACTTGGCCATATCTCTCATGAACCAAAGATAACGCGGATTTTTAAGCGGAGGATCCATATAAATATAAAGACGAGTTAGGGTTTTAAGGTTGTTGCGATTTTGAGAGCAGATTGAGCCGTCAAAGAGAAGAACTTAGGGGTTTAACATTTGTTTTTCTTTGATTTTGATTATACTTGGATTAAACTAGCTTAGATTAGATTGTTCTAGCCATTGATACATCCTTCTTGCAAGATTTGAACAAGAGATTCTTCAGAACTTCAAGGAGTTTGTAATTTGGTTTTGTTCTTGAACTTTTTCTCTTTATTTTCATTGGAATTGTATTTATGGATATTATCATGTCTAAATTGATTTCTTTGAATATTAATGAGATGAGTATGTTTGATAGCATTATGAACTAATTTGATCTAGTCTAGGGTTTGTATGGATCTGCTACGATTGTATGAATTGGTTATTCTCTTATCTAATAATTTTTTTAGCCTTGATTGAATGAAATATTGTTAATATATAATTGATTGGCCACCAATTATGTGTTTTAGGTATTAGATGATGGATTGAGAGATGAAGTCTAATGTTGGAATAATTCAATTAAGGACTTAGGTGAATTAGAGATATAACCTATTAAAATGATTATTTCAATTATAATAAGATTAGTTGAAAGAGGTTTGAATGCGAGAGCTTATTTCCTTGACTCGATTAATTTAGTTGTTTGAGATTTAATCTTTGAAATTAAATTAGTTAAGAGGAATAACCATTCATACATATAAGTAGTAGAGAAGTGCAAACCCTAGACCTTTCTATCAAGTGAATCAAAACATCAGCTTAATTTACTTTTATTTGTTTTTAAACTTCAATCAATCTTTTTCATTAGTTAACAATTTAAATTTTCTTCATTACTTGTTATTCATAATCTGATAATAAATTAGCCACTTTAGCTTCCTTGTGAGACCACCTTGGGGCGATCACCTTTGCTACAGCTACCTCGTATACTTGCGAGTGACACTTTGTAGTAGAGTTAATTCGAGCGCAACAATATACTCCAAGTTTGTGAGCTAAAAAGGATCAATGCTATATAATGTTATGCATGTATGCACATGTAACAAACAAAAAGAATTAAAATGTTCCTTCCAACCTTATATCTTCCAGACACGAATGGCGAGTCTCTTTTTCTAGGTATATGGTCAATAAAACATCAACATGAAATATTTTATTTTTGAGAGATCCACTTAGACGGATTAACTAATAGTTGTATTTTCAAATTTAGAAGTCATCCTATGATAATTTCCACTAATTAAGCCTTAATCCATTGGATCATCTGAAAATAGATTTTATGCTATATTGTAGATTAAAACTAAACTAAAGGGTATATCATAAATAGATTTCTCATTTGGAAATAGCCAACTAATAATCCATGCCACAAATAAACTCATGATTAACAAGTCTTGACATAAATCAGGCCCACAATTGATTTTAATATTTTATAATTGACCCAACTAGTTGTAAGCCCATCAAAGAAAAGTTGTAATTTCAAAAATGTTTTAAATTCCATTGTAAAAAGATTTGTTTAAAAATGAATTTTGGGCTATGAGGTGAAAAAGGATTTTCGACCCATCTTCAAAATATTTTATGTCCAAAAGACCATCTTAGAAAAGCGTTTAAAAATAATTTAGTCTTTTGGCCTTTAATTTTAGAGTTAAAAAAAAGGTAAAATTATTTTGGGCTATAAAATTACTTTGGGCTTATACCATAATTAGGTCATATTAGGAAAAAGCAAACCAAATAGGCAACAACTTAAACTAAGATATGTTAATCATAGTCAAATAATAAGCATTCAAGGTAAACTTAAGAAAAGTTACTTGGCCAATTCCATGGGCTTTATTTTTTGGGTTAAAAAGTTTAGTTTCCTATATCAAGTATATACCAAACGGTATGATACTATAAGTGGTTATTCCATGCTCGATCCTCATACCTTGAGTGAAACCATGGTATCCCTTACACAACATAATACGGTTACATAGTACATCTCAACTTACATAATGCAATCTCAATGATACAATGGATAATATCATAACAAGAAAGAATGAAATAATATAAAGACCAACAAAATCAACTTCTCTTATCCCCAACGGAGTCACCACTGTGAGCGAAGATTTTTGCTCCCACTCTAGGTGGAATAGTTCTTGCGACTTTGGTACTGTTAAGCTCTGGGTCTTCTAGAGCACGGGCCTAACCCCAGAGAATAAGAGTTGCCACCCGGATGGCCTAGGAAGATAGACTCGATTTCTAAGGAATCTTTAACCCCCTACTAGGTTCGGAAAGTAGGGTATGCATGGGGAAGGTGAGAATGACCTAGCACCCCTATAGCACCCAGTTGATTAGGACCAACCTCCTTTTCAGATCTAAATATTATTTGATTCTTAATTATTATAATATCATCCATATTACATGCATTATTGTAGTAAACAAAAATCATATTATAAATTAAACAACCAGATAAAATGGACACCCTTACAAGATGGAAGCATACCCTTACAATGTCCAACATCCAAAATATAAGTAAATAAAATAGGATGACCAATTAGTGAAAATATGTCCTTTATAATGATCTAAAATCCATAAAATAAATTAAATTATAAAACCTTATAAGACACCCACAAGTGAAAATATGTCTTTTACATTATCCTCTAAATCCAAATAATAATAAAAATATATATATAATTTAACTATTCATACAAAACAATTGATTCAAACATACAAATACTCATAAAATAATCATCAATAAAACATAAACTTTAATAAAATTAGGGTTTTTTTTTAATCTAGTTTAGGGTTAAAATATGCAACTTAGGGTTTTGAAAAGCTATTTAGGGTTAAAATATGCAAATTAGGATTTTAGGATGTAAACTAATCAAATAGGATTTTATGAAGCAAAATTTGGGTTAAAATGTACAAATTAGGGTTTTAGGATGCAAACTAATCAAATTAGGGCTTTAGGATGCGAAATTAGGGTTTTTTTCGACCTAGGGTTTAATTCATGTATTTTGGATTATGTAATATAATTTTATGTTTGTAAAGTGGAATTAGTGTTTTAAATTATCTAGATGAGATTAAAACTTACATTATTAGGGTTTATATCAAATTGAATACCGAGGTTCTGATTTATTAAATAAAATTCCCAAAGTCAAAATTATATTAAAAGATAACAGTATGCTTAATTGAATGATCAATGGAATTTTAAATAAAATAAGTTAACAAAATCATACCTGCATTGTCAGATCCTCCAAGGTAAATTTGTTGAACCAAGCTTTATCATTTGCAAGATTTCCTTTTGGATAGCCTGGATCAATCAAAGTCTTGGCCAAACTCCAACAATTTGAAAATTGTTTAGTCACTACCTTAGTTTTTCTCTCTACTTTTATTTCTCTTTTATTCTTTTTGTCTTCTATTTCTTTTTTGCTTTTAGTAATCTTAATTGCTTCCAACCTCCCCTCACTCCTAAATGTAGTCTTATACTTATAGGCTACAATTAGGGCAAACTTAGATCATAAATCCTCCTCCAACTCAAACTCTCTCTTCTTATATGAAGCTTATTTCAAATTAAGCACAATTAGGAATTCATTTGGACTAAATTGAGGCTAAGTCGAGGCCTCATGTCAGATTGGCCTAGCCAAATTCAACATGAGCTAGCCTTATATCAAATTGGACAAGCCCAAACCTAATCGATTTGGTCCATATAAATAAATTGGCTCAACTCAACTGGACCAGACTTAATTCAAACATATTAAATTTAATTTAGGCCTTTCATTAAAATCAAGCTTAATTTAGCCTCTTTTAAATAAAGCCAAATTTGAACTAGCCCAAATTTAAGGGTCTACAATTGCATAACCACTCATAGCCTTGTACCTTTTGTTATATACTTGGTGCTGAATTTGTGCTATTGCAATATTACCGCAAGTGCACGGGTCGCGCAAGTAATAAAATAGTAAGTAAGATATCGTTCCACTGGGGACAAGGTCAATAACTAGTGCAAATCTCAACTATTGTTTAGCAAATCAATAGTTTTTGTGATGATTAAAATAAAAGATGAGTTAATAAATTAAAGTAAAGAAAAATTGAATATTGTGCAAAAAGATTTGATGATGAAAATACTATCTAGATATTAAATCCCTCTAGCCATAAAAATATTTATGAATATCAATTCAATTAAATCAAATAATAGAGCTGAATTGGCATTCTTCTAAATTAGACTAAAATCTCTCTAAAGTGAATTAATCCCTAATCACTAAGTAGAATGTTGGAATCTATTCTCAAACATAATTAAATAAATCTTGCAATACGTTCAAGGAATTATAAACCAAAGGATCTTGTAAGTCTATCTTTAGCACTCTAATCAACCCTTAATCCTAATGAGAATTCTATTCATATCAAGCATTCTCAAGTTAATAATATGAAAATTGCAATCAATCAATAAGCATGCTATTATCAATTGAAAATAAGAAATTAAGAATCAAAAGGATAAAAAAAAAACTCAATTAAATGATTTAATTTAATAAGAACTATTCAATCCATACAATAAAGCTAGGATTCATCAATATCTAGATAGAGATGATTTAGTTCATATTCATAACCAGAAAGCCAGAAAAAAAGAAATAAGTAAAAGAATATGATCAATCTATAATAAATGATGTGTGTTTCTTCACTTCAATATTTGATTCTTGATTTGAATCTTGTTTAACTTGAAGCGTCACCTTCAATCTCAGCTGCTAAACTCTTTTTCTTTCTAAGGAAGTCAGCTCTAAGTGATAAAAACTAGATCCTTAATTTGCACTTCAGTTCAGCTTTTATAGCCCAGAGATTTAGCCTGACACACCTAGTGACAGGGCCATATCTTTGAGCGTGTCAATAATGTTATTTTTTACCGTTGATGACATGGGCAGTGACATCCCATGTCCTTGGGCATGTCATGGCTACTGCAATGCTGGCTTAAGGACATAGTCAGTGATATGCCCATAATTTTGGGGGTGTCACAGCTTTTGTAAGGCAGGATCAATGGCATGGCCAGTGACATTTAGCCTAATTCGCACTTCAGTTTAGCTTTTATAGCCCAGAGATTTAGCCTGACACGCCCAGTGACAGGGGCATGTCTCAGGGCATGTCAATAATCTTGTTTTTCACCGTTGATGACATGGGTAGTGACACGCCCATGTCCTTGGGCAAGTCACAGCTTTTGTAGGGTGAGATCAATGGTACGACCAATGACATGCCTATGTCCCTAATGTGTTAAAGCTTCTGTAAAGTAGTTGAATGACACGGCCATTGAAACGCCCATGTCATTGGGCGTCACTTGAAGAATTTGCCCAAATAGCTCTTTTCCTTGTCTTTCATCCATGATTCGGCCTAAATAACCATAAGATCCCAACGTGTAAAAGGTTCCTGGAATCAACCCTAATAAACACTTAAACAAACAAATTAAACTCAATTTGATAATAAATATAAAAAGAAATAGGGGCAAAAATTATCATTAACTATACACTTATCTAATTCCCCCACACTTGAATTTTTGCTTGTCCTCAAGCAAACTAAATCACTATAATAAGCATAAATGAAGGACCCCTCTATATCCAAAAAGAAAAGAAAAGTTTTATAAAGCTTAAATCAAAAAATCCAACATTCTCAACCAAAAACTAATTCACAAACATGACAGTTGAATCAAGAAGTTTCAAAACAAAAATTTCACAAATCTAAAACTTAAAAATCTAGAGTTAAAAGATTGAGCATAAAATTTCAAAAACTCAAAAGTCATGAACAAAATAAGAAAGTATAGATTTTCTCTTATGTTCTTTGACTCTTTTATTTATTCATTTATTTTCTTTTATATATATTTTTAAAGAAGCCCGACTTGTTTGAACTGATACTAACTTTTTGACACGAAGGTAAACATTTGTGATGCTGACCCTGGCTACTCAACTAGAATCACCGTTCAATAGCTACTAGCACTATTCATGATTCCAACTCCGTCGTTTCAATTCTAGAGTTAAAATCAGTGGAATATGGATTAATTTTCAAAGCTTCTTATTATGTTTTTTATTTTTATCAATAATATTCAAGTGGTTAATAACTTAAGATATTAAGTATGTCCTACTAAGTTCGACTCAAGTATCTAAGGAATTTGAACATGCTCAAAAATGTATATAAGGTTTCAAACTTCATATGCGCAATTCTCATCAATCAACTACCTAATTCAAACTATCACATTTAGTCCTTAGCAATTGATTAAGAAAGCTGAGTCAACCTCAACAAGATATTGTCATTCATTAAATCAACCATTAATTTAATATAAAGAGGAACCATTTCAATTCATACTATTATGGCAATCTAGTTTACTTGAACCTATAAAAATGATGAAACTAAATGAGACAATTGAATCAAATGGCAAGAATGAAATAATAAAAGCTCAATCTAGAAAAAATACCTCTCCCCCACACCTAAGCTGCACATTATCCCCATGTGTGTAAAATAACAAAAGAAAAAGAGAAAGAGAGAATTGCCCTGCCATGTCCATAAATCGACATATATGAATATGGTTCCAAAAGCATTGCAAAGTCGAATTAGCTACAGGACAAAAACTGACATGCAAAATTGTGAAGATTCATGTATATATAAAAAGATTGAAAGAAAGAAAGAAATACATAATTAAAAGAAAAAGAAAATAAAAAGAAAAGAAACAAAAATATAAATGGGTTAAAAGTACAATCATCCAAGAAATTAATTAAATAAGAAAATAAAAGAAAATAAACAATCCGCTAGATGAGAGAGGAAAGGTGGGCTAGTCATAATGGGTGCAGCACTGGTATCCTCACTGCTGGCACTGGTGGAGGCGGTGGCTGTGAAGGAGTAAACCCCTGAGACCTCCAAAACTCAAGCATGGATTGCTCCAGCCATTGCCTTTGCAAAATCTCATGATCCAACTGCACTTAAAAGGAAGAAGCACATTGCTCCATGTAATGCTGGATATGGTCCTGTTGAGATAATAACTTGTTCTGATTCAACTCGATGTTCCCTAATTTCCCCTCTATCCTACAGATTTGCATCTCAAAATCAGTAGGCTTCCTATCATCATCCCACTCAACATTAACTGAATTGTGCCAGTCTCAAAAGGTAAGGGCCAGGGTAGGGGATGGTCCAGCTGAAGAAGAAGGTCCAGAAGTGGTGGACTGTCCCAAGAAATCTATTGGCGGAGGTGGAGGTATATCAAAAGTGGAAATAAGAGGAACCGGCTCAGAATCCATAGGTGGTGTCTATAGCCCACTGCCTTCTCCCGGTCTAATCTCTTTAAGGTGTCCATACCCAAAATCTTGGGGAACTCATCCACCGACATCGGGAGGCATCCATCCAACACACCTAAACTATGAGCTAGCCTCGTGACATACATGCCACCATGTAAATTACCTGGTACTCCTTTTTTAGACTGCTCGTAGAAGAAATGTGTGATGGCATGAGCTACATTGCATCGAATCTTCTGAACCATGCAGTTCAAGAAGAAAAAATCCAACAAGCTAACCACCCCCATGCTACTTTGTCAAGCTGTAAGAATGTGAACCAAAAGATTATGCACCACCCAGCAAGAAAAAGATTTAAAATTGGATACCTTATACACCTTAGGTTAATATCTATCTGTATTGGGAGCAAATGTCCTCTAAACCTGGGGAGGAACAACTTCATACTCCCCAAAATCCACCTCGAAATCAAGATATTCAGAAGTCTGCACCTTCCCCATAGTATATAGCCCTAAATGCACACCAAGGTCATTGATACTCATTTGAAATCTATGCCCTCCCAACAGGAACCTCATTGTTGGCTCAGTAATTGAGATCTTGTTCTTATTGAACTAAAAATGCAATAAAATTCTAGTGTCAACTCCCTATAAGAAGGCTCATTGATGGAAAATAGTTGTTCTCATCCCAGCTGATTTATCAAGTCCCAAATCTCAGCTGCAATATGTGCCTGTTCCATAGCACTCTCATCTACAATCCTGGCAAGAGACCAATCCTTGTTTCATAGTAGTTCAAACCATTTTTGTTCCTCCAAATTCGAGAATCGAAGGCACTTGTGGCTTACCATGAATTTAGAAGTTGGGTGTGTAGCTGGTTGGCTTGAGCTTCCTTCACCTCTAGCCCGTTTGGTTGGTAACTTGGACGATAATTATTTACAAGGACCATTATCTACAAAATAAATAAGGACATCCTCAAAAACAATAATAATGCCAAAACACAGACATTAGATAGGGTTATCAAAACACCGACATTATAATAATAGAGCACAACACATAATCCAAGAAAATAATACCAAATACACCAACATAATTAAACCAACAATAGCAATGCATTAAACAACAAAAGCAATGAAACTAAACCAACATGAACGATGAAACAATTATAACAAGAGCAATTATTTAAATCCACATATTAAACAGTGTCTTCATAACATGCATCACTCCAATTCTATATATCTCCATAGCCCAACACATTAAAACAAAGAAATTTCAAGATGGGTGCATAAACAACCAATAAATAGTGCACAAATATGTTCAACTCAAACCTAGCCATAGAATCCCCAAAAGTATAATGAGTAAATCACAACACATACTCAAAATCCCTAGAAATTCCTTAAGTTTGCAAGAAATCTAGAAGTAATTTCAAGAAAATAAGATAAAAATGCAAAAGTTAGGGTACATACCTGAAATTAGGAGTGAATATGTGAGAAAATCAAACAAAATGCAATGAAATCCTCTCCAAATCTTGAAATGGGAATCAAAATCCCCTCTAGACTGATTAGGTGTGTGATTTTGAGTGTGAGAGTGTGAGAATTTTGAGAGAAAATCATTAAATAGGGCAAGAGAAGAGAGAAAAATTGTTTAAACTAAACTTGGGCTCGCTTTTAAAACACATCCACATGCCTACAGACATGGGTGTGTCTATGGGCATGTCCCAGCTACTATAATTCAGATCAAATGACACGTCCAGTGATATGGACATGTCACTGAGCATATTTTCACTACTGTGACTCAGATTAAACGACATGTCCAGTGACATGGGCATGTCACTGGGCTTGTGGTTGCTACTGTAAATCTCATAAATTTAATCAAAACAACACGACTAGTACATGGGCATTTCCCTAGGAATGTTTTAGCTACTGTGGTTCCTTTTAAATGACACGTCTAGTGACACAGGTTTGTCATTGGGCTGTTACAGCTACTATCTCTGAAAATGAATGACACGCCAGTGACATGGGTGTGTCTCTAAATCAAGCTCAAGTTGCCCCTCAAAAGAAAAATTCCCACTTCATATTCAAGTGAACTCAAAATAATATACCACCAACCAATGATAAAAGAATTAAAAATCAATAAAACAAACTAAAAACATGAAAATTAAAGAAACAAATATTAAAAACAAATAAAATTATGGGTTGTCTCCCACCCAGCACTTTTTTAACATCGTATTAGTTAGAAGTTCATGGGTAATTTCACCTAGTCTTAGAGGTATTAAACCTCCTTTAATTCTCCCCTAAATACAGTTTGAGCCTTTGCCCATTCACCTTAAAATCCCATTTTTCTTGATGAGTAATTTCGATCATCCCATAGGAAAAAACTTCTTTGACTGTAAATGGACTAGAACATCTTGATTTTAACTTACTTGGAAAAAGTCGAAGCCTCGAATTGTATAATAATACATGATCTCCAACTTGAAACTCTTTTAGTTCCTTAATGCGAGCATCATGCCATCTCTTAGTTCACTCCTTATACATCCTTGCATTATCATAAGCTTGCAATCTCCATTCATCCATCTCATTGATCTGCAATTTTCTCCTTTCACTTGCACTAGCTAGATCAAGGTTAATCTATTTTATAGCCCAATAAGCATATGTTCAATTTCTATAGGTAAATGACAAGCCTTTTCATATACAAGCCTAAATGGCATAGTACCCAAAGGAGTTTTGAATGCGGTCCTAAAAGCCCATGGAGCATTGTCCAATTTCTTGGACCAATCCTTTAGGGATTGCTCTATAGTTTTTCAAGAATTTTTTTTATTTCCCTATTTGTGTTCTCAACCTAGGCACTAGTTTGGGGGTGGTAAGGAGTAGAAAACCTATGTGTAATGCTTAGCCTTTTGAAAACTTTCTCAAGCTGAGCATTACAAAAGTGAGTACCCCTATCACTTATGATCGCTTTCGGCATACCAAATATAGAAAACAATTTTTTCAAAAACTTTATCACTATCCTAGCATCATTCATTGCTAAGTCTTGGGCTTCAGGCCATTAAGAGACATACTCTATAGCTATGAGAATATATTTATTACCAAAGGAACTAGGAAACGGTCCCATAAAGTCGATGCCACATACATCAAAGACTTCACACACTAGAATTCTATTTTGGGGCATCTCATTATGAGATGAGATGTTTCTAGTTCTTTGACAATGATCACAACATTTCACAAAGTCATAGCTATCCCTAAACAAAGTTGGCCAATAAAAACCTGATTCTAGTACCTTTTGAGCAGTCTTATTGGCTCCCATATGACTACCAGCTAGTTCGATGTGACAATGGCGAAGAATATTCATCGTTTCGGGCCATGCCACACAACATCAGATCATGTGGTCTTTACATAGCCTAAACAAGAAAGGATCCTCCCAGAAGTAATATTTTAAGTCAGAAAAGAATTTCTTCTTTTCTTGATAAGTCATATCTTTAGGGAGTTTTCTAGTAGTCAGGTAATTTGCAAAATCTGCAAACCAAGACATTTGAAAGTTTGAACTACTTACCTCACTTACCAAGGCATACAACTGCTCATCAGGGATCTGATCATCAATGTCCCCTTCTTCAAACCTCTCAAAGGTTGGATTCTCTAAGTGAGAAAGGTGATCTGCTACCAAAATTTTAGCTCCCTTTTTATCTTAAATATTCAAATCAAATTCCTGCAATAACAAAACCTAATAAATTAGCTTAGGCTTTGCATCAGTTTTTGCAAATAAATACCTCAAAGCTGAGTGGTTTGTATAAACAATCACTTTTGACAAGATTAGATATGATCTAAACTTGTCAAAAGCAAAAACCACAACTAAAAGTTCTTTCTCCATAATTGTGTAATTGGCATGAGTCGCGTTCAAAGTCTTGCTTGCATAATATATGGGCTGAAAATAATTCTCCTTGGGTTGATCCAAAATTGCCCCACTGCGAAGTCACTGGCATCACACATTAGTTCAAATGGTAAATTCCAATCGAAAGCCACCATGATTGGAGCATGGGTCAATTTCTCCTTAAGAGTTGTGAAAGCTCTTAAACATTCCTCATCAAACATAAAATCAACATCCTTCTCAAGGAGTCTTGTTAGAGGGCGAGCTATCTTAGAAAAATCTTGTAGAACCTCTTATAGAAGCCTGCATGTCCTAAAAAACTTCTAATGGCCTTAACTGACGTGGGTGGTGGTAGTTTCTCAATGGTTTCCACCTTAGTCTGGTCCACTGCAATACCCTTGCTTGAAATCTTGTGTCCCAACATGATTCCCTCTTGAATCATGAAATGACATTTTTCCCAATTAAGCACTAGGTTTGTTTCCTCACATCTTATCAAGACCCTCTCAAGGTTTTCCAAACATCCTTTGAATGAGCTACCATAAATTAAGAAATCATCCATGAACTCCTCTATAATATCCTTAATAATCTCATCAAAGATTACCACCATGCACCTTTGAAAAGTTGCAGAAGCATTGCATAGTCTGAATGGCATTCTTTGATATGTGAATGTCCCATTTGGACAGTTGAATATAGTTTTCTCTTGGTCTTTTAGGGCAATAGGAATTTGGAAGTAGCCTGAAAGACCATCCAAAAAGTAGTAATATTCATGCCTGAATAACTGCACCGACATCTGATCAATGAAGGACAAAGGAAAATGGTCCTTCCTAGTTGCATCATTCAATTTTCGGTAGTCAATGTAAACCCTCCAGTCGATAACTATTCTTGTTGGAATTAGTTCATTATTTTCATTAGGAACCACTGTCATCTCTCCTTTCTTTGGTACTACCTGAACCGAGCTCACCCAAGAGCTATCTGAAATCGGATATATAATTCCTGCATCAAGTAGTTTGATCACTTCAGCTTTCACTACATCTTTCATCTTTGGGTTTAGTCTTCATTGTGGTTGCACTACTGGCTTGAATTCATTCTCCATCAGTATCTTGTGAGTGCAATAGGATGGACTGATACCCTTGATATCTGCTATCTTCCAAGCTATAACTTTCTTATGCTTTTGTAACACCTAGATGAGCATTACCTTCTTCTTAGAAGATAGGTGGGAACTCAAAATGACGGGCAATTTATTTTCCTCTACCAGGAATCCATACTCAAGATGATCTGAAAGGGTCTTGAGTTCCAAATTGGGTGGATCAATCACAGATGTCTGTGGCTTCTGTTCTTTTGGCATCTCAATGGTTTCATATTCCTAACACTTGAATGATTTGCTTGCTTCAAGATAAGCAAGCTGTTCCATTACTTCTTAATCCTCAACATTATCCTGCAATAAATATGACTCAAGGGGATCCTTGGAAACAATGTTAGTAACACAATTTAAGGTTTTATGCTCAATGATATCATTGCATGAATCCACCTCATTGAGTGTAAGTGGGTGCTTTACGGCACAAAGTATATTAAAAATAACTTTCTCGTTCCCCACTCTCAAGGTTAGTGTGCCATTATGGACATCGATAAGGGCATGGGCTGTATACAAAAATGGCCTACCAAGGACAAGCAAAACATTTGCATCTTCATCTACATCAATGACAACAAAGTCATTGAGGAAAATGAAATCCCTGACTTTTACCAACACATCCTCTATAATACCATGACGGTAGAATACTAACTTATCAGCATGTTGAATGGTCGTGAGTGTTGATTTAGGTTCTCCAATACCTAACTCTTTAAACATCTTGTAGGGCATAACACTTATGCTAGCCTCCAAATCAGCTAATGCACTTTTAACTTTAAGATTACCTATCAAACATGGAATAGTAAAACTACCAGGATCTTTTAAGTTCTTAGGTAATCTCTTTTGCAAAATTATTGAACTCTTTTTCGATAAATGCACCAATGATACTTCCTTAAGTTTTCTTTTGTTAGCAAGGAGATCTTTCAAAAATTTAGCATATTTGGGCATTTGTGATAAAGCTTCGGCAAATGGAATATTATTGTGCAATTGTTTAAAGAGTTCAAGAAACTTACCGAAATGAGCATCCATCTTGTCCTTGTTCAATCTTGTTGGGTATGGCACTCGAGGTCGATATTCCTTCACTATTGGACTGGGCTCTTATGGTTGGTTCCCTTTCTCATTTTCTACTGCAGCCTTCTCTACCGAAGTGATAGTAGGATCATCTTCTTTTTCTTTTTCTTGTACTTCAGGCTCTTTCTAAATCATTTCTTCTCTTCTCTCAACCACACTGCCCTTAATTTTCATTCCACTCCTTAGAGTGATTGCCTTTAGCTACTCCTTTGGGTTTGCCTCAGTATTGCTAGGTAAACTCCCTTGCAGTCTTTCACTATGTAACTTAGAAATTTTGTAACACTCCTATATACCGTATACGTACCAAGCTTGCTTATACGATCATAAAATACATATACCAAATATAGAAAATGCCACTGTTTAAAAATACACAAATCATATCTCAAATGTTTAAAAGAAAATTTAAAAGACACTATATATAAAAAAAACATTTATAAATTTACAGCGGAAGTTATTACAAACTTTTACAAGTCCAAATACGTAGAAATCAAAATATACAAAACATAGAATATATACATGATTGGCAGCTTGACTCTCTGATCTTTAAGCTCTAAACCAACTCTTCAAGCTTAAACTCAACTAGGTCTAGAGGAATCCTCAGTCTCAACCCTATCAACTCTACCACCTGCGCGATGAACCACAATCGCGCTGAGCCAACAACTCAGTAGCACAAACCATGATAATAATATGAAATGTCAATATCAATATCATACATTCAACCAATAAAGATCATAATTATAAACATTACATTTCATTATTTCAATAATCATATCATCATCCCTTCAATATAGACACCTATGGGCCCAACTAACATTTAATATGATATTCAAAATTCAGAGTTGCTGCTTTGGTCCATAATCACAATAATCAAGCTCGTAGGCAATATACATATCTCTCTATCCATGGATAGGGTAACAGACCCAGTCTCTTGGACCATCAACTCAACAAGCTTGAGGAGATCCTCAACCCGGCTAGACTGTTACCAGTAACAGACCCAGTCTCTTGGACCATCAACCTGACTAAATCAAGGAGATCCTCAACCCTGCTAGAGTGTTACTATTCATATATTTCATATTCACAATTTTCATAGTGTAACAGACCCAGTCTCTTGGACCATCAACCCGACTAAATCGAGGAGATCCTCAACCCGGCTAGACTGTTACTATTCATATATATATTAGGCATGCCGCCAAATCCAGAACTCTGAAATTGAATCAACATATTAAACATACAATTATTTCATTTGCCTCTTTATCAATCTCTTTCTCAAATCGTATCTCATACTCAAATAGGCAATCATGCTTTATCAATTTCATTTGCATAACCATAGCCAACAACAATGGTTTTATTACATCTCCATTCACATCAAGACAATTCATCATTATACATATAGCACATTACATTCCACAAGATTCACAATGTACAAAATGTCAAATTATTCATATATATATCAACAATGCCACATCAAATGGATGTATGAAACAATGCAATGTTTGTACTTACCTTAAATGCAATCCACACAATATTAAACACTTCTTCTTCCAATAATCTTTCACTACTCGAATTAGGGTAATTCACCTTCTTCACAACCTATTCCAAAAGGAAGATGAAACTCATATAAGATCATAAGGCTAAGAACCAACTAGGGCAAACCCTAAACTTGACACGCTTAACAACACGGGCGTGTCCATGACCGTGCCCTAACTCCACAACACAGTAGCCTTTACACGCTCAACAACACGGGCGTGTTACTGGGCGTGTAATACATTCTGCCTCTCAACAATATTGACACGTCCAACATCATGAACGTGCTCAAGGCCGTGTCAATTCCCCAAAAACACAGTGGCTATGACACGCTCAATAACACGGGCGTGTTACTGGCCGTGTCAATCCTACTGCCACACATAAACTATGACACGCTCAGTGACATGGGCGTGTCACTGCTCGTGCCATCCAACCAAAACACAGAGCCATCGACACGCCCAAAATCCTGGACGTGCCCTTGGACGTGTCAGGCCAAAAACCCAGATTCCGGCCAAAACAACAACACAACCAACAAAACTCTTTCTTTCACCAAAAACCACTTCAACCAAAGTCATCTCAACATACTCAAAAACCATAACAAACTCACAAAAACACCAAAGCAACTAAAACATTCTTCAAATCTCAAATCAAAAATCATCAACACAAACCTAAAACACAACCTCAAAACAATCACTTCCAACAACTTACTCCTTCCTTCAAACCATCCCCAAAAACAAGAAATCAGTTACCCAAACACTCTTAAACCCATCTTAAACAACATATTCACAAACCAGCCACAAACTCAACTCAAAAACTCAAAGAAATCAAAGGATCAAGTGAAGAACTTACCAAGGATGAAGAAATCTCTTAACTTTCCACTTGATCTCTTGAAAGCTTCCTTAGATCTTGAGTTGGAAGATCGCCAAACAAAGTAAAGGAAGGAGAAGGAGAAAATGATTCACGGAAAGAAGAAAGAAAGAAGAAAGAGAAAGCTCAAAGTCAACACCTCTTCCTTAAAATCCTCTCAACCAAGCAATATTAAAATATTAAACTAATTCAAATAAACCTCCTCCATTCATTAATTTCCTTAATAATTAATTATTAACTCAAACACAACAAAAATCTTCTCCCACTAACTCCATTCTTTAACTATCCATTGACTTAGGTATATGTTTTATATATTCTAATATACATCACATATACACTCTCTTTAAAAACCCTTTTCTCTTCCAATAAAACATATACAATAAATCCAATTAAATTAATAATAAAACCCAAAACATCTAGGGTATATTTTGGGATATTACAAATTTGCCCCACCTGATTTTCCAAATTATGAATAGAAGCTTGCTAATTTATAAGGGTGGTTTCAGTTGAATGATATCTGGTTTCTGAAGCTGCTATGAACTTCTCCATCATGTCTTCCAAATTTCTCTTTCTTGGAGGGGTGGCTTGTTGGTGTTGAGGCTACTGAAATCCAGGGGGTGGTCTTGAATTGTTCTGATTACTCCAAGAGAAATTTGGATGATTTCTCCACCCCAGATTATATGTGTTGCTGTAGGGTTTGTTCTATTGTTGCCTTGACATATTCCCAATATAATTCACCTGCTCCTATCTAGCAAACATATTGCCACTTTGGCAATCCTGACCTTGATGTCCACCCCCACACTATTCATAAGACATCACCTGCATTGATTTCCCTGAAGATGAGGCTAAAGAATCAATCTTTTTATTCATGGCTTCTAATTGTGCTGTCAAAGCCACCACAGGATCCAATTAATGCGAACCAGTGACTCTTAGTTTTCCTTGTTGCCTTGGAGTTTACCACTGATAATTGGTAAGGGCCATATCTTCAATCAAATCCCTTGCTAGTTCAGGTGTCTTGTTATTTATGGTACCCGGGCTACTGCATTAATGGATTGCTTGCTTGTATAATTTAATCCATTGTAAAAAGTTTAAATCTGAAGCCATAGGGGAAGCCCATGATGAGGACACTTTCTCAATACATCTTTAAACCTCATCCAAGCATCATAAAGGGTCTCACCATCCTATTGAAGAAAAGATGAGATATCATTCCTCAACATGGCAGTCTTGGATGGGGAAAAGTATTTTCCTAAGAACTTCTCTGCCTACTGACCCCGTGTGGTGAAAGTGCCTGGGGAAAAAGATTTCAGCCCATTTCTTCAGTCTGTCTCTGAGTGAAAATGGGAACAATCTCAACCGAATTGCATCATCTGGAATATTATTTATCTTGAACATGTGACATATCTCTAGAAAATTCTCAAGATGTGCATTAGGATCTTCATCTGGGAACCCATCAAACTAGCAAGTCTATTGTACCATTTGAATTACACTTGCCTTTATTTCAAAGTTGTTCATAGCAACTGCCAACCTCCGTATGCTAGAATCATCCCCATCGATAATGGGCTTAGCATATTCCTGCATTGTTCTTGGCTCATTTCTTTCCATCGCTTCAAGTTCTTCTTCTTGAATCTTCTAAGTTTGTTTCTTCCAAGTTTGTTTCTGTTTCTACTAGAACTGCTTCCCTTTCTTCCTTCCACTTTCTTCTCAATATTCTCTCTAGTTCTTAATCTAATTCAAGTAACTAAGATGAGCTAGCTCGGGTCATAAATAGGATGAGGCACCTAAAATGATAGTCAACAAGCAAGAACCAATGTTTAAACAAATAAAAATAAAAACTAAATCAATAGTCTTGATTATATTACTAATATGGAAAACCATTGTTCCCCAACAGCGGTGCAAAAAACTTGGTGGAGAATTTATGCTTTTGCAATATTACTGCAAGTGCACAGGTCGCGCAAGTAATAAAGTAGTAAGTAAAATATCATTCCACTAGGGACAAGGTCAATTACTAGTGCAAATCTCAACTGTTTTTTAGCAAATTAATAGTTTTTGCGATGATTAAAATAAAAGGTGAGTTAATAAATTAAAGTAAAGAAAAATTGAATATTGTACAAAAAGAGTTGATGATGAAAATACTATCCAGATATTGAATCCCCTTAGCCATAAAAATATTTATGAATATCAATTCAATTAAATCAAATAATAGAGTTGAATTGGCATTCCTCTAAATTAGACTAAAACATCTCTCAAGTGAATTAATCCCTAATCACTAAGTAGAATACGGGAATCTCTTCTCAAACATAATTAAATAGATCTTGCAATATGAACAAGGAATTATAAACCAAAGGATCTTGTAAGTCTATCTCTAGCACTCCAATCAACCCTTAATCCTAATGAGAATTATGTTCATAATAAGCTTTCTCAAGTCAATAATATGAAATTGCAACCAATTAATAAGCATGCTATTATAAATTGGAAATAAGAAATTAAGAATTAAAAGGATAAAACAACTCAATTAAATGATTTAATTTAATAAGAAATATTCAATCCATGCGATAAAGCTAGGGTTCATCAATAACTAGATAGAGATGATTTAGTTCATATTCATAACTAGAAAACCAGAATAAAAGAAATAAGTAAAAGAATCTGAATAATCCATAATGAATGATGTGTATTTCTTCACTTCAATCTTTGATTCTTGATTTAAATCTTGTTTAACTTGAAGCTTCACCTTCAATCTCAGTTGTTAAACTCTTTTTCTTTCTAAGAAAGTCGGCTCTAAGTGATAAAATCTAGATCCCTCATTTGCACTTTAGTTTAGCTTTTATAGCCCAGAGATTTAGCCCGACATGCCCAGTGACACGACCATGCCTCTGGGCGTCTTAATGATGTGGTTTTTCACTATTGATGACATGGGTAGTGACACGCCCATGTCTTTGGGCATGCCATGGCTATTGCAATGTTGGCTTAAGGACATAGTCAGTAAAATGTCCATGTCCTCGGGTGTGTCACAACTTCTATAAATCAGGATCAATGGCACGGCCAGTGACACGCCCATGTCCCTAGGTGTGTCGAAGTTCTGTGAAGTAGTTGAATGACACAGCCATTGACATGCCCATGTCACTGGGCATATCACTTGAAGAATTTGCCCAAAATAGCTCTTTTCATTGTCTTTCATCCGTGATTCTTGCCTAAATAACCATAAGGCCCCAACATGTAAACGGTTCCCGGAATCAACCCTAATAAACACTTAAACAAACAAATTAAACTCAATTTGACAATAAATATACTAAGAAATAGGGGCAAAAATATCATTAACTATACACTTATCAATACTTGCTATGGGAACTAAAGCTTTTCAAGCCAAAGACTAAAGGCCATATAGTTGGCCTAGCAACTTTCCTTAGGTTTACCTTAAATGCTTGTTGTTTGACTATGATTAACATATCTTGGTTTGAGTTATAGCCTATTTGGTTTTCCTGTTCCTAATATGACATAAATATGAAGTAAGCCCAAAATAATTTTTCAGCCTAAAAGACCAAAATTCTTTTTCAACTTTTCAAGATGGACTTTTGGCATAAAAACTTTTTAAGATCATGGACCAAGCATTAAATTTTTAGTTAAACATTCTTATAATGGGCTTTGAAACATTTTTTAAGATAGGCTCAAAACTATTTTCACATCATGAAAAAAGGCATAAAACTATTTTTCACATCATGGCCCAAGCTAAACTTTTATTAAATATTGAAATTAAAATCTTTTCATGAATGGGTTTGTATGGAATATTTAAATCAATTATGGGCCTAACTTATACCAAGACTTGTTAGTTGTGAGCTTATTTGTGTCATTAATCATTAGTTATTTTTCCAAATGAGAAGTCTATTTGTAATAAAACCTTGAATTTAGTTTTAATTTAAAATATAGCAGAAAGTCTATTTTTCAGTTGACCCAATGAATTAAGGCTTAATTAATGAGAATTATCATGAACTGATTTATATATTTAAAATTATAACTATTGGTTAATTCGTTTGAGTAGGTCTTTCAAAAATAAAATATCCCTTGTTGATGTTTTGATGACCATATACCTAGGAAAGCTAGTCGCCATTCGTGTGTTAGAGATATAGGTTGAAAGGAATGTCCTGACTTTTTTTGTTTAACTGTTACACATACATATATGTATTGCATTACATCACATTGATCCTTTTTGGCTCACAAACCTAGGGTACAATAGTTTAAGAGCTAATAACAACTCGACCTATGACCTAGAGTCCAATGTGATTTTAGTCAACTTCACACTAAAAGCAATGAATCCTAAGTAAGTTGAGAAGATGGTGAATGATGCCCTTGCCTCCAAGATGGAAGAATAAAAGGGGTCCTAGCTAAGACCATGAGAAGTCAATTAGTTGCACTGTTGGAGGATAACATTGCTGATGCGTCTGTCAGTACCAAGAAGTAAAAGGATAAGGGAAAAGCTAAGGTAGCTGAGGTGGCCTTTAATGAAGAGAAGGTAGTGATAGAAGATGATGATTGAGATGCATACTTCTAGGACCCTCAAGAAAAAGAAGAAAGAAAAGAAGGCTATAGAGAAGACTGAAACTGCTGATGTGAAAAAATTGAATGCTGATTTAAAAAATAAGTTTGAAAAAAAGCTGAAGGCTGAAGAGTTAAACTAACTATTTGAGCAAGATGAAGAAATTCCTCGCAAGTTCAAGATGCCACTTTTGCTAAGTTTTATGGGATAGGAAATCTCCACCTTTATGTCAAGTATATTACTGTCATGCAGTCTGCCAAATAATGGGGTGTAGTTTCAAGAAGCTATTAAGGATTTTTTTTTCTAAGTATCAGATTTGTCATCATCGATCCTCCTCGTATAGACCAAAAGCTAATGACATAGTGAAAGTAGCAAATAAGATTATCAAATAGATTCTTTTCAAGATGACCAAGACTTATAGGGAATAGTCAGATGTGCTTCCTTTTGCTTTATGGGGGTATAAAATAAGTGTGTAAAATTTGATCAAAGTGACACCATTTTCTTTAGTTTATAGAATGAAAGCAATACTACCTATCGAGATTAAGATCTAGTCATTGAGTGTGGTCTCGGAAGCTAAGTTACTAGAGACATAATGGGTATTGAGTAGATATATGCAGCTAGCTTTATTAGAAGAAAGAAGATTGAAGGCATTGTATCACCACCAGTTGTACCAAAGGAAGATAGCACAAGCTTACAATAGAAGGGTTCGAATCATGAAACTCGAGGTTGGAGACTTAGTGTTAAAATAATGCAAACTGAATGTTCCTGATCCAAGAGAAAAAATAAGGCTATATGCTGTGCAAGAAGTAATGAAGAAGGGCACGGTAAGTTGTTAGATATGGATGGGAATGAGTTTAGCAAACCAATGAATATTGAAAGGCTGAAGAAGTTATGCTTGAAATAAAAGAAAAATAAATAAATAAATAAAAATAGATAAAAATAAATAATAAAAATTTTAAAAATTATAGCTTGCTACGTTGAAAAGCCAAAAGGGCAGCTTAGGCAAAAATAAGAGCAGCCTGCTAGTTGTGAAAACCTAAAAGGGTGGGCTAATCAACAATTAGGGCTAAAATGAGAGAAAATTATCAATTAGAAAATCCAAAAGGACTGTTGGCGATTGAAGTAATATTGTGTATGTTGACTTTTTATTTATGGTTGTTCCCAATTTAATGAGACATAATTAATAATAAAACTGTTTTATGTGCATTATTTCAAATATCTGACCAACATGGTAATATAAATTGAAAATTTTCAAAAAGTGATGACAAACTAAAAATAAAGAAAAACATCTTTTATTCTTCATTATAGTATCATTTTATCTAAAAAACTGATAAATGCAGAACTCATGGAAGTCAGTAAGTGAAATGTGTAGGCCAGCTCTGCCTCAGACGATCCAAAAAGGCTTAAATCAAGCAAGGTATGTCCAAATTAGGAGTAAATTCAAAAGCTCAAGACTCGGCTTCATACTGGTGGTGTAACACCCCGATTTTTATGTATTTTGGAATACTAAAATGGGAGAGTAAATAGTTATGATGGATAGATAAAATATAAGATGAATATGTATGATAGATGTAATATATATGTATATGTTATATATATACTTAAAATATATTTGTAATAAACATGACTTATATAAGACATGTTCATATATCCAACATATACATCATATATACATGAGGTATAATTGGTTGTAGAGAAAGTTGATTTTAATTACTTAATTAATTAATTAATATTATTATTAATAATAATAATAAAGGGAAAGCACAAAGTCAAAAGGAGAAAGAAGATGAGTGGTGGAGAATTTAAGTGGGAATTGTTTATAATATTTTATTTATATAAGGATGAATAAAGAATAGATAAGTTCTTCTTCTTCTTCTTCTTCTTCTTCTTCAGCATGAGATAGAGAGAGACTAGGAAGAGTGAACTTTTCATCCTATATATCAAATTTTACAAGAGATACAAGAGGGATTAAAGATAATAGTCAAGATTTGGAAAGTAATTCAAGTATTTTCTTCTTGAGCTTATTTTATGGATTTTATATATATGTATGGTATAGTTAGTAAGAGAAAGTGATGATTAATTGAATAAGATAATGACAATGATATATTGATGTATATATATGTTGAATTTGATACGTACATGAAGTAAATATGGTAGATGTTGAGATAATAATGAGTAATTGGAATTGAGAAAAACAGTAAGGTTTTGTAGAATTGAGTTGAGGATTGAGTGAATTGATACATGGGTGATTGTATGAATGAAATATATGATGATTGTTCATATGATTTTTTGTTTAGATTAACAAGAAATAAGTAAAGAAGAGTAAACTTGGAATAACAAAAGGTTTCTATAGGTGGTCAAGTAGATGAAGATCATAACAAGTGCTTCAATAGAGAGCAGCAAGAGGACCATGCATCATATACGTCCAAATGGCGGCATGGGTAACCTTCATCCAAGGTACCAACAAACAGATATTGATTACAGCTTGTAAATTGATCCAATCGACCCACTTATCATATGAAGAAGATGGATGAAGTAGTCTCCTCACATAATGGTGTCATGGCAGATATCTGGCATAATCTATAGCTAGGGTGTCAAGAAAGCAAGAGCGTTGTTATAGCCAGACCTAAAAAGATGCAAAAGTTGTATAAATGTTTAAAAAAAAGCCCATTGGTTTGAAAACCAGCAAGAGAGGCCTAGGCAAAAATTAGTGGGATCCACTAGTTTCAAAAACCCGTAAGGGCAGACTAGGTAAAAATTACGACAACACATTTAAAAAAAATAAGAGCTCTCTAGTTCCCAAAACACTCAAGGACGGGCTAGGCAAAAATTAGAGCAATAAATAAATAATGACCTAAATTAAAAACCTGAAAGGATAGTTTAAGTAATTACATGAAGCAGCAAGGGACTTCCAGTCAACCTTCTTAAAGAAGTAATCTTGAATTAATCCAACCCAACTAGGGTTTCAACTAAAATCAAAGGTACTGGAGAAAATCCTCCCGTCATTTGGTCCATAATATCTAATACTCGTGGGTCAATATCAGAAGAAAAAAGCAAAAATTGGCCAAGCAAGTATAAGCAAAACATGTGTCCCCATGCCTTGGTGGGAGAAAAATGGGACGCACAAAAATCAATCAAAGGACTATGTAAAATTTTTTCACCTCTGGTCAATTGTAAAACTTTGGGCTTTGAAATCTGATATAACATTTACATTTTTTTTATGAGATTTTGAGGATAATATTGAAAATTTTATTTATAATTGTTTGGATATCCAAGGATGGCTATAATTCCTCAATCATGAGATACAAATCAAAATTACAAATCTTAAAGGTCCTAGATTCTACATCTTAAAATGGAGGCATAGCATGCAAGAAGGGTTGATTCAATTTGATATTTTGGAAGCACTATAAAACATTAATTTGAGACCAAGATACTTATTTCCAATGAATGACTTTAAAGGTTTTTAATACAAACTTCATCTTTTTTAAATTGGCTTCGATCATGTTTGGGTTGTGTACAAAAGGAACATGGGAAAGCAAATTAAATAAGAGATAATTTGAAAACCGATCTAGACAAGGGAGAAGGTTTACAAGGGAAGGAAGGAAAATGAATTCATCATGGGTTTGGAAAGGAAAATCCTAGTCCATGGTAAATTCATTTAAATGAATTCATCATGGACTCTGTTTACATATAAAAAAAAGTCAAAATAAGAGTCATTAATAATAAAAAAAATGAAAAGTTTATTTATTAAAAAAAAGGAAAAAGTCAAATTAGAAAAGGAAAAGTCAATATTATTATAAAATTCAATGTCATTACATATGCATTATAGATCAATACAAGCTAATCATTGAGAAGGGGGAGGTGGCCCATAATCAAATGAAGCCGTAAAAAGCCATCACCTGAAGGAGGAGGAGGAACATCATCAGCTCAAGGTCCCCTTAATGAAGAGGCACTGAGACCTATGTAATCCTAGAAGTCTGCCCTGAAGTAGTCATCGCATGAAGGTGGAGGAGACATGTCATAATCATTAGCCCGGAGTCCCCTTGAAGAAGAAGCATCATGATCTTTGAAGCCCTATAACCGGAAGTCTCAAAAGTTTTGTTTTGATTAGTGATATAGATCTTCTAAATGTAGAGCATTTTGACAACTGCGCTTAGTTCTTAACAGTTGGCATTGAGCTCTTCCTATAACTTCCTGTTTTGTTCCTCGAGCATTCACTGTGAGCTAGAAAAGGAAAAAGGAGAAGAACATTTATTATCATGCATACATATAACATGGAACTCAGTTACAGACTAGGTAATTCAAATCAAAGCTTTGAGGACTAAAGGACGGATCAGCATAAGGCGGCAGTGTCATAAAAGGAGCATATGGCTAAGTCGAAGCTACGCGAGAAGGTCTAGTCTCATCATAGAAGGAACTGCCTAATTGTACAACCACCTACAAGGTTCATAAAGAGTTAGGCAAGTAAAGAGGAAGAAATAATCTTGGATGATAAAGGCATAATTTTGATCGACCTAAGAAGAGTTAGCCCTAGTGTCACACAAGAATCAGAAAAAGTCCATTCTCTTTCCTCCTCATTTTCATCATCATCTTCTTCTTCTTCTTATTCCTCTTCATTTTCTTCTTCATCCCCTTTTTCCTCTTCTTCTCCTTCTCCTTCCTCTTCTTATTATTCAGGTATCTCTCTAAAATAAGCAGGAGAGACTTGGAAATTAAAAGGTACTTCTAGATAAACTGGATATATGACACAACTAGTGAAAGTATAAAAGCTTCAATGTCATATCCATTTCCTTCGGATGACAATTGTAGAATGAAATCTTCAAAATCGCACTCTCAAATCATCTCTTCACTGGAAGAGGCACTTGATTATACCATCGGCAGGCTTTGAAGATGCACCTCCTGCCATTAACAGCTATTGTCACAAAATAGGCAAGTCAATTCGAGGCAAGTAAATAGGCTCTAGAAATATATTTTTTTGCATTTTAATAATTTTTTCTTGATGCATAAAGTCCAGTATTTTATTTTAAGTATTTTAATTCAATATTTTATTTTTTTGCTAAAAAATAATTATGCTAATTAGCTCCTTTTGCATAAATTTGTCTACTTTAATACTAGGTTTGTCTATTTTCTCATGAATATTTGCTAAATAAGTCCTAGAAATTTATTTTATGGTACATTAATTTTCATGCATGAATATTTTTTATAAATTAACATTTATCAATAAATTTTACTAATAAGGTTTATGCTACAAAGTAATTAAATTGCAGTAAAAAGATATTTACTTGAGTCTTTTCACTCTCGCAGTGATGAAGATGCATCCTAACTAAAAGAGAAACTCTTCCATATTCATTGGCTCAAATATAATCCAACAGCTCGCCATTTGAACATGTTCTAGTTCTGAAAGTGTACTGACTACCCTCCATTTGTGAGAAATAGATAGAAGGTTTAGGAAGTTTAAAATTAGAAATGAAAGAATGAAGAAAAAATTGAGGCTCTGGATGCAATTTGTGAAGGCAAATGTTGAGACGTTGCCATTTAAATAAAGAGTAGAGATTATTAAGAGTCAAGATGAAGCCAAAAAAATAAAGTGAAAGCAAAGAGAAGAACATGACAGAATAAAAAATAAGAAAAGAAAAGGGACAAAGCAAAGGACATATGCTTTAACTTTGATCAAATAACTTGGAATCAGATGAATATGGATTCAATAATTCATCTGAATATAATTCATATGATTATTGAATCAGCAGAGTCACGAGGATACAATGTTGATATTTATAATTGGTCCAAATACACTCGTGTCTAAAAATATTTTTTACCAATAAAAATATTTTTTTTTCACACAAGGGGCAACAGTATATAGAGAGAGATACCCATAATAGTATACAGTTAAAAAATAGCTAAATTTTTTGCTAACTTTTGAAACTAATTTATTATAGATATTGCAGGTTTATTTGAAGCAGCCAAATTAGTTCAAGTTTAAAACATCAATTCAACTCAGGTTTACTAGAACCAGTTCAAGTTTAAAGCATCAAACCAGTTAAAATTTATTGAAGCATCCATTAGAAGATTTTGGATTTATTTGAAGCATCCAGGCCATCTTGGGCTTATTTGAAACACGCAAACCAACCAAGATTTATTAAAGCATCCATTAAACAATTATGGATTTATTTGAAGCATTCAGACTAGCTCAGGCTTCTTTAAAGTGCCCAAACTAGCCCAGATTTATTGAAGCATCCGTTAGAATATTCTGAATTTATTTCAAAAATCCAGACCAGCTCGAGTTTACTTGAAGCACCCGAACTAGCCTGAATTTATTGAAGTATCCTAGATTAGCATTAATCTATCAAGGTAAGTTGCTTTTCACTCTCTAAATAAATTCAAGATCATTCAATCAAGGGACAAGACTGTAGACCCTAAATTTTAGGGTAGAATGAATTCAGCTCTCATTAAAAGGCCCGAATCAAATTTGGTTCCAATTAAAAGGCCCCAGTCAAATTCAAACCTAATTAAAAAAGCCCAATCCAACACTATTCCTACTTAAAAAAACTAAAACAACTGGATTGGCTCAAGACTCATGATGAATTGGCCATGCCAATTTTCCATGAGTAAGGCTCATGGCCAATTCACCATGAGGCTTAAGGCCAACCCTAATTTAACACCTCTAATTCTGCTAAAACTCAAATTGACTCAGACAAACAGGGCTTTCCTAAGTTAATTAGGATTGTCTAACATCCGACTTACCGTAATGTTGCCTATAAAAAGGTAATTAAAGGGAGCCACAAGGAAAAAAACTAAGAAGCAGTAGCCACACCTAGTAGTCAAAAGCTAGAGTTAGCTATTAAAACAACAATCCATAAATGAAAAAAAAAAACAGAGAGAATGAGAGTAATAAACAGACAGTAACCAATTTTGTGAGCATAGTGAGCAATCTTCTAATTATTTAAACATCAACCAAGAACCTTTATTGATCCAGAATTTCTAAAGCAATTAAACAATTCAAATAGTGAGCTTGGTTCAACAAAATCATCTTGGTTGAGCCACAATGTATGTATGATTTCGTTAACTAATTCTATTTAAATTCTATTGGTCATCTCCATTGTTCATTTTACTACCCCTTTTCAATTATGAGTTTATTTTGAAATTCCATCCAGTAAACCATAACTTTAGGATTAAGTTTAATTGAAACCCTAATTGCATGTTAGTTTTATAATCTAAAATCTTAATCTAGCATATTAACCAAATAAAACCCAAATTGTTCAGTAAAACCCTAATTTCTATTATTAGACCCTGAATTGAATGATAAAACCCTAATTTTGCACATTAAACCCTAACTTTAGGATAAAACTCTAATTTTGCATGTCAAACCCTAGTTTAGTATTAAAATTCTAATTTTTATGATAAAACCCTAAATTGTGTGATAAAACCATAATTCCACAACAAAACCCTAATTATATTACAAAATCCTAATTTTATGTATTTCAACCTATGAGCGGTGATTTTCACCCCCACTCCAAGTGGAATGGTTCTTGCGACTTCGGCACTGTTTAGGCTCGGGGCCTTAAAGAACACGGATCTAAGTCCAGAGAAAATAGAGTCGCCACCCGGACGGGCCGGGAAAAAGAAAGGGGTGGATGACTCGATTCCTAAGGAATCCCCAACCCCCTAATGGGTTCGGAAAGTTGGGTACATGTGGGGAAGGTGAGAAATGGCCCAGCACCCCCACAACGTCCGGTTCATTGGAACCGGCCTCCTTTACAGGTCTTAATATTATAAAATTCTTAAATATAACAACATTATCCATATTACACACAACAAATAAAAGAAAGCATCATTATATTAAAATCAAAGCAACGTCCAAACAAAGCAAATAAATGGACACCCAACTAAGAATGGAAATATGTCCGTACATCATATGCCTAGATAGAACACCCACCAAGAGGTAGAAACATGCCCTTTACAAAGGTTCTAAAATAAAAAAAGCAAATTAAATTACATGATATTTAACTAATAAGGTACCCACCAAGTGGAAACATACATCTTACAACATTTGGAAGTCTAAATAAATTGATAAAAGTAAATAACCATAAATAAATCATTTGTCACATCCCAAAGTTTAGGTAGTCGAGTATTAGGCAAGAAAGACATAAATAAGTGGTCAAATAGAGGCTCGAGATAGTCAAAAACAAAATCGGTGTGCAAAGGAGGCCCGTGAAGTCGACGAGACCTAAAGATAATTTTTCGAAAGGCCGAGGACCTAAGTGGAAATTTCTCAAAAGTTAGGGGCAACTATGTAAACTTAAAAATTAAGTGTCGGAAGTTCTTAATAGTGCCCATATCCGACCCTGGAAGAATATTCTCGAGATTAATCGGGTCATAACCGTGGGTTTCAATTTTTCCTGAAAATGCACAGTTTAAAAGTTACAATCGATAAATCGCTGGAGGGTATTTTAATATTTTCACACCCTAGACTATAAAATTATAGCACAAGAAAGTTGAGGGGGTCAAAATATGAATAAAAGGAAGCCTAATGGCTTGCCAAATAAATAAATAAAAGAAAGAGACATTTGGACCAATGAAAATTAGCCATTTTCCCACTTAAGTGTACCAATGGGAAATCAACACTTACACCAACACATCTTAACCTCTATTGGCTGCCATTTGAATCAAAATAAGCTAAGCAAAGAATATAAAAGCTCTCTCTTACATGATGAACTCGTCCAAACCATAAGAGAAGGAAGAAGGAGGTGATTTTTCCAAAGTTTAAGGCTTTTGGTTGAAGATTTTGGTGACAAACAAGATTATAAGGTAAGAGAAACCTATCTCTAGTTTTAATTTCATGGATTAATGGTTAATTTAAGAGATTGAAATTAGGGTTCATGTAGCTAGATTTGGAGAAAATTCAAGAAATAATTATTTGAAGGATTTGATGAAAGAAATAATGGTGTTTAATGGTGAAAATAAGCTAGCAACCATTAGAAAAATCATAAGATAAGACTATGTCTATACCTAGGGTTCTTACCTTTGTATATGTGATATTAAATTTCATAGGAAATCAAGGAGACAAGGAAGGAAAGGAAGTGATATAGATAAAGGACTAAGAAATAGCAAGGTTTGGTACTTTAACTAATTGTTTGTTCATTTTCTTGAAATTTTTTTGTTTTAGAATTAGTGAAATGTTGTGACTTGTATGATTTTTAATTAAATATATAAAAATGTTCTTGAAGTGAATTTTTGATTTGTTGTGACTCAATACGTCTAGAATGACTGAAAAATATTTTGAGTTGAATTCGGAATGGTTATGATTATGGAAAAATTATTTCTGTTAGACCTGCTCTAGGAGGTACCTTGACTGAGACAACCATGTTTCTGGATTTTTAATAAAATCTAGAAAACATTATCTTCAATTGAATTTTGGATATGTTGTTGTTTTGTAAGTCTAGTATTTGAGAAAAATAATTTGGAACCACATTGATTGAATTTAATTTACGGAATTCACAAAATTCAGAACTGCTGCCAGGATGCAGGGCAACTGGAGCAGTCTGGTTGGGTGAACTACTTGACCAAGATTTTGTGTCCAGTTTGATCTGAAATTTTAAAGGAATGATTTTAAGGTGTAAAACTAAATTCTGTAAAAATTTTAGAGTTTTTAGTCAAGTAGATTATTTTATACAATTTTTCAAAATAAGGATCAAGTTGAGTCCAAAACCAGAATTTATTATTTATATGGTCATTTTGCTAATATTCATTTGGTCATTTTTCAAAAGTAATCCAATTGATTCCTTATGCATATAAATAGGCATAATATGTTATTAAAATGACAAAATATGATATTTCACATTGAAATAATATAAGAAACATAAGTCGATAATTGTATAATGCATATTCGATTAAGAAGTGGCATGAAAATTTTGGCTCCACTGGGTATCTGGGATAGTACTGAGTAGGGTAAGGGTATGATATATCATACTATATGCAGTGATGCTTTAATTTAATTTCCGTTGCACTGTGCCATTTACGCCGCGCACCACATTCTTTAGTCAAACCATTACCCTTTTTCACATATTTAACATCCACAATAAACATATCAAACATTTCAAAGCATTCCTCAAAAGATCACAAATTGACCAAATGAATAGTGTCACGGCACGTAAAATCGGCAACGCAAAAAGGCAAGCGCCAAATGAATAGTAAAATTTCGTCAAAATTTCAGTCCGTTTCAGTCATGAACTTGACCAGGTAAATGAACTTATTTTTGGCTGAAATTTTACAGGAAACTTATTTCATATGTTGACTAATTACACGTAAAATTTCGTTGAAAAATTCATTCATTTTCTACCTCAAACAATTGCCACAAAAAGAGTCCAGAAATCTGCCACTTTGGAACCATTTCGGCCCAAACATATGAAATACATGAAATAGTTTATTTTTCTTTTCCAAATCAATATGAATGCTTATTTAATGATAAAGTGAAGATTCAAACACTTCCCTTTGACAACTTTTGCATGTTTAACTTAAATCAAACTAATTAAAGTTCATCAAATCAACTTGCCAAATTTTTCTCAAAACCTTTGGTTTAAATTAAATTTAAACAACTCAATTGCCATAAGAACCCAAGAACATAACTCAAACATTTAATTTAAACTCAATCAATACATTTAAGCATCAACATCAAAAATTCCATAAACCAAAGTTTGTAAGAAAAATAAAATTTCTTTTATGGTAAAGTACCAAACCTTGTTCTTTTAATTCCCCTTTGCCTTTCCTTCTTCTCCTTCCTTAATCTTTGTTTCCCCTTCAAGAAATTCAAGAACACAACCTTAAACATAACCTTAGAAATTTAGAACATACACTACCCTTCCATTTCTTTTCAAACTAAACCCTAATCTAACCTTATTAAACCTTAGAAACCTTGATTCTTTCATTTAATTAATCAATATCATCACTACTTAAAATTTTCCCCAAATCCACCATTAGAACCCTAATTTTTCAATATTCCAATAGATATATAAATACTTAAAATTGATACTAGAATTGAAATCTACATACTTTAAAACCTTAAAACTTACCTTGAACTTGAATCAAACTTGACAAAAATTTGAAACTCTTTGGTGTTCTTCCTATGGTGGCCGAAATTTTGGGAGAGTTGAGAGAGAGATTTTGCTCTTCATGCTATGATATATATATATAGGAGAAATGATGCTCACTTTTGGGTTGGATGAATGGTTTATGACCATTTGTCCACACCTTGTTCTTTTCTTCTTTTTATGACTTCTAAATGGCTAATTTCCATTAGTACATTTGTCTCTTTCTTTTATTTATTTAAAACCCAAGCCCTTAGACTTTCTTTTAATTATATTTTGGCCCCTCATCCTCCTTGTGCTGAAATTTTATGGTCTAAGGTGTGAAAAGACCAAAATACCCTCCGGCGATTAATCGATCGTAACTTTTAAACCGTACAGTTCCACGAGGCAAACTACATATGGTTTTGATCCTCTCGACCTCTACTTTCTATTTTTAAGGTCTATTTTAAGTTTCCAAGTCATTTTGAAAAATTACCAATAAGCCCTTGACTTTTTACAAAATTTTCTTTAGGTCCTTTCTTTGCTCGGGTTTTGCCCGGACTCCGTTTCTACTGTCGATCGTTTCATATTCAACCCCTCGACATCCTCTATGCACTCGTGTGTTTATTTTCTACTTTGGATTCATGTATAAATTTTAATTAAAATAACCAAAATGCCCCTAGTCTACATGTTTTTGTTTCTCTCTAACGAGGCATTTCCTGGAAAAACCGTTACACATCGTTGCAACCCGATTTTTCTCTACTCTCCATTTTTGGAATCTGGTATGTGCACTATTAAGAACCTCCAGTACAACTTTTTGAAATTACAGTCACCTCCCTAAAACTTTGCATTTTTCTTTAATTAGGTCCCATTGATCCTATAGCCTTATCTGGGGCCGTTGTCAGGAATTATCTTCTCCTTTCCCCTTCTCTCACTGTGCACGTGACTATTATGCATAAATGCGGTGGGCGGATGTGACAGTTCCTCCCTCGTTAATTTAGGCTTCATCTCGAAGCCCATCAGGTGGAAATAAATATGGGTACTGCTTCCTCATAGTTTCTTCGCATTCCCATGTGGCTTCTTCTACTTTGTGATTCCTCCAAAGCACTTTGACCAATGGAATCTTCTTATTCCGCAACTCCTTGATTTCCCGTGCTAAGATTTCTACCGGTTCTTCCTCGTAAGTCAGGTCGGGCTGAATCTCGATGTCTTGAGCTTGTATGACGTGGGTTGGATCTGAACGATACCTCCTTAGCATTGAAACGTGGAAAACATCATGTATTTTACTTAATTCGGGTGGTAACGCCAACTGGTAAGCTACCAGACCTACCCGTTTGATGATCTCATATGGTCCGATGATTCTAGGGCTTAGCTTACCTTTCTGTTTAAATCGTAACACCTTCTTCCAAGGAGAGACTTTGAGGAATACTCTATCGCTGACCTCGAACTGTATGTCTTTCCTCTTTAGGTCCGCGTATGATTTTTGCCTGTCCGCCGCTACTTTTAATCGGTCTCGAATGATCTCTACCTTTTCCTCAGTTTCCTTAACTATGTCTGGCCCCAACATCTTTTCCTCGCTCAATTTTGTCCAGCAAACTGGAGTTCTACATTTTTGACCATACAGTGCTTCGTAGGGAGCCATTTGTATGCTGGATTGATAGTTATTGTTGTATGCGAATTCCATTAAGCTCAGGTGTTTGTCCCAGCTGCCTTTAAATTCTAAAACGCACGCCCTCAGCATATTTTCCAAAACTTGAATCACTCTTTCCGACTGTCCATCTGTCAGGGGATGGAATGCTGTACTGTGATACGTTCGAGTCCCAAGGGCTATTTGGAATTTCTGCCAAAAATTTGACGTAAAGCGTGGATCCCGGTCTGATATGATGGAAGTTGGAACTCCGTGGAGATGTACGATCTCTTTGACGTACAAGTCTGCCAACTTATCTAGCGAGTAATCCACACGTATTGGTAAGAAATGAGCAGACTTAGTAAGTCGATCCACGATTACCCAGATCGCGTCATGTTTGTCCCTAGTCATAGGCAATCCTGTGACAAAATCCATAGTAATACGATCCCATTTCCAGGTTGGAATCGTGATAGGTTGTAGTAATCCTGAGGGTAGTTGATGTTCAGCTTTCACTTGCTGACAGGTCAAACACTTCGTCACGTGATCCACTATGTCTCTTTTCATTCCTGGCCACCAGTAATACTCCTTCAAGTCCCGGTACATTTTCGTTGTTCCTAGATGCATTGTGTAAGGACTGTTATGAGCTTCTTGCAAAATCTGTTTCTTCAGTTCCTCAGACTTAGGTATAACCATTCTCTTCTTATAGTATAGGATACCATCTGGACGAATTTGATAATCTCCTGATGAATTCTCCTGCGCCTGTTGACTCCACTTCTTCACTTGTTCATCTTCCTTTTGAGCCTCACGTATTTGTTGATGTAAGGTAGGTTGCACGTGCATTTCTGCAAAGATAGCTCCATCTTCTGCGGGCTTTAATTCTATCCTCATAGCACGTAGCGCTTGCATTGACTTCCTACTAAGTGCATCTGCTATGACATTCGCTTTGCCCGGGTGATAGTTAATCGTATAGTCGTAGTTGGCTAACAATTGCATCCATTTTCGCTATCGCAGGTTTAAATCATTCTGCGTGGGCAGGTACTTCAGGCTTTGATGATCCATATAAAAGTAACACCTTTCCCCATATAGGTAGTGCCTCCACGTCTTGAAAGCCAAAACAATCGCTGCTAGTTCTAAGTCATGCGTGGGATAATTCTTTTCGTGTGGCTTGAGCTGTCGAGAGACATATGCAATGACTTTGCCCTCCTGCATCAGTACGCAACCTAATCCGATGTGGGATGCATCGCTATAGATCACAAAATCTTTTCCTGATTCGGGTTGTGTAAGAATGGGCGCTTCAGTAAGTTTTTGCTTCAGCCTTTCAAAACTCCGTTGGCAAGCGTCGGTCCACTGGAATTTGGCATTCTTCTGAAGTAGCTTGTTCATAGGTGCGCCGATCATGGAAAACCCTTTGACGAATCTCCGATAATATCCTGATAACCCCAAGAAACTACGAACTTCCGTTACTTTCTTAGGTGGCTTCCATTCCAATACAGCTTATATTTTCTTGAGATCGACCCTTATTCCTTCTGCCGATACAATATGTCCCAAGAAGGCTACTTCTTCCAACCAAAATTCGCATTTGCTGAATTTAGCGTATAATTGTTTCTCTCACAGGGTTTGCAAAATGATCCTAAGGTGACGATCATGGTCCTCTCGATTCTTTGAATACACCAATATGTCATCAATGAATACAACCACGAACTGATCCAAATACGGGTGGAAGATTCTGTTCATCAGATCCATGAATATTGCAGGTGCATTCGTTAATTCGAAAGGCATAACGATAAATTCATAATGTCCATAGCGAGTTCTGAATGCGGTTTTTGGTATGTCTTCATCTTTGATCCCCAATTGATGATAACCCAATCGTAGATCGATTTTTGAAAAGACTCCAGCACCTTTGAGTTGATCAAACAAATCGTCTATACGAGGTAGCGGATACTTGTTCTTGATGGTCAGCTTATTGAGTTGACGGTAATCCACACACAACCTTAGGGATCTGTCTTTCTTTTTCACGAACAATACTGGCACTCCCCATGGTGACACGCTTGGCCTAATGAACCCCTTTTCTAAAAGTTCCTGTAGCTGTACCTTTAGTTCTTTTATCTCCACTGGCGCCATTCGGTAAGGTGCGATGGATACTAGTGTAGCTCCCGGATACACGTCTATGGTAAATTCCACCTCTCGTTTAGGTGGTAATCCGGGTAATTCGTCAGGAAATACGTAGGGAAAATTGCAAACAGTAGGTATATCTTGTAGCTTCGGTGCCTCTTCTATCACTTCTAACGAGCATAACAGGTATGCCTCGCAGCCTTTTTGCACTAACCTCTTAGCTGTCATAGCGGAAATGATGTTAGTTAGATAGTCCTTCCTCTTTCCCACTAAGGTCACTTCGTCGCCGTCTGACGTATGTAGAGTAACTCTCTTCCGTTTGCAGTCAACCAGTGCATCGTGTTTAGCCAACCAATCCATCCTTAGGATAGCGTCGAATTCTTGAAATGGTAGTTCAAATAAGTCTCCCCAAAAGATACGTCCGTGTATCTCCACGGGGCAATCTTTCACTACCTTCCTTGTAATCACCTCACTCCCTAATGGGCCAGTAACTAATATTCCCTCTTCCTCTAGTTCTACCTTTAGATTCCCAAGTTTTTCATTTTTCGTGCATATATATGAGTGTGAAGAACCCAAATCTATTAAAACGTAAAGCGAAACTCCAAACATAGACAACTGACCTACAATCACGTCTTGCGCTTCTTCATCTTCTCGCCCCCTCATGGCATACATTCTAGCAGGACCCCTCGCTTCTGGTCGATTCACCGTCTCAGACTGCACACGTGACGGATTTCCGCCCCTACCTCTGCCTCGGCCTCACCCTGCTGCGGCTTGTGATCCTTCAGTCTCCCTAGGTAGATTCTGCATTCGCTGGGGACACTCTCGCATAAGGTGATCTAGAGATCCACATATGTAACATGCAAATGTCCGACCCCAACATTCTCCCATGTGGCGGCGTCCACAATGATCACAGCGTGGATTAATATTTTCGCCTTCATTACCTCTCGAACCGGTAGAAAAGTTACCTCCACTTCGGTTGAATCCTCTTCTTTGCCCTCTTCCGGATCGTCCGGTACTAGCGAATGAGGTAGCTTGACTTGAGCCACCGCGAATCGATCCCTGACTATAACCTCAGCGTTGACCGCCTCCCGTGGAACCACTGCCTCAGAATCGCTTCCTTGATGATTGGTAGTTTCCCGAATAGTTTTGGGTACCTCTCTTCTGTTTCATCTTCTGTCTTCTATTCTACTCATCAGACTGACATTGCTCTACTTCCAGAGCCCTAGTGACCAACTTGGAAAATTCCTTGATATTAGCAGCAATTAGCTGCATCCTAATCTCATTATTCAAACCATCCTGGAATTGTTTACACCTATCATGTTTGTCTTCAATTGTCTTCTTGGCATACCTACTCAGCCGGGTAAATTCCTTCTCATATTCGGCAACGGTCAGTCGACCTTGCTTTAAGTGTAGAAACTCCTTTTTCATGGCATCTAGGTATGCCTCCGATATAAACTTCCTCTTAAACTCATTCACAAAGAAATCCCATGTCCTATGTTCCGGTGGAACTCGTTGGTGAATCGTGTCCCACCATATATATGCTTCTTCCACTAATAAGGAAGTAGCACATACCACTTGCTCTTCCGGCGTACACTGTAACTGATCTAAGGCTCGTACCGTTCCTTCCAGCCAATATTCGGCTATAGAAGAATCATCGTCTCTTCGGGCCCTAAACTCCTTCGCCCCGTATTTTCTTATCTTTTCGATCGGGGGTTTTCTTTCCCCTCCTACAGTAGGTACTGATATGGGTGCTGGCACTGGTGGTGGTGCTGGGGCAACACCTGCTATCTGCCATAATACGGCAGCCATTTGTTGCAACATTTCATTGGGAATAGGAGCATCTGCTGGTGTTTGCTCAGATGCAGGTATCTCTGATACCCACGTTTCTATAGTTTGAGAGGCCTGAGACTTGACCTCCTCCTCTATATCACGCTGCGCTACTCGCAACATCTAAAGAACAGAGCAAAACGTATACAATCCCATCATCAATAACGACCCAGACCAACAGCATTATATTACCCTAGGTGGCATGTATATAAAGATAAAACTCTTAAATAACACATATACAACACATCTTTTATTTATTTCCAAGTAAAAGTTTTTACATTACTAGGAAGCCCGTATGTACATTCCAAAATTTAGGACTCCTTACTACTATATCATCATGTCATACTACCATACAATATTTACACGATACCCCGATGTCACATATGTACATAACTAAAAGACCCTCAAAAAAGCAACACATCTCGAAGCTCAGTGAGTAGGTGCCCTAGGTGAGGTGGCACTGTCAGACAAATACTCTTCTATCTCAGGGTCAAACTCTGGGTCATGCGATGCTTCACCAGGTAAGTGCTGGCCTAGCTCATGGACCCTCTCCTGCAAAGCACAGATCTCTCTATGTGCTACCCTGAGGCTCCTACAGGCACTATCAAACTCCACTCGATGACTAAGCCTGCCCTCCTTTAACATCTACACGTCTCTCATCAAGGTGGTAATCATCTCATTTTTTTCTCTTAGGTCTTCACGATCCTGTATACTTCGATCTGCCAGAATTTCTATGGTTTCATCTTGCTCCTGTACTATCTGCTTTAGCCTCTCTACTTCCATCCTCAGCTCCCTCATTTCATCATTTCGATCACCCATAATTACTCCTGTTATAATTAGAATAACATAACTAACAATACTACACACATGTATAGTTACATAAATAGAACCCCTAACATAACCCTTTGTGTCATACATTTAAGGTTCAGTTCAACTAACTACCCAGAACCGACTAAACCGGAGCTCTGATACATAAAATTGTAACACCCCTTCCCGGCCTACATGTGTAAGTCGAGTAGAGGTGCCACACTAACCTAATGTTGCTACCAATTTTACTTAGTCAAATTATAGTTCCTGTTTTTATAGAAATTTTGCCAGAGGTTCGCCTAGAAATTGGATCCCAAGTGTCGACAAAACTGGTTTTTCTAATTTTTGAAAACATTTTTACACAAACCAATGCAAACACAATCAATTTTAAATACACTCCCAATGAATCCACCTTATAACCTCAACTACAAACCTGGAAGAAGAGTTCACACTTCTAATACAAAATAATGTAGAGGTTTATTATTATTACATACTACTAACATACAGTATAACATAGAAATTCTCAATCTTATATATACATATACATGCCACATCTAGCCAACTCATAATGGAAACTAAGAGCTCTACCCTGAGATGCTGTGGGTCTGGTCCTCGCTTCTCAAGAATTAATTACTGCTCCGAACCTACGAGTCAAGGAAACCTTAACTTGCTGAGCAATGTCGCTCAGTGGGTACTTTTACCGATGAAAATATAGTTAAAACATGAAAGCATTTGAAATAAACAGAAATAATTAAATCATAAATCAACTAACATTAAACCAATGGAAATTATTGTACATTCAGTGTAAATATGCTTCCAACAAATGTAAAAACCATAATCCAAACTCATTTTGCATTATGTAGTTTAAAAAAATAATAACCAGACTTTGGCTCTACTGGAATATAGGGAACCATAGCGATAAGGTAGTGGCCCTCACCACTGTAACATAGGTGGCCCTCACCACCTATATCAAATCACAGGAATGGCCCTCACCATCCTGGTTATAACCAATGGCCCTCACCATTGAGTTCGGATCATATCAATTCAATCACAATATCAAGCAGTACTACATAAGTTAGTATAGTGAACCATACCCTTATCTACCACCCCCACTACCCTGTAGAGCATAAAGGTTAAAACGATTCAATTTAAGTCTCAAACTTCATTTTAGAATGACTCGAGAAATTATTTTAATTTCCGTTGCAACTGTGCCATTCACGCTGCGCACCACATTCTTTAGTTAAACCATTACCCTTTTTCACATATTTAACATCCACAAATAAACATATCAAACATTTCAAAGCATTCCTCAAAAGATCACAAATTGAACAAATGAATAGTATCGCAGCACGTAAAATCGGCAACGCAAAAAGGCAAGCGCCAAATGAATAGTAAAATCTGGGTTTTCGTCAAAATTTCAGTCCGTTTCAGTCATGCATTTGACCAGGTAAATGAACTTATTTTAGGCTGAAATTTTACAGGAAACTTACTTCATATGTTGACTAATTACACGTAAAATTTCGTTGAAAATTTCATTCATTTTCTACCTCAAACAATTGCTACAAAAAGAGTCCAGAAATCTGCCACTTTGGAACCATTTCGGCCCAAACATATGAAATACATGAAATAGTTTATTTTTCTTTTCCAAATCAATATGAATGCTTATTTAATGATAAAGTGGAGATTCAAACACTTCCCTTTGACAACTTTTGCATGTTTAACTTAAATCAAACTAATTAAAGTTCATCAAATCAACTTGCCAAATTTTTCTCTAAACCTTTGGTTTAAATTAAATTTAAACAACTCAATTGCCATAAGAACCCAAGAACATAACTCAAACATTTAATTTAAACTCAATCAATACATTTAAGCATCAACATCAAAAATTCCATAAACCAAAGTTTGTAAGAAAAATAAAATTTCTTTTATGGTAAAGTACCAAACCTTGTTCTTTTAATTCCCCTTTGCCTTTCCTTCTTCTCCTTCCTTAATCTTTGTTTCCCCTTCAAGAAATTCAAGAACACAACCTTAAACATAACCTTAGAAATTTAGAACATACACTACCCTTCCATTTCTTTTCAAACTAAACCCTAATCTAACCTTATTAAACCTTAGAAACCTTGATTCTTTCATTTAATTAATCAATATCATCACTACTTAAAATTTTCCCCAAATCCACCATAAGAACCCGAATTTTCAATCTTCCAATAGATATATAAATACTTAAAATTGATACTAGAATTGAAATCTACATACTTTAAAACCTTAAAACTTACCTTGAACTTGAATCAAACTTGGTGTTCTTCCTATGGTGGCCGAAATTTTGGTAGAGTTGAGAGAGAGATTTTGCTCTTCATGCTATGATATATATATAGGAGAAATGATGCTTACTTTTGGGTTGGATGAATGGTTTATGACCATTTGTCCACACCTTTTTCTTTTCTTCTTTTTATGACTTCTAAATGGCTAATTTCCATTAGTCCATTTGTCTCTTTCTTTTATTTATTTAAAACCCAAGCCCTTGGACTTTCTTTTAATTATATTTTGGCCCCTCAACCTCCTTGTGTTGAAATTTTATGGTCTAAGGAGTGAAAAGACCAAAATACCCTCCGGCGATTAATCGATCGTAACTTTTAAACCGTACAGTTTCACAAGGCAAACTATATATGGTTTTTATCCTCTTGACCTCTAATTTCTATTTTTAAGGTCTATTTTAAGTTTCCAAGTCGTTTTGAAAAATTACCAATAAGCCCTTGACTTTTTACAAAATTCCCTTTAGGTCCTTTCTTTGCTCGGGTTTTGCCCGGACTCCGTTTCTACTGTCGATCGTTTCATATTCAACCCCTCGACGTCCTCTACGCACTCATGTGTTAATTTCTACTTTGGATTCATGTATAAATTTTAATTAAAATGACCAAAATGCCCCTAGTCTACATGTTTTAGTTTCTCTCTAACGAGGCGTTTCTTGGAAAAACTGTTACACGTCGTTGCGACCCGATTTTTCTCTACTCTCCATTTTTGGAATCTGGTATGTGCACTATTAAGAACCTCCAGTACAACTTTTTGAAATTACAGTCATCTCCCTAAAACTTTGCATTTTTCTTCAATTAGGTCACATTGATCCTATAGCCTTATCTAGGGCCGTTGTCAGGAATTATCTTCTCCTTTCCCCTTCTCTCACTGTGCACGTGACTATTATGCATAAATGCGATACCACAAATTGTAACACCCCTTCCCGACCTATGAATAAGCCGAGGAGGAATGCTACATCGGGATACGAGCTCTGGTTATGTCAGCTTACTTAATATTCCTTATAAAAATTTTCCAAAAATTTTGACGGAGTCTCCCTCAAAATTCTAGGTCCCAAGTGTCGACAAAACTGATTTTTCTTATTTTTGAAAAATATTTTGTTTCACAATTTAACTCAAGCACACTCCCAATAATCCACCCTTATAACCTCAACTACAATCCTGCAAGAAGAATTCACACTTCTATATTCACAACCCAACTCAATTTAAAACCATACAGTTATTATACATTACTAGATTTACATGCTACATCAAGTTATCTCTTTGTATTGTTCCAATAAGTGCATGCCGGTTTCTAATACCAAAATACAAAATGAAGAGCACCACCTAAGTTTGTTGATGACCGACAGATCGCAGGACTCCTCTGCTCGCTACTGGCTCCTTGCTAATAGCCTACAAGTTTAGAAGAAACTAAACTCACTAAGCATTGCTTAGTGGGTACTTTAACTAATTATAGAAAATAAATAATAAAAGCATAATGCACTTTTAAAAGCAATGAGTCGTATTGAAATATAATATCACAGTAAAAACAATCCATACATATCATATATTAAGTTATTATCATTTTATCAGTTCGCTCCACAAGGTAATTTGGTAGACTAACGTATGGTAAGGAACTAACTAAAAAACCTGTATATATATTCTGTGGCTGTGGCCCTAAAAAAATTGCGGACCAAGCCTTGTGAAATCTGTGGCCGAAGCCCTCGGACCTGAGTCCTATATAACTCGGGCGATTGCCCTATATAACTCGGACCGAAATCCTATATAGCTCGGGTCGTCACCCTATATAACTCGGACCGAAGTCCTATATAGCTCGGGTCGTCACCCTATATAACTCGGACCGAAGTCCTATATTAAAGCAACACTGCATATAGTATGATATATCATACCCTTACCCTACTCAGTACTATCCTAGATACCCAGTGGGGGCAAAATTTAAAAGAACAAAAAGCCACTTTCAAGTGGCCAAATCCTAGCCATTAAGTCCAAATGGGTTAGACAAATCATGGCCATTGAAAATAAACAAATTAATTAAATGGAAATTAAATTATAAACAACTAATTTTTGTCTTCCAAACACAAGTAAAGGATAAAAAAAACACCACCATCACCACTTTTCTTCTTCCTTAGGTCGTGCTCCCCCCTCCCTTCCATTTTCAAGGAGAAAATTTTCATGTCTAAGCCATTTTTCAAGTGAAATTCAATAGGAAATAAGGTAAGATACCATCCTAAGTCTTATTCTTTCATTAGAATTAGGTATTAGGCTATGCTTAGGAAGATTTAATATTATGTTCATGTTGGTAAGTTCCTCGGCTTATTCATAGGTCGGGAAGGGGTGTTACAATTTGTGGTATCATAGCATTGGTTTAGTTGATTCTGGAAGATAGGTAGTAAGTAAGTAACTATGTGTGCTGTAACACCCCTTCCCAACCTACATGTGTAAGTCGAGTAGAGGCGCCACACTATCCTAATGTTGCTACCAATTTACTTAGTCAAATTTTAATTCTGATTTTTACAGAAATTTTGCCATAGTTCCGCCTAGAAATTTGGATCCCAAGTGTCGACAAAACTTGTTTTTCTGATTTTTTTTTAAACATTTTACACAGACCAATATAATTACCATCAAATTTAATGCACTCCCAATGAATCCACCTTATACCCTCAACTACAAACCTGCACGAAGAGTTCACACTTCTAATATAACATAAAGTAAAGATTTATGATTATTACATACTACTAACATACAATTATAACATAGAAAATCTCTTTTATATTTATTCATATACATGCCACAACTAGCTAACTCATAATGGAACTAAAAGATCTACCCCTGAGATTTGCTGTGGTTTAGTCGTTGCTTTCCCAAGATTTATCTACTGCTCCGAACCTACGAGTCAAGGAAAACTTAACTCGCTGAGCAATGTCGCTCAGTGGGTACTTTACCAATAAAATACAAGTAACATATGAAAACATTTGGAAAATATGAAATAATTAAATCATAAATCAACCAAACTTAAACCAATAGAAATTTTGATACATTCAGTGTGATATGCTTTCAATAATGTAAAATCATAATTCAACTCATTTGCATTTCATAGTTTAACGAAAAATATGTCTTTGGTTCAGGCTCTACTGGTATATAGGGAACCATAGTGATAAGGCAGTGGCCCTCACCACTGTAACATAGGTGGCCCTCACCACCGATATCAGATCACAGGAATGGCCCTCACCATCCTGGTTCTAACCAATGGGCCTCCCCATTGGCTTCAGTGGCCTCACCACTGAATAACATATCATATCACAATAATGAGCAGTACTGCATGCATTAGTATAGTGCACCATACCCTTATCTACCACTCCCACTATCCGGTAGAGCATAAAGGTTAAAATGATTCAATTTAAGTTTCAAACTTCATTTTGGAATGATTCGAAAAATCATTTTAATTTCCGTCACGCTTTGCCATTTATGCCGCGCACCACATTCTTTGGTCAAACCGTTACTCTTTTTCACATATTTAACATCCACAATAAACATATCAAATATTTCAAAGCATTCCTCAAAGTATCACAAATTGACCAAATAAATAGTGTTGCGGCGAGAAAAATCGGCAACGCAAAATGGCATGACCAAATGAATAGTAAAATCTGGATTTTCGTCAAAATTTCAGTCCACTTCAATCATGCATTTGACCAAGTAAATGATCTTATTTTTGGCTGAAATTTTACAGAAAACTTATTTCATATGTTGACTAATTGCATGTAAAATTTCGTTGAAAAATTCCTTCGTTTGCTGCCTCAAACAATTTCCACAAAAAGGTCCAGAAAGCTGCCTTTTTGGGACCATTTCGGCCCAAACACATGAAATGCATAGGATAGTTTATTTTTCTTTTGCAAATCAATATTAAGGCTTCTTTAATGGTAAAGTGAAGATTCAAACACTTCCCTTTGACAACTTTTGCATGTTTAACTCAAATCAATATATTTAAGCATCAACAACAAAACTTTCATAAACCAAAGTTTGTAAAGCATCAAACCAAAATTAATTATTCAAAGGTAAAGTACCAAACTAATTATTCAAAGGTAGAGTACCAAACCTTATTTCTTTAATTCCTCTTGGCTTTTCTTTCTTCTCCTTCTTTAATTCTTTATTTCTCCTTCAATCAATTCAAGATACAATATAAACCTTAGAATTTCAAAATAATAAATTATCCTCTATTTCTTTTCCAACCGAAACCCCTAATCCAACCTTATTAATCTTTCTATATCTTGGTTCTTCCATTTAATCAATTAATCTTATTATTATTTTTTTTTCAATTCCATATAAGACTTTAATTCCCAATCTTCCAATATATATATAACTACCTAAAACTAATACTAAAATTAAAGTCTACACACTTAAAAACCTTAGAACTTACCTTAAAAATCAAAGTTTGGAAAAACTTGGAAGCCCCTTGGTATTTTCTTTTGTTGGCCGAATTTGGTGAGTGGAAAAGAGAGAATTTGCTCTTCATATCACCTATATTTATATACAAAGGAAGTGATGATCACCTTGACCATTTGTCCACTTTTTCTCTTTCTTCATTTATTACACATTTATTACATATGCTAAATGTTCTCTTTTGATTGGCCAACCTTTGATTTTTATAACTTCCTTTTTCCTTTACTTCTTTCCACTTGTCTCTCTTCCCATTGGATCTCATAAAGTTGTCCCGGGTTACTCATCCGGTCCCGACACGAAACCGGGCCCACATTACGTTCCGGCGATTAATCGATCATATCTTTTAAACCGTATAGCTCCACGAGTCAAACTATATATGGTTTTGATCCTCTCGACCTCTACTTTCTATTTATAAGATCTATTTTAGGTTTTTAAGTCATTTTGAAAAATTACCGGTAAGCCCTCAACTTTTTACAAAATTCCCTTTTGGTCCTATTTTTGCTCGGGTTTTCTCCGGCTTCGTTTCTACTGACAATCGTTTCATATTTAACTTCTCGCCATTCTCTACGTACTCACGTCTTTATTTCCTACCCTAAATTCATGTATAACTTTAATTGGTAATGACCAAAATGCCCTTAGTCAACATTTCTTCATTTTTCTTTAACGGGACATTTCCTGGAAAAACCGTTACACGTCGTTGCGATCCGATTTTTCTCTACATTCCATTTTTGGAATCTGTTATATGCACTATTAAGAACATCCGGTGCAACTTTCTTTGAAATTACATCTACGTCCCCAACTTTATTAAAAATTACAATTAGGTCCCTTTTGTCATACAACATTATCTAGGGCTGTTATCAAGAATTATCTTCTCCTTTTCCCTACTATCGCTATGCACGTGTCTACACTGCATAAATGCAGTAGGCGGATGTGACAGTTCCTTCCTCGTTAATTTAAGCTTCGTCCCGAAGCTCATCAAGTGAAAACAAATATGGGTATTGCTTCTTCATAGTTTCTTCGCGTTCCCATGTAGCTTCTTCTACTTTGTGATTCCTCCAAAGCACTTTGACCAATGGAATCTTCTTATTTCGCAACTCTTTGATTTCACGTGCTAGGATCTCTACCGACTCTTCCTCATATGTCATTTCAGGCTGAATCTCAATATCTTGAACTTGTATGACGTGGGTTGGATCTGAACGATACCTCCTTAGCATCGAAACATGGAAAACATCATGTATTTTATTTAATTCAGGTGGTAACGCCAACTGGTAAGCTACCGGACCTACCCGTTTAATAATTTCATATGGTCCGATGAATCTAGGGCTTAGCTTGCCTTTTTGTTTAAATCGTAACACTTTCTTCCAAGGAGAGACTTTGAGGAACACTCTGTCACCTACCTCAAACTGTATGTCTTTCCTTTTTAGATCCGCGTATGATTTTTGCCGGTCCGCTGCTGCTTTTAATCGGTCTCGAATGATTTCTACCTTCTCTTCAGTTTCCTTAACTATGTCTGGCCCCAACATCTTTTCCTCACTCAATTCTGTCCAGCAAACTGGAGTTCTGCATTTTCGACCATACAGTGCTTCGTAAGGTGCCATTTGTATGCTGGATTGATAACTGTTGTTGTACGTGAATTCCATTAAGCTTAGGTGTTTGTCCCAACTACCTTTAAATTCTAAAACGCACGCCCTCAGCATATCTTCCAAAATTTGAATCACTCTTTCCGACTGTCCGTCTGTCTGGGGATGAAATGCTGTGCTGTGGTAAGTTCGAGTTCCAAGGGCTGTTTGTAACTTCTACCAAAAATTTGACGTAAAACGTGGGTCTCGATCGGATATGATCGAAGTTGGAACTCCGTGGAGACGTATAATCTCTTTGATATACAAGTCTGCCAACTTGTCTAGCGAGTAATCCACACGTACTGGTATGAAATGAGCGGACTTAGTAAGCCGGTCTACGATTACCCAAATCGCGTCATGTTTGTCCCTTGTCATAGGCAATCCTGTGACAAAATCCATAGTAATACGATCCCATTTCCAGGTTGGAATCGTAATAGGTTGTAGTAGCCCTGAGGGTAGTTGATGTTCCGCCTTCACTTGCTGACAGGTTAGACACTTCGTTACGTGATCAACGATATCCTTTTTCATTCCTGGCCACCAATAATACTCCTTCAAGTCCCGATACATTTTCGTTACTCCTGGATGCATTGTATAAGGACTGTTATGAGCTTCTTGCAAAATCTGTTTCTTCAGCTCCTTGGACTTAGGTACCACCATTCTCTTCTTATAGTAGAGAATACCATCAGGACGAATTTGATAGTCTCCTGAACAGTTCTCCTGCGCCTGTTGACTCCACTTCTTCACTTGTTCATCTTCCTTCTGAGCCTCACGTATTTGTTGATGTAAATTAGGTCGCACGTGCATTTCTGCAAAGATAGCTCCATCTTCTGTAGGTTTTAACGTTACCCTCATAGCACTTAGCGCTTGCATTGACTTCCTACTAAGTGCATCTGCTATGACATTCGCTTTGCCCGGGTGATAATTAATCGTATAGTCGTAGTTGGCTAACCATTGCATCCATTTTCGCTGTCGCAGGTTTAAATCTTTCTGCGTGGGCAAATATTTCAGGCTTTGATGATCCGTAAAGATGTAACATTTTTCCCCGTATAAGTAGTGCCTCCACGTCTTGAAAGCCAAAACAATCGCTGCTAGCTCTAAGTCATGCGTAGGATAATTCTTTTCATGTGGCTTGAGCTGTCGAGAGACATACGCAATGACTTTGCCTTCCTGCATCAATACACAACCTAACCCGATATGGGATGCATCGCTATAAATCACAAAATCTTTTCCTGATTCTGGTTGTGTAAGAATAGGTGCTTCAGTAAGTTTTTGTTTCAGCTTTTCAAAGCTCCGTTGACAAGCGTCGGTCCACTGGAATTTGGCATTCTTCTGAAGTAGCTTGGTCATAGGTACGGCGATCATGGAAAACCCTTTAACGAATCTCCGATAATATCCTGCTAATCCCAAGAAACTACGGACTTCCGTTACTATCTTAGGTGACTTCCATTCCAATACTGCTTCTATTTTCTTGGGATCGACCCTTATTCCTTCTGCCGATACAATATGTCCCAAGAAAGCTACTTCTTCCAACCAAAATTCGCATTTGCTGAATTTAGCGTATAACTGCTTCTCACGCAGGGTTTGCAAAACAATTCTAAGGTGACGATCATGATCCTCTCGATTCTTTGAATACACCAATATGTCGTCAATAAATACCACCACGAACTGATCCAAATACGGGTGGAAGATTCTATTCATCAGATCCATGAATACTGCAGGTGCGTTCGTTAATCCGAAAGGCATAACAATGAATTCATAATGTCCATAGCGAGTTTTGAATACGGTTTTTGATATGTCTTCATCTTTAATTCCCAATTGATGATAACCCGATCGTAGATCAATTTTTGAAAAGACTCCAGCACCTTTGAGTTGATCAAACAGATCATCTATGCGAGGTAACGGATACTTGTTTTTGATGGTCAGCTTATTAAGTTGACAGTAATCTACACACAACCTTAAGGATCCGTCTTTCTTTTTCACAAACAATACTGGTGCTCCCCATGGTGACACGCTTGGCCTTATGAACCCCTTGTCTAAAAGTTCTTGTAGCTGTACCTTTAATTCTTTTAGCTCCGCTGGCGCCATTCGGTAAGGTGCGATAGATACTGGTGCAGCTCCCGGGTACACATCTATGGTGAATTTCACCTCTCGTTTAGGTGGTAGTCCGGGTAAATCGTCAGGAAATACGTCGGGAAAATCGCATACAGTAGGTATATCTTGTAACTTTGGTGCCTCTTCTTTTGCTACTAATGCACATACCATGTATGCCTCGCAGCCTTTTTACACTAACCTCTTAGCCGTCATGGCAGAAATGATGTTAGTTAGATAGTCCTTCCTTTTTCCCACTAGAGTCACTTCGTCACCGTCTGCAGTATGCAAGGTAACTCTCTTCCGTTTACAGTCAACCAATGCATCGTGTTTGGCTAACCAATCCATTCCAAGGATAGCATCAAATTCTTGAAATGGTAGTTCAAATAAATCTCCCCAAAAGATATGTCTGTGTATCTCTACGGGACAATCTTTCACTACCTTCCTAGTAATCACCTCATTTCCTAATGGGTTAGTAACTAATATTCCTTCTTTCTCTAGTTCTACCTTTAGGTCCTCAAGTTTTTCATTTTTCGTGCATATATATGAGTGTGAAGAACCTGGATCTATTAAAACGTAAAGCGGAACTTCAAACATAGACAACTGACCTGCAATCACGTCTAGCGCTTCTTCGTCTTTTCGCCCCCTCATGGCATACATTCTAGCAGGAGCCCTTGCTTCTGGTCGATTCACTGTTTCAGATTGCACACGCGACGGATTTTCGCTCCTTCCTCTGCCTCGGCCTCGACCTGCTGCCGCTTGCGATCTCTCAGTATCCCTGGTAGATTATGTATTCGCTGGGGACACTCTCGCATAAGGTGGTCTAAAGATCCACATATATAACATGCAAATGTCCGACCCCAACATTCTCCCGTGTGACGGCGTCCGCATTGATCACAGCGTGGATTATTATTTTCGCCTTCATTACCTCTCGAACCGATAAAGAAGTTACCTCCGCTTCGGCTGAATCCTCTTCCTTGTCCTCTTCTGGATCGTCCCGTACTAGCGACTGAGGTAGTTTGACTTAAGCCACCGCGAATTGATCCCTGACTGTAACCTCGACGTTGACCGCCTCCCGTGGAACCACTGCCGCGGAATCGTTTTCTTGATGATTGGTAGTTTCCCGAATAGTTCTGGGTACCTCTCTTCTGTTTCATCTTCTGTCGTCTATTCTGCTCATCAGACTGACATTGCTCTACTTCTAGAGCCCTATTGACCAACTCGGAAAATTCTTTGATATTAGCAGCAATTAGCTGCATCCTAATCTCATTATTCAATCCATCCTGGAACTGCTTACATCTATCATGTTCATCTTCAATTGTCTTCTTGGCATACCTACTCAGCCTAGTAAATTCCCTCTCGTACTCAGCAATGGTCAGTCGACCTTGCTTTAAGTGTAGAAACTCCTTTTTCTTGGCATCTAGGTATGCCTCCGATATAAACTTCCTCTTGAACTCATTCACAAAGAAATCCCATGTTCTCTGTTCTGGTGAAACTCGTTGGTGAACTGTGTCCCACCATATATATGCTTCTTCCACTAATAAGGAAGTAGCACATATCACTCGCTCTTCTGGCGTACACTGTAACTGATCTAAGGCTCGTATTGTTCCTTCCAACCAATACTCGGCTGTTGAAGAATCATCGTCCCTTCGAGCCTTAAACTCCTTCGCACCATACTTTCTTATCTTTTCTATTGGGGGTTTCCTTTCCCCTCCTACAGCAGGTACTGATACGGGTGCTGGCGCTGGGGGTGGTGCTGGGGCAACGCCGGCTATCTGCCGAAATACGGCAGCCATTTGTTACAACATTTCATTGGGAATAGGAGCATCAGCGGGTGGTTGCTCCGACGCTGATGTCTCAGATACACGCATTTCTACAACTCGGGAGGCCTGAGACTCGACCTCCTCCTCTATATCACGCTGCGCTGCTTGCGACATCTAAAGAGTAAACATATACCATCCCATCATTATTAACAACCCAGACCAACAGCATTATCTTACCCTAGGTGGCATGTATATAAATATAAAATTCTTAATTAACACATATACAACACAACTTTTATTTATTTCCAAACACAAAGTTTTACAATATTAGGAAGCCCTTATATACATTGCAAAATTTAGGACTCCTCACTATTATATCACCATATTATACTACCATACAATATTTACATGATACCTTTATCTCACATATATATAACTAAAAGAACCACCAAACACAATACATCTCAAGACTCAATGAGTAGGTGCCCTAGGTGAAGTGGCACTGTCTGAAAAATATTCTACTATCTCGGGATCAAAATCGGGGTCATGTGATGCTTCACTAGGTAAGTACTGGCCTAGCTCTTGAACCCTCTCCTGTAAAGTTTGAATCTCTTGATGTGCTATCTCGAGGCTTCTACCGACACTATCCAACTCCGCTCTATAACTAAGCCTGTCTTCTTTTAACATCTGCACGTCATCTATCAAGAAGGAAATCATCTCCTCTTTTATTCTCAAGTCTTCACGATCTTGTATACTTCTATCGGCCAAAATTTCTATAGTCTCATCTTGCTCCTGCGCTAGCTGTCTCAACCTCTCTACTTCTATCCTTAGCTCCCTCACCTCCTCGTTTAGGTCACCCATTATTACTCCTGGATAAGTTGAATAACATAACTAACAATGACACACACATGTATAGTTATATAATTAAAACCCCTATTCTAACCCTATGTGTCATACATTTAAGGTTTAGTTCGACTAACTACCCAGAACCGGCTAAACCTTTGCTCTGATACCACTAATTGTAACACCCCTTCCCAACCTACATGTGTAAGTCGAGTAGAGGCACCACACTATCCTAATGTTGCTACCAATTTACTTAGTCAAATTTTAATTCTGATTTTTACAGAAATTTTGCCATAGTTCCGCCTAGAAATTTGGATCCCAAGTGTCGACAAAACTTGTTTTTCTGATTTTTTTTTAAAACATTTTACACAGACCAATATAATTACCATCAAATTTAATGCACTCCCATTGAATCCACCTTATACCCTCAACTACAAACCTGCACGAAGAGTTCACACTTCTAATATAACATAAAGTAAAGATTTATGATTATTACATACTACTAACATACAATTATAACATAGAAAATCTCTTTTATATTTATTCATATACATGCCACAACTAGCTAACTCATAATGGAACTAAAAGATCTACCCCTGAGATTTGCTGTGGTCTGGTCGTTGCTTTCCCAAGATTTATCTACTGCTCCGAACCTACGAGTCAAGGAAAACTTAACTCGCTGAGCAATGTCGCTCAGTGGGTACTTTACCAATAAAATACAAGTAACATATGAAAACATTTGGAAAATATGAAATAATTAAATCATAAATCAACCAACCTTAAACCAATAGAAATTTTGATACATTCAGTGTGATATGCTTTCAATAATGTAAAATCATAATTCAACTCATTTGCATTTCATAGTTTAACGAAAAATATGTCTTTGGTTCAGGCTCTACTGGTATATAGGGAACCATAGTGATAAGGCAGTGGCCCTCACCACTGTAACATAGGTGGCCCTCACCACCGATATCAGATCACAGGAATGGCCCTCACCATCCTGGTTCTAACCAATGGGCCTCCCCATTGGCTTCAGTGGCCTCACCACTGAATAACATATCATATCACAATAATGAGCAGTACTGCATGCGTTAGTATAGTGCACCATACCCTTATCTACCACTCCCACTATCCGGTAGAGCATAAAGGTTAAAATGATTCAATTTAAGTTTCAAACTTCATTTTGGAATGATTCGAAAAATCATTTTAATTTCCGTCACGCTTTGCCATTTATGCCGCGCACCACATTCTTTGGTCAAACCGTTACTCTTTTTCACATATTTAACATCCACAATAAACATATCAAATATTTCAAAGCATTCCTCAAAGTATCACAAATTGACCAAATGAATAGTGTTGTGGCGAGAAAAATCGGCAACGCAAAATGGCATGACCAAATGAATAGTAAAATCTGGATTTTCGTCAAAATTTCAGTCCACTTCAATCATGCATTTGACCAAGTAAATGATCTTATTTTTGGCTGAAATTTTACAGAAAAATTATTTCATATGTTGACTAATTGCATGTAAAATTTTGTTGAAAAAATTCCTTCGTTTGCTGCCTCAAACAATTTCCACAAAAAGGTCCAGAAAGCTGCCTTTTTGGGACCATTTCGGCCCAAACACATGAAATGCATAGGATAGTTTATTTTTCTTTTGCAAATCAATACTAAGGCTTCTTTAATGGTAAAGTGAAGATTCAAACACTTCCCTTTGACAACTTTTTCATGTTTAACTCAAATCAATATATTTAAGCATCAACAACAAAACTTTCATAAACCAAAGTTTGTAAAGCATCAAACCAAATTTAATTATTCAAAGGTAAAGTACCAAACTAATTATTCAAAGGTAGAGTACCAAACCTTATTTCTTTAATTCCTCTTGGCTTTTCTTTCTTCTCCTTCTTTAATTCTTTATTTCTCCTTCAATCAATTCAAGATACAATATAAACCTTAGAATTTCAAAATAATAAATTATCCTCTATTTCTTTTCCAACCGAAACCCCTAATCCAACCTTATTAATCTTTCTATATCTTGGTTCTTCCATTTAATCAATTAATCTTATTATTATTTTTTTTTTCAATTCCATATAAGACTTTAATTCCCAATCTTCCAATATATATATAACTACCTAAAACTAATACTAAAATTAAAGTCTACACAATTAAAAACCTTAGAACTTACCTTAAAAATCAAAGTTTGGAAAAACTTGGAAGCCCCTTGGTATTTTCTTTTGTTGGCCGAATTTGGTGAGTGGAAAAGAGAGAATTTACTCTTCATATCACCTATATTTATATACAAAGGAAGTGATGATCACCTTGACCATTTGTCCACTTTTTCTCTTTCTTCATTTATTACACATTTATTACATATGCTAAATGTTCTCTTTTGATTGGCCAACCTTTGATTTTTATAACTTCCTTTTTCCTTTACTTCTTTCCACTTGTCTCTCTTCCCATTGGATCTCATAAAGTTGTCCCGGGTTACTCATCCGGTCCCGACACGAAACCGGGCCCACATTACGTTCCGGCGATTAATCGATCATATCTTTTAAACCGTATAGCTCCACGAGTCAAACTATATATGGTTTTGATCCTCTCGACCTCTACTTTCTATTTATAAGATCTATTTTAGGTTTCTAAGTCATTTTGAAAAATTACCGATAAGCCCTCAACTTTTTACAAAATTTCCTTTTGGTCCTATTTTTGCTCGGGTTTTCTCCGGCTTCGTTTCTACTGACAATCGTTTCATATTTAACTTCTCGCCATTCTCTACGTACTCACGTCTTTATTTCCTACCCTAAATTCATGTATAACTTTAATTGGTAATGACCAAAATGCCCTTAGTCAACATTTCTTCATTTTTCTTTAACGGGATATTTCCTGGAAAAACCGTTACACGTCGTTGCGATCCGATTTTTCTCTACATTCCATTTTTGGAATCTGTTATATGCACTATTAAGAACATCCGGTGCAACTTTGTTTGAAATTACATCTACGTCCCCAACTTTATTAAAAATTACAATTAGGTCCCTTTTGTCATACAACCTTATCTAGGGCTGCTATCAAGAATTATCTTCTCCTTTTCCCTACTCTCGCTATGCACGTGTCTACACTGCATAAATGCAGTAGGCGGATGTGACATGTGCCATGTAAGATAAAGTAAGGAGAAAGTTATATGATGAATAGGTAGATGTGCATGCCAGATAGGAATTGATAATCGAGTTATATGTTGATGAATTAAGCAGATAGCTATTTATTTTAATGTAGGATGTCTCTAGATTCGTGGCAAGCTATGGAACGAAACGTAGAATCGCAAGCATCTGGTTCTGCAGATGCCGGGGAAGCTCATAGACCAGGGTCAGCAACAGCTGAAATACCCGGTTCGGAAACTTACCTTAGGTAGATAGCAACAGCATTCCAACAAATGACTTTATTAATTATATGAGCAATGTATTTACATATATGAACAAGCAAGTTTCGGGACGAAACTTAAATTAAGGGAGGTAGAATTGTCACATCCCAAAGTTTAGGTAGTCGAGTATTAGGCAAGAAGGACATAAATAAGTGGTCAAATAGAGGCTCGAGATAGTCAAAAACAAAATCGGTGTGCAAAGGAGGCCCGTGAAGTCGACAAGACCTAAAGGTAATTTTTCGAAAGGCCGAGGACCTAAGTGGAAATTTCTCAAAAGTTAGGGGCAACTATGTAAACTTAAAAATTAAGTGTCGGAAGTTCTTAATAGTGCCCATATCCGACCCTGGAAGAATATTCTCGAGATTAATCGGGTCATAACCGTGGGTTTCAATTTTTCCTAAAAATGCACGGTTTAAAAGTTACAATCGATTAATCGCTGGAGGGTATTTTGATATTTTCACACCCCTAGACTATAAAATTATAGCACAAGAAAGTTGAGGGGGTCAAAATATGAATAAAAGGAAGCCTAATGGCTTGCCAAATAAATAAATAAAAGAAAGAGACATTTGGACCAATGAAAATTAGCCATTTTCCCACTTAAGTGTACCAATGGAAAATCAACACTTACACCAACACATCTTAACACACTTACACCACCATAGGCTTAGTGGTACAAACCACAATAACAATATGCTTTAATGCAATGCCAATGTCAAGCTTTCAAGCAATAGAGATCATATTCAAAAATGTTATATTTTATAACAATACATTTCCTTATCTTATTCAATTGTATTACCATTTATGATTCACATTAAAACAAAGACAAGCATGTGCCCAAAAAGGATCTAATATGTTATTCAAAATTCATAGTTACTGCTTTGGTCCATAATCACATTCATCAAGCCCGTAGGCGATATATATATCTATCCATGGATAATGTAACAGACCTAGTCTCTTGGACCTCAACCCGGCTAGACCCTAGGGCCCCAGTCTCTTGGTCCTCAACCCGGCTAGACTGCTACTATTTTTGAGGCTTACGACCCGGTCTTTTCACCTCAAAAATATCATTTTCATATTTATCATTTTTCAGCTGGGCTCGGCTTACGACCCAGTCTTTTCACCTACCCAGCAATTCATAGGCATGCCACCAAATCCAGAACTCTGAAAATTGAATAACATACTAGGCACACAATTAATTCATTTATCTCATTATCAATCTCTTTCACAATTCATTTCTCATTTCATTTCTCATAATCAAACTAGGCAACCATGCCCCAATTATTTCATTTGCATCATTATATCCAACAACAATGGCTGCACATCTCATCATTAAAGTATACATAACCAATTGTATTGGACATACATTTTGAATGATCATCATATCTTTCACATTATGCAAATCATAACATTAATAAAATGTATTAACAATGTAATAAATTACTTAACACATTTACAACCAAATGTGTTAAGTCTCAAAATCATGTAAATGTATGCAACCATGTAAGTTTGTACTTACCTCAAGAGCAACTCACACCAATCTAAACACTTCCTCTTCCAAGAATCCTCCAACGCTTGGATTAGGGCAACTCAATCTCTTCAAAACTTAATCCAAAGTGATAATACACACTCACTTAAAGATACACATGATATAATAAGGCTAAGAATCAACTAGGGCAAACTCTACACATGACACGCTCAACAACACGGGCGTGTCCCTGACCGTGCCCTAAACTCACAACACAGAAGCTTTGACATACTCAGTGACATGGGCGTGTCACTGGCCGTGTCAATCCTTCCTCAACACAGTAGCTATGACACGCTCAGTGACATGGGGGTGTCACTGGACGTGTCAATGCTACTACAACACAGAAGCTGTGACATGCTCAATGACATGGGCGTGTCACTGGTCTTGTCACCCATCCAGAAAACAGAATCATTGACACGCCTAAAGACTTGACCGTGTTCAAGGGCGTGTCAGGCCAAAAATCCTGATTCCGGCAACAACAACATCACATCCAACAAACCTCTTACTTCCACCATCTTTCACTCCAAACAAACTTAACTAAACACACCCATAAACCATACTAACTTGCAAAAACATCAAAACAACTCAATACATACATCAAACACCAATTCACAACCATCACATACACACAACACTTGTTTTCTTCCAACAACAAACTTAACTCTATCTCAAAATCAACATCAATAAGATCAAACACCCTCAAATACACCATAATCAAATATACACATACCATCAACAATCAATCACCAAACTCAAAACACAAACTTAAAAGAAAACAAAGGAATCAAGTGGAAAACTTACCAAAAGTGATGAAAACTCTTAGATTTCCAACTTGATCACTTGAAACATCCTTCAATCTTGAGTCTGGAAAGACAAAATCTCACTTCCTCTCTTGCTATGGAGCTAGCCGGCCAAGGAGAAAAGAAAAGAAGAAGAAGATGAATAGAGAAAAGCAAAGTCAACACTCAACTCTTCTTTCAACCACTAAAACTCCCTTTAATTCTCAACCAAGCAATTTTATTAATATAAAATTCATAAAAATCTTCATCCACTTACTAATTTCCATTTGAATTAATTTAGTAAAAATAAATAAATCTTCTTTTGACCTTCCATTTCTTTGACTTGTATATGTTGTATATATCTCATATATACAACATATACACTCTTCTCTTTACCTCTTTTCTCTTTCCACTTAAACATATACATTTAATCCAACTACAACAATAAATATTCCAAAACTTTTAGGGTATACATTGGAATATTACATTGCTTTTTCTTCCTTGATTTGGTTTCCAATTTTCCAAGCTACTGCCAATTTTTTGCCTCCCCCAATTTATTGCCTTTGATCCTTATTTATAGTGGTTTGAGGTTGTTTATTCCTAATTAGCTAAGGCAAGTAATATTAATAATAAAAAAAAAAGAAACCAAAACATGATTGGATTAGGTTTTGAAAAATTTGCATCGGAAAATTTGTGCTGCTGAAAAAATTGCAGCAAGAAAAATTGCGCTGGAGAAAAAATTCTACCGCAGTTGGCTGCGGCAGCGTGCGCGGAACGGGCCTGTAAGCTATTTCGCAGGTAAAAAAATTCTGCGTGTGAAATAGCACAATGATTTTGCAGGCAAAATTTTTCTGCGGGAGAAATGCTCAGGGGCCCATGCCCACGTGCCCGCGCGATGATTTTTTTGTCGCCGATTTTTCCGACTCCAATTTTTATTGTTATTTTTATTTTTTGACTTTTATTTGTTTATTTCTATTTTTTATTAATAAAAATTAGATACTAAAGTAAAAATTATTTAATAAAAATTATTTTGAGCCAATTAGACAATAAAAATTATTTTGGACTAAATAAAACATATTAGACCGGATTGGGTCAAAATTAAGGGTCTACACAACCCTAATCTCATAACTCAACCCCAATCTCATAACTAAACCCTAATTTTATTAATTAAACCTTAATTCTAAGATTTGTAGGTGATTAATTGTATGTTTAAGTTAATTATTTATCATGGAGGCTTGAATTGTATTTGTTCATTATTTGGGATTTTAAAGTACTTGTAAAAGGCATATTTTCACTTTGTGGGTGCCTTGTTAATTTTAATTGCTTATTTTAATTTTAAGGACTTTGGGACAATTTTAAGGGATATATTTTCATTTTTTGGTGGATGTCCTATTTTTTATGAATATTTGGACATTGTAAGAGCATATTTTTACCTTCTATGGATGCACATTGTTGTTTGATTTGTTTGATTTATAATATAATTTATATTAATAACATTTGTAATATGGATAATGTCTTAATAATTTAAGAATTAATAATAATTAGACCAGACAATGAGGTCAGTTCTAATGAACCGAACATTATGGGGGTGTTAGACCATTTCTCAACTATGAGCAGAGATTTTCGGCCCCACTCACACATGGAATGGTTCTTGCGACTTTGACACTATTAGGCTCAGGGCCTGAGAGAACACAGGCCTAAACTCAAAGAAAATGGAGTCCCCACCCAGACGGATTGAGAAAGAAGAAAGGGGTGGATGACTCAATTCCTAAGGAATTCCCAACTCCCTATTGGGTTCAGAAAGCTAGCTACACATGGAAAAGGTGAAAAGTTGACTAGCACCCCCATAACGCCCGGTTCATTGGAACTAGCCTCCTTTTTAAGTCTTAATATTATTAAATTCTTAAACATTATGATATTATCCATACTATATGCAATTAATAAGAGAAAACATCATATTATTAATTAAAGAAAATCAATCAAAGATGGACACCCATATAAGATGAAAATATGCCCTTACAAATGTCCAATGTCCACAAAAAAGTAAAATAAATAAAATAGGACACCCACCATAGGTGAAAATGTGTTCCTTACAATAGTCCCAAAAACCTTAAAATAAATTAAATTACATAAACTAAATAAACAAGGCACCCATGCTAGATGGAAACATGCCTTTTATAGTTTCCTTTAAAATACATATAAATTTAAGAAAAAGAATAAATCAAATAAAAAACAATACAACACATATTAAAATAATTAAATAATTAAAAATAAATAAACAAACACGTCTTAATATTATCCCATTAAGGAAATATATTGCGCTACGACGAGGGATACGCCTATAGCGGTCCAGCTAGTCAATTAGCGAGCTGGGGTCAAAAGGGTAACACCCCTTGCGGGGGATCAAGGGCAGCACCCCCCAAAAGGTAAACAGTTTATAGGATATGGTTTTGTTGGGGAATTAGGGTTTATATGTAAACTAGGGTTTTATATTTATAGAAATTAAGGTTTTTAGAGTTTTAGAAAACAATCAAGGTTTTAAGGTTTCAAAACTGGTTTTATTGGTTTATAAATAAAAATTAGGGTTTTAGGATTTAAAGCAAAACTATTGTGTTGATTTTATAAAACAAGGTTATTGTGACTATATTTATAAACTTTGGACCATCAAATATTTAATTCAAATTGATGCTGTATGAAATAATGCTACTGTGACATCAAATTAAGGTTGCTGAGTATTTTATAAAACAATAGAAGAAACAATGAAACAATGGATAAACTATTATGAACTTTAAAACAGATTGAATAAAGAATTTCAAACCTCCATTTGTTGGTTCCATTAATATTTCTTGTTGATCCAAGCTTTAAGTTTGCACTATTTATAGAATCTCGGTTGAACAAAATGACAATAGTATGCTACTGCCTTCTGGTTTATGGGCCTGTGTGTTTTCGATTTCTAACCATTTTTCGTTGCTATCAAGTTGTCAATCCCTCAATGTTGCTAGGGTTTCTACTTAATTGTTGGCTACTGCTTGATGGTTTCTGTTTAGCTATTGCCTATTGATCTTTATTGTTGCCTCTCTATGCTCTTTAATCTTGTATTTATATAAAACATCTTAGGTTGAATCTTTTAAGACTCCTAAAGCTAATTGGATTATAGTTAAAATTGGTAGCTGATTTAAATTGAATCCAAACACGATCAAACCCAAAGTTGTGAAACTGGCGAGCTGGGCTGCCAATTCAGACTTGTGGCAAATTGGACTTGCTAATTCACCACTGCCAGGGCTGTGGTCAAAGCCTATGGAAAATTGGGGCTTCCAATTCAACATGGGCCAAGGGCCTCCAATTTGCAGCGGCCAGGTTATGGCCAAAGGCTACGGTGAATTAGGAGCCCCAATTCAACAAAGCAGGCCCATTCGGTGAATTGGGTGCACCAATTCATCGCAACCAAGCCTATGGACTGCTACAGGGGCAAATTCATAATTTGCAAAAAAAACAAAATCATATTAGGCTTGGCCTTGGATTTGTATCAGAAAATTTAAACAATTTATTTTAGGTCTTTTAAAATTGAACAGACTTAAATCGAAGCTATAAATTAGGTTTAAGATTTTAAAATCATGCCGAATTTAGCTTGACCTTTCTTAATTTAGATCGACTAGCTTAGGGCCAAAATTAAGGGTCTATAGTTTGCCCCTACTTGAATGATCTTGGATTTATTTAGAGAGTGAAAAGCAACAAGACTTTCGAATTAATTTTGGTGAAAATGGGTTCTGGGCCTGGATATCGAGAAATATGTGGGTTCTGGACCATAGGTGGTTTGGGTTTTAGGCCTGGTTTGAGTTCCGGACTCAAAAAAGATTTGGGTTCTAGACCTGAGGTGTTTTGGGTTCTGGATTCAGATTGAGTTCTGGACTCAAAAACGATTTGGGTTCTAGACCTGAGGTGATTTGGGTTCTAGAACCAAATTGAGTTCTAGACTAAAAAAAAATTTAGGTTCTGGACCCGAGGTGATTTGGAATCTGGACCTGGATTGAGTTTTGGACTCAAAAATAATTTGGGTTTTGGACCCAAGTTGGTTTGGGTTCTGGACATGGATTGAGTTTTGGACTCAAAAATGATTTGGATTCTTGATCCGAGACTGAATTTAGGTTTAGGTACTCGACCCGGTACTATATTAGGATACTCAACCTAGAACTGGTTTAGGGTTCTCGACCCAAGACTGGATTAGGTTGCTTGAACAAAAACTGGATTAGGATGCTCAACCCAAAATTAGATTAGGTGCTCGACCCAAAACTGGATTAGTCTGCTCGACTCAAAACTAGATTAAGGTGCACGACCCAAAATTGGATTAGGGTGCTCAACCTAAAACTAGATTAAGGTGCTCAACCCAAACAGGATTAGGGTGCTCAGCCTGAAACTAGATTAGGGTGCTCGACCTAAAACTGGATTAGGGTGCTCGACCCAAAACTGGATTAGGGTGCTTGACCCAAGACTTAAGCTCTTCTAGCTTGATCATCCTTTTGTCATTTGAGAATTTTGGCTTTCTTCTGGCCAATTGGTTCCATTCTTCAATGGATTCTGTTGAACTTCTATCATCTAAGAGTTTTGTCTTTCTTCTAGCTAGTTATTCCATTCTTCAATGGATTGACTTCAGCTCTTCTAGCTGGACTGACCTTTTGTCATTTGAATGTGCAGGCTTTCTTCTAGCCACTAGTTCCATCCTTTAATGGATTAATTTCAACTCTTCTAGTTGGACTAACCTTTTGTATTTTCATTCCACTTGTTCAATTCTTACTTTGTTCCATTCTTACTTTCTTCTTTTGTTCTTCCTTTTGAAAAAAATTTAGCTAATTTTTAGCTACTTTTTATATCCTCCCTTTGCCCTCTGCGTGGCAAAATATTGAAAGTGAGTCTAAAAATATTTTATACACGTAGAAAATCAAGAATTGAAAAGAGAAAGTTTTCCCCCTGTGTAGGCTCAAACCAATGATTTTGTTCCCATGCAGGCTTTGATCGATATTTGCATTTTGTTTGTTTCCTTTCACAAGCATGCATCTTCATTTCTACAAAGTGAATGGATCTTTCTTAAATGATGGGCCTTCCATGCCTCCTGATTCTATATCTACTTCTGATCGTTTACTTCACAGGGTATCTGTTGTTCACTTTGACAAAGAATAGGTAATACAAGACAAAAATATAGTGTGATATGCTCATGTATGCATGATATGGGTGATACTTACAGTGGTTCTACTGACTCATAGACCGAGGTGACCAGCTGATGTACCTCCATGGATTCCTTTCAGATGTTGGTTCAGGTCTTGTATTAAAATGGTAGAAGACTTTATATTTATGGCTTTCAGGATATTGAAGACATGAGTGGTGGGGCCCAAGCAGCATAGAGATACATCCATTTCAAACTGTGGTTTAGAACACCAGTTGATAGGTTCCCTATAAACTTGTGAATGAATATTTATTTTTCCCAATGTGCCCTTTGAGATTCGACGATGCAACATACTTCCCTTAGGACTTGACTTTTCCAAATTAATATATCTATGGCATGGTAACCCTAATTACCATACTAAACTCAGGAATGATTTCCATTTAACCAAGGACTGCTGCACTTCAGATAGGCAAATACACATTACTTGGCCAAAGGTCTAATTGAGTTTAAATATTGTCTACCTCATATGCATGCTCATTCAAACAATCTCCACTAATAGACTATACCTACCAAGAGAGATCAACATGTATTTAACAAGCTTAAACCGAAGTCTATAAAGGACACGGGTTAAATGAAGATCATTTGTAAATTGGGGCTAATGTGATACTGTTGATAAATCCTCACACTATAAGCATTCTTATTGGAACTGTACGTTGTTGGAAGCATTTTCAAATTATGGGCATGATTTCTTTCTTCTAGGCATCTTGTTATTTGGCTTCATGAATAGAGTTTGAATATTCTTTCATCATTTGGCAGAATTCTTGATCTTTTCCTTTTGCAAAAAACTTAAGACCATCATTCTGCCTTTTCTTTTTTGAATATCCAATCTAAGACTTTCGAGATTGCGGACTTAGAACTGTGATAAGATGGTTAAAATGAAAGATGGTCTTTCTCTTATTTCTCCGATTCCATTTGATTCTTTGGTTGAGCTACACAAATTCAAGTCAGTCTATCCTAAGTGGAAGTCTTTTGCAGCTTTAAGTAATAAGAACTCTATTTACTTTTTAAACTGCCCCTCTTTGGCTTTTATTTTTCTCTTTTTTCTTTCTTTTTTCTTTCTTTTTTTTCTTTTCTTTCTTTTTTTTCTCTTTTTTTTTGTTTTGTGTTGTTTTGTCCTAACTCTAAGAAAGTTGTCTTATCTCCACCCTCTTATGCTTTTAGCTATGAATGGGGTTAGATGAGTCTACCTCAGTGTGGATGAATCCTATATTGCCCTAATATCATTTTGTGATATTAGGACTAGTCCAAGCAAACTTCAGCTGTCTTTATGGTCTTTATAGTACACACTTTCTTTGATCTTCTTTCCTCTCGGTAATTTAGTGATCATCAGACTCGTCATAAGTATCATAGCACCTCAGGGTAGGTTATCGGGCTTTAAAGCCAATAAAGCAAGCTAAAAACTCATGAAGGCTCAAAGGGACAACTAGGGATTGATATTTAATTAGGTGGATTCTAGTTGTTGGATTAACAAACAATGCCTATATCATTTCTCCCTCAAATAAGAAAAGTTCAATTTTGCCTCGAAAGTTCATCAAAGCATGTTCTAAGATTGACTAGGACCTAGACCTACATAATTATGTAGGACCCCTCTCTAAGTAAGCATACACATTTCAATGCTATTGAATAGCTCCATCACCTAATAAAGTCATTTGAATTATTGAATAGCTATTGACAGAAGGCCTTGACATCAAAATTTAGTGGCAGAGGATCGTGCAGCGATCGAGGAGCCAATGGATGTAATATTCCTTTCTTCTGTAACTTGTTAAAAACCCAAGACAGAGGTTTGTCCAACTCTGGAAATTGTCTTTTAGTTGCTTGAACAATTGTTGCATTGACATCCATTTCTTTTTGTGCACTCGAACTGCCAGATTGGTAGTTTCTTTTCTCATTTCTTCTTACAGAAAAGCGGTTCTTCTCCCTTTCCCACTCTTCAATTTGCAAACTAGCTTGAAGAAGATCCTTGAAATCTCTGATAAGAGTATGGGAAATCCTCTCATAAAAACTAGGCAACACCCCTCTTACAATTATCCTAATCTGATCTAATTCATCGTGCCTTTTCTTTAGCAAAGCTACTTTGTTTCTCCACCTCTTCACATAGTCGACAAAGTTTTCATTTGACTTTTGCCTAATTGATTCAACTTTCATCAAAGTATCCTCAAACATAACATTATACCTATATTGTTGGATGAAGGCCTTATACAGTGAATCCTAATTCTTTTGAGTGCCATCCTCTAAGGTGTTGAACCAATTTTGCACAACAGAATCCAATGAGACATGAAGTACCTAAGATTTTAAGCCTTGGTAGCTCAGGCAGATTGCATAGTAGTGATATATTGGTTGGCATAAAGATGAGAGTTGTCAGTTCTATTGTACTTAGCGAAAGAAGGCATTTTGAACTCCTAATTGACTTCTTCATCTTGTTCAAACAGCTTGTCCACCTCTGACATTTCTTCAGTGTTCAGCTTCTTTTTGAACTTTTCTAAATTAGCGATCATCTTTTCCAAATTCGAGGTTTCAGTCTTTTCAATAGTTGATTTCTCCTTAACCATTGGCTCCTTCTTCTTATCTTGAGGATCTTGAAAGTATTGAGCCCAGTATTCATCATCATCCATAACCATCTTGTCATCATCGAAGGCTACTTCATCAACCTTAGCCTTTCCTTTGTCTTTTTGGTTTTTGGCACTAGCAGATACTTCAGCAACATTTCCAAACATTGTAGCCATTTGGCTTTTCATGGTCTCAGCCAGGACCTCCTTTAGTTCCTGCATCTTGAAGTTGATTGCATCATCCATCATCTTTTGAATATGTTCAAGTTTTATTACTTTTAATGTGAAATTAACTGAATTCTCACTGAACTCTTAGTCACTAAGGTAGGTCGGATTGTCATAAGCTTTTGAACTACTGTACTCCAGAGCTGTGAGCCAAAAAGGATCTATGACATGAGATGCAATACATGTTTGCATGTATGCATGGATGCACAAATAATAATCAAACAAACAAACAAACCAAAAGAGCAGGAATGACCCTTCCAACCTTATAACTTCCACACATGAAAGGTGAGTCTCTTTACCTAGGCATATGGTTAATAAAATATCAACATGGAATACCTTATTTTGAAATAATTCACTCTGACGATTTAACTAATAGTTGTATTTTCAAACATAGAAGTCAGTCCATAATAATTTCCACTTAATTAAGCCTTAATCTATTGGATCAACTAAAAATAGCTTTTATGCTATGTTGGGATTAAAACCAAATTAAAAGGTTCATAGTTCAAACAAGCTCATGATTAACAAGTCTTAGTGTAAACTAGGCCCATAATTGATTTTTAATATTCCATAATTAACCTAATTAGTTGTAAGCCCAATGAAAATGTTTTTTTAAATTGGTTTTCTTTCAAAGCCCATTGAGAAAAGATTTGTTCAAAAATAGATTTTGGGCTTTGAGCTTGGGTCATGAGATAAAAAGAATTTTTTGACCCATCTTGGAAAAAGGTTTCATGTCCAAAGACCATTTTGAAAATAGTTTTGGTCTTTTGGGCTTACAATATAATAAGTCATATTAGGAAGGGCACAAACCAAATAAGCCATGGTTCAAGCCAATATTTATTAATCATAGTCAAAGAGCAAGCATTTGGGCAAAAATCTAAAGAAAGCAACTAGGCCAACTACATGGGATTTAGTCTTTGGGTTGAAAAGCTTAGTCCCCCATAGTAAGTATACACCAAAAGGTATGAGGCTATGAGTAGTTATGCCATGCTCGATCTCCATACTTTGAGTGAAAGTATGGTATCCCTTACATAATACAACATGGGTAACATGGGCGTCCTAACTTACGCATATAATGCAATCTAAAATGATGCAATAGACAATATCATAATGAAAAGAATAAAATAATATAAAGACTAATGGAATCAACTTCTCTTATCCCCAGTGGAGTCACCACTGTGAGTGGAGATTTTTTCCCCTACTCCCATATGGAATAGTTCTTGCGACTTCGGCACTATTAGGCTCAGGGCCTTAGAAAACACGGGCCTAAACCCGGAGAAAATGGAGTCGCCACCTGAACGGGCTGAGAAAGAAAAAATAGATGAATGACTCGATTCCTAAGGAATCCCCAATCCCCTATGGGATTTAGAAAGTTGGTTACGCATGGGGAAGGTGAGAAGTGGCCCAGCACCACCATAACACCCGGTTTATTAGAACCGATCTCTTTTTCAGATCTTCATATTATTAAAATCTTAAATATTATGATATTATCCATACTACATGCAATTAATAAGATAAAACATCATATTATTAATTAACACAAATCAATTGAAGATGGACACCCATATAAGATGAAAACATACCTGTTGTCCCAAGATGGCAACCAAGAGGGGGGGGGGTGAATTGGTTTCCTCAAGAAGTAATGACAATTTAAAAAACTCAACAAACAAGAAGTGCGGAATATGAAGATTGTTGAGTGATGAAGGAAGAAAGAACACACAAGATTTATAGTGGTTCGGATTTACTTCAATCCTACATCCACTTCCTTAACAACTTGTTAAGGTTCCACTAGACTTTGAAGTTTTTACAAGCTCACTTCCAACTTTGGTGTTTTTACAAGTTCACACCTAACTTTACAAGTGTTTTTCTAAGGCTCACACTTATAACCCAAACAAGAGTTTTACAAGGCTTACTCTCACAACCCAAGTGTTTCCCAAGCTTACACTCAAACTTATACAATGGTGTTTTCAAATGCTAACACCTAACATACATTACAATTTAATTGTAAGTTTAAGTAAATGAAAATTTGTTGCTTGGCTATTACAATCTGATTTCTTGCTTGTGCCCTTTTTGTTTTCTCAGAGAGACATTGTATTTATAGCCAATGTGGTCTTACTAGCCGTTATAGACATTAAGAATAATGTATTGGTAGATTAGACCTTCTTTACTTAAACTGCCCGAAGCACTTCGCGGTCGCCCTTTATGCAAGGATGGTCGCGCTCATGCTTCTCGCGGTCGTCCTTTAACAGGGGACGGTCGCTACTTTTGAAAAGACTTCAACGGTCGAATTTTAGTGCTCTGCAGCTGGAATCTTGCCCATGCTGTGTTTGTCGGACCGGTTTCTTGCCCAGCTGTGTTTGTCGGGACGGTCGCGCCTAGCAATGGTGCGGTCGCCCTTTTTGAATAATCAAGTGGGTTTATAACGGTCATATTACGTGTCATTCTCTGACAGGGCAAAATTAAATGTCCGCCATAATTTGAATGTCGCGGTCGCCCTATGTAGATTATCGCGGTCGAATTGAGAAACTCGCGTCGAACTTCTGGACGCTCCTGAGGACGCGAAACCTACTGTCTCTTCAAACAATTTCTTCTTGAATGGTAGAGCGGTCGCGATTCTGAATGGGGCGGTCGCTAAAGTGATAAGCGAGGTCGAGTCATTCACCGTTCTTGTCACCGCGAACCTTACTGTGATTGTAATGATTTAAGTTCCTTGAGTAGCGGTCGTGCAAATATTCGGACGGTCGCTATTCTGTAGGAGCGGTCGCGACATAGGTCGAACTTCTGACCGCGAAACCTACTGTGATAAGGTTTCTTCTTTTAATTACATGGAGCGGTCGTATTCAGGTGAGGTGCGACCGCTATAAGTGTTCTGTTCACCTTATTTGAAGTAACCTAATCCTGCAACAAGATTTCTCAAACACAAGTTAAATAGATCATCCATTTGAGTTGTCAAGGATCAAAATTAAGGTCATTTGTCTAACAATCTCCCCCATTTTGACTTTGACAATTCAAATGGAATGATAAGAAAAATAATAAGTCTAAAAATGCTCCCCCTTAACATATGCAACAATCATGGTTAAGAGCATTTGTGATTTAGTAGTTTATCTTGGTGCAAACATTTTTCTCCCATAAACATTTTTTCTTATTTGCAAATGTTCAATAAATTTCAACAAGAAATTAACTCCCCCATAAACATTTTTCCCTAATTTGCAAATGTTCAAACAGATTGTTCTTATTTCTCCCCCATAATTTTATTGACATTCCATTTATACCACATTCCATTTTGGTATTTTCTCTCCCCCATTGGCATAGGCAAAATGAAATAAATGTTAAGCAAAAATATTAACAAAGCAAATGAAAGGAAATATAAACATTATATAGATTGAAGTGGAGGAAAATACAAAACAGAAAGCAAATTAGCAAACATATGAAAATGCAAGCAAAAACAGACTAAAGCTAAGCTATTCTGAGTCATCATCTAACTCTAACTCTTCTTCAACTAAAGGAGCTTTCCCCTTATCTTGAGGTGCAACAGAGGCAGAGCTAGTGCTAATGGACTCTTCTTCTTCAGCAACGCTTTGGGTGTGATCACTTATATCCCAATCTTCAAGATTGCATTGAGGCAAGTCCAATTTGCCTTGCATGTCATAAAGATCATGATGCATGTGGGATATAAGGTCTATCCTCTTGTTTAAGTGCTGGAATCTCTTGGAAACACTTTTCTTGAACTTAGTGAGTTTCCTTGAGAGAGTCTTGATAGCTTGGAGGATGAGTTGTGTGGAGGATGAAGCAGTTTCTTTAGCAGCTTTTGATGAAGTTGATTTTTGGAGGTAATTCTACTGCAACTTCTACAGAATCTCCCTCTTCCTCAATTGTATACCTTGGCCTTTTCTTTTGTATATCCATAACTCCTTTCTTGCCATAGCAGTATACATATGACCCTTCTATCTTCCTTACACAACCAGCATGCTCTAAGTAATCCATTGTGATAGCATTGGAGGCTAGAGTGAAAGGGTTCCTCAAAGTAGCTAAGTTCAAATCATTCAGAAGGTTTAGGTGCCTAGCTATTTGAGTAACTTGAGAGGATAGGAAGAAGGTACCAGTTCTTGTAATAGCATGATGATAAAAGGTATCAATCAAGAACTTGGTGGTGTTCATTTTGATGTTATGGGTGAAAGCATACAGAAATATAAGATCTCTTTTGGTGACTTTCTCATTCCCATCAGCTCTTTGGTGAATGGTATAGGTGATAATCCTATGGAGCATCCAGTGGGTGAGAGATTTGATATGTCTGGCTTTAGATTCCTTTTCAAAAGAGGTTTCAATGGAAATTTCTCTCCAGAAATCAGAAAGTGTTGGGTTTGAGAAGATTTGGTCATTGTAGGAGGTTATACCTTCAGAGGGGAAGTCCCAAATGCTGCCAAAATCTTCTAGAGATAGGGCTTGGTATTGATCAAAGAGCTTAAATCTAACCCCATACCACCCTAGTGCAGAATTTGCACTCTTCTCTATTTGAAGAGACATTAAAAACTCCTTACTCAGACTAGAGTAGCCTACCTCTTCTGGAAAGACAAATTTTCTCCATCCAAGGACATCCAGCAATCTCTCAATTTCGTCCTTGATGTTCAAGGCAGAAAGCATCCCACCAAAAGGAGATTTGGTGCCTTCAACCTTCTTTCTCTTTAGCATGGCATACCTAACATCTTCTTCAGTGGTTTGATGGTGAGGTTTGTGAATTTTCTCACCTCTTTTAGATTGAGGAGGAGATGGGGGAACAACTTCGGGTTCTCTAATGGTGATTCCTGGAACTCTCTTGGCTTGTCCCTTTATTTTGGAAGTGGTTTTTCTTTTGGGAGCCATTAGAATAGAAGAAACAGATGAGAGCAGGAAAATAGAGGTTGATTTGAGAAGTAGATGAGTTGAGAAGATTTTAGGGTTTTAGATTGTTTTCAGAAGCAAAATATCCAAGAAATTTGATGTAACTTACTCTTAAATAGATGGAGTTAAGAAAATAGCCGTTTTTGACTGTTGAATATTAAGAGTTGCGATTTGTCACACAGCCAACGGTTATAAATTTTCGAGCAGAGTGTACAGGGTGCGGTCGCGGATTGAAGATAGTGCGATCGCTACTTATGGTCTAGCGACCATTGTCAAGATAAGTATGCTCGCGAGTGAGGAAAGTAACTGTAACGGTCGAAACTATTCAAATTGGTGCGACCGCGTACAAATTTTCTCGACCGCGCACAGAGTCATTAGTTTGAATGAAACTGACAGACAGGATAGCGACCGCTAAAGAATACTGGAGCGACCGCGACATACTTAAAAATGAAAGATTCAAGGAAAGATGGAGAATATTTCTATTGTGTTAAGAAACATTAAATTCATGCACATAGAAACCTTATTGATAGGCAATTAATTCAGAGTGTTTCCATCAATCATTCCTAAATTAAGTTTAATAAAATTAAGTCTATCTTCATTCAAGGGTTTTGTAAAGACATCCGCAAGTTGATTTTGTGTTTCAATAAATTCTAGAATTATGTTCTGATTTTGCACATTTTCCCTTAAAAAATGATGTCTAATATCTATATGCTTGGATCTAGAATGTTGTATAGGATTTTTAGACAAATTGATAGCACTAGTGTTGTCACATTTAATGGAAATATTGTTAAAAACCTTACCATAGTCAAGCAATTGTTGTTTCATCCATAATACTTGTGTGCAACAAAAACAAGCTGCAACATACTCAGCTTCCGTTGTGGATAAAGCAACCGATGCTTGTTTCTTACTATGCCAAGAAACTAGACAATTACCAAGAAAGTGACATGCTCCTGTAGTGCTTTTCCTATCTAATATACTACCAGCATAATCTGCATCTGAAAATCCTATAATATGAAATGATGTGTTCTTTGGATACCAAAGTCCTAAATGTATTGTACCACTCAAATATTTCAAGATTCTCTTTGTGGCATTCAAGTGTGATTCTTTAGGACAAGTTTGAAATCTAGCACAAAGACATACACTGTACATTATATCAGGCCTAGATGCGGTTAAGTAAAGTAGTGATCCGATGATACCTCGATATTTCTTCTCATCTACTGCTTTACCATTATCATCTTTACCTAATTTCAATGATGTGCTCATAGGAGTTTTGCTAGTTTTGCAGCCATCCATTCCAAATTTCTTGATGAGTTCTTTTGTATATTTGGATTGGTTGATGAAGATCCCATCTTTACATTGCTTGACTTGCAGTCCAAGGAAAAACTTGAGTTCACCCATCATGCTCATTTCAAATTCCCTAGTCATACAAGAAGCAAATTCTTTGCACAAGGTTTCATTAGTAGCTCCAAATATTATGTCATCCACATAAATTTGTACAATCAAGATGTTATGCTTATCCTTTTTAACAAAAAGAGTTGTGTCTACTTTTCCTTTTGCAAAACCATTTTCAAGTAAATATGCACTAAGTTTGTCATACCAAGCTCTAGGTGCTTGCTTTAATCCATATAAAGCTTTGGTAAGTTTGAAAACATGATCAGGAAATTTGTAGTTTTCAAAACCAGGAGGTTGTTCAACATAAACTTCTTCATTTATGAGTCCGTTTAGAAATGCACTTTTAACATCCATTTGATAAAGCTTAAAATTCATATGACATGCAAAGGCAAGTAATATTCTAATAGCTTCTAATCTAGCTACGGGGGCAAAGGTTTCATCATAGTCAATACCTTCTTCTTGATTATAACCTTTGGCTACCAATCTTGCTTTATTTCTAATGATGTGACCATTTTCATCAAGCTTATTCCTATAAACCCATTTGCATCCTATTATAGAATGATATATAGGTCTAGGAGTAAGTTGCCAAACATTATTTCTTTCAAATTGATTAAGTTCATCTTGCATTGCAGTTATCCAATTTTCATCATTTAAAGCTTCCTCAATAGTTTTTGGTTCAATTTGAGAAACAAAAGCAACATTAACATCAATATGATTAATTCTAGATCTAGTAGTTACTCCCTTTGATGTTTCTCCAATGATGAGTTCCTTTGGATGATCTTTCTTGTATTGCCAATCCTTAGGTAGATCTTGAGCCTTTTCTTCAAGTTGATTGATCTTTGGAGCATCAATAGATTCAAGAGGTTCAAGAGTGCCTGCAGGGTCATTGAAAGTAATACCTTTCTTTTGATCAAGTTTAGATAATTCATCAAATACAACATGCATTGATTCTTCTATAACTAGAGTTTTCATATTAAATACTCTATATGCTTTGCTATATGATGAATATCCTAAGAATATGCCTTCATCTGATTTGGATGAGAATTTTCCAAGATTATCCTTGGTATTCAATATGAAGCATTTGCATCCAAATACTCTAAAATATCCAATTCTGGGTATTCTTCCATTCCATAGCTCATAAGAAGTTTTATTAGTTAAATGCCTTTTATAAACACGATTTGCAATGTAACAAGCTGTATTAACGGCTTCCGCTCAAAAATAAGATGGTAAATCATATTCATTGAGCATTGTCCTAGCCATTTCGATTAAAGTTCTATTTTTCCTTTCAACTACACCATTTTGCTGTGGAGTTCTAGGAGCAGAAAAATTGTGTGAAATGCCAAGTTCATTGCAAAAGTTTTCAAAGTTTTCATTTTCAAATTCTTTGCCATGATCACTTCTAATAGATGTGATCACATATCCTTTTTCATTTTGAACTCTTTTTGCAAAGGTTTTGAAGTAATTAAAGGCTTCATTCTTTTGAGCTAAGAAATTAACCCATGTGAATCTAGAGTAGTCATCAACAAGAACAAATGCATATGATTTGCCTCCTAAGCTTGTAACTCTATTTGGTCCAAACAAGTCTAAATGAATGAGCTCTAAAGGTCTAGAGGTGCTTATAACACACTTTGATTTAAATGAGCTTTTATGTTGCTTACCATGTTGACAAGGTTCACAAATTCTGTCTTTATCATATTTTATCTTAGGTAAGCCATCAACTAAATTCTCATTACAAATATATTTCAATTGATCCATACCAGCATGTCCTAGTCTTCTATGCCATAACCATGCATCATTATTAGTGGACATTAAACATGTATGATTAGAATGTATGCTTACATTGTAAGTGTTGTTTGTTCTAGTACCCTTAAATATGATAACATCATTTGAATTTGTGATTTTGCATTCCTTGGAATCAAACTTAACGAAGTATGCTTTATCACAAAGTTGACTAACACTTAGCAAGTTATGTTTCAAACCATCAACAAGCCATACATCTTCAATTAAATCCTTACCAATAGAACCAATGGAGCCAACACCAAGAATTTTACCTTTAGCATTGTTTCCAAAAGTTACGTTACCTCCATGTTTATAGGTAATACTTGTAAAGAGCTTTGCATTTCCAGTCATATGCCTTGAGCATCCACTATCCACAAGCCATGTGCTTTCATTGGTAGTAGATTTTAGGCATACCTGCAAGCCAATTGTGATCATCCTTTTTTAGGTACCCACATATAGTTGGGTCCTTGATGGTTAGTAGAAAGAGTGTCTTCTAACTTGAGATGAGCCTTTCTTATATAACAGGAAAAATTTTTGTGTCCAAATTTCATGCAATATGTGCATTGCCATGGTATTCTATGCTTCTGCATTTTTCTTTTTGCATTATACATACAACTACAAGTATGTGATTTCTTTTGTACAAGTTTAGTGAACAACAATGCATAATTATCTTTAGCTTTATTTCCTAGTGAACCATAAGAAGTTCTTTTAGACTTGGTGCAAGCATCTTTGATATGAACATTAGAAATTCCAATTGTAGATGCTTTCACAAATGTTGGTTTGCTAGGTGCAATGTTGGTTGAGCCATTGAATCCTAATCCATATTTCAAGGAAGGTGACCTTTGATTATTAATTAATGTGTTCAATGCTTCCTTTCCTTTATGAAATCTGGAAATTGATTCTTTTAGTTCTTTTAGTTCATGCTTCAATGCCTCATTCTCTTTAATCACTTTTTCTAAGTCATGTGAGCTTTTATTTAATTCTCCTATTGTATTCATCAAATGTTCATTTGAGGTTTTCAATTCTAAGGTAGAGTTCTTTAAGCATATAAAATCCTTTTCTAACTTAGAGTTTTTCTCTTTATAGAGCATCATTTTGGAGAAATATTTTTCTATTTTAGAATTCATGTGCTCAATCAAATCACTATCATCTATATCACTTATATCATCATGTGCTACAAGATCAAAGGATTGAGTACTTACCTCATTGGAGTCATCTTCAATAGCCATGAGACAAAGATTTGCAATTCCTTCCTCTTCTTCTTCTTCACTTGAGGAAGAGTCATCCCATGTGGCTTTGAGAGACTTTTTCTTTTCTTTATCCCATTTCCTTCTGTTCTTTAATTTGTAGCAATCCGACTTGATGTGACCGGTTTTTCCACATTCATAGCATTTTACCTCATTTTTCTTTTCTTTATCTTTGAAGGAGAATTTAGGAGGTGTACCTTTGTTTGCTTGTAATCTTTTCTTCCTTTTCCATTCATTGATTCTTTTAGAGAACATTGCCATTTCATCTTCATCATCAGTACCTTCATTGCTTGAGCTCTCAGCTTCTTTGATTGCTTTGAGTGCAATTGGTTTTCTCTTTTCTTTCTCACCTTGATCTTCTTCTTTCTCACTGTGTAGCTCAAATGTGAGTAATTTTCCAACTAGCTCGTCGGTTCTTAATGTGCTGAGATCATGAGCTTCTTCTATGGATGATACTTTGGATTCAAAGTTCTTTCTAGCTCTTAGGGCTCTCAAGATTTTGCTGTTTACATCACCTTGATCATATACCTTGCCATACTTCTTTAGTTCATTGACAATTGCAAGTAAGCGATTGGTCATGTCGGTGACATTTTCATTTGGTTTCATCTTGAATAGCTCATATTCATGAACATGCATTTGTTTTTTGGTAAATCTCACTTGAGTCGTACCTTCATGGTAGTTTTCAAGTGTTTTCCAAATGCAATGTGCACAAGTTAAATGTTGAACTCTTCCGCCTTCTTCCCTTGAAATGGAATTCATCAAGATGGAAGCAGCTTTATTGTTCTTGAATCGATCTCTGACATTGCTAGTTGACCATTGAGCTTTGGGAAGTGGAACTTGAATACCGTCAACTTCGTGGGTAGGAGATTTCCATTCATTTTCCACGAAATCCCATAGTTCAATCCCTTCACTATCTAGAAACAAATACATTTTGTGTTTCCAGTATGAATAATCAGTTCCATCAAAGTAGGGTCTAAGAATAGAATTAAGATTTCCATGAGAGCTTGATGAAGAAGAAGTTGCCATAGTGGATCAGATTTCACAATTAAGTTTAAGAAATCTAAGGGCTCTGATACCAATTGTTGTCCCAAGATGGCAACCAAGAGGGGGGGGGTGAATTGGTTTCCTCAAGAAGTAATGACAATTTAAAAAACTCAACAAACAAGAAGTGCGGAATATGAAGATTGTTGAGTGATGAAGGAAGAAAGAACACACAAGATTTATAGTGGTTCGGATTTACTTCAATCCTACATCCACTTCCTTAACAACTTGTTAAGGTTCCACTAGACTTTGAAGTTTTTACAAGCTCACTTCCAACTTTGGTGTTTTTACAAGTTCACACCTAACTTTACAAGTGTTTTTCTAAGGCTCACACTTATAACCCAAACAAGAGTTTTACAAGGCTTACTCTCACAACCCAAGTGTTTCCCAAGCTTACACTCAAACTTATACAATGGTGTTTTCAAATGCTAACACCTAACATACATTACAATTTAATTGTAAGTTTAAGTAAATGAAAATTTGTTGCTTGGCTATTACAATCTGATTTCTTGCTTGTGCCCTTTTTGTTTTCTCAGAGAGACATTGTATTTATAGCCAATGTGGTCTTACTAGCCGTTATAGACATTAAGAATAATGTATTGGTAGATTAGACCTTCTTTACTTAAACTGCCCGAAGCACTTCGCGGTCGCCCTTTATGCAAGGATGGTCGCGCTCATGCTTCTCGCGGTCGTCCTTTAACAGGGGACGGTCGCTACTTTTGAAAAGACTTCAACGGTCGAATTTTAGTGCTCTGCAGCTGGAATCTTGCCCATGCTGTGTTTGTCGGACCGGTTTCTTGCCCAGCTGTGTTTGTCGGGACGGTCGCGCCTAGCAATGGTGCGATCGCCCTTTTTGAATAATCAAGTGGGTTTATAACGGTCATATTACGTGTCATTCTCTGACAGGGCAAAATTGAATGTCCACCATAATTTGAATGTCGCGGTCGCCCTATGTAGATTATCGCGGTCGAATTGAGAAACTCGCGTCGAACTTCTGGACGCTCCTGAGGACGCGAAACCTACTGTCTCTTTAAACAATTTCTTCTTGAATGGTAGAGCGGTCGAGATTCTGAATGGGACGGTCGCTAAAGTGATAAGCGAGGTCGAGTCATTCACCGTTCTTGTCACCGCGAACCTTACTGTGATTGTAATGATTTAAGTTCCTTGAGTAGCGGTCGTGCAAATATTCGGACGGTCGCTATTCTGTAGGAGCGGTCGCGACATAGGTCGAACTTCTGACTGCGAAACCTACTGTGATAAGGTTTCTTCTTTTAATTACATGGAGCGGTCGTATTCAGGTGAGGTGCGACCGCTATAAGTGTTCTGTTCACCTTATTTGAAGTAACCTAATCCTGCAACAAGATTTCTCAAACACAAGTTAAATAGATCATCCATTTGAGTTGTCAAGGATCAAAATTAAGGTCATTTGTCTAACAATACCCTTACAAATGTCCAATGTCCATAAAGAAAGTAAAATAAATAAAATAGGACTCCCACCATAGGTGGAAATGTGTCCCTTATAATAGTTCCAAAAATCTTAAAATTAATTAAAATACATAAACTAAATAAACAAAGCACCCATGCTGGATGAAAACTTGTCTTTTATTTTTAAAATACATATAAATCTAAGAAAAAAATAAAGCAAGGAAAAAATAATAAAACACATATTAAAATAATTAAATAATTAAAAAGAAAATAAACAAATACATTTTAATATTATCTCATTGAGGAAATATAGTGCGCTACGATGAGGGTCGCCTACAGTGGTTCCGCTAGCCGGTTAGTGGGAGGAGGTTAAGGGGCAGCGCCCCCGAAAGGTAAACCGTTTATAGGATATGGTTTTGTTGGGAAATTAGGGTTTCTATGTAAGTTAGGGTTTTATATTAATAGAAATTAAGGTTTTTAGGGTTTTAGAAAACAATCAAGGTTTTAAGGTTTAAAATCTGGTTTTATTGGTTTTTAAATGAAAATTAGGGATTTGAAGCAAAACTATTGTGTTGATTTTAGAAACTGCGATTATACTTATAAACTTTGGACCATCGAATATTTAATTCAAATTAATATGGTATGAGACTAATGCTATTGTGATATCAAATTAAGGTTACTGTGATATTGCATTAAGGTTAAACATGCTACAATGAGTAAAGCAATTTACTGAATGCTCAAAATAAGTTTTATAGGCATGGATTCTCAAGTAGCTTGCTGAGTATTTTATAAAACAATAGAAGAAACAATGAAACAATGGATAAACTATTATGAACTTTAAAACAAATTGAATAAATAATTTCAAACCTCTGTTTGTTAGTTTGACCAATATTTCTTGTTGATCCAAGCTTTAAGTTTGCATTATTTATATAATCTCGATTGAACAAAGCGAAGATAGTATGCTACTGCCTTCTGGTTTATGGGCCTGTGTGTTTTCGATTGCTAATCATTATTCGTTGCTCTTAAGTTGTCAATCCCTTAATGCTGCTAGGGTTTCTCCTTAATTGTTGCCTAATACTTGATGGTTTCTATTTAGTTATTGCATATTGATCATTATTGCTACCTATTTGTGCTCTTTAATCCTATATTTATATAAAACATCTTAGGTTAAATATTTTAAGACTCCTAAAGATAATCGAATTATAGTTAAAATTGGAAGCTGATTTAAATTGAATCCGGACGCAATCAAACCTAAAGTTGTGAAATTGGAGAGCTAGGCTGCCAATTCGGGCCTGCGGTAAATTGGGCATGTCAATTCACCGCTGCCAGGGCCATGATCGAAGCCTGAGGTGAATTGGGCTTCCAATTCACTGCAAGCCTAGCCTACAGCAAATTAGGGCCTCCAATTCATAGCGGCCAGGTTGTGGCTGAAGACTACGGTGAATTGGAGCCTTCAATTCATCGCAGCTAAGACCTGCAGCGAATTGGGAGCCCTAATTCACCGCAGCAGGCCCCTTCGATGAATTGGACACATCAATTCGCCGCAGCCATGCCAGGGGACTGCTATAGAGGCAATTTCATAATTGCAAAAAAATAAAATCATATCGAGCTTGGGCTTGAATTTGTATCAAAAATTTTGAACAGTTTATTTTAAGTCTTTTAAAATTGGACCGACTTAAATCGAAGCTATAAACTAGGTTTAAGCTTTTAAAATTGAACCAAATTTAACTTAACCTTTTTTAATTGGGATCGACTATCTTAGGGCCAAAATTAAGAGTCTACATCAACTTTCTCATGTATACTCAACTTTTCGAACAGTAGGGGTTGGAAATTCCTTAAAAATGTTGTCATCCACCCCTTTCCATCTTTTCAGACCATTTGAGTGGTGACTCATATTCATTGAGTTTAGGCTCTTGTTCTCTAGGCCTAGAGCCTAACAATGCTAAAGTCACAGGAACTATTCCACTGAGAGAGGAGGCAAAAATCCCCGCTCACAATTAGCAAGATGCTCTGACTAGATGCTAAGACTAGGCACTTATTACTGGGTGTCAGGTGCAAATGTTAGGCTTACTTAATACCTTTTACTCACTTAATTAAGGCATGAACTTCTCTTAAATAAGGTAGAGTAATAAAATGGCTTGAGTGAAAGGCTTTTCACTTCTTTGCCTGATGAGATGAGGCATCCGCTCATCAAGGTGCTTCAAAGGCAAAGACTTTTTGGGGTTAAGGCCTTGTCCTATGTTGGAATTTGGGCATGGCCTGTTTATGGCCTGCTAAAGGTCTTTATCATAATTCAAATGGCCAATTATTACCTTTACGAATTTTAAATAAGGCTTCTTAGCTAGGCCCATAATGATGTTCATTTTCATCCCTCATCAAAGGCCCCTTCGCTTTATTGTAATGGGGTTATAACTTGTCATGACAAGAGTTTGGATTGTTGATAAATTAGGCCTCACCAGATCAAGGCATATAATTTTTGAAAGGTAGGTATTAGATTGCTTTTCTACCCTTAGTAATATCCTTTGTCCATGGATGATAGTTTTCTAGACATTATACTTGATGGGATAATTACCAAGTATTTCTCACCATGTGCCAAATGTAGAGTTGTTAATTAATGCCATCATTCTGGCTATTCCTTAGAAGATGTAATCGATATCTTATGGTTTCTTAATAATGATTAACAAGCGGTTTCCAAATATTTTGAAATTTAAATAGTCCCAAAAATAATATTAACCATTTTCTTTTACTTCATTTTACATGGAACTTTTCATTTTCTCTAAAATTCTTTCTCTACTCTTTTATTCTCCTCTCTTCCTACATCAACTTCTTATCATTCTTCTATATGCTCTTGAACTAAAGAATGATATTTGCAATGTTAACGACTATACCATCATTGTCCATTGTTACTATGATACCGCATACACCATTGCTTGCAATGGTTACTTTGCCCAGAATGTTAACCTAGAAAGGCATAGCACTTCAAATCTATGATGCCTAAAAAGAATGAGCAAATCATGATGATCCCTAATATTAAGGAGATCCTTGAAAATGAAAGGTCCTACATCATCTTCTTCCACCACTAAGGGTAAGTGTAAGAGGGGATTTTTGCCACCATTCCCGGTGGAATGGTTCTTGCGACTTCGGCACTATTTAGGCTCGGGGCCTTAGAGAACACGGACCTAAGTCCGGAGAAAATGGAGTCGCCACCCGGACGGGCCGGGAAAAAAGAAAGGGGTGGATGACTCGATTCCTAAGAAATCCCCAACTCCCTAATGGGTTCGGAAAGTTGGGTACGTGTGGGGAAGGTGAGAAATGGCCCAGCACCCCACAACGCCAGGTTCATTGAAACCGGCCTCTTTTACAGGTCTTAATATTATAAAATTCTTAAGTACAACAACATTATCCATATTACACACAATAATTGAAAGAAAACATCATTATATTAAAATCAAAGCAATGTCCAAACAAAGCAAATAAATGGACACCCATCCAAGGATGGAAACATGTCCTTACATCTCATGCCTAAATAGGACACCCACCAAAAGGTAGAAACATGTCCTTTATATAGGTTCTAAAATAGAAAAAGCAATTTAAATTACATGATATTTAACTAATGAGGTACCCACCAAGTGGAAACATACCTCTTACAATATTTGGAAACCTAAATAAATTGATAAAAGTAAATAAATCATTCATCAAAGGTATTAAATATCAATAGAAAGTAAACATCCATCCATGATAAATAAAATAAACCAAGCGTTGAACTTAAATAAATTAAAGCATATAAAATAAATCAAAGCATAATCAAATATAGAATTGAATAAGGCAAAAAAAAATCTAAATTATAGCTATTGTTTCCATTTAAGGTTCTTTATTCCAAGTATTTAGAGTTTTGGAAGCTACTGTGATTTTAATGGAATTAAAATGGAGCAAAAGTTTTATGATTTAAAAAGTTGGTAAAATTCTTTGATTAACCGAATTAGGGTTTGAGATGTATAATCATGAAATTAGTTCTTGGACACTTTAAAACACTTTGATTTATGATTTTTAATTATTGCATTGTGTTTTTAAGCTACTGTGTAAAGTTGTAAAATTTGTATTTGTATGATTTTTAAAGTTTTAAAGGATTAGGATTTCGAAAAAAAAATTAGGATTTAAGGTTTTAAGGGGTTAGGGTTTACTATTTTAGGTTTTGGAGTTGAATTAGGGTTTTAGAATTTTTGGATTAGGGTTTCGGGTAATGACTTAATTTTTAGAATTTGAAAATTAATTTGATAATTTTATGAAGTTTTATGAAAATAAACAAATGGTTTAAAGTTTATAAAGCAAAAAAAGACATTTTTGGAGCTTTTGGAAATAAACAGAACTCAATTTTGGCTTTGGAAAACTTGGAAAGAAAATTAAGGTTTTGGGGTTTTGAAGAAACAAAACTATCAACTTTAAACTTTTTGGAAAACAAAGCAATGAATTAAGGTTTTGAAACTTTAGAAAAAGTGAATTGAGGTTATTAGGTTTTTGAATTAAAATACACAATTTTGATAATTTAAGCTACTGTGACAAAATAAAAGAAATTAAGAATTCAAACCTTATTTTGTAAGTTTCACCAAAAATTACTTCTTGGATGAACAAAGTCAAAGACAAGCCTTTTTGCCTTTGAATTGCTTGAATTGTTTTTCTGCTCTCTCAAAAAATCAGCGTTGTTCACTGCTTTCCTACTCAGTTATGGTTTCAAACTCTCCCAAGTTTTTGTCCAATTTTCTTTCTCTCCTTTTTTTTCCTTTTTTGTGTTGTTTAGTTCATATTTATATAAGAATTTATGATATAATTCTAGTTATTCATGGTATTTAATCCTAATTAGGAAAAGGAAACTGAAACCTAATTGTATCAGGTTTCGAAAATTTTGCGTCGAAAAAATTTTGCTGGCAAAAAAAAACTGCTACGAAAAAACTGCAACTGCAAAAGAGCTACCGCAGCTGGCTGTGGCAGCGCGGGAGGAACAGGCCCGTGGGCCATTTCGCTTGCAAGAGTTTTCTGCGGGCGAAATGCCCACAAGCCCGCGCTGACTTTCGGCGACGAAAAAATCATCACCGATTTTTTTTTGTTATTTTTTATTATTTTTGATTTTTTATTCACTTTACCATTTTTTACTAAAATAAATATTAAAATTAATTAAGATACCATAAAAATTATTTTGGACTAACTAAAATATATTGGACAACACAAAAATTATTTTGGACTAATTAAAATATTATTGGACCGGACTGGTAAAAAATTAAGGGTCTACAGTTTACCCTCTGCTTGAATGATCTGAGACTTTAGAGAGTGCAAAGTAACAAGACTTAATTTTTGATGAGATGGTTATTTGAATTTGTTTTTGGGTTCTGGACCCAGTTCGAGTTCTGGACTTGATTTGGGTACTTGTACCAGAGATTGGGTACTTGGACCCGAGATTGAATTTGATTTGGTTACTTGAACCCAAGATTGGATTGAATTTGGGTACTTGGACCCAAGATTGATTTGATTTGGGTACTTGGACCTGAGATTGGGTACTTGGACCCGAGATTGGACACTTTGACCCAAGATTGGATTGAATTTGATTTGGGTACTTGGACCCGAAAATGGGTGCTTGGACCCGAGATTGGGTACTTGGACCCGAGCTTGAATTGATTTGGGTACTTGGACTCGAGAATGGGTGCTTGGACCCGAGATTGGGTACTTGGACCTGAGCTTGAATTGATTTGGGTACTTGGACATGAGATTGGGTACTTGGACCCGAGCTTGAATTGATTTGGGTACTTGGACCCGAGAATGGGTGCTTGGACCCAAGACTGAGTACTTGGACCCGAGCTTGAATTGATTTGGGTACTTGGACCCGAGATTGGGTGCTTGGACCCGAGATTGATTTGATTTGGTTATTTGGACCCGAAAATGGGTGCTTGTACCCGAGATTGATTTGATTTAGTTACTTGGACCAGAAAATGGGTGCTTGGACCAGAGATTGGGTACTTGGACCCGAGCTTGAATTGATTTGGGTACTTGGACTAGAGATTGGATACTTGGACTCGAGATTGATTTGATTTGGGTACTTGGACCCAAAATTTATTTGATTTGGGTACTTGGACCCAAGAATATATTTGATTTGGGTGCTTGGACCCGAGATTGATTTGATTTTGGTACTTGGACCCGAAATTTATTTGATTTGGGTACTTGGACTAGAGAATGGGTGCTTGGACCCGAGAATGGGTGCTTAGACCCGAGACTGAATTGAATTTGGGTGCTTGGACCCGATATTGAATTGTAATTGGGTACTTGGACCCGAGATTGAATTGAATTTGGGTGCTTGGACCTGAGATTGAATTGAATTTGGGTGCTTGGATCCGAGATTGAGTTTGACTAACCTTTTATCAGTTGAGAAGTCTGACTGCTCCGGCCGTTCTATGCATTGTGGTTCTTCACCCTCAAAACGGATCTTCACCTTTGAAAATGGATCTTCCTTCTTTGATATCGGGTCTTCACTCTTGAAATTGGACCTTCATCCTTTAAATTGGGTCTTCTCCCTGACTTCAGCTCTTTTAGCTGGACTGATCTTTTGTCTTTTGCATCTTCATTCTTTTGAGAGTTCTAATGTTCCATTCTTTTGTTCTTCCTTTTTGCAAATATTTAGCTATTTTTAATTGGACCTTATATCCTCTCCTTGCCCCCCCCTGCCTGGCAAAAAATTGAAAAGGAGAAACTTTGCCCCCTGTGTAGGCTCAAACCCATGATTTTTCTATGCGGGCTCTGATTGATGTTTTTGCCATCTAGTTCATTGCACAAGCACGTGTTTCTTCTTTTGCAAAATGATTGGAGCTTCCACAAGCAAATATGCTTTCTGTGCCCTCTTGATTCAATATCTTCTTTTGATTCTTTACTTCACAGAGTGTTTGCTGTTCACTTTGATAAATAGACAATACAAGACAAGAAAGTGTGATGTGATATGCTCATGTATGCATGATATACATGAATAATACTTACAGTTGTTTCATTAACTCACAGACCATGGTGATCACCAGAAGCATTCTCATTGACTCCTTTTCGACGCTCATTCAAGTCTTGCATTGGAATGATAGAAAGCTTTACATTTATGGCTTTTATCTTCAAGATGTTGAAAATATGAATAATGGAGACCCCAAGTAGTAGAGTCAGGGATTCATCTATTTCAAACTATGTCTCAGCATGTCAATTGATAGCTTCTTCATGGCCTTGCCAATAATCATTTCCTTTGCCCAATGTGTCCTTTGGAGTTCAACATACTTCCCTTAACTTGAAGGCTTTGCATGACAAAACACTTTTTTTCTTTTCCCTTTTTTTTGAATTTTAGTTTTGAAATCAAATGTTGGCTTTGCCAAATTAATGTCAATGCACCTCAGGACTTGATTTTCCAAATTAACATATCTATAACATGACAACCCTAGTTACCGTACTAAACTCGGGAATTATTTCTATTTAAGCAAGAACTATTGCACTTCAGATAGGCACATACACATTACTTGGCCAAAGGTCTCATTGAGTTTAAATATTGTCTATCTCATATGCATGCTTATCCAAACTATCTCCACTAATAGACTCTACCTACCAAAAGAGATCAACAAGTCTTTGATAGGCTTGAAATGGGGTCTATAAGGGACATGGGTTTAAGTGAAGGCCATTTGGAGATAGGAGCTGATATGACACAATGGAAAAACCTTCACACTACAAATTTCTTGTTTGAACTTTAGACAGTTGGGAGCATTAATCTGGATCTTGATTACGACAGTCTTGCAAAAAGTTTAAGACCCAAATTCATTTCTTTTCTTCTTTTCCCTTTTCTTTCCTCTTTATTTTTCTTACTCTTCCCTTTTCTTTCTCTTTCCTTACTCTTCCCTTTCTTTTATCATTTTGTCCTTCTTTCTTGTAGGACTATCAAGTACATAACTTTCAAGAATTGGATGGTCTTTCTCCTTTTCCTCTGATTTTGTGGTATCTTTGGTCGGGTTGGACCAATTCAAGTCAAACTGTCCAAATGGAAGCCTTTTGTTGTCTTAGGTAAAAGAGAACTCAGTTGGCTTTTTGAACCATTTGGGTTTTTTTTTCTTTTTTTCTTCTTCTTCTTTTTTTTTCTTTCCTTTTTCTTTTCTTTTGTCTTTTTTGTTTTCTTTTCTTCTCTTTTTTTTTGTTCTAGCTCTAAAAGAGTTATCTTGTTTGTACCAACATGGGCTTCCAATAATGGATAAGTGGAGTAACATAAATCTTCTTTAATAGGGATAAATCATTTGTTACTCTAATAAGGATGTTGTTTTGATATATTGGAGATATTAAGGAAACTTTAACTACCCTTATGGTTTTGAAAACTTTAACTACCCTTATGGTCTTGAAAACTTTAACTACCCTTATGGTCTTGAAAACATCAACTATCTTCATGGTCTTGAGAACTTCAACTATCTTCATGATCTTGACCAATCATTGCTTTCTTTGATTTTCTTGCCTCTCCATCTTAGTGATCATAAGACTTGTCAAAAGTATCACAATAGCTCAAGGTAGATTATTGGGGGTTTTTGCCAATTAAAAGAAAGCTAAAATTTTATGGAGGCTCAAAGGGACAACTAGGGATTAATTTTTAATAGGGTGGATACTAGTTGTTAGCTCGTCAAACAATGCCTAAATCATCTCTCCCTTAAATAAGTAGAGTTCAATTTTGCCTCGAAAATTTGTCAAAGCATGTTCTAAGACTGACTAGGACCTAGACAAAGGTAATTATGTAGGAGCCCTCTCTAAGTAAGCATACACAACTCAATGCTATAGAGCAATTCCCTCACTTAGTAAAGTCAATCGAGTCATGATGCATAAATATATTAATTCATGAATTATCAAGCTAGATTCCTCATCGGTTGAGCACCAAGATGAATAAAGACCAACAAAATTTTTTATGAAAGTAATTTATTCAAACAAATTTAAATTTGAAAAACACGATAGTTCCAATTAAATATTAAAGAAAGTAAAATTGAAAAGCAGCATTCAAGCTAAGGAAAGTTTGTTGAGTTTAAGCCTCTTTTCCTTTCACATCTTCAATATCCCCATCTTGAAAGGATGATAAAACAAAATCCTCTTCTAATCCTTTTCCTACCATGAAGGTTGCTGGTGGTGGCACCCTGTTGAACCTTGGAAATGGATTTTCTTTGGTATTGGGCTTGTCCGGCTCAAGCAACTTGCCATTATCAATTAAATTCTGGATCTCATGCCTCAACTTCATGCAATTGTCCGTTTCGTGTCCATGCCTTTTAATGAAATTGGCAAAATGCATTAGTATCAAAGTTAGGTGGAAGAGGATTAGGCAAAGGACGAGGACTCGAGGGTTGTAATAATCCCCTCTTTTGTAGCTTATTGAGAACCCAAGACAATGGCTCCCCTAATTCTGAAAATTGCCTCATTCCTCCTTGACTAGTGCCATTGACATCAACTTCTTTTTGTGTTCTTTGATTGCCCGAGTGGTAGTTCCCTTTCTCATTCCTTTTTATTGAAAAGCGATTCTTCTCCCTTTCCCATTCTTCAATTTGTAGACCAACTTGGAGAAGATCTTTGAAATCCCTTATAAGGGTGTGAGACATCCTTTCATGGAGATTGGACAAAACGCCTCTCAAGATCATCCTTATTTGATCGGATTCGTCGGGCCTTTTCTTGAGCAAAGCGGCTTTATTTCTCCATCGTTTCACATAGTCCATAAAATTCTCATTTGGTCGTTGCCTAATGAACTCAACTTCCATTAAGATAACTTCCAACTCGATATTATACCCATATTGCTAGATGAAGGCCTTGTATAGCAAATCCCAATTCTTTTGTGTTCCATCATCTAAGGTAATGAACTAATTTTGGACAATAGGGTCCAATGAGAGCATGAAGTACCTTAGAGTTTGAGCCTTAGTAGCTCGGGTAGACTGCATAGCAGTAATATACTGCTTTACATGGAGATGAGGATTTCTAGTGCCATTGTACTTTTCAAAGGATGGCATCTTGAACTTGTACGGAACTTCTTGTAACACCCCTATATTCCGTATACGTACATAGCATGCTAACACGATCGTAATATACGTATACTGATTATAGGTTGTCACTATTGATAAAATATTCAAAACATTCATTCTCAAAACCATGAATAAATTTAAAACTTTTAAAGTAGTTCATAAAACAAAATAGGTACAAAGTTTATTTAAAACACAGCGGAAAGTAGATCAAATATTTACAAATATTTATATACCAAAATTGAAATATACAAAATACAAAATATATACATTATTGGCAGTTCTTCTCTGATCTTTAAGTCCCACTCAAATCTTCAATGTCTAGACTCACTCGGTCTAGTGGAACTCTCAGGATCCTCTCTGTTACCTGCGCGATAAATCACACTCGCGCTGAGCCACTAGCTCAGTAATACAAACTGCAATATCAATATGCTTTGATGCAATGTCCATGTCATACAATCAAGTTTTGTGCACAATCCAATAAACTAAAACATTTCTATTCTCACCTTACTCCTTATAGTTTCTCATACCATAAATATACTTCGTATCTTTGCTTAAGTGTTATAATCATTTCATAAATCACATTAAAACCAAGACAGACCTGGGCCCAAGACACCCTAATATGTTATTCAAAGTTCAGAGTTACTGTTTTGGTCAATAGTGACACCATGTGTCTAGCCCCGTAGGCAATATATATCAAATGACACCAAGTGTCTAGCCCCGTAGGCAATATTTTAATCAAATGACACCAAGTGTCTAGCCCCATAGGCAATATTTTAATCAAATGACACCAAGTGTCTAGCCCCGTAGGCAATATTTTAATCAAATGACACCAAGTGTCTAGCCCCGTAGGCAATATTTTAAGGCATGCCGCCAAATACAGAACTCTGAAAGTTGAATCAACATATTAAGTACACATTATTTCCTTTTATTTCTCATTCCACGATTCACAACACATTAGGCAATCATGCCTCACAATTTCAATTGAATTATCTTGGCCCATCATGTTGGCCTCACATTTCTTTTTGATCATCATAACCACATTAAAGCAACTTATCACCACTTTCACATATCATATTACATCATTCACTTTTACATATCATTTTACATTTCACTGTCATATCAATAACATACTTTAACCATTTTATTTATATCATTAATAATTAATCATAATGGTTTCACATTTCATTACTCAAATGTACACAATCAATAGTCTTAACATATACTTTACATGCTTATCACCACATTCATTATATGCCAATATAACATTTATAATATGCACTAGTAATGCATTACATTCCATAACACATTTACAACCAAATATGCATCAAGTCTCAATGTCATATGTATTAATGCAACAATGTAGTTTGTACTTACCTTATAAACACTCACACAACTCTAAGCAATCCTTTCTTCCAAAGATTCTTCACTTCACAATTAGGGCAATTCACTTCTTCCAAAACCTAACCCAAAACAATGATGCATCACATCAATTTCTATAACATTATTCACTTATTAACCTTATCTTAGACCTTTAGAGCACTAAACAAAACTCAACAATCCTAAGCAAAGCCCACGGCCGTGGCCACCTCAACCCCCCCACGGTCGTGGCTTTAGGAAGCAAACTGTCCAAAAATGGTCACCTCCCCCACGGCCATGGCTACCAAAAGGCCACGGGCGTGGGATCCCAAACGCTACTGCCCCTTTCCAAAATTATGTGTTCTTCAATTCTAAAACCAATAAACACTAACAACTCAAAGATTAACAAGAATAACCAATCAAACATAACAAAAACATCACTTACCAACTCAAAACCCTAACTCAAACTCAACACAATCACTTCCAACACCTTCACCAACTCAACTTCTCATCTATCAAGCAAAATCAATACTTAATTTCACACCACAACCCATTTAATCACACCATCATCAAAATACAACTCAACTCAAACCAAACTTAAAAATTAACAAAGGCAAACAAGAGAAAACTTACCAAATAATGGAATTCTTTGAAAATCCAACTTGCAACTTTGAAAACTTCCTTCACTTTGAGCTTGAAATCATCAAAACTCTCAATTGTTCTCTTGCTCTCTTGTTCCTTTGTTGAGCCGGCCACACAAGATAGAAAAGAGAAGAAAAATGATAAGTCAACCCTTCATTTCTTCTTTTAATCTCCACCATGCAATTCCACAAGAAAAATTACCAAAACACCCTTAATTATAAAACTAACCTTTTGTCTCTTATATGCCCAATTATGTAATTCACAATATCAAAAGAAATATCTTCTTCCACTATCTCCAACACCTTGACTCACTCTTTGACCAACTTATATGCTATATATATTACCATATACATAACATATACACCTTTCTCTACACACATATATCTTTCTAACAACACAAACACATTCTCTTCCAATTTCTTATCAACTTATCATATATATACATAGTTCAAGTGCAACAACAATAACACCAAAACTACTAGGGCATAATTAGGGATATTACACTTCTTCATCTAGCTCAAATAATTTGTCAATCTCGGACATCTCTTCAGTTTTTAGTTTCTACTCAAATTTCTTTTCTAAATCAGCAATCATCTTTTCAACATCAGAAGTTTCAGTCTTTTCAATAGTTGCCTTCTCAACAACCTTCGGCTCCTTTTTGTCTTGAGGATCTTGGTAGTATTGAGCCCAATCATCATCATCAATGATCACCTTATAATCATCAAAAACTACTTCACTAACTTTAGTCTTCCCTTTGTCTTTCCTGGTACTAGCAGATGCTTCGACATTGTTTCCTAAAATTGTAACTAGTTGATTCTTTATCACTACAAGGAAAACTGAATCAGACAACGCTTTCTGGCCGTTGTCTGATGAAGACAAAAACCGTTGTCTATTGAAGCGATGTCTGATAGCATTTCAAACAACGGTTTTAAAACCGTTGTCTGATGTAGGTTTGCACAACGGTTTTTAATTTTATCAGACAATGGTTTTTGGCAGTTGTGTGATGATCATTCAGACAACGGTTTCTAATTTTTCAGACAATGGTTTTTAACCATTGTCTGATGGTTTCCACAACGGTTTCTAAATTGTCAGACAACGGTTTCTAAATTTTCAGACAACGATTTTTAACCGTTGTCTGATGAAGGTTTAGACAACACTTTTTGACCGTTGTCTGATGAAGACAAAAACCGTTGTCTATTGAGGCGATGTCTGATAGCATTTCAGACAACGGTTTTTAACCGTTGTCTGAAGATGGTTTATACAATGGTTTTTAGTTTTATCAGACAACGGTTTTTTACCGTTCTCTGATGAAGGTTTAGACAACGCTTTTTTACCGTTGTCTGATGAAGACAAAAACCGTTGTCTATTGAGACGATGTCTGATTAAGGTTTATACAATGCTTTCTTATTAAAAACCGTTGTCTGATTAAGGTTTATACAACACTTTCTTATTAAAAATCGTTGTCTGATTAAGGTTTACACAACGCTTTCTTATTAAATACCGTTATCTAATGAAGGTTTACACAACGCTTTTTAATTGTTCAGACAATGGTTAATTAATCTAAAATCGTTGTAGAAGGATGCTAAATACAACGGTTAATTAATGTGGCACACTGAATATTAGACAATAGTTTCAATGTTCATTTTCATTTCACCACCATTGTCTGTTAAACTGTACATTATACATATAAGACAACACTTTACAATGGAGGATTGCAATATTGGGAATCAAAAAACCTCCACAAATTCAACCATTCAACATATTAACAAACTAAAAAAAATCAACACTATACATATATCACTGAATTATACTATTAACTTCAACTTGAATGACGCTTCATGAAATATTTGGCGAAGTCAATCCTAATCTCGTTGATGTCGGCATCACTATACTCCAAGTTGCCTCTACGTAGCCACTGAAAAATGAATTAAATTTTGGTTAGCCACATGTGGTAAATACAAAACTATTATATAAAAAATGAAAATAATTCAAATTCTCACCTTAGCTGCAAACTGAAGCTCCTTGTCATAACAGATTTCCTTCATGTACCTCATGACAAAGTTAACTCAAATATGGCATAAATATGGCATAAATATATTATACATCCACCACACAAACAAGTATGTGCAACAAAATAAAATCAAAACAAAATTCCACGCCACTCAAAGTAAGTTCTAAAAAAAAAAAGAAACAGCAGCGTCATAGGCATAGAATATTGAATTTTCAAGTCTGTGGATTATGTTTTGCATAAATGCAGATAGTGATGAGGAAGATAAACACAGGTTTCAGAATATAAATGTGACATGAATATATTATCCATCAGAGTGACAAATTCTGAATAGCATAAATGCTTATACCAAAGGAGGGTTCAGTGTATTTGCGTTCACTCCCACATGCATCTACAAACGCAAATACCAGACTAGAAATGGGAAATGTATATTAATATCCACCTGTATGAAGACAATGCCAACTTCATTATGCCATTAGGATCTGTAAATTTTAAAGCAAATGAAGTATGCAACAAAGATAAGGAAATACTAACCTGTGCCAATCTCCCCAATGCAAAAGCTGACATCTCCCTCAGCTGTACATCAGAAGACTGCAACATCTCTATCAAGGGTTGAACTGCACCCCTTTGTACAATGTGAACCTAAAAATATATCATCTTTATCAATCTAAAGCATGTAAAAAATTGGGGGTGGAAGGGTTAAAAAAGATTGAGAATTCACAAAAAATTGGAAGGCAAATGAGTCTCAACCCATCGATTTACAAAAGTTAACTCTGTGTTTATCTGCAAAAGGAACAGCTGGAAAAACAACCTTAGACTTAAGAAGGAGAGAATAATATTTACTTAATTTATTTCCATCTTCTAAACAATTAGAAATAGAAACCAACTCAAAAAAAAAAGGAAAATGAAGTTAAAAGGCAAGCTTGACTTTACCTTGCAATCTGAGTCTGTTGCAGTAAACTGTCCAAGTAATAAAGCAGCCTCTCTTTGGCTCTCAGAGCAACAGGAGCTGTTTCCAAGAAACAAATAAGAAAGTGAAAAAAAAATAATACAAATAAAAATCGTCATAGAAGAAATGAAAGAATAATGTTCACACTTGCTTAAAGAAGTGGAAAAAAATTTCAAAGATGCCAAGAATACAGGATTTAGACAAACCTAAGTAAACTAATAACAGGCTGTAGAGCACCAGCTGCAAGGACTTCTTTCTTTATGTTTGGGGATGAATGAACCAGATTTCTGATCACACCAACCTGCAACAATGAGATAATTTTTTATACAAAAGTTAATGTCAAATGAAAAATTAAAAATTTTCCAAAACAATTGAAAATTAATAATTAATAATGAATCTGAATTCTAAAATATCTTACTGCTTCATAGTGTATAGCAGCATCCTCAGATCGCAGCATTAGAATGAGAGTAGGAAGAGCATAACATTAAACAATCTGCAAATCAACTAGTCCTATCATTCATTAATACTAAAGTCAACTTTACAAAATCTAGCTTCCAAGGCAAAGGTATTCACCTGCTTTTTATTCTCATCATTCTTAAAAGCAAGGGTTCGTAGAGCCCCAGTAGCTGCTCTTTGCACCTTTGTGTCAGTAAATTCAAGCAACTCAACCAGAGGCGGAATTCCACCCTCCCTCCTGTACACCAAATAGTAATGAGCATACGAAGAACATAGTGGCAAAATCAAAATTGAAATAAACTTACTACTAAAATGAGCAAACCTAACACGAGTCTTAATGTTGCTGTTTTCATGTGCTAGATTCGTAATAGCAACATCAGCCCTTCTGATTACACTAATCACTGCCCGAGAACTAGAACCATCATTGTGCTTTTTAACAGGTCCACAAGATGTGACAATGCCCCAGTGTCAACTATGAGTTGCTGATGCTCTGGCTGTTGACAGCAAAAATATAAACTATATAAGATATAGGAAGGGGGAAGATTAGATTAATGTTTAGAGCATTTTTAAAGAAATTATGCTACCTTTGTTACAGTGTTATGAAAAAGAAAAGGCTGGATAAGCTACCTTTGTTTGCCTTACTTAGCTTTAGTAACAAAATTAAAGTGTATCATCAAAGGCAGTATTCATGTAAATAAGCATATGCCACCAGAAATTAGAACTTTCAAGCAAAGAAGGAAGAGAAACATACTAACTATTTTATTGACTAATTGTCAGTCAGATTTCTTTCCACATTCAAAAAATTAAAAGCTCATATGCACTGTATCATGCTTATATGATATTTTTTTGGTAAATAATAAGCATAACTTTAATTGACAGATAATCAGTGTCATAGAACAATTGATTGTTGAACGGGAAGAAATTTCCTATAATACTAGAATTTCGAAGCCCGGATATTGAATTATAAGATGATCTAAGACAAATATTAAAACAAAAATAAAATGATACATATATAACAAAATAACCTTTACAACAAGTAGTCCTAGCGCATAAGCACTCCCCTTCTCGACGTCGTGCTCAAACAGCTTCAGATTACGTTCAGCTTCGCTTGACGGAGGAGCTTGAAGATGCTTAACCAGAGCTGGAACCGCACCTCCTTCAACAATTACGTTCACTAATTCCTCTAGAGAACAATGACCACCAAACATAACATCTCTCAATTTGAAGGCAATAAATGCAAAAGAAAATTTGAAAAAAAAAACTCAAATATAAAGAGAGAGATCTTGATTTCAGTGTGTAAGGTACAGTCAACAGATTCAAGAAATAAAAAAGACAACGAGGGAGGGAGAGGGAGAGAGAGAGAGAGAGAGAGAATAGTTACCGTTTTTGGCGAACTCTGCAAGGACGTGAGTGGCGCGTTTGGCAGCAGCTCGATCGGCCTCGTTCCAAGAGAATGTAGAGTTAAGTATATTAACCTGTACAGTGACCTCATACAGCAGCGCTTGCCGAGAATCACCGAAGGGGACAGCCGCCGAGATCTCTCGCTGCTCTTCGTCGATCTCTTCCTCTAGTTTCCCAAAAGAATGATAAAAATGAGGCAAAAATTACCAGAAACGCAGCGATGATGATAACTGAAAAGGAGACTCCGAGCAGAAATCAAGAACAACATCTTTTCTGCTACCAATACAATAACTTCGACGAATTGAGAATTCCCTAAGAAACTCACTGCACTACCAGCTCTAATACTCTCTTCTGAACTCATCGCAAAATGGAACAAATTAGGTTCTGAAGCTTTCTACCCTTGAAAATGGAAACAAATTAGGTCTACATAGAGAAATCGAAAAAGGGAAGGAGGAGATAGGTATGTTTAGGTTTATTGCTAAATTTCAAAACGGCCGTGTTTTTTACAAAATGGGGGCAAATGAAATTTTTTTTGGAAATAAAGGGGGGAATTTAAGTGTTCAAAATTTTTGAATTTTTGATATCCCTCTTTTGAAACAAAATAGATTTTTCAAAATTTTGTTAAAATAACTTTATAAATTCACTTATATAGATGACTTATAAATTTCAATTTATAATTCATCCATAAGTGCTTAAGGCAATACAATTTAAATAATTAGTAGTGATAAATTTCTATGGAACCCTATATAATTATAAAATTTAATGTTGATGTAAATTATATTGAGCAAAAACTAAATAAGTCTAACATTGATTCTTTCTAAGGTAAAAAAAAAAGAAGAAGAAATGCAACATACATACCTTAAGCATCCACTTAAAGTGATTGAAGTAATCTGGATCAAAAGCTTCGATATCGTGATATGTTACTTTAACTCCCAATATATGCTTGTAGAAAGATCAAGTGAAATGCAACAGATAGACAAGATTACTATCAAATATATATATACTAATACATATATACTAATATATACTTGTATATACTAATATATATACTAATATATACTTGTATATACTAATATATATACTTGTATATACTAATATATACTTGTATATACTAACATATATACTAACATATACTTGTATATACTAATATATATGCTTGTATATACTAATATATACTTATATATACTTGTATATATACTAATATATACTAATATATATACTTATATAAACTTGTATATACTTGTATATATATACTTGTATATACTTGTATATATACTAATATATACTTGTATATACTAATATATATACTTGTATATACATGTATATATACTAATATATAGTTGTGTATATACTAATATAAACTAATATATATACTTGTATATACATGTATATATACTAATATATACTTGTATATACTTATGTATATACTTGTATATATATACTAATATATACTTGTATATACTAATATATATATATATACTAATATATACTTGTATATACTAATATATACTTGTATTCCTACTTATATAATATCATATTATATCTAAATCATTATTTAATGGTAGACTTTAAAGTTTCTAATGGGTATATGAAATGTTTATAAATCCAAACTATAGCTTTTAATACTTAGTTAAGTTTGTTTATAAATCCAAACCTTAGCTTTTAATACTAATATATACTTGTATATACTAATATATATACTTGTATATATTAATATATACTTGTATATACTAATATATATACTAATATAGACTTGTATATACTAATATATATACTTGTATATACTAATATATACTTACATATATACTTGTATATACTAATATATATACTTGTATATACTTGTATATGCTAATATATATACTTGTATATGCTTATATATATACTAATATATACTTGTATATACTAATATATATACTTGTATATACTAATATATACTTGTAGATATACTAATATATACTAATATATATACTTGTATATATACTAATATATACTTGTATATACTTGTATATACATGTATATACTTGTATATATATACTAATATATACTTGTATTCCTACTTATATAATATCATATTATATCTAAATCATTATTTAATGGTGGACTTTAAAGTTTCTAATAGGTTTATGAAATGTTTATAAATCCAAACTTTAGCTTTTAATACTTAGTTAAGTTTGTTTATAAATCCAAACCTTAGCTTTTAATACTAATATATACTTGTATATACTAATATATATACTTGTATATACTAATATATACTTGTATATACTAATATATATACTAATATATACTTGTATATACTAATATATATACTTGTATATACTTGTATATACTAATATATACTTGTATATACTTGTATATACTAATATATACTTGTATATACTTGTATATACTAACATATACTTATATATACTTGTATATATACTAATATATACTTATATATATACTTGTATATACTTGTATATATACTAATATATACTTGTATATACTAATATATGTACTTGTATATACTAATATATGTACTTGTATATACTAATATATATACTTGTATATACTAATATATACCTTAGCTTTTAATAATAATATATACTTGTATATACTAATATATACTTGTATATACTAATATATACTAATATATATACTTGTATATACTTATATATATACTTATATATATTAGTATATATATACTAATATATATACTAATATATACTTGTATATACTAATATATACCTTAGCTTTTAATAATAATATATACTTGTATATACTAATATATACTAATATATATACTTGTATATACTTATATATATACTTGTATATACTAATATATACCTTAGCTTTTAATAATAATATATACTAAAATATATACTAATATATATACTAGTATATACTAATATATACCTTAGCTTTTAATAATAATATATACTTGTATATAGTAATATATATACTTAGCTTTTAATAATAATATATAGTATATATACTTATATATACTTAGCTTTTAATAATAATATATACTAACATATATACTAATATATATACTTGTATATACTAATATAATATATATATATACCTTAGCTTTTAATAATAATATATAATATATATACTTAGCTTTTAATAATAATATATACTAACATATATACTAATATATATACTTGTATATACTAATATATAATATATATACTTAGCTTTTAATAATAATATATACTATATATACTTGTATATACTAATATATATACTTGCATATACTAATATATACTTATATATACTTGTATATATACTAATATATACTAATATATATACTTGTGTATACTAATATATATACTTGTATATACTAATATATACTTGTATATACTGACATATATACTAATATATACTTGTATATACTAATATATATACTTGTATATACTAATATATACTTATATATACTTGTATATATACTAATATATACTTATATATATACTTGTATATACTAATATATATACTTGTATATACTTGTTTATACTAATATATATACTTGTGTATACTTGTATATATAGTAATATATACTTGTATATACTAATATATACTTGTATTCCTACTTATATAATATTATATTATATCTAAATCATTATTTAATGGTAGAATTTAAAGTTTCTAATGGGTTTATGAAATGTTTATAAATCTAAACTTTAGCTTTTAATACTTAGTTAAGTTTGTTTATAAATCCAAACCTTAGCTTTTAATGCTAATATATACTTATATATACTAATATATATACTTGTATATACTAATATATACTTGTATATACTAATATATATACTAATATATACTTGTATATACTAATATATATACTTGTATATACTAATATATATACTTGTATATACTTATATATATACTTGTATATATACTAAAATATATTAATATATATACTAATATATACTTGTATATATACTAATATATACTTATATATATACTTGTATGTACATGTATGTACTTGTATATATATACTAATATATACTTGTATTCCTACTTATATAATATCATATTATATCTAAATCATTATTTAATGGTGGACTTTAAAGTTTCTAATGGGTTTCTGATGACCGTTGTCTGATTCAGTTTTTCTTGTAGTGTATGGTCTCAGCCATGGCCTCTTTTATTTCTTCCATCTTGGCATTGAGGGCATCATCCACCATTCTTTGAATTTGTTCGGGATCCATTGTTTTTGGTGAGCAAGTGATTGAGTCGTTGCTAGATACTTCGTCTCCGGCGTAGGTTGGATTGTTGTAAGCTTTAGAACTATCGTAATCCAGGACTGTGAGCCAGAAAGGATCAATGATATGAGATGCAAATGTATGCATGTATGCACAAACAACAAACAAGAATAATTAGGACGTTCCTTCCAACCTTATAACATCCACACACGAATGGTGAGTTTCTTTCCCTAGGTATATGGTTAACAAAATACCAACATGGGGTATATTGTTTTCAAATAATTTCCTCAGACATTTCGACCAATTGTTATATTTTCAAAAATGAAAATCAATTCACAATAATTCCCATTAATTAGGTTTTAATCCATTTATCCAACTAAAATAGCCTTTATGCTATATTGGATTAAAACTAAATTAAGAGGTTTATCATAAATAGATTTCTCACTTGAAAAAGGTAACTAATGATTCATGCCAAAAACAAGCCCATGGTTAATTTATTATTAGTGTAAACTAGGCCCACAATTGATTTTTGGTATTTCATAATTGACCTAAATATTTTTGCAAGCTCTTTGTAAGAAAAGGTTAGGTGAAAATAGTTTTGTTTCTAAGCCCATTGTAAAATATTTTAGAAAAATATATTTTGGGCTTAGTATTTGGGCCATGGACCAAAGAATTTTTGATTTGTTTTTAGAAAAGTCTTATGTCCAAAGACCATCTTGAAAAATTTTAAAAATAGCTTTGGTCTTTTGGACTTTAAAGAAAAGTTTATTTTGAGCTTACAATATACTTAGGTCATATTAGAAAAAGAACAAACCAAATAAGCCATGATTTAAGCCAAGATAAATTAACCATAGTCAAACAACATGCATTTGAGGTAAAACTTAAGGAAAGTAACTAGGCCAATTACATGAGCTTTAGTCTTTGGGTTAAAAGGCTTAGGTTCCCATAGCAAGTATATACCAAATGGTACGAGGCTATGAGTGGTTATGCCATGCTCAATCTCCATACCTTGAGTGAAAGTATGGTATCCCTTACATAACATAATACGGGTAACACGGGCATCCTAACTCACGCACATGATGCAATCTAATATGATGCAATGGATAATATCATTATAAGAAAGAATAGAATAATATAAAGACCAACGGAATCAACTTCTCTTATCCCCAGTGGAGTCGCCACTATAAGTGGGGATTTTCGCCCTCACTCCCGGTGGAATGGTTCTTGCGACTTAGGCACTGTTTAGGCTCGGGGCCTTAGAGAACACGGACCTAGATTCGGATAAAATAGAGTCGCCACCCGGACGGACCGGAAAAAAAGAAAGGGGTGGATGACTCGATTCCTAAGGAATCCCCAACCCCCTAATGGGTTCGAAAAGTTGGGTACGTGTGGGGAAGGTGAGAAATGGCCCAGCACCCCCCCCCCCCCACAACGCCCGGTTCATTGGAACCGGTCTCCTTTACAGGTCTTAATATTATAAAATTCTTAAGTACAACAACATTATCCATATTACACACAATAATTGAAAGAAAACATCATTATATTAAAATCAAAGCAATGTCCAAACAAAGCAAATAAATGGACACCCATCCAAGGATGGAAACATGTCATTACATCTCATGCCTAAATAGGACACCCACTGAAAGGTAGAAATATGTCTTTTACATAGGTTCTAAAATAGAAAAGCAATTTAAATTACATGATATTTAACTGATGAGGTACCCACCAAGTGGAAACATACCTCTTACAACATTTGGAAACCTAAATAAATTGATAAAAGTAAATAAATCATTCATCAAAGGTATTAAATATCAATAGAAAGTAAACATCCATCCATGATAAATAAAATAAACCAAGCATTGAACTTAAATAAATTAAAGCATATAAAATAAATCAAAGCATAATCAAATATAGAATTGAATAAGGCAAAAAAAAAATCTACAGTATAGCCACTATTTCCATTTAAGGTTCTTTATTCCAAGTATTTAGAGTTTTGGAAGCTACTGTGATTTTAATGGGATTAAAATGGAGCAAAAGTTTTATAATTTAAAATGTTGGTAATATTCTTTGATTAACCAAATTAGGTTTGAGATGTATTATCATGAAATTAGTTCTTGGACACTTTAAAACACTTTAATTTAAGATTTTCAGTTACTGCATTGTGTTTTTAAGCTGCTGTGTAAAGTTGTAAAATTTGTATTTGTATGATGTTTAAAGTTTTAAAGGATTAGGGTTTAGAAAAAAATTAGGATTTAAGGTTTTAAGAGGTTAGGGTTTACTATTTTAGGTTTTGGAGTTGAATTAGGGTTTTAGAATTTTTGGATTAGGGTTTCGGGTAATGAGTTAATTTTTAGAATTTGAAAATCAATTTGATAATTTTATGAAGTTTTATGAAAATAAACAAATGGTTTAAAGTTTATAAAGCAAAAAAAGACATTTTTGGAGCTTTTGGAAATAAACAGAACTCAATTTTGGCTTTGGAAAACTTGGAAAGAAAATTAAGGTTTTGGGGTTTTGAAGAAACAAAACTAACAACTTTAAACTTTTTGGAAAATAAAGCAACGAATTAAGGTTTTGAAACTTTAGAAAAAGTGAATTGAGGTTATTAGGTTTTTGAATTAAAAGACACAATTTTGATAATTTAAGCTACTGTGACAAAATAAAAGAAATTAAGAATTCAAACTTTATTTTGTAAGTTTCACCAAAAATTGCTTCTTGGATGAACAAGGTCAAAGACAAGCCTTTTTGCCTTTGAATTTCTTGAATTGTTTTTCTGCTCTCTCAAAAAATCAGCGTGGTTCACTGCTTTCCTACTCAGTTACGGTTTCAAACTCTCCCAAGTTTCTATCCAATTTTCTTTCTCCTTTTTTTTCCTTTTTTGTGTTGTTTAGTCCATATTTATATAAGAATTTATGATATAATTCTGGTTATTTACGGTATTTAATCCTAATTAGAAAAAGGAAACCGAAACCTAATTGTATTAGGTTTCAAAAAATTTGCGTCGAAAAAATTTCGCTGGCAAAAAAAAACTGCTGCGGAAAAGCTGTGCTAGCAAAAAAGCTGCCGCAGCTGGCTGCGGTAGCTCGGGCGGAATGGGTCCGCGGGCCATTTCACCCGCATGAGTTTCCTGCGGGCAAAATGCCCACGGGCCCGCGCTGAACTTTCTGCGACGATTTTTCCGTCGCCGATTTTTTTTTTTTATTCACTTTACCATTTTTTTTTACTAAAATAAATATTAAAATTAATCAAGATACCATAAAAATTATTTTGGACTAACTAAAATATATTGGACAACACAAAAATTATTTTGGACTAATTAAAATATTATTGGACCGGACTAGGTCAAAAATTAAGGGTCTACAGTAAGGGATAAGGGTGCTTCCCACCAAGTTCTTGACTCATAGTTTTAACCATTTTCAAGTCATTCTATAATGCTCCATCATAATTACATATGCAACATCCACTTATTAGAGGTAATCAAGTTTGCCATGTTTATTTCCACTTTTAACTTATGTTAATTCATCCTTAAGTTAGGCTATCAAAATTTCTAAGTCCTCTATTGACATCCCCGAGCTCTTCTACATATAGAAGCCTTATTAGTGATCCTTAAAGTTAGTTGCAATTAGGCCTCCCTTACTAAGACCTCATGCATTTGGCCAATTCCCACTGGGAAGTTAGTCATACACTAATTAAAAAACATACTGAGATAATTCTTCTTCCTTTTTCCTTCTTTCACCTTTTACTCTTACTTTTTTTTTTTTTGCTTATTTTAGCATACTAGTTGTCTTTTTTCTCATTGAGGCATAAGGGAAATCTACAAAGTTTTTACTATGCGACAAGTCAAAAATAAGTATTACTTTCAAGATTAGGATGTGGTTGTTGATCATTTCAGTGGATAGAGAAGTATGACAAGAAATCTTAAACTCAAATTGTATCTTAAGAATAAGAAAGAGAGGATGGTTGATCAATCTTAGCTCCAAATGCTTCAAGATGAGAATATTTAGTTTAAAAAGAGCAATGTTGACTTGGAAGGCCAATGCAAGTTGGGTAAGATTGTAGCTTTAAGCAAGTAAGCAAGTCAGATTAAGGCGGTTCTTCTTATTAAAATGAAGGATAGCTAGATGTAATGAAGTCTTCTCAAGGCTGAAAGTGAGGTGGGTGAGCTCTAAAGCCAAGTTACCAAGAAAAATAAGCTAGAAGCTCAAGTTTATAATCTACTGAAAGATGATTTGAGAAGTGTCAAGAAGAAGCAAGATCATAATGTCAAGCGAGCTAATGAGCTTAAGACTAAGCTCCTTTGAACTAAGGTTAAGAAATATCAAGCTAATGAAAGTTGTATAAGGTCATTCACATACACACATGTATATCCTCAAACAACTTTAAAAATTGAGTCATAATTGCTACTCTAGCCATAGGGGGCACTTGTTATAATTAAAATATTAATATAGTTGTTGCCTACAATCCTATCATTCTGGTTCCCATGCCGAAAAGGCCATTTAAACATCCTCCTTTTGCTCTTAGTTTTGTCTTATTAATATATTTTCCCCTTTTATTTTTCAAAAATTAGCTAAAGGCTTAGGCGTCATCTTTTCTAATGAATTTATAGGTGAAGACTAGTGCATCCTCTAAAATTTAGGATGCATTTTTGTAAAGAGCTCTAAAGTATTCATGACGGGTCATACCATTTTGAAGGGCCTTAAACTGGTTTTTCCTAGTTAAAATTTGTGTTTTACAATTAGAGTTTCTCAAAATGCTGCACAATACAACATTTTTGGTCTTGTATAGCTTTTATAATCAAAACATGGACTTTAAGGTCTATCTTTCCATCATCTTTTTTAGTGTTAGTGGCTTAAACTTGTCCAACCATCTATACTTTTAGATTTTTTTTTAGCAAAGAGTGACCTAAGAGTAAGTGATAAGCATTTATCCATGCCTTTCTTTATTCTATCTCCATTCATTTCCTTTAAAATATTTTTTTATTTAAGCTCTTATATCTTAGGATTCGTGCCTGTCATATGCTCTTATAGCTTCCCCCTCCTTTTAGGCCATTCTTCCAAGTGGGCTCGCTCTTCCCTTTTATCTTCTCTCCTATCTACCTCTCAACACAACCTCTCACACTCATATGTTGGCCATTACTTCCCCTCTTTGACTTACCATACTCAACCTTATCCCTCTCTTCAATCCCCTCTATTAAGCAATATCTTCTTCCCCTTAGGTCCCATCACTTTTTTGAGAAGGTGTTCTACCTCTCTTTTTTAAAGGGTGTTCCGACCTTCTTTTCAAAATTTCTATCCCTACTTCCCTCCTCCTCTCAAACATACACCCTCTACCTAAGTCTTCTCTTTTATTAGAACTATCTCTCCTATCTAAGTCACCTCTCATCTCTCCCAACTCAACACTTTTCCTTTTACCTCTTCTCTCTACCCTTCTCATTACCTGCTCAACACAATTTTGAGGCTCTTCATCAAAGACGACATATCTTGCTACATCATAAGGTTTAGTTCTAGCCTTGTTCCAGGCATAGTTTTTTATTGAGAAGCTAGGGCCATTAGAATTTAGGTTGTATAATTAAGTTGGATGGCCACATTGTTAAGGAATTGAATAGGGATGGATTTGTTGGTTAGATATGCATTGGGAACTGAAAGTGCATTGATGGTTTGGGAGGTTAGGATGCTGTAAGCATAAGTAATAACGTCTCTTAGGAATGAAGTTACCCTATGAGGTATGTAGTTTTAGGAGGCTTGGTCTATTAAGTATATTTGAGGTGCTTTTTTCTTTTAGTGAAAACATTGGAACTTTACATTCAAAATGGAGGTCTTAGGTTTAAAGGTGCAAATTTTAAAGTAAGATCGAGTTTTATAATAGAGAATGAGATGTTTTTTAAGGTCCAGAAAAAGAGAGGAAATCTAAAGAAATATGATTATTGAAAGAAAAGAATGAGCTTGTAAGTGTCACTGTCCTCAAAGAAAAAAATATAAGACATTCGATGATTGAATCAAGTGATTCCCATATAATGATTCCAGTGTTTTATCAAGGTGATTATGTATGACCTAGATCTCTTCAATGGTTTTTTGAATGTATAAAATAATAAAACAAAAAGCATGAGAAGGCAAAGACAAAGGCCCTTTTGATGCTTAAGTCAAAAGTTTATATTGACCACTTGATGTCTGATTTGCTACATCCAATGACAATGTTACATTAAACACTTTGTGTTTGATGTGCTAGAAAGGCATGTTCTTCACAGTGTCAATCGAACACAAAGTAATTTGGCACAAGTTTATATTTTAGGAGACGGAATCTAATATCGTCAACTGTTTATAATAGTTGATGATGGCATTTTATATAAGGACATCTAATCTTACTGCAATACATATAAGATGATTGGTTAAATTCATATCCAATAAATTATTCTATCATATTAACAAAGCACTTATGTGAGCATTATTGAGCCTTTCATACATCCAAGCCCTGTTTGAACTCATTTTTTACTAAAAAATATGAATAAGAGTTCTAAAATAAATATTTAGCTATTTTCATAACATGGTAATCTTATATCTCCTAATAATAGCTTTCTTGATTAAAGGGAGGGAACCTATCTCATTCAGGAAAAACATTATCTACCTCACCATTTCAATGATAATTACCATATGTATGTACACAATAAGAAACATAAGAATCAAATGGAATTTACTGATAGAAAATCAATCAATATTTACTCATAGAAAATTAATAAAATAAAGAAAATAAATTTATTAAAATATTACAAACATAATATTGACTGCTAAAAAAGATTAGTTGTTAAAAATAGTACAAAATATATGATGAGAATTATTGTCGACAAAATTTATCGACATACATTAAGATAGTCATATATATGGCGAGAATAGATAGCACCATTTATTTTAGAGTGTCCAATTACCGAGAGATAGCACTTGCTCTCAGTAAAATGAGAAATTTACCAAGAGAATATGTATTATCTTAGTAAACAAATGGATGATGGCATATCAGACATCCCCTTTGTTGAGAGAATTGTAAATCTATCAATAAATTTTTAAAATATTAAATTCATGTGGCCTTTTAAGCGCCATAATTTGCCGAGAGAATATGCATTCTCTCAGTAAATAGATAAATGATGGCATATTAAACGTCTCCTTTGCCAAAAGAATCATTTATCTTCCAGTAAAGTTTTAGAATATTGAATTCAGAAGACATTTTGAGCGTTACAATTTACCAAGAAAATATGTATTCTCTTAGTATGTGGATGGATGGTGGCATATTAGACGTCTCCTTTGCATTTAGAAAGAGAATATATATTCTCTAGGTAAATGGATGGATGATGGCATATTAGACATCTCCTTTGCCAATAAAATTATTTATCTGTAGGTAAAGTTTTAGAATATTAAATTCAGATGAAATTTTAAGCATTATAATTTACTGACAAAATATGTATTCACTCGATATATGGATGGATGGTGGCATATTAGACATCTCCTTTGCCAAGAGAATTGTAAATTTGTGGTAAAATTTTAGAATATTAAATTTAAAATTTAAGAGGAATTTTGAGTACTACAATTTACCAAGAGAATATATATTCACGTAATACATGGATGGATGGTGGCATTTTGTTTCCTTTGTTAAGAGAATTATAAACTATTGGTAGAATTTTAGAATATTAAATTCAGGCGTGCATTTTAAGTGCCTTAATTTACGAACAGAATATATATTTTTTCAGTAAATTTTTGAAATATTAAATACATGCGGCATTTTGAGCTCCATAATTTACCGAGAGAATGTGTACTCTTTTAGTAAACGAGTGGATGGTAGCATATCAGACTTCTCCTTTGCCAAGAGAACTATAAATCTATTCAGTAAAGTGGATGTGTAGGTGGTGAAAAGTTATGCGATTTGCCAAGGAATATGGTAGTCACTCGGTATAGTTAGGTTTTATCAACTGACACTTGTATCAGTCGATAAATTATAAAACCTAGGTATATAAACTTTTTCCTCCTTCTTCCTTTGTTGTTTCTGAAAAAACTATCCCTTACTTTCTTTTTCATTTCTCTCTCTCTCTCTCTTTCTCTCTCTCTCTCTCTCTAACTATCTCTCTTATTATTTCTTTATTTTTGGTGATGTTTTCAATGAAGCAAGCATCACCTAAGAAAATTTTTTGCAGATTTTTTAATCGTTTTATGTTTTTATTAAATTTTTCTTAATTTTCTTTTTTTGTATAATTTTTGAAATTTTGGGCATTATTTTTTCAAGTATTTTTTTTCTCTTGCTATGGGTGAAACTCTTCTTCTATGGCTTTTTTTTAATATTGCTTCTGCTTCTCCAAGTGTGGGTTTCTTTTTCTTGTGGGTTTTAGCATTATTTTATATGTATATGTATATGTTGTGATTAAATTTGTTTTTTGTTAATTTGATTATATTATTTTTATTAATTTTTTAGTTAGGCAAATTTTAGTTTCATGTCTTTATATATTTCTTTTTTTTATTTTCTGATAATTTTTATTTGTTAGGATTTATTGAAAAAAAGATACAAATATGACCCTAATGTTTAGGCTCATGAGCCGTTATGCATCTTATTTTTTTTACTCAAAAATATATAGCAAGTTGGGGAAATATACAAATATAACCACAATGTTTTGACTTAGTAAAACATATGCACCTTATATTTTTTATATCAAAAATATATAGCAAACTTATAAAAATAAAAGCAAATATGCATAAAAATTAAGATAAATTATATAAAATATTACTTTTTTTCTTCAAACTATGTTTTTTTTTCAATTTACAAAATTCTTTTTAAAAATTTTTTACAATTATATAACATATACCAAAAATATATTCAACATATACCAAAAATATACCATATTTTTTTAAAATTTTTGGTATATACACAATATTTTTCATAATTTTTTATTTTAAGTTATTTTTGTAAATTTCTAAAAATTAATAAAAGTCCATGTCAATGATAAATATGCAACTAAAAATTTTAAAAAAAAAAGACAAAAATACTAAGCAACAAAACATTTACAAAAGTACTTTGCATATACCAAAAAATTTACGAAAATACGATATATTTTTTTATATATTGAATATATTTTTAATATATATATTTAGTATATTTTTCATATATGTCGTAAAAATGTATTTTTGAAAAAAAAATACTTAGTAAAAAAGAAATTTTGAAGAAAAAAAGTATTTTATGTAATTTTCTCTTAATTTTTCTGCATATATACTTTGTCTTACAAACATGCTTTATATTTTTTAGATAAAAAAATATATATAAAGTGCATATGTGCCCCCTTGAGCCTAAACATTATGCTCATATTTTCAGCTTTTACTAACTTACTATATATTTTTAAGGTAAAAAAAAAAAAAAAAAAAAACAAGATATGAGGTGCATATGTGCCCATGAGTTTAAACATGAGAATCATATTTGCACTTTTTCCTTATTTATTTGTTTTATTTGCAAACTGTTTACCATAAAAAAATTCTTTTGTAAAATTTAGGATTATTTTATTTGTTTGTAAAGACTAAAAATCTGGTTTGTATTACATTTATGGTTTGTTGTAATTAGGGTATAATTTCTATAATTTGTTAATTTTTGAATTATTTATGATTTAAATAATTATTTTAATTTATTAGAATTAAATAATAATTATTTTTAGGATTTAGATGATTATTATTTGTGTTATAATGTTTTGTATAATTTTTTGAAATTTTGACAATTATGATAAAAATAATAATTTTTAAAATAATATATTGGTATTTTAGATAAAAATTAGTGTTAAATAAAACCCTTGACCAAATTAAACATATTTTGATCTTAGGCAATCAAATTGAATATGCACTAATGTTTGCATCAAGATATTTTTGCAGAAAATTAATTTTTGGAGGAAATAACAAAAGTTAAACTGGACCATTGAAAGCCCGACCAGATCTCTTGCAAAACTTAGAGCAAAAATCTCATAAAAGGTTTCACAGGGAGAAGTACTCTAAAAATCTCACCAGACTACTAAAAGGCCGACCAGACCAAGATCAAGTTCGACCAGACTTTTAACTGAATTATTGGCAAAAAGTTCTAGTAGACTTCACATTCAAGAGTATTCCCAGTTTTTCAGAGTACTAGAGGAAGTCTAACCAGACTAATCCCTAGTCTGACCAGATGTCTCCAAGGAAGAAAAATATCAAAACATCCAGAGAGGTTCACAGTCTAAGGTACTCCCAATTTCTTAGCATACTATAAAAAGTCCGACTAGACCAGTCCCATTCTGATCGAACCTTATAAAAATGATTTAAATTTCATTTTCGTTACTCCTCCACCAAATTAATGGATGTCACGTGTACTAGTCATTGAAGAATTATTGTCTGAAATTTGAAAAGTTCATCCGGACCATTGGTGGTATGAATGAAAAATTGATAGTTCAACCATGAAATTGCTCTAAATAATAATTAAAGAGGGAAACAAAGTCAAACACGTTGGCATCAATCTCAAAAGGCTATAAATACCTCAAGAAACCTCATTTTTTTAAAGTGACTGTGATTGTAATAGCCAAGTTAAATATCCTTTAATACTTTGTATTAAAATTTCTTATTGTACTATTTGAGTGTTGGATGTGAGCATTAAATACTATTATAAGTTTGAGTGTGAGCTTTGAAACACTTAAGTTTTATAGTAAGCATGGAAAAACTTTTGTTGGGTTGTGAGGATAATACTCAAACATTGTAAAAGTTTGGTGTGAGATTGTGAAAAATACTAAGTTAGAGTTGAGCTTGTAAAAACTCAAGATTAGTGGAATCTTAATAAGTTATTGAGGAAGTTGATATATGATTGAGGTGATCAGAACTATTATAAACTCTTTGTGTTTGTTTTTCTCTGCTCTACTTCCTTCTCTCTTCTTTTTTTTTAAGTTTTTTGATTTGTCATCACTTCTTCCAACCAATTCACCCCTTCTTGATTGTCATCTTGGAACAACAATTATGATTATTATTATTAGGATAAAAATTAACTTTGTAACTGATATATTGGTATTTTAGGTTAAAAAAATTAGAGTTTATATTAATTAGGCTTAAAATTTTAGTCTTTCATATAATATTGTCATTTTTAGGTGAAAATTAGAAGTTTTTTTTATTATTAGGTAAAATATTTTTTAATAAATATATTGTTATTTTATGTAAAAACTAGTATTTGTATTAGGATAAAAATTATTTTTTAAAATAATATGTTGGTATTTTAGGTTAAAAAATTAGATTTTATGTTAATTAGGGTTAAAATTTTAATTTTTATATAATATAGTAATTTTTTAAGGTGGAAATTTGAATTGTTTTATTATTAGGTAAAATAATTTTTTAATAAGTACATTAGTATTTTATGTAAAAATTAGGATTTTTCATTATTTCTATAAAAAATTATTTTTAATTAATATATTGATATTTTTGGTAAAAAAATTAAAGTTTATGTTGATTATGATTTTAAATTTTAAATTTTTTTTTTACATAATATAGTGATTTTTAGGTGAAAATTATAATTTTTTTATTATTAGGTAAAATAATTTATTTTTTAATAAATATATTGGTATTTTCTGTAAATATTATGATTTTTTATTATTTGGAAGAAGATTATTATTTTTTAATTAATGTAATGGTATTTTAGGTTAAAAAAATTAGAGTTTATGTTAATTAGGGTTAAACTTTTAATTTTTTTTTTATGTAATATAGTTATTTTTTGGGAGAAAAATAGAATTTATGATTATTTAGTAAAATAATTTATTTTAAAATATATATTAGTATTTTATGTAAAAATTAGGATTTTTAAGTTAAATTGTTATGTATGAATTTTAATATTTAATTTAATTTATTTCATAATACCATTTTCTATATTGATGTTGTATATGAATATTAATATTTAATTTGATATATTTCATAATATCATTTTTCAATTGAAGTCCATATGAATTGAATTATATGAAGTGATTGTGAAATTATGTTATTGTTGATGAAGTCTTGCTGTTATGAAGGTAAAATATTGAAAAACATTAGAAATTAGATTGATAGTAATAAATACGGAGAGATTCTTCTAAAATTTTTTACAAATATTGCATAAATATTAAAACATCTTAATTAGGGTTGGCAATAGATAGAGTATTCGCAAAAAGTGTTATATCTAAATTCGAACCCATTTAATTTTTAAAATATCTGAATTGGATTACAGTTATATCCGTATCCGTCTCAATCTTGTTTAATGCTATCTGTTTACTATCCAAATTCATTTAATTACCCGTTTAAATATAAAAATATAAAAATATTACAAAATTTAAATATAAATTATAATTTTTTAATTAAATAATTATAAATAAATATTTAATAATAACATAATTTTATTAAAAATAATTTTTTACCATATTATTTTACAATTAAAATAAAATATAATAAATATATAATTAAAATTTTAATAAAATATAATTAATATATAATCAGGTTTAGATAACGAATACCCAATGACATATATCCGAACCCAACTCGAACTCATCACGGATAGTAAAAATATTATCCGTATTCATCTAAACCCATTTATAAACTACTCATATCATATAAAATGATTGGGACGGATAGGATACCTGAAAGTATTCGACCTATTATCATCCCTAATCTGAATAGAATAAGTAAATGCCAAAATGTCGAATTATCCTAAAATATAGATTTAGTCAAATTATAATTTTTCAAAATTTAATTTTATAAATTTTAAAACACCTAGATAAAAAAATTTACTAATATATAGGTAATCCTACCGAATTCTCCTAAAAAATATATTTAGTTGAACTATGATTCTTCAAAATTTAATTGCATAAAATTTAGAACTTCTGAATAAAAAAATTTAACTATCAATAGAGGGGCAATTCCTCTGAATTCTTATGGAAAAATAGGTTTAGTTGAACTAGAATTTTTCAAATTTTAATTGTATAAATTTTAAAATATTTAAGTAAAAATTTAATCTGAAATAAAAAAGAAAAATTAATATGAAATACAAAAATTTTAAAAAATTCCATAAATTTTTAAATTTTTGATTAAAAAATTAATATGAAAAATAAAAATTAAAAAAATTGTTTTGTCAGAGTAATAATTTTCATATATGAAAATTATATATATTATTTTATATATATTGAAGAATCCTTTCATATACAATGACGATGATTATTTTTTCAATATTAAGTAAAACAATATTAAATTGAATAAGAATCAGATAGATGAAGTTATATGAGAAATTTTGTCAAAATTTCTTTAAAAATATGTTTATTAGAATTTTTTACCTTAACGTATTTATATCAATGTAATATAATATAAATGAATAGTCAGTTAATAGTATAAATGAATATTTTATTTTTATAAAACTTATATGGAGTTTTTATTTTTATAATGTAAATGAATAATTAGTTAATAGTACTTAATTAGTTTCTACTAGAAAAGCGTAAAATCGTAAAATTCTAAAACTAATGTAACAAGGAAGTATGGAGTTTTTAAAATTGTTATTTGAAGAAGAATTTCACGTATTCCATATTTCTTTATTATTTTTGTGACTTCTCTTACCAATACATTAAAAAATTTTGAATGAAATAACCTAAAATTATAAAATTCAAATTTAATTTAAAAAATTAAATTTAAAAAAAAATTATCTTCTAAATAATAAAAAGCAAAACTTAGTTTTTGTATATATGAAGCAAAAATAAGAAGTAAAAATTAATTAGCTTCTTCTAGAAAAACAAAAAAAAATCATTTTCATGAATAAAATTATACATAGGATTATATATATATAAGAATACTTTCATATATAATGAAAATGATTATTCTTTTAGATATTAAAATGATAATTGTCTTAAATAGTTATGGGTTAACTTAATATTTATAACTTTTATATTGCAATTACAATTATATAAAGAGCAATAATAAGATACTAATTTTCTCTCTATTTACTTGTAATTACACTCTAAAGCTATGGCTACTGGTTTTATCTAAAAATTTTAAAACAATTGATTATCAAAAAAAATAATATGAAAATAACAAAATTAATACCTAAGTCTAAAAGTACGCAGCTAACAGATTGGAATATATTCGAATAGGTGAAAATATAGTGGAAATTCTGCTGAATTTTTCTTAAAAATATTATTTTATATAAATTAATCAAATATCAACAAAAAAAAAAAGTTGTACAATTTAGGTTTATAAGATAGTAAAAATCTAAGTATTATGGTACGTCCATTTGGAAAATATTTTGGATAAATGAAATTATAAGAAAAATTCTGCAAAATTTTTCATAAAAATATTATATTGAGGTAGTAAAAAAAGATTAAATGAGTAGAATTTATTACCTTAAAATATTAATTGTAAAAAAATATAATAGAATATTTGATAAATTAATAACTTAATTGTTATATATTTAGATACGATGAGGCATCCAGCTTTTTTCCATGGAGATAGGTATGGTTCTATGTCTAGTAGAGGACATCCCTCCAGTATACCTTCAGAGGATATGTCTAGTTGTAAAGAGCCTTCCTCTACATCTGTTATGGATATCACCTCATTAAACCAGTGGCGGAACGATCATGGGTCGTGTGGGGTCACACGACCCCCCTCACAGACAGCCAGAAGGAGGGAGACGTGGAGGCGTGGGACTCACCCCCCGTTGAAGAGGGGCTGAGTTTCAGAGGATTTGCAGCGAGGGGTAGACGAACCCCTCGCTGCAAATACATATATTTTTTTTATAAATTAGTTCCTGGTGAAACGGCGTCGTTTCGTCAGGGACTAATTTTTTTTTTTATAAATAAACCCCTGGCGAAATGGCGCCGTTTTGCCAGAGGTTTATTTATAAAAAAATAAACCGGCACAAGCGAAACGACGCCATTTCACTTGGGCCGGTTCAAAAATTAAAAAGGGCTGCGTTTTTCCTTCTCCTTCTTCCCTCTCCCTATTCTGTTCCCTCCCCAAATAAACACAGCCCGCAGCAGCAGCAGCAAGCCAGCCAGCCGCAGCCACCACACCACCGACCACCGCCACCTACGACGACCACCGGCCACTGCTCAAAGCAGCCGCAGATCCGACCCCCACTCAGTAAAATCCTAGTTCCGCCACTGCATTAGACTCAAGTCATTGTTCGAGGATGAGAGTAAGTAATTCTATGTTTTTCTATTTTTTTTTTAGAATAATAACTTTAATAATCAGTTGTAATTAATGAATTCTGTCATTAATTAAGTAAGATGTTAGAACCATTTGGTGCGTACTCTTGGAAGATTAGGAATATAATGATAGAGAAGTAAGGCCAATTGGAATTAATTGGAAAACGGTCTCCACAAAAAACCAAATAATTTTATTTTAAGAAATTTAAGGTACAAGAATTATTTAAATTAATTAGAATTTAATAAATAACCTTATATAATTATGAATTTAATTATTTAATCAAATTTTTTTCTAAAAATATTTTTGACGAGAGTAGACAATCAACACCTTTAGTCATAATTACTTTCGAGAAGAAGGTCGTTATCCACTTTAATGATATGATAAATGAAAATAAGGCAAAGGGGAAAGCAATCTAAATATTTTAGTGACGAGTTATGGGTTGTCCTTCAGACTCACTGGTCAACTCCAAAGGATCGAGCTCGTTCTTAGCTGACTTCCCATAATAAACTTCACAGCTTTACTAATGGTGCAAGCCCGTACATATAAGAGGCGACATAACACATTGTGAGCATACCCATCGCTTAGATAAAATAAGTTATTTTGTTTTTTATTAATTTACTATGAGGAGTAGTTGGGGTGGCCCTACCAAGCATGAGTTGTTAATATACACATAAAAAATCATGACAAACAGACTTGATGTACTGTGCTTTATAATTTTTATTTCAATGTTTTCATTTAATTTTTCTATATCTTAATTATTTATATTACATTAACATATTTTTACATGACCATTTTATATCATCTTGGAACTAGCAATTTTTAGATAGATAAGACTCAACTGTTTATTAAAACTACCAGTGAGTATTGGAAGAGAAGAATATATGGGATGAACTCTTAGTATGTCTCTAAGGCTAGCACATCATTTTTAGCTTTTCTTCAGCGTTGCATTAAGAAATGGAACAGGTGAAGGTATTTTTTTTTTCAAAAGTAGCTCCAAGCATAATAGAGAGAGTTGGAAACAAATACAACTAGAGCAACAATATCACCCCGCCGCTTTCACCACTCAATCTTTAGCTGCTTCACCTCCACCTCCATCTCCCATACCCAATAGCCTTTTTTCTAACTTTATTTGAACATTTTTACTTGTATATATTATTTTTACACTTTTATTATTATAATTATATATATGTTTTATTTATTTATTTAGAATATTTATTTATTTTTATTTTTATAAATAATAAAAGGACAACATATAAATAATTAACAAAATTAAAAATATATAATAATTAAAATTATAATATATAATAATAATATAAAAAATATATCAATTAAATAAATTATGATAAACAAAAAATATATTTATTGTCTCAAAATGACAACCAAGAGATGGAGTGAATTGGATGTTATGAATAAGTGATGATGAATTTAAAAATTAAAATGACTAGAAAAACAAGATAAAAATGAAGTATAGTAGAAAAGAAAAAACACCAAAGATTTATAGTGGTTCGGATCAAATCAATCCTACGTCTACTCCCCAAATCCAAGTTGAGCATTTTACTAACCTAACTCATGTTTGTTTTTGTTCTGTGCTCGTTCCTAACAATTGAGGCTTGGTCTATGCTACAGATGCTTACTCTATTTAGCTCATGCTTGGTTTTATCTCGAGCTCAGTTTTGATAGTAAGAGCTTGGTTGTCCTATGTTTAATGCTGAAAGCTAGAGCTCGGGCTGCAAGTTTTTGGTTTCATGTTCATCTTGTTTAGCTCATACTTGTTCTATTCAACTCACGCTCGCTACAGTTAAGGCCAGTTCGGTCATGCTTATTTGTGGTCCTGGTGGATTATATGGGAAGATCTTATGAATTGAGTTCTTGCAAAAATATAACTTGGTACAAATATTAATCCTATTTAATTTGATTGTCTAAAATTAAAATAGAATAAATTAAGCTAATGGTTTGGCTAACAATATTAATTAATAATACATTGTCGTAAAATAAAATATTCATTAATAATATAATTAAATTAATAATTTATTAGTTTAAAATTTCATTTTAAAAAAATAAAAAAAAATTACTAACGAATTACCTATATACCATAAAAATATTAATTGTTCACTAGCTGACATACCGATAGAAAATATGTAGGCAAATAAATATCATTGATAGATTATTGACTGATTATAGAATTTAAAAAAATTATTATCTTAAAAATTTTTCGACCTATTACCAATGAATTTGAAAATTATAAATATAATATTAAAATATTTTACCGATGGTTTACCAACAATTGTATGGACTTTGAATGAAACCTGACATCTAATATACTAACGAACTGTCTATCAGTAATTACCGATAGTTTCCTTAGTCTCCTGGCAAAGCAGAAATTTTTAGAACCAAATCTGCTATCAACAATATCTTTGTAACTACCGGCTGTGTTTGTTTTTTCTCAGTAAATTTACTATTGACAAGGTGATCGCAGACAAAAATTTTCATTGAAAATCTGTCAGTAATTTTTTATCTATATATTAGATAAAAATTTTCATTGGTAATGTACTATTTCTTACAATGAAAGAAATTTCGATAGCATTTCTCCATAATTCTTCGAGCATATAATGTCAAATATTGTTAATTAAGTTATTGATTTGAGCAATCAGTGATATTTGACATACATCTAGAAAATATTTAAAGGTGTATGCCACATATGGTACATTATATATATATATATGGTAAGATACTATCATTTTCAAACTATTCAACTTGGATAACTGAGTAAACTTTTAAACTCATAATGGAAGCTCACCAAAAAAATTACTAAGGGTTATTTAATTGACTTAAATTTAAAAAATTTTGAATTACTACATTAACAAAGTATATTATAATCTAATCGTTATAAAAATGTGGATAAAAGTTTTCCTATATCTAGTACGAACAATTAATAACTAATATTCCGACAAATAAAAAACACTTCTAATATATGCCACCTGTATATCATTCAAACTTCAGTATACCAAATACAAACTCCAGCACTTCAAAATATCTTTTATTCTACCGCAAATGAAAAACAGCTGCACACAAATTAAAATAATTAACTAAAATTATAAACAAATATGTCTGTCAACGTAATATTCAGTGAAATTATTTCCATTAAAAGTACAAATTAATTTAATTAATAATTATTATGATCTTACTTAAAATGGTTGTTTTCTATGTGTATATATGCGTAAGTATAATTAGATTTTAATTAATTAATTTAAAAATAAACGCACTTAATTTTAATTACCATACTAATAGATTGCCTAATTTCCTTAATTAAAATACTTTTCATGTGTGTGTGTATATATATCTCTCTTAAGTAATTTCTTATTGATATTTTAACTCATTAAATTATTAACTAATTACAATTTTTAATTACTTTATTAATTAGTTTAAATATTGAAGTTCTTAATTTTAATTGCTATGCTATAAATTATTTAATTTCATCAATTAAAATTTTTTTGGTATCTATGTTTTAATTAATTGCTTGAATAATATTTTAGTTAACTAAATCCTAAACTAACTAAATTAAATAACATTTGCTAACCACATGTCAGTTACATTGGCAAATGTGGCATCCAAATTGGCGCTCAAATGAAAGCGAAATGACTTTACCGACCACAAGGCCATTCTATCGGTAAATATTACACTAAACAAATAAATTAAAAAAAAAAAAAAGCTAACCCGGTTATTTTGTTGGTAAATATTACATAAAGTAAATAAAAACTATAATGTTATCGATCACAGGTAAATTCAGTTGATAAATATTAAATTAATTAATTAAGATCTAAAAAAATATATTGCTCACATATAGGGACGGAGCCATAATAAATTATTAAGAAGGGCAACCAGCTAAGATAAATAGTACAAATAGATTGATAAAAATTAAATTATATTTTTTATCATGAGTTTTTTTTTTGAATATTTTTTTCATGAGTTAGAGTTAATTTTTCTTTAAAAAACTTTTTTTTTTTGGAAAGGAGCTGCTAATAATAACTAATAAATAATTAATAATGAGTGATTATAATTCATAAAATAATAATAAACACAACTTTTTACTTTAAAAATTTTAAACAAGTACAAATTAAAATTTGATATCTCTTATTAGCAATTAAATTAAAAAATAAAAATAAAAAATAATTTATGCTAAACCTTAATTTTAAAAAATTATAGATAATGATGTCTCTCTTTAAGTGATTGAGAACTAAAAAATAATTTTAAATAATTATAGAAAAAATAGAAAGAAAAAAAAAACCTAAATCAAAATTATTCTGAAATTAATTTCAAGCTTTAAGTAAACAAAACAAATTAACAAAAAAAATAAAATAAAACAACTAAAAAGAAAACTCACCAATACTATGAAATCGTGGTGCCAAATCCCAGTCATAGCTGATAACTCGATGAAATTACTTATTTTTTAATTTGTGAGGATAGATAGTACAATGAAAAAATAGTTGACTTATCTATAAGCTTTCCTTTTTTATATAAAATAAAAATTTTAATTTTGTGCTAATAGATATTTAGTTTTGGGTCAAATAAATATATTTGAATTAAAATTTTAGACATACTAAATTTATATTAAAAAAATTATTCAATGAAAGAGAATTATTTTTAAAATTATAATATATCTAAAATAAAAATGGGAGAAGCCAAGGCCCGCAAGCTACATGGTAGCTCCATCCCTGCTCACATGGTTATTCTTTCGATAAATGTTGGATAAAATAAATAAAAATTATAAAATTATCAACAATAGATAAACTTAGTTGGTAAAGATTAAAAAAATAAATTAAAATATATGCCGACCATATAACCATTTTATCAGTAAATATTACATAAAATAGATAAAAACTACAAAGTTGTTGACCAAAGGTAAATTCAGTCGATAAATATTAAATAAATAAATAAATAACTAGGAAAAATATGCACTACAAGAAAATGTAGTTTTAGCGGCAGAAAAATTTGTGACTGAAGAGCAATTGTAGCGAATTGCGACGGTTTTGGAACAATTTCTTTAGGAAAAAGTTTATAAATAAATTTAAAATGGTTCAGCTAGTGAAAGAAATATGGACATGAAACCATTGCAAAATGTTAGCGTCAATTGGGTGCCAAAAATCTGACATTGAATTTAGTGATGATGGTTTTTATCTTCCAATGTGAAATTGGTCGTTAAATGTGAGTCCAAAATTTAGCACCATAACATTATCAATTTAGCAAAGGCGCTGGCCATCATAAGATTGTGACGATCTAATAACGATCTTTAGGCTAATGAAAATCTTGAAGTGTTTAAGATTCAACAACTGTTTCATATAATTGTCGCTAATTAAGGTAGCGAAATGTAGAAGTTCCTATCGCTATTTGACTTTTGAAAATAGTGAAACTTTTGTTTTTCAATGATGGGTTCGTATTGCCATCGCTATATAGCAACAAATTTATGGCGTTGTCACTGCCCAGTGATGAGTTAGAGTCTCATGTAGTTATATTTTATTTTTGAGATGGTGTAGCAATGATTTATTATCCGTCACTGAAAAATTATTGTATAAATTGAAACCCTATATTTTTTTCATTTTTTTTTCTCTTGTTGTTGATGATGCTACTCTCTGTTGCTACTGCCCTTCCCTCTGTCTCTCTTGATTTTTATCTTTCTTCTTATAGTTGATGATGATAATCACCAGCGAATGACATTTTCTATTGAGTTTTTATGGATTGCATTTTTTTTTCCTTTTGTTTCAAATTTGTGTTATTTTCTTTATATGGATTATTTTCCTTCTGTGTTCATCGTTTATTTTTTTTTTTTTGTGTATTTCAAATATCTAAAGAAGATTTAAAGATCTGAAGATTTTTTTTTCTTCTCTTTGTTGTTTGAATCTGCCACTATTTAGTTTAGTTTTTCTTATTTTTTCTATAATCTATTGATTGAATCTATATATATAATTGAATTTTTATTTTTTTTTATATATAATTGTATAATGTGTCAATTCGGGTTCTATTTTTTGAATTTTATTTTTGTTTTTATATACGGTGTAAATTAGGGATGTATTTTTTTATTTGATTTCTAATTGTTTTTATACTATGGATAGATATATTTATTAGGCTTGTAGGACTAGAAATTTTATATTTAAATTTTTTTATCAATAAAATTTAATTTTTATTACAAAAATTTATAAAACATATTTTGGATTCTTATCAACACTATGGCTTAGAGATGAGATTAGGGAATTGTATATATGAGTTTGTTATGTATGGGACTTATTTTAAGAGTAGAATTGGATAAATGGATTAGATTACAGTTATTACATGAGTAAGTCCACTTATATATCTCTCTCACTAAGTTCATCTCTTTCTAGTATGAGATTCATCTTATACTTGATATATTTCAATAATCTCCCTCCTCAAGTGTGAATTCCCACATGGGCTTGGACTCCCCCTTCAGTAGAATTCTTTGTAGACCTAGACTTGAGTATAAGGTGTTACACAAAGCATTTTATGTTTCCAGCAATCTGGGGCCCACTGGGAGTAATCTTTACGCTTTCATGTGGGAGAATATGGATAGCTACGGAATATGACCATTATCTTCATACTCGTTCTTGTCAAACCATCGACTCTGATATTATATGATAACACTAGAGAGCCCAATTGCCTAAGAGATTTGCATAATGGGTCTTAGTGAGGGAATATACCCGTGGACTTGACACCATATTCTAAACCAAAACCTTAAGGTAAAGGGTCTATAAGTCATTTTTGCTTATATATCCCTCATTAATCCAATTTTTTTTTCAATGTGGGATTCCTCTCACTTGATTTATTTTAATAATCTCCCCCTTAAGTATGAGCTTCCACATCAAGCTTGAGCTCCTCTTAAGCGAAATTATTTATAGACATGAATTTGAGTATATGGCATCACATAGAACCATTTATGCTTTTTTTTAAGTCTAGAATCCATAAGGAGTAACCTTTGCTCTTCCATATGGAGGGATATGGACAACTATGAGATGTGACCACTGTCTCTATACTCATTCCTACTTGGACCTAGGTATACGATATCACTTAGAGTATTTTATACTTTTATCAGTCTGGAGCCCACTACGAGTAACATTTACTCTTCCACGTGGAGGGATATGGACAATCACAAGATACGACTACCATCTCCATTCTCGTCCTTGCCAAACTATCGCTCTAATACCACGTATTGGCACTAGGAAGCCTAGTTACTTGGGAGATATGCTTGATAGGCCTTAGTGATAGAGCATACTCATTGATTTGACACTGCAATCCAACCTAAATCCTTAAGGTAATAGGTTTAAGGATTTTTTTTTTTACTTTATATCTCTCATTAATCCCAACTTCTTTCAATGTATGATTCCTTTTACATTTGATATATTTCAACAATCTCTTCCATAAGTTTGAGCTTCTACATCGAGTTTGGGCTCTCTCTTAAGCAGAATTCTTTCTAAACTTGGACCTGATTGCACGATATCACCTAGAGCACACTTTTACTAGTCTTGAGCCTACCAAAAGTAACATTTACTCTTCTGAGTGGAGGGATATGGACAACCATCATATATGATCATTGTCTTTATACTTATTCTTACTGAATCATCAGCTCTTTTTCTAGACTTAGACCTGAGTTTATAGTGTTACCTAGTGCTCTTTATACTTCTACCAGTCTTGAGCCCACCGAAAATAACTTTTACTCTTCTATGTGAAAGATATTGACAACCATAAGATATGATCACCGTTTTTATACTCATACCTACTAAACCACTAATCATTTCAACCACCAATTAATATTATTACAACAAGGCCAATAACAGCGGTTCTAGATATAGCCTATTGATGACTCATCTTCTATCCCTTCCCCCTCATGATTAGTGACTCTTCATGTACTTGTTTGAATTATTAGATTTTTATTGGTTTTTTTTTATTTGATAATTTTTGGGACAGTCATACTATTTGAATTTTAACTAAATATTTAATGTTTAAATATTATTTTTGAAATATTATATGTTATTAAATTTGCATTAATTTAATTTTTATTGTTAACTTCATTCATATAAAATATATGTTCATATATATTATATATCTATTACAACTGTAATTAATAATTTTTTAAAAAAAATGTGTACTACTAATTAGCGACAAAAGATAATACCATCGCTAAATGCAAACTAATGACATATATCCTATTTCCAATGCTAATTAGTGACAACTTTCTATGCAAATCTCATCGTCAAATTTTATTTTTTTTTTCCTCCCTTTTAAGACGGTTTATCCATCACTAAATTTAGATGCGGAAAGTTGACACAAATCAGTCGCAAACCTCATCATTAAGTGACCAAATTTCTTCTTATTTTAGCATTGGTTTGAAAAAAGACAGAGACATCTTTGTCCGTCATTGAATTTGCTCAGTGAGGAAAAGCCACTATGACTGTCTTTGCTACTATATAAATAAGTATAACCTTTCTCTTATCGTAATTCGTTGCTAACTTGTTTTAGCGATGAATTTTTAGAATTTGGTGATGGTTTTTTCTATCATAATTTAATTAATTTCTTATAGTGATATGCCAGCCACTCGTTAATTTTGTCGGTAATATTCGTGGAAAAATGGTGGCACCATATTTTAGCACCACAATTATTGACCATTATGCCTTTTTTTTCTCAATAAGTTTAGTACTAATCCTTGGAAACTTTTTTTGCGCCATATTTATTGACTGAATTACTTGGTATCAGTAAATATTCAATCGAAAATCTGATTCTAAATTATTTATAATTTCTTTTTGTTTTTTCCCTTCTTTTTAGTTGATATCTGCTAAATTAGTATTTAGAAAAAAAAAATATCTCAGTAATATTTGTCAATAGTTCACATGTTTCTTGTAATGATTGTTATCCTCAAAATCAAATTAAGTAACACAATATGAAAGCTTTAGACAAGCACTCATATAAGAATGCATAAGAGTTTTCTCAAATAAAGAGGTTATATTATATACAAAGAATGTATATACAAGGCATATTTACAAGGAACCCTCTTTGTAGCCTCCACCATCCTAAGGGTAGGCTTTAGGCTCTTTTACAAAGCCTAAGAAGAAACAACTTGCTTGTTGGGTCATTCTAGAAGCTTCTTGCTGGTACCGAGAACCCAATTACTCAAGAGATTTGTTTGATGCGCCTTAGAAAGAAAATTTACTTGTGCATTTAACACCACACTCTAATTCAAAACTTTAAGGCATTTGGGTTTACGGGTTCTTAGCACTTATATACCCCTCACTTGATTCAACTTTTTCCTATATGGAATTCCTCTCATATATTATATTTCGATAAACTTCCTTTCAAGTATGAACTCTCACATTTAGGCCCGAGCTCCTCTATAAGTGAAATTCTTTCTAAAGTTGGACCTAAGTATACGGCATCACTAGAGCCCGATATCACCTAGAGCTCTTTATACTTTCATCGGTTTGGAGTCTACTAAGAGTAACGTTTGCTCTTCCATACTCATCCCTATTGAACTGTCAATTCTCTTTTTAGACCTTGACTTAAGTATATGGTATCATTTAGAGTCATTTATATTTTTATCAGCCTGTGCAACCACTGAGAGTAACCTTTACTCTTTCACGTGGAGGAATATGGACAACCACAAGATATGACCATCATCTTCATACTTGTCTCCATCAAACTATCGACTCTGATACTAAATATTGTCACTGAAATGCCCAATTACTCGGTAGATTTGCTTGATAAGTTTTAGTAAGGAAATACATTTATATGCTTGACACTACACTTTCATTCAAAATTTTAAGGCATTTGATTTTGTATGTGTTTAGCACTTATATACCTCTCACTATTTTTTTTTTTCGACGTGACACGATTGTTATATTTCAACAATCTAGCCAAGACATGCAGGCTAGTGCAGGCTAGTAAGCTGCTAGGCCTGGGGACTTCGCCTGCTAGAGATTTGCTAAGTCTAGAAGCTTCCCAACTCACCTAGTAGATGGGGAAAATCTCCAAGTTGCTGCAACATTAAAGATTATTTTGTAATTGTCTAGATTTATCCAAAAAGACATTACTGTTGAATTTTCTTACTTATGGCCTAGCTAGCCCTCTTAGCACGCCATTCTTTGAAGGCTGACATATTGCCAGAATTTGTTCGACCTTTTGGCATTGTAATTGAGAATAGTGGCATGCATAATCTAGTGAAATGGAGTACTAGCAACAGTGGTTGCGGGAACTAAAGATCAAAGTTGGTGATTATAGATTTGTTAGGTGAGAGAAAGAAATGATGAAGAAGAAAGATAAAATAAAAAAGAAAGAAAGAAAAATGAGTTTAAAATTTATAGTAATTTTTTGTATTTTTAATTATATTTTGCATATGATGCACAATTCTCAATTAATATTTCAATTTATCAAAGTTTAAAATAAAATTATTATTATAATAAATTTTTTAAAGGATAATTTTAAATCTAATTAGAGATCAATAATAAATTAAAGAATTGAATGGTTATTTAAAAGAAACATCTCAGCGGGCTACCTAATTTCTTCTATTAGAGAGTTTAGGGGGTTCAAACCCCTAAAATATTTTTCGGAGTTCAAACCTTAAAAAAGAAAAAACATAGTGCGAACTTTTATCATTTTAAACGGAAAAATCAATATTAATGAGTGAAAACTCACATCTTTTATAAAGTTAAATTTATCTACTAAGAAGAAATAATAAAGTTTGATTTTATATATAATCTAACCATAGACACATACACTGTTCTGATATGATATGAAAACGCATTAAATAAGTTAATAAGATAACGGAAAAGAAAATAAAAAAAGGAAATGAGGAATGGGCGCAAAATGCAAACGAGTAATGATTGAAAGGCCTCGGGATCTACAAGCCGATTTGTGTATAGTAGATTACAAGCTGGCAAAGTTGTTTTCTTCCATTCCAGCTATTATTTATTTATAATAATAAATTATAATAATATAGAAAGAAAAAACAGTGCTCAGTACAGAGTGGGCTATGAAAATTCTGACAATTAGAATCTGAAACGTCAAATTCATGTCCGTGAAATGCATTAATTTCATAATTTCAGTTTTCACTCATTCTGACCCATAACGCAAAACACGAATCCCCCTTCCCTTCCGCTACCCATTTCTCAACTTTTTTTTTATTTTTATAAACTGTCCTTATTTCCTATTTTGTAAAAATTTCTATTTTATTAATTGAAAATGGTATATAAAAGTCGATGCATTTTTCATTCATAAAACTTAGTTGAACATTGTTATAGTAACATCACATAAAACATATTAAATTAATTTCTTATACCATATCAGGCTCCTTCCAACTGAGCTAAAAAGGGCAATTTAGTTTTTTACACTATCGCTTTGTTACTTTTCGGGTGCAAAAATCATTTGGTTAAAGATGATAAGCGCCCATCTTCCCCGATTCCTGCAAGAAGAAAAAAAAATAAAAATACCAAATTAGCCTTTAAAAGTCGTGAGTCATATACATATTTACTCTGATTTTAAAGAGGACGTTATGAAAGACTTATATGAATGAAAATCAACACACAACAGAAGCTTTATTCAAAACCAACTACAACCACAAATTGATAATAGAGAACCAACTATTTTTTTAAAAAAAAAAGCACTCAAGCGAAGGCAATGAAATTTAATAAATTGCTTTTATTTTTTTTTTCTTGTTTTGTCAATAATTTTCATTCTTATTTAATCCTTTCTCACCCTTGACTCAAAGAGTAAATAAGTTTATATTCTTCAACGAAAAATAGAATCTACGGTAAGGAAATCACCATAGATGCCAAAAAGATAAAATCTTAAAACTTTCAAGAAAAGATAGACTCAAATTGTAAGCAAAGAAAGAATCCATGTTAAATAAATTCTTTCTCACCCTTAGCTCTAAAGTTAAATAAATTCAAGCATTCATCAAGCAAAAATAGAATCCATAGTAAGGAAATATTCGTTGATATCAAAAAGATATAATCTTAATCTTAAAATTTTGTTTTTCTGATTTAAAAAAAAAAGATATAATATTAAAATTCATGAAACCATAGTTTCAAACTGTAAATTGTAACAACCAATAATAATAGAGAAGCAATAGTTTTTTTAATTATTTAAGAGAGAAAGAGGAGAGGGGGAGAAAGAGGGAGAGGGGGAGAGAATCAAGTTGGATCACGTAGCAGAATTAAGAATAAAAAAAAAATTAATCTCCTGTAAATTTGTTTAATATGAGAATGCCAGATTTCAAGCAATCGTTATTTCAAGAATTAAGAAATTTTCGAAGAAAAGAGTTCTCTTATAAAAATCTTATTGATTGTCAAAATTGTCTCTTCGATCCTAAGCGATATAATATATATGGTTTAGGATTCTAGAAATCCTAAATATATCAAAAACGGAAAATTACTAAAAATATAATAAGCTACTGAAAAGAAAATAAATAAAGTTTAGAGTAAAATAAAATATTCAATGAGATAAATAAAATACTACAAACCGCATTCCTATCAAAATTATATAATGAAATAAAATTTGCTAAAAGTTATCGTGAATAGAATAACATGTTTTCAAATATATAAACATTGAAATTTAGTTGAAAAGTAACGGATATCATTGCAAAAACAGTGAGTTTAATTTGTTAGCCCATTTTTCTATGATTAATTTAAAAAATGCTCACATTATAATTTCAACATTCGATCTTAATTATCAAACTATCACTAAATTAGTTTTTTATTAAATTACTCTATAAAAATTATGATTGCTTATTCTGTACCAGCTAGCAGGTAAGTAAGGCATTTATATTTTTAATAAATACTATTGGATATGGAAATGATAGAAATTTAATATAGTAACTAATTTATTAAAATGTTAAATGAATTATAATTTTATTTTATAAAATAATTAAAAATATACCTATTAATCTGGGATGGATGGTGTAACAATAAAAGAAGAGTAATTAGTTGCAGATAGTTGATTAATGTGTGTGTATATATATATATATATATTGAAAATTTTTTTATTAAATTTCTTTATAAAAAAATACAGCCCACTAGTGTATACGTTTATATTGAGGGGGCAATCCCCCAAACTTTTTTTTATTTTTTATATGTATTATATTATATATTATTTTTTTATAAGTAAATAGATTTTGACCACCCAAAAATTAATAAGTTAAACTTAATAACATACAAATTGGAATAGAAATAAAACAAAAATAATACAGCACATTTTACGGTGGAGAGATCAATTCAACCAACACAATCATGCGGTCGCACATTGTTAATTAACAAAATGAAAAATTCTTTTCATTTTATATTTTTAATTTTCTTCACATTTCTCCTGTTGTCCCTTTTCTTTCCACTTTCTTGGATTTTTTTTTTCCATTAAGTTTGAAGATAATTCTTGAAAAATAAGATTTTTACTTTTTAGGCAGCAATGAGAGTGGATAATTAATAATCAAAATATCTATAATTAGTAAGTGAATTGATTTATTATTATTTTTTTGAAAAAATCATAGTTTCTATTTGATTCAAATATTAATTTTTCTTAATTTTATTTCTAGAACCAATAGTTCTAGTGAATGTAAATCAATTTAATAAAATAAAATTTTAGCTAAAAATTTATAAAAAAAAAATCGAAATTCCTCCTTAAAATCTCAAATTTTCATTGTTAAACTCTTCAATAAATTTTTCACTTTCACTGGATATTTTTTGGAATATACCTATCAAGAGGATGCAATTAATTATTTAAGCATAAGTTTTTAATCAACTATGGTGATTTTGCAAGGTTAGCTAAAATTTTGGAATAGGAATGGGATGGATTATATGTGATATAAAACTTGAATTTTATGCTATTTAAAAAAATAAATAAAGTTCATTATTTCTTTAGCATGACAAAGAATATATATTATTATCCAACTATGATTAAAGTGATAGTACTTCATACACATCCAACGAATAAAGTTTATGGCAAGTTCAGCATGAATATATGTTGCTTAAAAGAATCTTAAACGGTTTACCCACAAGAAACAAAGCAAAGAGATATGAATATAATGCAATTTGGTAACTGAAGAAAAGTGGTAAGCTTAAATGGGATAAGTTCTGATTGTCTTCAAAATGGAAGCTAACATGTGAGAATACTGATTCCTGAGAGGGTATCAATTCATTGTGTATTAATTAGCTTCCACTTAAAATTCCTCTTTTCTGTGATCAGAATTTGTGCCGCGTAGTGCTATCCCTCCTTACAAACTCATCCAAACATTATGGGCCCTCTACTGTCCCCCACTGTCTCTCGACAATCTGACTTTCTTTTTGGGCCAAATGGTATACCCATTGGACAACAGCCTCTATTAGCTTAGATTCTAATTGATCGTAATCCAGTTTTTGGAACTACCTAAAAAACTGAAAATATTTACAAAATAATTACAAGCTTAGATAAATCTTCTTCAAAATAACAAAAATACGTGTAATTAATGAAGGAGATCATGTTCACTCCATCATCTTCATCTTCTTCTTCAACAAAACTCCATTGTTATCTTTTTTTTGTTCAACAAAACTCTATTCTTCAACATCAGAACAAGGAGAAAAAGTTGAAAAAAAAAATGAAAATCTGCATACAAACATATCTGTGTTTTATATCATCATTGTCATCTTCTTCTTATTCTTCTTCTTTGTTCTTCATCATCATCAAATCAAACATATCTATATCATTATCTTCTTCATCGTCGTCAATAAAAAAAAAACAACAAATATTCATCCAGGGACGGAAACGGGAGGGGGGGATGGGGTCTATTGCCCCCTGGCTCCTATATGCATATATATATATATATATATATTTTATAAAAAAGTGTGTATTTATATACATATATAATTAATATACTTATATTTATATAATATAAAACTATAATTAATTTTATATTTATAGTATTTATAGTATTTATATATTGAAATAAAAATAATAAAAATTTCATCATTTAATTATTTAATATAAAAATAAAATTGAATATAAATTCGTCCGTAATTTCTTTTGCTTGAAAATTTTGCCCCCCCTTCGTCTTTATCCTGGTTCCGCCACTGTATTCATCATTAGCTTCTTCATTAACACCACTATATATATATATATATAATTCAACAATGCATTAATAAAAAAACTTTGCATGCAACACATTCATCGTCATCATCAAAGCTTAACAAGTTTGCTTGCAATCATATATAAAAATTTTGCTTCAAATAGGAAAAAAAAAATTAAAGGAGAAAAAACAGAGAAGAAGAAGGTTGAAAATGTAAAATCTTCAACTTCATATTGAGTTTAATCTTAATCTTATGCAAATATAAAAAGAAAACAAAATAAAAATGTAGATGTTTTGTTAATATATTATAGATATTTTACAAATGGAAGAAGAAAACAGAATAAAAATATAAATATATTGTAAACGTATTATAGATGTATTATAAATGTGATGCGTATGTAAACAGAATATAGAATAAAAATATAGATACATTATTGATATATTATAAATATGTTGCATGCGTAAAAAGAATATAAAATAAAAATATAAATGTGTTATTGATATATTGTAGATATGTTACGTATGTAAGAAGAATATGAAATAAATATATAGAGATATATTATTGATGTATTATAAATGCATTACATATGTAAGAATAATACATAATAAATTTGTTGATATATTATAAATGTATAGTAAATATTATATGAATATTGTATGTGAGTAAAATATTGATATATTATATGTTATGTGTTAAAAAAATGCAAAATAAAAATATTGATGCAGTATTAATGTATAGTAAATATTTTTTATAAATGTTTTAATATATTATAGATGTATTGTATATATGTTGTATATGTTACATATTTGTAAGAATATAAAATAAAATATATATATATATATCTGGATTAAACAACATTAAAAAAAATAAAACTTAAAAGAAAAAAATTAAAAATAAAACAAAAATCAACGTGAGAAAAAATGATAAGCAAATAAGGGATTGTTAATAGTGTTAACTAACTAAAGGTGTAAATGAAAAAAAAAATTGAACAAAAAGTAAAACTGAAGAAAAAGTTGTATAACTGAAAAAAAAAAAATAGTAGTATAACTGAAAAAAAAATTGAAAGATGTATAAAAATGGTGTAAATTCACCCCAGTTTTACATAGTAATTAAGTAAAATTTAATATGGCCTCTCCTTTTGCTCAGTGATAAAACAATTAAGAGGGTGTTTCTCAAAACTTAAAAGTTGGTCAAAACTGCTTATAAGCTGTTTTTAGATTATAAGTTGTTTATTTAAGTGTTTCTGAAAACTTAAATAGTAGATTATAATCTGATTTTAATCAGTTTTTTAAAAGTTGGGTTTTGCTACTTTTTTTTTAAGCACTTATTTTTTAAGCAGTTTTGACCAAGTAAAAGACCATAATATCCCTATCTAATCTTCAATATTTCAAATTTGCCTACCTTATACACTTTAGTTTCCATCAAAGAAATTTTATTATTATTATTATTATTATTAAATTTTATTATTATTATTATTATTATTATTGCAAAATAAAATTTGAATTGACATTTAAAAAATTATTTTTATACAATAAATAAACTCATGGACAGTTTGGTCATTTTGACAGTTTCTACAATTAAAAACTGATTATAAGCTGATTTTACAGAAACACTTAACTGATTATAAACTGATTATCAGCTGATTATTAGCTAGTTTACAGAAACGCTTAACTGCTTATTTTTAATCTGATTATAATCTAAAAATCACTTATTCACAATAAGCTAAAAAGCTCCAGTTTTGAGAAACACCCCCTAATTGGATCAGAAATTGTCTAGTTCTAATAGCACCTTTGGAGCAAAGAATTTCCCTCACAAAGCATAAGTTTAAAAACGAGGGGCTCTTTGCATAACTAACCTTTAAGGGAAAAAAATCAATTTTAAAAATATTATACTTCACAAAAAATTTTCAAAAATACTTTAAAACATTTTTTATTTATAAAAATACATCATCCTTCACTTCAAACAATATTTATTTTAATATTTATCTTTTATTTAAACTTTATTATTAAATAAACATACTCTAATAAAATTAATAAAATTAACATTTTAAATTATATTTTCAACATAAAAAATTAAAATTTTATTTTTAGCTATATAAAATATATTAATTCTTTATGAAGATAAACTTTATTTTTAATTTTAAATAAGAAATAAAACCCACAACATTTATATAAAAAATAAATATATAAAAATAAAAAATTATTTTAATAAAAATCATTAAATTTTTCTATATGGCGCACCTTAAAAAAAAAAGTTAAAAAAGTAGCAATTCATTTAACCTCTTAAAAAGCTCGTAACTACATAAAAATGCGTAGATATTTAATTTCCAAATCACTCTCGTCTGACTATCAAAATGTTAACACAACATTTTGAGAATTTTTTTTTTATTGGTAAATATGTATATAAACATCAGGATCAGAGTTACAAAACTAAAAGGCAGGATCTTAAGCCGAAATAGAAAAAATCAAATATCAGAAATATAAACTCAAAACCCAACATTGACAGGATTCTGACCTGCGACTTAAAAAGGTTTCAGCTTTGGTGTTGCCATTAAAACTAAAGCTTCATTAAGCTCAACTCATTTACAACCCCATATGAACAAGCCTGCATATTTAGTTAAAGTGAAAGAATAACAGGCTTAGTTGAAATATATATGTGTGTGTGTGTGTGTGTGTGTGTGTGAGTGTGTGTGTGTGTTTTAAGCATTTCCAAAGAAAAAAAAAATCATACATATCTTCTTGAGTCCTAAGTTTTGCTTCAAACTACCCTTCGTTCTCTATCTGCGTCTCTCTCAACAAACAAATAATGCTCAAAATATACAGCTTAACTAAAAATTCAACACAGTTCAATTACAGTATAAAAGTTGAAAACAGGGTAAAAAGTGAATGTTATTAAAATGTCTTCCTTTAACTCAGTAGCAAATGGCATCTTTCCCTAACGAGCTGAAAGATATCCTTGTGGACTCGCCTGATCCAAATTTGAACTTCAGCTCTGATGCATCATCATTTATGGGAACATTACTAGTTGAAGGGTAAGAAAATACAAGGGCAGGAGTAGACCTCCTTGAGCCAAAACTGTATGAAGGGATTGATGATCCCTCGTTCCGTTGAATGAGACTGATGGATGAGGATGATGGTATAATGGACGGCGTCGGTAGCTCAACGGACACTCCAGAAGTTGTAGAAACAGGGAAAGTAAATCCTGAGCTACTATCAGAAGAAATTGTCCACCTTTGGTTAGGCTTATTGATTGAGGTAGTAGGCAACACTGGTTTTGTACCAGAAGATTGAGGTGGGAGCTTCTTTTGCAAACTGAATAGCTCAGAACCAGCATCATTCAGCACGACCTTGGAATTTGAAACATCCTGCCCATTAGTTGATATTTTAGGAACTCAATTCAACTACATCCACAAATATTTTAGGAACTCGAAGGACTCTTCATGGAGATAAATAGAAAAAATAAATAACAAAAAAGTTGACCTTGTTATCATATAATTGTTGGTTTAAATAATCTAGGACACTATTTTTTTCTTAAAGGACTTCAGTTTTCTATTTAAGAATTTTCTTGTCAAGGAAGAAAAGGTATCTTTATTACTTAGGAATGCATTATTCGTGCTTGTATTCTCTTCCTCATTAACTGGAGCTCAATAAAATTTGTAGTTCAAATGGTAATAGGTTAAAGAGTACGTCGAGCCTGGGCATATGCTTGTAATGCTTTATTTTCAATAGAATATAATCAGTCTGAATTTTGGCTGTCAGCAAGTATGCAAATCTAATGCTAGAAAGAGAAAATTGCTTCATAGGAGTAAATCACCCTATAGTTGAAAGTTAAAACAGATCTACCTCTACCTTTAAACCAAATTTATTAATTTTACCAGTGCACTAATTACTAAACCGATCAAGCTTTTCCAATTCCTAATGGTTAATTATATAACCATTAGCAATTGGAAGAATGATGCTATAAGCGTTACTAGCACATGTACGTAGCTCAATCTAACTAATATAGGCTTGGGCAATAACAAGAAAAACTCTTCTGCAACAAATCCAGACGCACCAGCCCTCAGATCAAATCCATCTATCCCAAAAGAGCATCTCACAGCTCCCAGGAGATGATGAGCACATAATTTACCAATGATGCACTGACCTTCTCAAAGCTTCAATATTGAAGCCAAACAGCATCTCAAGAATCTTCCCAAATTCATGTGACATAATATAAAAAGAATAGGAAAAAAAGATGGAAACAAATGCTTGTGAAAATAATGATCTAAAAATGATTAAGTACCTCGTGTGAATTTTTGAGTTTAGAATCCAGGGATTTTCTGAAATCTTGTGAAGGCCCTGCATGATCAAGATGCATTGAAGCTGTACCAACATTCATTTCTGAAGCTAATGAAGTATCATTATTTACAGCAACATTAAACTCATTAGCAGAGTCCTGAGGATTGTTCTTGTGTACTTGAACAGACTTTTCAGAAGAATCAGGACCTCCCAAATGGGTGAGGCTGTTAAGTTTGTTGGGCATAATAGTGGTTGGATCAGAGAGCAAAGGTTTCTTCCGTACAGTAGCCAGCCTCAACTCAGCAGACTTGTCTTTAGGAGTGGGTGGATTTCTGTCAAGGTGCTCTAGTATTTTTCGCGCAACCAAACTAGAATGTGGAGGAACAGTTGGGGCACTGACTTCAGAATTTTGTGGCTTGCTGCCTATTGACTGAAATTTTGCAGAGCTATTAGTTCCACCATTTTCCAAAATTCTCCTTGGAGAGGAAAATAAGCGTTCTGAAACACTGAAGTTTTCCACTTGAGGTCTGTTTAAAGAAATATGAGAGTAGGCAGATCCTCTGGGATTAGGAGTATATGCATTAACTTTATTCCGCATTCTATGAATAGGTCCCACAGATCCATGGCCACCACTTAATATATCACTCCTTGAATTTACCTATGGCCACAAACAAAAAGTAAGGAAATATGGATACTCCACTAAATATTCATTGACAAGATTTAAATTTTTTTGAAATTAATGACCACAAAAAACTTATTCCACCATGTTTCATAATGCAGAAGATTTAATATATCATTATGTACTCATTTTACTTGTTCAAATTTCCCATGCAAATGTACAGTTAGATTGTATATAATTAGAAAAACGAAATTTCAGTGACACCCATGACAAATTTATCACCAAGAAACAGTTGTACTTTTTGTACTTGCAGTATATCTGAAATTTAACCCAGTTTCAGTGATAATTCTAGAACAGATCAACAACAAAATGTTAAATAAGCATAATTTAACGACATTAACAAAATCAGAATCATACCAAAATTCAACTGTACATGCATGCATGTGTGCCACTGCCCACACACATGCACTACTTAGATTCGAACCTTCATCCTGTAAATCTTAAAATTCTACCCTTTGCTGATAAGAACCACCCAAAGGCACTAACGGGGTGCTACTAGTACAAAATTTAAAACATTTTTAAAAGAATAAAACACTGCAAAGAGTCATTCTTGAGATATAAATTTTCAAGTATCATAAAAAATAAACAAATCAGAGGACTGATAATGTGAAAATATTACCTGTCCAGATGCTGGAGTTTGAGTCTGCTTAAAGGGTGTTGCCATTGGGTTATGATGCCTATCACTATTGCTTTGTAACTGAATCAACTAACAAGACAAAGAGGGGAAAACACAAGGAATAAAATCAATCATAACATATGCTAGAAACCATGTTACAGCAACATCAGCATAAAGAACAAGCCATTGTTCCACATACCCTGGACTTGGTCTTTGAATAAATAGTTCTCGAGTAAGGGGTTCGGGGAAAATTGTGAAGCCCAAATCTCCCTCTTTGACTCCCTGGGGTCATATACCCTCGCTGATCCTGTACCAAGGCACCAGGCCAGCAAGGAGATGACTTAGGGGCAGGTGATGGAATAAAGGGTTTTAGTGCAAGCTCATCACTACATGGTAATGTTTGTTCATCTTTTGACATTAAGCTGTTAGCATCAATGCCTGCTTCTGATATTCGGTTTTCCATATATGCTCTTGCAATTTCAACTGGTGAAGTGCCAATATCATTTTGAACCTGCGAATCGCAAACAATTATATAACTGTCAACAGATGAGGACAAGAAAGCAAACACACATCAAATCCCAATGCACCTATAGAGAAAAATGATACAACTCAATAAATTTTAGAGGATATATGACCAAAAAAAAAAGAAAAAAAAAAGATATTGTAGAAGTTGGGATTCTCATCTTTGTCAAAGATCATTAGTCAAGGAATATATTACCATCATTTTTCATTCTTTTGGGTTTTCAAATGTGCTATTTGAAGCTGTTCTGGTTTATGATATCAAGGAATATCTAGCTACCTTAACATTTAATATAATGATACACATACTGGAATGAATTTCTTAAATATCAAATATATTAGACTTCACGAAAAAGAAGACACAGTCAATGATACATATATATATATACATGTATGTATAAGAATGATGCTTTTGCAAATAATTTCCTTAATATGAAAAATCCAGTGGTTAAAGCATGGTCCATGACATGAATTGAGTCAAATGAGAACAAGCATGAGTGAATATGCATAACAAAGCTGATTCTGAAAAATCATGTCAAAGTGAAATTCAGACTGATTCTGATAAATTATCCTACTTACTTTTGACTGGACAAGAGGGGTTGAAGTTTTCCAAGTAACTTTATCCAGATCCCCATGTTTTTCTTCGGTATATTTTCTTGAATATTCAAGGGTATTTGCCGGCCTTCTGTCATCTTCTAAAATCGCACTTCTTTCTTTCACTTTTGCAGTCTTCATAATACCTCTACTCAAATCTTCTTGCTTTGCTTCTGTTGACTTCCCTGAATATTCAAGGGCAACAGCAGGCTCACTAAGATCTCCAGCAGCAGTGCTTAAATATTTAATTTCTTGGTTGTCAGGAAGATCAACAGCTCTTGACTTTATTATCTCTATTAGATGGTTAATTTCATCCCTACAAAGAGTTGGAGAAAATTTAGAGTATTTGCACAATAAATTAAAGTTGCCAACTTCCATATTAGTCCAAAGGCATTGTATTGCAAATATAGTACAAAAGTCTGTTTTCACACAACGCAGAACACCAAATAAAAAAATAAACAGATAAAAACATTTGCTATCCAAAAAGGTCTAAAATAATCAGCAGTTGTAGTTCACCTAGAAAATCTTTTATCCTTCATTAGTTTCTCAATCTCAGAAAGCCCATTGGGATTAGTAACATCAAATTTTTGGTTAATTTCACGACCAATAAAGTCAGAATGGCTATTCGATCTATCTGCTATTCTGCTACCAACAGCTACTTCAGTTGCTCTTGATTCCACATGCTGAAAAAAATAATCCCATACAGTCAAGAGGTTTTATTCAGAGAAAAACAAGTCATACAGCCATGAAAGCTAGCACAGTATGATAACTCTGTGTCTTGCAATCAATCCCAGATTTGTCACTCAAACATGGCAATCTTTTAATAAATGCTTTTAATGGTACAACAAAAGCATACAATAAATGGATTTGACTTCATATTTTAAGTCAACTGGACTATAAAAGTGAATAAAGAACTAAAAACATAAAACATAAATTCAAATTCTGATCAGACATCCAAATTATCATCCAAACATAAACTAAAAGCACCTAATTTACATGAAATAGCAAATATGGCATGATAGACCCATGAAAATGAGTCTCAAACAATTACATGAATGTGAAGTGTAAGAATAATGTGTGAAGGATAGAAACTACAAAGTGTTCTCTGCAGTTCAATAAAAGCATAAAACACTTGTAGACTATTGAGCCAAAAGGTATGGAGAATAGTGACTCGAGATAAATGAAGTTAATCATGTATAGAAATGCATCAAATTAAACATCGTGTGTACAAGAAGAAGACAAATAGCTGAATTCTTAATGTGTACCATGTTGCCCTCTTTCTTTTCTTTTAATTGTTTTTCATTTTTTTTTTTACTTGGAAGCAAAATAAGTTCAGAAGATGGCTCATTCGGATGAAATATAATTTGAGGAAAGAAATAAAAATAATTAGTACTGGTAATTTTAGCAGAAAATATAATTTTCAAATATCATAGGGTGAAATTTTAAAATGAAGGCGGATTAGCAGCCGTAAAATGGGCATAATACTCAAAATCCTAATGTGATAATCTTTTAATAGCAATAAGAATTTTCTAGCTATCCAAATTCAGTTGGTGATGCAATTAATATTAGGTTCAAGTAAATGCAAGTTTAAATATAGAGAAACCATAACATAATTAAGAAATTTGAGAAAGCCTTACATTCCTAGTGAAATTGCCATCATCATCATCACCAGAAGCATTTTGTCCCACCACCACAACGTCCAAGTTCTCTGTTCCAAAATTCCTCAATTAAATCAAACACACAATAAACAAATATAAGAGCTTGGATAATGAAAGAGAAATTAAAACGCACAGAAACCCTAATTAATCCTTTTCACTAAAACAAAGTCCTATTATGACTAATTAGAACTCACCTTGATTGTCTTTTTCATCAGTGGGAGCAGGGAGCGCATTCACAGGTTGCGATTTGGAGAACAAAGAAGGCAAGATTAAATTGGCACCACCAGCTATGAGACGAAAAGCAGGATCCACAAATTTGGATAACCAACAGGCACCACGTTGTGTTTGATTCTGTGGTGGTCGTGCGTAGGGTGTAGGCGGTGGTCGACGCGGCGGTTTCTTCAGCTTCCCACCGGCGCCTCTCTGCGACGGCACAAACGATGTCGTCAGAGCGACTTTGTTCTCCATGTACTTCTCTCTCTCACACGGTCAAGCAAATATTGACCACGCACACACAGTGTCAGTGCCAGTAAGAGAGCTTTAGGAAAGCGCGCTTTTTTGACCGTTTAGGTTCCTGCATTTGGCTTCTTTCGCATTAGATTTTTTTTTTTTGAAATAATATAAGATATTACATGGTGAAGTGGCAGTAGAATTATAATGTTAGTTTAAGAAGACAATAATTTAGAGTAATTTTAATTTAGAGATAAAAAAATATTTAGAAAATTATTTAAAGATTGTTATAAAATTTAAAGAGTTGAATTATTTTTGTGATTATGGGAGTAGATATAGAAATTAATTTTAATATTAGTTTTAGATTTTGAAAAATACTAGAAATTAAATGAGGAGAATTTAATCAATAATTAAGAAAAATTAAAATTAGGTTAATGCCTTAGAAAAACTATAAAATAACAAATTGAAGAATCTAACCCTAAGCTTTAAATTATAAGAGTTTTTTGAAATGCTTGAGTTTGTATTTGGTATATTGAAGTTTGGATGATACATATGTGGTATATATTAGAAGTGTTTTTTATTTGTCGGAATATTAGTCATTAATTGTTCGGTCTTAAATTTTAAGAGTTATGTTTATTTAGTTTTAATTTAATTAATTTAGTTTTCTTAAATTTTAAATCAAATTTATTTTTTAAATAATAAATAATTTAATTTTTTAGTACTTAGAATTAATTATTTATCATAAAATAATACTCTACTCACTTTATATTATTTGTTAGCGATAATGTGTATTTGTAATAATTAAAACTAGAGCTAGTGCAATATTATTAAACCGAGTGCCTCGCGATAGCTCAATGCTTTAACAACCTATGATTTAATGGGCCTCAAAGGTTACCATACATAATCATGAACAAACCACTATAGTCATCCCTAATAATTACTTCAAACCTAATACATTTTTATAAGAAAATAAAGCAATTCTGTGTTGCATTCTAGAGTTCTTACTGCTAGACTTTGTCATTTGATTGATATGTTGTAGATTACCCTTTGTTGATTGCCATTTAACATTGATTGTGCTTGTTTCTAGATTTGTAAAAAGCTAAGCATAGTTGAGGTGACTTGGGAAGCATATTTCCTTTTGTTATTATAAACCTAATCATTCCAACTTTGCCATGTAGCCCAAATCAAATAACAACACATTAAAAATTTTCATTAGCCTCCTTTTACACTAAACGAAATCACTAAGATAGAAAAGAGAATGTGGCATTAGATTGACACTTACTAGAGATGCCTCTAAACTAAGGATGCAAATGGGCAACTAATGAGAGCATACATAATGTCTTCTACACCAACATTACACATTGGACAAATCTCACCCACATCCACTACCTTCTAGGTTTAGGCTCTTATCATCTAAAGGCAGTTTGCACATGCTCTGTAAACTAGGTTTTTGACTTTTGGAGGGACATAGAGTGATAACAACCTCTTCCACATATGGTATCAACTTCATCCCTAGTCTAATTTTGTACCTTCGTCAATAATTTATACCCACACTTGACTAAGTGTGTACCCTTCCTATCCATACTCTATAATCATTGATTTGGTATAGTGAACTCTAGTAGAGATTTGACGAATGAAATCCCATATCTCTTCTATCCAAAGGTTCTTAACCATATCTGCATCCCATCCTCTGCCATCTATTCATATTAGATTTTGTATTGTTGCCTCTTTCAGCCTATGAGCTACAAGAGAGAATGCTTATGGATTATCTACGTCTAGTGAGCAAGGATCATACCATATTTTTGTCTAGTTACAAATATCCACCCTCTTCTTAGCACTACTTCTTATTAAATATTAAGTAGCCATAATGCTTCTCCAAGCATAGCTTAAATTATGACCTATTTTTGCATCAATGAATGAGCCTCTGGGAAAATATCAAGCCTTGAAATTTTTAGCAAATAAAGAATCCAGAGAAATTAATAGCCTCCAGCACTACTTTTCCAATAGAGCAATATTAAACTCCTACAATTTTCTAAAACTAAGATCATGTTTATTTTTAGAGTACATAGCTTGAGTTAACTTACCCAATTGATTCCTATGTTTTCAATTCTTTTCCCCCACCAGAACAAATTTAGTATTTGTTCTAATTCTTCATATAGTGATTTGGAAAGTAGAAAATCTAATATAGCATAGGAAGGAACCACTTGCACTACTATTTTTAGTAAGATTTTCTTTCCAACCCTAAACAAAGACTTCTTTTAAAATTGCATATTTTGCAATGCTTTGTCTTCAACAAAATTAAATATATAGGAAAAAAACTCAAATATGACCATGTTCAAATCTCGAATTGGAACTTAATATTTTTTTAATTCTTTTGCATAAAAAAGGGGTTATTTTGGCCCTCGCCATAATGAAATCTCATATCAGAGTTAAAAATACTGACATGATTTTTATGAGATCTGCTATTTAAAAAATTTAAGCAAAAATACCGATTATGCCACTAAAATATATTTCAAACTTTGAATTGAATCTTAATTTTTTATGAATTATTCAGAAAATATATATGTGTGATATTATTATTAATATATTGATATTAATATAAATATTTGAATATATTGATATTAACATAAATATTTAGATAATCAACCACAATATTTAATAACAAAATGACAAAAAAATAAAAGAAAATAAGTACAGGGTGTAAAAATTTATTTATTTATTTTATAATTTTTTTCCTTTTTTTTTGCTTCACTTAATTTATTCACATAAAGATATTTGGCCAAATACATATATAACTCTTGAACTTATAATATTTAGTCACTTTGCCTATGAACTTTCAATTTAACTACTTTATTCCTCTGTACTTATCTATTTTTTACTAACTGACACTTATAGTAATGAGTATTGGTAACTTTACCTCTTGTATTTAGATATTCTGTACTAAATCAATACGTTAATGACTCGGTATGACTCGGTCAACAAATTTGTATTTATAAGTTAAGAAAAATATGAGCTTAGAGAGCTATATAGTTAAATTAAAAGTTCAAAAGATAAACTTACTAAATGCTAGAAGTTCAGAGAACTATATATATATTTGGTCAAAATATTAATATATGAAAAATAAATAATTTTTAAAAAATTATTACAATTTGATATTATTTCCCCTCTTAATTTATTTACATTTATTTTAAATTATTTTTTACATAGTTATGTTGGCCGATGTGGATGGCACCAAGAAGGGGGTTGAATTTGTATTTAGGGTGTGCAATGGGAAAATAAAAAAAAATGTTAAAGTGAGAGGAAAGAGAAAAAGATGGAGACAAGAGATTTATAGGGGTTCAGGTATTAATTAACCTTACATCTATTTCTCAACCTCAATGGGGAATTTTTACTAGACTTAAAATTTTACAAGATCACTTTCCAATATGGTGTTTAAACTTTATACTAAACTTAAAATTTTACGAGCTTACACAAAATCTAACCAAAAGTTTTCCTAACGCTAACTCTCAAACCCTTTACAAGTTCATTTTTTATCCTAGGCTAACTCTTAAACTAAATATTTTTTTGTATTTATAGGCCTCAAAACAATTCCACCCATTGGTGAAGTGAATAGAAAAGTCCAACTCCAACAATCATAAAACCTTTTTAGATTTCTATATCAGATGGTTATCGTGGTTGCGGAGCCTTTTTTGAGATCACGAACTTCATATTTCTAATGGTCAATTTAACACACGGTATCTTCTCATTGGTTCTTCAACTATCTATTGAAGCCCTTTAACAATTATATTAAATATCACGGTTATGCTCCTCATGCATGTTGCAGCTGCGATCTTCATATTGTTCTCTTAATCTTTACCATGATGACTTTTGTATTTTCAGGTTTTCAGTATTATGAATGTTGTGATCACATCTCTTCGAGTTCATGGTAGGATAAAAGCTTTTGCTCTGAGAAAATCAATGTAAAGTTCGATGCAATCTTTTTTTGTGTGTTTTTGGCTTTCGGCTTTAGTAAGTTCGCAGGGGTGCGAACTTGTACATGGTCATAATATATACGTGAATTGTATTATGCTATCAGACCCATTTTTATTGTTGTGACACCATTTTCGCAGTCGCAATATCCTTATCGCTATCACTTCACTACTTTTGTGCGATCATGATCTTCTTTTTGTGTCGTGACACCATTTTCAAAACCTCTACATACAAGGTTCTCAATATAACTTAGTGAACTTCAATTCTTTTAATTTTAGCTTTTTCTAAGTTGTTTACTTGATATATAGATACTCAATGAAGCCATTAATATATTTTAATTTATTTGTCAAGATCAAAATTAAGATTGACCTAAATCTAGTTCAATAATCTCCCCCCTTTTAATTTTTAACAATCAAATCAATTTTCAATAAAACTCAAAATCAATATAAAAGTATAAATTGAAACATAAAATATTCAATAAATTGTAAGGCTCTATTTTACCAATTTTCAATTCTAATTACCTTACCTTTGGTAATGTTGAGCTTGGTTTGATGGTATTCTCATCCTCTACCATCTTCATGTCATTTGCTCTTTTCATTTAAGGGTATTCTTTTTGGCTTTCCCCCATTTCTTCTTCTTACAAGAGTAGGAGTTGTAATATGATGAAGAAGGAGATTTCTCTTTTTTTGCTTCCTTTTGGTGATCTCCTTCACATTTCTTGTGAGGATTAGTAACTCTTCATCTTCATCTCATTAGAAGAGTCACTTATACTCTTACTCTCATATTGCTCTCTAGTGGAGGCCATAAGAGCTTGCATTTTCTTTTCCTCTTCTTGAGCTTCTTCATTTCCAATTGTCATCTCATGTGTGAGTAACTTTCTAATGAGGACATCTATTGGAAGCTTGCTCAAATCATGTGCTAAACTTAATGGATGCTATTTTTGCTTCAAAGTTATTCTTTGGAAGAGCTCTAAGAATTTTATTGTTGATTTCTTCCAAAGAATAAGCTTTGCCAAATTTCTTCAAATTTATGACAATGGCGAGAAGTCGATTGGTCATCTCTGTCACATCTTCATAGGGCTTTATGGAAGAGCTTATACTCATGTATGAGCATTTAGACCTTCTTGGATTTTACTTGAGTTGTGCCTTCATGATAATTCTCTAAAGTCTTCCAAATGCTATATGCACTTTGGCAATCTAGAACCCTTCCACATTCTTCTCCTGATAATGAACTTAGAAGGATTGTCATTGCCCTTTTATCTTTCTCATTGTTCTTCTTTAATCTTCATTCCACTCTTCCCATGAAATCTCTTATTCCACACCATCAATGACTCCTGATGGAGGTTTTCATTCTTTTAAAATGTAATCTCATAAGTTTGAAGGACTGTTATCAAGGTAGACTCACATTTTATACTTTTAAAGAGCGCAGTCGAAGCCTTCAAAGAGCGACAGGAGACCATTATCCCATTAATTGGCTATCTTGGATCTTGAATCACGTAACAAAGCTTAAATGTGATTGTTATAAATTTGATACCAATTATTGGCCCATGTGGATGGCAATAAGGTTGGATTAAATAGGTGTTTAGCATGTGTAAAGAAAATATAAAAAAATAATATTAAAGTGAGAGCAAGGAGAAAAGGATGGACAGAAGAGATTTATTGTGGTTCGAGTATTAATTAACCCTACATCCTCTCCCCAACTTTAATTGGGAATTTTCGCAAGACTTGGAGTTTTACAAGCTTACTCGCAACTTGATGTTTGAAGCTCATATAGAACTTAGTGTTTTATGGGCTCAAACAAAACCTAACCAAGAGTTTTTCTATAACACCTCGATTCATGAAGTGTAATGGTCCTAGGTTTTAAGCCAGCTTAAGGTTGTCGAACCATGTAGAACATCAGAACAAGTCAAATTGACAATTAAATCTCATTTAATTATTAACAATTTATAGATAAGTATTACATCAGTAATATAATTACATAGAAATTCAGTCCATTTTTTATCTCTTTTTTGTATTCATTTAACTTATACACACACATCCCTGGTAGTCTCCCTCTAAGAAGTAACTGTATCAAGAAATAGCCTATCAATTGCATTATACCTAGAAAATAATCTAACCACAAAGTAATAAGGTAAGCCTTTAACTCAGTGAGTGTTTAGGCTTGTTAGTGTATTTTATTTTCAACTTTTAGAATTCATTAGATAGCTTATTACATTTTAGTTACTTTTTTTTTTCATTGCTCTCTATTATTGGTTTTCATTTAATTAACAAGCCTATTGAAGTTTGCTATTTAACTTTAATATATTTCTTTATCATTCTTCCACTATGTGGCTATACTACACATATTTATTTATGTTATACTTGCTTCCTTAAATCAGTTCATTTCGTATTCCTTATAAGCATATGTATTTTATTTTTATCACTATTGTACTATAATTAATAAATTTATTGGTAGTTTCTAATCATAATAGCAGATGTAATAATATTAATGGACTCAATCAGACAGGAGTAAGGTGATCAATGAGAATTGTAGAAACATAGTATCAGAGAGTAGTAAACAATGATCAGTAACATTGTGACGTTCAATAGAAATTAGGCCATATGCCAATAAATAGGGCAGTAACTTTCCCCTTAATTCAGTAACATTGTGCATATTAGTCTCGATGAATGCTCTCCCACTAGAGTTAGGCCATGTCATAATTTCAAGAATGCTAAATAGTAAATTCAATAAGGTAATGTTGAATTAAAATCAATGGCAAGCAGGCGATGAACCTGTAGCTCAACAATATCAATAAATTTATAATAGTTTGTCAGGTCAGAAATGAATAGCTTGTGATGAGTGTCAAATCTACCAAAAATAAAAATCTATTCTTTGAACAAAATAAATTTGCAAAGTGGTTAATAGGGTCTAATCCTTAGATAATTGATTATTTAATTTAATTTCTTTTGAAACATAAAGCAAAACTTAAATAAAATTAAATGGGGGGAAAGTTAAAATGAATTTAGAATTGAAAATTAGAATTGAAAAAATTAAAACTAAGAAATTAAATAGGAACAAAATAAGATTGGAAAATAATTATGATGATGATTTCATTCAAATGGTATAATCTTGGTTCTAATTCTTCGATATGATCATTGATACAAAAAATAATTTTCTTTAATTTAGGAAATTAGTTCTAGTCAACTGAAATGCTTGCATTTGTCAATCATTCATTAGATGATAAATTAGTTAAGAATGCTCTCTAACTAATCTTTGCTATTGAATAATTCTATATGGACACCTTTAGGATTTAACCCACTAATAACTTTACGATTTATAAGAACCTAATTCTAATCAATAAATTCTACCGTAAAATTTATTTAAATTAGATTGCACATCTTTTTAGTATTACACCTAATTGTCATAAGTATAAAAATCTTAAGAACAATTATAGATTCTAAATTTTAAATGACGATATATTAATTATTTAACTAATCAAGCAATGAGTCATATTATTTAATCAGCAAAATAATAATATAATTAAGCTATAAAAAATATGCAAATACTGCAATTAAAGAAAAATAAGAAAAGATTTTGTTAGATCTTACGAATCTTAGCGAATTAAAAGTCTTGATTATCTTTCAACCGATTGAAGTTTAGTTACACATGCTTTTGAAAATAAATACTCAAAATAATATTAAGAATAGTCTACCAAAATTCTAGAATAAAAGAAAGAGGGCCTTCTAGGGCTGCCAAAAGTTGGCTTTTATATCCCCTCTCTAAAAGTTTTCTAATCTAACTCTAATTAGGAAAATAAAAACACAAATAATAAAATAATAATAGTTATTAAAAATTTTTAAATATCATCTACTTAATAAAAAAATAAATAAATCACAATATCCTTGAAAATCTGTCCAAAATTCATAGTTCAAGTGTTCTAAGTAAGTCAGAGTCATTGGTTGTTGCATACTTTCTTTTAGTATCAACCTGCCTTGGGTACTAGTTTTGCCTAAAAGTTACACCCAAAGCTCTCCGATTAGTGTTTCAGCTTCCCTGGAGCAAAAATAATAGTATCTTATTTTTATTAGTTAATGCGTGTTTTTTATGCTACTGTTATGCTCTATATATTTCTCTGCATTCGTCTTAATAAAGGATGCCTTTGTTGCTTTTACAACTAAGTGTTTTACTATTTAATTCTATGTATCTGCATTTTTTTTTGTTTTCTTGAATATAGGAAGTTGTAAATAAAATTTCCTTCATAAGCATTGCATCGCTTAAGTATTTGCTTCCTACGATGACCTTAAGCTATTTTCCTGTTATTTTTATTTAGTGTAATTATCCCTTCACTTATTGACCAATTATTTCCTTAATTTGATTATTATCATTGTCTTTGTCTATAACAAGTTTTTTTTTTCCTAAATTTCTGTAATTTAGTTTGGGTTAATTGCTTATGATAGTAGTGGTAATAATAATAATAGCCACTTTTCTTTTATTTATTTGTATATACCTTGTGTACACAGACATGCTATATTATTATTTATGTATTTTTTTTTGTTGGTATCTCCTTTATATATATATATATATATATTCTTTCTCATTTATCTAACATTTTATTTATTCAAATTCATTGGCTTAATTCCTAAAATTATTCCATCCATTTACTATATCTCTAATTTACAAATTCGGACTTCTCTTTAAATTTAATTAGAATAAAGGTCAAATTTAAACCCTATACTATATCATGTTGATCATATTGGTTCTTAAAATTTTTTTTTGAACCAAAATGGAATTTTTTTTAAAATTTAGATCAAATTGGAAATTTTAACGGAATAGTTAATTGAATTAACAGCATAGTCCAATTTGGATCTTAGTTAAACATTAGGGTCTAAATTAATTTTTTTTTATAATTTATTAATATATTATTTTTAATAAATATTTGTTAATAAATATTTTTTCATAAATAAATCTTTAATATTATTAATTCATAATATTAAATCAATAATTTTTATAATGTCATAATTTATGATAATTTTAACAAAAAATTAATAATTTAATAATTTATATTATTAAAAAAATTTTGTAATTTATTTTTTTAATTTTCTTCAATTTTTATATTTTATATTTTTAAAAATTTTAACATTATTTTCTAAAAAATCACTAAATTAAAAATAAAAAAAATTCTTAGCTTAAAGATTCATGATTTATTTACACAAAGATAGTCGCACTAATAAAATTAACAAAATGAACAAAAATTATTAATTTTTTTTTACCTCCGTTAATAATGTTCATAAGCTTAAAATCATAACTATCAATTTTATAATCTCAGAGAAGAAGTTAAAACTATAAATATTGAAAGCAAAAAAAAATAGTAAAAAAATAGAGAAAAACTAGACAGTTTTATCTGCAATTTGATTAAAAATAGCTGTACATGTATTTTTATATTATTTTTATCTAATTTAATTTAATTAATTAAATAATTTTTTAATTTTAAAAATTAACTAAAAATTTTAAACTTTTGACAATCAATATATTAATTTTTTTTATGAAAAATCGTTAAACTATAAAAATTATTCTATTATTATTTTTTGTTAAAATATTATAAATTATTATAATTAAATTATTTTTAAAATTGTTAAATTACAAAAAAAATAAATTACAAAATTTTTTATTATTAATTATTAAGTTATTACTTTTGTGTTAAAATTATTATCAAATTTTGATATTACAAAAGTTATTTATTTAATATTATGAATTATTAATACTTAATAAAACTATTAAATTATTAATTTTTTGTTAAAATTATTATAAATTATGATAATTAAATTATTTTTAAAATAGTTAAATCACAAAACAATACAATATTTTTTATAAATTATTAAATTATTAATTTTGTGTTAAAATTATTATTAAATTAGTATATTATAAAAATTATTTATTTAATATTATGAATTATTAATATTAAAGATTTGTTTATTAAAAATTATTTGCTAATAAATATTTTTTAAAATATTATATTAATATTAATAAATCATAAGAAGATTAATTTGGACCCTAATATTTAACTAAGGTCCAAATTGGACTATGTTGTTAATTTAGTTAATAGTTCTATTAAAAAAGTTTCAATTTGGCCAAAATTAAAAAAAAAAAAAGCTTTCAATTTGGTTAAAAATATTTTAAGGGCCAATATGATCCGCTCGCTCCAGTATAAAATCCAAATTAGACGTTTGTTCAATTTAACTACTTCAACTTAATAACATGTTTAAACAATTACCAATAAATTCTTTATTTAAGAATTCCAAATTTTATTTATACCCTCTTACATATTTTCAGTTCATCTATATTGTTATTTCTTATTAATTGCCTAATAAGGCAACCCCCACATATATTATCTAATTATTATGGTTATTATATTTTATCAATTGTTCAGGTTCACCCTTAATCAAGTTTCCTTCTCAAGAGAGACATAAACATAAACATTATAATTCCAGATCTCTTACCCATTCTATTGGAAATTCATAATAATATTTTTTTCCCTAGCAACTAACGTTAACCAACAAGCTGTATGGTCTTTACTATTTATTTATTTATATTTTTTTCAGTTGTATATTCATAAGCTTATGTGTGTCTATATATATATATATATATATATTTGCATACTTATTCTTAAATTCTCTCACATTAAAGATTTTCCAGTTATAGGCTTCTAAATCAGGATCCATGCATATATATATTTACACTTGGATTAACAGTTAATACCATTTAGAGCAAGATAACCACTCCTATCCTACGAAACTTAACCTAGTGATGTTTAGTAGATTAACCAGCTATATATCATTATTATTATTTGATATTTATTCTAAGGTCCTTATAGATCCTGCTGTACTATTCTTTCCTTTTTAATATAAGATTTCTCTTGAAAATCTACTTAACTTCAATCCTCTCCCTCATGCATTTTCATTTGCCTAAGACATGTAATTAGCTTATTTTTTCTACATTTTTCTTGAAATACAAATTTATATATATAGTATTTACAACTACTATCTCTGTTTTCTTTTTTTTTTCTTTCTATATTCATTCAACATTTTGTTGATAAATTCTTTTACCAAGTAAGTAGCTCATGTTTTTTTTTTCTTTTACTTCCCTATTTGCATATTCATGGACATATCTATATCTTGCATTATGTTCATTCATTTGTTTTGTATGCTCTATTTCATCAGCTTATTAAAATTTCTCCTAAAGTTACACTCCTATGCAACATTTAAAGAATTTATCACCTGCTATTTTATTCCAGTTTATGTTTGATTTCATTTTGTATTGACAATTTCAAGTTTTTTTTTTTTTTGTAACTTGCTCACTATCAAACCTTCAACATGTTAGTTGCTCAACATATGTTATTTCTCCTTCTTTTAGTTTGATTATTCCTTATCTAAAGTCCAGCAAACTAAGAACATCCCTTCATTTTTTTTTCTTTTAAAACTATGATCCATGGAGCTAGATGGTTGTTATAGAAGAGATGCAAGGGATATTTGGCCCATGTTTGAGAAGTAGACACCATTACTCTTAGTTTTGATGATATCCTTCTTGTGCAGGAACTTTTAGGTGTATTTCCAGAGGATTTGCCTATGTAACCTCCAGAAAGAGAGATTAAGTTTACTACAGAAGTCCTAACTAATACTCATCCTATTTCTATTCTACCAAACTGAATGATACCTGCATAATTAAAGAAGTTAAAGGTGTAGTTATAAGATTTCCTTAATAAAAGCTCACCTTGGGGTGCACTAGTTTTATTTGTAAAGAAGAAAGATGGGACACTCTGAATATATTACCAACAACTAAACAAAGTAATAATGCATAACAAGTATCCTTTACCAATGATTGATGATCTGTTTGATTAGGTACGAGGTGAAAAATACTTCTCTAAGATAGATTTATGGTTCAAGGATCATCAATTAAGAATTAAACTAGATTATGTGCCTAAGATAACTTTTTGTGCTAAATATGGGCATTATGAGTTTTTGGTTCTACAATTTGGCCTATATCCAATACCTAAGCAACTTTTATGGATCTGATGAATAAAATATTTAAACCTTATCTAGATTGGTTCATTGTTGTCTTCATTTATGAAATCCTAATATACTCAAAGAGCCAATTGAAACATGAAGAACATTTGAGAATAATATTGTAGACCCGAAAAAAACATCAATTATATTCCAAGCTTACCAAATGTGAGTTTTGGCTAAAGAGCATACCCTTTTTAGGACACATAATTAGTGGTGAAGGACTTTAGGTAGACCTTAAAATGGTTGAAGCCATTTCAACTTGACTTTGACCTACCAATATAGCATAAGTCCAGAGATGGCTAGATATTATCGAAGATTCATAGAGAATTTCTCTAGAATAACTACACCATTAACTAGGTTGATCGAGAAGTCTATAAGGTTTGTGTGGGATGACAAGTGTGAGGAGAGCTTTACTCAACTGAACCTTCGCTTGACTTCAGCACTTATATTAGCTTTTTTGGTGTAGAAAAGGAGATTTGTAGCATATTGTTATGCCTCGAGAGTAGGATTAGGATGCATGCTAATGTAGGATGGCGAGCTGATTACATATGCTTCTCGACAATTATGGAAGCATGAGAAGAACTACCTTATCGACAACTTAGAGATAGTAGCTATAGTATTTGCATTGAAGATATGGAGGCATTATCTTTTTGAAGAGAAGTATGAGATATTCACAAATCATAAAGAGTCTAAAATGCATTCTTCAATAGAAGGATCTGAATCTCAAACAAAAAAGGTAGGTGGAGTTGTTTGAAGGATTATTGCCATAAGATCTTATATCATACAAGGGGGAAAGATGTAATACCCTAGGCTATGATAAGAGTGAGTAAGTTGGTTAATAAAAATAACTAAATAAATTACCCTATAAATTTTTTGTTAGAATCCAAAATTTCAATTCATAGTAATGCAAAATAAAAACTAAAGTGATGTCAACAATAATGATAATGTTAACAGTAGAGACAATAATAATATGTGTATATATATGCATGGTATATGGACCCAAAATATTAAAGAACAAAATAACAAAAATGGCAATAATAGTAATATTGATGAAAATTATAACATAAAAGTCATATAGTGGAAATAAAAAAAAAAACACAATTGGTCCAAGTAGAATTCAGGCACTACAAGAATTTAACTATATTGCTACAAATAAATTTTTCATGATAAGTACTTCAATTGTCACCACATATGAATTGTGACAAATTATGCTTGCCTTAAAGTTCATCAAAATAAGCTGTCCTAACAAATGCATTTCGACAAATGTGTAAGTTGCCACTATTTTGTTTGATTTATTATCATAAAAATAAATTTATCACCCAATATGAGTTCTTATAGCAAATTATTAGTTACAAAAACAAAATATTTTCATCAAAAATTATAATATTTAGTCATGATAAAATTAACTTTCAACGGAAATATCAATTTTATAGTGACAAAAGTGTATATAATGACAATAGAAATTTTGTCAATATATTACAATGGGGACAATTTTTTTTTAATGGTAACATTGATAACAAATTAATATTGTCATAATTTTATTTTGTGATGAGGTAAAATTTGTTGTAAGTTGTACTTATGACAAACTAAATTCTAACGATAATTATCATGAGTAACTAATTTTCATCATCATTTTATATTGTTACAAAATTAATTTTGGCAAAAAAAATCTCAATGTGAATGCAAACAAATATTTTTGATGCAATTATTCTTTTATAATGACAAAAATTTCTATTAAAAAGACCAATTTATGACAAATTTATTTGTCAATTGTTATACCAAAATTAAATTTTTGAATGTTAAATAAAATTGACAGCAAAATTAATGTCATCATATTTCTTATTGCGGCAAAGACTTTATCATCATGAGTTATTGTAATTTTTTTTCAACTATATAACATCTACATTTTTAGTATACATTGAAATAATTAATATGGGGGAGGTATATTGGAAGAGAAAAATACAAGATATAAACATAATATATATAAAATATATATACATTGTACACATGATAGATATACATAACATATAAATAAAGTAAATATGATATATTTTTATGCTTTATATATATGGTTGGAAGATAATAAATTAATAAATAAAAATCAAAGGAAGAAAATAAATAAGTGGATAGAAATTAAAGAGGAAAAATAAATAAATAAATAATTAATATATATGGTTGGAAAGCAAGAAAGGAAATTAAAAGTTATCATCATCTTCTTTTCTTCATGGCGTGGCCTAATTTGAGAGGGAGGAAGAGATTTTTGCTCCATCAATACATCAAATTTTCCTGGAGGTTTCAAAGTATTCAAGGAGATTTTGAAGTTGAATTAAGAATTAGGTAAGTTTTCCTTGAATTTAAGTAAGATTATGTGGAAATTGAGTTTTTGATGGAAGTTGTGATAATTATTATAATGAGTTATTTTGAAGCTATTTTTATGTGGATGTTATGAATTTAAGGTTAAATGTTGAAGATGAGTTGGTTATGGTGGAACTGAGGTTTATTGTTAAAATGAATTATTTTGATGGAAATGAAATGATTTTATGGTTGGTTGATTGAAATGAATGGGTTTTGATGAAGTTTGGAAGTAGTAGGTGAATTAGGATTTTTGGTAGAATTTGGGTGGAATTGTTGAAATTGATGTTTGTTTGATTTAAATGGCTTGTAATGTGATGCTAATGGAATATTTATACTTATAATATGGTTTAGGATGGAGTAAGGAGGAATTGCTCATTTAAAAAGAGGAAGAGTATTTGGTGAAGTAAGACTTGAGTGGAGAATTAGTATTGGATTTGGCATCTCCAAGGTTAATACATACGTTGACAGCTTATATATCAATTGCATTTGAGTTGGCATAATATATTGTGACTTTGTAAATGCGTTATGCCACTCTGATACTGATTTTTAAATGATAAGTGCATCGTTTTAAGTAAAAGTGTGTGAAAAGTATGAAATATAATATGCTAGGCCATTATATTATGTGTAATACCCCGATTTTGGTGTACATTGGAATAGTAGTTGTGAAAAGATATGTTGGTAAAATATGTAAAGAAAATATTATAAGAGATAGATGTATATGAAGGATGATATGTATATATGGTATTTGAAAAATATGGGAAATATAAATACAATATATAAGAGATATGCATATAGCAACATATACATCACATATACATGATGTATATATTGGTGTAGGAAAAGTAATTTGTAATAATAATAATAATAATAATAATAATAATAATAATAATAATAATAATAATAATTACAAGAGAAAAAGAAGAAAAGGAAGTCAAAGGGAATGATAAGTGTGTGGTGGAGAATTTTTAAGGGATTTAATTATATTAATATATATATATATAAGATAAGAGTGAAAAAGGAAGAAAAGATCTTCTTTCTTTCTTTCTTTCTTCTTCTTCTTCTTCTTCTTGAACGAGAGAGAGAGAGAGAGAGAGAGAGAGAGAGAGAGAGAGAGAGATGTGATTTTGTTGGCATACACATCAAATTCTTAAGGGCTTTAAGAGAATTGAAGGTGGATATTGAAGATTTGGCAAAGAATTCAAGTAAGTGTTCATTTCTTTGTATTGATTCCTATTGATTAAGTTTATATTTGATATGGTTAGTGTGTGAAGATGATGATAATGAAAGATTGAAGTATATATATACGTTGAATTAGTATTTAGATGATGATAATATGGTTATTTGTGAGGATGATGATGGATTGTTGAAATTGTTTAGTAAGGGTTTAATATAAATGAGTTGGGGAATTGAATAATTGATATATGGATAATGTATATAATGATTATTATTATGATATGTTGAAGTTATATAAGTGTTAAATTAATAGGTGATTTATGTGTATATAAACCAAGATGTTGATTAAGGGTGTTGTAGTATGGATTTTGGAGTGATTGTGTTTTCATGGATGAGAGTTCAAAATGTATAATTCTTGCCTGACACGGCCAGTGACATGGCCATGTCGTTGGGTTTTTTAATGGTAGAAATGTGATATGCTTAAGTGTTGTTAAAGCTCATGTTAATGGTGGTAATATGTGAAATTTGGATTTTTTTAAATGAGCTTTAATAATTGTGAAAATGATATATCTTGATGTTACATGATGGTATATATATATATAATGTTTTTAAAGTTAATATTAAGAAAACGAGATTAGTAAATTGAAGTTTAAGTAAAGTAGTAAGTTGAGAGTTTAGAGTTTTAATGGAATTTTGATGAGGATTATTTAGATATTGATAGTTTAATATATATTAAGCATATGAGCTGAATGAATATTATTGCATAAGAAAGTACTATAAATTGGGTAATGTGATTGATAATACAAAAATTTATTTTGAAATAAAGGGAAAATGACTAAACAAGTGAAAATGAGTTACCTTAAGTAATTGGGCTGGAAATGATGAAAATGGATATGAAGGGTATACTAAATGCATTTAAAAACAAATGTGATAGAGATGTTACATTAGAAATGTGACTAAAATTTATGTGAAGTGTTATTATGGTTAGAGTATATGTATCTGTTGAATTGATGAATAACTTAAGTCATGTTAAAAGAATGAGAATGATAATGTTCAATGAAAAGTAATAAACGTTAAATTTGTATAGATTATATACAAAAGAGGAACTAAATATAATTGTATGATTATGTGTATACATGTATAGAATACGTGAGATGAGTTTTTTTCGATATGAATGTAATTGTAATATGTAAGAAAGGTGGAAAGTAAGTCACATTATGAATGTGACCTATGAATGTGTATGTGGTATAACTATTTGTCTAGTGGTATTGAGAATAGTATTGCATATATTAGCGGACCTAAGAGAGATCAGGTCTTAACTTGTGCAGAATTAGGCTATATGATGAAATTGAGAGTGAGAATGGACTCGAATAATACTGGACCGTGAAATTTTTATTGTAATCATTGAACTTGATGATTATATAATGTTTTGAGCCCCAAAGTATCTACATGTGAAAAGGTTCTATGTATATGTATATAATAAGAGATTGTAAGGAAAAAGGGGAAGTATAATGTTTAAAAAAAATTATAAGAAATAGATTAGAAATGGAGTAATAAATGGAAGTTGTGTAAAATTTGCATATGATTGAATGTTGTGCATAAGAAATATTAAAGATAATATTGTTGAACATGAGTTAGGCTAATGATGATCAAATGATCAAGAGCAAATTGTTTTTGACACGAAGTTGTAGTGTGTTAACTCTGGGTATAGCAAAAGTTTAGAGAATAAATATGCAATAACTGCAATATAAACTTAGCATTGTAATTGGAAATGTTTGAAAAAGAATAATAGAAGGGCAGTATTGATTAATAAGCCTTAGGCGTAACCATTAAAATACTGTGACATATGTCTGGTTTAGTATTTTGGTTGGTCAGTTTTGTTATCCACAGATTTGAGCCTGAGATGACATGACCGTAGTATAGTTTTGGTGGGATTGATAATTATGTTTCTAGAAACATGGTCAAGAGTTATGATTGGTAAAGTTGTACCTTATCATTTTGTGTTAGAAATTTGTTTATAATTATAGAAAGTATGGAAGAAAAGAGAACTGTGAAAATGTTTTGAGTTATGGATAATGTGATAGAAAGGTAATTATTGTAAAAATAGTAATGGTATGAAATGTGAGGAGATGTTAAATGAGAGAAATTACAAAATGTGATTGAAAGTTATACTGAATATGTTTATGATATAAAGTGAATAAGTGAATGGACTTAAGGTTTAAGTGAGTGAACTATGGGTAATAAATATGGTATGAGATAATCATGAGAATTTTGTGGAAATTGTACTAAGATAATAGAAAATAAACTATGTGTATATTGAAAGATAAATTGAAGTGATTTGTTATTAATAATCATAATTTCAAAAAGCTGAAAAATGGATCCGAAGAGATTAGAATTTGAATATAAATTTGACCTAATGGAATTAGGTCATATATATTGTGAAATCTAATGATAAGTTTAAATAAGTTAATTGTTGATTTGAATCGAACAAGATTGAAACGTGGGTATATTGTGACAGATAGATCAATTGATTCAGATTTCGCTAAGATTGTGAATTATTGTTGAGATTTAATATGTATAGTTGTATTAAGAGTATAAGATATAAGTGATAATGTATATGATGTAATACTCTGATATATGAATGGACATGAATGAATTGAGCTATATCAGTTGTAAATGATGATAAAAGGGAAAAGGTTGATTACCTGTAAAGTAAGTTTAAAGGCATTGTATTAATATTTAAGTTAAGTGAGAAGCATGTTAAAGAAGGAATTAAATATATGAAAAATAAGAATATTGTTATAAATTAAGATTTGATAAATATCTATTCTGAAAGTGATTGTAGTGACGGGATAATCAATATTAAAATATAAATCAATGATTTCTAAGGTTAAAGTTAAGAGAGTATTTATAAAGAGATGAAGTGATAAAATATCCTGAATGTAATAGATGGACGAAGTATATGTATATTATAAGATGATTTGATTCTTGTATAAAGATAAATTAATTGGGAATGTAATGAGTTATTTTAAATGCTTGGTTAAGAAAGTAATAAGATATATAAATATATATAATGATGAGTTATGAAATTTAGAGAAGATGATTGACTCTAAGAGGGAGAGTAGAAGTTATGTGATTTGATGACATAATAACTTAATAATATAATTAACTTCTTATGAAAGTTAAGATGGTATTTTGTTAAGAATGGATTGTTACTGTACTGGATAATTTCAAGGACGAAATTATTTAAGGGGGAGAGAATTCTAATACCCCGATTTTGGTGTACATTGGAATAGTAGTTGTGAGAAGATATGTTGGTAAAATATGTAAAGAAAATATTATAAGAAGTAGATGTATATGAAGGATGATATGTATATATGGTATTTGAAAAATATGGGAAATATAAATACAATATATAAGAGATATACATATAGCAACATGTACATCACATATACATGATGTATATATTGGTGTAGGAAAAGTAATTTGTAATAATAATAATAATAATAATAATAATAATAATAATAATAATAATAATAATAATTACAAGAGAAAAAGAAGAAAAGGAAGTCAAAGGGAATGACAAGTGTGCGGTGGAGAATTTTTAAGGGATTTAATTATATATATATATATAAGATAAGAGTGAAAAAGGAAGAAAAGATCTTCTTTCTTTCTTTCTTTCTTCTTCTTCTTCTTCTTCTTCTTAAATGTGAGAGAGAGAGAGAGAGAGAGAGAGAGAGAGAGAGAGAGAGAGATGTGATTTTGTTGGCATACACATCAAATTCTTAAGGGCTTTAAGAGAATTGAAGGTGGATATTGAAGATTTGGCAAAGAATTCAAGTAAGTGTTCATTTCTTTGTATTGATTCCTATTGATTGAGTTTATATTTGATATGTTTAGTGTGTGAAGATGATGATAATGAAAGATTGAAGTATATATATATGTTGAATTGGTATTTAGATGATGATGATATGGTTATTTGTGAGGATGATGATGGATTGTTGAAATTGTTTAGTAAGGGTTTAATATAAATGAGTTGGGGAATTGAATAATTGATATATGGATGATGTATATAATGATTATTATTATGATATGTTGAAGTTATATAAGTGTTAAATTAATAGGTGATTTATATGTATATAAACCAAGATGTTGATTAAGGGTGTTGTAGTATGGATTTTGGAGTGATTGTGTTTTCATGGATGAGAGTTCAGAATGTATAATTCTTGCCTGACACGGCCAGTGACAAGGCCATGTCGTTGGGCGTGTCAATGGTACTGAGTTTGAAGTTTGTGACACGACCATTAATACGGCCATGTTACTGAGCGTGTCATAGCTACTGTGAGATAAAGTAATTGACACGGCCATGAACACGCTCGTGTTGTTGGGCGTGTCAATGTTTCTGTGAGGCAGAATGAGTGACACGTCCAACGACACGCCCGTGTTACTGAGCGTGTCAAAGTTTCTGTATTGTTGGTTTAGGGCACGATCAGGGACACGCCCGTGTTGGTGAGCGTGTCATGTGTAGAGTTTTCCCTAGTTAGTTATTATTCTTATTTTCTTATGTGTATTACTAAGTGAGTGCATATAATCACCTTTGGATTAGGTTTTGAAGATTTGAGTTGCCCTAATCCAAGTGTTGAAGGATTCATGGAAGAGGAATTTGGAATTGGTGTGAGTTGCTCTTAGAGGTAAGTAAAAATCCTATATGATATATATATTTGCATGACTATGGGACTTAACACATTTGATTGGAAAATGTGTTAAGTTATCTATTATATTGTTTATGTGTGAAAAATGTGTTATGATTTGTATTATGTGTACTATATGGAATGTATGTTGAAGATTCTAAAAATATGAATAATGTAATTTGCTATGTATATCTCAATGATAAAATATGAAACTAATGTTAATGGATATAAAGGTGAAATATGAAATATGAAAGATATAATAAGCATACAAAATGTATGTACAATGCAAATGGTTATGTATACCCTAATGATGAGATGTGAATGAGATCTGAAGCCAGTGTTGTTGGCTATAATGATGCAAATGAAATAATTGGGCATGGTTGCCTAGTTTGATTATGAGAAATGAAATGAGAAATGAGTTGTGAAAGAGATTGATAATGAGATAAATGAATGAATTGTGTGCCTAGTATGTTATTCAATTTTCAGAGTTCTGGGTTTGGCGGCATGCCTATGAATCGCAGGGCAGGTGAAAAGACCGGGTCGTAAGCCGAGCCCAACTGAAAAATGTGAAATATGATGTTTTTGAGGTGAAAAGACCGGGTCGTAAGCCTCAAAAACTGTAACAGTCTAGCCGGGTTGAGGACCAAGAGACTGGGGCCCAAGGGTCTAGCCGGGTTGAGGTCCAAGAGACTGGGTCTGTTACACTATCCATGGATAGATATATATCGCCTACAGGCTTGATGAATGTGATTATGGACCAAAGCAGTGACTCTGAACTTTGAATAGCATATTAGTTTCTTTTTTGGCCCATGTATGTCTTTGCTTTAATGTGATGATTACAATACATAAGCAATTTACTGAAAATGAATGTGGCTTGATAAACTGTTGAATAATGAGATTATGAAAATACAATATATGCGTTTATGTATATAAATTGTGAGATTAGTGAAAAAATGTAAAGAATGCTTTGAAAAGGGGGAAAACATGATAAGAAAATTATTATACATGATGTTAATGTAGGAAGTATGATTTTTCTGTAATGAATGTTATATTATTTATTTGTACCACTAAGCTTTCGAGCTTAGCGCGGTTGTGTAAATCGCGCAGGTGAGTAGGCGGTTGATCTGGAAGTCAAATCGTTATGCCACGAGAAGGGTAAGAGTATTTCGAGACCAACTAGAAGGTGGTGCATACATGTACAATTTAATTATGTTGTATTTTAAATAAAATGTATTATTGTTTGGAACTAAAGTAAAGATTTTTAATCTGAAATGAAAAGTGACATTCTTATACTTTATATACGTACTGTATGTATACAAGGTATATGTATAGTACTTATATAGAGTATGGGGTTGTTACATTATGGCTAACATAATTGTTATGTACAAATTATATAAAATGTACATTATGTTAAATGTGATGTAAAAATATGAAAGATAAATATAAAAATGGGGAAAATGAAATAGAATGAGAAAATAGGATAATATATTTTATATGAATGAAAAATGTGAAAAAATAGTTAAAGAATATGGAAAATTTATGAAATTATGAAAAAAAAAAGTAAATGTGATGAAAATTGATAAAATGTGATAATGTGTATGTTGTGTGGAGTGATATATATATATATATATATATAATGATTGACCAATAAAATGAGAACATAGAAATGTGATGTGAAAATGATCATAGCATGGATTGATCACTTGGGAAATGAAAAGTGAGATGAAATATATAAGTGAATAAGGATTAAGTTGATCACTTGAAAAATATGAAAAGTTGTTGAGATGAAAAGAGAATGCAGTTATATAAATATGTCATGTGTGCTTGGCTCTTCACAATTAATTGTTTTAGGAAAGTGATATTGGTGTTGTATAAATTGATAGACCTAAGCAGAATTAAGTCTTGAGAATGAATTTGACCTGAGTAAAGCTGGGTCATGAGATTGAGCTTGAAGATAGACTTGAGCAGAGCTAGATCTTGTATTTGATGTTGAGACAGACCAAATCAATTATTCTAGAACTTAGATATTGTTTAAAGACTTATTAAACCCAATTTATGTGTTTGAGAAATGATTGGTGTATATGTGTGTGTGTGTGTGTGAATGATAAGTGGTAATTTTAAGGCAATGTGTTAAGTATTTTATAAATATAAGAATGTGTAACAAATAATAAATTTTATATGCTGATGAGATTTAAATATTTTATAAGATAAAGAATATGATTTTAAGTGTTTTTTACGGTTGGTAGCATAATGTGTGGTGGACATGAAAGTATGCACTAAAGTTTTAAATTGTTTAAATTAGCAAAGTTTATACCACTAAGCTTTCGAGCTTAGCACAATAGTATGTATTATGCAAGTAATAGAAGTGCAAACCAGAGTTGTTCAGGGTGAGATTAAAATTGGAGATTTGGTGTGCCACGAAACCAACAGATATGCTGCATTACATGTATAAGTTTGTTCTTAAGATTACTCGAGCTTTTTTATAATAAAGTTATTAAGTACCAATATGTTTGACTTAAATGATGTTTTATTGTATTTTGTATATGCAATGAATATTAATCATATTTTTATTATGTGGATATAAATTATTAAGGAAGGAGTTTTGGAATGAAAAAAGATTTATTTATTTTTTTAAGTGCAAATTTTCAGTGCAGGTTGGGTTTATTTTGATAATTTGGAATTTATTAAAATTATAGACAAAACTCTGGTAAATTTTTTCTAGAGATTTTTCTCTAAAAATTTTATTCTCAACATTTAGTTATTAAAATTTATATAAATTTTATTCAATAAATTTATCTTACAAAGGATCATTTATTTTGATAAAATCATGAAGAATTTTTTAATGTATTTACTATAACACTCTCATATTCTGTATATGTATTTTATATATACTGGACATATGTATTATATGTATATAGAGTATATGGGTGTTATATTTATTTTAGTATCAGAGCTTATGTTTGTGATTCTCAGCCTAAGTGAATTTTTAAAAGAAAGGAGAAATTTTAAATGTGTTTTGAATTGTGATATATGCATATACATTAACACATGTGTTGGTCTCAGATGTGTCAATATTTTATCAGAGTGGCAAAGCGGAAGCGTGTTAATAAATGTATTAATCTTTTGGAGTATGGCATAGTAATTAAGAAGGTAGTTAATAAGATTCTTAAGGGGGAGAGTAGAAATTATATGGTTAACGATGGTAATAGGTTATAGTAACAATTGTGTGGTTAATTATGCATAAGGTGGAAGTTGGTGTTTAATTTTAGTGGATTTATTTACTATAATAGGTAACTTTGAAGACGAAATTATTTAAGAGGGAGAGAAATGTAACATTCATGTGTTTAATATATATTGGAATAATTAATATAGAGGATTAATTAGGCTTGTTGGAAGAGAGAAATACAAAAAAAAAAAAACAAAATATAAATACATTGTATACAATTTTATACATAAGATATACATGGCATATACATATATAAAACATATACATAACATATAAATAAAGTAAATATGATATATTTGTATATTTTATATATATGGTTGGAAGGTAATAAATAAATAAATAAACAAAAGTCAAAGGAAGAAAATAAATAAGTAGATGGAAATTAAAGAGGGAAAATAATAAAATAATTAATTAAATAAAAAATAATTAATATATATGGTTGCAAAGTAAGAAAGAAAATTAGAAGTTATCATCATTTTCTTTTCTTCATGGAGTGGCCAAATTTGAGAGGGAGAAGGAGGATATTTTTGCTTCATCAACACATTAAAATTTCATGGAGATTTCAAAGGATTTAAGGAAGTTTTAAAGTTTAATCAAGAATTAGGCAAGTTTTTCTTGAATTTAAGTTTTATTAAATTTTAGATTATGTGGAAATTGAGTTTTTGATGGAGGTTGTGATAATTGTTATAATGAGTTATTTTAAAGCTATTTTCATGTGGATATTATGAATTTATGGTTAGATGTTGAAGATGAGTTGGTTATGGCAGAACTAGAGTTTATGGAATGAGTATGTGAATTTAGGACTTTTGATAAATGTTTCAACAATTGTTAAAATGAATTATTTTAATGTTGTTTTGATGAAATGATTTTATGGTTGGTTGATTGAAATGATTGGGGTTTGATGAAGTTTGAAAGAATTAGTAGGTGAATTAGGGTTTTTAGTGAAATTTGGGTAGAATTTTTGAAAATTGATGTTTGTTTAATTTAAATGAATTAGGGTTTTTGGTGGAATTTGGGTAGAATTGTTGAAATTGATGTTTGTTTGATTTAAATGGCTTGCAATGTGATGTTAATGGAATATTTATACTTATAATATGGTTTAGGATGGAGTAAGGAGGAATTACTCATTGAAAGAGAGGAAGGACATTTGGTAAAGTAAGATTTGGGTGGTGAATTAGTATTGGATTTGGCATCTCCAAGGTTAGTACATACCTTGACAACTTATATATTAATTGCATTTGAGTTGATATAATATATTGTGACTTTGTGAATGTGTTATGTCATTTTGATATTGGTTTTTACATGATAAGTGCATCATTTAAGTAAAAGTGTGTGAAAAAAATGAAATATGATATGCTAAGCCATTATTTTATGGCTAACGTAATTGTTATATATATATATATTGTATGAAATGTACATTATGCTAAATGTGATGTAAAATTACGAAAGATAAATATAAAATGGAAAAAATAAAATAGAATGAGGAAATAGGTCACATTGTGAATGTGGCTAAGTAATCTATTTTAATGAATGTAAAATGTGGAAAATAGTTAAAGAATATGAAAAATATGAGAAATTATGGAAAAAAGAGTGAATGTGATGAAAATTGATAAAATGTGATAATGTGTATGTTATGTGAAGTGATAAAGATATAATGAGAAATTGACCAGTGACATGAAAACATGAAAATGTGATGTGAAAATGATCAGAGCATGGGTTGATCTCTTGGGAAATGGAAAATGAGATGAAATGTATAAATGATCAAGGATTGAGTTGATCATTTGAAAAGTATGAAAAAGTGTTGAGATGAAAAGACAATGTAGTTGTGTAAATATGTCATGTGTGTTTGACTATGTATAATTATTTATTCTAGGAAATTAATGTTGGTGTCGTATATGTTGATAGACTTGAGCAAAACTAGGTCTTAATAATGAGTTTGACTTGAGTAAAGCTGGGTCATGAAATTAAGCATGAAAATAGGTATAAGCATAGTTGAGTCTTGTATCAGATGTTGAAATATACCAAATTAATTGTTCTAGAACTTAGATATTGTGTTGGACTTATTGGACTCAATGTGTGTATTTTAGAAATATTTTGTATTTATATATGTGTTAATGAATTGTAAGTGGTAATCTTAAGGCAATGATGTTAAGTATTTTATAAATATAAGAATGTATAACAAATAATAAATTTTATGTGCTGATGAAATTTAAATATTTTATAACATAAAGAACATGATTATACATGTTGTTTACATTTTGGTAGTATAATGTGTGGTAAACATGGAAGCAAGCATTAAATTAAATTAGTAAGGTTTGTACCACTAAGCTTTCGAGTTTAACACGATAGTGTATATCGTGCAGGTAATAAAAGTGCAGAACATAGCTGTTCAGAGTGAGATTGAGATTGGATATTTTGGTGTGCCACGAGACAGAAAAATCTACTGCATTACATGCATAAATTTGTTCTTAAGATTACTCGAGCTTTTGTATAATAAAGTTACTAAGTACCAATATGCTGGAAGCCAATGATGCTTTCTTGTATTTTATATATGTAATGAATATTAATTATTAGGGGTGGGCATCGGTCGGGTTCAGTCAGGTTGAGTTTTATTTTAACCCGGCCGAACCCATTTATATATTAAAAAATTAAACCGAATTCGATCAAAATTATATGTATTTTCGACTGGCCCACATATTTTTAATTTCAATCGAGTTCGGTTGGGTTGTAATATATGTAATATATATTATAAATATATGCAATATATAATATTATACATGTAAAAATTTATATGTCGGGTTGGTTCGATTTGAGTCGGGTCGAATTATGTAATATATATTATAATTTATAAATATATATATATAATATATGTGTCGGTCGGGTTCGGGTTCAATCGGAAGAATAAATCTCAACACAACCACCAGACCGAACTCGAAAGTTTTTAAAAATACAAATCTGATTTCACCTGTCTATACAAATATAAATCGACTAAACCAGGCCAAAATATATTCGGTTTGGTTGGGTTCAGTCGGATTCAAAAAATTTGACCACCCTATTAATTATACTTGTATTATATGGATATAAATTACTAAAGGAGGAGTTTTGGAATGAAACAAGATTTGTTTTTTTCTGAAGTGCAAATTTTTAGTGCAGGTTGAGTTTGTTTTGATAATTTAGAATTTATTAAAATTACAAACAAAATTTTGACGAATGTTTCATAAAGATTTTCCTCTACAAATTTTATTTTCAACATTTAATTATTAAAATTTATATAAATTTTATCCAGTAAATTTATCTTACAAAGGATAATTAATTTTCTATTGTATTTACTATGACACTCTTATATTCTGCATATATATTTTTACATATACTAGATTTATATATTATATATATACAGGATATAAGAGTATTACAAATTAACTTTATATATAGGAAATAAATAGCCATTTATTTAAAAACATAATGAAAAATGCAACATCCATCAGAATTAAAAAAAAAAGAGAGTAAAAGTACTGTTAAAAATAAAAGTGTAAAAAATTATTGAAAAATAATCTAAATACAACTATTTATCTAATCTCCATTGATTCACTTCAATAATCCATATTCTTTTACAATAAAATAGTTAAAGCTTAAGATTTGTCAAAAAAAAAACTATAGTTTAAGATTAAATAATTAATCTTATATTGAAAAAAAAAACTAAAATTTAATTTTATCTACTCAAGAATAACATTCTTTAGGTTGAAGTTTCGTCATTCTTTTTTTGAAACAACAATTCATTGACTACAGAATTTAGTTTACTTAATGAATCTTATAATGCATCAATTATAGTCTGCTGAGTTTGGATTTGTTTCTGCTGGTTTTGTATTTTCTCGATCAACTCACTAACCCATTTTTAGCCTAAATCTTCTCAGTTTCTAAAAGAGATTCTAATTTCAATTCACCAAATTTACTCGGCTTCACCCATCGCTACGTCCATAAGCATAACTAGATTTCAACTTTAAAACTTTTCCAAAATTTGATGCTCAAACATTTCCACACCATCTGGCTTTGATTGAGCAAAAATAACTTTCATTTGCTCCTATAAATATGAACAAAGTTAAATATTTTGAAAACTATATTGATACAATATATACTAAAAACTAATAACATATAATTAAATAATTTATATAATTTTTTTCAGCTTAAGAGTGAGTCAATGAGCCATCTTTCTTGTAGTGTGTTTCACTTCAAATGGCTTATGATGATCTTCCATTGTTTTCTAGGTTTAATTCCAAAAATGATTTTGAACTTGAAGTGTGGAACCTCCATTTTTCCTCGATTAGATGTATTTGTTATACTTTGAACCTACACATGAGAAAATTAATTAGTGCCATTTTATTTGTAAATATTATTAGTAATAAATGACTCAAGAAAATACATTACCTTAAATTTATTATCTTCAAAATGTGCACTCAAGGCAACCCAATCATCTGCATTTATGTCATCAAGAGGATTTGCACATGCTTCCTCGGGAAATGCAAAAGATTTATAATGATTGTGACATCGATGTTTATAGTTTGTAAAGTGTTTAGCCATTATTCTATCAAACATGTGGCTCACTCAAACATATATCAAATTTAGTCTACAAAGAAACAATTCAAAATTATCAACTATGAACTGCAAAATATATGAATGATTTAAAATAATTATTGGTATCTCTTACCTCTAGTTTATCAAAAATAGATGTCTTGAGTTCGTCAGTCATACCTTCCAATAAAACACTCTAACCGATGCTAATAACCGAGTAAGAATCCTATCTCCATTTAGAAGAGTTTTTTTTCACGACTAACTACATGTGCAATCCTTTTTTAATTATAACTCCGCTAATGTTTTTTTTATCTTCTTTCATTCATTTCTAACTTCAAAACCTCTAGCAACACCATGACCTCTCTTCTTTTTAACACAAGATGTAATTTTAAAATAATTATTATGTATAGAAAATTATTTAAAAAAATAACATGATACATAAAATAGTGTAATTGTGAGATTAAAAAATTAAAAAATTAATCTCCTTTAGTGATAGTTGATTCATTTATTGGCGAATGATTTTGGCCACTTGACAAATTACCAACATTAATGGAATTAGGTGGTGATGTATTGCTAGCACTTCTAGGTCTGATAGAATCGCTCGGCATTGACATGACTTGTAATTGTTCATGTGATATGATGCCTTAATTAATTTTTGAAACATTATCAACATTACATTAGTTCTTTCTTGTTATTATTAACATATGAAAATTATTACTAATTTGTATAAAAGAACAAATAGTAATAGGATCAATTATACCATCAGCTATACAATTTGTCATATAAAAAGTTATGTGAGTAATAAGTTACTCACCTTTGTCTTTTGATGATTCTTGCACACTTGTGTCCTTTGTTGTGTTTAATAGATTGCTAGCTTGAGTTGATAATGGTTGAGACATGTTTATACATGTTCTTAGTATATTGGTGCGTGCCGCTGTGCTATGGCTATACCGCAAGTGCACGGGTCGCCCAAGTAATATAGTAGTGAGTGAGTTATCGTTCCACTGGGGACAAGGCCAAATACTAGTGCAAATCTTAATCGTTGTTTAGCAAATTAATAGTTGTGTGATGCTTTGTAACTAAAATCAACTAATTAATAACTGAAAATAAAAGGAAATTAAATACTGTGCAAAAAGGATTGATAATAATATTAATAGAACTATCCAAATATTGAATCCCCCTAGCCTCGATAATATTTATGATCAATCAATTCAGCTAAATCATTTAATAGAATTGAATTGGTATTCCTCTAAATTAGATTAAAGCCTCTCTCGAGTGGATTAATCCCTAATCACTAAGTAGAGTGTTGGAATCTCTTCTCAAACACAATTAAATAGATCTTGCATTAAGAACAAAGAACTATAAACCAAAGGATCTTGTAGGTCTATCTCTAGCACCCCAATCAATCCTCAACCCTTATGAGTATTCAATTCACATCAAGCTTTCTCAAGTCAATAATATGAAAATAATAACCAATCAATAAGCATGCTATTATCAATTGGAAATAACATCAAGTATCATAAGAATAAAACAACTCAATTAAATGATTCAACTGAATATAATTGTTCAATTCATATAAATGATCTAGGGTTCATCAATATCTAGATAGAGAAGGAATTAGTTCATATTCAAAACTAGAAAAATGGAGCAAGATAAATGAGTAAGAGAAACCAAACAATTCATGGCAAAGAATTTGTATTTCTTCACTTCAATCCTTGATTCTTGGCTTAGGGCTTGTGCAAGATGTGTATCCTTCTTCAAACTCAACTCAAGACCTTTCTCCTTGCTCCAGCAGCTGGCTCCTTCTCCTCTTCTTTGTTCTTTGTTTCCAAAAACATCTCAGCAAAAACTGTTGTTCTTCTCCCCCTCTTCTCTTTTTATTTCCATTCAAATCTCCAACCCATACTTCCAACTCACCACACCCATCCATTGTCTACCACCTTCCTTTGTTTCATCCCACTTTCCCCTGATTTAGGCAAGCTTTTCTTTTCTTTTGTCTTTCTTTTGACAAAAGCACAGCTGTTGTCCCCCACTTGTTCCTCAATCAGTGCAAAGAATTTAACTTTTCGACAGGTGACACTGCCATTAACACGCCCATGTCACTGGGCGTGTCATAGCCACTGTGATTCTGAATAAAGGGCACGCCCATTGACACGCCCATGTCACTGGGCGTGTCACAGCTACTGTAAGTCTGGATATAAGGCACATCCATTGACATGCCCATGTCACTGGGCGTGTCACAGCTACTGTGATTCTGGATATAAGGCACGTTCGATGACACGCCCATGTCACTAGGCGTGTCAATGCTTCTGTATGCAGTACCAAGGGCACGTCTATTGACACGCCCGTGTTCATGGGCGTGTCCATTGATGAATTTTGCTCTTTTCTTTTACTTTCATCCGTGATTTCTCCAAAATGACCATAAGCCTCAAATTACAGAGAATTCCTGAAATTAACCTTAAGACATACTTTGAACAAACAAATTAAACTCAATTGGATAATAATCATATTAAGAAATAGGAATAAAATATCATCAATTATGTACTTATCAAATTCCCCTACACTTGAGTTTTTGCTTGTCCTCAAGCAAACTAAATCACTATAATAAGCAGAAATGACGGAATCCCTCTATATTCAAAAAGAAAAATAAAGTTTTGACAATGCTCGAATCGGAAAACCTCACTTTCTCAACCAAGATAATTCACAATCATAACAGCTGAATCAAGAAGTTTCAAAATAAAAATTTCACATACCTAAAACCTAAAAATACAGAGTTAAAAAATTGAGCATAAAATTCCAGCAAAACCAAATGTCATGAACAAAGTACGAAAAACGTGAATTTTCTCTTAAGCTTTCTAACCCTCATTTTTTTTAAATACATATATATATATGTATATATATATATGCATATTTTAAGGAGCCTGACATGTTTGAACTTATACTAACCTTTTGACGCGAAGGTAAATATTTGTGATGCCGACCCCCGGTTACTCAGCTAGAATCACGTTCAAATGGCTACTAGCACTATTCATGATTCCAACTCATTTGTTTTGATTCGAGAGTCAAAATCAGCGGAACAGGAAAAAATTTTCAAAGCTCCTTTAATTAGAATTATTTGTTCTGGTTATTACTATTCAAGGGTCAGAAACTTAAGGGTCGTACTAAGTCCGACTCAAGAATCTACGGAATTATATTATGCTAAAAAATGTAACTAAGGTTTTAAACTTTAGTAATGTTCCAATTTCCATCAATCCACAACTTAACTGTAGCTATTACAATCGATCCTCAGCATTTGATCAAGATCACTAAGTTAACCTCAACAAGAAATTGTCATTTAGGAAATCTCAAATTAGTTTAACATATAAAGGGAAAACGCATCAAGTCACACTTATCATAACAATCTAGCTTACTTAGCAGGCATTAATTAAGATAAATGAATCAAATAGAAAGAATGAAGTAGTAAAAATTTAATCAAGAAAGTATACCTCTCCTCCATACTTAAGATGCACATCATCCTCGATGTGTGCGCAAAACAAGCAATAATGGAGAGAGAGAACAACTGCCCTTTTCATGCCCATGAGTGGATGAATATGAATACGGTGCCAAGAGTGCGGTGAAGGAGGGTTTGCGTCAAAACAAAATTCTAAAATGCAAACAAAACAAGGTTAAGATATAAATAAACAAAGGAAACTAATTCTTAAAGAAAATAACAATTGTCTAAAAGCAATTAAAAATAAAGAAAACTAAAAATTGTATTAAATAAGCAAAGAAATGAAAAACAACATAAAATTAAAATTAAAATGAAGAATAAAATGTGGGCTAGTCACTGCTGGTCTCATCATTGGAAACATCAATTTGAGGTGCAGGTTCCGGTGCAGGTGTAGGTGCAGGTGGCGGTGCACGGGCAGGTGGCTGATGGTGGTTGCGAAGGGCGAAACCCTTGATACCGCCAGAATTCCAACATGGATTGCTCCAGCCATTGCTGTCTCAAGATCTCGTGATCCAGCTGGGCTTGGAAAGAATTTCTCTGGTCTTGTAAGAGCTGCTGCAGCTCTTCCTACTGGATTAAGATCATATTTTGATTTAGCTCGATATTTCCTATCTTTCCTTCAATTCGACAAATCTGACGCTCAAACTCTGTGGGTTTCCTGTCATCATCCCACTCCATATTAACTGACTGGCGCCAATCCTGGAATGAAAGTCCAGCATAAGAAAAAGGTGCAGCAACAGCGGTGGATGTACTCGGATAATCTGACGGTGGAGGTGGTGGTATATCAGAAGTAGGAGCAGAAGGAGCTGCCTCTGGTATATCTGAATCCATAGGAGTGGTCTGCAGCCCAGCTACCTTCTCCCTGTTCAGTCTCTTCAACGTGTCCATACCCAATAGCTGGATCCACCGTCATAGGGAGGCAGCCATCTAATATACCCAGACGACGAGTCAGTCTTGTGACAAACATGCCACCATGTAAAGTACCTGATGCTCCTTTCTTAGACTGCTCATAGAAAAAGTGGGTGATGGCATGGGCGACATTGCACCAGGTCTTCTGCGTCATGCAATGCAGGAAAAACAGATCTCTCAAGGTTACCACCCCTGTACTGCTCAGCCATGATGTAATAGTATGAACTAATAAATTGTGCACCACTCGGCAGGGGAAAGAATCGAAATTGGATGCCTTTGAGACCTTAGGTTGATATTTATCTGCATTAGGTGCAAAGTGCTGCCAAACCCAAGGAGGAACAACCTCATACTCAACAAAATCCACCTCGGAGTTTAGATAATCGATGGTTTGGACTTTCTCTTCTGTATATAACCCGAGATGTACCCCAAGGTCATTAATGCTCATGTTGAATCTCTGCCCTCCCAGTTTGAATTTAATTGTCAGCTCAGCAATGGAGACCTTGGTCTTCTGGAATTGGAAAGTGCAGTAAAATTCCAGTGTAAGCTCTCGGTATGAGGGCTCGTTGATAGAGAAGTGTTGGCCCCATCCTGGTTGATCAATTAATTCCTTCACATCCGCTGCAATGTTAACCAGTTCCATAGCCTCCCAATCTAAAACACGAGGCGCAGACCATTCTTTGTTGCCGAAGAGTTCGAATCACTTTCGTTCCTCGGCGTTTGAAAATCTGAGGCATTTGTGTGTCGCCATAAATTTAGAAGTTGGACGGGTAGCGGGTTGGCTGGAACTGCCCTCCCCTCGTGCCCGTTTGGTGGGAAGCTGAGAAGATGATTGTTTGTGAGGGCCCATTTTCGATTAATCTGCAAAATAAATCAAACGGTTCCTCAATACAAAAGCATAGCATGGTACAAGTTTAACCGAAATGCCGACATTATCACGATAACGCAAAACAAATGTAATCCACCTATAGCAACACATTCTCAATTAACCGAAAGCAATAAACTAACCCGAACGGCAGCACAAACACACAATAAAATCAATCCTCACAATGACAATATATATCCAAAAATCACGAGTAATTCAAAACAAACAAATGAAACAATCAATATATAATTCAAAACAATTTCAAAATAAACATATGCCGAATCAAAACGGAATTAAAAACGAAGAAAATTATAATTAATCAAATGCCGCAAAAATTATGAAAAAAATAAAAACACAACAGAATAACCCAAACAAGTCATGAAATTTCGAATTTCATGATAAACACAAGAAAATACAAGGAATGTATATGAAAAATGAAAGAAAAATGAAAGAAAACAAACAAAAATCGCAAAAGTTGAGATCCCATACCTGAAAAACGCAAATCCGCGTGGAATAAGTGGTTTCAATGGAAAAATGAGAAAATACACGCAAACTATGCAAGCCGGAAGTGAGAATCCCTCCTAAATCGAATGGGTGTGTGATTGCGCCGGTGATAGTGCAAAAATTTTGAGAGAAAATGAGAGAAAATTTTGAAATTTTCGTGAAAAATGGCGTCTGCTATATATATAAAGACGTCGGCACGCCCGTGTCACTGGGCGTACCCTATAATATAAAAGTCAATTTGCATGACACGCTCTTGGACACGACCGTGTCACTGGGCATGTCATAGGTACTGCGTGAAATAACAATCGACACGCCCAACAACACGGGCGTGTTTGTGGTCGTGTCACATATTCTGTGACAAACATGCAAACAACACGCCCACTAGTCTGGGCGTGTTCTGAGGGCATGCTGGGTTTTTTTTTTTTTTAGACACGCCCATGGACATGGGAGTGTCCTTGGGCGTGTTATAGCTTCTGTTTGAAAAAAAAATAATGACACGCTCATAGACATGGTCGTGTCTATGGGCGTGTTCTAGCTACTGTCTAAAAAAGATAATGGCACGCCCAACAACACGGGCGTGTCCCTGGGTGTGTTATAGCTACTACCTGAAAAGATAATGACACGCCCATTGACACGGGCGTGTCTATGGCATATGCTCAATTTATTCTCCAAAATCAAATTTCTTCTACAAATTCAGATGAAGGCAAAACAAACAAACAACCATCCAATAAAAGAAAGATAAAACTAAAACAAAATGACGACACAAACCAAAAACATAAAACGGTGGGTTGCCTCCCACCCAACACTTCTTTAATGTCGTATTAGTTGGACGTCGGGTGAATGTCCCTAATCTTGGAGGTGTAAAACCTCCTTTAAATCCTGTATTTCCCCTCCAAAATAGGATTTGAGCCTGTGCCCATTGATTTTAAAATCTCCTTTTTCCGGGTGTGTTATTTCAACCATTCTGTAAGGGAAAACTTCCTTGACAGTAAAAGGACCAGACCATCGAGATTTCAACTTACCTGGGAAGAGTCGAAGCCTTGAATTGTACAGTAATACCTGATCTCCTACTTGAAATTCTTTCTATTTCTTAATGTGAGCATCATGCCATCTCTTGGTACGTTCCTTATACATTCTCGCATTGTCATAAGCTTGCAACCTCCACTCGTCTAATTCGTTTTCCTGTAATTTTCGCCTTTCTCCTGCACAAGCTAGATCAAGGTTAATCTGTTTTATTGCCCAATATGCATGATGTTCTATTTCAACAGGTAAATGGCAAGCCTTTCCATATACCAATCTAAATGGTGTAGTGCCCAAGGGAGTTTTAAATGCAGTCCTAAAAGCCCATAGAGCATTGTCCAATTTCTTGGACCAATCCTTTCGGGATCGCTCAATAGTTTTTTCCAGAATTCGTTTAATCTCCCTATTTGTGTTCTCAACTTGGCCACTAGTTTGGGGATGATAGGGAGTAGCAAACCTATGTGTAACTCCTAATCTTTTGAAAACTTTCTCAAGCTGAGCGTTACAAAAGTGAGTACCCCTATCACTTATAATTGCTTTTGGTGTACCAAATCGAGAAAACAACTTCTTCAAAAATTGCACCACAACCCTAGCATCATTGGTTGCCAAGGCTTGGGCTTCAGGCCATTTAGATACATAATCTATAGCTACCAAAATATATTTGTTACCAAAAGAATTTGGAAATGGTCCCATAAAATCAATTCCCCATATATCAAAGATTTCACAAACTAAAATCCCATTTGGGGCATTTCATCACGAGATGAAATATTTCCAGTTCTTTGGCAGCGATCACAACGAATTACAAATTCGTAGTTATCTTTAAACAAAGTGGGCTAATAAAATCCTGATTCTAGTACCTTTTGAGCAGTCCTATTGGCTCCCATATGACCACCAGCTGGTCCGGCATGGCATTGACTAAGGATGTTCATTGTTTCGGGCGATGCCACACATCGTCGGATCATGTGATCCTTACATAACTTAAACAAAAAGGGACCCTCCCAAAAATAATACTTTAGATCAGAAAAGAATTTCTTCTTTGCTTGATAATTTAAGTCCTTAGGAAGTTCCCTAACAGCTAAATAGCTAGCGAAATCTGCAAACTAAGGTGTTTAAAAATTCAAATCACTTACCTCACTTACCATGGTGTATAGCTGTTCATCGGGGAAGTTATCATCAATGTCCCCTTCTTCAAATCTCTCTAAGGTTGGATTCTCCAAGCTAGAGAGGTGATCTGCTGCAAGATTTTCGGCTCCCTTCTTGTCTTGAATTGTCAAGTCAAATTCCTGCAACAACAAAACCCATCGGATTAGTCTAGGCTTAGCATCAACTTTCGCGAATAAATACCTTAAAGCCGAATGGTCGGTATAAACGATCACTCTCGACAAGATTAGATATGATCTAAACTTGTCAAAAGCAAAAACCACAGCTAGCAGCTCTTTCTCTGTAGTTGTGTAACTAGCTTGAGCTGTGTTCAAGGTCTTGCTCGCATAATAGATAGGCTGAAAGTATTTCTCCTTGCGTTGACCCAAGACTGCTCCTACTGCAAAGTCACTTGCATCGCACATCAGTTCAAATGGTAGATTCCAATTAGGAGCTACCATGATTGGAGCATGGGTCAATTTCTTCTTTAGGGTTGTGAATGCTCTCAGACATTCCTCATCAAAAACAAAATCGACATCCTTCTCAAGGAGTCTTGTCAATGGACAGGCTATCTTAAAAAAATCTCGAATGAACCTCTGATAAAAACCCGCATGTCCTAGAAAACTTCTGATGGCTTTCACAGATGTGGGTGGTGGTAGCTTCTCAATTATGTCTACCTTTGCCCGATCCACCACAATGCCCTTGCTTGAAATCTTGTGTCCCAACACGATTCCCTCTTGAACCATAAAATGACACTTTTTCCAATTAAGCACCAAATTGGTTTCCTCACATCTCATCAAGACCCTTTCAAGGTTTTCCAAACATTTTTCAAATGAGTTGCCATAGACCGAGAAATCATCCATAAACACCTCCATAATATCCTCTATAAGCTCATCAAAGATTGCTATCATGCACCTTTGGAAAGTTGCAGGTGCATTACACAACCCGAATGGCATTCTTCAATATGCAAATGTCCCATATGGGCAGGTGAATGTAGTTTTTTCTTGGTCTTCAGGGGCAATAGGAATTTGGAAATAGCCTGAAAGACCATCCAAAAAGCAGTAATACTCATGGTCGGATAACCTCTCCAACATTTGATCAATGAAGGGTAAAGGAAAATGATCCTTTCTAGTTGCATCATTCAATTTTCTGTAGTCAATGCAAACCCTCCAACCGGTAACTATTCTTGTTGGAATCAGCTCATCATTTTCATTAGGGATCACAGTCATCCCTCCTTTCTTTGGTACTATCTGGACTGGGCTCACCCAAGAACTATCTGAGATCGGATATATAATACCTGCATCAAGTAGTTTTATCACTTCAGTTTTCACAACATCTTTCATCTTTGGGTTTAGTCTCCTCTGTGGTTGCACTACCGGCTTGAATTCCTCCTCCATCAATATCTTGTGAGTGCAATAGGATGGACTGATACCCTTGATGTCTGCTATCTTCCAAGCTATCACTTGTTTATGCTTCTGCAACAATTGGATAAGTTTTTCTTTCTGCTTAGAAGACAGATGGGAACTCAGAATTATTGGCAATTTCTTTTTCTCTGCCAGAAACCCATACTCAAGGTGATCCGGAAGAGGTTTCAGTTCCAAGTTGGGTGGATCAATCACAGATGGTTTTGGCTTTTCTTCCTTTGGCATCTCAATGGTCTCATATGCCCTGCATTTGAATGATTTGCTTGCTTCAAGAAAAGCAAGCTGCTCCATTGTTTCTTGACCCTCAACATTTTCCTGCAATAAACACAACTCAAGGGGATCCTTGGAAATAATGTTAGTAATACAATTTACGGTCTCATGCTCAATAACATCATTGCATGATTCTGCCTCATCAAGTGAAAGTGAATGTTTCATGGCATCATGTATCCTAAAAATAACTTTCTCATCACCCACTCTCAAAGTCAATGTGCCGTCATGAACATCGATAAGGGCATGGGCTGTATTTAAAAATGGCCTACCAAGAATAAGCGAAACATCCGCATCATCATCAATATTAATGACAACAAAATCATTGGGGAAAATGAAATCCCCGACTTTTACCAACACATCTTCTATTATGCCACGAGGATGGACTACTGATTTATCAGCAAGTTGGATGGTCACGAGTGTTGGTTTAGGTTTACCAATGCCTAACTCTTTAAACATTTTATAGGGCATAACACTTATGCTAGCCCCTAAATCAGCTAATGCACTTTTAACCTCAAGATTACCTATAAAACATGGAATGGTAAAACTACCTGGATCTTTTAACTTCTTAGGTAACCTTCTTTGCAAAATTGCTGAACTCTTTTCAGATAAATGCACTAAAGATACTTCCTCAAGTTTCCTTTTGTTAGAAAGGATATCTTTCAAAAATTTAGCATACTTAGGGATTTGTGACAGAGCTTCAGCAAATGGAATATTAATATGCAATTGTTTAAAAAGTTCAAGAAATTTACCGAACTGAGTATCAATCTTGTCCTTGTTTAACCTTGCCGGATAGGGTACTCTAGGTCGGTATTCCTTCAAATTGGGGCTACTTTCTTGTGGCTGCTTCTCTCTCTCACTTTCAAGTGCAGCTTTCTCTTCCGAAGTGACAGGAGGATCTTCTTCTTTTTCTTTTTCTTGTACTTCAGCCCTTCTCTTTTCCACATCATTCTTGATCTCTTTTCCACTCCTTAGTGTAATTGCCTTAAGTTGCTCTTTGGGATTTGCCTCAGTGTTGCTAGGTAAACTTCCTTGCGGTCTCTCACTGAGCAATTTGGCAATTTTCCCCACCTGATTCTCCAAATTATGAATGGAGGCTTGCTTATTCCTTAGGGTGGTTTCAGTTGATTGGAGCCTAGTTTCAGAAGCTGCTATAAATTTTTCCATCATGTCCTCCAAATTACTCTTTCTTGGAGGGGCATCTTGTTGATATTGGGGCTGCTGGAATCCAAGGGGAGGTCTTGGATTGTTTTGATTATTCCATGAGAAATTTGGATGATTCCTCCACCCTGGATTGTATGTATTGCTGTATGGATTATTCTGTTGTTGCCTTGGCATATTTCCAACATAATCTACTTGCTCTTGCCTAGCAAACATGTTGCTATTTTGGCAATCTTGACTTTGATGTCCACCCCCACACCATTCACAAGACATCACTTGCATAACTTTCCCAGAAGAAGAGGCCAAAGAATCAAATTTCTTATTCAATGCTTCCAATTGGGCTGTCAAGGCCACCACCGGATCTAATAGGTGTGAACCCATGACCTTCAGCTTTCCTTACTCCCTTGGGGCTTGCCACTGATAATTGGTGATAGCCATGTCTTCAATTAAATCTCTTGCTTGTTCAGGTGTCTTGTTGTTTATGGTGCCACCAGCTGCTGCATTAATGGATTGCTTACTTACATAATTCAACCCATTGTAAAATGTTTGAATTTGATGCCATAGTGGAAGCCCATGATGAGGACACCTTCTCAGCAAATCTTTAAATCTTTCCCAGGCATCATAAAGGGTCTCACCATCTTGTTGCAAAAAGGATGAGATATCATTCCTCAACTTAGCAGTTTTTGATGGTGGGAAGTATTTCTCTAAGAATTTCTCTGCCAATTGACCCCAGGTGGTAAAAGTCCCTGGAGGAAAAGATTTCAGCCACTTCTTTGGTCTATCTCTAAGAGAAAATGGGAACAACCTCAGCCTAATTGCATTTTCTGAGACATTATTTATCTTGAATGTGTCACATATCTCCAGAAAATTCTCAATATGTGCATTAGGATCTTCATCAGGAAACCCATCGAATTGACAAGTCTGCTGCACCATTTGAATTACATTCGCCTTTATTTCAAAGTTGTTTGCAGCAACTGTCGGCCTCCGGATACTAGACGCAGCCCCATTTAAATTGGGCTTAGCAAACTCCTGCATTGTTCTTGGTCCAGCTCCTTCCATCACTTCAAATACTTCTTCTTGTTCTGTTTCCAAATTTATTCCTGAACTGACGTCTTCCAGATCTGCCTCCTCTTCTTCTTTTTGCTTTCTCCTCAATGTTCTCTCTAGCTCTGGGTCTAACTCCAGTAGTTGGGATGAGCTAGATCTGGTCATAAACAGCAAGAAATACCTAAAATGATAATAAACCAGCAAGAATCAATATTAAAAATGATTAAAAATAAAACTAAATCAACAATCTTAATTATATTACTAATATTGAAACCGTTGTCCCCGGCAGTGGCGCCAAAAACTTAGTGCCTGCTGCTATGCTATGGCTATACCGCAAGTGCACGGGTCGCCCAAGTAATATAGTAGTGAGTGAGTTATCATTCCACTGGGGACAAGGCCAAATACTAGTGCAAATCTTAATCATTGTTTAGCAAATTAATAGTTGTGTGATGCTTTGTAACTAAAATCAACTAATTAATAACTGAAAATAAAAGGAAATTAAATGCTGTGCAAACAGGATTGATAATAATATTAATAGAACTATCCAGATATTGAATCCCCCTAGCCTCGATAATATTTAAGATTAATCAATTCAGCTAAATCATTTAATAGAATTAAATTGGTATTCCTCTAAATTAGATTAAAGCCTCTCTCGAGTGGATTAATCCCTAATCACTAAGTATAGTGCTGGAATCTCTTCTCAAACACAATTAAATAGATCTTGCATTAAGAACAAAGAACTATAAACCAAAGGATCTTGTAGGTCTATCTCTAGCACCCCAATCAATCCTCAACCCTTATGAGTATTCAATTCACATCAAGCTTTCTCAAGTCAATAATATGAAAATAACAACCAATCAATAAGCATGCTATTATCAATTGGAAATAACATCAAGTATCATAAGAATAAAACAACTCAATTAAATGATTCAACTGAATATAATTGTTCAATTCATACAAATGAGCTAGGGTTCATCAATATCTAGATAGAGAAGGAATTAGTTCATATTCAAAACTAGAAAAACGGAGCAAGATAAATGAGTAAGAGAAACCAAACAATTCATGGCAAAGAATTTGTATTTCTTCACTTCAATCCTTGATTCTTGGCTTAGGGCTTATGCAAGATGTGTATCCTTCTTCAAACTCAACTCAAGACCTTTCTCCTTGCTCCAGCAGCTGGCTCCTCCTCCTCTTCTTTGTTCTCTGTTTCCAAAAACATCTCAGCAAAAACTGTTGTTCTTCTCCCCCTCTTCTCTTTGTATTTCCATTCAAATCTCCAACCCATACTTCCAACTCACCACACCCATCCATTGTCTACCACCTTCCTTTGTTTCATCCCACTTTCCCCCGATTTAGGCAAGCTTTTCTTTTCTTTTGTCTTTCTTTTGACAAAAGCACAGCTGTTGTCCCCCACTTGTTCCTCAATCAGTGCAAAGAATTTAACTTTTCGACAGGTGACACGGCCACTAACACGCCCATGTCACTGGGCGTGTCATAGCCACTGTGATTCTGAATAAAGGGCACGCCCATTGACACGCCCATGTCACTGGGCGTGTCACAGCTACTGTAAGTCTAGATATAAGGCACGTCTATTGACACGCCTATGTTCATGGGCATGTCCATTTATGAATTTTGCTCTTTTCTTCTACTTTCATCCGTGATTTCTCCGAAATGACCATAAGCCTCAAATTACAGAGAATTCCTGAAATTAACCTTAAGACACACTTTGAACAAACAAATTAAACTCAATTGGATAATAATCATATTAAGAAATAGGAATAAAATATCATCAATTATGTACTTATCATATATATTTAGCTTGAGTTGTTGTAACATAAAGCGTAGATAGTGCAATATACTTCTTCGTACAATGAGGTGCCATATTTGTTGAAGCTTAAAGCAAAATTAACATTAATATAATAATAACCAAAACCCAAAGCTTAGGCATGTTGTCTTCATTTTAAAAGATGCATATGCATATAATTGAGTATATGCACAAACGTAAACATATCATCAATCTAAAGGTAATGCTTTACATATATATGCTGGAATTTATCAAATGTGAGAGGAATCCCACATTGAAAAGCGATGAGATTAATGAGGGATATATAAGTGAAAAAAACCCATAAACCTAATGCCTTAAGGTTTTGGGTTGAGATGTGGTGTCAAGTTTATAAGTGTATTCCCTCATTAAGACCCATCAAATAGATCTCCTAGATAATTGGGCTTTTCTGTGGTAACAAGTGGTATTAGAGCCGATGGTTCGGTGAGGACTAGTATAAAAACAATGGTCATATCTCGTGATTGTCCATGTCCATCTAAATGGAAGAGCAAATGTTACTCCTAATGGATGAGTAAGCCGGTAGAAGTATAAAGAACTTTAAGATACTCAAATCCAGATTTAGAAAGAATTTTACTAAAGGAGGAGCCCAAGCCAAATATGGAAGCTCACACTTGAGGAGGTGATTGTTGAAATTAATCAAGTGTGACAGGAATTCCACATTAGAAAATGATGAGATTAATGAGAGGTGTATAAGTAGAAACCACCCATAAACCTAATGCCTTAACATTTTAGGTTGAGATGTAGTGCCAAGTCCCCAAGTGTATTTTCTCATTAAGGCCTATCAAGCAGATTTCCCAAGTAATTAGGTTTCCCAGCGCCAAAAATATAGAAGTACAGTTTCCTCTTACTAAGATTAACCATTTAAATTACAAATGGAAATTAAATTTTTTATACTCCACAATATACAATAGAAACTATATAATTCTAAATTCTATACTCAGTATAGTATAATAGATTATTAAAAGCACAACTAATACTAAGAACAAAAAATAATTCAAAGTGGCATATGAATTCCTTGCATAATTCCAAATTTTGGTATTCAAGAATACATATATATGTATATGTATGTATGTATAAATTTATGTATTAGAGATTAATGTATGTATTAGAGATTAGCCTAATTAAAAAATAAAACAATTGATTGTTTAAAAACCAAGAATAAAATATTTATTTCTAATTGAATGTATTGTATAACCATGAGATCCTCTAAGAACAAAACTATAAATATATAAATAAATAAAATATTGTTAACTGAAATAATGCAAAAACATATATGAAGAGATGAATAACACTTACGAGTGATCCACAATAGTAATGCAATGATTTCAGCAGACAAACAAGAATAATGTTGTATATTAAAGTTTCTAACGTCTAGACAAAATAAGAAGAGAGGTGCAGAAGACAATTTTATATATCAAAGAAAATGATTGTGTTAAAATAAATTAGAGCTTATTTTGGAGGGAACATAGTGAAAAGTTACCATTAATTAAATTTCTAATGGAAAGAAAACTAATCCTTGGTGATAAATATAGTAAAAAGTTGCCACTAATTAAACAATTCTAACAAAAATAAAACTAATCCTTAGTGATAAGTCTCATAACTAGCAAATAGGAAATTATTACATATTGGCTAAATTAAATTGTATTTCCCTCCCAAGAGTTAAAAGGTAAAGAATGTATGTGACCATAAATTGAACTAAATAAGGTCTCACTACCAAATAAAAAATGAGACGATATATTAATTAATGGTCAATGTCTAATCAATAGGAATTTTATATTGCACAACTTGGTTTGGGCTACATATTCATAAGAACAAAGACATTAAACCTTAAGGCAATGTGTAGACGCATACCAATTTTCACCCACGTTGATTTTTAAACACATTAATTTTTAATTTTGTATTAAAAACATTACAACATAAAATTATTGATAAAAATGTATAAAATTACTTTTTATTTTTGAATTTCATAAAATAATTAATTTAATTCATTATCTTATTTGAATTATATTAATAAAGTTCTAACTTAATTAGAAAGTTATAATTTTAAGATATTTAATTATAATATAATTCTATTTTTACTTGTTTTTAACATTATAAATAATTAAATTAAGAAAAAAAAGATATTTATGTCAACATAAATTTAGGTATTAATTTCATTATCAATCAATATAGGGTCAAATTTGAGAATATGTGTGAATTATATAATATACAAAATTAATCAAAATTTTAAGTCAAATTTGAGTATATGTGTGAATTATATAATAGACTAAATCAATCAAAATTTTAACTTATATTAAAATGAATTTTATCAATTAATAGGTGACTGTTGATTGTTTTTTTTATTGGTTCTTGATTATCAATAGCACTGTATTGGTATTAATGCGGTATATTCTTCTTATAAAGCATCGCATCTATGCCCACAACTGCCTTCCATCCTTTTTGATTGATATTTTTGTTTAGGTTTAAGTAAATTATTATTATATTGAGTTACTGTTGGCATATATTTATATGTTATGTGGTTCTTAATTAAGTATATATATATTTATGTATATTGATGGTAATATAGAGCAATTGTATATTTATATATTTTTCAATAAGTGATTTACAACTCTACTTATACAGAGATACTGTAACTAATTTACGTAAGATAAGGAAATACAAATGTAAAACAGAAATACAAAATACAGAAGCTAAGCTTTATCCTTAATAGGTAATACATATTGGGTTATTAAAAATATTTATATACTTTTAAAATATAGAACAAATTTATAATAAGGATATTGTGCATATTTATTGCTCAAATTAAATATATATTTTGGCTTGTTATTTAAGGATTTTACTATTTTTAAAGTGCTTTTGTATAAATTATAATTGATAGAAAAAAGTGGACCATTTTAAATGAAAAGTTGCTAAAAAAAAGACTGGATGGGAGCCTTCTGTATAAGTCTTAAGCAAGGCTTGTTACAATTGGTGGAAAAGGGCAAATTCAATTTGAAATACACACCTGTGGGAATTGATCCCCACACTCGTGGAGATTAAATAGAGGTTGGAATGTCAACTAGAGAGCTTTGAGTGTAACCCTTGAGCAAGGCTAGTGTAATGCCTCTAAATACTCTATACACTTTACTATAAAGACGATGTCACCAAACACTCGTCTCGATAAAACTTAAAAGGGTATTATGTTTGAAAGAATTTATATTAACATTTCTCATTCATTCAATCCTCAAAGTCTTCAAAATCGTATCATTAATAGAACAAATTTAAGTGAAATTCTCGATATTTTGATGACAAGTACATATAATATATACATATATCAGTTTAATATACAAAAGTCCCTTATTAATTTCAATTTATAACTATAGTTATACTTCTCTCACTTTCCACAAATATGTACAACTGTCATTCAAAATATGATAACTCTACTATTGAAATATTCAAAATTCATTATACAAAATACTTTTCAAAAGACCATTTTTGTGATGTAGTTAATCTGGATCTCCTCAACTCTCACTCTATAAATTCTTTTAGTCTCACTTGATCTGCGAATCATAAACAAATCTAACACGCTAAGCAAAGCTTAGTGGTACTTGTGTAATCACAATTTGTAAAAGAATATAATAAAAGAGAAATATCCATTGAGTATTCATTTATAAAGAAAAAGAAAACACTACCATAGAATCTTAACAAAATATGAAATTTAGAATATTTATAAATCAATCAATCACAATATTGAAAAACACAAGGTTCAAGGTATCTAAGCAAATTTAAATAATTGACGTAAGTTTCTTATTTTAATAACTTCTCTTATTTTGCTTGCACAAACTGAATTCAAACCTTATAATCTTATAATAGGTCACTGATAGCAAATTAATGACCACTATTAAAAATATGGCCAAGCGCCCACTATTAATACAATGTATTCACTTTTGGCAAGTATGCCCACTGTCATTGATGATATATTGCATCCACTATCACAATGGATATCGACCCTCTTGCTAGCTATTCAGTCCAAAAATAGGTTTAATACCAGTATGGTTCAGATAGTTCACTACTTTTTTATTCCCAGCTAAGTATTTATTTACACATCACTTTAATAAACATTACTATAATCCATATTCAACACTTTCAACATTGCATAATTCTAACTTTCTAAATTGATAATCTTGCATACTTTTGAGAAAAACTCATGTGAAAAATGTTAGTTAAAAAGAAAATTGCATTAAGAAAATAAATGAAGTATTTTGAGGTTAAAAAAAGAAGAAAATTAGGGTTATAGAGTAGACATGGATGTATTCAATGAATCCACACGACAATGCTAATAAAAACCTTGCTGGAAGTGAAACTAAAAAAGCTAGAAAATCCACACACCCGTGTGAATTGCTCCACACACCTGTGAGTTTCAAAACCTTACTGGAAATAAAATTTCAGAAGTTGAAAAATCCACACACCCGTGTATTTCAAAATCTTGTTGGAAATAAAATTTCAGAAGTTGGAAAATCCATACATCCATATGAATTGCTCCACATGCCCGTGTATTTCAAAACCTTGTTGGAAATTAAATTTTAGAAGTTGAAAAATCCATACACCCATATAAATTGCTCTACATACCTGTATGTTTTTTCAGACTCCTTCAAACCTAAAAATTCACCTTTTAATGAGCTAAAAGCCACTCTAACCTTCATTTTATGGTAGAATCAACATCAACACACTTAATATATAATTAAAGTGAACTAAAAAGCAAACTCTTCATGCAAAAGGTTCCTTAATCATTTTTTTATAAAACCTTAATTATTCAATCCTTTAATAAATAATTCAATTAAAATGATTCAACTAGCTTACATTAGCATTAAAATTCAAAGAAAACCAATTAAATTGCAAATTATTAGAACAGAAGCACATACCTCTTCAAAGGATTCCTCTCTTTCTATGTTCTCTCTTTCCTTTTAATTAATAGATGATAACATTGTCCACTCTAGTGAATTCTCCTTAAACTTGTATCTAAATATGAAATTCCCTTTGATTCTTGCTCAAATTGATGAAAAGAAGAAGAAAATTGGAAAGATGATTTTGAGTAGGTGAATGGCATGAATGATGATGATGGAAGAAGAAGGGAGAAGATTCTAGTCTCACTTTATATAATATCTAATGTCTTGATAGGGTAAGGGTGTGCTCACCATAACTATGGTATACCCTTTCTCTTAATTTTAATTATAATCTAATTTTTAGTTCCGTAAAATTATAAAAATAATTTTTTTAATTAATTTAAAGTCTCACATATCCATACTTCATATCCTAATTTAGTAAAATTTAATTCTAAAATCACAAGGGCATTTTCATAATTTTTATCACTTTAGGATTCTTTTTCGGAAAAACTGATTTTGTCCATGCCCAACTCAAATTTTAACTCTTTTAATGCTTAACTCATCATATTACGCTACTTATTTCAAGTTTTCAAGTCACTTTCATTGCTATACCCAATCCAATATCAATATTTGTTAGAAAATCAATGTTTAAAATTTCAAATATTGCATTTCTCTCCATCTAAAGAAATTTCATCCTCAAAATTTACTTGTTCTAGATGCTTGAAACTATTGAGGATATTGCTATCTCATTGTCTCCTCGCTCTTCCATGTGGCTTCCTCGGTTGAATGATTCATCCACAATGCCTTTACTAAAGGAATGCATTTTTTCCACAATTCTTTTACTTCACGAGCTAAGATAGCCACTAGTTCTTCTTCATAACTCAAATATGGCTAAATTTCAATAGACTCTGCTTCTATCAATATGTAGTATCCAATCTATATCCTCTAAGCATCGATACATGAAATACATTATGTATCTTGGCTAACTCTGGAGGCAAAGCTAGTTGATAGACTACTGGACTGACACATTCAAATATCTCATACAATCTAATAAACTTATGTCTTAGTTTTCCTTTCTTCCCAAAGTGAAGAACCTTCTTCCATGGCTATACTTTTAAGAATACCTTATCTCCCACATTGTACTCAATGTCCCGCTGCTTCAAATTTGCATAGGATTTTTGCCTATCCATTGCAACTTTTAATCAATCCTTTATGAGCTTCACTTTATCTTCAGTTTGTCTAATGAGATCAAATCTCACAAGCTTGCACTCACTCAATTCTATCCAGCAAAGCATAGTTCTACATCTCCTCTCATATAATGCTTCATATGATGCCATTTCAATACTCATCTGATAGTTATTGTTACAAGCGAATTCCACTAAAGGCAAATATCTATCCCATTTATCTTAAAATTCAATTACACAACTTCTAAGCATATCGTCAAGTACATGTATCACCCTTTCTCATTGGTCATCAGATTGCGGATGAAATGCAATACTGAAATGAAGTTGAGTACCCAATACTTCCTGAAAACTTTTCCAAAATCTCAAAGTAAAGCGTGGGTCTCATTTATTCATCCGATCAATCATTACCCAAATTGCATCATGTTTCTTATGGGTGTTCAGGAAACCAGTCACAAAATCCATGGTGACGCTATCCCATTTCCATTTTGGTTTTGAGATGGGTTGCAAAAGACTGGATGAAACTTGGTGTTCTGCTTTAACTTACTGACAAATTAAATATTGAGTAACATATTTAGTAATATCCCTTTTCATGCCAAGCCACCAATAGTGAGATTTCAGGTCCTGATACATCTTATTGCTTTCAGGATGTACAGTATAGATAGTATTGTAAGCTTCATTAAGAATATTCTCTTTTATCTCCTTTATATTTGTAATACACAATCAATCCTAATAATGCAAACACTATCTTCCAAAATATCATAATCTGGCTTTTTACCTTTACATACTTGTTCCATTACTTCCACTAACTTTTGATTTTGTTTCTGGGCTTCTATAACTTTTTATTTTAAAGTTGGCTTAACTCTTAATTCTGTTAACACAACACATTATATCATGTTTAGATATTTAATACACACATATATATTACAATTTATATTTATAATATACCTGCTAAAGCCTTCCAACTTAGCCCATCAGCTACCATATAGCTTTTCCAGAATAATAATCAATAATATAATCATAATCTTTAATTAATTTCATCCATCTCTTTTGCCTTAAGTTGAGCACTTTTTGTGTTAGCAAATACTTCAAACTTTTATCATTAGTCAACATATAGCATCTTTCACCATATAAATAAGGCCACCATATCTTTAGAGCAAACACAATGGTTACAAACTCTGAATCATGTGTGAGATAATTTAATTCGTGAGGTTTCAATTGCCTAGAGGAATAAGCAATCACTTTAACTTCTTACATCAATACACAACCACGCCCTTGGTAAGAGGCATCAATATAAATCACATAATCTTTACCTGAAGTTAATTGTGTCAAAATAGGCGCTTATGTCAGCATAGCCTTTAATTATTCAAAGCTAGTTTGACATTAATCATCCCATTTAAATTTAGTTTCCTTTTTAAAGAGCTTAGTTAAAGGAAGTGCAATTTTTGAGAACCCTTGTACAAATCTTCTATAATATCTAGCTAAACCAAGGAAACTCTAAACTTCTATTACATTCCTTGGTGGCTGCCAATTCAAAATAGCTTTAATTTTACTTGGACCCACACAGATACCATCAACTGATACCCGTGACCTAGAAATGCCACCTCTGCCAACCAGAAATCACATTTTGATAGCTTAGCATATAATTGATTCTCCCTTAATGTCTGTAATACTATTCTCAAATGTTTATCATGCTCCTCTCTATTTTTGGAATAAACTAATACATCATCAATGAAAACAAGAACAAAATGGTCCAAATAAGGTTTGAGGACTCGATTCATCAAGTCCATGAAAGCCGCTGGAATATTAGTCAAACAAAAGGGCATGACTAGAAATTCATAATGTCCATATCGAGTTCTAAAAGATGCCTTTTGAATATCAGTTTCTTTCACTTTCATCTGATAATATCCTGATTTAAGATCAATTTGGAGAAAACATCTGCTCCCTTCAATTAAGCAAAAAAATCATCAATCCAGGGTAACGAATATTTATTCTTAGCAGTTACCTTATTCAACTATCGATAATTTATACATAATTTTAGGGTGACATCTTTCTTCTTCACAAATAAAAATGGTGCACCCTAAGGTGATACGATATGCCTAATAAACCTTTTATCAAGCAATTCTTAAAATTGCAACTTTAACTCCTTTAATTTCAGAGGTGTCATCCTATAAGGTGGAATAGATATCGGTGTCATACCTAGAACTACATCAATAATAAATTTCACCTCACTTTTTGGCGGTACCCCAAGTAATTTTTGTGGAAAGACATTCGGATATTTACATATTGTGGGTATATCTTCCAAGGCCTTACTTGAAAGCCATGTATCAATGATATAACCAAGATAAGCTTCACATTTCTTCCTAATTAACCTCTTTGTCTTAGCAATAGAAATTAATATTTGTTATCATAAGGCATTTTCATAAATTCTTATAACTTTAGGATTCTTTTTCGAAAACATCGATTTTGTTCTTGCCTAACTCAAATTTTAACTCTTTTAATGCTTAACGCATCTTATTACCCCACTATTTTAAGTTTCCAAGTCACTTTCATCACTATACATAATCCAATATCAATATTTGTTAGAAAATCACTATTTAAAATTTCAAGCATTACAACTAGTGCCTAAGGAATGTCTAGTTCTAGAAGGATAAATCTGACAGCTGGAAGTTCCTATCTTTTTGGGACATTTGAGAAGCGAATTTTGAGACACTCTAGAAGAATATTTTGATTTTGATTTTTCTTTTTGGAATAATTATTGTTTAGGATATTAATCTCTTTTTCAATATATATTATTTTCCTAATTAGACTTTAAATAGGAAAATTCTATTAGAGTTGGAACATGACTTTATCTTAGAAGGAATTTAAGGGGGCGGTAGCCCTAGAACAAGATAACTTTAGTTGAGGACTTTGTTCTATAACTTTTGTCTATTGTTTTTTAGATATCTTTTATTTTATTTTGAGTTTTTATGTTTCAATTATGTGCAAATAATTTTTAAGTTGAAGGAGTAATTGAAGTTTCATTTCTTTCTTTTCTTCTTTAAATTTCAGTATTTATATATTTTTTGCGACTTAATCACATTATTATTTTGCTATTTATTAAAAGAGGATCCAATGTTCATTTTGTTTAACAATACAATGCCACATGAAACACCTAAATTCATTATTTTGATATTAGCAGCAATTAGGTGTAACACTAAGAAAATATATAATCTAGCTTAAATGAACTACACGGTTGAGTTTGTTGGTTATAATTAGGTCCTTCTAATTCTTAAAACTATTAATGAATTAAATTCTAAGAATATTCCTATAGAGTTGTTCATTAACAAAAGTTAAATAGCGAGCGTCTTCTAATTAATTTAAAATCTAAGGAAGAATTTTTTGTTACGAGCGTCTCCAATAACTTGAACTGGTTTATTGAGATTTACAAAGAATTATCTTGTATCAATGATCAGTCCAATGAATTAAAATTGAGATTATCATTTTAACTAAATTTATTTGGTATTTTGTAATTTATTTTAGCTATCATTTAATTTTGATTTTTAGTTTTTATTTAATTTTTAATTCTTCATTATAAAAATTCTTCGATTTTATTTTTATTATTTTCATTTTGGTTTTCAAAAGAAATTTAATAAATAATCAATTCTCTGTGGATTTTACCATATTCACTGCTATCACAATTTATTTTGTTTAAAAAATAAAAATTTTATTTTTAGTGATTTTGACATCATCACAAATAAACATTTAGAATTTTATTTGGAGAATTTAAATTTAAATATAGATATGTATATACATATATATATTAAGATAAATTAATTGAACCAACATATCACCAAAGTGATATTTTGTGAAAAAATTAAATTATTTTGAAATATATAAACGGTTGTGTACATATAATTAATATAAATATCGGTTACTCTAAAGAAAGTCTATATTTAGTATAATTATATGTGCATTTATAATAATAAACTCGTGATAATTATTTGGTTTTACATGTGAATAATAAATCAACCCAAATGAAGAGTTTTAAATATACGATGCACTTGAGCGCTAACCAAGTTTCAAATAGTTATACTTGTAAATAATAATAATAATAATAATAATAATAATAATACCCATATAATTTCGAGGTTATAAGCAACTAAAGTAAATAAAAATTATTTAAAATTCATTTTTATTCTTTTAGAGTTAATTTTATGAAATTCTATATTGTTTTTGATAAATAACTAATTCAATCTTTCAGTTTATTTGAGTTTCATTGGTAAAATTCTAATTGAATTAGAATTGATATTAAATTTTTAATAAAATTCTAATATAATTATAATATTTAGATAGATGATTGAAACAGGATTCCATTTTTACTTGTTTTTATTTTTAAAATCTAATACTGATATATAGATATATATTATATTGTTATTATTTATTGTTAGTTATAGTTATTTAATTAGTTATTATAGAGATATTGAGTTTTTGGTTCACACAATTAAGTTCTTTTTGTATATTTCTTATAGTAAAAGATTGGACAGAGTTTAATTGAAGATTGAAGTAATAATAATATTGAATCATCGAACTACTTTGATATCTATTTTTTAAAAAAATTTCAGTTTTATTTTTGAGTCAATTTATAAAGCGATATTAATAGAGTTATTAATAAGTTTAATAAAGTTAATACGAAATCCTAGTACATGTTCTATTTTTAGTTGGATTCAACTTTATTTGGTAAAGTTGCATTTGTTCAATTAGGATGGCTTTGATTTCATTTTTAACTTATTTTTATTTGAATTTTAATATAACTAATTTCAATAGGACTATTTTTACTTGTTTTCCTAATTAATGATGATTACGTCAATATAAAAAAAGGTAAGGGCATTATAGTCATTTCAGTTGTCAACCTTCACTTTGTGTTTTTATATATATATATATATATATATATATATATATATATAAGAAATCACTTACAAAAAAAAAGGAATTTAAAATAGTCTTAGAAAATATATAAGACCAAATAAAGACAACTTAACATGTTAAAGCTTTCCAACCTTACCTTTGAATTCATTAAAATAGAGCTTTCACTTTTTAACTACGGAAACTATAACCTTCACTAACTTTAGCATCCATTGCAAAATACTTCTCATTCTTCCTATCAAATTTGAAATCTAACGCAGTTGTGTAAGGGATTTCTTGCTCTTCTTTTATTCTTCTTTGATAGCAATTCTTATCTTCGTGAGTATCTTTATCATTTTCTTTTTCTATTAAATTTATGAGTAATGTTTAATTTTTCTTTGTTTATTATTCCTATAATATTATCTCTATTTTATTATTATTTATTGTTTTAGTTAAAATCTGACATGCTTTTTAATTAATTTTAATTTAGATCTTTAATAAATATAATGAATGGTTGTTATTTACTTTACCAAATTTATTTCCATATCACTGCAACTTGTGTATTTTTTAAATCTCAATTTATGTACCAAATGCATTATTAATATATCTAAATACTATAACTAAGTAATAAAATTTTAGGATAAAATGATTTATCATAAAATATAATTTGCTATGATAATGTTTAATTGTGTCACTAGATATATTATTTGTGAAAATGAAGAAATTTTGTCACGATTATTTATTGAGTAGAAACTTCTCACTTTCTATTCTTTCTGGCAAAAAAGTAAATAAGAAAATATCAATAACATATGATAAATTAATTTATCACAACTAATGAATCAATTGCGATAAGATTTCATGCCGTCACCATATAATTCTTTATGTTAATAGCCTGTTTTTTCACAGTTCCCTATTTTAATAAATTTCAATAAATGAAATCTATCATCAAATAATTTATTTCTTGTGATATACAGATTCTTCTCTACAAAGATATTTTATGATTATACAAATATTTTTGATATATTATGTGATAAAAATAATTTGTTAAAAATTATAAAATCCTCACATTAAATTAGATGTAGCGACGATATACAAATCATTGCTTTACACCTATTCTTTCCATAGTACAAAAATTCTTGACATAATTTAGCACGAGAAAAAAAAACTTTTTGGTTTAACTTTAAATGATTAATTGTTTTGCATTATGTCTACCTTCATTTTCCATTCAAATTTTAACTAGCTTTATTAGAAATATATTAAGTAAATCTCAATAATTAAAAAATATAAATGTTTAAAAAAAAATGGGATTATAAAAATTAATAGGAATCTAACATATATCTTTTTTGTTGTACATAACAATAACCTTAGAAATATAAGAAATATTCATATTCAAAATGAAAGTCTCAAGGGTTGGATTAAGAGCAATTATATAATAAAGGGTTAACATGGAACAAAAATATATTTTAAGGGCATTATAATTATAATATTACAATTAATTCTCCCTATGACTTCACTTTTTATTTTAACTTCCCTCCTTAAATTTGACTTCCGACTTAGTGAGAACTCAAGAGAATTTAGTAATCGTGAATAACACCAAGATGTTTTCCAATTAGTATTTTCATGATAAGAGAAATAAAAATATTGAACAAATGAAAATCAAGAAAAGAAATAAAATTTATATACCATAATTTAACATTAAAACTCATCATCATCATCATTGCCGTCTTCATTTTGTCGGCTATCAATATCCACTTCTTTTTCTTTGTCTTCAAAATCCTCATCGCAATAATTAATAATAGTATCATCTTCATCATCAGTTGACTCATCATCAATTAAATCATTAGTAAGTGTTGAAGCATTCTTTGAAAGTACAACAATAATATCAACTTCTTCTTGAAAGTTATCATTTCTAGTCAATGATTCTATATTTTCATCATCACTTCATTCAATCTCACTATCTTGAATTACTTCATACTATTGTTATGCCTCATCATTGAATATTAAGTCACCATTATCATCATGATTTTCTTCATTTTCCAAAACATTATATACATTCCTAGGATAATATTTTTGGACAATTTTCCAATTTCCCTCATTTTTTATGCCATCAATGTAAAAAGCTTGCTCTAATTGTGATGCCAACACAAAAGAATCATCTACATACCATTTTTTATTAACATTTAACACTCAATAAATGACCATATTTCTTTGATCCATTTCTTTTATCTCTAATTTTCCACCAATCAGACTTAAATATAAAAACATGATTCCTATGATAGTATTCAAGCTCAGTGATATGTGTTAACATACCATAAAAATCATTCTCTTTGGAATTATGTTTTCCTTTTACCACAATCCCATTATTTTGAGTGCAACAATACTTATCACGTTCAATAGTGTAAAATCTAATTCCATTCTACTATACCTTGCAACTCAAATATTAAGACCTAAACCCAATACATATAAATAGTATGTTGATTCAAGTGATCCATTCAAATTCAATTATATCACCTAAAAAAGAAAATTCAAAGTAACATAAGTAATTAAGCATAAAATGAATATTCGAAAAAGAAAAGATAGCTACATGTTACTTAAACCATGATGGAAATTCATTTTGATGTCTTTGTTACACATTGACAAGATTTTATGCTTCAATTTCTTCATTGTGTAAACTATAAATATAAGATAACATATTAGTAGATAAAAAGACAACTATGAAATTAACTATTTATTATAATTATAATTTATTATAATTATAATTTATTACATCAAGAATTGAATTGCAATAATGCTTTATATCTTCACAGTTATTGAGTATGTACAATTGAATTTTACCTAGATGAAGATAACACACCATATGTTGGAGCCCCTAAAGTACTTGCCTTTTGTGAAAAAATTAAGAATCCACCGTTCATCCCCATTTGAACACCTTCAAAATTTCTTTTTACTCTATTATATATGGTTTTAACTCCATGATAGTATAATGAACAACGCTGAAGACATTCTTTAGTAATGTATGCCTCAACAATGGATTCCTCAGGACATGCTTTGTTGAACACCGAGACTTTTAATATACATAAAAACCTATTCATATTCATATCATGCAAAATAAAATGAATACAATGGTAAAACATAGTTATATAAAAAAGGATAAAAAAAATTAAATTGAAATATTTTATCTAAATTATCTTTTAATGAAGTACATCCTTCGATAATGAATTGGTCCTGCTAATTCTATTTCATGGGTAAATGAACTGAAAAATGAATCATGATCACAAAGAAAGATGAAGGATATATCATTTCAAGTTTACACAATATAAAAATAATATCATATTGAAGATTCTTCAATCTAGCTCTGTCAAATGTTTTGCCACATAAATCGTTAAAGAAAACACTCAACTCAGATAACATAATGTAAAGATCCTTATGCAAATAACCACGCGCTGCAATTGGAAGTAGATGTTATATGAATACATGATAATCTTGGCTTTTAATTCCATATAATTTACAAGTTTGGACATTTACACATTGAGATAAGTTTGAGGCATACCTATCAGGTAATTTAATTAATTTCAGCCACTCGAAGAATTTTTCCTTTTTGATGATGAAAAAGTATAACATGCTAGAGGTATTAAATACCTATCACCAGCTTTTTGTAAGTGTTGTTCCTTCATTATACCCATTTTCTCCAAATCAAAATGAGCCTTAAAATTATCTTTTATCTTTCCATCTTTGCTCATTAATGTGCCAAATATATTTTCACATAAATTGTTTTCAATATGCATCATATCTAAATTATGATGCAATTTCAATGTTTTCTAATAAGGCAATTTAATATATATATATATATATACTCTTTTTAGTCTAATTTAACTCTTGATCTATACACTGACACTTTTTTTGTTAGAAAGCTTCCCAAATTTTGCACCGAAGAAGAAGAATTATTATTATTAACACCTCTCTAAGTATAATTAGCCATACAATAAGCAAGCAAAAAAATAAGCATTATTTATCATAATGGAGGTAAAGGAGGCTAAGGAGAGCTTTTCGAGATAAAAGGGCTCATCTAAATAAGATTTACATATTTAAGGTGAGTTATAGCTTTATTTACACTATTCTTTTATGAGTTATAACCCAATTTGCATTCCCATTTGTGATTCAAAAGATTAATATTGGACAACTCTTGTCTTCCAATAGTTCCTATTTGAGTTGATTGCTATTATTCTACTTTATTCTTTTTTAAACCCTAATATCATTTATTGAGAATTTTATATTGTTATGAACCTTATGAATTTACCTTATTGATTTTAATTATCTATTACGATCTTATGCCTTTATATGTATGCATTTGTGACAAACCTAAACTTAGTGAGGACTATACCATTAGACTATATGCACATGGAGTTTTGTATAAAAGAGAGAAGTTATTACCCTAATATGAGGCTTAGAGCATATATGTTATATAATGTTGTCACTTTGTATGCTTATGTTTTCTTCTATACAACCCCGTTGGTTATGATTTATTTATTTTGTTATAGGTTGATGGGCAATATATTAATAACCCTTTCCTGATTGAATAAGCCATTATATATAAGTTATGCTTGTTAAGCCTTTTATTCAATGCCATCATGATGGTTAGCAATCACCCCATTACCAATACATCTCATGTTATATACTCACTAAGTTTATGACTCACTAGATTTTCTGTGGTTTTAGGCATACAAGATAGCAGTTAGAGTGGTCCTGATTTCTTTGTTGGAGGATTTCTCTAAAGCTCTATTAGTTATAAATATATGGAATAGTGTGTATAGTAAGTGAAGATGACATAAAAAATAAATAAAGATGTTTAATAAATATTCATGCACGAATGTGCAATGCCACTAAGATAATCTAATATATATGTATGTACATTTGCACATATGACAGATAATTAATAATAATCTTAGATAATAATAAAATTAATTTAAGCATACATATGATACAGAAAAATCTAAGGGCTAATCAAGGTTCTATGCGATGCCAGGCGGTCTTAAGCCAGCCTAGTTCTTAAGACCATCATGCCTCCAAATTGAGGTGTGACATGAAGTAAATCTCACAACAGGGAAAATGTTTCTTCATAATCAATACAATTCTATTATACATACCCTTTTATTACTAGGCAAGCCTTGCATTTATCAATTGAGCCATCAAATTTGTTATTGATTTTAAAAACCAATTATTTCCATGATCAATTAATTCTCAAACTTGGTTTGACCTTATAGACTTCATATCTTCTTCCATTACTTTCATCCATTTTTTCTTAGCGGGATAATTAAGGCCCCATGTAGATTCTTTAGGTCTTTCTCATCTTATGGAGTTACTATAAAAGATTCCCCTTTAATTTCAAAATGATGATAGGGAATACGTTTAAGGCTCATTTGTCATATATGAGATTGACAAATTGATTTATCAATATTTATATTACTCCCACTTGGACTTATATTCATAATTAGGTCCACCACAGGTTTTAATTGAGAATTTTATGAAACTAATTCATGATCTCCTGAATTACTCCCACTTGAAAGTGGATCCATTATTGGTTTGGTCCTAAGTTTCATATATAGTTAGGTCTTGACCTATCTCTCTCTATTTCAGAAATTCATTTCTCTAAGAATATCTCGTGATTCAAATCTAATTATGTGGCCACTTGTTTTCTCTCTAAGGAAAATATATTCTTAGAACTGTTCATAATATCTTATGAAGATACATATCTTCTCTCTTGAACCAAATTTTCCATATCCGTGAGAGGATTCATGAGCATAAGTAACACATCCCTAAGGTTTTAAAAAAATTAAGTCTAATTCATAGTTAGTCCATAACTTATATGGAGTTGACATAATTAATTTGGAGGGCACACAATTAAATACAAAAGTGGCAGTTAATAATGCATCATCCTAATAGTGGATAAGTAAATTTGCTTGTGTCATCATTGACTTAACCATTTCTAGCAGAGTTTTATTTCTCTTTTTTGCAATATGGTGCATGGTGCTATGTGCTATGGCTATACCGCAAGTGCACGGATCGCCCAAGTAATATAGTAGTGAGTGAGTTATCGTTCCACTGGGGACAAGGCCAAGTACTAGTGCAAATCTTAACCGTTGTTTAGCAAATTAATAGTTGTGTGATGCTTTTTAACTAAAAACAACTAATTTAATAACTGAAAATAAAGGGAAATTAAATGTTGTGCAAAAAGAATTGATAATAATAATACTATCCAGATATTGAATCCCCCTAACCTCAATAATATTTATGATCAATCAATTCAGCTAAATCATTTAATAGATTTGAGTTGGCATTCCTCTAAATTAGACTAAAACCTCTCTCGAGTGGATTAATCCCTAATCACTAAGTAGAGTGCTGGAATCTCTTCTCAAACACAATTAAATAGGTCTTGCATTAAGAACAAAGAACTATGAACCAAAGGATCTTGTAAGTCTATCTCTAGTACTCCAATCAATCCTCAACCCTTATGAGTATTCAATTCATATCAAGCTTTCTCAAGTCAATAATATAAAAATGGCAACCAATCAATAAGCATGCTGATAAGTACACAATTAATGATATTTTATTCCCATTTCTTAATATGATTATTATCAAATTGAGTTTAATTTGTTTGTTCAAAGTGCAATTTAAGGATAATTTCAGGAATTCTCGATAAATTGAGGCTTTTGGTCATTACGGAGCAATTACGGATGAAAGTAGAAGAAAAGAGCAAAATCAGCCAATGGACACGTCCACGAACACGGGCGTGTCGTCAGACGTGCCCCTGTTACTGCATTCAGTGGATATGACACGCCCAGTTGCATAGGCGTGTCACCAAACGTGCCATTTGTCCAGAGTCACAGTAGCTTCAACACGCCCAGGACCACGGGCGTGCTCATGATCGTGCCATTTACCCAAAGTCACAGTAGCTACGACACGCCCAGGTTCACGGGCGTGTCAATGAGCGTGTAATTCATCCAGACTCACAGTAGCTGTTACACGCCCGGTACCACGGGCGTGCCAAGGAACGTGCCTTTTATTCAGACTTACAGTAGCTATGACACGTCCAGGAACACGGGCGTGTCAGTGGACGTGCCTTTGGTTCATCACAGTGCCTATAACACGCCCAGGAACACGGCCGTGTCAGTGGTCGTGTCACCTGTCGAAAAATGAGATTCTTTGCACTGATTGGGGAATAAGTGGGGGACAACAGCTGGCCTTTGTCAAAAAGAAAGAACAAGAAAAGGAGAGCTTGCCTAAATCAGGGAAAAGGGTGATGAACCAAGGGAAAGTGGTAGACAATGAATGGGATTAGTGAGCTGGAAGCATGGGCTAGAGATTTGGAGGGAAATAAAAAGAGAAGAGGGGGAGAAGAACAGCAGTTTTTGCTGGAGCATTGCTGGAAACAGAGGAAAAAGAAGAGGAGGAAGAGCCATCTGCTGGAGCAAAGAGAAGGGTCTTGAGCTGAGATTGAAGGAAGATCAACACCATACTCAAACCCTAAACCAAGAATCAAGAGCTCAAGTGAAGAAATACAGATTCACTGCTATGAATTGTTTGGTTTCTCTTACTTATTTATCTTACTCTGTTTTTCTAGCTGTTAATATGAACTAAATCTTTCTCTATCTAGATGTTGATGAACCCTAGCCAATTTGTATGAATTGAACAATTATATTCAGTTGAATCAATTAGTTGAGTTGCTTTATTCTTATGATATCTGTTGTTATTTCCAATTGATAATAGCATGCTTGTTGATTGGTTATTATTTTCATATTATTGACTTGAGAAAGCTTGATGTGAATTGAATACTCATAAGGATTGAGGATTGATTGGGGTACTAGAGATAGACCTACAAGATCCTTTGGTTTATAGTTCCTTGTCATTAATGCATGATCTATTTAATTGTGTTTTGAGAAGAAATTCCAGCACTCTACTTAGTGATTAGGGATTAATCCACTCGAGAGAGGCTTTAATCTAAGTTAGAGGAATGCCAATCCAATTTGATTAAACGATTTAGCTGAATGGATTGTTTATAAATATTATTGAGGCTAGGGGGATTCAATATCTGGATAGTTCTATTATTATAAATCTTTTGTGCACAGCATTTAATTTCCTTTCATTCATTAATTAGTTAATTTTAGTTACAACACATCACACAACTATTAATTCACTAAACAACGATTAAGATTTGCACTAGTACTTGGCCTTGTCCCTAGAGGAACGACATTCACTCACTATTATATTACTTGAGCGACCCGTGCACTTGCGGTAATTGCATATAGCATACGAAACGCATCAAGTTTTTGGCGCCGCTGCCGGGTACAACGGTTTCAATATTAGTAACATAATTAAGATTGTTGATTTAGTTTTCTTTTTAATCGTTTTTAATTTTAGTTCTTGCTGGTTTACTATCATTGTAGGTATTTCTTATTGTTTATGACCAGATCTAGCTCATCCCAACTACTGGAGTTAGACCCAGAACTAGAGAGAACGTTGAGGAGAAAGCAAAAGGAAGAAGAGGAGGCAGATCTGGAAGACGTAAGTTCAAGAATCAATCTGGAAATTGAACAAGAAGAAGTATTCGAAGTGATGGAAGGAGCTGGACCAAGAACGATGCAGGAATTTGCTAAGCCTAACTTGAATGGGGCTGAATCGAGTATCCGGAGGCCGACTGTTGCTGCAAATAACTTCGAGATTAAGGCGAATGTGATTCAAATGGTGCAGCAAACTTGTCAATTCGATGGGTTCCCGGATGAAGATCCTAATGCACATCTTGAGAATTTTCTGGAGATTTGTGATACATTTAAGATAAACAATGTCTCAGAAGATGCAATTAGGCTGAGATTGTTCCCATTTTCTCTCAGAGACAGACCAAAGAAGTGGTTGAAATCCTTCCCTCCAGAAACTTTTACCACTTGGGCCCAATTGGCAGAGAAGTTCTTAGAGAAATACTTCCCACCATCAAAAACTGCCAAGTTGAGAAATGACATCTCATCCTTTTTGCAACAAGATGGTGAGACTCTGTATGATGCCTGGGAGAGATTCAAAGATTTGCTGAGAAGGTGTCCGCATCATGGACTTCCACTTTGGCTCCAAATTCAAACATTTTATAATGGATTGAATTATGTAAGTAAACAATCCATTAATGCAGCAGTTGGTGGTACCATCAACAATAAGACACCTGAACAGGCAAGGGACTTAATTGAAGATATGGCCATCACCAATTATCAATGGCAAGCACCAAGAGAGCAAGGGAAGCTGAAGGCCATGGGATCGCACCAATTAGATCCGGTGGTGGCATTGACAGCCCAATTAGAAGCATTGAATATGAAGTTTGATTCTTTGGCTTCTTCTTCATCTGGGAAAGTTATGCAGGTAATGTCTTGTGAATGGTGTGGAGGTGGACACCAAAGTCAAGAGTGCCAAAGTGGCAACATGTTTGCCAAGCAAGAACAGGTAGATTATGTTGGGAATATGCAAAGACCACAACAGAATAATCCATACAGCAACACATACAATCCAGGGTGGAGGAATCATCCAAATTTCTCATGGACCAATCAAAATAATCCAAGACCTCCCCCTGGATTCCAGCAACCCCAACATCAACAAGCTGCCCCTCCAAGAAAGAGTAGTTTGGAGGACATGATGGAAAATTTTGTAGCAGCTTCTGAAACAAGGTTTCAATCAACTGAAACCACCCTTAGAAATCAACAAGCCTCCATTCACAATTTGGAGAATCAAGTGGGGCAAATTGCCAAATTGCTCAGTGAGAGACCACAGGGAAGTTTACCTAGCAACACTGAGGCAAACCCCAAGGAGCAACTTAAGGCAATTATGCTAAGGAGTGGTAAAGAAATCAATGAAGATGTGGAAAAGAAAAGGGCTGAAGAGCAAGCAAAAGAAAAAGAAGATGATCCTCCTACCACTTCGGGAGAGAAAGCTGCACTTGAAAGTGAAAGAGAGAAGCAGCCACAAGCAAGCAGCCCCAATTTGAAGGAATACCGACCTAGAGTGCCCTATCCGGCAAGACTGAACAAGGACAAGATTGATGCCCAGTTCGGTAAGTTCCTTGAACTTTTCAAGCAATTGCATATTAACATTCCATTTGCTGAAGCACTGTCACAAATGCCTAAGTATGCTAAATTTTTAAAAGATATCCTTTCTAACAAAAGGAAACTTGAGGAAGTATCTTTAGTGCATTTATCTGAAAAAAGTTCAGCAATTTTGCAAAGCAGATTACCTAAGAAATTAAAAGACCCAGGTAGTTTTACCATTCCATGTTTTATAGGTAATCTTGAGGTTAAAAGTGCTTTAGCTGATTTGGGGGCTAGCATAAGTGTCATGCCCTATAAAATGTTTAAAGAGCTAGGCATTGGTCAACCTAAACCAACACTTATGACCATCCAACTTGCCGATAAATCGGTAGTCCACCCTCGTGGCATAATAGAAGATGTGTTGGTAAAAGTCGGGGATTTCATTTTCCCCAATGATTTTGTTGTCATTGACATGGATGAGGATGCGGATGTTTCGCTTATTCTTGGTAGACCATTTTTGAATACAACCCATGCCCTTATTGATGTTCATGACGGCACATTGACTTTGAGAGTGGGTGAGGAGAAAGTAATTTTTAGGATACAAGATGCCATGAAACATTCACTTTCACTGGATGAGGCGGAATCATGCAATGATATTGTTGAGCATGAGACCGTAAATTGTTTAACTAACATTGTTTCCAAGGATCCCCTTGAGTTGTGTTTATTGCAGGAAAATATCGAGGGTCAAGAAGCAATGGAGCAGCTTGTTTTTCTTGAAGCAAGCAAATCATTCAAATGCAGGGCATATGAGACCATTGAAATGCCAAAGGAAGAAAAGCCAAAACCATCGGTGATTGATCCACCCAACTTGGAACTGAAGCCTCTTCCGGATCACCTTGAGTATGGGTTTTTGGCAGATAAAAAGAGATTGCCCATAATTCTGAGCTCCCACCTATCTTCTAAGCAAAAAGAAAAACTCATCCAGTTGTTGCAGAAACACAAGCAAGTGATTGCTTGGAAGATAGCAGATATCAAGGGGATTAGTCCATCCTATTGCACTCACAAGATACTGATGGAGGATGAATTCAAGCCAGTAGTGCAACCACAAAGGAGGCTAAACCCAAAGATGAAAGATGTTGTTAAGGCTGAAGTGATCAAACTACTTGATGCAGGGATTATATATCCGATCTCGGATAGTTCTTGGGTGAGCCCAGTTCAAGTAGTACCGAAGAAAGGAGGGATGACTGTGATCCCTAATGAAAATGATGAGTTGATTCCAACAAGAACGGTTACTGGTTGGAGGGTTTGCATTGACTACCGAAAATTAAATGATGCAACTAGAAAGGATCACTTTCCTTTACCCTTCATTGATCAGATGTTGGAGAGACTATCCGGCCATGAATACTACTGTTTTTTGGATGGCCTTTCAGGCTATTTCCAAATTCCCATTGCACCAGAAGACCAAGAGAAGACTACATTCACCTGCCCATATGGGACATTTGCATATCGAAGAATGCCATTCGGGTTGTGTAATGCACCTGCAACTTTCCAAAGGTGCATGATAGCAATCTTTGATGAGCTAATAGAGGATATTATGGAGGTGTTTATGGATGATTTCTCAGTCTATGGCAGCTCATTTGAAAAGTGTTTGGGGAACCTTGAGAGGGTTTTGATGAGATGTGAGGAAACAAATTTGGTGCTGAATTGGGAAAAGTGTCATTTCATGGTTCAAGAAGGAATCGTGTTGGGACATAAGATTTCAAGCAAAGGCATTGAGGTGGATCGGGCAAAGATAGACATTATTGAGAAGCTACCACCACCCACATCTGTGAAAGCCATCAGAAGTTTTCTAGGGCATGCGGGTTTTTATCGAAGGTTCATTCGAGATTTCTCTAAGATAGCCCGTCCATTGACAAGACTCCTTGAGAAGGATGTCGATTTTGTTTTTGATGAGGAATGTCTGAGAGCATTCACTACCCTAAAGGAGAAATTGACCCATGCTCCAATCATGGTAGCTCCTAATTGGAATCTACCATTTGAACTGATGTGTGATGCAAGTGACTTTGCAGTAGGAGCAGTTTTGGGCCAACGCAAAGAGAAATACTTCCAGCCAATCTACTATGCGAGCAAGACCTTAAACGCAGCTCAAGCCAATTACATGACTACAGAGAAAGAGCTGCTAGCTGTGGTCTTTGCCTTTGACAAGTTTAGATCATATCTAATCTTGTCAAGGGTGATTGTGTATACAGACCATTCAGCTTTAAGGTACTTATTCGCAAAAGTTGATGCTAAACCTAGACTAATCCGATGGGTTTTGTTGTTGCAGGAATTCGACTTAACAATTCAAGATAAGAAAGGAGCCGAAAATCTTGCAGCGGATCATCTCTCTCGCTTGGAGAATCCAACCCTAGAGAGACTTGAAGAAGGGGACATTGATTATCACTTCCCCGATGAACAGCTATACGCCATGGTAAGTGAGGTAAGTGGTTTAAATTTTGAAACACCATGGTTTGCAGACTTTGCAAATTATTTAGCTGTTAGGGAACTCCCTAAGGACCTAACTTATCAAGCAAAGAAGAAATTCTTTTCTGATCTAAAGTATTATTTTTGGGAGGATCCCTTTTTGTTTAAGTTGTGTAAGGATCACATGATCCGAAGATGTGTGGCATGGCCCGAATCAATGAATATCCTTAGTGAATGCCATGCCGGACCAGCTGGTGGTCATATGGGGGCAAATAGAACTGCTCAAAAGGTGTTAGAATCAGGATTCTATTGGCCCACTTTGTTTAAAGATAGCTACGAATTTGTAGTTCGCTGTGATCAATGCCAAAGGGCTGGAAACATTTCATCTCGTGATGAGATGCCCCAAAATGGGATCCTAGTTTGTGAAATTTTTGATGTTTGGGGGATTGACTTTATGGGACCATTTCCCAACTCTTTTGGCAACAAATATATTTTGGTAGCTATTGATTATGTGTCTAAATGGCCTGAAGCCCAAGCCTTGGCAACCAATGATGCTAGGGTTGTAGTGCAATTTCTGAAGAAATTATTTTCTCGATTTGGCACGCCAAAAGCAATTATCAGTGATAGGGGTACTCATTTTTGTAACACTCAGCTTGAAAAGGTTTTAAATAGATTAGGAGTTACACACAGGTTTGCTACTCCTTATCACCCCCAAACCAGTGGCCAAGTCGAGAACACAAATAGGGAAATCAAACGAATTCTGGAAAAATCTGTTGAGCGATCCCGAAAGGATTGGTCCAAGCAATTGGACAATGCTCTATGGGCTTTTAGAACTGCTTTTAAAACTCCCTTAGGCACTACACCATTTAGGTTGGTCTATGGAAAAGCTTGCCATTTACCTGTTGAGATAGAACATCATGCATATTGGGCAATAAAACAGATTAACCTTGATCTAGCTTGTGCAGGTGAAAAGCGCAAATTGCAGGTAAATGAACTAGACGAGTGGAGGTTGCAGGCTTATGACAATGCAAGAATGTACAAGGAACGTACCAAGAGATGGCATGATGCTCACATCAAGAAGCAGAAAGAGTTTCAAGTAGGAGATCAGGTATTGCTATATAATTCAAGGCTCCGACTCTTTCCAGGTAAGTTGAAATCCCGATGGTCCGGTCCTTTTACTGTCAAGGAAGTTTTCCCTTACGGAGTGGTTGAAATAAGCCACCCGGAAAAAGGATGTTTCAAAGTCAATGGGCATAGGCTCAAATCTTATTTTGGAGGGGAAATACAGGCCTTAAAGGAGGTTTTACACCTCCAAGATTAAGGACATTTGTCCGAACGTCCAACTAATACGACGTTAAAGAAGTGCTGGGTGGGAGGCAACCCACCGTCTTTATGTTTTTGGTTTGTTTTGTCATTTTGTTTTAACTTTCTTTTCTTGAAGGGGTGGGTGTTGTTTTACCTAATTTGAAGTTGCAGAGAGAATTTGATTTTTGGTGAATAAATTGATAACACGCCCATGGACACGCCCGTGTCTGTGGGCGTGTCATTAGGTTTCTCAGGCAGTAGCTATTACACGCCCATGAACACTCCCGTGCTAGTGGGCGTGTAAATTATTTTTTCAGACAGTAGCTACTACATGGCCATAAACACACCCATGTCTATGCGCGTGTCGTTTTATTTTTCAAACAGAAGCTATCACACGCCCATGGACACTACCGTGTCCATGGCCGTGTCCCTAAAAAAAAATTTCAAAATTCAAATTTTGAACTGGGCACGCCCCAGTAACACGCCCAAACTAGTGGACGTGTTGATTGCATGTATGTCACAGTATGTACGACACGCCCATGAGCACGCCCGTGTTTATGGGCGTGTAAATTAAAATGTCATCCAGTAGCTGTGACACGCCCAGAGACACGCCCGTGTCCAAGAGCGTGTAACGCAAACTGGCTTTTAAATCGTGGGGCACGCCCAGTAACACGGGCGTGTCTCTGGGCGTGTTGACGTTTTCTATATATAGCCCCACGCCCATTTTTTCGAAAAAACTCAAATCTTCTCTCATTTTCTCTCGTTTTCTCTCAAAATTTTTGCGTTTTCTCCGGCTAATTCACACACCCATTCGTTTTTCGAAGCATTTCTACTCCCGGCTTGCATTATTGGCGTGTGATTTCTCGTTTTTTTCATTGCAACTACTCATTTTCACTTGGATTCGCAATTTCAGATTTATCAAAAATGGGCCCTCGCAAGCAATCATCGTCACAGCTTCCAGCCAAACGGGCCCGAGGGGAGGGCAGTTCCAGCCAGCCTGCTACCCGCCCAACTTCTAAATTCATGGCGGGACATAAGTGCCTCAAATTCTCCAACAGCGAGGAACGACGACGGTTCGAGTTGTTTGGCAACAAAGAATGGTCGGCACCTCGGTACCTAGACTGGGAGGCTATGGAAATGGTTAATATTGCTGCAGAAGTGAAAGAGATGATTGATCAACCGGGGTGGCCGAGAGCTTACACTTGAGTTTTACTGCACCTTTCAGTTCCAGAAGACCAAAATCTCCATCACTGAGCCGACAATTAAATTCCGACTGGGAGGACAGAGGTTCCACATGAGCATCAACGACCTTGGGGTACATCTCGGGTTGTATACTGCAGAGGAGGTCCAAACCACCGATTATCTCAGTTTCGAGGTGGATTTTGCTGAGTATGATGTTGTTCCACCTCGGGTTTGGCATGACTTTGCACCCACTGCAGATAGATATCAGCCCAAGGTCTCCAAAGCATCCAACTTCATTTCTTTCCCCTGCCGGGTGGTGCATAATTTGTTGGTTCACACACTTACAGCCAGACTGAGCAGTACAGGGGTGGTGACCTTGAGGGATCTGTTCTTTCTGCACTGCATGCAACATAAGACCCGGTGCAATGTGGCCCATGCCATCACCCATTTCTTCCATGAGCAGTCTAGGAAGGGAGCTTCAGGTGCTTTACATGGTGGCATGTATGTCACGAGACTTGCTCAACGGCTGGGAGTGTTAGATGGTTGCCTCCCCATGACGGTGGACGGTATGCCCAAGATATTGGGTATGGACACACTAAAGAGGTTGAACAGGGAACAGGTAGCTGGGCTGCGGGCTGCTCCTATGGATTCAGATTTACCAGAGGCAGCTCCTTCTGCTCCTCCCTCCGATATACCACCACCTCCACCGTCGGATTATCCTGCTGGACCTTCTGCTGCTGGACCTTATCCTGCTGGACCATCTGATGCTGCTGCACCTTCTTCTTCTGCCGGGCCTTCCTTTGTCCAGCCTCCTGCATTCCGAGATTGGCGCCAGTCAATCAATGAGGAGTGGAGTGATGACAGGAAACCCACCGAGTTTGAGTGTCAGATGTGTCGGATGGAAGGTATGATAAACAATATTGCTCTAAACCAGAATATGATCTTGACCCAGCAGGAGGACTTCCAAGCCCAGTTAGACCACGAGATCTTGAGGCGACAGTGGCTAGAGCAATCCATGTTGGAGTTCTGGCGGTATCAGGGATTTCACCCTTCACAGCCACCACCTCCACCCTATCAGCCACCTGCCCGTTCACCAGCACCTGCACCGGAACCCTCTCCACCAGTTGATGTCTCCGATGATGATGAGACCAGCAGTGATTAGCACATTTTTATTTTGATGTCGTCCTTTATTTCTTTACTTATTTATTACGCTTTTTAGTTTTTCTTCTTTTACGTGCTTTTGGATTAGTATTATTATTATTTTCTTTAGCTTTGTTTCGTTTCTTTATTTATTTATATATATTAACCTTGTTTGGAGTGCATTGTAGAATACTATTTTGCTACAATACCTCCTTCACCGCACTCTTGGCACCGTACTCATTTGCATCCACTCTTGGACTTGAAAACGGGCAGTAATTATCTCTCTTCATTGTTTCATGTTTTGCGCACACATTGAGGACAATGTGCATCTTAAGTAAGGGGGAGAGGTATACTTTATTGAATAAATTTCTACTTCAATTTTTTTTTATTCATTTGTCTCAATCAATGCCTGTTAAGTAAGCTAAATTGTTATGATAAGTATAATTTGATGTGATTTCCCTTTACATGTTAAACTAATTTGAAATTTCATAAATGACAATTTCTTGTTGAGGTTAACTTAGTGATTTCGATCAATTGTTGAGGATCGATTGTAATGGCTATAGTTAAGTTGTGGATCGATGGAAATTGGAACATTTCTAGAGTTTAAAACCTTAGTTACATTTTTGAGCATAATATAATTCCGTAGATTCTTGAGTCGGACTTGGTACGACCCTTAAGTTTATAACCCTTGAATAAAAATAACTAAAACAAATAATTCTAAGGAGCTTTGAAAATTTTTCCCTGTTCCGCTGATTTCGACTACAAATGAGTTGGAATCATGAATAGTGCTAGTAGCCATTTGAACGGTGATTCTAGCTGAGTAACCGGGGGTCGGCATCACAAATGTTTACCTTCGCGTCAAAAGGCTAGTATCAGTTTAAACAAGTCGGGCTCCTTAAAACATCAAAATAAAATAAATAAAATAATAAATAAAATAATAATAATAATAATAATAAATAAAAATAAATAAATTTTGAGGGTTAGAATGCTTAAGAGAAAACTCACGTTTTTCGCACTTTGTTCATGGCATTTGAATTTGCTGGAATTTTATGCTCAATCGTTTAACTCTGGATTTTTAGGTTTTAGGTAATGTGAAATTTTTATTTTTATTTTGAAACTTCTTGATTCAGCTGTTATGATTGTGAATTATTTTGATTGAGAAAGTGAGGTTATCCGATTCGAGTATTGTCAAAACTCTATTTTTCTTTTTGAATATAGAGGGAGTCTGTCATTTATGCTTATTACAGTAATTTAGTTTGCTTGAGGACAAGCAAAAACTCAAGTGTAGGGGAATTTGATAAGTACATAATTAATGATATTTTATTCCCATTTCTTAATATGATTATTATCAAATTGAGTTTAATTTGTTTGTTCAAAGTGCAATTTAAGGATAATTTCAGGAATTCTCGATAAATTGAGGCTTTTGGTCATTACGGAGCAATTACGGATGAAAGTAGAAGAAAAGAGCAAAATCAGCCAATGGACACGTCCACGAACACGGGCGTGTCGTCAGACGTGCCCCTGTTACTGCATTCAGTGGATATGACACGCCCAGTTGCATAGGCGTGTCACCAAACGTGCCATTTGTCCAGAGTCACAGTAGCTTCAACACGCCCAGGACCACGGGCGTGCTCATGATCGTGCCATTTACCCAAAGTCACAGTAGCTACGACACGCCCAGGACCACGGGCGTGTCAATGAGCGTGTAATTCATCCAGACTCACAGTAGCTGTTACACGCCCGGTACCACGGGCGTGCCAAGGAACGTGCCTTTTATTCAGACTTACAGTAGCTATGACACGTCCAGGAACACGGGCGTGTCAGTGGACGTGCCTTTGGTTCATCACAGTGCCTATAACACGCCCAGGAACACGGCCGTGTCAGTGGTCGTGTCACCTGTCGAAAAATGAGATTCTTTGCACTGATTGGGGAATAAGTGGGGGACAACAGCTGGCCTTTGTCAAAAAGAAAGAACAAGAAAAGGAGAGCTTGCCTAAATCAGGGAAAAGGGTGATGAACCAAGGGAAAGTGGTAGACAATGAATGGGATTAGTGAGCTGGAAGCATGGGCTAGAGATTTGGAGGGAAATAAAAAGAGAAGAGGGGGAGAAGAACAGCAGTTTTTGCTGGAGCATTGCTGGAAACAGAGGAAAAAGAAGAGGAGGAAGAGCCATCTGCTGGAGCAAAGAGAAGGGTCTTGAGCTGAGATTGAAGGAAGATCAACACCATACTCAAACCCTAAACCAAGAATCAAGAGCTCAAGTGAAGAAATACAGATTCACTGCTATGAATTGTTTGGTTTCTCTTACTTATTTATCTTACTCTGTTTTTCTAGCTGTTAATATGAACTAAATCTTTCTCTATCTAGATGTTGATGAACCCTAGCCAATTTGTATGAATTGAACAATTATATTCAGTTGAATCAATTAGTTGAGTTGCTTTATTCTTATGATATCTGTTGTTATTTCCAATTGATAATAGCATGCTTGTTGATTGGTTATTATTTTCATATTATTGACTTGAGAAAGCTTGATGTGAATTGAATACTCATAAGGATTGAGGATTGATTGGGGTACTAGAGATAGACCTACAAGATCCTTTGGTTTATAGTTCCTTGTCATTAATGCATGATCTATTTAATTGTGTTTTGAGAAGAAATTCCAGCACTCTACTTAGTGATTAGGGATTAATGCACTCGAGAGAGGCTTTAATCTAAGTTAGAGGAATGCCAATCCAATTTGATTAAACGATTTAGCTGAATGGATTGTTTATAAATATTATTGAGGCTAGGGGGATTCAATATCTGGATAGTTCTATTATTATAAATCTTTTGTGCACAGCATTTAATTTCCTTTCATTCATTAATTAGTTAATTTTAGTTACAACACATCACACAACTATTAATTCACTAAACAACGATTAAGATTTGCACTAGTACTTGGCCTTGTCCCTAGAGGAACGACATTCACTCACTATTATATTACTTGAGCGACCCGTGCACTTGTGGTAATTGCATATAGCATACGAAACGCATCACATGCTATTATCAATTGGAAATAAATTATTAAGCATCATAAAAGTAAAACAACTCAATCAAATGATTCAACTAAATATAATTATTCAATCCATACAAATAAGCTAAGGTTCATCAATATCTAGATAGAGAAGGAATTAGTTCATGTTCAAAACCAGAAAAACAGAACAAGAGAAATGAGTAAAAGAAACCAAACAATCCATGGTGAATAATTTGTATTTCTTCACTTTAATCCTTGATTCTTGGTTTAGATCTTGTATATGATGTATCTCCTTCTTCAAACTCAACTCAAGACTCTCCTTCTTGCTCCAGCAGTTGGCTCTCTCCTTCATTCTCTTTTTTTTCTTCTTTTAACTCTCTTCCAAACTCACAGCCCATACCATCCAGCTCATACCCCATACCTTCCAACTCATACCATTCTCCCTTGTCTTCCATATTCTCTTTGTTTTATCTTTCTTTTTATCACTTAGGTCAACTTTTCTTTTCTTTAATCTTTCTTTGGCAATAGCACAGTCCTTGTCCCCCACTTGTTCCTCAATCAGTGCAAAGAATTTAACTTTTCCATAGGTGACACGCCATTGACACGCCCATGTCACTGGGCATGTCATAGCCACTGTGATTCTGAATATAAGACACGTCCAGTGACACGCCCATGTCACTGGGCGTGTCACAACTACTGTGAGTCTGAATATAAGGCACGTTCGGTGACACGCCTATGTCACTGGGCGTGTCAATGCTTCTAAATGCAGTATCAAGGGCACGTCTATTGACACGCCCGTGTTCATGGGCGTGTCCATTGATAAATTTTGCTCTTTTCTTCTACTTTCATCCGTAATTCCTCCGAAATGACCATAAGCCTCAAATTACAGAGAATTCTTTAAATTAACCCTAAAATACACTTTGAACAAACAAATTAAACTCAATTGGATAATAATCATATTAAGAAATAGGAATAAAATATCATCAATTGTGTACTTATCAAATTCCCCCACACTTGAGTTTTTGCTTGTCCTCGAGCAAACTAAATCACTGTAATAACCAGAAATGACGGAATCCCTCTATGTTCAAAAAGAAAAATAAAGTTTTGACAATGCTCGAATCAGAAAACCTAACTTTCTCAACCAAGAAAAATAATTAACAATCATAACAGCTGAATCAAGAAGTTTCAAAATAAAAATTTCACATACCTAAAACCTAAAAATCCAGAGTTAAAAAATTGAGCATAAAATTTCAGCAAATCCAAATGCCGTGAACAAAGTACGAAAAACGTGAATTTTCTCTTATGTTCTCTAACCCTCAAATTTTTTTTTTAAATACATATATATGTATATATATACATATTTTAAGGAGCCCGACTTGTTTGAACTTATACTAACCTTTTGACGCGAAGGTAAACATTTGTGATGTCGACCCCCGGTTACTTAGCCAGAATCACCGTTCAAATGGCTACTAGCACTATTCATGATTCCAACTCATTTGTTTTGATTCGATAGTCAAAATCAGTGGAACAAGGAAAAATTTTCAAAGATCCTTTAATTAGAATTATTTGTTTTGGTTATTATTATTATTATTATTATTTTATTTTTTTATATAAATATATATAATTCAAGGGTCAGAAACTTAAGGGTCATACTAAGTCCGACTTAAGAATCTAAGGAATTATATCATGCTCAAAAATGTAACTAAGGTTTTAAACTTTAGTCATGTTCCAATTTCCATCAATCCACAACTTAACTGTAGCTATTACAATCGATCCTCAGCAATTGATCAAGATCACTTAGTTAACCTCAACAAGAAATTGTCATTTAGGAAATCTCAAATTAGTTTAACAAATAAAGGGAAACCACATCAAGTCACACTTATCATAACAATCTAGCTTACTTAGCAGGCATTAATTGAGACAAATGAATCAAATAGAAAGAATGAAGTAGTAAAAATTTAATCAAGAAATTATACCTCTCCCCCACACTTAAGATGCACATTGTCCCTAATGTGTGCGCAAAACAAGAAATAATGAAGAGAGAGAACAACTGCCCTTTTCATGTCCATGAGTGGATGAATATAAGTACGGTGCCAAGAGTACGGTGAAGGAGGATTTGCGTCAAAACAAAATTCTAAAATGCAAACAAAATAAGGTTAAGACATAAATAAACAAAAGAAGCAGTTCTTAAAGAAAATAACAATTTTCTAAAAGCAATTAAAAAGAAAGAAAACTAAAAAGGGTATTAAGTAAGCAAAGAAGTGGAAAATAACATAAAAATAAAATTAAAATATGGGCTAGTCAAGAATCGGTGCATCACCGGAATCGTCACTGCTGGTCTCATCATCGGAAACATCAATTTGTGGTGCAGGTGCAGGTGCCGATGCACTGGCACGTGGCTGATATGGTGGAGGTGGTGGTTGCGAAGGGTGAAACCCTTGATACCGCCAGAACTCCAACATGGATTGCTCCAGCCATTATCGTTTCAAGATCTCGTGATCCAGCTGGGCTTGGAAAGAAGTGCTCTGGTCTTGTAAAAGCTGCTGCAGCTCGTCCTGTTGGATTAAGATAATATTCTGATTCAGCTCAATATTCCCTATCTTTCCTTCAATCCTACAAATGTGACGTTCTAAATCTGTGGGTTTCCTGTCATCATCCCACTCGACATTAATTGACTGACGTCAATCCCGGAATGCAGGAGTTTGGACAAAAGAAGGTCCAGCAGAAGAAGAAGGTGCAGCAGCAACGGTCGAAGGCCCAGTGGCGGTGGATGCAGCCGGAAAATCTGACGGTGGACGTGGTGGTATATCGGAAGGAGGAGCAGAAGGAGCTGCCTCTGGTACATCTGAATCTATAGGAGTGGCCTGCAGCCCAGCTACCTTCTCCTGGTTCAGTCTCTTCAACGTGTCCATACCTAACAACTTGGGCATACCATCCACCGTCATAGGTAGGCAGCCATCTAACAGACCCAGACGACGAGCGAGTCTTGTGACATACATGCAACCATGCAAAGTACCTGATGCTCCTTTTTTTGACTGCTCGTAGAAAAAATGGGTGATGGCATGTGCGACATTGCACCGGGTCTTCTGCATCATGCAGTTCAGGAAAAACAGATCTCGCAATGTTACCACCCCTGTGCTGCTCAGCGGAGCTGTAATAGTATGAATTAATAAATTGTGCACCTCTCGGCAGGGGAAAGACTCGAAATTGGATGCCTTAGAAACCTTGGGTTGATACTTATCAACATTGGGTGCAAAGTTTTTCCAAATCCGAGGAGGAGCAACCTCATACTCAACAAAATCCACCTCGGAGTTTAGATAATTGAAGGTCTGTACTTCCTCTTCAGTATATAACCCGAGATGTACCCCAAGGTCATTAATGCTCATGATGAATCTCTGCCCTCCCAGTCTGAATTTAATCTTTGGCTCAATAATGGAAACCTTGGTTTTCTGGAACTAGAAGGTGCAGTAAAATTCCAGTATAAGCTCTCAATATGAAGGCTCATTGATAGAGAAGAGTTGATCCCACCCTGGTTGATTAATTAATTCTCAAACATCTGCTGCAATGTTAGCCTGTTCCATAGCCTCCCAATCTAAGATACGAGGTGCAGACCATTCTTTGTTGCCGAAAAGTTTGAATCGTCTTCTTTCCTCGGCATTTGAAAATCGAAGGCATTTGTGTGTCGCCATAAATTTAGAAGTTGGACTTGTAGCGGGTTTGCTGGAACTGCCTTCACCTCTTGCATGCTTGGTAGGAAGCTGGGAAGATGATTGTTTGCGAGGGCCCATTTTCGGTTACTCTACAAAACAAATAAAAAGGTTCCTCAATAACAAAAGGATAACGTGATATAGTTTAACCGAAATGCCGGCATTATAGCGATAAAGCATAACCAAACATAATCCACCTATAGCAACACATGCTTAATCAACCGAAAGCAATAAACTAACCCGAACGACAGCACAAATATACCACAATAAAATCAATTCCCACAATAACAATATATTTTCCAAAAATAACGAGCAACTAGAAACCAAAAAATGAAACAATCAATATATAATTCAAACCATTTCAAAAATAAACATACGCCAAATCAAAACGGAATTCAAAATGAAGAAAATTAAAATTAATTAAATGCCGCAAAAATTATGAGAAATAAAAACACATTAGAAAAAAAGCAAACACATCATGAAACTTCCAACTTCAAGGTAAAGACAAGAAAATACAAGGAATGTATACGAAAAATGAAAGAAAAACGAAGGAAAACGAATAAAAATTGCAAAAGTTGAGATTTCGTACCTGAAAAGCGAAAATCTGCGTGGAACGAGTAAATTCAATGGGAAAACGAGCAAATGCACGCAAATAATGCAAGCCGGAAGTGAGAATCTCTCTTAGAGTGAGTAGGTGTGTGAATGCGCCGGTTGAATTGCAAGAAGGTTGAGAGAAAATGAGAAAGAAAATTTGAATTTGTGTGAAAATGGCGTCGGTTCTATTTATAAAGACGTTGACACGCCCATTGATAAGCCCGTGTCACTGGGCGTGCCCTATAGTGTAAACGCCAGTGTGCTTGACATGCTCATGGACACGACCGTGTCAATGGGCATGTCACAGGTACTGGATGAAATCACAATCGACACGCCCAAAAACACGGGCGTGTTCATGGGCGTGTCACATATACTGAGACAAACAAGCAAACGACACGCCCACTAGTCTGGGCGTGTTTTGAGGGTATGCTGGGTTATTTATTTATTTAATAATTTAAATTTTTTTTTAGAGACACGCCCATTGACACGGGAGTGTCCATGGGCGTGTTATAGCTATTGTTTGAAAAAATAATGACACGCTCATGGACACGGGCGTGTCAATGGGCGTGTTATAGCTACTGCCTGAGAAAAATAATGACACGCTCATTGGCACGGGCGTGTCCTTTCATATGCTCAATTTACTCCTCAAAATCAAATTTCCTCCTACAAATTCAGATGAATGCAAAACAAACAAACAACCACCCAATAAAAGAAAGATAGAACTAAAACAAAATGACAACACAAACCAAAACATAAAACGGTGGGTTGTCTCCCACCCAGCACTTCTTTAACGTCGTATTAGTTGGACGGTTGGGTAAATGTCCCTAATCTTGGAGGTGTAAAACCTCCTTTAAGTCTTGTATTTCTCCTCCAAAATAAAATTTGAGCCTGTACCCATTGACTTTAAAATCTCCTTTTTCTGGGTGGGTTATTTCAACCACTCCGTAGGGAAAAACTTCCTTGACAGTAAAAGGACCAGACCATCGAGATTTCAACTTACTTGAAAAGAGTCGAAGCCTTGAATCGTACAGTAATACCTGATCTCCTGCTTGAAACTCTTTTCGTTCCTTAATGTGAGTATCATGCCATCTCTTGGTACATTCCTTATACATTCTTGCATTGTCATAAGCTTGCAACCTCCACTCGTCTAACTCGTTTACCTGTAATTTTTGCCTTTCACCTGCATAAGCTAGATCAAGGTTAATCTGTTTTATTGCCCAATATGCATTATGTTCTATTTCAACAGGTAAATGGCAAGCTTTTCCATATACCAATCTAAATGGTGTAGTGCCCAAGGGAGTTTTGAATGCAGTCCTAAAAGCCCATAAAGCATTGTCCAATCTCTTGGACCAATCCTTTTGGGATCGTTCAACAGTTTTTTCCAGAATTCGTTTAATCTCCCTATTCGTGTTCTCAACTTGGCCACTAGTTTGGGGATGATAGGGAGTAGCAAACCTATGTGTAACTCCTGATCTTTTGAAAACTTTCTCAAGCTGAGCGTTATAAAAGTGAGTACCCCTATCACTTATAATTTCTTTTGGTGTACCAAATCGAGAAAACAACTTCTTCAAAAACTGCACCACAACCCTAGCATCATTGGTTGCAAAGGCTTGGGCTTCAGGCCATTTAGATACATAGTCTATAGCTACAAGAATATATTTGTTACCAAAAGAATTTATAAATGGTCCCATAAAATCAATTCCCCATACATCAAAGATTTCACAAACTAAAATCCCATTTTGGGGCATTTCATCAAGAGATGAAATATTTCCAGTTCTTTGGCAGCGATCATAATGATTTACAAATTCGTAGCTATCTTTAAACAAAGTGGGCCAATAAAATCCTAATTCTAGTACCTTTTGAGCAGTCCTATTGGCTCCCATATGACCACTAGCTGGTCCGGCATGGCATTGACTAAGGATGTTCATTGTTTCGGGACATGCCACACATCGTCGAATCATGTGATCCTTACATAATTTTAAAAAAAAAGGGATCCTCCCAAAAACAATACTTTAAATCAGAAAATAATTTCTTCTTTGCTTGATAAGTTAAGTCCTTAGGAAGTTCCCTAACAGCTAAATAGTTAGCGAAATCTGCAAACCAAGGTGTTTCAAAACTTAAAGTACTTACCTCACTTACCATGGCATACAGCTGTTCATCGGGAAAGTGATCATCAATGTCCCCTTCTTCAAATCTCTCTAAGGTTGGATTCTCCAAGCGAGAAAGGTGATCGGCTGCAAGATTTTTAGCTCCCTTCTTGTCTTGAATTGTCAAGTCAAATTCTTGCAACAACAAAACCCAACGGATTAGCCTAGGCTTAGCATCAACTTTCGCAAATAAATACCTTAAAGCCAAATGGTCTGTATAAACAATCACCCTCGACAAGATTACATATAATCTAAACTTGTCAAAAGCAAAAACCACAGCTAGCAGCTCTTTCTCTGTAGTTGTGTAATTAGCTTGAGTTGTGTTCAAGGTCTTGCTTGCATAGTAGATAGGCTGAAAGTATTTCTCCTTGCGTTGACCCAAGACTGCTCCTACTGCAAAGTCACTTGCATCGTACATTAGTTCAAATGTTAGATTCCAATTAGGAGCTACCATGATTGGAGCATGGGTCAATTTCTCCTTAAGGGTTGTGAATGCTCTCAGACATTCCTCATCAAAAACAAAATCGACATCCTTCTCAAGGAGTCTTGTCAATAGACTGGCTATCTTAGAAAATTCTCGAATGAACCTCCAATAAAAACTTGCATGTCCTAGAAAACTTCTGATGGCCTTCACAGATGTAGGTGGTGGTAACTTCTCAATGCTGTCTACATTAGCCCGATCTACCTCAATGCCCTTGTTTGAAATTTTGTGTCCCAACACAATTCCCTCTTGAACCATGAAATGACACTTTTTCCAATTAAGCACTAGATTGGTTTCCTCACATCTCATCAGGACTCTTTCAAGGTTTTCTAAACATCTTTCAAATGAGCTCCCATAGAACGAGAAATAATCCATAAACACCTCCATAATATCCTCTATAAGCTCATCAAAGATTGCTACCATGCACCTTTGAAAAGTCGCAGGTGCATTGCACAACCCGAATGGCATTCTTCGATATGCGAATGTCCCATATAGGCAGGTGAATGTAGTTTTCTCTTGGTCTTCAGGGGCAATAGAAATTTGGAAATAGCCTGAAAGACCATCCAAAAAGCAGTAGTACTCATGGCCGGATAGCCTCTCCAACATCTGATCAATGAAGGGTAAAGGAAAATGATCCTTTCTAGTTGCATCATTCAATTTTCTGTAGTCAATGCAAACCCTCCAACTGGTAACTGTTCTTGTTGGAATCAGCTCATCATCTTCATTAGGGATTACAATCATCCCTCCTTTCTTTGGTACTACCTAGACTGGGCTCACCCAAGAACTATCCGAGATCGGATATATAATCCCTGCATCAAGTAGTTTTATCACTTCAGCCTTCACTACATCTTTCATCTTTGGGTTTAGTCTCCTTTGTGGTTGCACTACCGGCTTGAATTCATCCTCCATCAGTATCTTGTGAGTGCAATAGGATGGGCTGATACCCTTGATGTCAGCTATCTTCCAAGCTATCACTTGCTTATGTTTCTACAACAACTGGATAAGTTTTTCTTTCTGCTTAGAAGACAGATGGGAACTCAGAATTATTGGCAATTTCTTCTTCTCTACCAGAAACCCATACTCAAGGTGATTCGGAAGAGGTTTCAGTTCCAAGTTGGGTGGATCAATCACCGATGGTTTTGGCTTTTCTTCCTTTGGCATCTCAATAGTCTCATATGCCCTGCATTTGAATGATTTTCTTGCTTCAAGAAAAGTAAGCTGCTCCATTACTTCTTGACCCTCAACATTTTCCTGCAATAAACACAACTCAAGGGGATCCTTGGAAACAATGTTAGTAACACAATTTATGGTCTCATGCTCAATAACATCATTGCATGATTCTGCCCCATCAAATGAAAGTGAATGTTTCATGGCATCATGTATCCTAAAAATAACTTTCTCACCACCCACTCTCAATGTTAAAGTGCCATCATGAACATCGATAAGGGCACGGGCTGTATTTAAAAATGGCCTACCAAGAATAAGTGAAACATCAGCATCCTCATCAATATCAATGACAACAAAATCATTGGGGAAAATGAAATCCCCGACTTTTACCAACACATCTTCTATAATGCCACGAGGGTGGACTACTGACTTATCAGCAAGTTGGATGGTCATGAGTGTTAGTTTAGGTTTACCAATGCCTAACTCTTTAAACATTTTATAGGGCATAAACTTATGCTAGCCCCCAAATCAGCTAATGCACTTTTAACCTCAAGGTTACCTATCAAACACGGAATGGTAAAACTACCTGGATCTTTTAACTTCTTAGGTAATCTCCTTTGCAAAATTATTGAACTCTTTTCAGATAACTGTACTAAAGACACTTCCTCAAGTTTCCTTTTGTTAGAAAGGATATCTTTCAAAAATTTAGCATATTTAGGCATCTGTGACAAAGCTTCAGCAAATGGAATATTAATGTGCAATTGTTTAAAAAGTTCAAGAAACTTACCGAACTGAGCATCAATCTTGTCCTTGTTCAATCTTTCCGGATAGGGTACTCTAGGTCGATATTCTTTCAGTATGGGACTGGTTTCTTGCAGCTTCTTCTCTTTCTCACTTGTTTTCTCTCCCGAAGTGATAGGAGGATCGTCTTCTTTTTCTTGTACTTCAGTCCCTTTCTCTGTCACTTCTTCTCTTTTTTCAACCATATTGCCTATGATCTCTTTTCCACTTCTTAGTGTAATTACCTTGAGCTGCTCTTTAGGATTTGCCTCGGTGTTGCTAGGTAGACTTCCTTGTGGTCTCTCACTGAGAAACTTGGCAATTTGCCCCACCTGATTTTCCAGATTATGGATAGAGGCTTGTTGATTTCTAAGGGTGGTTTCAGTTGATTGAAACCTAGTTTCAGAAGCTGCTATAAATTTCTCCATCATGTCCTCCAAACTACTCTTTCTTGGAGGGGCAGCTTGTTGATGTTGGGGCTGCTGGAATCCAGGGGGAGGTCTTGGATTATTTTGATTATTCCATGAGAAATTTGGATGATTCCTCCACCCCGGATTGTATGTGTTGCTGTAGGAATTATTCTGTTGTTGCCTTGGCATATTTCCAACATAATCTACTTGCTCTTGCCTAGCAAACATGTTGCCACTTTGGCAATCTTGACTTTGATGTCCGCCCCCACACCATTCACAAGACATCACCTGCATTACTTTCCCCGAAGGAGAGGCTAAAGAATCAAATTTTTTATTCAATGCTTCTAATTGGGTTGTCAAAGCCACCACCGGATCTAATTGGTATGAACCCATGGTCTTCATCTTTCCTTGTTCCCTTGGGGCTTGCCACTGATAATTAGTGATAGCCTTGTCTTCAATTAAATCCCTTGCTTGTTCAGGTGTCTTGTTGTTTATGGTACCACCGGCTGCTGCATTAATGGATTGCTTACTTACGTAATTCAACCCATTGTAAAATGTTTGAATTTGAAGCCATAGTGGAAATCCATGATGAGGACACCTTCTCAACAGATCTTTAAATCTTTCCCAGGCATCATAGAGGGTCTCACCATCTTGCTGCAGAAAGGATGAGATATCATTCCTCAACTTAGCAGTTTTGGACGGTGGAAAGTATTTCTCTAGGAATTTTGCTGCCAACTGACCCCATGTGGTGAAGGTTCCTGGAGGAAAAGATTTCAGCCACTTCTTTGGTCTATCTCTAAGGGAAAATGGGAACAACCTCATCCTAATTGCATCCTCTGAGACATTATTTATCTTGAATGTGTCACATATCTCCAGAAAATTCTCAATATGTGCATTAGGATCTTCATCAGGAAGCCCGTCAAATTGACAAGTCTGCTGCACCATTTGAATTACATTTGCCTTTATTTCGAAGTTGTTCGTAGCAACCGTCGGTCTCCGGATACTAGATTCAGCCCCATTTAGATTGGGCTTAGCAAACTCCTGCATTGTTCTTAGTCCAGCTCCTTCCATCACTTCAAATACTTCTTCTTGTTATATTTCCATATTTATTGCGTCTTCCAGAACTGCCTCTTCTTCTTCCTTTTGTTTTCTCCTCAACGTTCTTTCTAACTCTGGGTCTAACTCAAGCAGTTGGGATGAGCTAGCTCTAGTCATAAATGGTAAGAAACACCTAAAATGATAGTAAATAAGCAAGAACCAATATTAAAAACAAATGAAATAAAACTAAATCAACAGTCTTAATTATTTTACTAATATTGAAACCGTTGGTCCCCGGCAGCGGCGCCAAAAACTTGGTGCGTGGTGCTATGTGCTATGGCTATACTGCAAGTGCACGAGTCGCCCAAGTAATATAGTAGTGAGTGAGTTATCATTCCATTGGGGACAAGGCCAAGTACTAGTGCAAATCTTAACCGTTGTTTAGCAAATTAATAGTTGTGTGATGCTTTGTAACTAAAAACAACTAATTTAATAACTGAAAATAAAGGGAAATTAAATGTTGTGCAAAAAGGATTGATAATAATAATACTATCCAGATATTGAATCCCCCTAACCTCAATAATATTTATGATCAATCAATTCAGCTAAATCATTTAATAGATTTGAGTTGGCATTCCTTTAAATTAGACTAAAACCTCTCTCGAGTGGATTAATCTCTAATCACTAAATAGAGTGCTGGAATCTCTTCTCAAACACAATTAAATAGGTCTTGTATTAAGAATAAAGAACTATAAACCAAAGGATCTTGTAAGTCTATCTTTAGTACTCCAATCAATCCTCAACCCTTATGAGTATTCAATTCATATAAAGTTTTCTCAAGTCAATAATATAAAAATGGCAACCAATCAATAAACATGCTATTATCAATTGGAAATAAATTATTAAGCATCATAAGAGTAAAACAACTCAATCAAATGATTCAACTAAATATAATTATTCAATCCATACAAATAAGCTGGGGTTCATCAATATCTAGATAGGGAAGGAATTAGTTCATGTTCAAAACCAGAAAAACAGAACAAGAGAAATGAGTAAAAGAAACCAAACAATCCATGGTGAATAATTTGTATTTCTTCACTTTAATTCTTGATTCTTGGTTTAGATCTTGTATATGATGTATCTCCTTCTTCAAACTCAGCTCAAGACTCTCCTCCTTGCTCCAGCAGTTGGCTCTCTCCTTCATTCTCTTTTTTTTTCTTTTAACTCTCTTCCAAACTCACAGCCCATACCTTCCAACTCATACCATTCTCCCTTGTCTTCCATATTCTCTTTGTTTTATCTTTCTTTTTATCACTTAGGTCAACTTTTCTTTTCTTTAATCTTTCTTTGGCAGCAGCACAGTCCTTGTCCCCCACTTGTTCCTCAATTAGTGCAAAGAATTTAACTTTTCCATAGATGCCACGGCCATTGACACGCCCATGTCACTGGGCGTGTCATAGCCACTGTGATTCTGAATATAAGACACGTCTAGTGATACGCCCATGTCACTGGGCGTGTCACAGCTACTGTGAGTCTGAATATAAGGCACGTTCGGTGACACGCCCATGTCATTGGGCGTGTCAATGCTTCTAAATGCATTATCAAGGGCACGTCTATTGACACGCCCATGTTCATGGGTGTGTCCATTGATAAATTTTGCTCTTTTCTTCTACTTTCATCCGCAATTCCTCCGAAATGACCATAAGCCTCAAATTACAGAGAATTCCTTAAATTAACCCTAAAATACACTTTGAACAAACAAATTAAACTCAATTGGATAATAATCATATTAAGAAATAGGAATAAAATATCATCAATTGTGTACTTATCACAATACCATTATGTTGTAGTGCATTATGAATAGTCAACTAATGTTTCATTCCTTTTTCATCACAAATGTTAGAATGAACTAATTATAATGGAATATTAGCTCTAGTTCCTTTTCCAAATATTTTTCTTGCTATTTTTTTAGCTAGACAATGTTCACAAATAGATAAGTTTACTTTAATAATATTACCCAATAAGTCCTCTTTGGCTATTCGATTCATTTGATGCTGACTAATATGGCCAAGCATAGCATGCACACAACATCATTCACGTATGAAATCAGAAGATGTAAATAAAAAAAAAACACACATTACTAATATTATAGTCAATATCCAAGACAATAAAACCATATAGAAAATATCAAATACCATGCAAATGTGTGCCTAAAAATAAGTTCAAACTATGTTCGCAAAAGTTAATATTAAAACCAAGCTTCAATAAAATTAACACAGAGATAAGATTCTGATGAATCTCTAGAGCATATAGAATATTTTGTAGGAATAGGGTCAACTACCATGCATAACCAACTTGCATGTGCTAATCCCTTTTACCTTTACTCATGAGTTGCTTTCTACATATATCCATCTTGCACTATTTAGAATTTCTCTGTATTCTGTGAAAGCACCTATGTTCTTTGCTACATGTTTCGTAGCTCATAAGCCTATAGTCCATAAAGATAAGATTGAACCAAATAAATAAAAGTAGAAACATTTATAGCACTTACAAGTACATAAAAGTCATTTATCTTTTTAGGCTTAATAGAATTATGAGCAAGATGTCCATTATTCCTATAATTATAGCATTTAACTTTAGCCATGTTTCTCTTTTTCCTGCCTTATGGTAAGGTGCATCTTGAAACTTTTATTTCTTTCCTATTGCACCCTTAGAGTTAAAGCTAGTCATATACATATTAGTACTTATCTTATTGGCTTTAAGACGGCCTTCTTCCAATTCATGATTCCTCATTGCATCTTTCATTATTTTGATGTTCATATTGTGGGTTAGGTGCATTTTTATGTGCTTTTAGCCATAAGGTAAGCAGTAAATTATAGCATGAACCTATCATTCATTTGTCAAGGTACAACCAACATCTTTAAGTTTACTAACCATATTAGATATTTGCCTTAAGTGCTTTTTCATTGAATGTTCAATGCGAACTTTGGTAACTGACGTACCTCTAAACTTCTCTTTTTAATATGGAACACATGTCCTTCTCATTGTCATTTCTCCTAAATTCCCTCATTACATCATCATCCATGCTGCTAAGCAAGGTGACGTGAGCAATAGAGTTTTTCTTTTTCCAAGATTCATAAGCATTGCGGTCCTTTTTGTGTTAGGTCATATTATCAGGTTTTGGTTTCTCCATGAACATATTTAGTACCTCTAAAGCCTCTTTCTCCTTAAGCACATATTGGATTTCATACTTCAAATCTTATAATTGTCACCGTTCAATTTCTTTCATTTGTTAAGCTCACAATTATATTTGTAGATGTTATTGCCTTTTTAACACAAAGTTCTATTGTATAGAGATAATTTTGCATAATAATCAATGCCTAGTTGCATGTGCATTTTATGTGCTAATATTATATAATTAATAATTTTTTTTTTAGGTTTTACAATTGAAAATTCACTATGTTTCCAGTCATCAACTAAAGATCCTAAAATGAAAATATTATTAACATAATCAATTATGTACAAACTCAAGTTCTAAAATCAAACTCAATTAATTGTAGAACCCCACTCATATAACATTAATAACAAATAATAATTACATAAATATATTCGATCTCAATATATAAATGTAATAAAATAAGCATAAACATAAAGTTTATATATAAATTCATATATACATATCAAGATTCAAATAATCATACCATGCATGGGAGTAGACATAATCAATCTTTTATTGAAATCTTGTCATAGCTTATAACTCGTTTTCAGAAAAATAGGACTTCCTTGTAGTTTTCCTTTTCCATCAATGTCTATTGATATTCTAAGGAAACATTCATTCTTGTTAGAAACCTAGCTCACACACTCCTTGACAAATCTTTTTATAAGGTTTTAATAAGACCCGTTGTCACAAATCTTTTTATAAGGTTTTAATAATACCCGTTGTCACCATCATTTTTCTTCCATAATGAATTAAGGATAACTTATTCAACTAGGCCGGACATTACATAACTAAGAACTTAATATTTTTGTCTATCAACTAGTAAACTATCTTGCCACATGATGTCTTGTAGATTTTCTTAAATATAATAATGTAGTGTATTAAATGAACCAAATCATCATTTTCGCTATTAGGATCCACTCTTAGACTTAATAGTAAACTTATCATATTATCCACCCTACAACGATGTTCAATCAACCTAATGATCTTAGGAGTTTTAGTGATCCATAAAAAGTAACTATGCCATTAGGGTTTATTTATTTATTAATGAAATTGAGCAAGCTTAAACAAATAATTTTTTTGGATAATGAAAAAAATAGCATGGTTACAATTATTTTATTTACATACATAAAATAAATAAAATTAATTATGTCCACAATAATAAAAAACTTAATCATAACCATTTTATGTATTTGCATAAAATAAATAAAATTAATTCTATCCAAAATAATTTTGGATAATAAAATAACTAAACTAAATAAAACTAACTTTGTCCAAAAGAATTTTGGATAAAAATAACTTAATTATTATTTAAATAAATAAAATTTTGCTCATCAAAAAATTGATGATGGAGCTTGTGCTCTAGTGGCAGATTGACCGTTTCAATTTTTTATTTCTAGATTTTTATTATTATTATTTGAGATGAAAGCAAACGACACATAGTTTGTTCTTATAAGGCAACAGTAATGAGATAGTGAGTGACATGTTATTTACTCAAAATAACATGTTGTTTGTATCATCTTCAACTCTAGATCTGGAAATTTTTTCAGAATCAATTTTTAAGGGTAAATTTTGGAACTTTATATCTTTCAATATACTAATACAAACTTTGCAATCAAAAAACCAATCAAAAGTTTGAAAATTCTTATTTCTTAAAGCATAAGTTTCAAAGGCTAATTCTCTTATATTATAAGATTTAATTTCTCAAATATACCAACCTCATCACATTTTCTGAAATTTTCAAAAATTATATTTTAAATAGTGAATTTTGATCATCTATATCTTTCACGTTTCTAAGTCAAAATTTGCATATAATTTATTATTGTAAAGTTAAGACCATGTACTTTCCAAAAGTATAATGCATACATATTTTCACATATCATACAATAAAATAAAACTATATGAAATAGATCACTTGAACATGAAAAATAAAGAATATAAACATATTTCTATCGTGTTTAAATGTTAATAATTGCTTATAAAATATAATCAACACCAAAATATGAATAAAAACATGGCTCTGATGTCAATTATAGAGAATCTAAGAGAATTTTTGCAAATCAAATAAACAATTCAATTTAAATATATTGTTATCGATTATATTTGTGTTATTGAAAAAGGTAATTCACAAGAAGGAAACCTATATTTCCATAATTTAAAAGTTCTTTAAGCGGAGAGTTTTATTTTCCGAGAAAATTTTTCTTTTTTGTATTTTTTTTCTATATTCATTAGACACCAAAACAAGAATGCTTTCTCATGAATATATTATCTTCCTAGAATAGTTACTCACACACACTCATATTTTGTAAGATATGGGCACTTGATTATTAGATTCACTCACATCTAATTTGAATATGGGTGAATTATTTTCAAGATTGAATTGACTCATCATAGTGACCAGACCCAAATTCATTAATTTCAAATATCATAAGGTTGATTAAATTTTTAAAAGATTAAAAATTAATTGATTACATATATTAATTTTTCTTATTTCCCACTAGTAGTAATAAAAACTATAGCAAAACTCAAAATTTTTTTAATGTTTTGGGGGGGGAAATAGTTGGTGGAAAAATAGAGAAGGAATATGGGATTATAACTTGAAGTCATGAACATAGGTTTCCTTAGCTGCACTGGCAACTTTCTATTTTTAGGGTTCACAATCCAATAATCTCACCAACAATGAAAACGTGTTTAATAAATGTATGAGACCTAAAAATTATAGGGCCGCTTTCAAATAAGATATTTAAAAGGAGAAAAGGAAAAAAGATAGACCGCCGGCCATCATAACTAATAATTAAAAAAAAAATCAATCCACCACTCAATCCAAGAAATTCAAACTGCAGAAATTTAAGTTTTAGCAAAAATTCTAGTTCCACAGCAATAATTTTCAAGCTTTTAAAACCTAATTTATATTTCTAGTTAATAAATTCCATTTTACCTAGTTTTAGTTTTTTAGTTCATTATTCTCAAAGTATAGTATTATAGTTCAGTGTTCATCTTCCAAGTTTAATAAATTTGTTTCAATATGGTTCATTCTTTAGCTAAATAGTATTTTTTTCACAACTTATTTTCAAAGTCCATTTTTTTCAAAAATTTCATTAATTAGATTTCCAGCTGTGGAATCCAAGCAAACTAATCAAAGGGAGTTTGAGAACTTTAATTTCTCATTGGTCTCTAAAACAAATTTACACAATCGCTCTGTTTGAAGTCACATTTAGTGCATTTCGATCGATGAAACTATATCTTCTAACACGCTCACAATCCAAAGATCATGATTACACTTGATTTTTAGCGAAACATATGGTAAATTGTTGAGTTAATGGTGTGAAAATTCATCATAAGCTACTTTAGTTAATTGATTCAATTTATATAATTATGCATAATCAAATTATAATTTTAATAATAATTTATTATTTAGAGTTACCATAAAATATAAATTTTATTTATTTACATGATCAATCGCACATGCCTTACATGTGTTAAAAAATTAGTAGCTATAGATAACACTATATTTAACTAATGATTATACTGACTGATATTATATTAATCTTTTTTCTTTTGACATTAAGAAGATATTCATTAAGCGAATAAAAAGATTACATAAACCTAAACAGGGTTAAATAAACACCCATTTGGGACAAAAAAGAACTTAGAAGCTAAGCAATCAACCAAGAAAGATACAATATGATTCTGTATTACATAGAACATGAAAACCATTTGCTAAAAAGGATAAATCATTGTAGATGTAAAGGTAGTACATCACCCAGGCATGGATAGATGATGATAACAAACTGATCAGTCCAAATAATGGACACACATAGCTCTTCATCAACACTAAGATCAATCGTTGTTGTGTGACTTGAATATAAAAACTCACAAAAAAAAAAAAAAACTTATAATAGCTTGAAGGAGAGCATTTTTAGGGTCTCTAATAAAATATTTCAGAGGATGAGACCTTCATAGAGTGAGATATAACTAGATAGAGAATCCAAAATACCCAATAGATGCTCCTCAATAAAAATAAAAATAAAAAAAAATAAAAAAAAAAAGTAGACCACGAATACCGCCAAGGAGATCGGTATGCTTCTTGACACAAAAAGTCTTGTTCTTTCAAGAGAAAATTTCTTTTGACTATGAAATGTATAGAAAAATCACTGACCGCCATAAGAATAGTAGACAAAATAAATCATAGAAGGCCAAATCTAGGGAAAAAATAGCAAAAATTATAAAACTAGAAATTAGAATAAAAAGCATAGTAGATTTAGAACTGCCCCTAGATATAAAACCAAACAACGGGAGGAGCAGATATCAGTAAGAAAGAGAACCCTCAAAAAGAAAGATGTACATAGCATCATCTATTCTATAATTTAAAATTGAAGCAAGATTTCATATTCATGCTACAGTGCATTTTATGTGAAATATTAAATATACTCTTATTTATATTAGGTTATTCCATGAAATAGCATATTTCATGTGAAATATCAAATTTATCTTTATTTATATTAGGTTATTCCATGAAATATTTTGGATTTTTTTTCTGCTTGCATTGTATTAATCTTGGATCATCTTAAAATAGTTTTATTTGGATTATAACTTGTCATGATTATGGGTGATACTTTATTAGTGTACTAACAACTATGATACTGACCATTGATGTGTACATCTTGCATTCTTGTTAAAAAAACAAAAAACAAAAAAACAAAAGCAAAGCAATGCGATCAATGTATTTAGCCAACAAACATCGCAGTTCCCATTAAAGACAATTGTGGTGCATGTCCGAGCCAACAACAACATAGCTTATATATAATATATATAAGCCATCCTTCATCATTGACTTTGAAGTTTTAAATGGACAAAACAATCATATCCTTAACCCAATAACTTCATATTTTTATTTATAATTCATCACCATCTTGTGTCAGTTATGTTCAGCAATGCTACCTGCAATTTCAAATATTCTTCAAGATGATATATATATTAGGTTATCAGTAGAGCTTTAGAATTTGAAAAGGTCAAATTTTTACTCCAACCCGATTGCTAATTTATCCTGAAAAGGCTCCATTACTTTATAAATATTAAAAAAGAAATCCGTTCTTTTAATTGGAATTTTTACCACAAGGGCACAATGAGGTGTGGGTGATAGTTCAACTGTCACAGCTTACTATAAAGCAGCAAAAGTTGAGAATGAAAAAGAGAAAAAAGAAGAGAAGCAACAGAATAATTACAGGAGCTGATAATTAGGAGAGAAGAATGGACACTTGTCTCAAATGGGTGGATTAATTAATGATCATCATCAAGCTGAAGCTGAACGTGTAGAATTAAGAATCACCATTTGTCTTGGTTTTTATTAGAAATGGAATCATGTTCCGCTTGTTAATGTTCAGAACTCACGCTCTAAGGGACTTTCTTTCCTTTCACTTTGTTCACAGTACCATTCTTGGCACGACCAGTTTGGCTCTAGGGAAGCCGCATTTTTAGAAATTCTTCAAACAACTATCAAATCTTGTATCTTCAACAATCACTGTCAGTAGTTTGCATCTTTTTCTTTTCTTTTCTTTTCTTTTCTTTCTGATAACTTTTCACGCTAGCAGGCATTGTATTGGTTGTGCGGCAATAGGTGTGCAATTATATTGCGTCGCAACCTTAACATGACACGTTCATCAGGAGGCACCAATCTTGTGTGTGTTTTTATATTTATTTAGCATCCAATTCGAAATTGTTAAATAGTATTGTTTGAGTCCACTTATGATTTTTCCTCTTTGACAAGTTTCTGATATTTTTCTTTTCTTGCAATTGTTGAAGCAAAGAAAGAAAGATCTACAGGAAGATCTTGAAACTCGGGAAAAAGTCTAGCACTGACCTGACTTCAAATGGACCCAAAATAATTGCTAGTACTTATGGTCATAATTTGCTGCCAGTAAAAATATCAGTTTTAAATAAGAATCTGGGCTAAACTTCATAGTGCCAGTAAGCTTTAACTTGAATTCTAGTACATTAAAAGGTGCTTCTAACACAGCCCATCCATTGTTGTCCCCACACTGCAGAAAAAAAAATTTCTATTTGCATTCTCATCTGTAATAAAAAAAAAAAAAAAAGAAATCTATTTGCATTGCATTAGCTAAATTGATTCCATAACCAACCCATCAATCAAATCCAAGTATACACCAAGCAAAGCTGTCAATTAGCCCTACTTTCAATTTTTAGCCAGTTAAAATTTTTTGAAAACTAATTTTCAAATTCTTGATAAGCCTAGCTTCCCCTGAAGCTAAGCCTACTAGGCAGAATTTTTGTTCTATTTTATCAGCTCAGCTTCTTTTAAAATCTCTTGTGCCTTTCTAATCAACAGGACAGTGTTCGATTTCCGCTTATATCAAGCTTAAATCCCAGCCCAAAACTGTTGGAAACTTAGATACTTGTTAACAATGGAAAAATTGGAAGTTGAGAAAGGACTTGGAGATCAACCTAAGCCAATAATAAGAGACTCCTACAAGATGGCTTATATAATCCATTTCTTGCTTGGTGCTGGTAATTTACTTCCTTGGAATTCTTTTATCACAGCTGTGGATTACTTTGGCAATCTTTATCCAACCAAACATGTTGAGAAGGTCTTTTCTGTAGCTTACATGAGTTCTTCAGTTGTAATTCTAATTTTTGTCATGAGTAAAGGTGGCTGGAGCAAGAATTTTACTTATAAGATGAGAATGAACTTGGGTTTTTCTCTGTTCGTTCTGTCTTCAATGGTGGCTCCAATAATTGATTGGGCTGGCAGACCAAAGGGATCCTATAGTTTTACAGTTGCATCAATTGTGGTTTGTGGTTTAGCGGATGGGTTAATTGGAGGAAGTCTTATAGGATCAGCAGGAAAGCTTCCGAAAGAGTACATGCAAGCAGTGTTTGCTGGAACTGCCTCTTCAGGTACTATTTGTATCATATAACATTACAATTTATGATTCAACAAATTAGGAAAAAGCAGGAATATAGTAGGACATTAAAAATGTTTTGGTTTTTGGCAAAGAAAATCTACTGTCTCAAAGAATTTGATGCAGCATAGCATCTTTAAAAAAACTGTTTTTGCCTTTTACGGCTGAGTACCTTCACTGTTAATATCAAAGAAACTGTTTCTTGAAATTGCATACTTCCAATTTTCTGCTGAGTTTTATGATTCTCAGATACTAGCATTCAATAGAATCAATTAGAACAGAAAATAGTTTAAGTTATAACTTGTCTTGTCTCAGGTGTTATTGTCTCCATCTTGAGAATTATAACAAAGGCATCACTTCCACAAACTCCTCAAGGTCTGCGAACAAGCGCTCATTTCTATTTTATAGTTACCACAATTATTCTGATATGCTGCACTCTGTGCTGCAACTTGTTATACAAACTACCAGTTATGGAACAGCATTACAAGCTTCTTGCAGACGGTGATTCATCAACTTCAAGGCCAAAATTTTGGGCTGTTGCAAGAAAAATCCGGTGGCCAGTTTTTGGTATTTTAATTATGTATGTTGTGACTCTGTCGATTTTCCCCGGATTCATAGCTGAAAATCTTGCATCCAAGTTGCTTAAGGATTGGTATCCAGTTCTGTTGATAACGATTTATAATGTTTCAGATTTCATAGGGAAATCTTTAACTGCAATTTATGTTTTGAAGAGCATCAACAAGGCAACGTGGGCTTGCATTCTTAGGCTTTCGTTCTATGCATTCTTTGCAGCATGTTTGGATGGACCTAAATGGCTAAGAACTGAAGTGCCTGTTGTAGTACTAACCTTTATGCTTGGAGCAACCAATGGATATCTGACAAGTGTCATCATGATCCTCACCCCTAAATCAGTTCCAGTTTCAGAAGCTGAGTTATCTGCTATTGTATTGGTTGTTTTTCTAGGAATTGGATTGGTTTGCGGGTCAGTTCTTGGCTGGTTTTGGATTGTATGATCAGATTGACAAGTTGATCCCGTAATAGCTAGAAATTGAATAACAGTGTTAATTAGTGCCTATTCCCTGGATAAGTTTAAAAGAAAATTTGAAAAACTGAGAGCTACCGACTGCAATTTCCTGGCCAGGTGATTTTGTGTGCCAGAGAATGATCCTAATAAAGTAATTAAATTGCTCTCTTTTTTTCTGAAAAAAAAAAAAGAATTATATTCTCTTTAATTTGTGTAAATTGACATTTGAGCAGCCTAACTTCAAATATTCTGATTCTTGGTATTTAAAAAAGGACTGATATAACACGAGTTTTGATACTAACGATTTCCACCAGGAAATAGCTGTATGAAATCCATTATTCGATTCCTCATCTGAAACCGAAGAGTGAAGGACAAAAAACAATCCAAAAGAAGAATTTGGATGAAAATGTCAGTAAGATCATCAGCCCATAATCAAATCTTACAGGCTTAGCCTCAAGTCAGAAGAACAACTTTCACAATGAAACAACCGCACTTTAGTTTTGTTGAATGTTTATTATTATCAGAAACATATTTCATGTTTTAAATTTTCAAAAGAATGATGGTATCGATATCTCTGTGTTATATTGTAATTATAATCCTGTCTTATGTCCGAATATGTCTTTCAAGGTTATATGAAGCCCCTAAAGATTTTTTTCTCACATTGATGAAAAATTTCTTGTCAAAAATTTACAGGTCATGTCAGCTCATATTGCATTCTTATCACATGGGTTCAAATTGCATCCAGAAAATTTTTCTCTGATCATGAGCTTCACTGTCATGATAATCTCAATAATGCCCTGGATTCATGATGCTGAATGGAAATTAATGGTCTTCCGTTCCGGAAAAACTAGCATGAAATTCTCACACTTGCTAATGAAATCCATGGTGTTCTACATATTTTTACCCCTGGCATCACACCCATCTGCACTCCTAACTAAGAATTAATCCCAAATTCAAACTTAATTCCTCATCCCGATTCCCGAACCTTATATTATATGTTAGAATAACAAAAAAAGTATAGAAGATCAAGTTGATTGCCTCAGAAAAAAATGTCACATTGATATTCTGCCTTACCTGAGAAAAATAAATATTGATCAGTAAAGTTTAATTCTATATAAGAACTGAATGGTGCAGATGTGCACGCCCATTAACAAGCACACCAAGATCACTGCTTTAAGCGTTTCATGGGTAACAAGATTCTGAAAATAATCTGTGTTTTTTGACAGGGAAAAAAATCCATTTCTTATTTTCCTTTATACATAATATGGATCAACAACGAAGAGAGTAAAATGATGGAAATCAGTTAAAACTAACTCATCCCAGCCGGAGAAAAAGGCCTAAAAAGTAAAAATATGAACAAAGGGGTCAGAAGCTAGCTATGATACAAGATTAAGACAAAACTAGTAAATTTAAGAAGCTGAAGCCAGCGGGGAAACAGGAGGTGTTCCATGTAACAGAGTTGGCAGCGACAATTTACTCATCTCTTCTCCATTTTGCTCCTCCTCATTTTCTTCAGCATCCCATAGAAACCGAGCATACGAAGCTAGCACAAAACTGCATCATAAAATGAAGTATTACACCAAGACTCGACAAATTCCAAGAGCCATTAACTATAACAGATAACAACAGCGAAGTTCATATGAAAATACAAGTTGTCTAAGCACATATATTCAAGCTATCAAACATTAGAAACAAGCAAGAAATGGCTCTTACCAATCATCAGGGGCTGCTTTAACAGCCTGATCAAAATATGTCTCGGCCCGAGAGGAATCTTTATGGCTCTGCCATATCAAATCAGCATACATAGATAAAACATTTCCATCATTGGGGTTTGCTAAGATTGCTCTACTACAGTACTCTTCAGCCTTTGCAAAATCTCCACGAACCTGTTTTCAAATCCCAGAAGAATTATATTAGGAACAAATCCAAAAAAATAAATATTGGCTCAAGATTCATTCACCCATCAACAAATTTAGTTAATTTTATGTCAGATACTTCCTAGAAAAATGACCTTTAATAGGCCTTTCCTTGACTTTATTAATGATTAGTTGATAATTCTCAAACAAGAAGCAATGGAAAAATAAGAATACCTTTTACACCTAATTAAGACTTAAGAATGTTAAAAGCACTTAGTTTCTCGCAGATATTAATATTTCCATCTGTTAATAAGTTAACACTTAACAATAACAAAAAAGTCAAATTAATATGAGCTGGCGATATTCTGAAATTCAAAACAATAGTATCCAAACAGAGAATAAAAGCAATTCAAACCAAAATTAAAACAAAAAGTTGGAATGAAAAAGCAAAAGTCTTTTGCATCTAAATACCTCTTTCAAAAACTTTGCATAATTGCTGAGAAGCAGCGAATTTCCTGGATTTGCTTCAATCATCTTCTGATAATAAATCTCTGTACTATCATTCCCACGATTTGAATCCCAAAACCCAGAGTGCTCATCATCTCCACCACCCGATCCTCCATTCCCTCCACTGCCACCAAGCCCACAGATTCTCCCACCACCACAACCAACATCACCACCCACCAAAAGCCCCAACAGCTCATTATCTTCTGTCCCAATCTCACAGTCTTCATTTAAAACACCAGATCCCAAACACAAACTAGAATCAAGCAACACCATTTTCTGCTCTTCCTCATCAAGCGTGATCCCTTCCATGATTTTGTTGATGGGTTTTTTCTTAGGCAAAGATAGGTGTCTGAGATCAGTCTCAGAAAGGGCTCTAGTCATTTTCTCGACTGAATCATCACTAGATAAAATCGAACAAGAAGAGAATGGACTAGAACAAGAAGCTGTCAAAGAAAGGGATCGATTTTGTTGGGTTTGGTGAAAGATTTCAGGTTCTGGTGATGGTTCTTTAAAGTGGGGGATCCATGAGATCAGTATTGGCGTCGATGAGCTACGTAAAAGCATTTCTCTAATATTCGACTCGAGGCTGAGCCTTAGAGCGAGAAACTTCCTTTTTATCAACTTAGAGCGAGAAAACTGAGGCTCTTCTTTTTCTTTTTGCAAAGGCAATACCGTAAGAGAAAGGATAGATTTTTATATTGGGAATAAAGAAGACGATACGGATCCAATCGTGACCGTTGATATTGTTCTAAGAGAAAATAATATTTCTGTGATGCACGTGGCTTTTTTTTTTATAAATTATACATTGAAGAAAGAAAGTGTCTAAAACACTCAAATTTAATATTTAATATTTAAGTGATAGCGACACAGTCACTAATCTACCTCGCTTGTAAAAGCTTAAAATAGCCTTTCTTTATTCATTTTTTTTTCTTTTTTTCAACTACTTTAAAAGCGTTGCGCATTATTTTTTCCATTAATCTTTCCAAAAAGAAAAATGTTGATTTATTTACAGCTAAATAAATGTATGGATTTGGTAAATTTTAATTAATTTTAAGAAAATAATAATTAATTCAATCAATTTTACCTTTTTTAATGTATTAAACGTTTTCTTTAGTGAAAATGAATTTATATAAAATCTGTTATGTACTGTTATATTCATGTTTTATGGTAATGTCAAACATTAATTTTATTAACTTATTATTTCCTGTTGAAAAAAAATTATTATTTCAATAATACATTCAATTATATTTTTTTTAACTATTAGTGTTTTGAGATCATTACTTGGTTCATTTAAATAGAAATTTTTTTTTCAAATGTGAGTTTTAGATAATTTAAAAGTTTTTTATATTATAATTTCTTTTATAAGAAGTGAATTTCTATTTGTAGAATTTATTTTATTAAGTAATTTGAATTATTACCCTGAATAAAATAATGACCTTAGATTTTGCATGAAAAATGAAATAACATAAAATAAATAAGAATTGCATATCGTTTTATTTAGTTTAACCAAGACAAAATATAAGAAAAAAAACTTCTAGTTTCCTTTCTTTTAGAAATAATTACTAGTAAAAGAAAAACACAAAGATCATGCAACATTTACTAAATAAAAAAGTATATAATATATATATATATATATATTTGAACTATAAAAAAGTATATATTATATGTTTGCAAGTTACTCGAGGATTTTTTTTATCCTTTATTTTATTAACAAAAACTCTAATCTTAACTCTAAAGGCTATTATAAGGATTTTTTTTTTCTTTTGCATATTTGTCATATTGACATGAACTGTTAGTCACCACAAAAATTAAAAAATACAAACAGAAATTGATATAAATATTATTTCTAGAAAAAAAATGTTTGCTAATTGTTAATATTTTAATTTTTGATGTGGTAATATTTTTCATATAAAAAAAAAATTTTATTTCACTATATTTTGTAATTTTTTTAAAATTTTTTACAGTTAAAAATAAAAATTTATTGCATTATACTTACATCAGAAAAAATCAGAAAATCAACTGAAAGATATATTTTCTTTTGTATTAATAATTTGTAAAAATTACATTATAAAATGTTATAATTTTTATATATTTATAGTATACTAAATTTATATGTTTGAAAGTGAGAGGTATATATATATTTCTGAAAAATGAATTATTTCTAAAACTAAAAATTAGAAATAAAAACGAATGCTTTTAAAAATATTTTATTTTTTTAAAAAATCCTTATTAATTCTCCATGCCATGAAATGGGTCATGTTCCTCGAATTGCATTATCACAGCAAACGCGGCCTAACAATACTCATTTGGCTTCTTCTTTTATACGCTGGATGGAGGCTCTTTAAAGTTGACATTCAACACTTGGATGACCCAATTGGAAGCATAGTCACGTGAGCTGGGAAAGAGCCGTCCGATTGACTCTAAAATGTGCTTTAATGGTATAGATTTGATCTCACCACGTGATGTCATTCTCCCAGAAAACTACGGCCATTTCCTGGCGACTACGATGGTGAACGGGCATGATTTTTCCGTGGTTTTCAGAAGGATATATAGAAAGCCCATAGATAATCCTAAAATAACGAATAAGCCACTCGTATGTTTGGGCGGCTACTTTTTACGTCTGTAGGTCCAGTAAGCAAACTGGCTAGTTTGGTGGAGCCCATGGCTCGATTCAACGGTGAGCCGTAAGCCAATTTGATGTGTGGTCATATCATATGATTAAGATATAAATGAATGGATCTATTTGACAGCTATTTGAACTCGATTCATAAAAATATTCCAGTTCATTTTGATTTTAATCGAATTGACCATTGAGTTTGAGCTCTAATTATTAAATTTATGAGTTGAGTTTGAAAAAGTAAAGTAACGAGTCAAGCAAAGTAATTCAATAGTCTAATAAAAAAATATTGAGATTTTATATAATTAACATGGTATATTTAATAATTTACTCATTCAATCTTGAATTAAAGTCTATTCATTTTTTTTTCTTTTTTTTTCTCATAATAAATTTTAACTCTACCTATACCTGATTTTTTTTATATGTAGTCGATCTTAAAAATGAATAAAGAAAAAGATTACACTATATAATAATCAACGTAATATTTTATTATATCCCATCATATAGATTCAAATGATATTTTAAGTTGAATATGTTAATAAATTTTATTTATTTATTTTTAATTAATAATCATGTATAATTGAATTGAATTTATGTATTTTAGTTATTGATTAAAACTCAATCAATTCGACTCGGCCTTGTATTGTATCTACTCAGCTCAATTACGCCCCCTTTCTACAAGGGGTATAAATGAGTCAATCTACTTGTGAACTACTCGATTCATAAAACACTCAAATTTGATTTCATTCTAATCAAAGTGAGCTGAAGCCCGAGCAATTTGAGTAACGAGTCAGGGCAAATTTTAGTATTATAATGCTTATGTTGAGTGGCTTATAAGGCTGATCGAGTATTAAGATTCTTATTTTTAAAATATTTTGTATTATATATAATAAATTACTAATTCAAGATTGAGTTCAAGTTTATTTAAGCTTTTTAAGCTTTATTTTGGTATTAATAAATAAGTTAATTTACTTTTTTATGTCAATCAAGTTGAGCTCAAGCTTTTAAAATGGTAACTTAATTGATTTCAAGTTTAGAATTTTTTTAAAATCAAGTTAGCTCAAGTTTACATTATTTCAACTCAAGTCAACTTGATTACACCCTTACTACATATGACCAATAATTAGGAATGTAAAATATTTGAGCCATTCATGATCTACTTGTGACTCACTTTGGTAACAACTCTTTCGTGTTCGGTTTACTTATAAACAAACAAAGTTCAAACCAAAGTATTTACTAAGTGAATCAAACACAAGCTCATATGCCACTTAGCTAATTTAAGCTCGCAGCTCGACTTGTTATATGGCTCATGAATTGGCTCATTGATCGAGCTTATGAGCTAACTCGTTGATTAAGCTCTTAACTTTCTAGTTTATTAAGCTTGTTAACATATGTTTTTACAGGCTAAAGATACATTTTATTTGCAAACTAATTTTACTCATTTGTATTAATAAATAACATTCATTATATTTTGTGATTTTCTATAAAATAATATGAACAACTATAATATAAAATTATGATATAATTAAACATTATTTGAATTTTCCTTTTTTTTATATAAATAATAAAACATGAGCAATTATATATGTTTATCACACACATATTTTATAAGAAAATAGATAAGAAAGAAGTTCTAAATATATTTTGTCACACTAATACAAAAAATTAATTATTACACTTTAAGTAAAGAGTATATATTGAGATTTTAAGTAAATTTACATGAGTTTATTAAACTTTATATTAATATATCTTCATAATTTTTATGCGAGCCAATATATGTTGAGAAATATATAATTTCACACCTTAAATACTTGTTAATTATAGGCCAAATATGTATATAGCTCATGAATTTACAGTGTTTAATCGCTTTGTCCCTTGAACTTCTATTTTAATAATTTTGCTCTCTGTATTTATTTATTCTAATAGATACTTATATTAAAGAATATTAGTCATTTTGCCCATTGTATTTATATATTTTATACTAAATAGATATATTAATGACTCGGCGTGACTCAATGTGACTCAGCGAGTTTGTATTTATAAGTTAAGAAAAATATAAGTTTATAGGGTTATATAATTTTAATTGCAAGTTCAAGAGGTAAAGTGACCATATGTTATAAGTTCATGGGGACTACATAAGTATTTAGCCTAAATTATGTAATTATTAATTTATATTAAACAAAAAATTAATTAAAATTAATCAATTAATTAAATGAAATAAAGTGTTGGGTATATAAAATATTAGATAATGATACTATAAAATTAATATTTTAGCATAATTATATGAAAATAAAATGTTGAAAAATTAGTAAAACATAACAAATTTATTACTTTTTTGTACATTGTTAATTCTTAATTTGTAATAATTCCTACAAAATATAGATAGAAAATAATTAAATATTAATATATAATATGTTTAATAATTTCGACTAGTTGTCATAAATTCTTCCTACTCTGTTGCTTTTTTCAAATATTCTTTATGTTTCATATATCTTTTACTATGACAATACAAGATATGACCATCTTGAACTAGTCGCATGATCCAATTGCTTGAATAATAGAGGCACAATATTTATTAAGAAGAAATGGCATGATCAAATATTAGCATATTCTTCCCATATCGAAATCAAATTTTCTAAGGGATTGACAACCTTATTCTTTAACCTTCCTACATATTGGAACTTACCTTAGAAAAGTGTTTGAGAACCTTAACTTCTCAATTGCCTTGACATGCTTGATGAACAGCTTGGAATCCTCAGTCACTTTGATTTCTTGTAGGCATGGCCACGGCTCAAAAATCACCGGTTTTGGTTCAGAAACCAATGTTTCCGATTTAAAAAATTTTTAAACATGAACCAAACTGTCTATAGGACGGTTTAAAAATCATCGATTCCTGTTTGAACCCTAGTTTGAAGGCGGCTTGAAAAATGGTTCAAATAAACTATTCAAATGGGCAGTTTATGATGGTTCAAAAGTGATTTGGGTCGGTTCAAAAAAAGTTTATATGTGATTTTAATTAAAAATTAGAAAAAAAATTAAAATTAAGATAAAAAAATAAAAATATTAAAATTAATTTACAAAAAAAGGACTTGAACTTAATATTCTATTTTTTTTAACAAAATAAGTTGTCTATATATCCTCTTAGGGTTAAAAAAGAAATCAAAGTTCATTTAGTTCTTTTTCCTTATGTTATACAAGTACAACCGCTTATCTCAGTCGCTTTCACCACTTAATGTTCCAGTTGTCCCTTCAGTTTCTACATCATATAAATCTTCACCACTTGATTTATTAATATCTTGTTCTCTTAAGCTTGGCTTGGTCCAATTAGCAACACATGCTTGAACTTCTAAAGATTCAAGAGTCATTCTATATCGTCTCTCATCCAATATACTCTCTCCCTCACAAAAGCTTGTTCAACCGTAACAGTTGAAACTGGTGTTGCTAAAATTTATTTAGCAATTAGTGAGAGCGTTGAAAAAGTATTTGTATGCCGATGCCACCACTCAAGAACAGAAAAATCTCTACCTTCATTACTATCACCAAACTCAAAAACATATGTTAGATATATATCAAATTCAGAAATATCACCAATAGATCCCCTAAGTCTTTTTTTGTCTTTGTGTAATTAAATAATCACCCAAATTTATTCTTTGTGTTTGATCACTAGATTGAGAAAATTGACTAACTACTACTTGGTGATCATGAGGAACACAAAATTCAGCATATAAATCTACTATTATTTTTAGAACTTCAATAATTATTTTAAAAATATTAATATTTTTTATCATTAAGATTTAGAAATGAATAATAGAGAATCAAATAATCATTTAAACAATCTAATTTACATCTAAGATAAAAAAAATAATAGAAACAAGATAAATTGATGGAATATTTTTAAAATAATTTAACCATTTTTTCTTCATACTATAAATAAAATCTTTTAAAACAACATCACTTTCACATTTCTTTATTTCACCAATAATATTTAAATATTTAATTAAAAATAAATGAGCTATAAGATAATAAATACCACTTAAAGTATATGTAGCATCATTAAAAACTTTTAAAACATCTAAAACTTGTATATAAATATTTCATGTATATTGATATAATGTTACTTATGATATATTATTGTTAATAAATGTACATAATAAATTTTTATATCCATATGACTCTTTTAGTAATTCATACGTTGAATTCCAACGAGTTGGAACATCTCTTGAAAATTTTTTTGGCCTTTTATTATAAATTTATAAAATTTAGCCAATTCTTTCATTATTTAAGGATATGACTATAAAAATCTAATTGCATTTTTAATAGAAAAAATAAAAATATCAAGAGTTCTCAAACCATCTTATACACAAAAATTTTAAACATGACATGCACATCTAATATAAAAAAATTTACCTCCAAGATTAGGCTGATAAATTTTTTGAAGCTCACTAATTGATACAGTATTTGCAGATGCATTATCAAACGAAATTGAAAAAAAATATTAAATAATATATATTCTTCTAAAATATTTTTAATCATTCTATTAATTTTATCAATAGTGTGCCTATCATTAAAAATACAAAATAAAATTAATCTCTTTTGAATTTTTCATTCATTATCAATCCAATGATATATTATGTCCATATAAGAAGGCATTTGCCAATGATCACTCTAAATATCACTACAAATAAAAACATATCCATTCATATTTAAAAATAAAATTTGAAAATTTTTTTTTATAAAGAAAAAAGTGAACGTTTTAAGGTATTTTTAGGAATACATTTTGCACTAGAATTTAAAGCATTTTGATAATATCTAACAAAATCAAATTTTTGACCAAAATTAAATGATAAATGCTCAACTGAAATCATTTTTGTCATTTCTTCTTTATTTTTACTATCAGAATAATTAAATAATGATTGAGATGAAGGTTTATAAGATGCAAACCTGGAAATTTGTGTCTTGTGGAGTCCGATTTTAGTAGGATATTTTTGCTCTAAATGCCTTTTGAATGTGTCATATCCACCTCCAATCTTAAACTTGTATACCTATCCACAACAATTGTAAATCACGTCAAATAAATTTTAAGATTTTTCTTTTTTTGTGAAATGAATCTAGAATATATCAGAAGTTAACAATTTTTCTTTTCTTTTGATTAACTTGTTAACTTTCTTGAGTGAAAAATTAATGTAAATGTTGAATATCATCATCATTTTCAATTTCATCAATTATATTTTCTAGGTCAATTGACCTAAGACAATCATCAACTATATTTTTTCTCTTGTTTGATTTAAAATTTGAACTTTGGCCACTTGACATTTTTTTTAGAAATATAGTGTAATAAAATTTGAAAAAAATATATAATACAAATAGAAATATAATATAATAAAATTTGAAATAAAATATAACATATGATATAAAAAATAAAAATAATGGAAATGAAATGGAAATAATAAAAATAAAATAAAAATAAAATTTATTTATAAAATAAAAATAAAATATTAAAAATTAAAAATTATAAAATAAAAATAAAGTTAAATTAAAAAGAATATTGAAAATTATAATATAATGTATTGTAAATTGAAGATTGTAAATGTAAATTGAATATTAAATATTGTAATATAATATAGAGAATCTTAGATTGTATATTGAAAAATGAAGAGAAATTTGAAATTTAAGATTTAAAAGAATGAGAAAAAAATTTGAAAGTGTAAAAAAATTTAAAATTGGTAGCATTTATATTGTTAATTTAATAAAAATTTTAAAATTAATAAATAAATAAATATGCAATGGTCAAAACATGTATAAGCCCAACCAACGATCAAAATGATCGTTGGCTGGTCTTTCCATGTGGGTTGCTGCATAAAAATCAGACCAGCGATTTGAACTGCCAATTTGAATCAACGATTTGAACCGCCGGTTTGGTGGTTCATTAAAAATTAAAATCTGAACCAAATCATATATTAAGGTTTAGATTCCGATTTTATCAAGGTTTCGGCCTGGTTTTGACCGGTCTGATTTTAGTTCAAAACCAGACGGTGGTCATGTCTAATTTCTTGTGTCCCTAATACCACTGCAGATTTTGATCCAAATAAGTGTGTTTCATATTTTTTCATGTTGTTTGCGATTGAAAACTCTAACTTCTATACCAATTGCATGTCTTCTCCTTCCGTTTATTGTAAGACTATATCAACACCATCTCCATTCTTGTTAGTTGTTCCATCAAAATAAATCTTTCAATTATTCTTCTTAATCATTAATAGGTTCTTATCAGGAAATTTTAAGTCCCATTCCTCTTTGTTTATAAGGGCTATTGATCTCGAAAATTTGCTACTACTGTATACTTGACAATTTTCTTAGTAGCATATTCAATATCAAATTTTGAAAGTATAACAAGCGAAGGGGAAGCTTCCTAAAAAAAGTAAGAAAACCATACAAGTATATCTTTGGATCCATGTGTGAAACCACTATTACCTTGAAAGAGAGAAAGTAATATTGAAGCTTCCTTAGAGCCCAAATTGTGTGTAGGCATGCCTTTCCATAGAGTTGTAGTTCTCTTCATAAAGGAGCAACTACTTACTGAGATACGAATGAATACTCCACCTTTTTTGGATCGATTTGATCTAATATTGCCCCCAACATGATTTTTTCAATAGCAAGTACAAAATAAATGGTCTAACAGGTTAAGGAAGTCTCAAGGCTGGAGGATTCAACAAATACTTTTTAATTATATCAAAGGCAATTTGACAATGCTCATTCCACTACACAGTTGGTTCTTCTTAAGAAGCTTTAAGATGAGTTAACAAATTAAAAACAACTTGGCAATGCATAGTAAGATTTATTGGATCTAACCTACGAACTTGTAACCTCTTTTTCCATTTTCAACAGCAGGATTTTTAATGTGAACTTAATTTTATTCAATCAATCTCAATACCTTTTTATTCAATCAATCTCAATACCTTTAAGTCCTATAATGAAGCTAATGACCTTTCTAAAGCTAACAATACATAGACACTTCTTAGCATTAAATCAAAGTTTATCTTAATGACTCTATCTAGGAATTTTCTAAAGGGATCAAATGTTTTTCCTTCATTTTAGTTTTCATAACCATTTCATCAATGTAAACCTCTAAATCCTTATGAATCATGCCATGGAACATAGGAATAGCCACTCATTGGTTAGTTGCTCTAATATTTTCGGTATAAATGGCATTACCTGATAATAAAAATTGCCCTATTGAGTAATGAATGTAGTCGTTACATTATAAAGTGTAGCCATGAGAATTTGATAGTAACTTGCAAACCCATCGCTAATTGAGTATCACTTCATTATTGCAACATTATCAAACAAGATATTGATATGGGGCAGGGGAAAGTAATCTTTTGAAACATTTTTTAGATCTCTAAACGCCACACATCTTGACTCAATCATCCTTCTTGAGTATATTCACTATATTAGCCAACTATTTTGTAAAATCAATCACTTTAAGAAACCCCACATCTATATGTTTTTCAACTTGGTCTTTGACTGGATGAGTTCTTTTACATTTGAGCTACTGTAACTTTTGTGTTTACTAGCTTAGAACCTAAATAGAATGGAATACTAGCTTGCCTATCATTTTGTCAATCCTTGACATATCTTTTTAATCCTACATGAAAGCCTCTTGTTTTCAGTGAGCATGTCTCTCATTCACTCACCATTAATAATATTTGGACCCAAATGTAATGACTTTGAAATATGTGCTTAAATGTAATTCTTGTAAATTAGAAGCATTGATGTCATAAATGTGCATGAATTAGTCTATTCTATAAATGTTTCAATTTTTAAAACATCAAACGAATAAGTAAAATCAAAGCTCATATCATTTTCAAATTCAAAATCAATGCTCTCGATGATATATTCATTGTTATTTATAATGTCAAAGGATTAAATCTTTCATGATATGAATAATCTACTTAATGTCATTCTATGGTTTGCTTAGTTGTTTAGTTTGAAACAACTTTTTGACCCCATCCACAAACTTTTCAATCTCAATATTAGCGATAACAAAACCCGCCTTAGTTTTCCTTTGATTCAACTTAGCTACTTCCACTACATTTGAGTCATGTGCCTTGATGAACCTCTCATTCATCTTTAGGCACTATAGGTTATCCGGTACTAGTGGAATCTTTATCAAAACCCAATCCATGCTTGAAGGTTTGGGCTTTAAATTCAATAGCTTCAAGAATTCCTTAATTACTCTTGCCAAACCACATTTTAGGAAAAAAGCTCTGAGATTTGAGAATTTCATCTATCTTTAAATCCAAACAATCTTCATAAATTCCACAAACTTGAAATCAATCCTGAGGATTCATCATCTAGTTCATTCTTTAGATAGTAACTCATTCACCCACAATTATTACACCATTATACCCTAAGTATATACATAAAAATAAATACATAGAATGCAAGAGTGTTACAGTAGTAAAATCTGTGGAAAGACTCACTTAAAAACTTTACTATAAAAATCAAGTTTATTAAAAAATTAAAATATTATATGTACATATATAGAGCAATGAAATTCTATTAATTAAATTATAGTTTTGATTAAATTATATAAAAATTTCTATAAAAAAATTGCTAGAGTTTTGTTTATAAAATCATTATTGTCAAATAGTCAAGGTTGAAAATCTTGTAAGAAAATGCACCTCTAAAGTTCAAGTCTCACAGATATCACCACTACCTCAATTTAAGTCAACCCAAAGCAACACAACATCAACAAAATAGTATTAAACAAAAATAATATTTAATATCTACATAAACATAATATTTGCAAAATCTCAATTGGTTTACTAAATATAGAATAGTTATAATTACAAAACCAAAATCTATTAGGTACAAAAACTATACATGAAGTGCAGTACCTATTGAAATAATCTTGTGACAAGAACTTCAAGCTTTTAAAATCACTCACAAACTCAAGTCTTCTAAAATCTATCAGGGCTTCTTTTATCTATAACTCTATCACCTATGGGATAAAATCTAATCTTACTAAGTTATACAACTTAGAGGTATTACTTTGAAAACAAATAAAATAAAAATCATTATTGTAACATAATAAACATAAATCTTTCCATTAGATGAAATAATCAATAGTTAAAAAGAATTTCATAAATTTCAACTATAATTTTTACAAATGCATACATTTAACCTTTCAAATCACAGCCCATCACAACCCATAGGTATCAACACTGGAGATAAAGTATTACAATACCGAAGTATCTCGATTGAAGGCATATAAATATCATATCATAAATCTCATCGACATAGTAGTATCTCGACATCAAACCATTACTATATTGTAGTATCTCATCCGTATACATAAATATAATAATCATATCATGACACATCCATAATTGTTGGCATACCAATTCGATAATATCAAACTCAATATTACAAATCAAGAATATGTGTAGGGCATTTAAACACAATAACATTTTCCTTAATCTTTTAAAATCCATCTCAAATAATCATTTTCATAATTTTCTCACAATTTATTAAAACTCACATAATTAATATATATAATTTTCATAATTCAAATGACCTTTTAAAATAATTTAACCAATCATATAAACTACAAATACTATAAAGTAATAGTTTTTTTTTAAATAACCAAATCAAATCTCATGTTACATTTATATTAGAATTCATAAAATTCAATATGAATTTTACAAATATAATCAGGTAATAATTTTAAATTTTCAAAAATTCCAAAGCAAGTTTATGTCAAAAATATAACAACATTAGTTAAATACTTTTCAAATAAGTACAAATCTCAATTAGTTTCAAAATCAAGTAAATCACTTTTCAAGTCTCAAAATAAAGAAAGTAATTCTCCACCACTTTGAACTAAGTTGGCCAAAGTATACCCCTAAATCAACAAAATTTAATTCTTCAATTAAACACATATTCATGCTTAAAATACTCAAATTAACTCTTAATTACATTAATCTTAACTAAACCTCATCAAAAACCCTTAATTCGAGAGTTTCACAAATCCTAACTTCTTAATTAAAACTAATTTTAACCAATTAATCACAAATTTAATATATAAACTGTAACACTCTTATATCTTTTATATATATATATATATATGTGCAACATGTATATGTAAAAAACATATATAGAATATAAAATATCACTGTATTGTCTTTTAAAAAATTTTCATAAATTATTGATAACCATTTTAAAACATTTAAAATATATTTTAATAAATAAATACAAGTAACCATTAATGATTTGAAGAGTAAAAAAATATATTAAATAGAAAATCTCTGAAAAAAAAATTCACCAGAGTTTTATCTATATTTCAGATAATTTCAAATTTCAGACATCACAATCTGCAATTAAAATACACTTTTAATTATTTATTCAATATATACATTCCTCCAAAATAGCTCCATGGCTCAATCCACCAATATTTTTTCAAAAACACATCCATATATATAAGTCCCATTTTTTTTAATATATTACATAAAAGGAAAAAAAACTTATAATTTACATCACATACATGGATACATATAATGTAATACTCAAATGCATTTCAAAAGTTTAAAGTGTATTCATGATATGCAAGTAGCACTGGTCCGCAATATCTCAAAGATCTTCACACATAAAAACCTAGACTTGGGGTGGTCTAGCAACACTTTTCGGATCTGTCGGATCTACCATGTCACCTGCACAATGAAATTAGATCGCGCTAAGCATATTGCCTAGTAGTACGTACTTTAATAAAATTTAGAAATGATATTATATATATAATGACATATTTACATCATATTATAAATGCCAAATATTGTTTGTGCACATTAAACAATACACTAAATATCCACATATATTAGGCCCAAATACCTTATACAATTATCTAGTCTCAGACTCATTGCCTTGGTCTAACATTGGTGTCTCACTCGGGCGTAGGCACATCTCTGTGACACTCAGTATCTCATCTATTTTGACATATGGTATGCCAACATCCTAGTGCAATCTTTTGGAAAATAGATAGTATATAAAGTACACACAATATACATTCCTTTTTCAATATGCTTTTACATCCCACTCGTATCATGGTTTCCACAAATTATTATCATATATAATGCAAATGTGGTTTACTTCCTCATGTTAGTGCACAACTTGCACCTTACACATTTTACACAAATATCTTATTTAGCCATTCTCAAATGGTTTATCATGCCACAATCAACACAAATTAAATATTATTACTTCAAATAATGCTATGCACATATGTTCATATCAAATATCATTAGACATTTAACATATGTAATGTGTTATGCTAAAATTCAATACAATCACACACATTATAAATAAAGTATGTATTAACCTTTTTAAAGCAATAAATAGAGTTAAAATTCCACTCCATTTTCAATACACCTAAGAGTTCTTCACCACTAGGTTGATGAAAATCCTATATACTCAACACTTATACTCAATGTGAATGAACATAATCAATTAACATCACATTTTTAGGTGTTTTAAAGTCTAAAATATAAATTAAGGCATAATTCTACAATTTTTCAAGTTTTTTCCATCATGCACTTTAATTTTAAAAAATCATTCAACAAATTTCAAATTAAGTTTTAAACTTAAATATATCTAATATATTATATTTTAACACATTTTAAGTATTAAAATACTATGTATCATATTTTCTTTAAAATTTTAAAATTTTACCCTAAGCCACTTTAATTTTGGTTCAACATTCTAATCAATTCTAATTGTTAATTTAAGTTCATTTCTAACATTAAAATCATTTAATAACATCTTCTAAATCATAAAATCAATAAACATAAATTCTTTGTGTTTACTATTCTAAAACCCTAAATCATTCACTACCCCATCTAAACTACCATCAAACCTAGATAAATCAACAAAACAACCATAAAATCTTTACCTCCTTATTAAAACACCACCTTCTATACCCATTTTAATAATTATAACATACTATATAAAATTTCAAATTTTCACATAATCATAATTTCAAAGAAATTCAAAATTTTCTTAAAGAAAATTTACCAATTTGTTAAAAAAATCACCAAAACTCCTTTTGATTCTTGAAAATTTACTCAAAATTTAATGTTTGGAAGAAAAGAAAATCATCCATGGCTTCCCATGGTGGTTCGGCCAAAGAAGAAGATGAAGAAGGAAGAAGATGAGTTAAATTTTTGACTTTTCTTTTCTTATAAAAAAATATCTATTTATATATTATTTAATTGTTTTTATATATTATTTATTTATTTATTTTAATTCACTAATTTTCAACATTCCCAAAAATAAAATTATTTTTAAATTATTTTATTTATTTATTTTTTAAGCATAATTACCATTTTACCCTTTATATTACTATTCATCCGTTGACTTTTTTTAACTCACATTTGACTTTATATGTAATGCATATTTCTCTTATATTTCACATATACATTGTCTATTTCTTACTTTTAAATCATCATTTTTCCTTTAAATTATTTATTTTAATTAATTTAAATTAAAACTTAGCAATTAGACGAATGCTACATAAATATCATATTAATATATATAAACTTTCTCTCTTACTTTTAAACTTACGTATACTAAAACTCTTAAAATCAAGCTTAAAAAGAATATATTTTACTTGAATTTTCAATGTCTCTTTAAAATTCACTTGAATACCTTTTTATTTTATATGAAAATTTGAGTAGCTAAATAAAAAGTTTTCTTTCTTTTTTTTTTTTCCCAAGATGAGAAGAAGAAGAAGATGATGATAATGATGATCAAAGTAGAAAAAGAAGAAGAAAAGTTTCTCTCATTTCCTTTCATCCTTATCTCTTTTATACTCTTTTTTCGATTATAATATATATATATATCTTTTAAATCTCCACCATTTATTCTTCTTTCTTCTTTTCTTTCTTATTATTATTATTATTATTATTTACCTTAATGCTTGAATAATGGAGTAAAGTGCTGGAAGTAGATGTTGAAAGTTTGGTTCTGAATATATACATATCTAAATTTTAGAGAAATTTCCAATTTGTAAAGAAAGAAAAACAAAGAAAAGGAAAAGAGAATAAGAAAAGTGAGAAAGGAAGGAACGACAAAAAAGATAAGAGAGAGTAAATGGATAAAGAAAAGAGAAAAAGAATAATAAATATGAATGGTTTCAGGGTTAATGGACTTGGTATTTTATTATTATTAAAAATAGAGGAATTTACATTATTTATGGTTTTTTAACTTATGATTTTCAATTATTCGGTGTTCGCTTCTTTTTTACATTTCTACACTTTGCGTTTTTCATTTTTACAGAATATCTATAACTTTTTTAAATTTATACGGGCTGCATTTTTTTTTCTTTTGTTATACAGATATGTGATTGTTTGGTTAACAAAAATACTTGGTTAATGATATTAATTAGCTAAACATATCTGAATCTTTAGTTAATTTTTTTATTTTAATATAAATATTGAATAAATTATTATTATTATGTTTTAAATTTTTTATATAATAATTTTTTTAAAAAATTAAATTAGTTTTTATTTATTATTATTATTATTATTATTATTATTATTATGCAACTTGTAATATATATCAACATATTTTTTTTTTCAAATCAACTGATATATATTATTATATGTAATATATACAAGCATATAATAATATATAAAAATGACATACTGATATTTTTTTAAAACTGAATTGATATATGATATTATATGTCACATATATGAACATCTAACAGTATATAATAATTATGTACTAATATTTCTTTTTTTAACTCTATAAATATATATTGCTATATATAATATATATAAATATATAACAATATATATTAGTTTATTTACAATAAAAATACAAACATACAAACTAATATATATTAATATATGTTACATATAACAATATATATTAGTTAATTTATAAAAGAAATATCAGTATAAAAATATCAATATACAAACTAATATATTTTGATACATATTACATATAATAACATATATTAGTTGATTTGCAAAATAAATATTAGTATACAAATGATATATGGTGTTATATATAATATATATGAACATAAAATATTGTATAATTTTTATAATTTATGTTAAAATTATATGAACATATTATATTAATATTTATTATAAATTATCTGATATATATTATTATAACATATATCAGTTTATTTATAATAAATATTATATATAACAATATATATTAGATAATTTATAATATAAATTATCTAATATATATTGTTATATATAATATTTATTATAAATAAACTGATTTATGTTATTATATGTAATATATATATAACATATAATATTATATAATTTTTATAATTTATGTTAAAATTATATGAGCATATATTAATATATATTAATATATTATTATAAATTAATTGATATATATTGTTAATAAAATATCAATATATATTGTTATATGTAATATATATATAAACATATATTAGTTTACATATTGAGACTTTATTGCAAATCAAATAATGTATGTTGTTATATGTATCATATATGAATATGTAACAATATATATTAATTTGTATATTGATATTTTATTTTAAATCAACCGATATGTGTTGTATACAACATATATGAACATATAATAACATATATTAGTTTTACACTGATATTTTTTTTTTCTACAAATCAATTAATATATGTTATTATATCAACATATATTAGTTTGTATATCAATATTTTATTACAAATCAACTGATATATATTATTATATATAATAAATATGAACATGTAACAACATATATTAGTTGTATATTGATGTTTCTCAAATCAACTAATATATGTTGTTATATATAACATATAGTTATATATAAATATATAACAACATATATTAGTTTATATATTGATATTTTATTACAAATGAATTGATATATATTATTATATAATATATATCAATTTTATATTAATATTTTTTTTACAAATCAATTAATATATATTATTATATATAATATATATGAACATATATTGATATTTTTATTGCAATTCAACTAATATATATTATTATATGTAATATAAATGAACATATATTAATATTTATTAAATATATATTAATATTTCTTTTGCAAATCAACTAATATTTATTGTTATATGTTGATATAACAATATTAATATATAACAATACATATTAGTTTGTATATTGCAAATCAACTGATATATGTTATTATATGCAACATATATAAATATATAATAATATTTATTAGTTATATATTAATATTTTTTTGCTAATAAATTAATAGATATTGTTATGTATTGATATTTATCAACAATAATCTTTTTTTTTCCAAGGCTAAAGTTATTTACAAATTTCATAATTGATTTTAAAAGTTCTATTGGTAAACTAACTGTTTTAAATATTATAAATCCTAATAAGATTGTATGTTGTAAATTAATAAAGTATTAATATTTAATGAAATTTTTCATCAATAGAAATTGTATTTATAAATTAATTAAAATTGTATAAATCTTTGCAAGATGGGGAATAAGAATTTTAAATATTTAAATTAATTTAAATTAATTCACTTGGTAAGTCTTTTTCTTTAAATATTTTTGCTTTGAATGGAATGGAACACAGATGCCGCAACTATCTTCATATGGCCCAATCTCCGTATTTTTTAAAAGTCAAAAGTTATATCACTGTAAAATTGAAAAAAAAAAAAATTACGCACTGTATATTGAAAAACAACTTTAGTTTTTAAGATAGTTTTATAAAAATTTCTTAAAAATAAAATAAAAATAAAAATAAATAGGTGCGAATTTGAGTCTCGAACTCATAATTTTGTATATGCAGTTATCACCGCTAGAATATTCACCCATCATTACTAAGTGTACGACGCGAGTAAAATTTAAATTAGTCGAAGCGAAACTTCAAATGCCAAATAAGTACACAAAAATAAATAAATAAATAAAAATAGTGTGAAAACCGTGGGAAGGCTTTCACGTTATAATGTCCAACAAACTTGGTCAGTGTTTTTATCATTTTAGCTATTTGGTTAAAACCATACTTTTTTCAATGATAATATTACACAATGTGTAACATTGCACATTGCAGTATAACGTCATAGAGTGACGTTAAACTCAACTTTTTTTATTTTTTATTTTTTACTTTTTATGAATTCTTTTATCTTTTTTACTAATTTATTATTTAATTATTATTCATCTTTTTTCTTATGTTTAATATAATATAAGATAATGTACACTAAGAGTAAAATAAGATAATTTGGTTGTTGTTAATCTTTTAAAATAACGATTCACTTATCATAAATTTTTTACTTTATTTTTTTGTCAAGATGAAAAGTTTCTATTAACAAATCCATTAATATTTGCATTTTTTAATTTTACTTTCTTAACCATTCATAATAAAGATATTTTTTTGTATATTTTATTAGTCACTAATAAAATTTAAATAAAAGAAATAAAAATTATTGTATTCGAGTAATAAATATAATAATCATTAAATAAATTTAAAATTTACATCTAGAGAAATGAAATATGTGTATAATAAAATTCAATAGTTATATTCGTGAATGGATATAACTAAAAAAATAATAATAACACCTATATACTAAAGAGCAAATTAAAAATAATTCATGAATAAAATAAAAATTATAACAATAAGATAGAAAAATAAATATAATAAAAAGTTATATCCAGAAAGTGGATTTAATAGTAATAATGATAAAATAATAACACTTATAGCAATATCAATAACAGTGGTAATAATAATAATAATAATAAATTATACTTTATTATTATAAGAATGGAGAAACTAGTCAACGAAATTAAGAATAATGGTGATCAAATGAAAGAGAGAGATATCGTAGGAAAAATTTGATGTACGTTGTCCGGTCGCTTTAATTACGTGGTAACAACCATTGAAAAGTCTAAATACTTGAAAAAAATAACTCTTAATGACTTACAAGCTTCATTGAAGTCACATGAGATGTGGATGAATGAAAGATCACCGAGCATAATGGAAGAAGCATTAAAGGCTTAAATGAATTTAAAGAATGATGAAAAGATACACATATCGGAGAGTAATCAAAGAGCTTCTAATTTCAAAGGCAGAGGAGGTGGAAATTCTAGACCTACATCCAGACAAGGGGCAAAAGAAAGTAAATCCCAACAAGGTAAATCAAATATTCAATGCTATAAATATAAAAAAGTATGGTCACTATCAATCTGAGTGCAAGTCACACATTCAATACTATAATTATAAAAAAAAAATATGGACACCTTGTTGGTGGCTACTCATGAAACTGGTAGTAATAACAATTGCCAACAGTTGATAGACTCGGATTGCAGCAATTATTTAAGTAGAAATAAGGAAGTCTTCTCTCAGTTAGATGAAATTTTTTGCTCTTCTGTGAAATTTGGTGACAACTATCAGGTTCCAGTTATAGAAAAAGGAAGGATTGCTATTAAAACGAAGAATGAATTTTCAGATTATATTTCTAAAGTCTACAGTGCTCCTACTATTTGTCAAAACTTGTTAAGTGTTGAACAATTGGCAGAAAAAGCTCGAAATAATCAAACCAAGTTTAAGGTAGGATGTTAGAAATTAAACTTGATTTTTTCAAAAGTTTTCTATAATACTTAGCAGTGAAATATTTTAACTTAGTCAAATTGAGTTTAACTTAATAAAGGAGGATTTCAAATTGAACTTGAATTAGTAAAAGAAAATTTTCAAATTAAACTTGAATTAGTAAATGAGGTGATCAAGTTGAATTTGAATTAGTTAAGAATGTTATCAAATTGAATTTGATAACCAATAAACCTCCTTAACACTCCAATATATATGGGCTTAGGTCATTTGTTTAAGGTGTGATGAGAGAGTAATGAAAGAAATTAAGCGAGAGAGATAGAGTTAGCTTCAACAAGCTAACACATGAGAGAGTTGGCTTTAACAAAGATAATACATAAGAAGGTTAACTTTAACAAGCTAATGCATAACATATTTAAGTGAGAATGTTAGCTTTAATAAGCTAATGCCTAACATATTTGAGTGTGAATGTTAGTTTCAACAAGCTAATGCATAATGTATTTGAGTGAGAAGGTTATCTTTAACAAGCTAACACATAATATATTTGAGTGTGAAATTTTTGTTCCTATATTTTATAATTTATGCTTTGTCTATTAATAAAAATTCAAGTGTTTGTTGTTGAATTTGCTCCAGGGTAAGACAAGATTAGAGACTTAGGCTTTCAGATTGAGTGGCAAATTTTAAATAGTGTACATATATTTGGGTCGAATAGGGTTACACCAATGATTTGAGTTAACCAGAGACTCGACCCTAATTTAAAAAAAAAATTAAAAGTTAATCCGAAGTCCAATCCTATTCTTCAAAAATCCAGCTCAACCTAACCCTAATTGCTCAAGTTAGGCCAAGTTGGGTTGGGTTAGCAAGTTAATGAATAACCCTGGCTAAACTATTTTAATTTCATTTCAAGCCTCTCGCTATTCTCTTTCAAACAGCGGCCACACACCTTCTCTCTTTGGCAAAACTTTTCACCAGAGCTCCTAAGTGAAATTATTTTATTTTTATTTTTTACTTTGTCTCTCTTAGTTTATTGCACCTAAAATAGAAAGTTGCCTAAACTAGCAGTCCTGCATCCCCACATCCTTTTTACTAGATTCCAATGATCTCATTATCGGATTTTTCTTCTTCCAAATTTGGTAATAAAAAATCTCCCTTCAAATATTCAAGGATCCAGGAATCAAACATCATTTGAGCTATCCTACACTAGGTATATTCGTCAATTGGATATAACCTATATTGAAGTGACAAATTAATAAATTTTCCTTTCAATGAATCTTAATTTCATGTTTTTAGTTTGAATATTTTTTGGGATAAAATTGTTTGCTATGAATTATAAACATGTTCACTAATTTGATTAATGTGCATTATGATTTTGAACTGTGGTTTGAATATGTCAAATATGAATTGTTTAATGACTTTGGACATATTATCATATTATATTAGATATATGAATTCCGGTAATTTATTTCATTTTGTAGATATTTAATTTTATTTTTAATAGATATTACATGGGTAGGTTTAATCATATTTTGGATAGTATGAAAAATGTTCTTGAATTTTAATTAGTAATGGGATTCATGGATTAAAAGTACAATAAAATTTGAAATTTTATTTATATTTTCTTTTGCTATATTCATATTTTAAATAATATGAAAAAATATTCTTGATTTTTATTCAGTAATGGGATTCATGGATTAAAAGTATAATTAAATTTGAAATTTGATTTATATTTTCTTTTGTTATATAAATTAATAGGAATAGATTCATATTAACCATAAAATTGAACTTGAAAATAGGTTAATCAAACTTTTAAGTTTAGGTTTAGGTTTGCAAAATTATTGAACTTGACATACAAATTTAAATTTAGATTTTCATCTAATGGTTCAATTAACAGACTGTGAATACCCCTAATGACAATAGTCATTGACATGTTTGCTAAACCTTTTTTTATGTAAATTGTATTATCTTATATTTTTGCTAGTATGATAATTCATTCTACCTTTTATTTTATAGGGGTGGGCGTAAATTGGTTAATTGACCAAATATTCGGTTAACCAATCAATATTTTAGTTTGGTCAATTAATTGTGGTCAATTTGATTAAAAAAATTTATTTAATTCGATTTTTAATTTGATTAACAGTTAACTAATTTTGGCCGGTCGGTTAACCAAAAAAACAAAACATTAGTTAGTTTTCATGTTAACCAGTAGTATTTCTTTTCCATTACCACTATCATTCTCATTCAAGTGGATCCTAATATGGCCTCCCAAATGATGGGAGTGGGTATAAAGCGGAAACAACCCAAATCGAAACACGTATGAGGCAAACTAAACATTGAATTAATCAATCAAACTGACCTCTTGAAGTGCAGAATCGTTCACCAGTCTTCTTTCCTGAGACCTTGGAGTCACCCACGATCTTCTGTTGTGTTCCTTGATTATACTCTTTGGAATAGTTTTCTCAGTGGGGAGAAACTGTACGTACAACTCTCCTTTTATCTCTTAGAGTTTTATTATATTTTAAATTCCTTAAAAATATCTCTTCGATGGGAAGATAATATTTTTAAATTTAAAATAAAACAACCATATACATTCCAAATAACCAAGGCACAACAGGGACCGCAGGAATAAAATCAACAAGGCTACCAATTATAATAAGAATCTATACAGGACCAGTATAATCTTATTATAATTAATCACAAATTATTCCACTAAAAATTCATGATTGAACCCCTTATTAATTTTACAATTCCACAACATAATAATTTTATATTCCCCATGTTAAGATTACAGATGCTATTATCTTAAATAAATTACTGACTATTTATTTAAATAACAATATAACTTTAAGATTGTCGCTCAACTTATTTCATGTGTCGGATATAAAATCCACCTGCAGGGTTTACACAATGAAACCTTATAAGCTTACTTAAAGTGCATCATCAATCTCTATACCGAGACATGGATTCTATCATTAATTAATATTTCACAAACACAAATTATCTTTGCCCAATTCACCGAGAATATTATTCCAATAATGAAACTCACCCTTTAATGAATCAAAACACAAGACAATAAATGTTTGCTCATATTAAATTAAATCAAGATTAAGAACAATAAACTTTATTTCTAATGTCTTAGAGAATATGTTTAATAGTCAGTATAAAACATCCATTCTCTACTTGGTCCAATTAGATACATACAAAATGTACTAATCACTATTATTGATCATATGCTGAAAAACATTTATTTAATGCAAATCTCCAATTAAATACATAGAAATAATGGTTTATAGAAAAATCATCCATAGCTATACTATTACATGTGCATGGTTAATAGTATAACTCTATCAATCTCCCACTTAGACTCATAACCATGCACCTATTATTCTAACTCTCATTCCTTCTACATGACTGTCAAAAGTCTTTGCCGGTAAGCTCTTTGTAAAAGGATCTGCCAGGTTGTTCTCTGATGCAATTTTTGTCACTACCACATCTCCCCTTTGAACTATATCTCGTATCAAATGATACTTCCTCTCAATGTGTTTTGCCCTTTTATGGCTCCGTGGCTCTTTCGAGTTTGCAACTGCCCCGCTATTATCACAATAAAGTGTAATAGGTGATTGCACTGAATGAACCACACCTAGATCCAAAAGGAAGTTTCTAAGCCATACAGCTTCCTTAGCAGCCTCAGAGGCTGCCACATATTCAGCTTCCATGGTGGAGTCCGCAACACAAGATTGCTTAATACTCCTCCAACATATGGCTCCACCTCCCAAGACAAAAACATTTCCTGAGGTAGACTTCCTAGAGTCTCTATCAGACTGAAAATCTGAATCTGTATACCCTATGGGTATAAGATCTTCAGACTGGTAGACTAACATATAATCTCTAGTTCTTTTTAAGTACTTGATTATATGTTTCACCGCAGTCCAATGTTCCCGCCCAGGATTAGACTGAAATCTGCTAACCATGCCAACAACAAAACAGATATCAGGTCTAGTACATAATATGGCATACATGAGGCTTCCAACTGCATAAGCATAAGGAACTGCATTCATGCTCTCTATCTCTTCAGGTGTCTTAGGACATTGATCCTTAGATAAAGTGATTCCATGTCTGAAGGGAAGAAATCCCTTCTTGGAATCCTGCATGTTGAAACGAGCAAGAATAGTATCAATATAAAGTGCCTGTGATAAGCCAATCATCCTCTTCTTACGATCTCGCATAAGCTTGATCCCAAGAATGTGAGCAGCTTCTCCTAAGTCCTTCATATCAAAATGCTGAGATAGCCAGTCTTTGATAGAAGTCAACATACCTACACAATTCCCTATAAGTAGAATATCATCCACATATAGTACTAGAAACACAACCTTACTACCATTCCACTTCTTATACACACAAGACTCATCATGACACTGATCAAAACCAAAAGTTTTGATCGTCTGGTCAAAACAAGTATTCCATGACCTAGATGCTTGTTTAAGACAATAAATGGACCTATTTAATTTGTATAGCAAATTTTCTTGTCCACTAGTTATGAAACCCTCTGGTTGCTTCATATAGATGCATTCATCAAGACTTCCATTCAGGAAAGCCGTCTTGACATCCATTTGCCAAATCTCATAATCAAAATGAGCAGCAATGGATAGAAGAGTTCTAATAGACTTCAGCATGGCTACCGGCGAAAAAGTTTCCTCATAATTGATCCCTTCTTTCTGAGTAAACCCTTTCGCAACAAGCCTTGCCTTAAAAGTTTGCACTTTACCGTCTATACCCCTCTTTTTCTTATAGATCCACTTACATCCAATGGGTTTAACCCCTTCAGGTGGTTCTACAAGTTCCCAGACTTGATTAGAGTACATAGACTCCATCTCAGATTTCATAGCTATAAGCCACTTATCAGCATCTTTATCTTGTAGTGCTTCATCGTAACAAGCTGGTTCGGTATTCACTTCTTCAGGGATTCTATCAAAAGCTTCTCCCAAAAGTGTATATCGAACCGGGGTTCGTCTAATTCTCCCACTACGACGAAGTACTACAGGCTCTGCAATCACACCTTCATCTTGCTGTGGCTGTAATGCCGGCAAGTCTATGACTGGTGGTATTGCAACCTGGTCATGTTCTGGAGTCTGAACATGTCCTTCATCACCAACAGGCAATGAAATGTCAGGAGCTCCAACATCTTGCTCATGTACATTAGGATCATCAGCCGCCACTGTAGCTTTAACATTACTCCCACTACTTACGGGCTGTAGTGGAATGTTAGGCGCTGAATGCTCAGGCGGATGTTGATCTTCTAGTGCACTGTCATTTCTCCCACTACGACGAGGTAATGGAATGTCAGCTCCGACCATGGATGGTTCAGGTTGATATTCTAATGGAAAGGTTCTAGTTGGTATGTTTTCTCCTCTCAATTCATACAAGGCTAATTGGCTTTTGGGAATATGGTTTCTAATATAGTCTTCCTCAAGATAATGTGCATTGGTGCTAACAATGACCTTTTTATCTTTTGAACTATAAAATAAACCTCCTTTCGTTCCTCTAGGATATCCAATAAAGAAGCACAAGTCTGTTTTTGATTCCAACTTATCTGCTTTCCCTTTCAGCACATGGGCTGGGCAACCCCACATCCGAACATGTCTTAGACTTGGCTTTCGCCCATTCCACAGTTCTGTAGGAGTTTTAGGTACTGACTTAGATGGAACCAAATTCAAAATATATGCTGCTGTTTCTATGGCATAGCCCCAAAACGAAATAGGCAAATCTGAATAACTCATCATTTATCTAACCATTTCCATAAGCGTCCTATTTCTTCTTTCTGCTACACCATTCTGTTGTGGCATACCAGGTGCAGATAATTGTGAAGTAATTCCTTGTTCTGATAAATAATCAATGAATTCCCTAGAGAGGTATTCGCCACCACGGTCAGACCGCAATGACTTGATATATTTTCCATGTCGTTTCTCCGTTTCTGCCTTGAATTCTTTGAATTTCTCAAAGCATTCAGACTTACGGCGTAACAGGTAAATATATCCATACCGTGAGTAGTCATCTGTGAAAGTCACAAAATACTCAAAACCACCTCTAGCTTGGACACTCATTGGGCCACACAAATCAGAATGAATTAATTCAAGTACATCATTGGCTCTATTACCCTTTAAGGGAAAAGGTCTCTTAGTCATTTTACCTTCTAAACAGGATTCACAAGTTGGTAGTGCCTCCACTTTCAATGAACTCAATGGTCCATCTTTGACCAACCTAGTAATCCTATCTAAGTTAATATGACCAAGCCTTAAATGCCAAAGATAAGTATAGCTAAACTCAATAGGAAGTTTTCTTTTTAATGGTACAACGATATCAAAGTTATTAACCTCAGAATTAGAAAGTTGCAGTTCAGGTGAAACTTTGAGAATAAAAAGATCATCAATTAAAGAGCCAGAACATATTATTTGTTTTCTAAATTTGATAACGACAGAATCATCATAAAATTCATTAAAACAAACAGAATATCCATTCTTGCTCAAACTAGAAACAGAAATTAAATTCCTTCTAATTGAAGGAACATATAAAACATCCTTCAAAAACAATGTTCTATTATTCTCAAAATTTAAAATAACATTTCCTATAGCTAGAACTGCAACCTCAGTGCCATCTCCCAGAAAAATGCTCACTTCTCCTTCATTTAGCTGGCGTGTTGTCTGAAACCCCTACAAAGAATTGCAGACATGATTAGTGGCTCCTGAATCTACACACCATTGGAGTGTAGTCAATACCGCTAAGCAAGTTTCAACAACCAGTAAATAAAAAAGTGACATACCTTGCTTTTTCTTGGTTATCCAAGTTGGACATTGCTGCTTCCAGTGACCCTTTTGCTTGCAGTGAAAACACTTACCCTTAGGCTTTTTCACAGCACCATTAGCACCAGCAGCTGCACCATTTGTCTTAGGCTTAGGCTTTTGAGCATTTTTCTTCTTCTTACCCTTATTATGGGCAGAAGAAGAACCTCGCTCAACATTAAGCACAATAGGTGCGGCTCCTTGCATAATAATAGTCTCAGCAGCTACCAGCTCATTCAGCAGCTTAGATAGAGTAAAATCCATCTTATTCATGTTGTAGTTCAAACGAAACTGCTGAAAACTGGCTGGCAAAGTGTTCAAGACCATCTCAACCTGAGTTGCCTTGTCAACCTCAGCACCTAGAACTTCCATGTCATTCAGAAGACTCGTCATCTTCAAGACATGAGTTCTAACAGGAGTTCCTTGCTCCATTTTAGAAGTAAGAATCTCCCTCAGTGCATTCTGCTTGGCTGCACTAGTTTGGTCTCCAAACATCTCCTTGAGATTCTCTAAGATGTCAAAAGCAATGTCCATCTTCTGATGCTGATGTTGCAAAACATTTGACATTGATGCCAAAATGTAACATCGCGTCATCTCATCAGCCTTAACCCATTTATGGTAAGCTCTGGTAGCCTCCTCAGAGGCACCCTCACCGGATTTTTCAGGACATATTTCAGTTAGCACAAACTTGTACTCCTCAGCAGTAAGCAAAATGTCCAAATTTCTTTTCCAGTCCACATAGTTAGGACCCTCAAGCTTGTTTTGGGTAATGATGTTTGCTAGGAGATTGAAAGATGTCATTTCTATAAAAAACATTAAACAAATTCAGTATATCATTAATAATACAATAATAAAATTGAATTTAAATCAAAATTACACATTGACAACAATGATATCAAAATTCAAATATGCATCTTTACAACATTCATGAATAGTAATCTCGATGGGAGAATTCAACCAATCACATGTCATGCATATAAAAATAAGATAAGACCGACATGTACTACTCGATGGGAGAAAACATGTCTCTTAAATAAAAATTAATATGTGAGAAAATATTACATCTAATTCATGTCCCTAATTAATTTACTCAGATGGAGAGTTAAAATAATACAGACAAATTAGACTAGATCAGTGATTATATTATAACATAACATCTTCCGATGGGGAAGAAATGCAAATAATCACAACTAGAAAATAATAAATAACCACTCACAAATTAATCTCCATATAATTAAAATAAATTAATTATAGTTAAAATTTGCAAAATAATAAATTTTATGACCATTTTGCAAGTGAATGAAACATTTTAAACTAAAATGTAATAAATAAATATTCTGGGCCATTTTGCAAAAAACAGAAAATATCAGGACTATTTTACAAAAAAACAGAAACTTACTGTGCTGTTCTACAAATCCTGAAAATTCTGGGTCTGATTTGTAAAAACTGAAACTTTCTGGTTCAGATTGAAAAAAAAACTGAAAATTTCTGGGTCTGTTTATAAAATTTTAAAACTTAAAGGGTCAAAAAGAAAAATTTACCAATGCAGCAGCATCTTCTTCGTGAACACTGCCTGACTTTCCTTCTTTTTCTTTTTTTTTAAATTGATAACAAATATCAATATCCAAAAAAAAATCAAAATTAATTTAAAAAAAAAATATGCTTCTTTGTTCTTCAATTTCAAGAACTCAGAATTTTTTTTAAATTGATAACAATTATCAATAGTAAAAAAAAATCAAAATTAATTCAAAAAAAAAATTCTGCTTCTGTTTGTCAACGCAAAATCCAGAAATTTTTTTTTTTTATAATTTCTTCATTACTGTTTCGACAAACACAGAAATTTCTTTTTTCTTTTTTTTTATAATTTCTTCATTACTGTTTCGACAAATACAGAAATTTCTTTTTTTTTTAAATTGATAACAATTATCAATAGCTAAAAAAAACCAAAATTAATTCAAATAAAAAAAAATTCTGCTTCTGTTTGTCAACGCAAAATCCAGAAATTTTTTTTTTTATAATTTCTTCATTACTGTTTCGACAAACACAGAAATTTCTTTTTTTTTTTGATTTTTTTAATATTAATTCGTTTTAATCAATATCCAACAAATTCAATAAATTCTTTGTAATTCATTGAAATCGAAAATTGACAAACTAAAACGAAACAAAAAAAAAAAACTCAACAAATCATGTAGCCACTGAATAATACAAACAATCAATCGAAAACATGATTAAAATAGCCACCTTCATACGGTTTCGAAAGGCTCTGATACCAATTGATGGGAGTGGGTATAAAGCGGAAACAACCCAAATCGAAACACGTATGAGGCAAACTAAACATTGAATTAATCAATCAAACTGACCTCTTGAAGTGCAGAATCGTTCACCAGTCTTCTTTCCTGAGACCTTGGAGTCACCCACGATCTTCTGTTGTGTTCCTTGATTATACTCTTTGGAATAGTTTTCTCAGTGGGGAGAAACTGTACGTACAACTCTCCTTTTATCTCTTAGAGTTTTATTATATTTTAAATTCCTTAAAAATATCTCTTCGATGGGAAGATAATATTTTTAAATTTAAAATAAAACAACCATATACATTCCAAATAACCAAGGCACAACAGGGACCGCAGGAATAAAATCAACAAGGCTACCAATTATAATAAGAATCTATACAGGACCAGTATAATCTTATTATAATTAATCACAAATTATTCCACTAAAAATTCATGATTAAACCCCTTATTAATTTTACAATTCCACAACATAATAATTTTATATTCCCCATGTTAAGATTACAGATGCTATTATCTTAAATAAATTACTGACTATTTATTTAAATAACAATATAACTTTAAGATTGTCGCTCAACTTATTTCATGTGTCGGATATAAAATCCACCTGCAGGGTTTACACAATGAAACCTTATAAGCTTACTTAAAGTGCATCATCAATCTCTATACCGAGACATGGATTCTATCATTAATTAATATTTCACAAACACAAATTATCTTTGCCCAATTCACCGAGAATATTATTCCAATAATGAAACTCACCCTTTAATGAATCAAAACACAAGACAATAAATGTTTGCTCATATTAAATTAAATCAAGATTAAGAACAATAAACTTTATTTCTAATGTCTTAGAGAATATGTTTAATAGTCAGTATAAAACATCCATTCTCTACTTGGTCCAATTAGATACATACAAAATGTACTAATCACTATTATTGATCATATGCTGAAAAACATTTATTTAATGCAAATCTCCAATTAAATACATAGAAATAATGGTTTATAGAAAAATCATCCATAGCTATACTATTACATGTGCATGGTTAATAGTATAACTCTATCACCAAAGACTTGCCACAAGGACATTTGTATTGCAAAACTTACTGATAAACAATTTTTTGCTATGATTTGCTTCTATAATTGATCTAATTAGACAAAACCCAGTAAAGAAAGCAAAATCAGCAACTTATATCTTACTGCGAGTCTTCATCTTCAAAAATGCTGCAACATTTTCAACATTGGAATTTAAAAGTCCCAAGAAAGACTCACCCAAATGATATTAAATAGCAAAGAAAGAACCAGAGTAAAAAACATCAAAAACTCATATCAAGAATCAAATAAGAAAAGAAAAGAAGAAGAAACATATCACCAAGTTCATTTCTCTGTCACAATTTTTGTAAATTACAAAGATCAGACTCACCCATTTTTCAAATCCTTCATTTTTAAAGTACAAATATTGATTTACTCTTTTCTCTCTCAAAAATTAGAATACAATAAAATTAAAAAAAAATAATTTTGTTGAGAAAATGGGTCTTTAATGATGGTGACGAACAAGGGTCCATAAAAGAAGAATCACTGATTGTGTTTGTGTGTGTGGTCACCGGCAGAACCAAAGACCGAATGAAATGGGGTAAATTTTTCAAGTAAAAAATTTATCGGTGAAAAATTAAATATTTAATATTATAATAAAATTTAAATTTTTGTTATAAATTTCTAAAAAAAATCTATCAAAATTTTATATTATTTATTATATTCTAAAAATTTATTGATTTTTTTATATATTTTTTTATTTTAATTCTTAAATCTATTAATTTATTTACAGAATTTTATTAAATATTATTTCAAATGAGAATTTTTTTCAAATGAGAAGTTTTATCTAATTTATAACTAAATTTCAAAATTCTAGTATTAACCTAAATACCTAATCACAAAATCATAAATACTTATAAATAAATTTTTAAAAAAAGATATGTGGTGAAAAAAATCACAATATATATAAAATATTGTATATATAATTTTTATACAATACTATAAATTTTATAAAAAATAATATATATAGATATACGTAATTATAAAACTCTAAATATCAATTAATTAAAATATATATATACGGTGAAAAAACCAATATATATATATAATACTATATATATAATACTACATATATATATATAATTTTATAAAATATTATATATATACCTAATCACCAAACTTTAAATATCCACAAATTTAAAAAAAATCAATATATATAAAATACTATATATAAAAAATTTTAATAAAATATTATGTATAAAATAACATGTATAGTGAAAAAAGTCAATATGCAAAAAAATACTATATATATATATATATAATTTTATTAAAATACCCTTTCACAAACAAAGAAAATACAATTAATAAATAATTAGGGCAAATCTAACAAGCAAGGATAATATTGAAAAAAAAATGAATAATAATATCTCATTTTTCTAAATAGACACTTATTTAGAAAAAAAAATTCATAAGTGGATACTTAAAAGAGAATAGAGAGAGTATTTTAAACGGATTAAAACACCCTCTATTAATTTATTAATAATGCACTCTCACTTTATTAATTAAGTCATTAATTATAAAGGTACAGTTGAAAAAAAAAACTAATTAAGCTTTCTTAGTTGTATAAAGTGACAATTTAAAAAAGATAATTTTTTTTACAAAAGATACACTTTCAGCACGACAGAGGGAGCATAACATCAATATCAACGGATAGACAAATTTGGTTAATTATGAAATTAATCGAATCAATCGATTCAGTTTGATTAATAAATCGAATCGACCAAAACTGAAATTGATCAATTCTATCATAAGAAAAGCCTTTGGAAGAAATGGTTAAATTTTTATTCGATCCATTGATTCAATGCCTAAGCCTACCTTTTAAAGCTTTGGTATCTTTGATTTCAATTTTTGTATGTTTGAATTATTTCGCTATAATTTTCAAATCTTGCTTTAGGGTTCTTTATTGAATTTTCTTTTTTTTTTCTAGTATTGTTTTTATTTTTTTAATTCAAGTCAGTTTATTATTGCCCTTCCTCTTTTGAGCTTCATGTCTAGCTTGACTTGTTTACTTTATAAATAAGCTTCGTAGAGCCTAAAGTTTTCTTTATTTCAAGATTAATTATGATTTCATAAGATATGATACGATTCAATTTCTTATTTACTTTAACTTTTATTATCATGGTATAATTTTTCATCGTCGTCTCATAATTTAAAAATTATGAATTTTAATATTTTTTAAACCACTAATTTTGGTAATTTTCTATTATTTTAAAATCTCATCTTGCAAAAATATCATTTAAATATGAAATATACATATATACACTTATAACCTTTTTTTCATAATTTATTAAATTCTCACAAAATATTATCAAATCAAATAAAAATATTTTATTCAATCATATTATATCACACTATATTTTTCAAACATAAAAAAATAATTAATAGTTACAGTGCTATATGATAAAGTATTACTCAGAACCATATATTACGAAATTCAAACAAACCCTAAATGCAAAACTTGTTTTTAACTTGAGCTTGAGTCTAGATAAAAAGTAAAGAGTCAAGAGACTGAGCTCCATACCTGGTGGGACTTTTATGGGCCCCATTGCAACTTGTAGCTTGGTTTTTGTCAGCAGATGATGCAAGTTGATGGAGCAGGGGTAGAATTGTCAATATGTTTGAAGAATAATGCAATGAGATATTTATTATTATTATTATTATTATTATTATTTTCTTTCTGTGAATGAACAAGTAATGATTGGTTGCCTCTGTTTGTGTACTCAAACTGGAGATTTTTCATCTGACGGGAAGTTGTGACATTTGAGTATTGTTTGTTTGCGGAGCTATAAAATCTGCAATGGAATTATGGAGGTGAGTATTAAATCTTTTATTAATTAAATAAATTAAAATTAAATATTAATCAAATTAAACTAAATTGAAATTTTTATAAAATTAAATTGCTTGAATCATAATTTTAATTCGGTTACATTCATTACATTATGATTTTTTTTCATTAACAATAAATATTACGAAATGTATTCCACTTTAAATTTAAATATATTAGGAGTATTTATCATTTATAATATTAGAATTTTGTTAAGTTTTTTTTTATAAAAGAATTTTTTTAAGTTATTTATATAAGAAAATAAATAAAAAATGTAAATCTTGGCATAAAATGATGTCATTGATAAAAATAAATATTATGTCCTTATATTCATAAATATATGTATACAAAGTATTAATCGTGCATTTATTAATTTATAAATTTATAAAAAATTAAAAAAAATACAAGTATCTAAGCTTATTGGTACACTAAAATTTATAATTGTTCATCTGAAAAATAAAAACAAACTAATACGACACAGTTTTGTAGTTAACAAAACGGTGTACTTTATGCAGTAGCTGAGTGCTTTGTATGTATAAGTTTCCCCTTTTTCTCAACTGTTTACAGTTACTTGATTAGTTGTAGTTGCTAGAGTTGTGGGGTAGTCAGTTACACAATTAGTTTAGCTTCTGTGTATATAATATACTGCAATCTTCTTGTACAGTACACTTTTCATCAATACAGTTTACATTCTTTCAATTTCTTCACAAATGTTGAAAAATTATGGTGATTACCACTCTATTCCCTTAAACCAGATTAGTAGGAGAGCGAAAATAAATGCGGAATATTAACACAGAATTTGATAACGGAGTTCGGCCAATTATGCTTATGTCTCTGGAGCTGCTGCAGACTTATATTAAGGAAAAAAATACAATGTGTTTACAAACATTCACAACCCTCACTCAATTATGAACAAGAATTTTTTCTCACAAAATTCTCTCAAAAACACTCTCTTCTCTTTACTTCTTCAATTTAAGGTGCATTCTCCAAATGAGGGAGATGGGTTTATATAGGCTTCAAAAAATATGGGTTGGTGAAATTAGTCAATAAATTAGGCACCTCCATTTTTTACTTTTACAATTCCCCAAATTAGGCACCTCCATTTTTTACTTTGAAAATTCCCCAAATTAGGCACCTCCACTTTTGACAATGTCCTAAATTAGGCACCTCCATTTTTAACAATGTCCTAAATTAGGCACCTCCATTTTTTACTAAAAAATGGTTGGTGCCTACTTCTTTGACAATCTCCCACTTGAAGACCGATTTCAATCTGTCTTCACATCTTGATCAATGCAACAGCTCTTCTACGATCTTGATACTAGTGTAGGCCAACTGAAGCTGAGCACAGCTTCAGTTTATCAATAGTCACCGTCTTTGTCAACATGTCTTCCGGATTTTGAGTTCCACTAATCTTCTCAAGTTTCAAAATCCCATCTTCCAGAAGTGACATGATAAAGTGATACCGCAACTGTATGTGCTTTGTTCTGGCATGAAAAGACGGATTCTTCGCTAGATGTATGGCACTTTGACTGTCACAATACAAGACATTATTTTCTTGCTTCTTGCCCAACTCCTCCAAGAAACCTTGGAGCCAAATTATTTCTTTGCTGGCTTCCGTGACAGCGACATATTCTGCTTCAGTTGTGGAGAGAGCAACTATCTTATGCAATTGAGAGACCCAGCTTACTGCGGTACCTCCTAGAGTATAGACATACCCTGTAGTGCTCTTTCTAACGTCAACATTTCCAACTAAGTCAGCATCCACATAACCTGCTAGTGTCGTATCTCCATTTTTAAAACAAAGCGCCTTATCTGTGGTACCTCGAAGATATCTGAGAATCTATTTAACTGCTTTCCAGTGTGCCTTGCCTGGATTATTCATGTACCTGCTAACAGCTCCCACTGCTTGAGCAATATCTGGTTTAGTATAAACCATGGCATACATCAAACTCCCAATTGCTGAGGCATATGGCACCTTTGCCATGTGTGTACGTTCCTCCTCCGTCTTCGGTGACTGTTCTTTGGAGAGTCTAAAATGAACACCTAAAGGTGTGCTCACTGATTTAGCATCTTGTATGTTGAATCTGGCTAGTACTTTGGTTATGTACTCAGCCTGTGATAACATCAAAGTCTCTGACTTCATGTCTCTCTTGATCCTCATTCCAAGAATCTGCTTTGCGGCGCCCAGATCTTTCATTGCAAACTGTTTTGACAATTCTTGCTTTAAATTTTTAATCTCTTACATGTCTGAACCTGCAACGAGCATATCATCGACGTATAACAATAAAATAATAAAGCTATTGTCAAACTTCTTGATGTAGCAACAATGATCTGCTTGGCATCTTGTGAAACCGCTGCTACCCATAAAACTATCAAACTTTCTGTACCACTGTCTAGGAGCTTGTTTCAGACCATACAAACTCTTCTTCAACCTGCACACCATGTGTTTGTTGTCTTCCTTAATAAAGCCTTCCGGTTGCTTCATGTAGATCTCTTCCTCCAAATCTCCATGAAGGAATGTTGTCTTCACATCTAACTGTTCAAGAAATAAATTTTCTGCTGCTACGATTTTCAATACCAGTCTGATTGTCGTAAGTTTCACGACCGGAGAGAAAATTTCAGTATAGTCAACACCTTCCTTTTGTTGAAAACATTTTACAACCAATCTTGCTTTGTAGCGTTTACTTCCATCATGCTCTTCTTTGATCCTGTAAATCCACTTGTTGTGGAGTGCTTTCTTGCCTTGTGGTAGTTCAGCTAATTCCCATGTATGATTTGACATGAGTGAGTCCATCTCATCTTTCATGGCAAACTCCCACTTGATTGAATCCTCCACTTGCATTGCTTCATCATAGCACTCTGGTTTACCATTGTCTGTCAGCAACAAGTAATGCAAAGAAGGCGAGTAACGTTGGATTAGTCTTGTAATTCTTGAGGAGCGTCTCAATTCTGGCGTGCTCAGCTCCTCTACTTCAGGACTATTCTGAACATCATTTTCAGAAATTTTCTCGAACTCAGCGAATTCTTTATTTTCAACATCTATCTTGGAGCTATTTGATTTTGCATTTAATCTGTCTTTGTACATCACATTCTCATTAAATATGACATCCCGGCTTCTGATGATCTTTTGATTTTCATAATCCCAAAACCGATAACCGAACTCATCACCACCATATCCAACAAAGACACATTTGTTTGACTTGACATCTAATTTACTTCCTCCAGCAGAATCTATATGTATGTAAGAGATACAACCAAACACTCTTAAGTGTGAAAGGTTTACCTCTTTTTTGCTCCAGGCTTCCTCTGGTATTCCACCATCCAGAGGTACTGAAGGCCCACGGTTAATTAGGTAGGCAGCGGTGTTGACAGCTTCAGCCCATAAATTCTTGGGCAAGTCAGCATGTATCCTCATGCTTCTGGCACGTTCATTCAGAGTTCTGTTCATGCGCTCAGCTACGCCATTCTATTGCGGTGTCATGGGAACTGTTTTCTCCATCTTGATTCCGCTGTTTGCGCAAAATTCTCTGAATTTTCTATCTCTGTACTCTCCTCCATTGTCAGACCTCAATCGTTTGACTTTCAAACCAGTTTCATTTTCTACCATGGCCTTCCATTTTCTGAATGTATCAAACACTTCTGATTTCTTCTTCAGAAAATACACCCATACCTTTCTTGTTGAATCGTCAATGAATGTGACGTAATACAATGAGCCTGCAAGAGATGGAATTGGAGACGGTCCCCATACATCGGTATGGATCAACTCTAATTTTTCTACCTTGGGTGTCTTGCCAATCTTTGAAAAACTGACCTTCTTTTGTTTTCCAAAGATACAATCTTCACATAGGCCGATATTGATACTTTTCAGTTCCGGCAACTTTCCTTTTGACAAAATCGTCTTCATCCCTTTCTCGCTCATATGGCCAAGCCTTTGGTGCCATAGGTTTGATTTTTCATCTGCATCTGCTACTGAAATAACATTCTCTAAGTTTGAGGTTACATAGAGAGTGTCAGTTTTCTTACCACGAGCAATGATGAGTGCTCCTTTGGTAATCTTCCATTCACCGCTTTTGAAGGTTGTACCATAACCATCTTCATCAAGTTGTCCTACAGAGAGCAAATTCCTTTTAAGACCAGGAATATGTCTTACTCCTTGCAGCTTCCAGGTATTCCCGTTTGACAACTTTAATAGGACATCCCCTTTTCCTACGATCTTTAAGGTTTCATTATCAGCTAGATGAACCTTCCCAAAATCACCACTGACATAGTTGTCCATGATTCTTGGCATGGAGTGGCGTGAAAAGATGCCCCATAATCTAAAATCCATAATTCAATTGGACTATTGACACTTAGAATCATGGCATCACCTGCTTCCTCGGTCACATTTGCAGATTCCTGTGCACCGCTATCTTTCTTTGGCGCTCGGCAATCTTTCTTAAAATGACCCTTCTTGCCGCAGTTAGAACACTTGAAATCTTTCTTCCCCGATCTAGATTTGTCTCTTCTAGATTTTGATCTGCCACGATTTGAACTTTTTTCTAAAGTTCTCCCTCTAGATTCTGTGTGTAAAACTGAAGAGGTAGATGCTTCACCCAATTCTCTTCGTCGAATTTCTTCACTCAACACCAGATCCCGAACATCATCGAATTTTAATTTGGTTTTTTCCGATGAGCTGCTGACCGCTGTAACGGTAGCATTCCAACTATCTGGTAGAGATGATAAGAGAATTAAAGCCCGAATTTCAGCATCAAATTCAATTTCTACTGAACTCAACTGGGTTGTGATTGTGTTGAATTCATTCAGATGTTGGGCCACTGATGCCCCTTCTGCCATTTGCAAATTGAATAACCGCTTCATCAAATGAACTTTGTTTGAAGCTGATGGCTTTTCATACATGTTGGAGAGAGCCGCCATTAGACCTGCTGTGGTTTTTTCTTTGGCGATGTTGAAAGCAACATTTCGTGATAATGTCAATCGAATAACTCCAAGGGCTTGTCTGTCGAGAAGATTTCATTCTTCATCTTTCATGCCTTCTGGCTTTATTCCTGAGAGAGGTTGATATAACTTTTTCTGGTACAGATAATCTTCAATCTGCATCTTCCAGAAGCCAAAGTCCGCACTGTCGAACTTTTCAATTCTCGCTTTTCCTTCATATGCAGCCATCGCTCCCACTCGAATCTGGACTCCTTTGGATCGTTTCTGACTGTTTCTACAAACCACTGTGTACTATGACACCTTTGTCGACAAATCAGAACTGCCTACAAAATTTTACTATTCACAAAATTCACTATTCACGTGAATAGTAATCTTACAAAAAATTGACAGAATTTATCACCCAAAGCTCTGATACCAATTGTTGGAAAATTATGGTGATTACCACTCTATTCCCTAAACCAAATTAGTAGGAGAGCGAAAATAAATGCGGAATATTAACACATAATTTGATAACGGAGTTCGGCCAATTATGCCTACGTCTCCGGAGCTGCTGCAGACTTATATTAAGGAGAAAAATACAATGTGTTTACAAACATTCACAACCCTCACTCAATTATGAACTAGAATTTTTCCTCACAAAATCCTCTCAAAGACACTTTCTTCTCTTTACTTCTTCAATTTAAGGTGTATTCTCCAAATGAGAGAGATGAGTTTATATAGGCTTCAAAAAATATGGGTTGGTGAAATTAGTCAATAAATTAGGCATCTCCATTTTGACAATTACCTAAATTAGGCAACTCCATTTTTTACTTTGACAATTCCCCAAATTAGGCATCTCCACTTTTGACAATGTCCTAAATTAGGCACCTCTCCATTTTTGACAATGTCCTAAATTAGACACCTCCAGTTTTGACTAAAAAATGGTTGGTGCCTACTTCTTTGACAACAAACTACATCAACACATCCAGTTAATTTAATAAATAAATTTTTTTACTTGAATCAAAGGTTTTATATTTTTAATCAAACTGAATCGATCAGATTATTTTACTTAATTGAACTGAACTCAATCTATCTTGATTATTCAGATTTTATCAATTAATGGTTGTTGATGCTTATTTGGTCATAAAATAATTGAAACATTTAAATTTAATTTGTTTTAACTCATTTTTTTTAAACATGAAGAATAAATTATATATATAATTCTAAAAACGAAGGTGTTTTTTTTTTTTGTTAGAAAAGTCCCAACATTTTCATCCAATTAAAGCTAGCGAGAGAACCAAATTAGATTGTGAGAGATTCATATAAATGTTATAGTTTTTTTGGCAATGAAAGGGAAAAAGAAAAGAGGTATGAAAGTTGTGTGAAGCCTCAAGAACTATTATCGACCCAAAAAAAAAAAAAAAACTGTATCAAATTCAGCCCATTCCTCTTTCGAATAAATTATTTGTTCTTTTGTTTTTCTCACCCTCCAATTAGAATCTGGTTATCATTAAGTAGGACCCATTTGTGCTTTATAATTTGTCAACCTTATAGTAATACAAGACTTGATATTGATATAATTTGCCCTTTGCCTAAAAATGCTAATGTGATATGTTTGTCCTTTTTCATTAATTAGAATTCTTGACCTTAACATTCATTTCGAAACTATTTCTTGAATACACTATAAATAATAATTAAGAAAATGTTGTATAAAAGGCAAGTGGGTGGGTTTTCATGCTTGATTTTTGGGAGTTTTGCGATAAATCAAAAAGTATATCACATTAATTTTTACTTTTTTTTTAAAGAAAAAAGCACACATCATATACGTCTTACATCATATACGTCTTATTTCTCATAAATAGTGTCCTTTAATTTAATTTTGATTTTTATAAAAATTCGTTCTAACTTCTATATTTATTTATTTAATTAATATAAAATGGTTATATTTTAAATAATTTTTTATTCTTTGTGCAGATGAGCATAATCCAATGTAATAGATAGAATTTAAAATTACTAGTATAATTTTTTTTTGTTAAGACCCATGGTTATATTTTAAAAGATTTTTTAATATTTATATAGATATAAATGAGATTCATTGTATTAAATAAATTTAAAATTACTAATATGGATCTTTCTTTTTTCAATGCCTATAGCAAAATCAATGTCATTTAAGATTATTGCTGCTAATTTAAGATTTTCTAAGGACTAATTTGGTCTTCATATATTCAAAATCAATATCAAGTTGCCTTCTCAACTGCTTCATGCTTACCATATTTTTTTATTTTTTAAAAATGATAATAAATTATATTAATATTATATGCAACTTCCAAATTAAATATAAACTCGATTTAGGATCTCAATTTGAGCTTCAAAATTAGAAGATTTCACATCAAATACCACATTTCAATGTCCCATTTTCAAGAATACGGCAATAAAGTTTTTTTTTTTTAATATTTTTACAGTTTTTGTCTATTTTTAGGGTAAATGACACTTATTTTTCTGTTTTTATGCTTTTTTTATTTCTATTTTTTATTCATAAATAATTTTATTTTCTTATATTTATAATATGCACATAAAAAACATAATATATATATAATACACACAAGATATACAAAATGCATAAACACAACATACACACAATATTTACATAATATATATACAATATATTTTATATTTTCAAACTTTTATTTTTTTTAATTTTATATACACACAATTTTCATACAACTTATATAATAAATACATAACATATAGACAATATTTATATAATATACAAAGACATCTATATAATATACATACAATATATAAAAAATAAAATTAATATTTTTTAACTTTATTTTTATATATACTGGGCTAGCCTTGAGTTAAGCCTAGGAGGCCTAATATCTAGGGTAACCCATCTCAGGAACAACCAAAATATAAAAATATATATATTAATTTTATGTATGAATATTTATATATATATATATAAGCAACAAAAAAATTATATATAGGTAATTAGAAAATATGTATATTAATTTTTATTTAATTTAAGTTGAAAATATAGTATAAGCATAATTTTTTTTAAAAAAAATCATGTAGTTTTTTAATATTTATAATATTATATGAGCAATCAAAATTTGAGTGGCCTAGGACAATCAAAATATTAGGGCCAACCCTATATATATAATATGTAAAATTTATTTAAAAATAAATTTAATAATTTTCATTAATATATTTTTATATATTTTACTTTTTTATATAAATTTTTTGAATATCATTTCTTATTTGAAATCAAAATTAATTTTTTTTTCTTTATAAAAAATTAAAACATTTATATGTTTAAAATATAATTTAAATATTAATTTTTATTATTTTATTAAAATATATTTATTCAATAATAAAATTTGAAAAAAGATAAAAATTAAAATAAAATATTATTTCAAGTGATAAATGAGATATTTAAAAAAAAGAAAAAAAAACCCTTTGTTTAAAGTGGAATGAAGTGTTTTTCTTAAAAAGAGAAAACAATATATTGGTTAAAATATTTTTTGAAAACTTTTTGAATGTGTAATAATTTTGAAAATAAAACTTTTTTACGATATGTTTGGACAAATTACATTATGCTTAAAACAATACAAGAATATATATTTTTTAGATAATAATATTTTCCACTACAACTGTAACTAAGTTATAAAGAAAAAAAATAGTTAAAATGCCAAAAAAGCTAAATACAAGTAGAAAAACCAACATCGATAACGTAAAATGTGCATAATATAAAGATTAGAGGGTCTTTTCAATATTATTATGATTTTAAAGTGTGTATGTTTCCATTTTCTGTCCTCATTTATATTTCTAATAAAAAAATTTGAGTCAAATACAATATATTTAAAATAAAAATTTAAAAAAATTAATATGATATACTAAAATAAATATATTCAAAAAAAATAATTAAGTCACCGCGGCAATGCACATATTATAAACTAGTAAAGAATATTAGCAGTTCCTCTTTTTTTTATTTCTTAAAAAAAAAGAATATTAATTGGGTATATTTCAATAATTTTATTATGATATGCTAACTAAATTATTGTATATATACTCTATTTTACAAATATAAATGGCCAAAATTTCTATTTAGATTTTACTACACACTCAGAATATGGTCTATAAAGCTCAATTAATCCCGAAAAATCTCATATAATTTTGTTTATAGAATATGGTATAATCGTGTTTATCCCAACAATAGATATTGTAATTGGACTAGACGAGCAGTTAAGTTAATAAATTTTAAAAATTATAAATATAATAAGTTCAATTTATAAGTACAAAACAAAACTGAAGTATTTTAAATCTTAAAAGCCCCAATTTTACTCTTGCCATTATATTAAAGTTTTATTTGTTAAATATGTAAAAGTTAAAATGAAAAATGAAATAAAATGTATACGAGAAATCTCATATTGATTAGTTATAAAAATTATAAATGAACTAAAAAAGTATAAATTAATTTAAATATTTCTAAATTATGAAATTTAATTTAATATGAGTTTTCTCATCTTATTTAATGTGCATATTCATCAACATGAATCATTTAATTATAATAAAGTAGTATGAGTAATTTAATATTATGTTTGTGTATATTATAAAGATACAATTAAAAATCTATACATTGACTTAATTACATTAACTATATTCTTTAATCTTTATATTTTTATGGATAACGGGATATTATGATTTGGAATGAGATTTTTTTTAGACATATGAGAAATGAAAGATGATAGATTAAGATAATTAACTCAAAATGTCTAGCATTAGATATATGGACAATCATTCTTCATCATATTTAAATTGTTGATATTTTTATTATTTTTTCAATGTGAAATTATACTTTTAATATTTCTCTCGAATGGCAACTGAGACAGTTGATACTTGAAATATATAATTTTAATATTTTTCTGAATAACTGAGTCATTTGGATAACCGGTAAAAAAATTCACAATCAAGCATAAAAATCAGGCCGTAATGAATATTAGATAACTAATGAATCAACTGGGTCGGAATGAATATCGGACAACCAACAAAGCTCAAAAACAATCAATTAGACAATCGGATCGGAATGAATATCGAACAACCAATGACACAACGCAACGAAAGAACTACTATGATATCATATTAAGATTTGCAATGAGATTTTTTTTAGACAAATGAGAAATTGAAGATGATAGATTAGGACAATTAACTCAAAATGTCTAGTACTAAATATATGGGCAATCATTCTTTATTACATTTAAATTATTGAAGTTTTTATTATTTTTTTAATATGAGATTATATTTTTAATATATGGAGCATAAGAATTCATAATTTAAATTTTGTTCACAATCAAAATTAATTTTAATTTGCATTGGTAATAATAATAAAATTATTAAAATAATCACAAAATAACTAAAAAAAACTTTTCTATACAAATTTAAGAAGCGATTCACTTGTTATAGTTATCCCTCTTAAAATTTTTTCTCTTAACTTTGTTTATTAGTCACAAAATAACTAAAAAAAAACTTTTCTATACAAATTTAAGAAGCGATTCACTTGTTATAGTTATCCCTCTTAAAATTTTTTCTCTTAGCTTTGCTTATTAGTATATAGATATGTATGTATAAAGTTGACCTTTGGATCATTTAATGTAATTTCTTCTATTTGCAATTATAATTAAATAAATATATAAATCCATTAACTTCCAATTTCCTTGAAAACTCGCTTTCTTCTCTCCATACATTTACAATTTTTACCTTCAATCTAAGTTTGGTTGGTCCGGTTCACTCATTCTGACCAACTATTTTAAGAACACTTTCTTAATTTTATTTTAAATAACTTACATATTTTATATATCTTTAATAAACTAAAAAATATATATATATATTAAAATTAAGTATACTAGATATATATATATATATTTACAAATGTAGTATTTTTAAAATTAAAAATTAAAAAAAAAGTATTTTTAAAAAGAAAAAAGAAAAAATACTTTTAAAATAATTTTTAATTTTTGAGATATTTTTGAATAAATATCAATGTTTTTCATAAAAGAAAACAAGAGCAACAGGTGGCTTATAATGTCTGGAAGGCAATTAAAGCGGTTCAGAATAGAGAAATTTACATTTGTATGGCAAAAGCAAGTTTGCTTTTAAAAAATACACCCTCGCTACTTTTATTTATAAATATACCACTTTTACGTTAATTTTTCTTTTTCTCTTTTTATAATTTTTTTATTTTTATTTTTTAACCATTTGATTTTATTTATACTTTTTTATTTAAAATAATTTTTATATTATATTTTTAATATATACAAAAAAAATAAATATATATAATATATATATAATATATAATATATAAAAAATATACACTCAATAACATAAACTACATATGCACATTTACAACATATCAACATTATATATACAATAAATCTACAACATATTTACATAATATTTTTAATATTTATTTAATTTTTAATTTTATATTCTAAAAATATCCACACAACATTCTTACAATATTCACATAATATTCAATACTTTTTTTTTCATAAATATACACAACTTAAATAACAAATATATAACATATACATAATATCTACAATATATTTACAACATCTACAACACATCTACAATACATCTATAACACATGTACTATACACCTGTATAAAAAAAATTATATGTATATATTTTTAGTTTTTTCATTGTATAATATGTAAATTTTATTAAAAAATAATTTTAATAATTTTTATTAATATATTTTTATATTTATTTTTTAGTGTTACCTTTTTATAATTAAAAATAATTTTTTTTAATGAAAATTTTGATTTTTATATAATGAAAAATAATTTTAAATATTAATTTTTATTATTTTATTAGAATATTTTTATTTCATATTAAAGTTTAAAAAAATAAAATTTTTTAGTAAAATATTGATTATGGTGGGGGAAGAGATATTTTTTTAAAAAAAAATTATTTTATTGAGATATGAGATATTTTTAAAATTTTATATTAAATTTTTTATAAAAAAAAATAAATATTTTTAATTTTTATAATAAAAATTATTTTTTAAAGTAGTTATGTAAAGATCCCATATGGTAAGAGCCCAAAGCCCAAACACTTGAAAATTTAGTTTATCAATTAACAATCCCAAACCAAGTATTCGGCATTCAAAACCCAGACAAGGGCCCAAAATAGGCCCATAATGATGATAGTTTCTTTTCCTCATATTAGATCCTATGAAAATAGAAATTAAATTAAAAAAAATAGCCTTTGACTAGTAACTGAATCTATTTAATTTTTTTATAGTTTAAATAAGAGAAAAAAAAATTAAAAAATTAACATCCTCCATCATATTTTTTTAAAATTTTTATTTTTTTACTAGGATATTTTAATTATTTTATTATAAATTTAAAATAAACTCATTATAAATTAGAAAATCATAATAAACATACCATAAATTCATTATAAGCTTATTATAAATTCATTATAAACTAATAAAAATATGATATTTTAGTAAATATTTTATAAATTCTGATATTTTGATAAATAATTTATAAATATGGTAAATTTAATTTTTTTAATTTTTCTCATATTTTTATCAAAAATCCAAAAATATACCCCTCATTGAATTTTATAAAATTTTTTCACATTATACTATTAGTATTTTAATTATTTTATAAAAATATATAACAAAATCAAAATTATTATATATATAATAAACTCATAATAAACTATACGAATCCAGTAAATTTATAAACTATTTATAAATTCTAATAAATTTAAAAATATTTTAAAAATCTAGTAAACTTTATATATATATTATTTTTTCTGGTAGTTTTGTAAAAAATCCTTTAAATAATTAGAAGCTTGTGTATGGTTTATTTAGTTTAGAAGTTGTATATGGTTTGTAATAAAGTATATGATTTTTTGTTTACCTTGTGTTGGTTGTTTTGTGTAATTTAGTAATCATCTGATCATTCAAAATGAATTCTTTTATCTGAAGATTCAGTAGTTTCCTTTTTTCTGTCTTTGGTTATAGCCTTCAGGATTTTGTTTTATAAAAGTGTTGTCTTTGTGTGCTCTGCAAGAATTTTGTTCTATGAGCAAAGGCCCTTTGTACAGTTGCATTCACCAGTAAAAATACATATATATCCTGTAATTTTGAGTATTTAATTATATATACTTGTTAATAATGCTACTACATATTTTTTGAATATAGTTTAATGTGAAATAGACTATTTAAGAAATATAATTTTTTTATCCACTGTTATAACATTATCATTACCATATTATACACACTTTTGTGCATTATTAAGAAATTATATAAGATTTGGCTTTACATTGTATTTAACTCTCTTATTTTAAGAGAAATTTTTCCTTAATATAAATTGTAACACAAATAATAATTTAGCCCTCCTTAACTTTTTTCCCTAATTTCATTCCTAGCATATATATATATACATATTGTATAACAGAGAAAATATCATTTTAATCATAAAATAGAGCTTCAAATTAAATGTGATCGATAGAAATAAAATTTCCTACTTGCTAAATATGCTCCTAATCAGCATATATATATAGATAGGACAGGTCAGGGGTTCGAACCTTAAAAATGATTTTCAAGATTCGAGCTTTTTTTAAATATATATATATATATATATATATAGATAGATAAAGTCATATATCTAATAAATTATTAATAATTAATTATTGATAAATTTTTAACTGAAACTATTAATATATGAAAATAAAATATGTTATATATTGAGTCTATCTCATCTTAACCATATTTTGTTATTTCTATTGCAAGTAAAATATCACATTTGAATTTTGTATTTTTAATTTTGCATATTCGTTATCATGTAAAGGCTATAAAATACACAGCCCAGGTCATATTCTTTGTATTGGAAAATATTCCTTTTTATTCAATACGAACTCTTCTCATAAATCTTTTATTATATCAGAGCCATGCAAGCTCTAAACATCATTTTTGTTTCTTCTCTCTTTCTCCAATGGCAGATGACACAACCTCTAAAACATCTCCAGACACAACATTTGAAACATCTCCATCAATCACTCCCCAAATCACCTCCACCACAATTCCAGTCACTAGCAAAGATATCCTCATTTCCATTAATGATGCATCACAACTCTCATTGAAACTTTTGCCCAACAATTATCCTTCTTGGCAAGCTCAACTCAAAGCTTTCCTTATTGGCTTCGCTCTTACTAGATATATCATTGGAGAAGATTTCATGGTTATCAAGATGAAAAATATTTGTCACCGGTAGAAATAACAATATCACCATCAAGTATAATTGAAGTTTTTTTTTTTTATTTATGTCTTTTGCCTGCTTCTTTTTTAATTGCCTGTAAAATTCTTTCACATGCTGTGGCTTGCCACAGTGATAACAAGTGATACTTTTTTAAGACTTAGATCTACTCATGCCTTTCAGTAACTAGTATTTTAGAATGTGTAGAAGAGTCTTGATCTTTTCTTCTGATTTCTATATTTGAAAAATTTTTACAAACTGCTTCCATTGACAATTTATCTTCAGGAGCTGAATTACTCAAGGTATTAGAGATAAGGGTTCAGTAGTGAAATATAGCTGTAAGATAAAGGTTGTTGTATTTCTGTTAGCTAGGATAGTTATCTACAAGTATAGAAGCTGTATATGTAGTTGTAATCTTCTTTATTAATATACAAGTCTTCTCTGAATTCTCATGGTATCAGAGCCCTAATAGGTCAAACGACCATGGGTACAACAATACCTAAAATTGTGAGCTCAGTTGTTCCAGCAATGACTTCTTCTCCATCTGCCTCTATTCTTGCTTCTCTTTCATCTGTTCCAAACATAAGCAATCAGTTATCTGTCAAGTTGAATTCCCATAACTATATCTTATGGAAAACTCAAATGTTACCTATATTGAGAGGGTATAATCTGGAAAAACATATTGATAAGAATTTTTCTCCTCCACCTTCTGTTTTAAACGATCAACCTAATCCCGCGTTCACTACGTGGTATTTAGAAGACCAAATCGTATCAGGTTGGATCAAATCCTCTTTATCCGAACCATTGTTAGCTGATGTTGTTGGTGTTGCGTCTGCGTTAGAGGCGTGGACGTGTTTAGAAACTTCTTTTGCTGCTGGTTGTAGAACCCAAATTTGCCATCTTAAAAGTGCAATCCACCATTTGGAGCGCAACAGTACTAAGTCGATTGAAGCTTATTTGCTTCGGGCTAGATCGCTTTTGAATCAGCTTCGAGCTCTTCAAAGTTCTATTCCAGATGAGGATTTTGTTGGTGTCATTCTCGACGGGCTTGGACAAGAGTATCATCCTTTTACCAGATCGATTGAAGCCAGATTGCAACCCGTTTCTTTTAATGAGCTCAGAGGTTTGTTACTTTTAGAAGAGCAGCAGTTACAGAAGCATGAATTTGCTGTTGCCGCATCTCCTGTCTCTGCCCTTTATAGCAACAGAGAGAATTCTTCTCGAGCTCAATCAAGAACTCGAGGCAGAGGTGGTCGGCATAATCGTGGAGGAGGTGGTCGTTCATATGAAGGTGGTCGATCTTATGGTGGTGGTCGATCTTATGATTCTGGGCAATCTGATCAGAGTTTGAAGTTCATTATATCTGCTGGTACAGTTGTTTGTTACAACTGCAATGGCACAGGTCACATGTCTCGTCAGTGCCCAAGTCCGCGCAGAGTTCCTTAAGCTCACCATACTGCTACCTACTCCAATACTGGACAACAGTGGATTATTGATTCGGGAGCAACTCATCATCTTACTGGTGCTCTTAATAATTTGACTTTGGATGATGAGTACACTGGTCCAGATGAGGTTACTGTGAGCAATGGTAAAACAATCCCTATCACTCATATTGGCAGCACTGTTTTGTGTGACAATTCTAGATTTCGCATGAACAATATTTTATATTCGTCTCAGTCTCCTTTTAGTTTACTCTCTGTAAATTCCTTTGCTCGTGATAATTGGGTCTCACTAGAGTTTTTTCTTGATTATTTTCTTGTTAAGGATATTCGCACAAGAAAAGTTCTTCATAAAAGCCCAGTTGATCGAGGCCTATACAAGTTTTTTCCTTAAGAGAGTTCTCATGTTTCTGCTCATCATGTTTCGTTTACTTGTTGGCATTCTAGACTTGGTCATGCTCATGATCGAGCGGTTGTTTCTACTTTAAAATTGAATAATATTTCTTGTTCTTCTAATAAAAATTCATTATGTTCGGCTTGTTGTGTTTCAAAGTCACATCGTTTGCCCTATTCTTTATCTAAATTCACTACTTCTACTTCTGCTCCTCTTGAGTTAATTTGTTCCGATGTTTGGGGACCGGCGCCTGTTGTTTCAACTAATGGTCATAGATATTATGTTTTGTTCTACGATCATTTTAGCAAATATTCTTGGGTTTACTGTTTGAAAAACAAGTCTGATGTTTATTCAACCTTTGTCAAATTCAAAACATTTGTTGAGAAGTTTTTTTACTCTAAGATAAAAATGTTCCAGTGTGATTAGGATGGTGAGTTTCGGTCGTTGGTTCCATTCTTGTCTGAAAATGGTATATCCTTGCACGTGTGCTGAGCGCAAGCATCGTCATGTTGTTGAAACAAGTATTGCTTTACTTAATCATGCTTTTGTTCTTCTTAAGTATTGGGATTATGCATTTGAGACTGCCGTATATGCGATTAATAGAATTGTCACACCTTTGTTGCATAATTGCTCACCTTTTGAAAAATTGTTTGGGAAGAAGCCTAATCTTTTCGAGCTCAAAACATTTGGCTGCATTTGTTATCCTTTCATTCGACTATACAATAAGAATAAATTTGAGAATCGGTCTATCCCATGCTTATTTGTTGGTTACAGTAATATACACAAAGGGTACAAATGCTTGGATGTGTTGAATAACAGGTTATATATTTCAAGAGATGTGTTGTTTGATGAGTCCAATTATTTCTTTCACAAGTCACAAGTTTCGAAGACTTCATCAGCTCATTTAGCTCCTGTGCCTGATTGAAATATGCAATCTGGAATCCTAGGTCCGCCACCTACTCCACTCAATAAAACAAGCAGAATTTTTCCTCAGCCTATTGCTATCAGTTCTTGTCCCGTATTCGCAGAAACATCAGACCCAGCTGCTGCAAGTCGTGATCTTACAGCACCAGCAGAACCAGACCCGATTATGGTCTCAGATAATTCTATTCAAGCAAGTTTGCCTACTATTTCTGCAGAACCAGTTTCAACGTCTGCTCCTTCTATTTCTGCTCCACTCAACACTCACCCAATGCAGACAAGATCCGAGACTGGGCATTCCCGGCCAAAAATTTTTGCTGCAATCACACCTCCTAGGCAACCGGGTACTGTTACAGAAGCGAAAAAGTTCAAAGAATGGTGTGAAGCTATGGATGCAGAATTAAACTCACTTATGAAGCTTGGCACTTGGGAGTTAGTTAAACCACCTTTAAATGTAAATCTTGTAGGGTGTAAATGGGTGTTTAGGGTGAAGGAAAATGCGGATGGGTCTATTGCACGCTATAAAGCGAGGTTAGTTGCCAAAGGCTATCATCAAAGGCCTGGAGTTGATTATTCAGAAACCTTTTCTCCGGTGGTGAAACCAACTACAATTAGACTGGTCCTTAGTATTGCTGTGTCTAATAATTGGGCAGTCAATCATTATGATGTTTCAAATACCTTTCTCCATGGAACCTTGGATGAAATTGTTTATATGGTACAACCTCCAGGATTTGTTGATGGTTCAAAACCAACTTATGTCTGCAAATTACACCGTTCACTGTATGGTTTGAAGCAAGCTCCACGTCAATGGCACCGCTATTTAAAAGATGCTCTTCTGGATTGTGGTTTTGTTCAGTCCAAATTAGATCATTCACTATTTATCTTTCGCCAAGCTAATTCAGTGTTATATTGCTTGACATATGTGGATGATTTGTTGTTAACAGGCAATGACAAGAAGATGGCCGAGGTTGTTGAGAAGAAATTGGCTGATAAATTTTTATTAAAAAATCTAGGTCCTCTTCATTATTTTTTGGGTGTGCAGGCACAATGGAAAGATGGTAGTCTTTATCTTTCACCAGCTAAATATATAACTGATCTCCTTGCTCGAGTGGAGATGAATGATGCCAAAACTGTGGCAACGCCTGCCTCTTCTTCTGTTTCCTCAACAGCAGCAGCTACTACAATTTTTTCTGATAACACTTTATATCGCAGTACAATTGGGAGCCTCCAGTATTTGTCTTTTACTCATCTGGAGATAGCTTATTCAGTCAATCGTCTTGCTCAATATTTACAATTCCCTATTGTTCATCATTGGCAAGAAGTTAAACGGATACTACGCTATCTCAAAGGGACTGCCACTTATGGTCTCACTCTAAAGTCATCGTCCCGTACTCAACTGAATGCCTACAGTGATGCGGACTGGGCTGGGTCTATTGAAGATCTCAAGTCAACTACAGGTATGCAATATTTCTTGTCCAAATTTAATCTCCTGGAGTTCCCGAAAACAGAAAAGTGTTTCTTGTTCATCAACTGAGGCGGAATATAGGGCTATTGCCAATACAACATCCGAAGTAATGTGGATCCGAAATCTTTTAGAGGAGCTTGGGGTGCCTGTAAAAATTCCTATGCTATGGTGTGATAACTTGGGAGCTGCTTCATTGACAATTAATCCAATATATCACAGCCGAATGAAGCATGTTCAAATTGATGTCCATTTTGTCCGTGATAAGGTTGCCAACAAAGAGTTAAATGTCTGTTATCTCTCAACTAAAGATCAAATTGCAGACATTTTAACAAACCCTTGACCAAGAATCGATTTCTTTTGTTAAGGAACAAGTTGACTATCTCTTCACCAGGATAGTTCAACTTGCGAGGGCATATTAGAGATAAGGGTTCAGTTGTGAAATATAGTTGTAAGATAAATATTGTTGTATTTCTGTTAGTTAGGATAGTTATCTACACGTATAGAAGCTGTATAAATAGTTGTAATCTTCTTTATTAATATACGAGTCTTCTCTGAATTCTCACAAGGCAACTACTAAGGTTTTTCAACTATTATGCAAAGTACCAAGAAATAAATAAGCCTACAACTCATTAGACAACACAACTTTTAAATTGATTAGGAGATTTATAATGTCTGTAAAAAGACTAAAGTGTTCAGTCATACTACTCTCATATTTAAATATCACATGGATAAGTTTTCTATCAAGAAAAGTCTTATTTTGTGGGAGATTTTCTTTCGTACAAGTTGGTAAGTTTTTTTTTATAAAACCTTAGTATTTTTCTCTAAAGTCATACTATGATAGACAATATTATCTATCCATTGTCTAATTGTATCCACAGTCTTTCTATTCATTTTCTCTTAATCCTTTTCAAATTTATTTTCTGATTTGCCCTTGTCATCTTCAATAAAATCACAAAGATCTTTGCAAATTAAAAATATTTCATTATAGGCTTCTAAATAGAATAATTTGAAGAAATTAATTTAAACATATTATTAGACTCTTCCATTTCAAATTGCATGGACAATAACAAACTACGCTCTAATATCAATTGTTAGAAAATTTAAATAGATAAATTTTAAAATTTGCGGCGTAATGAGATTAACGGGCCTGAGATGAATTGACTATAAATAAATAAAATATTTACAAAATAAAAATAATTAGCAAAAAAAAGACACCAATATTTAATATTATTCACATTTTAATTTTGGACTATTTCTGCGAGATAAATTTTTTAAAAAAATTCACATAATAAATAGTAAGATTATAAACGAAAGGCTTTTCTAAAAAATATTTTAGAAATACAATACTTATAAATAAGATAAACTCAAAAAATAGTAGTAAATATTTTTTAAATACTTAAAATAAAATTTTATTATTTGTATAGAATTAATTATCTTATAAATAAATTTTTTCTCACTTTAAATTATTTTTCTTCTTCTTATTTATTAATTAGGAGAGAGAAGATCTATTTACATGGCCATCCCTCTCTTCCTTAAACGATTACAGCTTGCAAGACAGTTTGAATTTATAAGTTGTTACAGCTTGCATTTGCAAGCTATGTTTTTTTTAACTTTTTTTACTGGTGAGTCCCACCAGTTTGGGTTCACCAACTTGACTATATATTTTTTTAAATTTAGTACTATGTGTCCCACCTGGGTGGGACATCACGGCCACAGAATTTGATAAAAATTGAAGTAAAAATCTATAACAAAAAAAGAAACTAAAGGTCCACCTATAAAAATAAATTGAAGCAATTAAAACTGTGACTGACTTATGCTTTACGTGCCTTATATTAAACAAATTAAATAAAGTTTGAAACTTATTATTGAAACGACAATAAATTGGTCGTAAGCAGTAAGCCTTTCTGAAATAACTGACCTTCTATTTTTGAGACTTTTTTATTGATTAAAAAAATGATTTTAAATGATGTATGTATGCATGGTTTTTTTTTGCAAGTGAGGCGGCAAATGAGCCAAGTTGAGCTGACTGACTATGACGGAAGCGCACCAAATTAAATCAATGATTTAATAATAAAGAATTAGAATTGTTTATGGGTCAAGTCGTGGGTTTCGAACTTAAAAATAAAAAGTTTTAAAAAATTTAATAGTTTTTTTAAATTCAGGACAGCATGAATAAATCACGAAAGAAGTGATGTTTCAATCATTTTGCACCAAAAGATTATTTTTTAAGATCAAAAGCACCAATCACCATATTTAGATAAAGTCTATTTTTTTTGAACTATAACAATTTATTTATTTATTGTTTAGCACGTTAGCATGCATAATTTTATTTTATTATTTTTTATTAATGTCTTTCATGCCAATTACTATCACCAAATTTATTATTATTATGATATCTTTCATTATATATATAACATTATGATATGGTTGTTGCATAGATAACAATTCTGCCGATGTTATATTTTGATGTATACTACTATTTATTCAAAATATATTTTTATTTTTTTCCTTTGGTTAAATTTATAATTTTCCCTATTTCTATCCAAAAAAATAAAAGTTATTTCAATATTTAATGTTATATATATTTAATTACTATATTTATAATTTAATGATAATTTATAATATCTAGTAATCGTTGGAGAATATAAATAAATTCTATGTTGGAAAATTAAAAAAAATATATATAAGTGGTGTAGATTGAGTTTTAATACAAACAAATTAGTTTTATGTTAGATAAGTTTTTAATCTCATTTACATGCCTATCATGCATTTGGCCCAACACTCTCAAGATCTATGTTGTTTCTATGTAGTATTAGAGTCAGCTAGATAATAGATTAACCGCCGAATAATGATGAGTTAGAGTTTAGTTCCATTATTAATCTAGGATCTCAAAAAAATTAGGCTTAAGTAATTTGTGTAATGGACTTAAAGAGTAAGTTGCAATCCATATTTGACATTATTTGTCTGAAGAATCTGAAGAGTAAGTTACCTTTTATATTTGATAAGTGATAATTGGATTAGGCTCAAATACACTTGAGGGAGATATTGAAAAATATAAATAAATTTCACATCGAAAAATTAGAAGAAAATATAGTCACATATAAGTGGTGTAGATAGGATCTTAATACAAACTAATTGGTTTTATATTAGATAAGGTTCTAATCCTATTTATATGTCCACCATACATTTGACTCAATACTCTCCAGGTCCATATAATTTTTATATGATATCAAAGTCAGTCAGATATATGATCATGGGCTAGAATTTAATTTCATTGTTAATCTATTAGACCTAGGTAATTTGTGTGATGAATTTGAATAGTAGGTTGCCATTCATGTTTGACATAATTTGTATGATAGACCTGAAAAGTAGGTAGCCATCTATATTTGACAGGTAATGATAAGTACACAATTGATGATATTTTATTCCCATTTCTTAATATGATTATTATCAAATTGAGTTTAATTTGTTTGTTCAAAGTACAATTTAAGGATAATTTCAGGAATTCTCGATAATTTGAGGCTTTTGGTCATTTCGGAGCAATTACGGATGAAAGTAGAAGAAAAGAGCAAAATCTGTCAATTGACACGCCCACGAACACAGGCGTGTCGTTAGACGTGCCCCTGTTACTGCATTCAGTGGCTATGACACACCCAGTTGCATAGGCGTGTCACTAAACGTGCCATTTGTCCAGACTCACAGTAGCTATGACACGCCCAGGACCACGGGCGTGCTTATGATCGTGCCATTTACCCAAAGTCACAGTAGCTGCGACACGCCCAGGACCACGGGCGTGTCAATGAGCGTGTAATTCATCCAGACTCACAGTAGCTGTCACACGTCCGGTACCACGGGCGTGCCAAGGAACGTGCCTTTTATTCAGACTTACAGTAGCTGTGACACGCCCAGGAACACGGTCCGAAGATGTGTGGCATGGCCCGAATCAATGAACATCCTTAATGAATGCCATGCCGGACCAGCTGGTGGTCATATGGGGGCCAATAGAACTGCTCAAAAGGTGCTAGAATCAGGATTCTATTGGCCCACTTTGTTTAAAGATAGCTACGAATTTGTAGTTCGCTGTGATCAATGCCAAAGGGCTAGAAACATTTCATCTCGTGATGAGATGCCCCAAAATGGGATCCTAGTTTGTGAAATTTTTGATGTTTGGGGAATTGACTTTATGGGACCATTTCCCAACTCTTTTGGCAACAAATATATTTTGGTAGCTATTGATTATGTGTCTAAATGGCCTGAAGCCCAAGCCTTGGCAACCAATGATGCTAGGGTTGTAGTGCAATTTTTGAAGAAATTATTTTCTCGATTTGGCACGCCAAAAGCAATTATCAGTGATAGGGGTACTCATTTTTGTAATACTCAGCTTGAAAAGGTTTTAAATAGATTAGGAGTTACACACAGGTTTGCTACTCCTTATCACCCCCAAACCAGTGGCCAAGTCGAGAACACAAATAGGGAGATCAAAAGAATTCTGGAAAAATCTGTTGAGCGGTCCCGAAAGGATTGGTCCAAGCAATTGGACAATGCCCTATGGGCTTTTAGAACTGCTTTTAAAACTCCCTTAGGCACTACACCATTCAGATTGGTATATGGAAAAGCTTGTCATTTACCTGTTGAAATAGAACATCATGCATATTGGGCAATAAAACAGATTAACCTTGATCTAGCTTGTGCAGGTGAAAGGCGAAAATTACAGGTAAATGAACTAGACGAGTGGAGGTTGCAAGCTTATGACAATGCAAGGATGTACAAGGAACGTACCAAGAGATGGCATGATGCTCACATCAAGAAACAGAAAGAGTTTCAAGCAGGAGATCAGGTATTGCTATATAATTCAAGGCTCCGACTCTTTCCAGGTAAGTTGAAATCTCGATGGTCCGGTCCTTTTACTGTCAAGGAAGTTTTCCCTTACAGAGTGGTTGAAATAAGCCACCCGAAAAAAGGATGTTTCAAAGTCAATGGGCATAGGCTCAAATCTTATTTTGGAGGGGAAATACAGGCCTTAAAGGAGGTTTTACACCTCCAAGATTAAGGACATTTGTCTGAACGTCCAACTAATACGACGTTAAAGAAGTGCTGGGTGGGAGGCAACCCACCGTCTTTATGTTTTTGGTTTGTTTTGTCATTTTGTTTTAACTTTCTTTTCTTGAAGGGGTGGGTGTTGTTTTACCTAATTTGAAGTTGCAGAGAGAATTTGATTTTTAGTGAATAAATTGATAACACGCCCATGGACACGCCCGTGTCTGTGGGCGTGTCATTAGGTTTCTCAGGCAGTAGCTATTACACACCAAAGTCACAGTAGCTGCGACACGCCCAGGACCACGGGCGTGCCAATGAGCGTGTAAATTATCTTTTCAGACAGTAGCTACTACACGGCCATAAACACACCCGTGTCTATGCGCGTGTCGTTTTATTTTTCAAACAGAAGCTATCACACGCCCATGGACACTACCGTGTCCATGGCCGTATCCCTAAAAAAAAAAATTCAAAATTCAAATTTTGAACTGGGCACGCCCCAGTAACACGCCCAAACTAGTGGACGTGTTGATTGCATGTATGTCACAGTATGTACGACACGCCCATGAGCACGCCCGTGTTTATGGGCGTGTAAATTGAAATTTCATCCAGTAGCTGTGACACGCCCAGGGACACGCCCGTGTCCAAGAGCGTGTAACGCAAACTGGCTTTTAAATCGTGGGGCACGCCCAGTAATACGGGCGTGTTGACGTTTTCTATATATAGCCCCACGCCCATTTTTCCGAAAACACTCAAATCTTCTCTCATTTTCTCTCAAAATTTTTCCGTTTTCTCCGGCTAATTCACACACCCATTCGTTTTTCGAAGCATTTCTACTCCCGGCTTGCATTATTGGCGTGTGATTTCTCGTTTTTTTTCATTGCAACTACTCATTTTCACTTGGATTCGCAATTTCAGGTACGAGAACTGATCTTTTTTCGATTTTTCTTTGTTTTGTTTAGTTTTTTCTTTCGTTTTTCATATACATTTCTTGTAATTACTTGTGTTTATCATGAAATTTGAAATTTCGTGAATTGTTTGCTTTATTATGGTGTTTTTCAATTTTTGTGGCGTTTGATTTTCATTGTCGTTTTGAACTACCATTTGATTCGGAATTTGTTTGATTTTAGTTTTGTTTTGAATTGTTGTTTCATCAAATAATATGTTGTTTTAATTTTGGAATTGTTTTGTTAATTAATCATTTGCGTTATTCCGTTGTGTTATTATTGTGTTGATTAATCAAATGATTGTTTCGATTCTCGTTACTTGTGATTTATGAATAATATGTTGATCAAATAATCATTTGTGTCATTTTGTTGTGTTATTTGAAATTGAATAAAATGTTGGTTTTGAAATTGTTTGATTAATACTAGTTACTTGTGGTTTATGGATAATATGTTGATTTGGTGATTGGCTTTAATGTGTGTTTATCGTTCGGGTTGGTTTATTGCTTGCAATTAATTGAGGTATTTGGTTCTAGCGGATTGCGTTGTTTAGCCTGCATGTTGGTATGCTTTCGTTATTGACGAACCATTAAATTTATTCTTGCAGATTTATCGAAAATGGGCCCTCGCAAGCAATCATCGTCACAGCTTCCAGCCAAACGGGCCCTAGGGGAGGGCAGTTCCAGCCAGCCTGCTACCCGCCCAACTTCTAAATTCATGGCGGGACATAAGTGCCTCAAATTCTCCAACGGCGAGGAACGACGACGGTTCGAGTTGTTTGGCAACAAAGAATGGTCGGCACCTCGGTACCTAGACTGGGAGGCTATGGAAATGGTTAATATTGCTGCAGAAGTGAAAGAGATGATTGATCAACCGGGGTGGGGACAGCTCTTCTCTATCCACGAGCCTTCATACCGAGAGCTTACACTTGAGTTTTACTGCACCTTTCAGTTCCAGAAGACCAAAATCTCCATCACTGAGCCGACAATTAAATTCCGACTGGGAGGACAGAGGTTCCACATGAGCATCAACGACCTTGGGGTACATCTCGGGTTGTATACTGCAGAGGAGGTCCAAACCACCGATTATCTCAGTTCCGAGGTGGAATTTGCTGAGTATGATGTTGTTTCGCCTCGGGTTTGGCATGACTTTGCACCCACTGCAGATAGATATCAGCCTAAGGTCTCCAAAGCATCCAACTTCAGTTCTTTCCCATGCCGGGTGGTGCATAACTTGTTGGTTCACACACTTACAGCCAGACTGAGCAGTACAGGGGTGGTGACCTTGAGGGATCTGTTCTTTCTGCACTGCATGCAACATAAGACCCGGTGCAATGTAGCCCATGCCATCACCCATTTCTTCCATGAGCAGTCTCGGAAGGGAGCTTCAGGTGCTTTACATGGTGGCATGTATGTCACGAGACTTGCTCAACGGCTGGGTATGTTGGATGGTTGTCTCCCGATGACGGTGGACGGTATGTCCAAGATATTGGGTATGGACACACTGAAAAGGTTGAACAGGGAACAGGTAGCTGGGCTGCGGGCTGCTCCTATGGACACCGATATACCAGAGGCAGCCCCCTTTGCTCCTACCTCCGATATGCCACCACCTCCACCGTCAGATTATCCTGCTGGGCCCTCTGATACTGGACCATCTGCCGCTGCTGGACCTTCATCTGCTGCTGGACCCTCTGCTGCTGCTGGACCTTCTTCTGCTGAGCCTTCATTTGTCCAGCCTCCTGCATTCCGAGATTGGCGCCAGTCAATTAATGAGGAGTCGGATGATGACAGAAAACCCACCGAGTTTGAACGGCAGATGTGTCGGATGGAAGGTATGATCAACAATATCGCTCTTAACCAGAATATGATCTTGACCCAGCAGGAAGACTTCCAAGCCCAGTTGGACCACGAGATTTTGAGGCGGCAGTGGCTAGAGCAATCCATGATGGAATTTTGGCGATATCAGGGATTTCACCCTTCACAGCCACCACCTCCACCCTATCAGCCACCTGCCCGTGCACCGACACCTGCACCTGCACCGGAACCTGTTCCACAGGTTGATGTCTCCGATGATGATGAGACCAGCAGCGATTAGCCACACTTTTATTTTATTTTGATGTCCTCTTTTATTTCTTTACTTATTTAATACGCTTTTTAGTTTTTCTTCTTTTACTTGCTTTTGGATTAGTATTATTATTATTTTCTTTAGCATTATTTCGTTTCTTTATTTATTTATATATATTAACCTTGTTTTGAGTGCATTGTAGAATACTATTTTGATGCAAAATCTCCTTCTCCGCACTCTTGGCACCGTACTCATTTTCATCCACTCATGGACTTGGAAAAGGGCAGTAATTATCTCTCTTCATTGTTTCGTGTTTTGCGCACACATTGAGGACAATGTGCATCTTAAGTAAGGGGGAGAGGTATACTTTATTGAATAAATTTCTACTTCATTTTTTTTGATTCATTCGTCTCAATCAATGCCTGCTAAGTAAGCTAAATTGTTATGATAAGTATAATTTGATGTGATTTCCCTTTACATGTTAAACTAATTTGAAATTTCCTAAATGACAATTTCTTGTTGAGGTTAACTTAGTAATTTCGATCAATTGTTGAGGATCAATTGTAATGGCTATAGTTAAGTTGTGGATCGATGGAAAGATCAACATTACTAAAATTTGAAACCTTAGTTACATTTTTGAGCATAATACAATTCTGTAGATTCTTGAGTCGGACTTGGTACGACCCTTAAGTTTATAACCCTTGAATAAAAATAAATAATTCTAAGGAGCTTTGAAAATTTTTCCCTGTTCCGCTGATTTTGACTACAAATGAGTTAGAATCATGAATAGTGCTAGTAGCCATTTGAACGGTGATTCTGGCTGAGTAACCGGGGGTCGGCATCACAAATGTTTACCTTCGCGTCAAAAGGCTAGTATCAGTTCAAACAAGTCGGGCTCCTTAAAACATATAAAAAAAAATAAAAAAAATAAAAAAAAAATAAAAATAAAAATAAAAATAAAAATATAATAATACTAATAATAATAAATTTGAGGGTTAGAATGCTTAAGAGAAAACTCACGTTTTTCGCACTTTGTTCATGGCATTTGAATTTGCTGGAATTTTATGCTCAAATTTTTAACTCTGGATTTTTAGGTTTTAGGTATGTGAAATTTTTATTTTGAAACTTCTTGATTCAGCTGTTATGATTGTGAATTATTTTGATTGAGAAAATGAGGTTATCCGATTCGAGCATTATCAAAACTTTATTTTTCTTTTTGAATATAGAGGGAGTCCGTCATTTCTGCTTATTACAGTAATTTAGTTTGCTTGAGGACAAGCAAAAACTCAAGTGTAGGGGAATTTGATAAGTACACAATTGATGATATTTTATTCCCATTTCTTAATATGATTATTATCAAATTGAGTTTAATTTGTTTGTTCAAAGTACAATTTAAGGATAATTTCAGGAATTCTAGATAATTTGAGGCTTTTGGTCATTTCGGAGCAATTACGGATGAAAGTAGAAGAAAAGAGCAAAATCTGTCAATTGACACGCCCACGAACACAGGCGTGTCGTTAGACGTGCCCCTGTTACTGCATTCAGTGGCTATGACACACCCAGTTGCATAGGCGTGTCACCAAACGTGCCATTTGTCCAGACTCACAGTAGCTATGACACGCCCAGGACCACGGGCGTGCTTATGATTGTGCCATTTACCCAAAGTCACAGTAGCTGCGACACGCCCAGGACCACGGGCGTGTCAATGAGCGTGTAATTCATCCAGACTCACAGTAGCTGTCACACGTCCGGTACCACGGGCGTGCCAAGAAACGTGCCTTTTATTCAGACTTACAGTAGCTGTGACACGCCCAGGAACACGGGCGTGTTATTGGACGTGTCCTTTGTTCAAGTTCACAGTGCCTATGACACGCCCAGGACCACGGGCGTGTCAGTAGTCGTGTCACCTGTCGAAAAGTGAGATTCTTTGCACTGATTGGGGAATAAGTGGGAGACAACAGCTGGCCTTTGTAAAAAAGAAAGAACAAGAAAAGAAGAGCTTGCCTAAATCAGGGAAAAGGGTGATGAACCAAGGAAAGTGGTAGACAATGGATGGGTGGAGTGAGCTGGAGGTATGGGCTGGAGATTTGGAGGGAAATAAAGAGAGAAGAGGGGGAGAAGAAGAGGGAGTTTTTGCTAGAGCATTGCTGGAAACAGAGGAGCAAGGAGAAGGGTCTTGAGCTGAGATTGAAGGAAGATCCACACCATACTCAAGCCCTAAATCAAGAATCAAGAGCTCAAGTGAAGAAATACAGATTCACTGCCATGAATTGTTTGGTTTCTCTTACTCATTTATCTTACTCTGTTTTTCTAGCTGTTAATATGAACTAAATCTTTCTCTATCTAGATGTTGATGAACCCTAGCCAATTTGTATGAATTGAACAATTGTATTCAGTTGAATCAATTAATTGAGTTGTTTTATTCTTATGATACTTGTTGTTATTTCCAATTGATAATAGCATGCTTGTTGATTGGTTATTATTTTCATATTATTGACTTAAGAAAGCTTGATGTGAATTGAATACTCATAAGGATTGAGGATTGATTGGGGTACTAGAGATAGACCTACAAGATCCTTTGGTTTATAGTTCCTTGTCCGTAATGCATGATCTAATTAATTGTGTTTTGAGAAGAGATTCCGGCACTCTACCTAGTGATTAGGGATTAATCCACTCGAGAGAGGTTTTAATCTAAATTAGAGGAATGCCAATTCAATTTGATTAAACGATTTAGCTGAATGGATTGTTTATAAATATCATTGAGGCTAGGGAGATTCAATATCTGGATAGTTCTATTAATATCATTATAAATCTTTTGTGCACAACATTTAATTTCCTTTCATTCATTAATTAGTTGATTTTAGTTACAGCACATCACACAATTATTAATTTGCTAAACAACGATTAAGATTTGCACTAGTACTTGGCCTTGTCCCTAGAGGAACGACATTCACTCACTACTATATTACTTGAGCGATCCGTGCACTTGCGGTAATTGCATATAGCATACGAAACGCATCAGGTAACAACTGGGTAAAATAAATTTCATATCAAAAAATTATAAGAAAATATAATGACATATAAGTAGTGTAGATTGAGTCTTAACATAAGCTAATTGATTTTATATTAAATTAGGTTTCAACCCCATTTATATGTCCATTATGCATTTAGCTAATACTTTTAAGATTCATGTAGTTCTACAATAATAAATTTTAATTTAGATAATTGTACACTTTTTAGAATTAAAGTATTTAAGTTATGGTAAGAGTTATAAAATGAAAAAATAGATATGTTTATATAGCCGAAATTTTTTTTTTTGGTTTTTGTTGTAATATACTTGAAATTATGTATAATCCATTTAGATGGGTTAATTTATAATTCATTAATATTAAAAATTATTTTATTATTTTTATTAAAATAAAGGCATGTTAATTTAATCTTTTAAAATAATATAATTTTTAATATTAATAAATTATAAATTTTAATTTAGGTTTTAATTTAGACTTTAATTTATGTCTAAAGTCCATATTGGACCCTGATAAGCTGTTATATCAACAACTATTAAGTTTGCTTAACGAATTTATTAAAAAATAGCTGATTTGAGTCAATTTTAATAAAAAAAAATTTCAATTTAATTCACAAAAATATTTAAAAGTTAATTTGATCCCCACGTTATATTACATGATTTAAATTGAAACTTTGTCTTTCTTTTATTTTGCACCAACCACCATGCATTTTAAAATTTTTTATGGAAACCAGCATGCCACGTTATATAAAAGTTTTGGTAATCCTGTTTATTAATTAATTATTAGGTAAACACATTTTTTCTCTACCTTTCTATTTAGTTTCTCTCTCTTTCATTTTCTCTACTAGGATTGAGTAGAGAAAATGAAAGAGAGAATTATAAAGGCCAACAACAGTCCTAATTCTACCATTTTTTTTTCTCTCTCTCTCTCTCATTTTTTTTCTCTATCTCTCTCTTTATTATTTATTATTGTTATAAATTATTGATATTGCAAAATATTTATTAATAATTTTTAAAATAATATAATTTATGATATAATAAATTATAAATTTTGCTTTAGGATTCAATTTGGATCTCAATCTACACCTAAACTCTATATTGAACCTTAATAAGCTGCCACGTTGACAACCGTTAGATTCTCTTAATGGTTATATTAAAAAAAAGTTGATTTAAGCTAATTTTAATAGAAAAAATTATAATTTGGATAAAAAAATATTTAAAATTTAATTTAGTCGATACGCTGCAGTATATATTTAAATTGAACCTTTGTCCAATAAAAAAATATTCACCGTCTATGCTATCATTGCAATATATAAAAAGGACTATATAAATATATTACTATAATTTTCTGAAAAATTATAAGTAAATAAGATTATTATAAAAGGTTCAATTTTTCAATATTTTCTAATTTCAAATTATTTTTTATAATTTTTTATTTGCAAATAATTGATTTTTTTTCAAAAAAAAAAGATTATATTTGGAAATGATCTCTATTTTTTTTAATTTGAATAATTTTTGAATGACTCCAATTATATATATATCTATTTAAGAATAATTACTAATTATTTTAATAAATTTTATTTTGATAAAATTCTTATTTTAATAAATTTAATTATTTTTATAAACAAATTTTGCAATTTTTATTTAAAATTAAAAAAATTTTAAAAATTAAACTTTTTTGACAGAAGTATCGGTTTAATTTATGCTTTTTTTAGCCAATTAACAAATTCAAACTGAATAATATACATTTATTAATATATTATTTGTTTTAATAGAATTGGAAAGAAAAGGAAGTAAATGAAATAAAATTTCTCTTAATTTTTATTGTTTGAATATTTAATTAAAAAAATATATAATTTTACTAGGAAAATAATTTTTCTCAAAGTATCAAAATAAATTTCTACTTAAATGGTGAAAAATAAAAAAATAAAGAGAAAAATACTATATTATATAAAATACTATTTATATCATTATTTTATTTTTATCTTAATTTAATAAAAAAATAAAATTATAAAAATACATTTTACAAATTATTTATTTATTTATATCATAAAAATATTTTATTTTCATCAAATATAAAAATTTAATTTATTTTTTTTCTACCCATTTCCTTCGTTAAACTAAATTTAATTTCTCGCAAATTAATAACCAAACAAAAAAATAACAAGAAAAAGAAGTATAGCTTAAAAAAGAAGTAAGGTAATCTGATATTGAATTGAATGTATGAGAAACAGAGAGCACCGCAATATAATTAGCATTTATATTCATAATTTAACAAATTCTCTTACATTTCCCTTCTGTTATTTTGTGACCGCTCGTCGGAGCTGATCACTCTCTGTATAAATTCACTTGTCGGAGATTGGGATATCTAATTCCCGAGCTTCTCGCGGTGAATTTCTGTCGCTCTCCTTTTGTCATTTTCCGGTAAGTATCTTACTGAAACATTCTCCGGAATGTTCTCACTCGCTTTTCCGCTTATCTCAATTTTGTTGAGTTTGATTTTACCACTTTATCTGAATTCAATTTTGAAAAATATCAGCGATTTCCAGAATTTGAATTTTTTACCACTTTTTATACGATTGATTTTTGTTTGTGCGTATGTTTTGATGTAGAGTAGATTTGGTGCGTGAAATGTAATTAAAGGAATGATGAAGGTAAAAAGGAAAGTGGGTAAGTATGACGTCGGCCGGATCATTGGCGAAGGGACTTTCGCCAAGGTTAAGTTTGCACAGAACACAGAGACGGGTGATAGTGTTGCCATGAAAGTTATGGCAAAAAGCACCATTCTTAGGCACAAAATGGTTGATCAGGTACTTTCTCTGTAAGAATGGATTTCAATTTAATAATTTTTATACATGTGTGTTTTTTTGGGAATTATTTTCAGAAGAAACCTTTTTGAAAATTAAGTTCCTTTAACCGTTAAAACTGCCAGCAAAAACTATCTTTTTGCGTAACCGTGCTTTGATTGGTGAAAATCATAGCTGGGCAATGGAGAGGTTAATGAAGTAAATATGAATTTTTATCGAGGATTATGAGTTTTGTCATAATTTTCTTCTCCATATAAAAAATATGCCTTATTTTGGCTCTAGATTAAAAGGGAGATATCCATCATGAAGATTGTTAGACATCCAAACATTGTTATGTTGCACGAGGTATCTATAGTTTTACTTTGTTATTGATTACCGTAACATTAATAATCTCTATCTGGTAATAGTTCAGTACAATATCTACTTTCGCTGATATTTAGTTATTGACATACAGTGTATATTCAAATTCTAGGTCTTGGCAAGCCGGACAAAGATATATATTATTCTTGAGTTTGTTACTGGAGGAGAACTATTTGATAAAATTGTAAGTCTCATCTTCTCTTCATGTTGGTGCAAAATGATGAAACCCTTTCTTTCTATCATAATCCTTAGTACCAACAGAAACCCATTGTTGTGTTGTTGTCTCTAGTATACTAATCCTTACTTCATAGACCAATGGAAAAAAAATTATTTATTTTCAGTCTCTTATGGTTACACAGGTCCAGCAAGGAAGGCTTTCTGAAAATGAAGCAAGTCGATATTTTCAACAGCTTATTGATGCAGTTGCTCATTGTCATAGTAAGGGTGTATACCACAGAGACCTGAAGGTGAACAGCTATGCTAAGCAGTTTACTTATTTCTTCTATAATATTGGTTTCTCTATGTCATGTTCGGATTCTAATTAAATGGTCTTCTTATGTAGCCTGAAAACCGTCTTCTTGATTCTGTTGGAAATTTGAAGGTTTCTGACTTTGGATTGAGTGCTTTGCCACAGAAAGTAAGCATCAAGTTCTTACTGTTGGCCTCAAGTGACAGCTGAACTTTTAAATTGTATTGCATATCCATTTCTTGCACATGTGCCCTCAGTTGTGTTTTTATGCATGTGAAGGGGGCTGGACTTCTTCACACCGCATGTGGAACCCCAAATTACGTTGCTCCTGAGGTATGCTCTCAAAAAAGCAAAATAACTATATAATATGTTCCTCTCAAGCTTGCTATTGTCTTCAACTTTTCTCTATGCGTGTATAATTTTGTGTTGATCAATATATGATTTACCCTGCTGCGGTGCGCCCATTTTGTGGAATGTTTTTAAAGTAATGTTCTCTATAAAAAAATTCCTTTTGATGCCTTTTCCCATGTATCCCCGATCTCCCAGCATTAAGCAACTGCAGCTCAGTTAGCCAACTTGTGTGTCCAGTGTTTTCATCTCAGATGTCTTACATGAGAGCAATGCTGGCCAGCAGACTTGTCATGATTTGATGCCAGACTTCTTGCATCTTTTTCTCCTATAATTATATCATGATATTATCCTAAACTCCATTTTATGCGTCCCATGATTTATTTGTAGACACCAGAAATTGTGTCCCAAGCTTTGAATATCATCATATGCATTAAACCAAAGCATGCCACTTTGGGAAAGACATTTCTATTCTGTGATTTGGACCCAGACTTATAGCATGAGTGCAATGTGATTACTCGTTCAATGAAAGGTCTTTGTTACAGGAACCTTAACTGCTTCCTCATGAGGTTATCATTTATTAGGTTACTGGGTTTTGGGTAGTTATTCCATGGGCTAGTTGCTGATATTGTAAGGCAACTTGTTAATGACCAGAAAATTGCATCAGGAAGAATAGTTCTACTTGCAATGCAGGGCATTCTCTACAGCTTTAACCACATCAGAAGTTATTGGGATTTCAGAAGCACAACCTACCTTTTTTCTTTGTTGCAGGTAGGGGTGTAGGCAGAGGACAGATATGGTGTCATGCTGAATTTGGTTGAGGAATGGTAGTGAAGGGGTGGATAAGATCACTGACTGTTAAACTGTATGTGTCCTAATTTATTTTCTCTGAAGAACTTATTAATTCTTATCTGTTGTATGTCAACTTCTACTTGTGGCTTTGACTTTTCAAACTCTTTACTATGAATTTTCAATAATTTTACTGGTTATCAGCTTCTGTGTGATTGTGATATATGATAACTTTCTATAGCTTGAATATTGTTCATGACTAGCATGGTCATGTCTATAGCCTTTGTTGCTTAATGTGTGCATTTCTGACATTGAAGGACTGCCTATCAGGTGCTCGGTCACGTGGGATATGATGGGGCAGCTGCTGTTGTCTGGTCATGTGGAGTCATTCTCTATGTTCTGATGGCTGGTTTTCTTCCATTTGATGAGGCAGACCTCCCAACCTTGTACAAAAAGATTAGTTGCTATTAATTTCCCTCCAGATGAAGCAAATAGGTTATGGATTCACCAGATGATTCAAATCTGTAAATTAACAAAGTTTTTCCAACAAATTACACATGTATGTTCACATTGATCCCTCACGAGGCATTTATTTTCATTTGAAGTGCTCTATTTTTGCAAGTGAGCAAATTTTCCAATTTCCATTTTTGTTTTCTCATCCATTTTCTTCACAATCTGCTCTGCAATCTACATGGACACTTATTTATGGTCTTTCTTTTTGGCTATTCTGAGGTGCTGGCCTTGTGCATATCCATAGTTGCACCATGTGATGGAGTTTTCAGTTCCAAACATGCACTTTTACCTGTGTGCTTATTCTTATTATATATGCATGCATAGAGTTGGAAAACCTTCCTGTTCTTACAGTTGTCCCTCCCAATAGGACTGTGTGTTGTTCAGCTAAAGATGAATCTTATAAGTACTTAGAATTTCTCAAATATATTTTAGACACTTGTAACTGTCTTTTTTGCTGATATGCAGATAAATGCTGCAGAATATTCTTGCCCATTTTGGTTTTCTCCCCGGGGGGGGGGGGGGGGGGGGTGGCGTGCCTGTTGAAGAATGAGCCGGCGACTTATAGGCAGTGGCTTGGTTAAGGGAACCCACCAGAGCCGTAGCGAAAACGAGTCTTCATAGGGCAATTGTCACTGCTTATGGACCCGAACCTGGGTGATCTATCCATGACCAGGATGAAGCTTGGGTGAAACTAAGTGGAGGTCCGAACCGACTGATGTTGAAGAATCAACGGATGAGTTGTGGTTAGGGGTGAAATGCCACTCGAACCCAGAGGGGGGGGGGGGGCAAAGGTATTGATAGACAAGATACTTGATCCCAATCCTAAAACTGTGAGTATTTTATTCACCATACCAATATAATTGAAACATTTTATCTCCAATATTTTTCAGTGGCCTGAATCATGTAGTGATCTTTGCTTACTTTAGCATCTAGATTCTTTTAGATTAAGGACTAAATTCAACATGCTTTAAACTATGTTGCAAGGTTTTTGTTCTCTAAATCTGTTAAATAGTTTTAGCTTAAAACGATTGCAGATTATGTGTAAACTTGATTTAGGTGATATTTTCATGCCCGCCGGATGTTGGTGATTACAAAATCAATTGGAGATCCAATTCTCTTGTTTTTTCATGGAAACTTAGATTTTGCAAGAATTCAATTCAATCGAATTCAAAGTTTTGTAAGAAATAGAAATCATACTATTTTACTGAAGTTCAAAATTTATAAGATTTGGTTTGTAATCGAGTTACATAAATATGAATCCTAATCTCCCAGATTTTCAATATTATTAGTTATTTTTAAGTAAATAAAGATAATTAAGAAAATAAAATAAATTGAGTTCATTACCTATTTGCATATTTTTTTTCCTGAGAAGCCTAGTTGCATAATGTTTGGAATAATTCCCATACAAGAATTCATTTCAATTCTATCAAATTGAATTATGTCAAAAATGAGTTTTTTGAAACTAAGCTTTTATAATTATGGTAGTTAAGATAACATGTGCATTACATGTGCATATGCTTATTAATTTCCTCAAGATATTTTGCTTGTATGGAACTTGTTTATTAAAAAGTTATACATATTACTTTTTTTTTTATAAAAATAGTAAAGAAGTTAGTTCAAAATACGAGTAATACGAGAGATATAGGTTCAGATAATGGTAAAAGATTTTATAGGAAGAAACATAAGAAAGAACAATTAGGGAGTAAGATTAGAATAGGAACTTAGAATATTGGATCTCTTACAGGTAAATTGAGAGAACTTGTTGATACTATGGAGAGAAGAAAAATTGGTATTCCTTGTATTCAAGGGACTAAATGGGTTGGAGAAAAAAGTAAAGGAGTTGAGAATACTGGGTATAAAGTGTGGTATACAAGTACAGATAGAAGTAAAAACAGAGTAGGTATAATTTTGGATCGGAACCTAAAGGAGAAGGTTGTAGCGGTGAAAAGAGTAAGCGATAAGATTATTTCAATTAAACTTGTGCTCCAGAATGAGACCATCAACATAGTTAGTGCATATGCCCCTCAAGTTGGATTGGATGGGGAGAGCAAGCAAAATTTTTGGAATGATATGGATGAACTTATGTGAGGGATTCCAAATGATGAAAACAATTTTATAGGAGGAGACTTAAATGGACATGTAGGAAAAGACAGAGTAGGTTTTGAGGAGGTACATAGAGGGTATATTTTGGAATTAGAAATGAAGAAGGTAAGAGTATCCTTGATTTTGCTTTAGCCTATGGTTTGATTTTGGCAAATACATATTTTATTAAAAGGGAATCACATTTAGTGACCTTTAAAAGTGGGCAAAATAGAAGTCAGAGTGACTTCATACTCACAAGAAAAGCCAATCGAACTCGATGCAAGGATTGTAAGATTATTCTAGGTGAAGCTTTGATCACCCAGCATAGGTTAGTGGTTTTGAATATCAAGTTTAAGAGGTTGATTAGTAGGCCAAGGAGGAGCAATATTCCTAAGATTAGGTGGTGGACTTTAAAAGATGAAAAATAATTGTTCAAGGATGAGTTGGTCAAAGCTAGAGGGTAGGAGGAAGATGTGAGTATGTCATCAAATGATATGTGGATAGGCATGTCTACAACAATTAAAGGAGTAGCTAGAAAGATTCTTGGAGAATCTAAAGGGTGTGGACATCCCTCGAAGGAGTCTTCGTGGTGGAATGAGGAAGTGCAAAAAGCGGTAAGAAGTAAAAGGGAATGGTATACGAGTTTGCTCAAGTGTAATAACAATGATGCTTTTGAGCAGTGCAAACAAGCGAAAAAAGACGCTAAAAAGGCTGTTAGTCAAGTTAGAGCACAATCTTTAAAGAGTTTGTATGAGAAACTTAGAAACAAAGGAAGAGGAAAAAACTATCTATAAATTGGCTAAGATAAGGGAAAAGAAATGCCGTGATTTAAACCAAATTAAGTGCATTAAAGATAAAAAGAATAAAGTTCCGGTTTAAGAAAAGGATATTAAGGAACGATGAAAAAGTTATTTTGAGGAACTTCTTAATGGTAACCATAGTGATAACATTGGGGGGTTTAGACGTTAGGCCGAAGAAAAATGTGAAATACACTAGACGGATTAGGTTTTCAAAAGTTAAAGAAGCTTTGAAGAGGATGAAAGTTGGTAAAGCCTGTGGACCAGATGTGATACTTATTGAGGTTTGGAAATGTTTGGGAAATACAAGAGTTGCATGGTTGACATCTTTGTTCAATAAGATTTTAAGTACAAAGAAAATGCCTAATGAATGGAGACAAAGTAATTTGATATCTATTTTTAATAATAAAGGAGATATTCAGAATTGCTCAAATTATAGAGGCTTAAAGCTTATGAGCCACACTATGAAATTGTAGGAGAGAGTTGTAGAATACCGTTTACGGTTAGATACTTGTATCTCCTCAAATCAGTTTGGTTTTATGCCTGGTTAATCAACTATGGAAGCTATTTTTCTTATAAGAGATTTGATGGAAAAGTATAGAGAGATGAAAAAGGACTTGCATATGATTTTTATTGACTTGAAAAAGGTGTATGATAGAGTCCCTAGAGAAGTTTTATGGTGGGTCCTAGAGCGTAGGAGAATATCTATACGATATATCAAAGTCTTGAAGGATATGTATGAGGAAGCCATCACCAGTGTCCGCATTGTGGGAGGGGATACTAAGGATTTTTCCGTTTCTATTGGATTACACCAAGGTTCAGCTTTGAGCTCTTATCTTTTCGCCTTGATCATGGATGAGCTAACAAGACATATACAAGATGACATCCCTTGGTGTATGATGTTTGCAGATGATATTGTATTAATAGATGAGATTCAAGCATGGGTAAGTCAAAAGTTGGAGTTATGGAGAAGCACTTTGGAATCTAAGGGTTTTAAGCTAAGTAGGACTAAGACTGAGTATATGCATTGTAGATTTAATAGTAAGAATAGATAAAGAGGCAAAATTGTTTTAGACGGAATAACAGTACCTCATAGTACTTATTTTAAATACCTTGGCTCTATTATTCAAGAAGATGGGGTTGTGAAGATGTAAATCATAGAATTAAAGTTGGTTGGATGAAGTGGAGGGGTGCTACAAGAGTTCTATGTGATCGAAAGATGCAGATTAAATTAAAAGAACAGTTTTACCGCACTGCAGTACGGCGTGCGATGATGTATGGTGGTGGGTGGTGAGTGTTGAGCAGTAAAAGGATAACACGAGTAAAATGCATGTTGCGGAAATGAGAATGATAAGATGGATGTGTGGTCATATCAAGATGGATAGAATCCGCAATGAGTGCATTAAAGAAAAAGTGGGGGTAACACCTATTGAGGAAAAAATAAGAGAGCATAGATTGAGATGGTTTGACCATGTGAAACGAATACCTAGCGATGCGCTGGTTAGAAAAACCGAACAAGTTAGAGTAGATATAGCTAAGAGAGGCAGATATAGGCCTAAACTGACTTGGTCAAAGGTGGTCCAAAATGATTTTATGATGTTACATCTATCAGAAGAGATAATCGTAAATCGTATTGAGTGGAAAAAAAGAATCCATATAGCTGACTCCAATTGACTTGAGATTAAGGCTTTGTTGAGTTGTCGAGTTGTATAAAAATGGTAAATTAAACATTTATAAATATGTACATCTTTTATTTAAATATTTGTTCACATTGTAATTTTAATATTAACATAATTAAATTTTCACTTGATATAAAACTTTTTTTGATATGCATGAATATATAATTTTAAAGAATAAATTTCTTTCATAATTCATGTTGGTTTCTTTTCATTGTTTCACATTTCAATCATTATTTGTTTTCAAATAAATATAAATTTAGCTTGACTGAATTTATAGTTATTTCCTAAAAAAAGAAAAATGGAATTAAGTGAAAAACATGTGTGCACGTATAAATTTTAAAGTACAAATACTTTTTTTGTAGTATTATAATATGGGAGAAGGGAGAATCGAATCTGGATTTATCTAGGATAGGTCCACATACAAATTTTAAAGTACAAATACTTATTTTTGAATATTACAATATGGGATAGAGGGAATCAAATATAGATCTATTTAGTGGAGGTGCATTTGCTGCTAAGCTATGATTCGATGTGCAATTTGAAGTACAAATACTTGTATTCAAGTAACATGTAAAATGACTTTGACTTTACAAAACTGCCTTTATGTTTTTCAAGGTACAAAAATGACTTTGACTTTAGAAAATTGGGCCATTGTGCCACATATTCCTCTCTCTCTCTCTCTCTCTCTCCCCCCCCTCTCTTTATATATATATATATATATATATAGTGAAATTAAAGAAAGAAGAAAGGGGGAGAATTGATTCTTGCAAATCAGCTTGATTATTCTTATAAGTCTCAATTTCTTTATTATACACCCATTGAATAGGAACGTAAAGTTTCTTGATACAGAGATTTGAAGTTCAATACCTCCCAAAAAAAAAAAAAGCTTCACAAGAAGGAAAAAGAATCTCCTGTAATTTATATGGCCTAGCTAATCAATGAACAAAAATGAATTAATAAGATTCAAAAACTTGTCTTTGAAATTCCGAAATTTTATTTCGATAATAAATGGATTTGTTTAATTGATTAAATTTGTGAATTTATATTAGGTTTGAAAATCATTAATTAATTTGGGAAAAAATTTTCCTAATTCAAGGGTATATTTGAAAAATGTTGTAAGAAGTTAGTTCAACTAAAGAAAAAGAGAAAAAAAAAGCTGAGTAAAGAAAAGTTTAGTTTCTCTCATACTATGTCTTTGATCGGCACTGTATTTATTTATTCTAGATTCAGGGTTTTGAAATGTCGAGCTTGGACTCTAATTAGAGTCACATTTATAGAAGGAAAAAAAAAGTGAGATAACTAAGTTAATTTAGGAGTAACTAGCTCAAAAAAAAAAGTAATTAATGGCAATGCCAATAGGAAGTTTAAGATTTTTGCGTTTCTATTTGCGTTATCTTTCTTCACTTATTCAAAAATTAAAGCATGTAAATATATATATATATATATATATAAATGAAAAAAATGCTAATAAAATTAGGAAAACCTATTAAAATTTTGCTATATAGGAATAATGTTTGCATGGGACGCCTTGAAATCCATAAAAATAAATAGATAGATTTATGTTTAGGGTTAACATGAGTTGATACTCATATAGGGTAAGAATTGGAGTCATTATTATTAAGGAGAAGGTCTAACCAAATCCTTGTTTAATAAGATCAAGAATTTAGTAGATCTTGTAGTTAATATGTAGTTTCTTTGGTTCATAAAAAAATTATAGGAAAAATTTAGTAATTTGGGGTGCATAAAAAAATTGTGTGAGGGTGTTTTTGTCTATTTATATGCCTCTTTGTCTATATATTTATGTATATTACAGATATATTAGGTAGTGATATTTCAAAACTTTATCTTGTTAGGACGAGCAAATAGTTATGTGAAATTTTAAATTGACATAGCTATCTTCTTTTCAATAAAGAACTAATTCTGAACTATTTCCTTCTGTTTTTACTAGTCCATAGACTAATCCCATTAAATATATTTATTTCATCTTCTCTCTTCTCAAAAGGACCTATGCATTGCTATCCGTGGAAAAGTAGCCACTAAGCCTATCGTTTTACTCACCATCTAATGAGGAAAAAGGAAACAAGGTGGAATTTGTATTGTATGTCATCTTGTTCATGTTCATTAAGATTTCAAAAGATATTATCAAAATGGAATTATGTTGCTAAACTGTCATTGTTTGGCTCGGGTTGAATGCATGCTGTCAACACCTTGAGGAAGTGCAAAATTATTTATGCAGTGCAAACTTGAAAACACTCATCATTTTTACTTCTGCTTTCCATAACTGTTTGTGCTTTATGCAGCGTATGGGAATTGAAGGAATTAAAATGAATCCATGGTTTTGGAAAAACTATGTGCCTGTCAAAATTAATAAAGAAGAAGTGAATTTGGATGATGTTCGTGCAGTCTTTGATGACATTGAGGTTAACCATCTTTTCTTGTTGCTCTCTCATCCTCCCCACCCCCATCCTCTCCAGAGAATCATAAATGTAGCATGATGGATTGGAGACCTTTTTCTGATTTGGTAATTGTTGACACTTTGCAGGATAACTATGTGGCAGAGCAGTCAGAAAATAATAGTCAAGGGGGTCCTTTAATGATGAATGCCTTTGAAATGATTTCACTGTCCCAGGGTTTGAATTTATCGGCAATGTTTGATAGGCGGCAGGTATATATATATATATATATATACATATATATTGGTAATGACGAGTAATAATTGTATTGTTTAGTATTATAGCCTCCAGGTAGGACTTATTGGAGTCCTGGCCTTTTTGTGCTTACCATTTACATGACTGATGTCCATCTGGTATATTGTGATTTTGCCTTTTTTTTCGGTAGTAAATCTGGTCAAAATTTTAGCTGACAACAGTTAATATTTGCCAAAAGATCCAGTATGTGGGAGGTTGGCCAGGTTGATGACTATGCTTTATCTATTAGTTTTACTGATAGTATAAAATATAGATTCAGAAACCAAGTTGTTTTTGCTATTTGTTGAAAATTTAGATATTTGGATGCTGGCACAAATTCGAAGTTGTAATTGTGCTAGCTATAAATGTGTTCAAAAAAAAAATCAGAGGCATGATCAAGAGTGATATCATAACTGCATAGCACCTGAACTTTCCATCTGTTAGCAGAACATTGATGATTTCTTCACCATTGTTGATGCAATCTCCTTTTTCTCCTTAATTGGCTTCTGTAAAGTGGCTGTTGGCTGATGGCATTTCTTCAGGATTATGTGAAACGGCAGACTCGTTTTGTATCCCGAAAACCGGCAAAGACTATAATTTCAACAATTAAAGCTGTTGCAGAATTGATGGGTCTTAAGGTTCATACACGTAATTACAAGGTATGGCTTGTTACCTGCCTGAATTTCATTAATATCCTGAATGATATTCTAGTGTTATGGCATTTTAATTTGCATTTATTCTTTTGAAATAAAAGGGCTTCATATGAAATAGTGCTTGCCTATTCTAATAAAAATCTAATGACCAAAAAGTATAGACCTTTGTGTGTGTTTTTTTCCCTGGTCATGCAGAATTCTTTTAATTTTTTTATCCAGTTGACAATTTGTTTCATCAGTTTTGTCAACTGTACTGTAGCCATATCTTTCTGCGCTTAATCTTAAATCCTTCTCTAACGATGTGGACACTAATTGGCACACTGATTAGTTAAGTTTAGCTAACCAGGCAATTAAATTTGGTAAAATTAAATTATAGTGAATTTTATCATCTAGAATTAGAGCTGGCAATTCACGTTGTATCAAGTCAAGATGTTGGTATAACATTAAAATGGCCAACCCTAACCTGACTTATTTATTAATTGTGTTGCGATTTTCAAATCCTAATCTAGATATGTTTGTCATACTGGTGCAACCATTTATATTGAAATAAATTTTATGATAAATATGGCATTTGGTTTATTATAAATTTCAATATGTAAATATGTTTAACCTTAACATGTTACGAACCTATAAGGAAATAAGAGGAATTTGGTGAATTTTTATTTTAAAATATAAAGCATTAAATAAATTATAGATGTAAACTAAACTTAATTAACTAATTAGTAGAGCATCAGCTAATTTTTTCTTACGAATTTACATTTATATCTGATCTATTTGAATTAATTATCATAAGCACATTTCTAAGGATAAAAAGAATATACTATATAAACTGAATGAGTCCCAAAAGGTTTAAATGAAACATATATTGTATATTTGGCATATACACATTATTACATGGGTATAGTGTGTTATTGCTATCTATGTGGGCTAATATGTTTATTCCCTAATTTTTAACATGTCATAAACAGGTTAACATGTTCATGACTTTATACCAAGACTCATTAATCGTGTTAAAAATTGCCAACATCTAGAATCTAGATAGGCAGGCATAATATTCTAGTTACTGTTGAGAAATGAAAATGGAAAAAGGAGATTCCTACAATATGTGATCAACTAAAATTTTACCTACTTAGCGGGCATTTGGTTTTCAAATCAGCAAATGTACATCATTAAGTTGTCTATAGTTGATACAACTAATGAAGTGCACAATCAATAATACTAAAATAATTGCCATAACTAAAACAATGTGAGAAGTTGAAGATTTTAATGATCGATCCATTCTTAAAAATATTTAAGGTATGTAATGGACTTGCACTGAATTCATGCTTTTACACCCAATGGGCTTTTTGCATGAGGTCTAAGGGAACATATTAGAGATTAAAATTTATTTATTTTTATTCCTTGACGATTCAGCCTTCTTCTGGAAACTCGTATTATGGATTGAATTCTATCAATTTCTATATTTGAAAAAGTATAGCTAGTATAGTCTCTCTCTTTTTGAGTTAAAAAATGAGTCATTTTGAAAGAAGAAATGAAATTATTCCAAAATGGATAAATTTTGCATTTCATTCATTGAATGAAGTTCATTGTTAAAAATTTCAAAATACTCATTTAAATTAAATATGACTCTTTCTATGCAAGGGTAGAATAAGAAAACGATGTCATCTTTTTTTTTTTTTTACTTTTATTCTGAACAGTAACATTCAAATGAACTTAATCACTTAAAATTGATTTCAATTACATGAATTCTATGATTAATTAAATTGAATCCTATTAGTAGAATTCAACTGAATTGAATTCTTGAATGAAATTTTCCCAACAATGCATTAGGATTTTAGATTATGAAAATTCATGACATATATTTTGATGGCTTTGGATGAAACTTGTTTCAAGTTGCGTGTGCTTGTGGTCTGTCTTAGCATTTTCAGGAGGCACGGTGTGTGTTATTGGCCTTGTTTCTTGATAACAAAAGGTTTGGGATTAGTGTGCAAATTTATTTTTTCGTGTTAAATGTTGTAGATTTGGTTCTGCCATTTTGAATTTACAAGGAAACTATTCATTTTCTTTTGTGAAAGAATCTCCGTTTTGTTCTCTAAGTTGGACATCATGATATTGATAATATAAGTGGATAGAGTTCTTGTCAAGAGAAAAATAAAAACGAAGAATTGATAAAGCAAATCATTTGGTTGCCAGACAATAGAAAAATCCCTGTAAAATAAGTCACCACTATAAAAGCTAATTCTATTGGCTGATATGTTAGATGCTGCAATAAACTAACCATGATATCTCCATATTATATTAATTGGTTGCAATAAATAATTATTTTTACAGACAAGGCTAGAAGGAGTCTCTGCAAATAAGACTGCCCCATTTGCTGTTGTCCTAGAGGTAACTTTGTAGATATTATTCTGCTCTCTCTCTCTCTCTCTCTTCCTCTCTCAAGTTGTAATCTGAGGACGAAGGTACCGCTGATCTCAGAATAAGTACCATTCTAAATCAGTTGTCTTTTGTTCATAGGTGTAGGAAGTTGCACCATGAAAAGGCTTCTAGAGAACCCTTGAATACCTCAAGGTAGTTTCATCATGCTACTGACTGTTTGTCTAGTTGCCTTCAAACTGTGCTGCATTTATAACGTAGGACCACTGATTCACATTCTATATACATACAATTTGGATGTAAAAAGCCCTCTGGCTATAGGGAAAAAGTGTTGAATTAACATTGAAAGTCATGTTATATATATCTATATATATATATATATATATGAGCTTTAGTCACTTTGCTAGGTAAGCTTGTTGTTGAGTTATATGGACAACTTGACTGAATAAAGCTCTAACTCAACAATTAGGATAAGTAGGAGGAAAAAAAAAGTCATGGGACTTTTGAATGGTTTTTAGTCTTCATTATGCTTCGATTAGTGACTGGAAATGGTTTCATTGCCCCAAACAAAAAAACTGTAAATGCTTTGAATATGACGGAATGTTATGCCATGATCTAATTGGGATTGCCTTTGTCTATTTAATGTCCTGGTAAATATTACTCGTCATTGTTGATACACATCATTCTTTTTTACATTTCACTACCCATTGCATTTTCCTATCTTGTGAGATAATTAACAATAATTTGTGTTTGCAATAATTTGCAATTACTCGTCATTGTTGAGTTTGTTAATATATTGACTTCAAAGTATCCGTTCACAGAATGAAGATGTCTAATAGAATCTGATATGATTTATACATAATATCGGTTGATTCTCAGTATGTGTTTCTTCTCAATCATTTTAATTTTGATTGATTAGCAGTAGCATCTGATGTAATTACTTTTTATTATGCCGACTTCTTATTGCAGTTCTATAAAAACTTCTGTGCTAAATTAGAAAATATCATCTGGAAACTGGCAGAGGATGTGAATTCCAGCCTACTTGCAACAATGAATTGCTGATCTGCATTCTATGATGTGAAGGTAATCATTGAGCAAACAGCAAAAGGATCAATATTTCTTCACTGAAATTACTTCACAATCAGGCATTAATTAAAATATGTTTTCTGGGGCACATGTTATGCTGTGTGCCATTTGTATATTCTGATATCTTCATCATCAAGTGTGAAATCACGTATGTTAGAAAATTGTAAAGCTTGATAACTGAGTACGTCTTGGGCATCCTTTTGTCCAGTTTGGGGAGACCTGTTACGCCTGTATTTAGAAGCCATATATTTGTATCTGAAATTCACATGTTGAGTTAGCAATATAAGAGATGTGCCAGTTACTCTTTGTCCACTTCTGTTCCTTTAACCTTCTGTAAAGGAAATGTTATTAGCGAGTGATATTAACACTAAAATTTGCTTCCTTGACCAACGTTACCCTCAGTTTGACATTTGTTATAGCAAATATATAGTTGTAGGAATATTTTTCACCAATGCACAATTGGTTTTTACAATTTGGGTGTATTCCAAAAGTTAATTCTGAGAAAAAAAACTTTTATGTTTTTGTGCTTGTCTTAGATAACTTTTCCTTTTATCTCATTTAGTTAATGCAAATATAAAAAAAGGATGGAATCGTAGAGCATTTCCTCTTCAGTTAGAAGTGGTGACTTTTGGATTTCGGAGGGGAGCCTGCTTTAGAGCCAATTTTCACATTTGTGTGAAAGATAGTAGCTTTTGAATTAAAACATTATTATCATCAATAACTTATAGTTGTAAAATTTGGTTTTGAAAACAGTTCATATTTTATTTATTTATTTATTATAATCAATTGTAGGGGTATCAAAAATTGTAATTACAATATCTATTTTTCACTTATTTACAATTAGACATAACGATATCAAATTAGTGCTTGCTCGTATTAGATTGAAAAGCCAATAGGTAAAAATATGGATAATTTCTCTCATTTATTCATATTAATGTGGTAAGACAAATTGTTTTAAAATGAGTATATTCCTCTTTTACTTCATAATTTTAGCTGAGAAAACACAGAAAATACCATTAACACGATGCGACGAGAATTGTCCTTCTGTATATAAATAAAACTGCTTTTCTAAGTAATGAAAAAATAAAAAATAAAATAAAAATAAAAATTAAACAAAATAAGGATGAGTTTGGATTTATTTATTTATTTATTTTTTAAAGAATTGTTCTTTGTTTTTTTGTACTATGCACATGCACATCTTTATATTGATTGTAGGATTTATTACGCATTTTGAAGTACCAATAGTTTGTTCTATAGTGTAACTTCTTTTCTCTGTTTATATGTGTGCTATTGTATTAGTAGTCCAATGGTTAAGTATTAACTTTGAATCAACTGTGTTTTTCGTTGATATGAAGGAACTTATATATATATTACAAGAACAGAGATCTGTCTATCTAATCCCAATAATCATAAAATCATAAATAAATATATGATGAAGAGAGAATCTTGATTAGTTTCCAATACGCCCCCCTCAAGTGGGAGCATGGAGATCTGGAATGCCTAACTTGCCGATTAAAAACTGAAATTGTTGTTTGCCCAATGCCTTGGTAAGAAGGTCAGCAAGCTGATTTTGCGAAGCAATATAGTGAGTAACAATTAAACCATGTTGAATACAGTCACGAACGAAATGACAATCGATCTCGATATGTTTTGTTCGTTCATGGTAGACGGAATTATTAGAAATGTGCATGGCAGCTTGATTGTCACAATAGAGTTGTATGGGAGAAGATTGAGGTACGGTTAAATAAAAAAGCAACTGTCATAACCAAATTAATTCACAAGCAGTGGCAGCCATAGATCGAAGCGAGAGATTGTTTTTTGTTTCTTGCTTTTCCAAGAGATAGGAGAGTGACCAAGAGAAATAAAAAAATCACTAAGTGAACGTCGAGTGACAGAATAACTAGCCCAGTCAGAATCACAGAATGCGGTAAGAGAAAGATCACTAGTAGAAGATAAGAAAATTCCTTAACCTGGTGCCAATTTAAGATACCGTAGTATTTGTAAAGCAGCTTGCCAATGCTCTTGTCGAGGTTGGTTCATGAACTAAGATAATATATGCACTGAATAACAAATGTCAGTCTGGTGATTGTCAAGTAGATTAAACGCCCAACTAGGCGACGATATGGATCAAGATCATCGAGTAAGTGGCTTGTGTCAAAAGCCAACTTATGGTTCTGCTCAATGGGAAAATGACATGGCTTAGAGGCAAGCATACCAGTCTCCTATAAGATATCTAGTGCATATTTTCGTTCTGATAAAACAATCCTTTCAGGAGAATGAGCAACTTCAAGACAGGGAAAATATTTAATAGTGCCAAGATCTTTGATGGGAAAACAGGTCTACAAATGCCGTTTGAGGTTAGCAAGATGGAAATCATCATTTGTGGCAATGATAATATCATCCACGTAGACAAAAATGGCAGTAAAAGAAGAGCTTTTATGATATAAAAATAAGGAGCTGTCAGCCTTGGATTGAGTAAAGCCATATTGAAGAATAGCAGCAGAAAATTTGGTAAACCATTATCTAGAAGCCTGCTTCAAACCATACAATGACTTGCGAAGCCGACAAACACGATGATCACTAGGAGATAAATAACCAGGTGGAGGCTTCATGTATACTTATTATGCTAAGTCACCATGAAGGAATGCATTATGGACATCAAGTTGATGAAGGGTCCAATGTCGAGCTGCAGCAATAGCTAAAAGAGTGCGAATGGTGGTAAGTTTAGCAACCGCTGCGAAGGTTTTAGTATAATGTAGGCCCTCCACTTGAGTGTATCCTTTAGCCATAAGGCGTGCCTTGTATCGTTTGATTGTTCCATCAGAGTGATATTTGCTTTTGTATACCCATTTGCATCCGATGGCTTTCTTCCCTGGAAGTAATTTCTCTAGAGTCCATGTTTGATTCTTTTCAAGTGCTTCAAGTTCATGTTGCATGGCTAGTTGCCATCGAGTATCTTTATTTGCCTGCAAGTAAGATGTAGGCTCATCATGTTCAGTGATGGCGCAAGGTAACAAGCATGAGGGGAAGAAAATTTAGAATAGGAAATGTAATGAGATAAAGGATAAAGAGTACCAGAGGAAACTGCCTTGGAATGAGCATGGGAGGAACCTTTATTATTTCTTGGCAAATCAATATAGAAATCTTTGAAGTGAGTTGGAAGTTTCCTATCTCAAGTAGGATGTGTGGATTGAGTAGAGATTGGTGGTGCTTTATCAATAGTGGGTTCAGTGATCTCTATAGTTTGTGGTTGAGGTGAATTGTTTATTTCTGAAATTTCAATGCGATCTTAAGTGGAATTGGGGTTTTGGATAAGATGAGGTAAATCTTCCAAGTCAGGCTTTATGATGGGTAACGGTATAGGGGTTGAAATGGATGGGTTTGAAGTGGGTGTTGATGGGCGTGGTTGGGTTTGGAAAGGAAAGAGGTTTTCATAAAACACCACATCCCGAGAAACAAAAATTTTATGAGTTTTCAAGTCATAAACTTTATATCCTTTTTTACCATAAGGATAACCAACAAAAATATAAGGTATGGCACGCTCACTGAATTTATCTTTAGACCTTGGAATAACAGACGCATAACAAAGACAACCAAAGACTCGAAGATGCAAGTAATTAGGTTTATTAAAAAACAAGACTTCATATGGACTTCTTCCAGATAAGAGAGGTGTGGGAGTATAATTAATTAAATATGCTGCAGTTAGGATACACTCACCCCAGAATTTAATGGGTAGCTCGACTTAAAATCTTAAAGCTCTGGCAACTTCAAGAAGGTGTCTGTGTTTATGTTCTACTACCCCATTTTGTTGGGGGGTAGAAACACAAGAAAATTGATTGAGGATCCCATTTTGTTGGCAAAAAAATTGAAATTTATGAGCAGTAAACTCTGTCCCATTATCACTACGAATCTGTTTGACATGACAATTAAATTATTTGTGTACCATGGCAATAAATGACATTAACAAATGAGAAACCTCAACTTTGCTTTTCATTAAATAAACCCATATAATTCTAGTAAAATTATCAATAATACTTAAGAAATAATGAGCACCAGATAATGACGGAGTTTTATAAGGACCCCAAACATCACAATGAATTAATTCAAAAGCACTTTGAGTTTTAATAGAACTAGTAGAAAAAGGGCGACGAACTTGCTTAGATCAATGACAAGTATCGCAACACTTCTGAAAATTTTTCACATAGTGGAAGTTCAGACTACTAATCAAGGACATTCTATCAATGGATAAATGGCCAAGTCGATTGTGCCATAAAACAAGACTAGCATCATGGGCAGAATTCGCTGAAGCCATAGAGACATTGATTTCCCGGAAATAATAAAGATCATCCCTGAGTTCTATAAATGAATCGAATAGCAAGAAGAAGATATTTTGCTTCTGTTATTGATGTTCTTTAAATATACAAAGAGTCCAACTACTGCTAATATTAGTTACAGAAACAGCTATCTATATTTACAAAGAGAGCTATCTACAACAACAGAATCGTAACAATATACCAAGTTAAAATACTAACTGAACTTATCCTTATTACTCCCTTGCAAAATAGAGGTTCCATCATGGAGACCTATCTTGGATCTATTTTGCTGGAATTTTAACTTGGCTAATGGTTTAGTTAGCATATCTGCTAACTGATCATGAGATGAAATGTGTGTTACACGAAGCTCATTTCGTTGAACCAGTTCACGCACAAAGTGAACATCAATTTCTAGATGTTTCATTTTTGAATGAAACACAGGGTTCTTGCAAGTGTACATAGCAGAAATATTATCACAGTAAATCGCAGGTGTTGATACCTTAACTCCAAGCTCAATAAGTAAGGATTGAACCCATCGGACTTCAGCTGCCGTACTTGCCACAGCTCGATATTCAGCCTCTGTGCTTGATCTTGCAATGGTTCATTGCTTCTTGGAAATCCAGCTAATAGGTACCTTACCCAGATACAACAGATATCCTGTAGTAGATGTTCTATCCGATGGATCACCAGGCCAATCGGCGTCTGAAAAAGCATGAAAAGCAAGTTCTGTTTGCTTCTTAATCAATATCCCAAAATTAATGGTTGACTTTAAGTAGCGAAGCAGCCGTTTTAATGCCAACCAATGCAAAGAACTTGGAGACTGCATAAATTGGGACAACTTGTTTACAGTAAAGGCAATATCCGGTCTTATAAGACTAAGATATTGTAAACCGCCTATGAGCTTTCGGTAAGCAGTGGCATTTTCAGCTTGCACCCCTGGGTTTGTTTTCTTGAGACTACTATCAACAACAATCGGTGTAGTCACAATTTTCGCACCTTCCATTTTGCCTTGTTCAAGCATCTTTCGAATATAATGGTGTTGAGATAAAAAGAGTCCACTTGCTATTCGATGCACGTCCATGCCAAGAAACAATGATAGGGGTTGTGGATCTTTTAATGAGAACTTATGACCAAGAGCTGCAATAAACTTTGAAACAAACCCATTATTGTTTCCAGTGATGATTATATCATCCACGTAAATAAGAAAGAAACAATATATGCCATCCTTGATATAATAAAATAAGGAGTGATCACACTTTGACAATTGAAATCCATAATTAACAGTGAACACCCGTAATTCTTGATACCAAGCGCGTGACGCTTGTTTTAAATCATAAAGAGCCTTGATTAACTTACACACATGAGTCGGCTTTGATGGATCCTTGAAGCCAGGTGGTTGTTGCATATACACCTCTTCGGTTAAGGGACCATGCAAGAAAGCATTGTTAACATCCAATTGTATCAAAGGCCATGATTTTGAAATTGCCAAAGTGAGAATAAGTCTGACTGTTACTGGTTTAACCACCGGACTGAAAATTTCATTGTAATCAACACCCGGCCTTTGATTATACCCACGAGCCACTAATCTTGCTTTATACCGCTGTATAGAACCATCTGCATTCCTCTTTATCCTGAAAATCCATTTACAGCCTTCCAAGTTATGATTAGCATCAAAAGGAACAAGCTCCCAAGTATTGTTATCAAGCAAAGCGTTAAACTCATTAGACATCGCTTTGCGCCATTCAGGAATTACCAAAGCCTGTTTAACCGAATTAGGTTCTAGTACTGTGGGTAGGGGATGCTTAGTAACAAGATTTATAATTTTCGGCTTATAGATATTGTTCTTTGATCTGGTTACCATTGGGTGTGTGTTAATTGTTGAAGAAATACCAGCAGACTGTGTCCTATTTTCTTGATTCAAAACTGGTAAAACAGACTCAAATAGAGGCAACGAAACTGATTCAAAAACAACAGGTTCAACAGAATCATTATGAACAGAATCAATAGCAGTTATAGGAATAGCAGAATCTGCAAAAACAGTCGACACATTTTGAAACGGAACAATATCAGAAATAGGTTCATTCGAAGGAATATCATACTAGATGGACTGAGAAAAGGATTCATTCGAAGCATGAGCAGAAAAAGGAAATTGATTCTTAATGAAACTACATGCCAAGATTCATAAAATTTTCCCGTGTTAATATTATAACAAACATAAGCACTCTTGTTAGAAGAATATCCAAGAAATACACACGGAATGGATCGACTGTCAAATTTGGATTTCATGTATGGCCGCAAACAAGGGTAACAAAGACACCCAAAAACTCGTAACGACTCAAAATGAGGAGAAACCCCAAATAATTTCTGATATGGAGACTCTAATTTTAGTACAAAAGTGGGCATACGATTGATTAGATAGGCTGCGGTTCGAAAAGCAAAACTCCAAAATTGTAATGGTAATGAGGCTGTTTGTAATAATGTGAGGCCATTTTCAACCAAATGCCGATGTCTGCGTTCTGTAGTACCATTATATTGAGGCGTGTGAGGTGGAGTTTGTAGATGGTTAATGCCATTTCGCTGAAAATATTTTCTAAGAGCAATATATTCCCCCCCTATCTGTATAAATGGTTTTTATTTTGGAGTTGAAGGTGTTTTCTACAAGTTTTTGAAAAACTGGAAATATTTCATAAACCTGTGACTTAGCTTTTAAGGGATACAACCATATATATTTCGTGAAGTGATCGACAAATATGATATAATAGCGAAAACCATCTACTGAATTAACTGGAGCTGGCCCCCATAAATCAGAATAAACAAGCTCCAAAGGTTTACTACTAACCAAAGATGACACACCAAAAGATAGCCTGTGGCTTTTATTACATCGACAAGGATTACAAACACTATCCTTAATAATTGACACAGGAATTTTGAACTTAGACAAAACATAATTGAAAATCTTCGAACTCGGATGACCATGCCGTTGATGCCAAGACACAGAAGATAATCGAACATGATTACACCCAAAAGAACCCAGATTACGAAACTGCCGGAGCTTATAGAAAGATTGATCAAGTGGACCTTTGAACAGAATCTCCCCCGTGGATTGATCCTTTATAAGATAAAAACGAGAAAAGAATTCAATAGAGACATGATTAGAATCACAAAATTGAGGCACATAAATTAAATTGGACTTGGCTTTAGGCACATATAAAACATTGTGAAGAGAACAAGCTTTCGAAGGTAAAGAAATAGTACCAGAACCTATTCTGGAAATAGACAAACCTGAACGATCAGTCAATTGTAGTTCATCAGTTCCATCATAAGTAGAATGCAGAGACATATTGTTTAAGTCATTTGTAACAAGATGAGAAGCTACAGAATCCAGCAACCAGGATGCATTATTTTCTGGTTGTGTACTGGTAGCATTTGCCTGAGGTTTCTGTCGAGAAAGATTCGCAAAATAATGCTTGGCCTTGAAACATTGTTTAACTGAATGTCCAAAATGTTCACAAAATTGACACTGAACGTTTGACCGAGAACCATCCACTTGAGATTTTTGTTCGGAACCTCTTTCAACAGAAACAGTCACAGAAGACGCATTACCAGTATGTTGTCGACCAGAACCAGCGGAAGTAAATCTGTTAGTGTTTGATTTTCGAACATTATTTGCAACAACTGGAATACTCTTAAGAGGAGAATCAATTTTCTTTAAATATAATTCATGAAGTTCATCAAAGGATACTACTGTATCACGAGCATGGATGGCTGCAGCAATAGCACCAAACTCAGGTCCAACTCCACCGAGAACTTGAACCACCAAATCAACATCACTGACTGGACTTCCACAAATCAAAAGCTCTTCTGCAATATTCTTTACAATGTTCAAATACTCAGACACAGATCGAGACTCTCTCTTGGTTCGAGAAAGCTTATCTCGCAGAGATAAAACTCTGGTAGCAGATTTATTCGCATAGGAAACCTGCAATTTCTTCCAAGCTTCTGCAGAAGTTTTTGCATCAGCAATCACATTCATAATTGAAACTGAGAGAGAAGATCGTAAAGCAGCGAGAATGAGTTGGTCTTGACACTCCCAAAACTCAAACTCCGGATTTGAAATCTTTTCTCCTTCCTTAGTTATAATCGTAGCCGAAGGAGCTGTAACAGTCCCTAATACATAACCCATCAAGCTATGTCCTTTAAGCAGAGGCGTAAGCTGAGACCTCCAGGTTGGATAATTTGTTGCTGTAAGTTTCAATGGTAATTGAGCACCATTGATAGATATAAGCGTCCGTCTGGAAGAGTGAGCAACCGTTCCGCTGCCAGAAGCCATGAATAACCACAAGGTTTTATTTGAAAAAAAAATAAATCAGATAAAGGATCACTGCTCTGATACCATATAAAGGAATCGAATAGCAAGAAGAAGATATTTTGCTTATGTTATAGATGTTCTTTAAATATACAAAGAGTCCAACGACTGCTAATATTAGTTATAGAAACAACTATCTATATTTACAAAGAGACCTATCTAAAACAACAGAATCGTAAAATATACCAAGTTAAAATACTAACTGAACTTATCCTTATTAAGTTCACCCATGCCAATCAGCTTCTTAGTGGCTAAGTGCTGTAAGATACAAAATGAAGGAAAAAAAATGAGCAACACAATTTAGAATTTTAGTTAACTTACTGATGGAAATAAGATTACAAGAAAATGAGGGTATATAGAGAAAGTGATTTAATTTTATGTCTGAATTGATGGTAACATTCCCATATGATTTGACTGGAGCAAAAGAACCATCTGGGATCTTAACTGGAGAATCAAAATTAATATTTATTTCATCATGCAAGATGTCCCTTTGACAAGTCATATGATGAGTAGCACCTGTATCAAGAATCCATTCAATATTATCATTGAATAGAGAAATTAGTTTACCAGCAAAATTAGCAATTGGGTTAACGTTGCGGGCCTTTTCAAGATTCAACAAAGACATAAGCTGCGTATACTGTTCCTTAGAGAGACCATTGATTGGTGATCAATTGATTGTTCAGCTGTCTCCATAATCTGTGCTTGATTCGCTGCCTTTCCTTGTGTTGATTGGGATTTATTCTTTTCCCACCAATCTGGATAACCGTGTAATTCAAAACACGTATCTTTTGTGTGCTTTGTCTTCTTGCAGTGATCACAATATAGTTTTGAAGTATCACGATTTTTTGTCGTTGCACGAGAACCATTTGGTTTTGAATTTCCTTTAGATGCAACAAATGCAGCAGCTTCGACAACAATTGTGCCTCTAGATGCCACAACCTGTTGTTGCTTTTCTTCTTGTGAAACAAGTGCATATGCTCGTGCTAGACTAGGTAGAGGATCAGTATTCAGAATCTGAGAACGCACCATCTTGTACATTCAATCCCATCAAGAATTGATGAGTTTTTTCCTTTTCCTTTTCTATTTCTATTGCCTTGGCTGTTCCACAGGTTTAAGGTGGAATTTGAGAATATGTATTATATTCATCCCAAAGTCCTTTTAGTTTTGTGTAGTACACAGCCACTGACATGTCTCTTTGTTGTGTATTCACTATTTATATCTTCAATTGATGTGCGCGTGGTGCGTTCCCTTGCGAAAGATGTTCTTCCAAATCAATCCATATCTCCCTTGCAGTATCAAAATATGCCACACTATCATGGAGGGATAGATGAAGAGAATTGAATATCCATGAGATAACCATGGAATTGCTCTTAATCCATGGTGCAAGGTTTGGTGAATCAGATTCAGGGCGGGTAGAGTTCCATCAACAAATCCAAATTTATTTTTAGCCAACAGTGCTTTCGTCATGGCTCTTTGCCATGTTGGATAATTTTCTTCTTTGAGAAGGCAAGAAACCAGAATGATTCCTGGGTTATCAGATGGGTGTAATGTGTATGGAGAGAATAAATCATATGTGATTTGATTTGGGTTTGGGGCGGTTAGCTGGGTGTTTACAGTTGTGGAGTTTTGGCTGGTTTCTTCAGTCATGATGGAGATGTAGGCTCCCTAGTCTACCCGCTCTGATACCATATGAACTTTGTGTCAACTGTGTGTTTTTCATTGATATGAAGGAACTTATATATATTACAAGAACAGAGATCTGTCTATCTAATCCCAATAATCACGACAACCAGTCCCAATAATCAAGGGATGTAAAAAGAAAAAATTATAATAGGTAAATTTGACAATACAACAATAAAATCATAAAAAAATATATGATAAAGAGAGAATCTTGATTAGTTTCCAATATTAAGCTGGTGAAGCTCACGTCTTATGTAATGCAAATGTCTAAATCATAGTAGCTTTTATACCCATGAAGATCATCATCATCATCATCATTATTATTATTTAAATATATGTGAGTAGGCAATAGGAAAATTATAAAGTAACAGATTGTTTAGTTATAAAAATAAATTTTGTTTCTATAAAATTTTTTAACGAAAAATGAAAATGGAGTTTGTTATTTAGTTTGAAATATTTTTTATATCAAAAATTGAGGGATAAGTTTTTATATTTATTAATTACTAGTTGAGTTTTAAAAAAATTAATTTTAATTATTTTTAAATAGAAAATATGGAGTCTTAAAAAGTCAACATTTTTGTTTTCTACTTCAATTGAGAGATTTCTATTGATAGAAATTTTGTCCCTTAAATCATTAAGTTTTTTTTTGGCAAATTTCGGTGAGATGACAACAATTATCAAACTACTAGTATTAAGGCGAGCTAGATGGTGTCGTCTTCAACCTCCATTACCACCTGTAGCAACATCACGTTATCGATCGGTGATGGCACATGCATGGCGCCCCATTTTAACTTCTCAATGTGTTTGATGATTTTTATTCGATAGAATTTCATGTTCATAAACTCCAAACCCTTGACTTTTGTTTTCGAGTTGTCAAATTGTTTAATTGTTTATTTAACAATTTAGCATCTTACAATTTAAAGATTACATATTTATTTGAATTTATATAGGACATAATCATTAACGAGTAAAATGCTCTTTTTTTAATTTTAAAAGTCTGCTCTATTCTTAAAATTTAAACTCAAAATCTCTAGTTAAAAGAAGAGATTATCTCATCTCACCCTGTTCAATACGTGCAAAAAAGCTATTTGCACTAAGGAAATCGTCCTTAAGCTTACAAAATAAAATTGTTTTTTATGTAATAAAAAAAATAGAATAATTAAACAAAACAATGCGAGTTTGGATTTTTTTATATTTTTTATTTTAAAGAATTGTGCTTTCCTTTTGGGTGTTATGCACATGTACACCTTCAAATAACCTTATAGCACCATAATAATAGAACATAACAATCATATTTTATTAAATCATATCAAATAAAATATAGATAATGATGGACTATTAATCCTTAAAAAGTCGAGTATTTATATGTTACTTTTTTATAGTTTTTTTAAAAATCAAAATCATAAAACAAAATTTAAAAAACCCCAGTATTTATATATGATTATTTTTTTGAACTTCATTTTAGTTGAAATTGGAACTTAGTAATTTCACTGTCCCAAAAACAAAATGAAAAGTTGATTGGTAAGTAATACTTTAAAAATTAATACAAGAATGATAAATAACAGAAAAAAAAAAAACGTCTATAGAACCGAAAAGTACAATGAAAGAACAGTCAATACGTTCATATGGAGTTGACAAGTTTAAAAGCTGAACAAATTAATTCCATAAACCTTAGATCTTGCTTAGACCACTAGATTAATTAAATTGAAATTGCAAGAATAGAAGTTGTGTACCTGACATCATTGTTTGTTGATTCCTTAAACGAAGAATTAGTGGTTTTATGACCTTCTAGAGATAACCCAACGAGAATAGCAGAAGCAATACTCAAGAAACGTAGAGTTCTTTCTCGCTCTGTTTTTCCAGAGACCACTACCATTTTATAACTTTATTTTAAAGGTTAATTTCCGTTTTGATCCTTGAACAAAATAGAAATTTCTAATTGGTCTCTACACTATATTTCTTATAATAATTTGACACCTTAATAGTCAATAATCCTAATTTGATTATTACATTAAATTGACTATTTAATTTGACTACTGTACATAATAATATTTACATATTTAGCCCACACGTAGAATTAATATTCCATATAATTCTAACAATCTCCCACTTGGGCTAACATATGTAAAATAAAATGCACACACCTTAATGAGCTTAAAATAATGCAGTTATACACAAGGTATCCCAAACAATCTCGTCCATTGATCATATTGATAAAGGACTGAAGGGTCAGTCGTTACATTTGGCGTGACTCAAGCCACCATCAATCACATTACCAACACTCTCAAATGACATAGATCAATTATAAGAGTGTAGCATGGAAACTACATGTAATTTGATCCAACCATGTCTGTTTCCAACTAGTCAATCTTAAGTGAGATCAAACATAAATATAATACAGAGTGTAAAACACATAATAAAGTGAAAAAAAAACTCATTTTTCTGCAGAAACTGAATGTACTTTACAAAATATATCCAATGCCAAACAGAACATACATAAAATATAATGCAAACTTAATGAACAAACTCCCAACGAAAATAAATAGTCTCAAATAATGTGACACCCATATGAGCAGTGTGCTCATGAAAAACTTTCGGTATCACAGCCTTAGTGAGTGGATTCGCAATCATGGAGTTCGTTCCAATATGCTCTATGGATATCTGTCCACTCTGTACCCTCTCCCTCACAGCCAGAAACTTAATCCCAATATGTTTCGATCGAGAAGAGCTTCTGTTGTTGTTGGAGAATAAAATTGCTGAGTTATTGTTACAGTATAACTTCAATGGCCTTTCAATGCCACTCACAATGCGCAGCCCTGTGACAAAGTTCCTCAGCCAGATTGCCTGATTGGATGCCTCATAGCTTGCTACAAATTCTGCTTCCATGGTGGAGGTAGCTACAAGAGTTTGTTTCGCACTCTTCCAAGAAATAGCACCACCAGCCAAGAGATATATGTAGCATGATGTGAATTTTCTATTGTCTTGGCATCCAGTAAAATCAGAATCAGTATATCCAATGATCTCAAGCTGATCTGATCTCCTGTATGTGAGCATATGTCCTTTCGTTCTTTGAAGATATCTCAAGACTCTTTTGGTTGCTTTCCAATGATCCATTCCTAGATTGCTGAGATATCGCCCTAACATGCCAACTATGAATGAAATATCTGGACGAGTGCAAACTTGAGCATACATCAGACTCCCAACTGCTGACGCATAAGGAATCTTCTGCATCTCCTGAATCTCAAGTTCACCCTTTGGACACTGATCAAGACTGAATTTACTGGGGTATCAATTGGTCTACTGTTGTGCATACTAAATCTCTTGAGCACTTTCTCAATATAGCCCTTTTGTGATAATCCAAGAATACCTTGATTACGGTCTCGATGTATTTGAATCCCTAATACAAAAGAAGCTTCACCTAAATATTTCATCTCAAAGTGTTTTGAGAGAAAGACTTTGGTCTCGTGCAACAAGTCCTTACAGTTAGTAGCAAGCAATATGTCATCCACATATAAGATCAAAAAGATAAACCTACTCCCACTAAACTTGCGATACACACAATCTTCCACAACATTTTTCTCAAAATCGAAAGAGACAACTACTTAATGGAACTTGAAGTACTACTAACGAGAAGCTTGCTTGAGTCCATAAATGGATTTCTGTAATCTGCATACCAGTCGCTTTGGGTCTCCAAACACAAAGTTTTTTGGCTGCACCATATAGATGGTTTCATCAATGTCTCCATTGAGAAATGCAGTCTTCACATCCGTTTGATGTAACTCAAGATCAAAATGTGCAATTAGAGTCATGATTGTCCTAAAAGAGTCCTTCGATTATACTGGAGATAAGGTCTCTTTATAGTCAATCCCTTCTTTCTGAGTGAAGCCTTTAGCTACAAGACGAGCCTTATATCTTTCCACATTACCATTAGAATCCCTCTTGGTCTTAAATATCCATTTGCAATCAATAGGTTTCTTTCCTTCAGGTAACGGGATAAGATCCCAAACTTGATTGTCTTGCATAGATTTATATTCTTCACCCATTGCCTCAATCCACTTGTGAGAGTTAGGATCCTGCATGATATGATGAAAGCTGATTGGATCATCTTCCATCATGTCTACAGTGTCCTCATGTTCCTGAAGATATACTACATAATCATCTGAAATAGCATTTCTTCTCTCTCTAGTGGACCTCCTTAAAGGCACAGGTTCTGGCTCAAATTCTTGAGATGTTGAGCTTGTTCTTGAGGAAGAATGAGTTCTTCATCCTGGTGAGGAAGTTGTTCAACATTGTCTTGTATTGGAACTTGATGTGCTTCTGGAACAGTGACAGGCGTAGGAACCAGAACACTGCTAGGAGCAATGATGGGAATCGACAGTGAGTGTTCCTAACTCGATCCCTCCTTAAAGACAATGTTTCTAACCTTATTTCTCCTCCCAAACTCAACATCCTTAAAGAATTTTTCAATTTCCACTTCAAAAATAGTCCTGATAGTAGGATTATAAAACTTATAACCCCGTGATCGCTCAGAATATCCAATAAAGTAGCTGCTAATAGTTTTGGAGTCCAATTTAGTTTCATTGGACCTATAAGGCCTAGCCTCAGCAGGACATCCCCAAATATGAAGGTGCTTTAGACTGGGCTTGCGTCTAGTCCAAAGCTCATAAGGGGTTTTTGCAGATGCTTTAGTTGGTACTCTGTTAAGAAGATAAGCTGCTGTTTTCAATGCTTCTCCCTACAGAGACTCAGGCAAGGAAGAATGACTAATCATACTCCTTACCATATCCATAAGAGTTCTGTTACACCTCTCAGATACACCATTCATACTGGGTGTACCAGGCATGGTGTATTGAGGGACTATGCCACAGTCCTGTAGGAAAATAGCAAATGGTCCTGGACGTTGTTCACCCGAACCTTTATATCTACCGTAGTACTCACCACCACGGTCAGATCTAACGCATTTAATATTCTTTCCAAGTTGGTTTTCAACTTCGGCCTTATAAGATTTGAAAACGTCTACAGACTCTGATTTCTTATGAATGAGATATAGGTACCCATAACGTGAGTAATCATCTATGAATGATATGATGTATCTTTGGTCATTCCTAGTTGCTGTAGGGAATGGCCCGCAGACATCCGTATGTATCAATTCTAAGACGTTCGATGATCTGTTGGCACTTAGTCTCTTTTGTTTAGTCTGTTTACCTTTAATACACTCAACACAGGAGTCCAAATCTGTGTAATCAAGTGTGTTTAGGATACCATCTGACACAAGACGTTCTATTCTAGATTTGGATACGTGACCCAAACGTTTGTGCCAAAGTTCAGCTGAATTATCTATATTTAGCTTCCTTTTGGTACCTATAGTACTAACCCGCAGGGTTTCATTATAAGAATCATTAATATCCAACATATATAGATTATCACATGCATTTAAGAAGCCAGTACCAAAAATTTTTGAATCCATAGATAAAGTAAATAATCTATCTCCAAATGGACAAGTAAAACCAGATTTTTCCAAATAAGAAACAGAAATTAAATTCCGTCTAAATGTCGGAATAACAAAAGTATCTACAAGATCCAAAAAAATCCAGTTCTTAAACACAATCTAATATGCCCAATTGCCTCCACTTCCACCAGCTAGCCATTTCTCACATAGACGTATCTTTCACCGTCAGTTGGCTTTTGGTAGCTCAGGCAACCCTGCAATGAAACACTTATGTGAGCGGTAGCACCAGAATCCATCCAATAAGTGTTTCTAGGAGCTGGAGTTAAATTAACCTCATAACAGACTAAAACAAGGTACTTACCCTTCTTGACACGCCATGTGGCGTATTTAGGACAGTCCTTCTTTAAGTATCCAGACTTGCTGCAGAAGAAGCATTTTAATTCCTTAGGCTTCTTTTGCACAGGACCTTTATCAGCAGTCTTATTCTCAACAGTCTTCTTTCTTTTCTTGTTCTGGCCCTTATCTGCTGAAGAGACCAGATGAGCACTCTCTCTCTTAGTAGCCAACATCTTTTCCTTCTCATCCACGCAATGAGCAATGAGCTCGTTAAGAGTTCACTTGCTCGGCTGGCAGTTATATGAAGTTTTGATCTGCCCATATTGTGGTGGAAGAGAATCCAAAGCTAGATGGACTAAAAGGTCATCTGGTAAAACCAAATCCAGGACCTTTAGCCTCTTGGCTATGTGAGACATGCTCAGTATATGCTCCCGAACAGTACCGTTACCAGCATACCTTATGGAGGTGAGTTTTGCTAAAAGCGTCCCCACTTCGGCCTTGTCATTTTTGACATAGACCTTCTCCAGCTCAGCAAGATATTTTTTAGCATTACTTTCCTCAGCAGAAATGGCTTCCCGAACATGCTCTGGGATTTCCTGCTGCATGATCATAAGACCTAAGTGGTTAGAACGCTCCCACTTCTCATACTGAATCCTCTGAGCATCTGTGCTCACTTCAGTAAGAGGAGCAGGTTCGTCCATCCTGAACGCAAGGTCTAAGTCCATACAACCCAGATAAATCATGATACTTGATTTCTATGAACCAAAATTTGACCCCTCAAGCATAGGGACATTGTTAGGATTATACGGCATGCTAACTGACATCATAGAAAGTGACAAAAATTAACATAAGTTCACTATTCACAAAATAATTGAAACAAACAATAATAGAGTTCAAATAATGGAAACAAGATACCGACACAATATTAATATTTTCTCATCTTTGGATATAAAATATTAACTGTAATTGACATCTCAATGCAGCAATCAAATATTGACAATTAAATCTTGTCAAATATTAAACCTTCCTTTGGGCCAATTTATTATCCACATGGATGAAAACATAATAATTATCACATATTTTATCACTGCACATGTATTCTTAATTCAGCCAGATAGCAACCTTCCTTTGAGCCGGTTTACTACCCGCAATGAATTTTAATACATCTGTCTAATATCCCAAATAAATTAATTTACACAATAGAGGTCACTTTGGTAACTTTTTGCTTCAATTAATTTATTAAAAAAAATATCAGACACAATCATGACTAAAATACCATAATTTAAACTCAATTTAATAAAATTCTCAAATACAATTAAAATTTAATATTGTAATAAAAATAAACTTTAATTAAACTTTAATTAATTTAAAAAAATTTGGGCCAAAAATTAATAAACAGAAAATTTTGGGCTAAAATTATATAAATTAAAAGTTTTGTGGGTTGAAACAGAAATTACAAAATTTTCTGGGTCAAAATTGGATTATCAGAAGTTGGAGGACATGTTTGTAATATAAAAATATATATTTTATTTTCTCTTTTAGCCTGGTCCAGAGACGCGCGGTTCGCTTTTCAAAACGCACCGTTCTGGCTCAAAACGGTGCCGTTTTAAGCTAGGTCTGCACACTGTTCCAAACGCAACGCTTTGGCTCAAAACGGTGCCGTTTTGGTTCACAGCGATCTGCTCCAAACGCAGCAGATCGCTTCGTCACCGCCCGCCTCCAGTTTTTGATCCAGCGCCGTCCACCGCCAGTGACAGCCTCCAGACGGTTGCTCGCCCACCAAGCAACCTCCGGCCATCCTTTATCGGTGACGAACGGCCACAGATCAACTGAAAAATCGCAAAATCGCAAATTGATTTCGCAAATCTCAATACCGGCCCATCGGTTTCCACGGTTCTCCACCGCCGGCGACCACCGAATGAGGGTGTTAACCCTCCCTTATGCCACCGTCGGTCCAAATCCGATAAAAAACTATACAAAATCATTTAGCCCGAAAAAATTTCGAAAACTGTTCTTTGTGTTCTTGAAGAACAGTTTCGATTTTTTTAATTATTTCAAAAAATTAATTAAAAATTAAAAATGTTTGATTTTAAAAAAATACAGTAATCAGAAAATCCAAAGTCTAATTATTAATTCCAAAATTATCCAACAATCACAACAATTTTATTCAAAAAATCTAGCAATCTAGCAAACCGCTCTGATACCAATTGAAAGGTGATCAAATTAATTCCATAAATCCTAGATCATACTTAGACCACTAGATTAGTTAAATTAAAATTGCAAGAACAGAAGTTGTGTACCTGACATCATTGTTTGTTGATTCCTTAAACGAAGAATTAGTGGTTTTATGTCCTTCCAGAGATAACCTAACGAGAATAGCAGAAGCAATACTCAAGGAACGTAGAGTTCTTTCTCGCTCTGTTTCCCCAGAGACCACGACTATTTTATAACTTTATTTTAAAGGTTAATTTCTATTTTGGACTTTGAACAAAATAGAAATTTCTAATTGGTCTCTACACTATATTTCTTATAATAATTAAACACCTTAATAGTCAATAATCCTAATTTGATCATTACATTAAATTGACTATTTAATTTGACTACCGTACATAATAATATTTACATATTTAGCCCACACACAGAATTAATATTCCATATAATTCTAACAAAGTTAACTAATAATTTACAAAAATGGAAGAACTAAATCAAATATATACATGGCTATTCTCTAAGACATTAACAGTTCATAGTTACTTTAAGAATTCAGGAAATTTCAGGAGATTTCAATAAAAGATAGAGAATTCAAGGTTGAAAGTACTTACCTCCGCATTTGCATTTCCATGACAGCAGATAATAGTTTCCATCGTCACCATCTCTTTTAGACGATAATGTCGTCTTGTGATGAGGATGAGTAACTAGAGCAGCCATGCAAGGTCTACAACTCAAGCATTTATTCATACACCTAGGAGGCTTTGAACCCAACACCATTTTCATTTGCTTCTGATCACCTTCAGACAGTGATCCAATTGCACATTTCCCACAAAAATTAATATCATTAATTCTTAAATAAAGCTATTTAATTTTCTGTGTTTCTTTTAATTTCTTAATTTACAGACAAATTGGGTTAGAAATTGTGTGTTTTCTTTTCCTTTTTACCTGAAATGGAAGGAAAGAATGTGAAGAAAAAGATGAGAACTAAAACGATCACGACAACAAGTTTTAACCCATTTTGGTAGGAAGCTAATGAAGCCATAAGTCTTATAAAAAATGGGTTTTGAAGAAAATTGGGAATTAGCTACTCTGTTTTTAATAAAATATAAAATAAAAAAAGACCAAAATTATGCATTGACAATACAAGTTCACAAACGATTGGAAAATGTAGAAATACAACACAATGAATCTCTGATTTCTGAGTTTTGAATTATGACGAGGGTGGTCCACAAAATACAGAGAATTACTGCCTTTTATTTTAATTTTTAATTTTTTTTTATCTTGAAATCTCTTTTCAAGCAATAGTCACAATGTGTTCAGGTTTTCAGTGTGAATGACTGAAGTTACATTTTTTTTTTTGAAAAGAAAAAGTTCAACTTTTCGTTAAAAAGATGACTTGACTTTTTAAATTATTCAATTACTAATTGTACTCACTTGTTTCTCTCCCTTCATCTGAAAAATTGAAAGTTATTTTTTAATGATTAATTTAATTGGCAAGTGAGATTTTAAATAAAAAATTTTTATCATTTAAAAATTGGGAGAAAGTGCATTTGCTCCCTTAAATTACTGTGAAAGTATAAATCTACCTTTAAATTAATTTTAGAGACAAAAATGTACTGATTAAAATTTTAAAAATATATATTTTTAAATAGTAAAAATATTTAAAATTAAAAAATATATATTTATAAAAGTATATTCTTACAAAATTTAAAATTATATAAATTTAAAAAGTTAAAAACATATTTAATATATTATAATAAATTCAAAAGTTAAAAATATATTATTTTAAAATTTAAAAATTCATTATAGCTTAAAAAATTTAAATTCTTAAAATTATTACTATAATAATAAATAATAACATAATAACATAGTAAAAATCTGGTTTTATCCATACAAAGTACTAAATCACTGTGAAATTTTAGACAAAATTTTAAAATTCTACATACTTAAGTGTTTTATTTATATAATTTTAAATGTATTTTATATTTTTATATTTTAAATATATATTTTTTAAATTTATTTTATAGTATTAAATATATTTTTCAATTTTTCAATTTATATATTTTAAATATGTTTTCAAATTTTAGAAATATATATTTTTAAAAATTTTAAAATCATAAATTTTTATTATATATTTTTTAAATTTATTATATTTTTAAATTTCAATTTATATTTTTAAATATAAATTTCAAATATTAGAAATAGATATGTTAAATTTTAAATATTTTTATTATTTAAAAAATATATTTTTAAAATTTTAATTGGTACATTTTTTCTTTTAATATTTTAACAGGTATAAATTTATCCTTTTTATAACGTTGTTATTTATTTCATAACGTTTTAATGGTTATTTTTTCAGAAACTCTAACTTTATTTGCACCTAAAATTAGTTTATGGATAATCCATACCTTTATTATAACCTGAAGAGCCAAAGTGCGCCTTCTCCCTCAAATATTTTCTAATATTCGGGTAAATGATATATTTTTAACTCAACGAAAGAGATATACTACATAATATATTGAGCTCAAAGCAAAAAAAAAAGGCTACATAACATATATTCATGATACCATGTTAGGCAACATGAAACTTAGGTAAAGTAAATACAGAGTAAATGAGGAAATATTTGTTGTATTGAAAAAATGAATCAATCATCCGTACAGTCTACCTCTCTCTACTTATATACAAGAAACTAACTCAGCATAGCTCTAACTAACTAATTGACTTTTGACAACTGACTTGATAAATATCTGGAGACTTCTACATAATTCTACAATACCACCTTAAAAAAAAAAAACCCCTTCGTCTAAAAGAGGACATTAGTCATAAACAGGAATGTAATTTCATGGACCTTTAAAATAGAACTCACGAGCAAATAATTGTCCCTGCAATATTTTATATTATTTCAAATAAAAAATAATTTATATATTAATGTAATTAAAATATAAAAAATAATATTATATATATAAATATGTATTATATTAAAATTTTTATATTCACATGTTATAAAAATATTTATAATAAGATATATTTAATATATTAAAATATTTTCAAGAATTTATTAACAAAAAAATCAAAATTTAATTCTATTACTTTACATAAAAAATTAGATAAATAATTAAAAATAGTAATTTGAATATAAAAGAATACGCAAATTATTACTTGTCAATTTTTTTTGGAGAGAAAGAAAAAATAATAAATTTATCTAAAAATAATATGAATAGAGAGAAATACAAAAGTGAAAAAAAAAATAGGTCACTATATTGGAATTTAAATTAATTAAATTAGTACAATAAAAATATTTTTAAGTGGATAAAAGTCTATTAATTTAAATATAGAGTTAAATAATATAAAACTTTAAATTTAATTATAATTAATAATATATTGTCAAAAGTTATAATTAATAATATGTTCTTTTTAAATTAGTTTTAAAATAATTAAATTTATATTGACAATTTAAAAGTATAAAAATTTAAAAAAGTCATTGTTCTTAGAATTATAACTCACAAAGTCTATTAATAGTTAAAATAAAAAAATAAAATTTAAATAGCCATTCTTATGAAATAGTAAATTTTAGAGCATAATAATAATAATAATAATAATAATAATAATAATAATAATAATAATAATAATAATAATAATAATAGTGCATGAATTTAAAAATAAAATTAGCTAATGACAAGATATAATGGTTCATGATTTAAAAGAGAAAAAAAGATAATTAATAATTTTAAATTCTTGTGTTATGTAAAAAACATTAAAAAAAGATGACATTTATATTATTAGTTCATTTATTATACTTAATAAAAATAAAAATGAAAATACATAAAAAAAGAAATACATAAAAAAGCAACAAATAATAAATAGTTATAGAAAAGAAAATTGAAAAAAAAAGAAAGGAAAACAATGTAACAAAAAAGTAAAGAAAAAAAAAACAAGAGAATGGAGCAAATTTGAAAATCCACTAACTACGGCATCACCTTCAATGCCATCAATAGCATAACAATAAAAATGAGGAAAAAAGGCATAAGAATGAAGCATGGTTAAAATAGGCTCATGGTGTTTTTGGAATATCCATTGCTAGAAGGAATGATATTTTTTATGACTCTTTTATTTTATATATAATTATTAATTTTTCACTTACTCCAGCATAAATAGGATATTAGGCCTCCAGAAAGATGTAAACAACTAGCAACATTATCGTTGACCACTATATTCTTTTCATTTGTAGCTCTGCTTTTGGGCAGTTTATTAACTTGGAGAAATCATGCATTATGTTGCAAGAGCATAATGGAGAGGGACATTGAGTTCCACTCACATGTCACTTAAGCAAAAATAGGAACTTAAATTAAACAATAAAAAGGACCAAGTTCTATTTTAATGAGTCCCTTTTATAAATATTTTTATTATTTTATTTTAATAATTAAATTTTAAATATTTATTTATTTTATGATAGAATAATAAAATTATTTAGCTATATGAAAATTTTGTTTGATTAAATTATTTATTTATTTTTAATTAGGTTAATTTTTAATTATGTAAAAATATTAGAAAATTTTAAATTATTTTATTTAAAATTAATTATCAATTAATAAAATGACATTTTCATCACCAAACTATATAATTAAAAACAATATATTATAATTAAAAACATCAAATGTGAAATACATTAAAATTACAAATAATGTTGCATATTAAAAAATCTATATAACCATAAGTTTTAATTTAATTGACATTGTGGAATTGTCAGATATATTTTACTAAGTCTACTTGTAGTTATCGATATTTTTGCTTGTCACGTAATTGAATTATTTCTTTCAATATACTTCTCATATGGAGCAAAAGGTTCCTCTTTCAGCTCTGGTTGTGATAAGCCATTTGCGGTATCATCTTAAGAGATAAACTGATCAAAGTTCGTGACATATGTGTCACTTTCATCCTCAACAATCATATTATGCAAAATGATGTAGACTCTTATTATTCTTGTAATATCGTCCATATATAAAATTGTGTTGGGCTACGTATTATTGCAAATCGAGCTTGCAACACTCTGAATGCTCGCTCCACATCCTTTCGGCAACCTTCTTGATACTGCACAAATAGCTTTCTTTTGTAACATCTAGTTTTTAATGGCTAGTTTGTAATGACTAGTTTTTAAATGCTATTTTGTAACAACTAGTTTATAATGGTTAGTTTGTAACGGCTAATAACATTACATTGAATAATAAAATATATTACAATAGCAAATAACATTACATAATTGGAAAGCTACATAATATTGGAAAAAGAATTAAAAAACTACATAACCATAAGCACAAATATTCAATTAATATTAAATTTTATCTTAACATTTTCTAGCAACTTAGTATGAGTTTCTTGTTGGACTGGGTTCATTGAGGAGGTGTCCGCAAAAAGGACTTTCATATCCATCTCCTCTTCCTTCAAGTCCATCTTCTTTTGCATGACATTTTTCCATTCCTCAATCATTGATAATTTTCTTGTTGTATTTGATTTAATTGCTTTAATCTCTTCCTTGATGAAGGACCTAACGTCAATAACTTTTGATTTCCCTTTACTTTTCCTCTTAGCTGCTTTGGAGCCTTTTGGACGAACTGGAGACTTCACAACATCATAGGTCGCTGCTGTTTCAGGATTTGATAATGATGATTAGGCTCCACTAACATTTATTTTTATTCTCTTGGAACCTTCGCTATTAGTTGAATGAGTTCTCCATTTTGGTTCCTTTTCAAAGCTCAATCTAGTGCCTCACAAAATTATATTTCTTCTTAGTCCTAGTAAGATAGAGTTGATGAGCCAACTCTATTATATTGTCTATGTTTGAATTGCTTCCTATTTCTTGAGTTGCTTGATCGTAACATTCACCAAATAATTGAGCTCTATGATTGATTCTATACTATCATTTTTTCATTGTATTTGACCCTTTTTTGATGATGCTGGAATTGCTTTTCTCACAATATTGATGGACTCAGGTCCAAAATGTATCACATTTCTTATGTGTACCAACAATAAGATCCATCAACACGTTTAACCATGCACTAATTATGACCTTATCCTTTTTTCATCACTATTGACTAGTATTCCCTTACACAATTTCAATGTTAATGTTGTTATTGTTGATATTTATATCATCTTCAACATCATTGTTAGAAAATTGTGTATATGGTGAACTTAGAGTCAAACCAATGAGCGTTTGAGGAACTCGATTAGATAAGCCTCCTACACTGGTTGAATCTGACCCTCTATAACTAGATTGAGTTTGAAATTATGGAGATGGAGTAAAATTCGGAGAAAATGGAAATTGATTATTAGTAAAATAAGAAACTTGAAAATTTGGATTTTGAGATAGGTTTGGATTTATAAATTGAAATTGTGAAAAATTTATATTTTGAGGAAAATTAAAATTTTGTATGTAATTAAAAAAAGAATTGGCATTGAATTGATTTGGATCTATTTTTTATTTTTTTGGTAAAATTGTAGATTAATTTGATTATAGATAAATTTTAATAGAGTATGAGACAAGTAGAATTTTAGTAGAGTTGAGAGATAGAATTTTTATTAGAATTTTAGTAGAGTGGAGAAGAATAGAATTTTTAATAGAATTTGATAGAAAATAGTGTATTTATATATACAAATTTAAGAATTAAAAAATATAAAAAAATATAAAAAAAGTATTATCGTTGCACTTGTAACAAGCATACAACTGTAATAAAAGTTATCGTCATGTGTTAAATTTTAATTTTTAATTTTTTTTTTGTAATGGATGCCGAAGGGACTGTCCCACAGTCTCAATCCCTGTACCAAAAAAAGGAGCCGCATTGTGGATGCTCTAAGACTCTTTCATTAGTAAGACTTTTAATTACACAGTCTCTAAGAGTTAAAAAAAATTAGAAGGGAGTAACAAGGATGGGATCGAAGTGTGTGGTCCTTCCTTTCCCCCCATCTATAAAGGTTATACATTTGGCTTAATACTTTTAATTAAATATTTCATCATGTAATTGTTAAAAAAAAATCTAATACTATTGATTATTTAACTATGTGATTTTAAAAATAATTAATGATGCTCTCTTTAATGAAAAAAATAACTTTTTATCATACTTTTTACAAAATATAAAAACTAACTCTAAAAAAAATCTATTATTGTTTAATTTCTCATTTTTTTAGGCTTACAAGATTATGGAATTGCTTAAAATTATAGCTCTAGAGCAACTTTGTTATTCAATTACACAACTTTTTTATTGGCGTTGCGGATTGAATTGCAACATTTTTTTTGCAATTACAATGTTTTAGTAATGTTAAAATTAGTAATTTCTTCTAGTAATATTATTCTCTCTTTTGGATAAATTCTTATAGTCATTGTATAAGATTAATTTTTTTTGGCTTAAAATATGTGTTTGCTAGTTGACTTCATATTATATAGACTTGACTTGTAGTTGATTTAAATTTTGAACCCTTAATATTAATTTTTGGGTCCACCCCTAGTAGTGACATGTAATTAGGGGCACCTTCTTGTTGGAGTATATTAAGGTAGAGACACTCAGCTTCTTGAAAGATAAAATAATAAGAAATGCACAATCATGAAAACAAAAATTCCTTTACCACGCTAAGGAAATTCTAAGCAAAGCAATCTTAATAGCTATACTTACTCATGTTATGTTGTGTTTTTTGTTAGCTAAGCATAATTTCCTTCTTTTGGTGGAAATAAATAAGATTTGAGGTTTAGCATAGAGGAGATGAGATATTTTAACTAAATCCAATTTAAAGGAGGGCTAGGCTTTAAGGATTTTGAGTTCTTTAACATAGCCTTTTTGTCCAAATAGTGTTGGAAACTCATGACAGAACCTGAAAATAGATAGTGTAAAATGTTAAAATCATCTATTTTCTTAACTTTTCTTTTTTAGAAGCAAAGCAGGGTAGGAAACATTCTTAGAGTTGGAGAAGCCTGTTGAAAGTCAAAGAATTCCTATTATGGCATATAAGGAGTGGAGTGAATGCTGATATATGGAAGGACCCTTGGATATTTGATTTGCCAAGATTTAAAATTTCCTCAGCCAAACCTCAAGAAGTAGCTATATCCAAAGTCTCAAAGTTGTTTGTCTAATAGCTATTAGAATAAGAGTTTTTTATTATCTCTCTTTACTTATGAGGAAGTCCAAGCCACAAAAAAAAAATTCCACTAGGACCGATTCATAGAGCAAGCAAGATCATCTAGCACTTTGATATGACAGATAAAATTTATGTTCAAATAGTCTACCATTATTTATGTAATTTTTGGAGAAAGTCTATGGGGAATGAAGTTGAAAGCTCATCTTCTGGTTTGATTGCATGGGAGTGTATCTAGAAATTGAAAGCTTAACCTAAAGTGCATGGCGTCTATGTATTGTTTACCCACTTTTGCTAATCTTGTTAAAAGGAATATGAGTCATTCTTCTCTATGTCCTAGTCCTATTTGTAGAGATGCTGAGGAAATTGTGATTCATCTTCAATTTTTCTTTGAACATGCTATTGTTACGTGGTTTGCTTCAAATATTGGTCTAAATTCCTCTATTGTTAATACTTTCTTCTTTTTGAATTGGTAGATGGACTTAATCTGAATGATGACATAAATCTATTTGGCATAATATCCTATTTATGTTGGAGTATCTTGAAAACTCATAATGAGTTCTATTTTAAATGCCACACTCTTGACCCTTGTTCCATAACCTACAATGCTCTCTATTCGTATAATATTTTTGTTGATGTACAAAAGTTAGAAGTTACTCAATCTATAAGGTATAGAGATGTTCATACATAAGCAATCAGTGACTTTCTCTCATAAATGGTGTTATCCTCCTTTAGGATGGGTCAAAGTTAACATAGATGCGTCTTTTAAAATTAACTTTGCAGGGTTGAAAATCCTAGTTAAATCTCATGAGAGGAATTTATTTGATGGTATAGCATGCTTAGATGGCTCTTTTTCCCCTATCAAGAATGAAGCCTAGGCGATGTTGTTGGTAATAAGAAAAGCTATAGGTCATCCATTTAGTCATTGACATTTATCAATGCCATTGAGGACACCTGAATATGCCATCTGGAAATCGAGCCTATTGTTTTGCTTATCAAAAAATATATTTGTAATTTTGCTGCTTGTCCTTTTTATTTTGTTTATAAAATTGGAAATATAGCTATAAATTTGATAACATCAATTATAGCTAGAGCCTAGAGGCAAGCATAGAAGGGATTGGGTCACTTGCATCCCTCAGAACTTTCTATTTTGTTATTTTTTTATTTTTCTATGCAATGAATTATTTCCTTGCATGCTAAAAAAAGGCCTATGATATTGTAATTATATCCAAGTTTATAAGGTCTAGAATTCTATTTAAGTTTATTAAGCAAAAAATATTAATATCCAATAAGTATTTTTAAAAAAATTATAATTCAGAATAAAATTTCAATAAATAAATTTAAAATAAATTAATTGTGATGGATTTTCCAATGTATTTACTTGTTCCAATTTTAAATGGCTTTTCTTTATTATTGTATTTTAAAATCAGTAAAATAAAGTTACCAAAGCCATCTATTCAGATGTGTGCTTTTATTGTTAATTAATGTACTATTTATGCAATTTTTTGTTATTTATTGAGTCAATTATGTTTAAACGTTAATGTTCAAGCTTTAACATATATGCATGTTTATTGCTTAACATTGTGATATTTTATTATTATATTTATTTGTTATCTTATATTATTTTGAATTGTTATTTATTTATTTATTTTATCTATTCATTTATCTTTTTACTTAAAAGAGAAAAGTTATAAGAGACATGTTACTACTCTTTTTATGGATGTCTTATTTTATTTAATTTATTTTAAGAATTTTGAGATATTTATAAGGACGTGTTTTCATCTTGTATGAGTGCTCATGTTACCCCATGCGTACCAATTTTTTGAACCCAATAGAGGTTAGAAATTTTTTAGGAATCGAGTCATCCACCTTTTCTATTTACTTTTCGGTCCGTCTAGGTGACAACTTCTATTTTTCAGATTTAGGCACGTGTTCTAAGGTACGAAGCCTACTAGTGTCAAAGTCGCAAGAATAATTTCACTAGGCGTGGGGGCGAAATTCTCTACTTACAATGATGACTCCACTAGAATAATAGAAGTTAAGTTTATTGGTCTTTATATTATTTATTTTTTCTTATTATAATATTATTCATTGCATCAATTAAAATTGTATTGTGTATGTGAGTTATGATACCCTTTGGAACCCATGGTATGTGTGTATAAGTGATATCATACTTTCACTCAATGTGTGGAGATCGAGCACTGTATAATTACTCGCAGCTTTATACCTTTTGATATATACTTATTATGGAAACCTGAGTCTTTTTTTCTAAATACTAAAGCCCATATAGTTGGCTTAGTAATTTTTCTTAGATTCCTTAGGTTTAGTCTAAATGCTTATTGTTGGACTATGATTAACATATTTTGATTTTAATTGAGGCCCATTTGGTTAGCTTTTTCTTAATATGACCTTGATGAAAGCCTGAAATTATTTTGTGACCCAAAACTTCTTTTAAGCCCAAAGCTAAACTTATTTTCAAAACTTTTCAAAATAGGCTTAAAACTTTTTTTCAATGGAGATAGGTCAAAAATTATTTTCTATCTTATGGTCTAAACATGAAGTGCAAAATTAATTTTTGAAATAAACTTTTTACAATGAGCTTTGAAATATTTAAAAGATTGGCTTCAAAATATTTTTTTCACTTTATGGCCCATTTTTCAAAATCAAGCTATCATTGGCTTTGAAATTAAATTTTTTTTTATAATGGGTCATTTTTTTTTAAATGGATTTGTAATTAGCTAGGTCAATTATAAAATACTAAAATCAATTGTGTGTCTTATTTATGCCAAGACTTGTTAGTTGTGGGTTTGTTTGTGGTATGGATCATTAGTTGTCTTTTTAAATAAGAAGTCTATTTATGATAAACGTATTAATTTAGTTTTAATCTAAAATATAACAAAAATGCTGCTAAAAATTTTTAGTGAATTCAAAGGATTAAGACTTAATTAGCAAGGATTATCATAGACATACTTCTGTATTTAAAAATACAACTACTATTTATTTTTTTCTGAGTGATTCTTTAGAAAGAAAAAAAATACCTCCTGTTAATATTTTTGTTGACCATAACACCTAGAAAAGAGACTCACCTCTCATATATAGGAAGAAATAAGGGTGGAAGGAACATTCTGACTTTATTTGTTCATTTGCTATACATGCATACATACATTGTGTTGCACTGCATTGATTCTTTTTGGCTCATAGGTATAGAGTACAGTAGTTCAAGAACATACGACAACCTAACCTATATCAATGATTTAGAGTTCAATGAAGATTCAATCAACTTCACATTACTTCACATTGAAAGCATTGGATCTTAAACAAGTTCAGAACCTGGTGAATGAAGCCCTCGCATCCAAGATTGAAGAATTAAAGGGGGTCCTAGCTGAGATCGTGAGAAGTCAATTAGCTGCACTACTGAAAAATAAAATTGTTAAGGCATTTACCAGTTCTAAGAAGTAAAAAAACAAAGGAAAATCTAAAGTAGTTGGGATAGCCTTTAATGAAGAAAAGTTGGTGATTGATGATGATGACTGGGACACATACTTTTAAAATAAAAAAGAAAGAAGAAAGAGAAGAAGGTGAAAGTAAAATAGAGCCTGCTAGTATAGAAAAGCTCATTGTTGACTTGAAAAAGAAGCTTGAAAAGAGAATGAAAGTTGAAGAGGCCCCAAAAGTTAATAAGCTTTTTGAAGAGGATGAAAATCTCCCACTCAATTTTAAAATTTTTGCTTTAGCTAAGTACAATGGTATAAGAAATCCTTACTTGCATATTAACCAGTACATTACTACCATGCAATCTGCTAGAGCTACTAAGTTACTCTCTTTGGATTCTATGGTACATAATTGGTTCAATAATTTAAAGAAAAATACTCAGAAGGACTGTGATTTATTTCACAAAGCTTTCATCCAATAGTATGAGTATAACATCGAGCTAGAGGTAACATTGATAAAGGTTGAGTGTATCAAACAAAGATAGAATGAGGGCTTTGTTGACTATATAAAGATATAGAGGAATAAGACAGCTCTTCTCAAGAAAAGATTGGATGACTCAAACCAAATACAAATGATAATCAAGAGCGCTTTACCCCCACCTCCAAAAAAGAATGGCTCAAATTCTCATAAGGGATTTCAAGGATTTTCTATAGACAGGTCTTTAATTGGAAAAAAAGAGAGAGAAAAGAAGAAATACTATAAATAAAAGGAGCAATAAGAGTGGCTATTAGTCTAATGGAAAAAATCAAAGAGGACAAAAAGGTGTTGAAGTGAATGCAACAAATGAACCAGCAAAGAAACATCAATTCTCAGAATTGGAAAAGCCATTGTCTTGGGTCTTCAACTTATAACCTTTAACCTCTTGAATTTTGCTTGATCCTCTGCCATCCAATTTTGATACAGAGATTTTCTATCAATTTCATCAAAAGATTACGGGTTTATTTAAAGTACTCAAATTTGTTGAAGCATCCATTTGAAGGTCTCGGGTTTATTGGAAGTATTTGGACTAGCTCAAACTTATTGAAGCATCTATTTAAAGGTTTTGGGTTTATTTAAAGCACTCGTACTAGTTCGAATTAATTAAAGTATCCATTTAAAGGTCTCGAGCTTTTTTGAAGTACTTAAGCTAGCTCGAATTTAATGAAGTATCCATTTGAAGGTCCCATGTTTATTTGAAACACTCGGACCAGTTCAGATTTATTGAAGCATCCATTTAAAGGTCTCGAGTTTATTTGAAGTACTTAGATAAGCTTGGATTTATTGAAGTATCTATTAGAAGACCTTGGATTCGCTAAAGCATCTAGACCATCTCGAATTTATTGAAGTACCTACTAGAAGATCCCGATTTCATTGAAATGCCTAGATCAACTTAGATTTATTGAAACATCAGTTAGAAGATACCAAGATCAATTCATATTTATTAAATAATCTAGCGAATTAAATTATTTTTCACTCTCTTTGAATAAATTCAATATTGTTAAAGTAAGAAGTAAAACTGTAGACTCTCTAATTATTGTCTCTAAATAAATCCGGACTCAATTAAAAAGGACTCAAAAGCTTGAAAATCACTAGATCTACCAGATACAGGCCAAACATGGCCAATGAAGAATTTGCCATGGATTATGGCAAACTGATCATGGCTGTATTATTCCCGGATTGTTCCTAATACACATAAAACTATGGCTTTTTGAGATAACTGGAGGATTTCCTATCTAAATTAGGTTTCTGCTACCTGATTAACCCTAATCCTAATTATGTAAAAGGGAATTAAAGGAAACAAAAGGCCAATCAATGAGAACGACGACTAATAATAATCAAAAGGGGAGAAAGCAAACACATAAGCAAACCTTGGAACAATATTGTTCAACCAAAAAATGTAGTTGATCCAAACACATAAGAATTACTCAAGGCCAAAAGGAATTGTGTAGTTCAATTAGCAAGGCATGACTCAACATTAATTATTTGGTGAAACTGACTACGTAGGTGTGAATTCTTAATCTCATTAGATTCCTTTAGGTTTTCTATTAAATGTTGGTCCTTTAATTTTATTCTAATTGAGCGTATAGATACCGTGAGTAGTGTTGAACAACACTTAATTAACATGAGTATATAAATACTACATATTTCCTAATTAGCATTGTGATAATTTAGCCATAAAGTTAGTAGTCTAGAAAGCTTGATCACTATTATTTTATGAGTTGTGTTTTTACAAAAATGATTTTAGCAAATGTCTTTTTATCTATGTGTTTTTAGTTACTGTTATAATTTATATTTTAATATGTAATGGTGGAGTTATTTTCGCATATTTTCCTGTCATTGTGTTTTCAAGCTAATGGTTTTTCCAATGTATTTACTTATTCTAATTTTAAATGACTTTTCCTTATTATTGTGTTTTTAAAATCAGCAAAATAAAGTTATAAAAACCATCTATTTAACTGTGTTTTTATTGTTAATTAATATATTGTTTATGCGATTTTTTTTGTCATTTGTTGAGTCATTTATGTTTAAACGTTAATGTTCAAGCTTTAATATTTATGCATATTTATTGATTAACGTTGCGGTATTTTATTATTATATTTATTTGTCATCTTATATTATTTTAAATTATTATTTATTTATTTATTTTATCTATTCATTTATCGTTTTATGTTAAAGAGAAGAGTTATAAGAGACACGTTTCTATTCTTTTATGAGTGTCATATTTTATTTTATTTAGTTTATTTTATTTTAAAAATTTTGACATATTTGTAAAGGTATGTTTTTATTTTATATAAATGTCCATTTTATTATTTGATTGTCTAATTTATGATATAATATTTATTTTCAATTTATTTACTTTAATTACTTGTAATATGAATAATATTATAATAATATAAAAATTTAATAATATTTAGAGTTGAAAAAGAGATCGGTTTCAATAAACCGAGCATTATGGGAGTACTGAGTCATTTCTCATATTTTTCATGCATATCCAACTTTTCAAACTCAGTAGGGATTGAGGATTACTTAGAAATCGAGTCATCCACCCCTTCTATTTATTTTTCAGCCTATTCAGGTAGTGACTCTTATTCTTTGAATTTAGTCTCGTGTTTTCTAAGGCCTAGAGCCTAGTAATATCGAAGTTGCAAGAACCATTTCACTGAGTGTGGGAGTAAAAATTTTCACTTACAGTCACCCAAATAAAAGATGTGACATTCTATGTCAAAATAACTTTAAGTGTATTTTGCATATTTAATTTTGCCTTCTTCCTCAAATATCTACAATATAAACTCTAATTTTACAATTGAATCAGTTTCAATTTGAAGAAGAATTATATGTTGACAATCCCTACATCATGCTTCCCTTTTTAGCTTTCATTCTTAATAGTAATTGCTTTTGATAGGTCGATATTGCATTATCCATCGACTTGAAAATTTTGTAGTCTTTATGCTTATCAAACACATCATAAAAAGAACGTCAATTTTAATTTTAAGTTCTAGAATCTTCCAAGCACTATCTATATGAGTTAGCAAATATGTCATATCAAGTGGTTAATATTCCAAGCAATAAAATACTATTCAGCATATATCTTGGTCAATAAGCAATGAAAATGTTTATATAAAACCCATTTTCAAGTGACTTAGTATTGCAATAATACGTTTACTTTTTGAAACACGTTAACTTTCGCGTTGGACAACAAAAGAATCTCTTTACCATGTTTTGGCCTTTCCAAGAAATCAAGATATTAACTTCGATTCTATTGTTGCATATCATGAATTTGAAAGAACCGTTGTAAGAAGAAGAAGATCCTATTCTTGAACTAATTTTCGTTGATTAGAAAGGAAGATGAGTTGGAGTTATAAAGAAATGAAACTGATTCAATTGAAAAATTAGGACTTATACTATAAATATTTGGGGAAGAAAACAATATAATAAAACAATATCATTTTGACAAGAATGTCATGTCTTTTATTTGGGTTGCTTATACTAATGTGTCATTTGTCATATTAACATTCATTATAGTGCAGCTAATGAATATATCAAATTACTAACATTTTAAAGATTATGTATTTATTTGCGAAACAAAAAAGGTAAATATTCAAAACAAACTAAAAGTTATGTTGATGCGGAATGCCACGTTATTTATTGGATAAATCATATTTTTTTTTGAGTAAAAATTTGTGAGACTTTTATTTCTCTTCAGTAATCAAATAAAAAATACAACTTGGAGGGATAGAAGTCCACTCCAATACATTCGTCGAATTAACACAGGCCCTAGCTAATGTATGGGCTACGTTATTCACAGATCGTCTCACAAACAATAGATTAATGTCCCGTATTTGATTGAACAAGGACTTACAATCTTCAATTATCAGACTATAAGAAGAGAGGTCACGAAAGTTAGGATCCAGAATAGCTTGAACACACAATTGAGAGTCGGATTCCATAATTATAGTTGACCAACCTTTGCTTTTAATCCACCTGAGTGCCTCCCGAATTGCCATGGCCTCCACAGTTCTCGGCTCAATATCACCCACTATAGATATTTGCATAGCCGTCACAAATTCACCTCTGCTGTCTCTAACAACTGCACTGACACCTGCATAGTTTCCGTGAAAAAGGGCCCCATCTACATTAACTTCCAATAGTTACCAGGTGGCTTATTCCATACAACATTTGGAGCCACATGTTGAATTGGGACACGTTGAGGATGGACAGCAACCTCTATCCAATCTTTGAGAATCTTGTAGGCCCGCCGTAGCACCTGTCGAGCATTAGACCACTTACTTTTCCAAACAACATTGTTCCTGGCTTCCTAAATAGACCAAAGAATCATGATAATATTCTGCAGATCCTCATCACTACCATGCTCAACCCATTCAAAGAACCACTCGACAAAGGTAGAGGCATGATTAGAACTCAAGTTGATCATAGACTCAGCCCAAACTTCTCGAGCAAAAGGGCACATAACCAACACATGAAAATCAGACTCAACGTCATTACTGCAGAAATAACACGACCTAGTTGCTGGAATCCCATGATTCTGTAACGCCAAAATGGTGGGTAGAGCTCTCAAACACACTCTCCAAATAAAATTAGGACATTTGGGAGGTACCTTACATTTCCAAAGCTTCCGCCAAAGGGAAGGGGCAGTTTGAGTTGTTGCAAGATTCACCTCTGTCAAGCATCTATAAGCACTCTTAACCGTGTAAATTCCTTTACGGTCCAACCTCCAATAGAACTCATCATTTGGCCTGCGAATACGCAGAGGGATTTTCAGAATTTCTTTCTTGTCAGATTCATTGAAGACACTGGAAATGGCTTGAATGTTCCAATACCCATTGGAAATTAGATTGGAAACAATTCGCAACTCAGTTGAAGAGGGCCTCGGTGTAGTAACCATCATAGAATCTGTCGAAGGCAGCCATTTTTCCTCCCAAATGGACACCGAAGAGCCATTACCAATGCGCCAGCATCCACCTTTTTGGATAACAGTCCTACTCTCACAAAGGCTGCGCCAGATAAAACTTGAGTTGTTCCCAACTTGAGCATTCAAAAAGCTAGTGTGAGGAAAATATTTGGCTTTTAATAATCGGGTAACCAGAGATGTCGGTCTAACAATGAGGTTCCAGGCTTGCTTGCCTACCAAGGCCAAATTAAATTAGTGTAATTTTTTAAAACACAGCCCTCCAAAAGCCTTCGGACGACTCATGCGATCCTAACTCACCCAACTAATTCCCTTGTCATTATTCTGTAATTTTCCCCACCAAAAACTACTTATAATCCTTTGCAACTCAGCGCAAAAAGTTTTTGGAAGCAAGAACAAATTCATCACATAAATAGGTAAAGCTTGTAAAACAGTTTTAAGCATTACCTCCTTTCCTGCCCTCGATAAACAATTACGCTTCCAAGAATTAAGCTTTTTCTAGAGCCTATCCTTTATAAAACTGAAAACTTCCTTTTTATGCAAACCAACCCGAGTGGGGAGACCCAGATAACAGCCCAAATCATCTTTTTCTGCCACCTGTAAAATAGAACAGATATTCTGCTTAGCCTGTGCCTGAACGTTCTTTGAAAAACACACGGCCGACTTGGACATGTTCACATGTTGTCCTGAAGCCGTAGCATATGTCTGAACCACTTGTAAGACCACTTCAGCTTCCCGTGGATCAGCTTTGAAGACCAGCAGACTATCATCGGCGAAGAATAAATGGTCAATAGATGGAGCCCCCCGAGCCATCACACAACCATGCCAAACCCCATTATCAACTCTGGATCTAATAAGTCTAGAAAGACCTTCTGCACATAAGATGAATAGATAGGGGGGAGATTGGATCTCCTTGCCTAATTCCCCTTGAGGGAATGATCGGGCCAACATGTTTACCATCAAAAAGCACCCAATAGTTCACAGTAGTAACAAATCTCAGCACAAGAGATACCCAAGGGGGGAGAGAATCCCATCTTCTCAAGAACAGCCGAGAGAAAGTTCCATTCAAGCTTGTCATAAGCTTTTGATATATCCATTTTCAATGCAGCATATCCATCTCTACCCCCACGCTTGTTGAGAAAATAATGCATTAATTCGAAAGCAACCACACTATTGTCTTGAATACTTCTGTTAGCCACGAATGCATTTTGAGATGGAGAAATTATCAGCGGCAACAATCTCCGGAATCTATTAGAAACAGCTTTACTCATGATCTTGTAAATGACATTGCACAAGGCTATTGGTCTCAAATCATTGGTACTTTCCGGAGCAGCCTTCTTAGGTATAAGCATGAGAAAAGTATTGTTTAAATCTGCAGGAAAGTGACCCATATTCAAATACTGAATACAAGCTGCAGAAACTGCATGACCAATAATATCCCAATAATGTTGAAAGAAACAAGGATTGAAGCCATCCAAACCTGGGGCTTTATCCGGGTGCATACCAAATACTGCCAATCTGATTCCTCCACTGTATATGGGGCAAGCAAGCTTTCATTCATCTCTTCAGAGACACACATTGGAATATGATTGGTAACAGGCTCAACACTACCCGCCAAAGTCTGAAAAAGTTGAGTAAAATGATCTGAAAGAAGAGAAACCAGCTGCTCTTTATCCTCAACCCACTACCCATTACTGTTCTTAAGTCTTGTAAAACTATTCTTCTTGAAACGGCAAGTAGCAGCTGAATGGAAGAATCTTGTATTTCTATCCCCATCCTTTAACCACAAAACTCTAGATCGCTGTTTCCATCTGATCTCCTATTCATGAAGCAACTTGTGAAACTTTGTCTTAGCCTCCATAAACTTATTAGAATCTTGAAAAGTTCTCGATCCCCTTAGTTCCTTCATAATACGTCGGCACTCCTTCAGAAGCAACTTATCAGAATTACGTAATTCCAATCCCCAACGCAATAATTTGGATCCACAATTATTCAGCCGATCCCCAATACTCAACGTACCAGCCGACATCCAAGGTATATGTATTTATTAATGAGCCATTTGCTATATTAACATTTGTTGTACCGAATATTTCAAAAGTTATATATGTATTTATTTATCAAAAAAATAAAAATCATATTAAATATGTAAAATACGATCGTTATGTTAAACACATTAAAGTTATATCTTAAAGGCTTAAAGGCATCATAATACATGATCTTTAGCATATTTTACATATTTAATATAATTTAACGTGGTAACAATTATAATTAAATAAAATTTGTTGTAATCATATTTTGTGTGAAATAACTATAAAAAAATAATTAAAATCTTAATTTGATTTTATTTATATTTAAAATTTAAAATCTTATAACTTTAAAGAGTTTGTTAGTAGTTCCAAAAAGAAATTTCAACACATGATAAATGTTTATATTGAAATGTCTCAAAACGAACATTCACTTTTTTTTTTTTAAATATAGAAGTTAATTGTAATAATTATCCCAGGGAACTTTAGCCGCCTTCCCTTTCAACCACATTTTTCTAGATCTGTTGTTAGTATGTGTGTCTTTAGGTATAAATTAAATTAAATTTCTATTGTTTTTTTTTCCTTTAGTGGATTTTGAACATTTAAGAAATTAATTTTTTTTTATTTTGTTGATGATGTTCAAGTAATCGAATTTATTCAAAGGCATGATGAACATCACTAGAGATATGTAAAATAGTCCAAACTCAATTTATTCGACTGCAATTTGATCAATCCGACCATTTATATTAGTTTAAATGGACTGAATTAATCGATTTTGACTTATACATTTATTAGTAAAATCGATTAAATCTGACAATAATTATCGATTTTAAAAAATAAGTTTTTTTTACCAATCAATAGTGGTTTGATTATCTAATCCTTAAAATTTGACCAATTTGACTAATTCACAACTTTAAAAAATATTTTTGGCAAAAAAAAACATAAAGCAGAATATATTTATTATCAAATTATTAAAATGATTATAAATTATTAAAAGAAATTTAAATTAATTTTTTTTATCTCCGTACTTTTTATTTATGATCATATTATTATATTTTTAAATTAAATGTACTTTTATCAATATGAATGAATGATTATTTTTTAAAAAAATTAATAATTGGTAAATCAAAGCATTTTTTAGCAGTTCCTTCTAAAATGTTCATTAATTTCTGTGGCATTTTATTATTAAAATAATAAATGAAAACAAAATGAATTAATAAAATAAATTTTTAGAAGTTTTTAAAATCCATTATGAAGTTAGTGAAGGTGAAATTGTAAGACGCGCTCAATTTGTCTGGCTCGACTTGCTATATTATTCACCTGCCCACTCTTTTTTTAACCCTATAATTATAATTGAAATTGTGTAATCACCCCCTCTTTCTTTCCAATATATTGCTCTAGCATTTTTTTATATATGGTAATGCTAAATGGTCAGTAAAACTTGGTTAAAATGGTCAAAATACACTTTATATTACTTGAAATTACTTCTATATCTTTTTTTTAGAGTTTCATATTTAAAAAATTAAATTTTAAAATTTTATTGTCTCTCATTTATTACTTCAATTTTCTACCAGACAATCAATTTAATATATTAATCTTTTTGAAAAGATTTCTTCTATTTCCAAAATATAATTAATTTATTCATCTTAAAAGGATTAAATATAACAAACTGATTAATGAATCACAAAATGTGAAAATTTAAGAAACCAACTATACATTTAATCAATTAAATTAAATTAATTAAATCAAGAATAGTATACATAAATCGAGAATATTTGATGAAAGATTAGTGCATGGCATTATTACATTACCAATTAAGCTTTGTATGTTACAAGTATGAAACAAATTAAAAAGGCAAAACAAGGTGTTACAAAGACATGCAATTAAATTTATATCATATAATTAAAGTTTTTAAGCAACTCAATAAGATGTTTTGCATAATATATCATGTAATTAAATTTCTATAATTCAAATATCTTATATATAATAAATTTAATAATTCATTAAAATAAATTTATATTATATTAAATAATTAATAATATATATATATTTTAGGGTAATTAACTATGTTACAAGTATAAAATAATGTAATCAACTATATAATAAGTTTATTTTGGAGTCATTGACTATGTTACAAGTATATATTTTTGTAATTCACTATATAATAGATTTAATTTAGAATAATTGACTATGCTATAAGTATAAATTAGTATAATTCACTATATTGCAAGTTTAATTTAGAGTAATTGATTATATTAAAAGTATATATTAATATAATTCACTATATTATAAATTTAATTTGAAATAAATTGATATAATTTACTATGTTATAAATATAATTTATGTAATTCATTATATAATATTTTTAATTTAGAGTATTTTATTATATAATAAGTTTAATTTAGAGTAAATGACTATGTTATAAATATAAATTAATATTATTGCTATATAATAAGTTTAATTTAAAGTAAGTGACTATGTTATAAGTATAAATTTATATAATTTACTACATAGCAAATTTAATTTGAAGTAATTGATTATGTTACAAGTATAAATTAATATAATTCATTATATTATAAGCTTGATTTGAAGTAATTGATTATGTTACAAATATAAATTAACATATTTCACTATATTATAAATTTAATTTAGAATAAATTGATATAATTCACTATATAATATATTTAATTTAGAGTATTAGACTATATAATAAGTTTAATTTAAAGTAACTGATTATATTACAAGTATAAATTAATGTTATTGACCTTATAATAAGCTTAATTTAGAATAATTGACTATTTTACATACATAAATTTATGTAATTCACTACAAAATAAATTTAATTTGGAGTAATTGATTATATTAGAAGTATAAATTAATTTAATTTGCTATATCATAAGCCTATTTTGAAGTTAATTAATATATAATTAATTATGTTATAAGTATAAATTTATATAATTCACTATATAATATATTTAATTTGGACTAATTGATTATATAATAGGTTTAATTTAGAGTAATTAACTATATTACAAGTATAAATTAATATAATTTACTATATAATAAGTTTAATTTAGAGTAATTGAATATGTTATAAATATAAATTATATAATTCACTGTATAATATGTTTAATTTAATGTAATTGACTATGCTATAAGTATAAATTAATATAATTCATTATGTAATATGTTTATTTTAGAGTAATTAACTATTTTGTAAATATAAATCTATGTAATTTACTATATAATAGATTTAGTTTTTAGTAATTGACTATATTATAATTATAAATTAATATAGTTCACTATATTATAGGTTTAATTTAGAGCATATTAATGTAATTAACTATATTATAAGTATAATTTTATATAATTAACTATATTTATATATATTAAATGCACTATATTATAGGTTTAATTTACAGTAATTGACTATTCTGTAAATGTATATATTAAAAACTTTTTGATATATATTAATTACTCTTTTATAATAATGAGAAAATGAAATTGTATGTTTGTGGTGGGTATTAACCGATTAAGCAATTAATATACACTATATATATATAATTATATATATGGTATAAGAACTAATTAATGCATGTTCAGAGAAAAAAAAAAACTAATTGATAAAATGAAAAATTAAATTCATTAACCACTACCTCTTTACTTACAAATTAGCTTATCAATTTCTTTTATCAGCATTGGTTTATGATTATGATTATGATTATTATTTATTTACTTATTTTTTTATTATAATGTTATTATTATTCGGCTAAAGTTTAAAATCATAATATTAAACATTGAAAAATGTTGCTATAGTCATGTATTTTCTAAAGTGTATAAAAATATAAATGTTGTTATTTGGCTAAAGTGTATAATTCACTATAATTTGGCATATTAATTAATTAATTAATTATCATTACTTTTAATATAATGTTGGGTAGATAAAATAATTAATTAGCAGTATTTTCAATATATTAAAATTGAATATAGCAGATTTCCAATGTATTGCATTTAATATCGGTATTTGGAGGGAAAAAAAGCTTATTTTAGATCCAAATCTATAATAAGAGTACTTTTGTTTTTTTTTATACGGTTTGGACGAATTTTGGGCAGTATAGTCTAGCCAACTTGCTTTTTCTTTATACTATACATATATATAAAGAATTTCGAAAACTAGATTCTAAGAAATTGAGCATATCAATGGGAAATGAGAATTCTTTTGCAATTATCAAAATAAATCGTTAATGCGACTTCCAAAACCATTGTGGTTGGCAATCAAGTCTAAAATTGCTAAAGCAATGCATAATTTTGGTATTAAGGTACTGAGGTGTATATGGTACAAAATTTTCCATTTTTCTATATATAATTATAATAATTTAAATGATAAAAAGGACATTTTGATCATATTAATTGAATTTAGAGTCACAAATAAATAATTAAATTTACCATTGCTCAAAAAATAATGAATTAAATTTAAATATTATTATATTCGAATCAATTAATGTCATAACTCACCTCAAAATGAAATGCTAATTTTATGGGTGTTCACATATTTTAGAACTCAACTCAATTTGAACCAAGGGACAAATCTAGAATTACCTATTAAGGGATCAAAATTTATTACAAAATAATTTTAAAATATGTATTGTTTTATTAGAAAAGAAAGGATATTATTAACTTAAATTAGCATCATACACAATAAAGTCCTTCAGATGAGGAGGATAGCATATTAGTCATTCTGAATTTAAAGAAGATTTTTAAATAGCCGAAGCAATCCAATCTGCATCTCTATTACAAGATCTAGGAATATAGGAAAAGAAACAAAAATATAATTCCCCAGCCTCCTTGATATTTAAAACAATAGCTTCTATTTTCTATGGGTAAGAATTTGGTTCCTTGATTGCATTAATTAAGAGGAGACAATCTGATTCGAAACAATTATTAAATGTATCAAACTTGGTCTAAATGAATCCTTAATCCTATTAGTGAAACTACTGTTACATGATTATAGGAGGATGTTGTTCATGTCCATTAGGATTCTTATACCAGAAGTTCAGTAGGATTCATATACTAGGTTTCTTATCATTATCACAATACATGTATTATAAATCTCATGTACATATTGTTAACAAAGTAATACACAGAATATCAATCATCCTCATTAACCTTGCATCTTTATGGTATCAGAGCTTCTCAGCTAAAAAAAAAAAAAAGATTTCGTTCTTCCTTCCCGTTCTTCTATAGCTTGTACCTCTGCTACAATGGTGCAAGATACACCATCTGATTTTTCCTCTACAAGTAATACTCCTATTCAACAATCAGGACAGCCTCAAAACATTATTCCAGCTAATCAAATCATCACTTTTAATCCTTCATCTCAGCTACCTATCAAATTATCTGGCAGCACCAATTTTTCAACCTGGAAAGCCCAGATTTTTACTCTTCTCTGTGGCTATGATCTGCTTCATTATCTCGATGGATCAGTCGAACCACCCAACCCAATAATCAAACAAGCAGAGGTAGATATCTTAAATCCAGAATATAAGATATGGTTTCGTCAAGATAACCTCATTCGCAATGCTCTCATAGCATCAGTCGAACCTACCATTGCGCCAGCTATTGCCACTGCATCATCTGCAAAACAAGCTTGGGATCATCTTCACATAACATATGCCAATAAATCTCAAACGAGAATTTTTACTCTTCGTGATCTGCTTGCCAAAGTTCAAAAAGAAACAAAATCAGTGGAAGAATATCTCAGAGATATTCGGATTTTAGCAAAAGAATTGGCAGCAGCTGGTTCTCCTATAGACAATACTGAATTGATTGTCAAAATTCTAAGTGGCCTTGGATCTGATTATAAAGAGATCAGTGCTGCTATTCGTGCGAGAGACACACCAATTAGTTTTGAGGAGCTTCATGATAAGCTGACTGATTATGAGCTTTTTCTTAAATATGAAGAAGCTAAGAAACCTCATCCACCGATTACTGCTCAGGTTGCTCAATTAGCTGCCACCCCAAGCAACAATCAACGACCACCTCATCATTGGAACAATCAGAATCAACAGAGATCTTTTCAGCCCCGCTATTCACAGTATCGTCAGCCACGGTCCTCCTTTACACTAGCCTGGCGTTCTTCTCATTCTCCAACATGGCACCAACCACCCTCTTCTGTTATTCAATGTCAACTCTGTGGACGGTATGGTCGTGCTGCCAATGTTTGTTGGACTAAATCTCATAGTCACTTTGAGCAAAAGCTATATATGCGGCTCATCATGAATCAAATCCATGGATTGTTGACAGCGGAGCTACGCACCATGTCACTGACAACTCCATAAACTTAATGCCACCTCATGAATATTCTGGAAATGAAGGTATCACAATGGGAAATGGTACTAATATACCAATAACACATACAGGTTCTGCTTCTCTATCCTCTGCCACTAACAGATTTCATTTACACAATGTGTTGTGTGCACCAAATATTAAAAAAAAATTGATATCTGTGGCTCAATTTTGTCAACAAAATTACACCTCCATTGAATTCTTTCCTTTTGATTTTGTTATGAAGGCACTGAGCACGGGGGCGCCTCTTCTACGCGGAGTGAACAAGGATGATCTGTATGTTTGGCCAACTCCAAAGTCAAGTTCAATCAATTCTGCTTCTTCTGTTAATTTATCTATGTCAACTCCAAGTTTAAGTTTATGGCATCGTAGGTTAGGGCACCCAAATTTAAGAGTTTTGAAAAGTGTTTTGAGTTCCTTTGCTTTACCTTATTCTAGCTCTTCCGAACTTCATTACTGTAACTCTTGTTCTTGCAATAAAAGCACTAGATTTCCTTTTTTAACAATGTCCTTGAAAAGTCATAAACCATTTGAGATGATTTATACAGATGTCTGGGGGCCATCGCCTGTTGAATCCATTGATAAAAACAAGTACTCTATCATTTTTGTCGATCAAATTTCAAAATATACATGGCTTTATCCGATAAAACAAAAGAATGATGTTGTTCAAGTCTTTGCCACATTTAAGTCCACTGTAGAAAATATCTTTCAAACCAAAATTAAGAGTGTTTATTCAGATGGTGGGGGTGAATTTCTTGCTCTTAAAACTTTTCTTAGATCTCATGGTATTCAACATTTTCTCTCCCCACCATACACCCCTCAGCGTATTGCTCAAGTTGAAAGAAAGCATCGTCATATAATTGAGACAGCTCGAACTCTTTTACACCAAGCTTCTTTGCCATATAATCTATGGTCTTTTGCATGTGTTACAGCTGTCTATCTAATTAATAGACTTCCAGCTGCTCCACTTTCATTCTCCTCTCCATATCAAGTCATGTTTCAATCAAAACCAGATATTTCTAAGCTTAAAACCTTTGGATGTCTCTGTTTTCCATGGCTGAAACCGTATGCCAAGCATAAACTAGAACCTAGATCAAGACCGTGTGTCTACTTGGGTTTTTCAGTGCAATATCATAGTCATCAATGCTATGATCCACTTTCTTCCAAAATATATTTGTCCAGGGATGTTTCTTTCTTTGAGCATGATTTTCCTTACCAAACTATGTTTAAAGATATTAGTAATGGCTGTTCTTTTCCCACATGGTATAATCTCAATTCATCATCACCGGTGCTTTCGAATCCACCTGTTCCTAATAATTCTATTCCGCCACCCATTTCAGTACCATCATTGCAGACATCGACAATGGAGTTGTCTGGACAGTCAAATCAACCTTCAAGCAATGTGTTTCAAGAGGCATCCTCCTGCTCTGACTTACCGTTACAAAATCTAACACCAAGTAAGTCTGTTTCCACTTCTTCATTACATTCATCACCTGCATCTGAAACACAAACTGTTGTATCTCCTCCATGTGTTCCACCACCAGCCCCACGTGTTACAACTAGGTCACATAATCAAATTTTTAAACCAAAAAAAATATTTGACTACCTTGCTGTTGTAGACAAATCTGGGCTACCCAAAACAGTAACTCAAGCTCGCAAAGATGCATGATGGAGTGCAGCTATGGATGAGGAATATAATGCTTTGATTAGAAATCGAACATGGGATTTGGTTCCGCATAATGGTGCACATAATGTTGTTGATTGTAAATGGCTTTTCAGGGTCAAGTACAAAGCAAATGGTGAGATTGACAAGTACAAAGCTCGCCTTGTTGCAAAAGGCTTTACTCAACGGCCGACAATTGACTATCATTCAACTTTCAGCCCAGTGGTAAAACCAGCTACGGTTCGTCTTGTTCTTACTATAGCAGCACAGTGTCAGTGGCCTTTACATCAATTAGATGTAAACAACGCTTTTTTACAAGGTGCACTTGATGAAGTGGTATATATGAGGCAGCCTAAGGGGTTTATAAGTTCAGAATTCTCAACTCATGTGTGTAAACTTAACAAAGAAATCTATGGTTTGCGGCAAGCTCCAAGGGCGTGGTACATGGCTCTTAAAACCTTTATAACAAAATGCGGCTTTCATGAATCTAACTCCGATAGCTCACTATTTGTTCTCTGCAAAAATGATATTCTACTTTATCTCTTGGTTTATGTTGATGATATAATCATCACGGGTAATAATCAAATGGAGCTTACTAATGTGATTACTGCCTTGTCAAGTCACTTTTCTCTTAAAGATCTTGGTCAACTTCATTATTTTCTTGGTGTTGAAGTGTCTCATAAACCAGAGGGGCTTGTCTTAACTCAATCAAAATATATTTTTGATCTACTCAAGAAGTATAACATGCATGAATGCCATGGTATTTCCACTCCTTTAAGTACTACATTGCTTACACTACATGATGGATCAGGCTCTACAGATGTGAAACAATACAGAGAGGCTGTTGGTAAGCTACAATACCTATCCTTTACTCGGCCTGACATTAATTTTGTGGTCAACAAGCTATCTCAGTTTATGCATTCACCCACAACTATGCATTGGCAGGCAGTTAAGAGATTATTTCGGTATCTGAAATACACATTGCATTATGGGTTGCTGCTTAGCCGAGACACTTCTTCACAACTTTATGCTTATACAGATGCTGATTGGGCAGGGAATCTAGAAGATCGCACATCTACTTCTGGATAAATTACATTTCTTGGTTCATCACCCATATGTTGGTCCTCGAAGAAACAAAGAACCGTAGCACGATCTTCTACAGAAGCAGAGTATCGCACTGCAGTAGCTGAAATAAATTGGTTGCAAAATCTGCTTAGAGAACTAAAAGTACCCTCCTACATTCCAATTGTGTATTGTGATAATGTGGGTGCAACTTATGTGTGTCAAAATCCTGTGTTACACAGTAGGATGAAACATATTGCCATTGATTTTCACTTTGTAAGGGAGCAAGTTCATTGAAAACAACTTATTGTTCAACATATTCATTCAGCAGACCAGTTAGCAGATTCTCTTACCAAAGCTCAATCAAGGCCATTATTTCTGCAGCATCGATCCAAGCTAGGTGTCGTTGAACTACCACCTACCTTGCGGGGGCGTATTAGTGAAACTACTGTTACATGATTATAGGAGGATGTTGTTCATGTCCATTAGGATTCTTATACCAGAAGTTCAGTAGGATTCATATACTAGGTTTCTTATCATTATCACAATACATGTATTATAAATCTCGTGTACATATTGTTAACAAAGTAATACACAGAATATCAATCATCCTCATTAACCTTGCATCTTTAAATCCAATTTTCTGTTCTAACCTTGCTCATTTTTTTTCCCTCAATCTTGGTCTTGCCCATACATGTTTGTAGTGATGAATAATACCCGAGTTAGATGTCATACACCAATAAATCAACTTGATAAAATATTGAATTCAAAACACAATTTCATTAAAAAATTTAAAGTTTGAAACTTAATTTAAGTTCAGTATTTTTAGCCATAGTAAATAATTAAAAAGCCTTAATTTAACTGCATCTACATCTTCCATCGTCATTGCCGCTTATCCATCATTGATGCCTCTTCTTTCTATCTCTCTGATTTGTATTTTTTGTGTATTTCTGTTTTTTATTTGTTGCGTCAAAGTGAAGAAGAAACATGAATCTAATGTGATTTTGTTTGTTATTTTTTATTTGTAAATCTTTTAATTTTGTTGTTTTGAATTGTGTTTTGGGTTTGAATTATATGTAATATATAATTATCGGAGGTTTTTTTTTATTGTTCAACTAAATGCACACTACATATTCGATAAAATATTTCAAAGAAAGAGATTTTTCAATTTTTCAGCTTTTCATCCTATTAACAAATTATATATAACATATAACATATATAATAGATAAATAATATATATGTATAATTCTTAACCTACAATGTATTATATATCAATTTATATATAATATATTACATATAAGTAAACATATAATAGTTATATATCATTATTCTTTTGTAATCTATCATATATATCTACTTATATGTAACATATAAAATATATAAGTAAACATATAATTTTTATGTATTATTATTTCTCTTTAATTCATTATATACGGAGGTATCAAAATGAGTCATGACATGCGAACACAATACGTAAAATACACAAAATTAAAGAGTTAGTATTGACCCTTAGTCGATTCAGGTCAGAAACAGGTTGAACCATTTAAAATGGGTCGTATAGTTGATTAACACGTAAACCCACTGTAACCCATTTAATCAAAATGATGTAGTTTTAATAAACTTTAAACTACGTCGTTTTAATAACTTAAAACTAATAACCCTAACATGATATCATGTTCATTTCTCCCCTCACCGTTTGCCAACTTACTACCGCTCTCTCTCTCTCTTTCTCTCTCTCTCTCTCTCTCTCTCTCTCTCTCTCTCTCTCTCTCTCTCTCTCTCTCTCTCTCTCTCTTGCACACTGCTCATCTTTCGCCTCCCTCTGCTCTATTTTCTTTCTCACTTGCAACCTCATTGGAAGCCTCTTTCTTCACTCTCTTGCATAATCAATCATATCCTCACCGAACACCTCCCTCTTGTCTCTCTCTGTTACGGATTTTATTTTTATATTATGGTTTGGATTTTTGTTTATTAGTCATAGTTTGTACAAGTTATTAATTTTGAAAACGGAGTTGTACGATTCTCATCATATTTTGGTCCTTTTTTATTTTTGTAATTTTGTGATATGGTATATATTCTACCATGTTTCTTTATTTTGTTAGTTTCACTATGTTATGATATGGGTATATGTTACACTGATGTTTATTTTTTTGTTCATGGGAAAATTTTTTGTTGGCTTGATTTCAATTTTATTTATGGTTTTGTTTTGTGTTTGTTCTCGATTGGGCTGCTTGCTGCAGCTAAAGTTAAGTTTTGGCTTGTGGATTTTCAAATGTTGTGTTGTTTTTTTTTTTTTCAGTTCATCTGTATAGTCGTTTAAGATTCAAAGGTCTGAAGCTTTAAGTGTCTGGGAAATCAATTTTTTAAAGTTTGAAGGGTGTGTGCAATACATGGGCCTAAGTAATTTCCATGTTGGATTGAAATTACTGGTGTTTAAACTTATGACTAATTTTTTAAGCCATTTATCAGTCACCGAAGGCTTGCAAATTAGTATTTCAATGACTGGTAAATGGTTAAAAATAGTTACATAAATTATTTTTAAAAATTGACAAATTCATCAAATAAAAAAGATTGTTGAGATACCAAAATAATAGATGTGGAAACTTTTAAGGGTTTAAAAACTTATCCTAGCAGTAATATTCTGCTAGTAATATTATTATTTTTACTAGCAGTTCATTGCATCTAAATTTATATTTTTTATATATAAAAAAGTAGTTCTAATTTTAAAACTAAATAGATTCATATTTAACTCATAATAAATTTATATGTAACTTTTTTTTTATTTGCTAGCCTTAAGTTTTGAAATAATTTTTCTCCTCATGTTAAACTGTTATCTTGTCTATTGGATAAATTTAATTAGAGACTTCGGAATTGGATAAATATGCTTTTTTTTCCTTCATCATCTAATTCCATAATCTAGATATATATTTATTTAGAAATGCTATGTGTTTGTGTTTATTTAGATTAATTTAGATGATTTTATTTATGGATTTATGTGTATTTCAAGAGTATTTGTTAGATGCATTTGATTTCTTTTTTGTAAGTGGGCTATATAGGTTAATTGGGTTATATAGGTTAAGTGGGCCTTAAAACCCATTTATTGAGAGTAATCCAATGGGCTAAGCTCCAACTTGGTTTCAATATGTGCTTGATTGCTTTTTTTTTTTTCCTTTAAATTACTCATAACATCAAGCCATTAGCCATCATTTCTGTTAATGGTTGTCATAAGTAATTAATTTTATGTCTTTATTTTAGACATATTAAAAAAAATAAAATATTCATCTCTAGAATAAAAAAATTTAAATGAAACTTTGGTATTAATTATTACAAATGGTCGCTACTCAATCTGATTCAGTTGAGGTTAATGAGGAGAATATTAGTCTAGAAGAAGATGATGGTGTTTTAGAGTTAGAAGAACTTTCTAATGGAACAATGTTGAAAAAGGCAAAAAAGTCTATGAGAAAAGTTATCTTCAGTTGTATGGAAGTATTTTGAGCTAGTGGATGAGAATAACAAGAAAAGAAGTGCAACATGCAAGGCTTGTGAAAAACTTTATTTAGCAAATAGCAAGTATGGGATAGGTAACATAAAAAGTCACATAGTTGTGTGTCCTAGAAAAGATACTAGAGATATAGGTCAAACTTTAATATCTCAAAGTGATAGGTCACTTGTGAATGTGAAGTTTTGTGTTGTTGAATTTAGAGAATTGCTACTATTATTATTATGCATGATTTACCATTTTAATTCATTGAGTGGGTAGGAATGAGAAAATTATTGTGTTATCTAAGATCTGGTTTGAATCTCATATCAAGGAATACTTACAGGGCAAATTATATGAGGATATTTAGTAGGAAAAAGGATTAAAGTAAAATCTATGTTGAAGTCAACATTGGAGAGGATATATTTAACTTCTGATTGTTGGTCTTCTTTGACTACTGATGAATATATTTATTTAACCAGGCATGTCATTGACAAGGACTGGCATTTGCAAAAGAGAATCTTAAACTTTTGTTATATGCCTCCTCATCATAGTAGGAGAGCTTTTGTGTGAAAAAAAAAATAATTTCTTATGCAATTGGCAAATTGATACTAGAATCTTTTTTGTCACTTTAGATAATGTAACCGCCAATAATGTGTGTGTTGATTTATTAAAAAATCTTTTAGTTGCTAAAGGGGAACTTTTGAGTCTAGAAAATTTTTCCATATGAAATGCTATGTTCATATCTTGAACTTGATAGTTCAACATGGCTTAAAAGAGGTTGCTAATTTAGTTATAAAAATTAGGGAAAGTGTTAAGTATGTGAAGGGTTCTCAAGTTAGAAAAATCAAATTGTTAGAGTGTGTTAGTCTTTGCGGTTTAGATTCAAGAAAATGTTTCAGACAAGATATTTCTACTAGATGGAATTCAACATATTTTATGCTTGATAATGTTTTATATTACCAAAATGCTTTTATGCACTTTAAATGAGCGATTCTAATTTTAAGCATTGCCCATCCTTTGATGATTGGGTTAAGGTAGAAAAAATTTGTGAGTTTTTTGGAGTCTTTAATGATATCACTTGTCTCTTTTCTAGCAATAAATATCCAACAATAAATTTATATTTTTCTTTGATTTTACTGCCCATTTGACTTTAAAAGAAAGTATATCAAGTAAAGATGTGTACATGAAATCAATGGGGGAGAAGATGTTTGAAAATTTTAAGAAGTATTGGTCGGAATATAGCACGATTTTAGTTGTTACTGTGATTTTAGATTCGAGGTACAAGTTAAATTTTATAGAATGGTGCTATAAGAAGCTTTACGGTGATGCGGGGTTACTTAAAACTTCCAAAGTTAGAAATGATTTATTCTCTTTATGTTCTGAGTATGTGAATGATGTTAAGCTATATAATATACGTGCTGAGACAAGTAATGGAGCTTCTGGAACTAAAACCATGCAAAGAATGAAGTATGATGCACCTGGATATTCTTTTGCAAAAGATGTACTACATGTATTCAAATTTTTATATTTTATTAATTTTTATAATTTATTTCTTGTATTTAAATAGGAAAATAAGTTAATTTAATGATATTATTTCATATTTTTGTAGGAATTTGATTCTTTTGAGTGTGATAATGTTATTCAACAAAAGAATCAGTTGGAACTTTATCTTGATGAGTCAAGGATGGATCAAAAGACTAATCTAGATGTATTGTCATATTGGAAAGGAAACCAATAGAGGTATCCTCAAATTACAGCCATGACTTGTGATGTTCTAGCCATTCCTATCAACACAGTTGCTTCTGAAAGTGCATTCAACAATAGTGAAAGAGTTCTTGATCAATATTGGATTGCACTTAAGCCTGATGTGGTGGAAGCCTTAGTGTGTAGTAGAGATTAGATATTTGGAGATTAAGGTATATTTAGTATTAAGATTTAAAATAATTTTTATTCTTAATTTTAACTAATTAACTCTTACCTATTTGTTTTATAGATACATAGAAATTGGAACTTGAAAAACTTACAAAAGATATTACAGAGCTTAACTTAGAGCCTTCTGAATCGGATAAAGATGTTACTGGTCTTTCATCATCTAAATCCATAATTTAGATGATATTTAAATAGGGATTCTATGCATTTATTTTTATTTGGAATATTTTATATGGTTTTATTTGAGAGTTTTTATGATTTTATGTATATTTTTAATGTGAATATTTATTAGATTTTTATGTATTTATTTGTGTATTTTTAATAGGTGGGTTATACAAGTAATACGGGTTAAGTGGGTTATACGAGTTGAATGGGTTAAATGGGTCGTGTCATATTATATGACCCAGATAAAATAAATATGTCAAGCGTGTAGTATCGTGTTACCTATTAAAATTTTATATCTTATTAGTGTTAAGATATTCTGACATGATTAATAAACGGGTCGTGTTTGTGTTAAGCCTAATCTTGTCACCAATGTCTATCAACCGGACATAAACACGACCCGTTAACACGATTTGACACCCCTAATTATATTTATCAACTTATATATCATATAACTAAGTATATAATAATTATGTATTGTTATTCTTCTCCAATTCATTATATGTAAACATATATGTTATATAACTAAATAATATAACACTTATATATTGTTATTCATCTACAATTTATCATTTATTTCTACTTTTATATAATCTATGTGTCATATAACTAAACATATAATACTTATGTAAATTGAAATATGCAACATATGTATTATAAAAGTGTTTATTTAACATACATTATGGTTTTCCATATGTGATCAATTAAATTAATTATATTATATGTAACATATTTGACACATATAAAGAAATATATAGACGAGCACATATATGTAACATATATGTCGTATATATTAATTTACTGAAGAATGGCAATCTTATAATGTATGGCTCCCATATTTTCATGGTGTCTAGGTTTCATCGTATTTCTAAATTTTTTTTATGCAGTATTTTTGAAATTTTTTATTATATAGTATTTTTATGTTATTTGTATAATTTTCCCTTTGCTTAATTTTTTTTTTGTAAACTTTTTTGAATTTAACAAAAAAAGAAGTTCCAAGGTAAATTTTTTGTTTAATTTTCATAAAAAAATTATAAGCTTGTCCTAACTAAAGAGTAAATTTGCAAGTGCCTAGCTTACAAGTTCCTCTAAACTATTTTGGAATCTTTTCATTTTATTATTTTGAAAGGTTTTCAACTATTTTGAAACTTGTTTTAATCAAATAGCAAGTACTTCATTTGCACAAGTACTTTTTTTTTTTAGGAATTTTTCCTTAAGCTTTCTCTCTTATAAATACCCTTTTTATTCTTTGTGGGGAAATTTTACCAACACTCTTTTTTGAATCTCTTCTATAACTCTTATTACTATAACTTTTTTTTTTCTATTTTTTTCAACTTCATAGAAAAATTACTTTTTTTTAAGAATTAAAATCAATTTAAATATTTTTTTTCAAAAACTTCTTGCTAGAACATAACCAAGAACTCTTTCTTGGTCTTTGTTTCATTAAAGAAGAAAAAGTTTTCATGAGTTAAAATCATCTCCTCTTTTTCATACCTAAGCGATCCAGAGCTGGTCCTGAGATTTTAATTTCCCTATACCACTCAAATTTTGATTCCTTACATAATATTAAATATTAAAAAGTGGCAATTTTTTTAAAAAAAATGATTGTATTATATTTTTAACTTAAATTAAGTAAAAATTTTATAATTGCCTATATATATATTTGTTGCCTATATATATAGATATTTATAAATAAAATTTATATATGTATATATATATTATTTTAGTTGCCTCTGGGCTAGGTTGTCTTAGGCATTGGGCTCCCAAACCTTATCCTAGGGTTGGACCTGAAGCCATCTTCACCAAGTATAAGATTTTTTTTATTTACCCATATCACAAACTAAAATAAGAGGTTGGGGGCAATTTGCTTTTTTTTTTTTTTCCAGTGTTTTTGTTAAATCTTTATTTGCTATATTTATTCATTTATATATATTCTTTGAATATAATAAAATGAAACCATTGGGAGATCATATGAATATGTAGCAATCAATGCTACATAATATTGGTATGCATGTGTCTATGGCCTAATTATTTCGTTTATGATGATAAGATCTTGCATGTACTCATAAAAAATATGTATATAATATTAATTTATTTTTAATTGTTATCATATGATAGTTTATGATATATTTTTGTTTCATTATGCCATGTTTAATTGAATCAAATCTTAGGTTTTTGCTTTTCCATTTAAAGGTAACAAACCATGTCCAAGCCTTATGGAAAGCTATTTCCATATTCAAATTTTAATCACACATTTAAAATTAGTTTAAAAATTGAAATATGCATATTTTAGAATCCATTTGCATTTTAAAAAAAAAGCCTTAAAGCCATATAATTAGTCATGGCTTAGTTTAGTTGAGAAAAACCAAGCCATCCTCAAACTTAGGGCAACATGGCTCTGGAAAAGGCCATAAACACTAATAAAGTCTGCATAGCCCTAAGAATGCCCAAATGACCCCGATGCTCCTTTTCTTGTCTCTAATTATTGTACTTAGTCTTTTGCTTGCTTTTTTTTTATATGTATTTTCTCGATTCTTACATGCAAGTTTATGCTTAGAAATCCTATTTATATGCATTTGAACCATATTAGAATATTGTAATGTTTTGTATATCATTATATTGCTATCTAAATGGTTATTTAGGTTAAATTACTTAGTTTGGGGCTAAAATGCATCGATTTGCTGGATTAACTTTTATGATGATATTGACAAACTTAAAACACTTGTTAAATATTGCTTTCATATGTTTATATTTTTGTTGTGTTAAATATTGCTTTCATATGTTTATATTTTTTTTATTAGTTACTGCCTTATTAAATTTTTTATGTTAAACAACATGCTTTAATGTCAAAACATGTCATTAAGTATGTTTGTTATTGTATGTAAAATTTTATAATGTTTTAGTCACTTTTGAATTGAAGTTATATGATCAAACCATGCAAATTAGCTGTTGTTTTTAATTTTAAAGTCTTGTGTGATTTCATACATATTAGTTTGAACATGATATTTAGGATAGGTTGATAAAAGCATGCCTTATTTTCATAATGATTGCATTGCACTTTGCTATATGTATTTGATATGTGTTGTTTGTTTGAAGCTAGTAACCATGGAGTATTGGATGTCATAAACCCATTAAGACACAAATATGCTAAGGTAAATGGACCTTACATGTTCTGGTCCAAAAGCAAGTCGAATGATATAACGACCCTTCAAACATTTAAATATTGAGAAAACTACACAAATAACCTTTACAAAATTAGTTTTTAAAAATATTACAAAAAAAGTTTCAAAAATACTGCATCAAAAAAATTTAAAATATAGTGAAAAGTGGACACACTAAAACCATGGGACTCTATATTTACAAAATTGTCATTCTTTAGGAATAACAGAACACAAGTATTATATGTATAGTTATATGACATATATATTATATATAAGTAAATATAAATGATGGATTGGGAGGAATGCTTGTTATATACTTAGTTATATGAAGTATATATTATATATAAGTAGATATATATGATGAATTGGAGATAAATAATAATACATAAGTGTTATATATTCAGCTATATAACAAATATGTGATATATAAATAGATATATTTGATGGATTATGGAGGATTAATAATACACAATCTATTATATATCTAATTATATGACATATATATTATATATAAGTAGATATATATGATAGATTGGAGATGAATGACAATACATAAGAATTATATATTTAGTTACATAACATATATATTATATATAAATAGATATATATAATGAATTAGAGAGAAATAACAATACATAAGTGTTATATGTTTAGTTATATGATATATATGCGACATATAAGTAGATATATATGATGGATTAGGGAGGAACAACAATATGTAATCTGTTTTGTTATATGATATATATGTGACATATAAGTAGATATATATGATGGATTAGGGAGGAACAACAGTACATAATTTGTATACTTATAGGACATATATGTTACATATAAGTAGATATATGTGTTGGATTGCAAAGGACTAATAGTATATAGCTATTATATATCTAGTTATATGACATATATGTTACATATAAGTAGATATATATATTGGATTGCATAAAAATATTAGTAGATAACTGTTATATGTTTAGTTATAAGACATGTATATTAGGAATAACGCATATTTTGGCCTTTAAATTTTATGTGTTTTATATATTAAGTCCCTAAACTTTTATTTAATGATATCGAGCCCTTTAACTATACAGATTGGTAGATTAAGCCCTTTTTTTAGAAAAGTTTAATGCATGTATTTCAATTGTTGTTAAAATTGCATAGCTGCTTATAGCAAAACAATGCATTTTAACATGCCACGTGATGTTGGCAACACATAGTTTATTAGTTTAACCATAGTAAAAAAATGACTTCAAATTACCAGTTCCTACAGTTGAGGGGCTCAATATCATTAAATACAAGTTTATGAGCTTAATGTGCAAAAGACATAAAGTTTAGGGGCCAAAAAATGCATTGTTCCTATATATTACATATAAGTATATATATGTGATGGATTTTAGAGGAATAAGAGTGTATAGTTGTTACATGTTTAGTTATATGACATATATGTTACGTATAAAAAGATATATGTGATGGATTAGAGAGGAATAAAAGAATATAATTGTTATATGTCATATATGTTATATATAAGTAGATATATGTATTGGATTGTAAAGGAATAAAAGTACAAAATTGTTGTATATTTAGTTATATGACTTATATATTATATATAAGTTGATACATATGATGAATTACAAATTAAGAATTATAAAAATCTATTATACATCTATGACATGGCATATATGCTGTATATAATATTTTAATGAGATGAAATTTTGAAAATTGGAAAATTTTTTTCTTTAAAGTATTTTATCGAATATGTGGTTTGCATTTAAATTGAAGAGCAAAAAATTCTCAATCATTACAATTAAAACCCAAAACACAATTCAAAACAACAAAATTGAAAGATTTACAAACAAAAAAATAAAATAAAAACCACATTATTTATGTTTCTCCTTTACTTCCATGAAACAAAAACAAATCGAAAAGAAAAGGACACAGAAGCATAGATCAGATAAGCAAGAGAAAGAGATGCCAATAGTGGATAAGCATAAACAATGATGGAGGATGAGAAGACAAGGATGGAGTTGTTTAAATAAACAAAGAAGAAGAAAAAATCCTCAGCACCATCTTATCAAGTGGGATTTCATCTACACTTGTTCTTCATAGAGGATATCAACAAAAAGAATAGAAAAACGAAAAACTTCTTTGGTTTTGCTACATAGAAAAAAAATAAAAAAAATATAAAAGAAACTAAAAGAGGATCTGCAATGGAGAAGAAGAAGAAGCAGCAGCAGCGGAGAAGAGACATCAGTGAAAAGTGATGAAGAAGACGCTGATAAAAGAGAAAAAGAGAGCCACCGTATTTTGAAAAAGAAAAAATAAAATTAACCTAAAATAAAAAAGTTAGAAATTAAAAAAAAAAAGAAATAAGTGCAGTAAAAAAAATAAAGTTAAAAGATAGTAAATGGTATGATTTTCTCTTAAATATTCAAAGATAACCTCTCTTTTCCTGTCTTTAGTATAGGCCTTATGTAAATTGATGGATTGTAATAATTTCTTTCCTTTTTCTTCATTAGGATGTTAAATACATGCTTTTTCAAAAACATATACCTTTTCATGATTTGCGCACTTATATTTGCTAAGTTATTTAGAGGATTCACTTCTCCTCCTTTTCTTTCTTTAGGAATAATGTGCTTTTGTTGTGATGGTGTAATTGTGAAAAACCAAGACAAGTACTTAGACATCAAGGTTGTATGAATATAGGAAGGCCACATAGTCCTAACAAAGGTTGCATGGCTCTAACAAGGGCCACACGACCTTGATGTTCTATTTCTTGCCTATAATTGTTGTTTTTGAGCTCTTTGTTTACTTATATGCTTGTTTGATTTCTACATGTGAGTTTATGCTTAGAAATCTTATGCAATATGCATTTAGATCATATTTGAATCTTGTAAGATGTTTTTATAAATTATGCATATCAATATACTATTGTCAAAATGGTTAAATTACTTAGTTTAGGTTAAAGACATTGATTTGCATGATTAACTTTTAGAATGTTATTGACATGCTTAAAATACTTCCACTACAATCACATGTTCATATTCATAGTGATTACCTATTGCCTTGTTAAATTTATAATGTTAAAAAGCATACTTTAATGTCAAAATATGTTATATATATTTAGTGTGTGTAATAAAGTTCACATGTTTTAATTGCTTTTAAATTGAAGTTATATTATCAAATCATGCCAATTAGCTTTTGTTTTTAATTTAAAAATATTGAATAATTGTATGCATATGAGTATAAATATACAATGTTAAAGATGAGCTAATAAAAGCATGCCTTGTTTGCATAGCAATTAGTTTGCATTTTGCTATATATTGGATTTGTATTATTTGTTGAAGCTAACCATGTGGGGTTCCTTATTATAAATTTGATGTCATAAGCCCAATAAGGCTTATTGAAAATTGGAAATTATATGATTTACCCCTGTTTTATATTCACTTTCATTTTTACCCTTCTGGGTTGCTTTTTTTTATTTTTATCTTTTTTTTATTTATGTTTTTACTTTTTTTTTCATATTTACAAAAATCTTGATGTTTTCCGTCATTATGGTTGTGCGCATTTGTATTCATCAATTTTTAGTAGTAAATTCTTCTTCAATTCTTGTAGAGATGCTATAAAATCTTCAATTCTTATTTGTCCATGGCATCCATCAATGGGCAAATTTCGCCAAAATTCTTCACCAATATTCATATTCTTCATCAAGATCTGTAATAATTGTTTTATGTAATAAATGAGATGTTTCTGGTGTATTAGATTGAATTTTTTTTTCTAGTTAGTTTTATATTTGATTTTGTTATTCTTCAATTACAATATTAGAGTTTTTTGTTCTTCAACTGTAATATATTTTATACAGTTGACAAAATATTTCAAAGAACATTTTTCTTTTTTTGTGTAAATCTTTATTTTTTTTTTGAATTTCTATTTCATGAATCAGTATATCCTCTTTCTTTTGAGTTTTATTTGTTTCTTGTTAAATTTTTATTTATCTTTTGTGTGATGTATGAAGGTTGTATATGGAATATAACATCTATGCAACATTTATACATTAATTAAAAGTATATGGAAAAAATATATCAATGGTGTCTGAATTTTTCTATTTTTGTCATTTTTTTGTATGAACTTTTTTTGTTCACTTTGGTGTTTGAACTTTTTCTCACAAGAAATAAATTGGTTGCTCCGACCGATTTTTTCCGACCGATTTGCTATTTTTTGATCAGTCGGAGCAACCAAGTTATTTCTTGTGAAAAATGTTTAGACACCAAAGTGATTAAAAAAATATTCATACACTAAAATGACAAAAATAAAAAAGTTCGGACATAATTGATATATTTTTTCCAAACATATAGTGGTTGAAATATAATATTTATGCAACATCTACAAAATATCTATACTATATTAATATCTTATATATTTAAAGGTTGGAATACAACAATTACACAACATCTACAAGTTACTTACAAACATATAAAGGCTGGAATATAATGTATATACAACATTTATACTATAATTAAGAATATATATACCTATATTTAAGAACATAACTCAATATATATGCATTATTTATATGGCATCTATACAACATCTACATTATAATTAAAAATGTATAAATTTTATGACATCTACACAATATTTACTTTATACTTAAAAACATATAAATGTTGTAATATAACTTATAGGTAATGTCCAAGAGTTAATTACGAGCATATAAAGGCTATAACTCAACATATATGCAACATCTACACAGTATATTCAAAGTATATTAAACAACATATTTTATTTAAATAGAAATAATTTAAAAATATCAAATGCACAACATAGTAATACTAATATAATAGAAACTTTATTTTTCACTTTATATATTTTAAGTGTTTATTTTTATGGCTTTTTACATAATATATACACAATATCTATACTTTTTGTTGTTATACGATAACTACACTTTTTTGCTACTGATTTATTTTGAAGGAAAGTATAGATTTATTTTGAAGGAAAGTGCATATCTACTTTTTTTTTAATATGATATTATTTTTTTATCATTATAATATTGATTTCTTCCTTTTTAATCTATATTGATCTTTAATTTTGAATATGAAGTTGTTTTTCTAAATGACTTGGGTTCTTCTTGAGTTTTTGCTTTTAATCACGTCTTTTTTTTTTAATGCTTTTTGAGCTTTGATTGATGATTCTAATCTAGTTTTATTGCTCATAATTCTTATATTTGTATTGATTTATTGATTGACGATGGATAAGATCACAGAAATTAGTTTGATTGAATAGGAAGTTTATGTTTTAGTGGCAACGTAACATTTGCTGTATTTTTGTTGTTTTTGGAACCTTGTGTCTTAAATTTATAATTATTTTGTAAAGCTTCCATATTAAAAAAAAAAATCTTTTTTTAGTTAGCTAGTAATTGTCGCTTTTGAAAATTTAGCAAATGAGCCTTGCATGTTAGGGTCCTAAAGCAAGCTATATGTTGGAATGGCCTTTAAAATACTTAAACAATCAAATATCACATTTAAACAATTGAGTATCACTTCGGCTCTCTTTTTCTTTATCATAGACCTTATATAAATTGATTGGTTGTAATCATTTGTCTCCACTTTCTTTATTAGGATGCTAGATACATGCTTGTATCGAAACATTGACCCTTTTTTATGATTTGCGTATTTATATTTGTTAGGTTGTTTAGAGGACTCATTTCTTATTTATTTTCTTTAAGATTAATGTGCCTTTCTTGTGCATATTTATATATGACAAGTAATTTTTCATATATAAACTATTCAATCTTTATTTTATTAAAATCTTTTGCTAAAGTAGAAGCCAATTATGATGGCGAGACGAGTTAGGGTGCCTAAAACCTTTCTCAATTTGTATCTAATTTCCTTAACTAGATCCTTGACTAGTTAGGGTATTTTGTACTTTGCTAAGGATACAATCACTTTTGATTTTCTCGAGGAAGAAAATGTTTTTCATTTGTGGTTTCAATATTACCTAAAATTATTTCGCTCCTACTTTAAAGATTATAAGATGATTTGAGATTTAAATTCTCTTGAGATTCACAAAGAAGCTAATACAAAGATTGGAATTCAATAGCTTTTTCAAATGAACATAAAAAACTAAAGCGCAATGTGTTCTAAAACCATTGTATAAATTATAAGCTTAAGGATTTAAGCTGTAAACATTTGAGTATATATTTTGGAATGTCTATTAATCTTCATTTACCAACATCTTCCTTTTATCACCTTGACTTCAAAAAACAAAAATATAGTTGTTTTGACAACAAAAAAAGGGTAATATTTTTCTTATTTAAATCATCAACTAATGACTTTTTGGTACTTAGTAATTTTGCTTAAAAGTGACATATAATGCAAGTAATTTTTCAGTAACGCTCGTTATTTTGCTCCATAAAGCTAGTGGCTTTCATGTAACAATCTTACAGTTTTCCTCTAGACTATCGATAATTGAATTATTTCAACCATTGGTGAAATATGACGATAACGAGTGTATAGGTGTAATAATGAGTGAATTTCCTTTCTTTAGCGAATTTCATAATTTTAATTTTAACTAAGTTGGTGAATATTCAAAAATGAATGTGACTACTACTTTCGACAAATGTTAAGTGATTTAAACAGTAAAATAAAGTTTTGTCATTATTAAAATATACATTAAGACTTTTATATTTATTTTGATTTTTGCAAAACTTCAATAATTATTATTTGTTTTTTTATAAAATTATTTATATTTCTTAAATTGAAATTCAAAACATATTACTGATTAAAATAAATTTTACAGTTTATCATTCTTTCATTGATAATTAATTTATTTAGTTAATATTTAATTTAATATTAATAATATTTCAAATAGTACATGACAAAAATTAATATATTTTACCAAATTAAAATGTTTGATTTGAATCCTATAGATATCAGAATCTAATTAACTATGGAAACCACATTTTGATTATTATTATTATTATTATTATTATTATTATTATTATTATTATTATTATTATTATTATTATTGTAGAAACCAAAAGCTAGGAATCAAAATCATCTATTCAATTGCCAATTCTAACTTCAAACTATTGTTTTAGCAAATCAAAAAGTATAATTTAAAATCATGTCATTCATTTAGCAAAAAATTGAAAGTCTTAAATAATATTTTCAAATTAATATTACAAAAAATTTAAAATACAATTTGATAATTCTAATTTTAAAATTAATTAATTTTTTAATTATAGAAAGTTTAATTAAATTGAATTTAAATATTACAATTTAAATTCTATTGAGTTAGAAGTCATATTTTAAATATTAATTTTTTTTAATTAGGATAAAAAAATCGATGAATACAATGTATGGGCTCGACTCCTTTCATAATCGGACATATATTTCAATAAAAGATGCTGGCAATGCACAAAGTTAAATATAATATAAAGAAAAACTGAAAAACAGTCAAATGTTTTGGTCGTTTGATAAGAACATTTTCACGAAACAAATGGCAAAATCATATACATAAGAAATTTCAAGGTCGATTGATAACTTGGAACATTCTCATCGACGGCTACAAATTAATGTAGATAGTATGCACATCTTTATTGAATTGATACCCTAAACATAAACAGAATTATAATGATGAACATTTTGAAAATTTGCACAATTTTAAAGACTTTTGGTAACAGTTAAAATAACCTTTATTGCCGTAGACAAAATGATCAACCACTAAGAAGACAACAAGCACAACCCAAATTGGAGGCATTCTAGATTGTACTGAATCTGGTCCTTTCCCGGAAATCTTATTTTGGGCAAGTACATTGAAAATTCTTTAAAAAAAAGCAATTGGAGAACATGAATTTCCAAGCATTTTTCCACAAAATTGAATCACAAAACAGAAAGGAAAATATTACATTTTATTGAAGTGGTTGCAGAGTACAATTCTGAATCAAAGAGAAGCCTGAAAAATCAGGCCTGGCTTAAAATACAAAAACAAACGTGTCATGGCAAAAGGGATGATAAACCTAATGCCACAGCCAAAGCCTGCTAAGTGAGCTAAGGCAACCCCTGATACAGAACTGTCCTAAGCAACCTGACACACAAAGCACTTGGATTTAAACAAGGAAACACACAACAACGACCCCGACCTATGACAAGTTTCAAGCACGAGTACCCTTTACAAAGACACTTGCAACGATGAAAAACGGATTAAAACAAGAGACTTCATGTGACTAAACCAAAGCAGACTGGGCCGACGGACCCTTATACCACTAAACAGAATATGAGAAGTATGTTTACATCCATCAAAACATAATAAACATTTAACGTGATACGCAATGGAGTAGCTGCAGGCGAAAATCTAAACTGCGGTTTGGTAACTGTATTCTCAAGAAACCATAGCCATGAAAGAGGTGGCCTCCCATCAATGGGGGCTTAAAAGAGTTACAACAAGCTTTGAGGAAAGCCTGAAAAAAAAATGTAGTGATCTGCCAAAGATCCTTAGAAAACAACCAAACCAGAGTTACTATTGGACCCAATACTGAAAGGCCAAAAACCTATGCTGAATGCTGCTTCCAGTGTGAGCTGACTAAGAGAACTTAATTCTTATACAATCTATGAAATCCATGTGGATTTCTTGAACCCCAGAAGGATCAATCCAATGTCTTCAATTCTGCACATTAAGTTCAGTGTATATGACTTTCTTTTCCCCTCCCTGATTAGGAGAGAATATCACACCTCCACAAGCTCTCTACAAGCAGCTCAACAGTGCTGCCGCTGATAGAACTGCAGTTTTGAAGATCCAACCCCATCAGGGTCCTGCCCAATTTCTTTAGAAAAGGAAAACTCTTATTTGATATTTCAGAACAACCTGACAGGGAAAGGACTTGAAGATTGAGATGATCAGCGCTTCCAAGGGCAGCAATTCCAGAATCAGTGACAGCACATTTTGATAGATCTAGATCGCTGAGGAATAGACAATTTTCAGCGATTGCTATCAAGGTAGCATCAGTAATTTTTCTGCAACCATCCAGATTCAACAATTCAAGAGTTCCACCATGTAGCCTAGCCAAGGCTGAAACTACTTTGTCAGTCAAACTCAGGCAGCCACTCAGATTCACTTTAACAAGTGCCTCACAACTCTCCAAGAGTGGGAGAAGACCAGAGTCTGTAATTGCACAGAGGCCACTGAGATCTACATGCTGAAGCTGAGGGCACAACTTGCCCACCAAAGCCAAGCTGGCACTACCAAGTCCAGGGCAGTTTCTTATGGACAAGGATCTAAGAGAGCTACAAGGAGAGGCCAATGGCATTCCTGAAGATACATCTCTAATTCCCATACACTTCACAAGGCTAAGAGCTTTCAACTTTGATCCACAGTTTGAGATTGCACCAACAATCCCTGATTGCGTAACCCTGTTGCACTCTTCCAATTGCAAGCTCTCAAGAGATCCTGCAGCTCTGGCAAACAAGACCAGTCCATTATCGGACACAAAGCAGCACCTACGAAGGCACATCTGCTTCAGGTTTATGCAGCCCTTTGCTATAGCTTCAAGACTCACATCTGTTATCCCTCGACAAGAAGAAATTGTCAAAGACGTCAATTTCTGCAAACCCTGAGCATTTCCCATGACCCAAAAGCCCTTTTCACTCACATGCTGGAGACTGCTCAAAATGAGATTGGTAACAGCCTTGCCATAGTGCCCAATTACAGCAAGAGAGAAATCTGTGATGTTTAAAGCCTGAAACTTTACCTTTGTTAGTACATCAGTAGTCGATGACAATAGACTTGATACTCCATGATCCCCAACAAGAGGACAGTCTTTAATAGATATGGACTGCAACTTGTGGCAGAACTTTCCAATAGCTTGCAAGCCCTCATTACCTATCTTTGGACAAGATTCAATGTTCAACGCAATCAAGTTTGGGCAGTTCTCAGCAATTGCAATCAAACCCTTGTTGGAAATTGAAGGACAATTGCAAAGGTCAAGCTTTTCCAACAAAGGGCATTCATTGGCAACTTTAAATAAACCTTCATCCCCAACAGAAGGTACATCCCACAAAGAGAGAGCCCTCAGTGATGGGCAGCCATGACCAATTGCTGACATACCAAGGTTGGTGACTCCACGAACAGAGTTGCTTCCCCGGATGACAAGCTTTCCTAAACCTCCATGGCCACTAGTTCCAACAGCAATTGCAGCAAGTCTCACATCTGTTGCTTTCTTTCCTTCTAAAGACCTTGTAAGATACCCATCACTCTCAATTTCCCCATTCTCATCACAAGAGACCATTTCTACATCATTGGAAGCAGACACTGTTATCTCATTATCTGCACCTGAGCTTTTGCTCTTGCAAATTTCAGACCTCTTAATACTGCTCAATAACATAAGCCATCTTTTGGAGACGCAAGCACATGAACTCCTCTCTTTGCCTCCAGAGATACGCCTGAAGATCTCAAAAAGGCATTCATCTGGAAGAACATCGATTGATGGCTGCTTATTCTGCTCAAGCTCAGAGGATCCAAAAAGAAAAGGGGAACTAATGCGAGCCCGTTTACACGGAGGGCTGTATAAATCCATGTGAGAGCCAATTGAATAAAATCGACCCAAGTCCATGGGATTTGTACACAAAGACCCTCCAGAATAGAATTCATCATCTCCTGAAAAACCCATTGAAAAGAACTCAAATAAGCTCCAAGTAAAGCTAACATTTATATTAATTTTTGTGGGCAATGCCTATTAAAACCTATCAACGAAATAAAATCAAGTTGATTCCTTTATATAAAAAAATTCAATACTAAAAGTTCCCAATTGATTAAACTGAAAAATAGATCCATAAAAGAAAACCCAGCAAAAATAACTGAAATCTAATTAAGCCTGCAAAAAAAATGAACTTACCATTATAGTTAACAAGAGTAGGCATGATTGAATCTTTATGAAGAAGAAGAAGAAGCAGAAGAACCCTTGATTAAGATTCCAAAAACCAGTTGAAACAACAAGCAAATAAGCCAAGAAAAACAAGATCAGAAATAAACCAAGAAAGCTTGAATGCATCACCAAGATAAACAAAAAGAAAAGCAAAGAACTTGAAACCCTAACGAAGTAGGGCAAAAAAAGAGAAACAATAAGAGGAAAGAAAATGTGGGTTTTGATTTAGTATTTGATTTCTTCAATATGGACTTGTTGGGTTAGAATTGAGAAATGAATCATCTTATTTATATATAATTATAATTATAAATCTTCCACAGATGCATTGCCTTTTCAAACATGCAATGAATCCTTCCCCAAAACCGGTTATTCCTTTCGATCCAACGGTTCATCTTAACCTCATCCCGCTAACTGGGAACCTGGTGCCCTTTTTTAATATTTTATTCTTTTATTTAATCACTGACTACCGACTGTTTGGGTTTTTTATTTTTTCTTCTTAGTGAAAAATGTAAATTAATCGGTATTGTTGTTTGCGGATATTGTTATTATTCATCCAGTTATTATGAGCAAATTTCCACATGATAAGAAATAATAACATTAAAAAAAAAGAATAATTTCAGTTTTTAGATTAAATTATTAACAATATATATTTTTCAATCATATTTTTTTTCTTTTTTTATTAAACCTTCTTATCTCAATTGAAGGCGTGTGATACTAGTAATTCTTTATTATTACTTTAAATTGATATGTGTAAGGAGAATAATACAAGCAATTATATAGCTAACTTCACTTTTTTTTTTCCCACCTAATTTTATTCTAAATTAGGCTATGAGATGAGTCTAATTAGTTGGAATTAATTATAAGTTGTGGTTTAATAAGCAAAACATCAAAATTATTGTTATATTAAAGTTATGATTATATCATTTTTACTAATAAAAATTAATGTGCTCGATTTTTCTTTACGTACATTTATGCAATGAATTAAATTTGCATGTAATTTATTTGATTCTTGAGTTAAATAAATAAATAAATATTATTACTTTACGTATTTCTTTTTTTAAATATGAATTATATAGGATATAAAATGACTTATAGGGTAAAAAAAAAGAGTAGAAATAAATTAAAGAATTAAAAGTTACAGAAATAGAAACACGAGAATGTGCAGCAGCTAAAGACAAAATAAAGCCTGCTGAAGCATGAACCCGTATTTTAAAAAAAAAGGAGGTTCTGCATTTTAATTTGTATTTTAATGTTTAGAATTTTGATTAAAAAATTCTCTAAAAATGATATTATAAATCTAAGATAAATTTTCCATTTTAGTTAGGGGTGTAATTCGGTCGGTATGGAATGGAATCGCTTCTATTCTAATTCTATTCCAAAATATTTCAGTATTTAGAATTTTATTCCATACCAATCCAAATATTATTCGAACTTAAAAATTTCGTTCCATACCATTCCATTAAAATTCGGTATGGTATTCGGTAATTCCAAAATTTTTCCATCAAAACTAAAATTAGAATAGATTTAAAATAGATCTGAAAATGGAAACATTATATAAGTTTAAATTTCAAAGTAGCTAAATAAATTCATAAAATTATATCATTCAAGTTAAATTACTAAATAAGTACTTAATAATATTCTTTTTAAAAACAAATGCACTTAATAATTTAAGAAAAGCTTTTCATCTCAAGTAATCATTTGAACCTCTATATCTTTCCAAAAAATTTCTTCACCGCATCATGGTAGTCTTGACAAATCTGAATATTGAAAAAAAAGAATAAATAAAAGGTTGTTAAAATTTGTATTAAATAAAATATTTAAATTAAAATTATGAAAATTATTATATGTATCTTCCTCAAGTTGTTGAATATCTTCTTGTGATTCTTCATAATTGATTGGAAATGGAGAAACACGAAGCCAATCTTGTGCACATATAAGAGCCTCCACGACTTTAGGACTCAAAGAACTTCTAAAATTATCAAGTATAGGACCTCCAGCACTAAAAGCAGCTTCGAAAGCAACAGTAGAAACAGGAATGGCTAACACATCACGTGCCATCTCTGCAATTATTAGAAATCTAGAACCATTGTGCTTCCACCAAAGTAAAATATCAAATTCATTTACATCCTCAATGCAATCTTCTTCAAGATATCTATGTAACTCAGATTTGATATACCCTATATTTTTCTCGCATTTATGCTTATTGTAATTTTCTTTCATTATTTGTTTTATTTTTTGAGAAGGTTGAAAACTATCCACCATATCATTAGAATGCAGATTTATTTCAGTAACTTGTGCCCCAACCTCATTTGTAGGTGAACCACCAGCACCCTTATACTTTTCAAACATGCAATTAATTGTCTCTCTCACTTTTTTAAGAATACTAGATGAGGTATAACAATCAAACAATTGATTAATACCCCATTCTAATAAGCTCATTTTGAAGCGAGGATCAAGTACAACTGAAATAAAAATCATCATGTTCATTTTTTCAGGCTTTCCCCAATACTTGTAGTACTTATCTTTCATTTTTTCAGCCATAAAACTCATGTTCAAATCAGAGCTATTATTCAACTCATTCAAAAGAGCATCTACAGCAACCATCTCATGAAAACAATTATTAGATGTGACATATAAAGAGCCAGAAACATGCAAAGTCAACTCATAAAAATTTTCTAAGAAAGTCACCAACCTACCAACATTAACCCAATCATCATCAGAAGGCTTTCCACCCCCATCTCTATCTTTTAACTCACTTTCATAACGAGTATCCTCTAATTCATACCTATCAAATGCCTTTTTAAACTTGTAAGCAGCATCCAACATCATATAGGTAGAATTCCATCTAGTAGAAACATCAAGACATAATAATTTTTTACTTTGAATTTTCTCCTCTAATGCACATTTTTTGAACTTTTCCAATCTAGATGGAGATTGTTTCATATATTTTATAGTTTGTCGAACACGGAGAATTGATTCTTTTGCCTCATTCAATCCATCCCCAACCACTAAATTAATTATATGAGCCACACATCTCATGTGAAGAAAATCACCTTTCAAGACACTACCACCCCAAGTATTAAGTCTAGTTCTCATATAATTGATTGCTGTATCATTCGAACTTGCATTATCAACTGTGATAGTAAAAACTTTTTCAATGCCCCAATCTAATAAGCATTTCTCAATTGTTTTTCCAATTTGCTCACCCTTATGACTAGTAATTGGACAAAAATTTATAATTCGCTTTTGTAATTTCCAATTGTCATCAATATAATGTGCTGTGAGACACATATAATTGATTTGTTGTATAGAAGTCCATGTATCAGTTGTGAGACATATCCTCCTTTGGGGTAAGACTTTTTTAAGTTCTATCCTTGAATCACAATAAACTTGGTAGCAATCTTTAGCAACTGTTATTCGTGAAAGAACACGAAAAGAAGGATCCACAACACTAAAAAGATATTTAAAACCTTGTCCCTCAACACATTTAAAAGGAAGTTCATCCACAATTACCATGTATGATATAGCCTTTCTCAAAGCAATTGGGTCCAAGCATGCTTGAAACTTTAGATTACTCACACCATCATTTTCTTTTGTGACACAAGGAAAGTTTAGTTGGGTTTGCTTACGATCCTTAGGCCTAGTATATGGATATTTAGGACATCTGTCTAAATGTGCCAACAAACAGCTTGTGCCTAATAAGGATGTGTTATATCCATATTGTAAATTACAATGTTTGCATTGAGCTACCATACCTTTTTTAGGATCATTTTTTCGAACAAAGTGGTTCCAAGCTACAGATCTAGGGGCCATCTTTTTTCTTTTTGCAGTAATCTCTTTAGAAGGAGCATTTGCTTCATTAGTAGGTTGAGGGTTCACACCTTCTCCGTCTATGAGAATTGGTTCGCTATTTTCAGTCATCTGATATTGAAAAATATATATACATATATATATTCAGTAATACTCACAAAACATTTAATAACATAAAAGAAAAAAAACTATTATCAGTAACGTAAAAACAGTTTTTATTACAATATCATAATGGTTGTTACAACTTTGGAGGAAAAGCATAATATAATCCTATATATATATGGATCTAATGATTCTAAATAATATACTATACATATATAAACTGACGCTAGCAATAAAAGTTGATGATTGTGTCAAGAATCCTAACCTATATAAATATAATCCCTAAGCCACCATTAGTTGTAAAACAAATAAAATAATAATTATCATAGATTGTGCCAATAGGTAGGATGAAAAGCCAAGAAGAAAGAGTCAGTATTCTAACCTTTAGGATTTATAGCAGACTAGCAGTTTTCCTGTGTTTTTTGTTTGTTATCGGTATTCACAAAGCAAAGCTGCCAAAGCAGGCAATGAATATATATTAAACGAATATATATTAAACCTAATAGGGTAGGGTTAATAAAATATTATATAAAATTGAATTACATATTTTAATATTAATATTTAATGATTTTATTTAAATATGTATTATTAATTATATTATTAAAAATCTTATAATAAAATTTCGGTATATGGAATGGAATTTGGAATTTCATTATAACATTCCATTCCATATTCCATATTCCAAAATTTTAGAAAATACATTCCATTCCATATTCCACATTCCAAAATTCCAATCCAAATAACAATTTCGGTTTGGATTTTGGTTTAAATCGGTAATATTCCAAACCAAGTTACACCCCTAATTTTAGTAAGATAATTAGTTAATTTGATTTCAAGAAAAAATTTTCCATTTTGGATTTAAAGAGATCATCCTATAATTCCTTTTTGAGTTAATTTGCTCTTAAACGCTCCCTTTTAATAGTTACATTAATGATTTTATCAATTTCAAAGTAATTTAGCACTCATTTCTTTTTGCTAAAATCCCAACTAGAATTTTACACTCTAGGTTGTGTCAATAAAATCATTAATTCATTTGATTAAATATTATCATCTCAATCTTAATAGAATTATCATTTTTAGCTAATGCACCCCTATTAAGTAAAATCATTAAATTTTTTAAATATTATATTAAATTATTTTAAATGGATTAAAATATATTTTTTTAGTTATTGTATTCTAACTTCATTAATTAACTCATTAATAATAAGATTATAGTTAAAAAAGAATTAATTATTTTTTTTTAATTTTATAAAATGATAATTTTAGTTATATATATATGTCTATTTTTTAAGCGGTAATACAATTGTTTTAATTCTCCTCCTCCTAAGTTCGCCAACTTTGTCCTTTTAAAACAATTAGCTGGAATTAGTACATGCACTTACAGTGACAAAAACTCATCATAAATCATTGTTTCCAAATTAAACATGGGAATAGTTAATAGATTACTAAATTTTATTTTATATTTTAGTTTTCATACCTTCTTTTATAAAATGATGAGCTGCAATTGGAAGAACAGGGCAAGCAAGTAATGTGCAAATGACAGATAGTTGCAACCGTGCAAGAAAAAAATAAAACAAGTTGAGCAAGTGTACTCTTTTTTTGTTTTTTTATATTAAATCATTGTATAATTTAGGCTATTAGCCTATAGATGATGGTGGCTTATATTTACCAAATCAATCTAATATAGACAATATTTTGATTTTTTCCAACTTGGGTTTTGTGAAAAAAAGAAAAGAAAAGAAAAGAAAATTACAAATGGGAAACTGCTTTTTTTCTTATTTGATATCAACTTGTGCTGGCCACAGAAATTACAAACTGGCTGAATAGATTGTTTTGTATGTATATTACTCTTTTTTAATTAAGCAATCGACCCATAGAAAATGACTTTTTGGAAAGGGATTTTTATATATTTGTCCAATAATTCAAAATTAATTAAATACATTTATCATGATTAGAGGACTTTAATTAACATCTTGTATCTTCTGGCACTTTGTTATCGTCAAGTTAAATACATTGTCAATCAATCTTTAATTAATTGTATTTTTTATTCAATAAATAAAAGATGAATCATGCATGTTGATATTATAAAAAAAAATCTTAAATTTTTTTACTTTTATAATCATTCAATATTTAATTTTTAATTTGGCTACATATAATTATTGTTAAATTATAATTTCAGCCATCGTTACTTATTTCTCAAATAAATCATCAAATAGGCGACATATAAAATTGAGCTAATTAAAGCTATCAGAATTAAGAATACAGTGGGTAAGGGCTCCAGTTTGAATTGTGTTTAAGCATTTAGATGTGTTTCTAAAATATCTTCAATTTTCATTATCATTTTTTTTTATTTTTAACTTACATAATGATTAATTTTATCAAATTTGAATTAAATTAAACAAATAAATAATCAACATATATTTACCACTATATCACCGCCTGAATTAGTGATAAAGCTAATTAATAGTGCAATAGTACGTAGAAGTCTTATCTTTATTTTATATTTCTTATATTGAAATTCAAAACAATATTTGTTGTAATGGAATAACTTACTATTTTAAAACTTGATAATAAATTACATATATAAATTTATATTTATCTAGCTAATAATTTGGACGGTAAATACTGATTGCCTCATAATATAATTAGAGGTTGTTACTTGTTTTCATATACCATATATCATAAAATATAATTATTTTTCATAAAACAAACTCCATCTTAATTTCATTGATAATAGTAGCAAGTTTTCGACCAAACTTTTCCCAAGCACAAATTATTTGACCATTTAAAATATGAAATATCATACCCGTTTAAACACTTCCACAGAATTTAAAAAAAATACTTTAAAAATAAGTCAACTATAGCTCGTAGTAGTACAAATATAAATTTTTCTTATTTTGGCAACATTTTTTTTTAATTTTATATATTAAGATAAAACAAAAAACACCCCAAGTAGCCAAATAGGAGTAGAGATATGAGCAAGCCAACTTACAAATAAGAAATGATGAATAGGTTAATGGAATTGAGCAGCAAATAGTGGAAATAGAAGTCAACTTGGCCAACTTTTATAGCAAAATTAGCCAATTGGTCAATATTTGTTCTTTTCTTGGCACAACCATATATTTCAAAGTTGTTTGATGTTGACCAAATAGTATTTAAAATTAGAAAATTAATTTTTTTTTTTAAAAAAAAGAAAAATTAAAAGAGGGGACCCATGTCATTTTTTGGTGCAGTACGTAATCTTTTTATATGGTTCCCTTCTCTTGGACAAATAGGTTTTCGATAAATGCAATGAATTTTTGACATCCGAATATATATTAATTAAAAAGATGATGTGTGGGTTCATCTTCCGCTGGAAAACATTAGAACTATAATTGGAATTTATCATATGATATACTTTTAAAATTTTCATCTTATTATTATTATTATTATTATTCTGGACTATAGTTTTCATCTTATTTATTCCCTTATTTGTCATTATGGTTACAATCAATGGACCTCTATGCCTCTAGAAAATTCTAATTTTGGAAAAATTTATCATCATGGTTACAATTTTTAACTTTTCTTCCTTGGGGATATTGCAAGGTCGATCCTCCAACTCGTGAGACTCGTAAATACATAAATGTGACTATAAATATTATTAGCCAATTATATATTATTACACATTACTTAAATATTATATAATGTATGTTGTAAGAGTTATATGTTCTCCTAATATCACTCAGACGTATAATTAAATTATTCGATATCATTTAAATGGATAAAGTAGGAGACTGAACAAAATTCTTAAAAAGAAAAATTTTGAAATTTGAATAATAATAATAATAGTTTTAAATTGAACCCTAAACAATAATTTATAATCCTATTTATACTGCAAAAAAAAATAAAAGTTTACCAAAATCGATCACCCCCTAAACAAAGGAATTTGGCCTCATTTGGTCGCATTTTTTTTAAAACTTTTTCCAACATGCAAAAACGAAGTCGGAATTGATTTATTTGTGCGAATCAAACATGCATAATAATTCAACTTAAATATATTATTGTGAAAGTGTATTTTTCTCAAATTTCTTAATGAATTGATTCACTAGTTGCTCTATATCTACAAGAGTTAATGTAAACCTAATAAAAAAAATTAGAGTATTTATAGAAAATAGTTTACTTATAGAAAATAGTTTTCTATTTTTTATTTTCAATTTTTTTAAAAAATTAAAGTATTTATTTTCTATAAAAAATTTAAAAAATATGTTCACTTAATAAAAAAATTATCGTGAATATGAAAACTCCATATTTCTATATTAGGAAATTTGACTCTATTTTTAAATAAAAAATTAAAAAATATTTAGAAAATATTTTTAAGATGTTTTCCAAAATCTTCTAAAAGTTAAAAAAATTAAAAAATATATTTTTTTTATTTTTTAATTTAAGAAAATTATGTCATGTAAATATAAATTTCTATTTTATGTAGAATTTTTTTAAAAAAAAACTACTCTAATTTTCTATAAGTAAACGCACTATGTTATCATAAATTCTATTAGATTTCAGGCCTTCTATTTTGTGTTGATTATTAATTATTAATTTGCTTTTATATAAGTTTGGGTAAATATTTGAAATTACTAGTAATTTTAGACATATATTAATATTTTTTTTAAATATTATGGACTATTTAATATGCAAATTTTTCAATAATTTATTTTTATACAAATTGGAATTAATGTTGATTTTATATTTCGTGAGTCAATTTCGTGATTAATCAAATTGTCAGATCAAATGAATAAGGCTGTAATTTATACTCTCACCCAAAATATTTAATTTATGAAAAATTCTTATATAAATTTAATCTATGTTCCTACTTATAAACTAGACCTATTATAAATTGTGATTTGAATTATAATATGTAAAAATAATAATTTAAATTAATTTTTTTAAATCACAATTTATGATTTACTTGATCCACAGTGAAGGCATAAATCAGATCGTCATATAATTTTTTTTAACTTATCAAGTTTCACTTTTAGGTGGGCCCAATCTAATTTTAGTAAAGGACCACATATGATCACCAATATATGAATTTAGACAATATTTTGTTCAGTGGTTACAAAGTCATTGTAGCAAAGAATTCTCAACAACTCACATGTTTTGATTATTTGTCCATTAATTTCTTCATTAATTCATTTTAAAATTTGGCGGTTAAAATTGCAACGAAAACCTAATTTGGTTAGGTGAACTCTTTTACAACGGAAGCACACATTCATTTTCTTTTTATATTATTTAATTAAGATATTAAAAAAATTTAAATTAAACCATTAAGTCATGACTTAGCGATTAAAAATGTTATTCCTCTTTTTAATTTTCGAGTTCTAATCTTAAATATTCCACTCTCCATATATAATTAATAAAGACTAAATTATTTATTTTTAAAATAGTTTCTCTTTGTGAATTTTTATCTAACATATCAATTAACTTTTATTTCATTAATTGTTATTGCTACTTGCTATCGATATCTTTAATTTTCTTTGTATATATAATTTGCATTATAAATATTTTATATTTATTGTAAGTCACAATATATTTACAGTCTTCTGCATTTATTTATTTTAGTCACTTTACCCTTTTTATTTACGTATTTTATCATATTATCTTATATAATTGTCTATTTTATTTCAATAGATATTTCTATAATCACATATTAGTCATTTTATTTTTTATATTTGTATTTTGCATCAAATAGATAATTATATTTGTCTTTTGAGTATGAAATAGATAAATAAAAGAAGTAAAGTAATCAATATATGATCATATAAATATCTATAAAAATAAAATAAATAAGTATATAAAATAATTTAATAAATACATAAATATAAAGGGTAAACTGACCAAAATAGATACAGATCAATTAGGCTTTATTATAACAATATAAGAAAATATATAAAGTTATAAATATATTTATAAAGTAATTTATTAAATATTTTTAGTAAATATATTATTAATATTTATTTTATTAAATTTATCGTTAGTTATATTTTAAATTTTAATATTAAAAAAATCAATTTATTAAATTCTTAAATTGGGTGGGGTGGCTAAAAAGTATTATAAGCAGATGACATACATATGATCTCTTAGATTAGATATGATAGCGAGCACATGAAATTCCCAAAACGTTATGATGCAATTGAATTCCATGTGCCAAAGATCACCTTTTTTCCCCTTAATACATATTATTATTTACATGTTATATCAAATATTAAATTTATAAATGTTAATTTAAAGTCAACGTACAGTTAAAAATATAATAACCCACAACTGCTGCATATTTATGACCATATGTTGTTGATAGACTTATATTAACTTCAAATTAAAAAATTATATATTCAGACGCCCAACTTATCCATTCTCCTATTAATTAATTTTGATTCATATCAAGATTAAAAAAATATATTTTCTCTACAAATAAAACAGAATATAAAAAACCAACTCAATTCTTTTTAACCATATTTAAAAATAAATATTTATTTTTTAATTATTTATATTTTAATTATATATATTTTATCTCATTGAGTAAATAAAATAAATAAACTATTCCTGTTTTAATTATGATTTCAATTTCAAAATTTAAACCAAATGCCTTCTAATAGTTGATATTTTGAAATGTTTATAATGATATTATCATAAATATTTTTTATTAAAATTTTTTTGTTTATTACTACTAATTATTATTAAAATTAAATTTTAACCATATATCATTTTTTATTGTAGTGATATTATATTATATATATTTCCTTTACTATTATTTTTTATGATACTTTTAATGCCTTGTATGGTAATTATAGGCTAAAATAATTAATTAATTGACATATATCATCACACTATATTTAGCTTTTTTTTACTGGTACAGAATCAGTAAAAGAAAATTAATTTGGTGACTCGAAATGAAAAGCAATGGTCCATGACTAACTGAGGTATGAGGCAGAAATTGAGGAATGTGACTCACAAATTAAGTGATATATATATATATATGTGATAAAATAAGGGTAGAATCAGTGCATCTCTCTTTATGAACTCAATGGCCCCACTTTCTCACCCAATTAATCAATTGCCTTGCATTTTTATACTATTTAGAATTGGCAAAAACAAAATTAATTCACCTTAAAAATTAAGCTTTAAATATCTTTGAAATTTCAAATACATTCATACAAACTAGTAATGCATGTATTTGAAATTTCAAAGATATTTAAAGCTTAATTTTTAAGGTGAATTAATTTTTTTTTTGCCAATTCTTTTTTTACTTTTCATATATTGCAACTTATCATCATACTAATTTTCTTATATATTCATACATACAATTCTTCTACATTTTTTTCAATAATAGTTATAACACAGTATTAGACTTTTTTTTAATGTAATATTTGATAAAATTGAAAATTACCTACAAAAAATTTAGAGTTGAATTTTAAATATCAAATAAGGCATTTTTTTTTTCAGTTATGCAATTATTTAAAAAGCTTAATAATTTATGATATTTCTAATGAGTGCCTTTAAAAATAATAATTTAAATAGGTTCAAATAAAAAAATTAAAAATAAATTAAATGACTAAAAATCATGAGAATTTTGATTTATTATTTGTACGGTAATAATTATAACGAAATACAACTCTATAAAAAAATTAATTAATTCTCTTTAAATTAATTTTAATTATATTTATATAAAATAATTCTTTTATAGTTAGATTTTATCTTAAATAATTACTCTTAACACATGCTGTTATAGAGCATTTGGATGTATCATAATCTTCAAAAAGTTGATAAAATAATTTGTTTTGACTAAGAATACTAAGCTTATTTATAAATAATCCATATAAAATAAAATACTGAACTCACTAAACTTTATCAACTAGTTAATAGAATATTTTACCTAAGAGAGAGTAGAGAAAATTATTTTACCAAGGAATGAGATTGTAGAGTCTCATATCAAAATATAATTATATCTATACTTTAAGATATGATAAAATAAGAAAGAAATATATTAAAAAAATAAAAAAGAAATTTTATAAGGATAGTTCAGATATTGTTTAAATTGTTGGGAGAAAATTATAAATTTGAATTAAGCTAAGATCAGTCATATTAAATCATCAAGAATGTAAATTAAATATGTGAAAGCGTATCTGAATCAATATTCCCAATTAAATATTTGAGTCTTTGTGGTTCTTGATCTTTCAAATTGATACATATGAATTTGAGAGAAGGGTTTCTCTCTTTTCTAATGGTGGGATATCAGAAAAGAAAGCATACGTATAATTTGGGGACCATATATATTTTCTTATTTTTAATTTTGCTCATCATAAAAATCAGAAATATCTAATAGAGTATCTACACATATAAATTCATACTTTTTGATATAAATTAAGCCCATTATAATTTTAAACGAATTAGATCAATTTTATTATTAGCGTCCAATCTCTTATAATAACACATATGACAAACAATTATTATATACATATATTTGTCCATAAATCTAACAATCTCCCTCTTGGACAATATATGTATATATTTTACCTTATATTGTATGTCACAATAACCTTATCAGCTCAAAACTGTGTTATTATAAAAAGTGGTTTCTGAACTATCTCCTCCATCAATAATGTTAACATAGAACTAAGGTATCTTTCATCACATTCATCATAACAAAATTATCCCTAATCATATATATCAATATAACCAAATGACATAGATTGTAAAACCCTTGATTTTTGGGGAAATTGGAGTTAGGGGCAAAATGGTAATTTTGCCTTCAATTCACATTCGGGTGAATTTTATAACGTTTGGTGCTTAATTTCATTATGTGGGTGTTGAGATGTTTGTTTTGAGTATAATATTGTGTTTTTGGCTTCGGGGGGTATTTTGGTCATTTTGGCGGTCGAAAAATTTTCGGGTTTCGTTTTGCTGTTTTTGATGTCATTTTGGTGACCGTGATGTCATTACGGTTATTTTAAGTATAATTTTGCTAGGGTTTGTGTTTTGGGAATTTTTCGGGTATTTATTAATTTTTAATTAAAATAAATTAAATTAAATAAAATAAATTAAATTAAATAATTCTGAAAATAATTGAATTTGGGGTTATTTGTAAATTTTTATAAGTTAGTTGGGGTGTTTTTTTTTTAAAAATTTTTAAAGAGTTTTAGGGTATTTTTTTTAAAAAAAAAATTAATATAGGGGTATATTGGTAATTTTCCACCTAAAATTAGTATAAATAGGGGTGTTAGGGCACCCATTTGAGTGTCTAAAATTATTTGCGCCGTCAGAGAGAGAAAGAGCAGAAAAATCAAATTTTTTCTTCAAAATCAGAGGCTTGTCGTTTCGGTCAGTGGGCGCGCGCGTAGCTAGTGTCGTTCGGCGTGCGGGCGTGTCGTTCGGCGCGGAACTGCGGGCTGGTGGCGTTGTCGTTCGGCGAGCGGACTGTGTCGTTCGGCGTGGCAGCGGGAAATCGCGGGCTGTCGTTTTTGGCTTCCAATTTCAGGCAGTTTCGAGATTTGAGGTTTTTTTCAATTTCTTCCAACTTAATGACATGATTTGTGTTGTTGGATGTTTGTATGATGTTTAGGGTGTTAGAAAATAATATTTTTGATTTATTTCGATTTTTAATTAATTAAAAATAATTTAAAAGTTGTAGGATGATTTTAGAGGTTCTTGATGTTTAATATTTGATTTGTGAGTTTGAGTTAATGATCTAGTATTTTTGGCAATTGTAATCTGTTCTAGGGATGTTATACTTGATCTAGAAATTTATTTTTGAATTTTCATGTTTGATTTATATTTTTAATTCATTAATAAAGTGAAAAATTATTTCTGCTGTTGATTACTAATATTTCAGTAACTTTGTCGAATTTTTAAAAATTATTGGTAAATGATCTAGGTATGAATTTTTGATATGTTTTAGGATATGATGTTAGGTGTTTATAAAAAATATTTTGAGGTCTGGTTCAAATGTTTGTGTTTCGAAATAAATTTATTTCTCAACTGCTGCCAGAATGGTAACTGGTTGTGTGAATCCGTTTTAAAAATTTAATTGAGGGACTTAGAGGTTTCTAAAAATTATGAAATTTTGATATGTTGTTTATTTGGATGTTTTGAATCTGGGAAAAATAATTTTGAGTCTGTTTATAATGTTTAGGTTCCAAAATAAATTAAGAATTGGCACTGCTGTTGGTTAAGGGTTTTCTGATGATGTCTGATTTGAAAATTATTTTGAAGGTCTTAGATGTCTTGAAAAATTATGAAATTTTTATATGTTGTCCATACTGATGTCTATAATATGAGAAAATTATTTGGATAATTTTGTGGTAACGAAATGTGAGAGATTTATGATGATTTTTGCTGTACTGATTTTTAGTGGTTCAAACAGAACCAGAATGTTGTAAAATATTTTTGGGGGACCAAATAAATTTGGATTAATCTGAAATTTTACACACACGTTATTTTGATGTTGGTGAAGCTACTGGAATTTTTCCAGAGTTTTTGAATGATGGAATTATTTTCTGAAAATATTTGAATTATAGGGGCGACTTAAGAATTTTATCGGTTTTGGGTGTTGGTATGAATTATGATTTTTGCATAGGGAATGATATGATATTATTTGATAAATGAGTTATAAAAATTGAGTTGAGGTTCTGGTTCTAATAAATTTTAATTAATTAATTGATTTTATATTTTTGTGGTGCGATCGATTTAACCATTGGATTGAACCATAATTTTGAGTTGAGTCGGATTGATTTTTGATTTTGGATTATCTTGGTTAATTGTTGGTTGAGTATTGGTCTTTTTGCGTTCATAACATGCATTGCATCCCTCATGATAGATGAGATAGTGGGTTTGACTATTGGATTATGTAATTATCTTTCTTTAGGCAATAATCCGGCTGAAGCTCGAGGTCAATAGGTTGTGAGGATTTGGCTAAGCTTTCTTTGGATACCAAGTAAGTTTAATGGGTGTATGTGATTACTTGTGATGTGCTATTTGCTAACCAAATACTATATATATATTACAGCCCTTCTCAATATATAATTATTCTTTTCTATTTTGCTAGACTATTCTTTCTACCCAAGCTTTGCATGTGAATAAAAGACAGAGAAACGTATGTGTTTGATTTATTAATTGTATTAAATGAACTTGAAATTCTTTGTGTTGTGTGATGGTGTGTCATATGGGGACGGAGGTTATTGATTGAGATTGTTCATTGACTATTGCTATTGATTGTTCATTGAGGCTATAAGCCTGATTGCTCATTGGGGCTATAAGCCATTGATATTGATTGAAGGAGGAGGTATTATGATATTGGTAGATCCCGACACACCATCTTGTATGAATTGATTGTGATTGAAGTTCTTGTTATATATATATTGTTTATTGTTATAGAAAAGTTTCTCTGCCTCTCATGAGCTTACTGGGCGTCTATATAACGCTCACACCCCTATAGATTGATTTTGCAGGTTCAGAGCGATTGTTAGCATATGTCGGTATTTCTCTGCAGTCGTTCTTTTGAGTTTCTTGTCATCAATCTTGGTTGACATTTTTCCATTTCTAAATAGAGATTTCTGGAATAATTATGGGCGGACCGAGTCCGAACCCTTTGCTTGTAATAAGAGTGAAATATTTTTTTCTCGTTTGTGATTGCATTTAAGAGTGGAACATTTAGATATCTTGCATTATCACTAGAACTTTTGGACACATGAAATTGAGTGTATTGAACTTGTAAAAGGATTATGTATTGTTTTAATTTTTGGGTATCCAGGCTTGTATTGTTGTACTTAGGTACAGCTATACGCCGGTCACGGCTTCCCAGTTGGGTCGTGACAAAAGTGGTATCAGAGCCTTAGGTTTCGATTTTGTTTAAATACTATCCAGAAATCATTAGGATACTTCATTTCAAATCCTTTGCTTTCTTTCTGCGTTAATCAACCTGTTTCTCTGCTAGCAGGTGCAATGTCTCAACGAAACACTCGTTTTCCTTTAATTGGTGGGACCAGCAACGCTGGGGTATCATTCGAAGCTGAGCATCAGCCAGCCACTCATGTTGAGGAGCCACCTCAGCCACGTAAACGTGGAAGACCTCGGAGAGTGGTAGATGAAAATGTGCAAGAGATGGAAGATCAGACTTTTGTAATGGAGGATGAGGAACTATTTGAAGTACCACTTAATGAAGATCAGGAGTCACCACCTCCAACTCCTGATAATGTGCATGTGCCAGGTGAGGCACCATCTCAAAGGGATCAAGATGCATATCTAAATACACTTCTAACACTACAAAGATCTATGGAAGCCCTTGCTGATGGTGTTATTCGGGTGGTTCAAGGTATGGGAAATAATGCCAATACAACTGTTCAACTTCCAGTTAGAGGTGCAGGGTCAATTGATGAGGTTGATTTGCATAAATTTATTAGAGTTGATCCACCTACGTTCTCTAACTATGCTACTGAGGACCCGCTAGCTTTTCTTAACAGGATTAAGAAGATCTGTGATGCTTTAAAGTGTACAGAGAAGAGAGCTATAGAGCTGGCTGGGCACCAACTCCAGAAGTCGGCGGAAGAATGGTACAAAGTCTCTATTCAGGGAAAAGTTGAAATTTGGGAGGATTTCAGCAGAATGTTCATGCAAAACTTCATGCCTCAGAATTTGATGAAGGCTAAGGCAAGGGAGTTTGAAACGTTGACGCAGGGCAACAAGACTGTAGCCGAGTATTGGGAGAAATTTCAAGAGTTGAGGAAATTTGCTACACGAGTATCCCAAGATGAAGAATCTATGACAGATAGGTTTGTGGATGGCCTGAATGATAGATATTTTGAGTTGATATCCAGTCATAACTATAAAGAGATGCACTTGGCAGTTAATGCTGCTATGGGTATTGAGAATAGAAAAAGGAAAGAAGACACTGGGGAGTCAAGCAGAAAAAGGAATAGGCAAGAAAATCAGCACAATTACCAGGGACAGTATGGTGGACAGAGAAATAACAATGGCAGTGGACGTCATCCACAACAACAGGGTCCCACAAACCCTATTTGTGATTTTTGTGGTAATCGACATGCTGGAGATTGCCGAAAAATGACAGGTGCTTGTTATAATTGTGGTCAGATGGGTCACCAAGTTAAGGACTGTCAGGTTCCAAGGCGTAATCGAACTCGAACGGGACAACAAATTCAGTTCAGATCAGCCGGTAACCAAGGGCATCATAATAACTATCAAAACGGTAATGGTTATGGCAGAGGTAATGGAGGCCGTGCTCAGAATGGCAGTCATGGATACCGAGGTAGAGGCTACCAGGGTGGACGAGGTTACAATGGAGGAAGAGGTTACCAAGGTTATCAGGGCCAACAATATCAACAGGGTCGTGAGGCAAACCAACATGGTAATCAAGGGCAGAATGATAGAGCTGCTCAGCCAATTGGACAACGTAATGGTCATAATCAGAATCATAATCAAGGCCAGAATCAGAATTATGCTCGGGTGTTCAACCTAAATCATCAGCAAGCTCAAGTTGACAACAATGTGGTGCAAGGTACTCTTTCTATTTGTTCTCTAGATGCACACATATTGATAGATCCTGGAGCTACTCATTCATTCATATCACCTAGTTTTGCATCTAGGCTGAGTATTACATCTGAACCTATGGAAATGCCATTAGTTGTTCATACACCTTTAGGAGAGGAGGTAGAATCTTTAAAGATATACAAGGATTGTGTTGTTAAAGTTGAAAATGTTGAACTTCTTGCGGATCTAGTGGCGTTAGATGTGTTAGAGTTTGATGTCATCTTGGGTATGGATTGGTTAGCTCGGCATGGAGCTAATTTGAACTGTAAAGATAAGGTAGTGGTGTTTGCATATGAGGCCGACAAGACTGTGACATTTTTTGGCTCTAAAATCAATGGGACCAGTCAGCTAATTTCAGCTATGAGAGCTAGAAGATTGTTGCGAAAGGGTTGTAATGCCTACCTTATTTCTATTCGGGATGTGAATAAGAAAGAAGCGAAACTTGAAGATATCCCCACAGTACGAGATTACATGGACGTGTTTCCAAACGATTTACCGGGGTTACCACCGGAACGAGAGATTGAATTCTCCATTGATCTTGTACCTGGAACCAATCCTATTTCTATGCCTCCATATAGGATGGCTCCAGCAGAGCTTAAGGAGTTGAGAGAGCAATTGAATGACTTGTTGCAGAAGGGATATATCAGACCGAGTACCTCACCGTGGGGTGCTCCAGTTCTTTTTGTGAAAAAGAAAGATGGATCAATGAGGCTATGTATCGATTATCGACAGCTGAATAAGGTGACTGTGAAGAACATATACCCATTACCCAGGATTGACGATTTGTTTGATTAATTGCAGGGAGCAAAGTTTTTCTCCAAGATTGATCTATGGTCGGGTTATCATCAGTTGAGAGTGAAAAAGAGTGACATACCTAAGACTGCTTTTCGCACGAGGTATGGGCATTATGAATTTTTAGTGATGTCCTTTGGACTTACTAATGCTCCTGCTGCTTTTATGGATATGATGAACAGGGTGTTTAGCCCTTATCTCGATCGGTTTGTTGTCGTATTCATTGATGACATTCTGATATATTCGAAATCCAAGGAAGAGCATGAGCATCATTTGCAATTGGTGTTGCAGACTTTAAGAGAACATCAGCTTTACGCTAAGTTCTCCAAATGTGAGTTTTGGTTGGACAGGGTTGTCTTTCTGGGACATGTTATATCCGCAGAGGGTATTCAGGTTGATTCACAGAAGATCGAGGCAGTGATGGATTGGCAGAGACCGAAGACTGTTACTGAGATTCGGAGTTTTCTGGGGTTAGCAGGATATTACAGAAGGTTTGTCAAAGATTTCTCCAGAATAGCCGCACCTTTAACAAAACTCACTCGTAAAGGTGTTAAGTTCATTTGGGATGATGCTTGCGAGGAGAGTTTTGCTACTCTTAAAGAAAGATTAACTACTGCACCAATACTTGTGTTGCCAGAAGGCACTGAGGGGTATTCTGTTTATTGTGATGCATCAGGCGTTGGTCTGGGTTGTGTGTTGATGCAACATGGTAAGGTAGTCGCCTATGCTTCTAGACAGCTGAAGAAGCATGAGGTAAACTATCCTACCCATGATTTAGAAATGGCTGCAGTTGTGTTTGCACTCAAGATCTGGAGACATTATCTTTATGGAGTTACTTGTGAGATCTTCACTGATCATAAGAATCTTAAGTATGTATACTCCCAAAAAGACTTGAATTTGAGACAGCGAAGGTGGGTAGAATTTCTTGAAGACTACGACTATAGCATCCAGTATCATCCGGGTAAAGCAAATGTTGTCGCTGATGCTCTAAGTCGTAAATCTGTGGGTAGTCTGTCCCACATTTCAGTTTCCAGAAGACCGTTGATACGGGAGATACATCAACTGCTAGGTGATGGTTTAACTTTTCATATGTCTGGTAAAGAAATTGAAGGTGATAGAGGTGTGTTGTTGGCTAATATGACAGTCAAACCTGATTTCCTTGATGAGATAGTTTCAGCGCAGAATACGGATAAGGAGTTGTCAACGATCCGCCAGAAAGTCTTGTCAGGTGAATCCACAGAATTCTCGGTTGATGAAAAAGGAGTTTTGCGGTTCGGTTCAAGATTGTGTGTGCCTTCAGTGGATGATTTAAAGAAAAAGATTCTGAAAGAAGCTCACTCTACCAAGTACACTATACATCCTGGTTCTACTAAGATGTATCGAGATTTAAAGCAGATGTATTGGTGGAAAGGAATGAAGAATGATGTTGCGGAGTTTGTTTCTCAATGTTTACCTTGCCAGCAAGTTAAGTATGAGCATCATAAACCAGCCGGTTTACTGAGAGAGTTACCACTACCCGAGTGGAAGTGGGAGAGAATCACTATGGATTTTGTTGTCGGATTGCCAAAGGCTCCTGGTGGCTATGATTCGATCTGGGTGATTGTAGATCGATTGACCAAGTCAGCGCATTTTCTTCCGGTTAATACCAAGTACACAGTGTCTTAGTATGCAAAGTTGTATATTAATCGGATTGTGAGTCTGCATGGGGTACCAGTTTCCATTGTATCTGATAGAGGTGCTCAATTTACATCCATGTTTTGGCAGAAGCTTCAGAAAGGGTTAGGTACAGATCTTCATTATAGCACGGCTTTTCATCCTCAAACAGATGGACAGTCGGAGAGAACCATTCAGACCTTGGAGGATATGCTGCGATTGTGTGTTCTGGATTTTAAGGGAAGTTGGGCAGATCATCTACCATTGGTAGAGTTTGCCTATAATAACAGTTATCAAGCTAGCATTGGCATGGCTCCTTTTGAAGCATTGTATGGTAGACGGTGCAGAACCCCATTGTATTGGGAGGAGGTTGGTGAACGTCGTATTGAGGGTCCTGATCTTTTGCAGTATAATGCCCAAGTTGTACCGGTAATTCAGGATCGGATCCGTACTGCTTTTAGTAGACAGAAGAATTATGCTGATCTTAAGCGAAGGCATCTTGAGTTTGCAGTTGGTGACAGGGTGTTTCTGAAAGTATCACCTTTTAAAGGTGTTATGCGGTTTGGTAAGAAAGGAAAATTGGCTCCCAGGTTTATCGGTCCTTATGAGGTCCTAGAACGTGTCGGTGATGTTGCTTACAGACTAGATTTGCCACCCGAGTTAGCAGCTGTGCATCCGACTTTTCATGTTTCGATGTTGAGGAAATATGTATCGAACCCCAATCATGTTCTGGCTTCAGAGACCATTGAGATTACTGATGATTGTACTTATGAGGAGCAGCCTATAGCTATTTTGGACCGTCAGGTCAAGCGATTACGTTCAAAGGATGTGGCTTCAGTAAAGGTTCTTTGGCCTAACCATTCTGTTGAGGAATGCACCTGGGAAGCAGAGGAACTCATGCTAGCAAAATACCCTCATTTGTTTGAGTCTTCAGGTGCGTTATTGATTTCGTGGGCGAAATCATTTTAAGGGGGTTAGAGTGTAGTTTATTAATAGTATTGATATAGCACCATATGCATGCATATCATTACATCATTATTACATCATTATATCTTTTGTACATCATAAATGTATATGTGTTTGTCTGGTATTATTTATGATAGTTTGCTATTAAATTGCTTATTGGAAGATGTTTTTGAAAATCTTGGTTTGTTGAGATCGGATGTTATTTTTGAATAAGTCTGGATTGTTGGTAGAATGATGAGTATTATATGGATAAGTGTTATATTAGTAATGGTTTTGGTTGATTTGGGTTTGACTTGAGCACATGAGTTTTGACTTTTTGGGATGATTGTTGATGAGTGAAAGTTGAAAAGAAAATGCTTCTGTTTGATTTTATAATAAACATAACCTGGAGCAAAACTGGAACAGTCTGTAGCGCTTAGTATTGTGGGGATTAATATGCAAACATTTATTAAATAAAGCAATTATGTCAAATAAATATAGATTACCATAACTTGATAAAGAACTAGATCCAATCAAAATTGAATTTTAAAAAGATTAAAATTTTTCATTTTCGAATGAACAAGAGTATCTAAATTTATCCAATACTGAAATAAAAAATTAAATTCCATCTGAAAGACAGTATAATAATAATAACTAAATCAAATCCAAATAAAACCCTGTTCTTAACAATAATCTAAATGTCCCAAATGGTTTAACCTTTTACTGGCTTACCATCACCAATATAGATGTATCTTTCACCATCATTAGGCTTTTGGAAATTCAGGCATTCCTTTCTTTACACGCCATGCGTGATAATTGACACATTGCTTCTTCATGTGATCTGAAGCTCCACAAAAGAAACAATTATCCTTATTTGGTTCTTTATGTTGTTTCTTTTGTGGTGTTGTATCCACAACTTCCTCATTCTTCTTTTTCTTATTGTCTTTCTTATTGCCCTTTGAGGTAGAGGCTATGTAAGCACTTGGTATCCTTTCTTGCTTCAATCTTTCCTCTTCTTGAACACAATGTGAAATGAGCTCATTAAGAGACCAAGGGTCTTTTTGACAATTATAGCTCACCTTAAACTGGCTAAATTGTGTTGGAAGAGATATTAATACCAAATTCACTAACAAGTCTTCAGATAAGTCCAACATGAGTGCTCTTAATTTTGAAGTAAGATGAGACATTTCCATAATGTACTCCCTTATGTTTCCTTTGCCTGTATACCTCATTGAGATGAGTTTTGCTAAGATTGTACCAGTTTCAGCTTTTTCATTTTTAGCAAATCTCTTCTCAAGGTCCTCAAGGAAACCCTTAACTGTATCCACCTTATCAGATATAGTGTCCCTAAATGCTTCTAGAATGGCACATTTGATGATCATAAGACTTATACAATTAAACTTTTTTCACTTTTCCATCTCCCTCTTTTCATCAGAGGTACTCTTATCAGTGAGATTAGTGGGTTTCGGCACCCTTAACGCAAGGTTCAAATATATGACTTTTAGAGTAATTAGTATACTCTCTTGCTACGACTTATAATTTGTGCCATTTAGCATAGAAATTGAGTTAATATTGGCAGTGATATTACTAGCATAAGCAGGAACTGAATTAAAAATAAAATAAATAAGCTCACATAAGTACCAAATCGGAAACCAAAATGGAATATAATAAATTTAAATAAATGTAAACCCCCTCTCAAGATATCGGACACTCTATTAATATTTTATCTTTTGATAAAATATTAACTTGTAAGTGATATCTTGATACAGTAAACAAACACTAATAATAAAATAATATGTCAAATAATAATTCTTTCTTTGGATCAAGTTATTATTTACATATAAAATTAAATAATTATCACGCATTTATTACCACAAATGTACATGTAATTATATTAAATATAGACTTCCATTTGGGCCAATCTATATTTATATTAGTTACATGTACACAACCATTTATATATTTCAAAATAAATTAATTTTACCACAGAGATCACTTTGGCGATATGTTGGTTCAATTAATTTATCTCAATATATATATATATATATATATATATATATAAACATACCACTATTTAAATTTAAATTTCCCAAAATAAATTTGAAAAAGAAAAAAAAAATATTTCTTCTTTATTTTAACAATATAAATACTGTTAATGTACCCAAAAAATATCATAAAAAATATATATATTCCTTAAATCAATACATGTATGCATATATAAACAAACTTAACACATGTGTATATAATCAAGAGCCAAATGAAACATATGTATGCACGAAATTCAAAACTTTAATATTGAAATATGGTTGCTAAATGGGTACATATATGTACTGATGCAAACCAAGGATGCATAAATATCCGTAAAAAATATTGGCTGTCAAAACCAATATAAATTGTCAAAACAATAACACTAGATTGACTCTGCTCTCAAGATAGAGCCTTCTTTGCCCGTACATTGAGACCAAGCCGAATGCCTTTACTGTTTTTTTCACTTTCTACCATCAATTTGCTGGCTTTTGCGAGTGGCTTTCAGTGGGTTTCCTTTTTTTGAAGGAATTATTTTGGTTTCCTTTCTCAATTTCTTGGGACAACTAATTTGGGTTCCTTTGTCAAAGATTTATTGATTTTCCGAGGATCTACTTGATAGGTGCATATTGACCTTATATTTTCTATCATATTTAGCATGAAATTGACTTGAATTAATCTATTTTAAGCTATTTATGTGCTTTTATCTTATTATTTTAAAATTAATTTCTTAAAAGCATGTATAAACTGAAATCTTTATGTATAATTGGACCCTCAGAGATTCAAGTATAATTTCGGTGGTTGTAAAGTGTAAATTTGGAAATATGGTCTTCATAAAATTGATAGAGGACATCTCAAGATTTCCAAAGAGGTATAGTTTATTAAATTCAGAGTTCGTTTGAGCCTCCAACTTTAAAGTCAAAATTGGGCTTAAACTTTAGGAGCAGAAGTCCAGCAAACAATTACCACTGGGAGTAAATGGGCCATAACTAGGGTGTCTGAAGTCTGAATGAGGTGATTAAAAAGCCTAACATCATATAATCTTCTGGAGATAAAATTTGCTGAAGGATTCAATTAGAGATAAGGAGGAAATTTGATAGAAAATTGAGTTTTAATTTTGAATTCGAATTTTGAAACAAAAGTTGAGTAGGATTAGTAGGAGTCTGATTTGAAGGAGCTATTGGCTGGATACCAAAAGGGGGACATGAATAGTAGAGGAAAGTAGCCTTTCTAGAGTATTAGACTACATTTTTTCATATTTTGTTGAGAGTAAATTAATTTAGCTCAATTGGAGATTAAAGAAAAAAGGAGATTACGCAAGAGGAAGACTTGGTCGTCTCTGTTGGATTCTTCATCAACCTCGTTTGAACTCTCTATTTAGTTTATATTTCCAAGTTTATATTTTATTTAATACTTTGTTATTTTCTTATTTTGAATATTAGAATGATGAACTTCATGTTTTGTTTCTTAATTTCTATTTTATCTAAGTTTAATTTAGTTATGAGCAACTAATCCCTTTGTGGGATTAGGTGAATTTAAATGTTTGAACTATGGGTTTGATTATAATCTATTAATATACATAAATTGATTTTTTTATCTTTGATTTGATGATTTTGGTTTAATTGATTATCAACTGTTTGGCCACCAATTGTTAAATTTAAAGAATCATATAAAATACAAAAGTTGAATATGATTTTTGTAAAATCATCAACCTTGAATGATTAAGTTTAGAGATAAATTAATTGCTTAGGGATCTAAAATTAATATCTTGATTAAATTGAATTGAACTTTGATTATTTGAATGAGAATAGTAATTTAATCATTGCCCAATTATATTCTCCTTGCTTGAGAGAGAAGTGGATGAATTGAGTAATATTGGATATCTATGATTTAAGAATTGGAACTTAATGCTTTATTAATTAGACCCATAGTAAAAACTCTAATGAAACCTAATCATACTCTTTTATCATTGATTATTTGCACACTTAGTTTAGAGTAATTGACTTGGATAGATTTAGATTAATTAGGTAAAATTAAATTGTTGTAATTTGCTAATTTTCAGATAATAGTTACATTGAATTTTAGTTAATCAAATTGATCATTCCCTATAGGATTGACTCTTACTTTCATTATATTACTTATTACGAGTTTTAAAATTGATATAAATAAATTGACTAACAAGTTTTTGGCGCCGTTATCGGGAAAGAAAAAAATAATTTGATAACTGTAAGTTCAAGGAGATTATTAATTTGAAATTTATTTTAATTATTTTCTTTTGTTTCTTCTGCAGGAATTTTATGCAGAGTAATAGACAAACGATTTTAGAGGATTTTAATATGAAAATAGAAAAATAGTGCAGAGAAAATAATAGAGCAAGAAATGAGAGACTTTACCTAGAAAGAGAAGAAAGAGAACGAATTTGGGTACGGGAGTCTGTAGAAGAAGAAAGTAGGATTGAAGGAGGAGAAGCTAGTGAAGAAGAATTTAACATGGTGGATCCACAAGATCAAATTCAACAAAAAAAATCAAACTCTGAGAGAACATGCCATGCCTAATGCTTAAATTGGGTCAACCATCACTTGACCTGCAGTGAATGCTAACAATTTCGAACTGAAATCAGCTCTCATCAACATGGCTCAATAACATATTTTCTATGGCTTGAACCAAGAAGATGTTATTGCTTACTTGGCAAATTTTTTGAAAATTTGTGACACGATCAAGATAAATGGAGTCAGTGATGATGCAATTAGGCTATGCCTTTTTCTTTTTTCATTAAAGGACAAGGCAAAAACTTGGTTGAAGGATAAGCTGCTGGAACCTTTATCACTTGGGATAATCTGTCTTTGGAATTTTTGGCGAAATATTTTTCTCCTGAAAAAACTATAAATTTTAGAAATGACATAACCAGTTTTGTGCAGTATGATGGTGAATCACTTTATGAAGTTTGGGAGAGATTTAAAGATCTTCAAAGAAAGTGCCCTCACCATGGAATTTTAGAATGGTTGATTGTGCAAATATTCTATAATGGAATAACAGAGCCATTGAGAAGTACAATAGATGCAGCCGTTAGAGGTGCTCTAATGAATAAAAATATGGCTGAAGTATTGAAGTTACTTGAGTTTATGGTAGCAAACAATTAATATTGGTCCAGTGAGAGGTCTTTACCCAAGAAGGTAGTGGGTGTATATGACGTAGATGGGATTTCATTACTTACAGCAAAGGTTGATACATTAGCTAGAAAATTAGAGCATATGAATCTTGCCACTACAAGTTGTGAAGGATGTGGTGGTAATCACCAATCTTTTGAATGCCCAACTCAAGATCAAATAAATTTTGTAGGAAATTAAAATAGAGCTCAACTAATATCTTATGGAAACACATACAACCCCAGTTGAAAAAACCATCCTAATTTGGCATGGTAGGAAATCAAAAGAATCAAGAAAATCAAGGGAATCAATTCAACCAAAGAGGAATATACCAACCTCCATTTCCTAATAGGGGTCAAGGTTAAGTTAATTACCAAGATAACAAGACGGATTATGAATCTGCTTTAGAAAAATTTATTACTATTTCTAGTGAAAGGTTTGACAAAATAGATAAGCAATATGATTGATTGGAAGGCGGGATGGATCAAATTGCAAGTCAAACAAGGAACCTTGAAGTGCAAATTGGGCAAATAGCTAGTTCTTCTAATTCAAGAAGTCAAGGTGCACTTTCTAGTAAAACAAAAATAAATCCCAAGGAGTATTGCAAAGCAATTATGCTTAGAAGTTGGAAGGAGTTACAAGAGGTAGTTTCAATGAAGGTTGAATCAGAAAGAGAAAGTGAAGTAATTAAGGAAGATGAAAAAAATAAAGAGAATGAGACTGAAAATGAAGAAAATAAGACACTCCTACCAAAGAAAGAAGTTAAGCCTTATGTACCACCTGTACCATTTCCTTAAAGGCTTAAAAAGTAAAAGTTCAAAAAACAATATGAAAAATTTCTTGAAATGTTTAAACAATTGTGAATTAACATTCCTTTTGCAGATTCTCTAGCTCAAATGCCTTCATATGTTAAATTCTTGAATGAGATTCTTTCTAACAAGAGATCCATTAAAGAAAATGTGAGAGTTGCCCTAACTGAAGAGTGCAGTGCAGTGATCCTAAATAAACTTCCATCCAAATTGAAGGATCCAGGGAGTTTTTCTATACCTTGTACCATTGGTGATTTTAATTTTGGTAAAGTTTTATGTGATTTAGGTGCAAGTGCTAGTCTAATGTCAAACTCTATTTGTAGGAAACTTGGATTAACTGACTTGAAATCAACAAGGATGACATTGGAATTAGCTGATCATTCAATAAAATTCCCTTTATGAATTATTGACATTTTTTTGGTTAAAGTTGATAAATTTTTTATACCTATTGATTTTGTTATTCTTGAAATGGAAGAGGATATTAAAATTTTTCTAATTTTAGGGAGACCATTTTTGGCTACTGCAGGGGCAATGATAGATGTTAGGGGAGGTCAGTTAACTCTGCAAGTAGGTGAAGATAAAGTAGAGTTCAATCTTAATGAATCCATGAAAGAACCTAGGTTTATGGATGATTGTTTTAGAGTTGATGTTATTGATGAGTCAGTTCAATAAGACTATAAAAAAGAGTTTAAAAAGGACCCTTTAGAGGCTTGTTTAACTCGCAGTGCAACTCAAGCAGATGACAATCAAGAGATTGCAGCTTGTTCTTATACCTTGCAAATGACACCGCCCATAACTTTTAGGGAATTTGAAGAGATAGAAAAATCTACACCTTTACCACCCCTTTCAATTAAGAGACCACCTATTATTGAGATGACATCATTGCCTTCTCATATGACATATGTATTTCTAGGACTTAATCAAAGCCTTCCAATAATTATAAATGCCCAATTATCTGAGGATCAATTAGAACAAACATTGAATGTAATTAGGCAATTTAAGAAGGCTATAGGATGGATTATTTCAAATATTAAAGGTATTAGCCCATCTTTGTGTATGCATAGAATTTTAATGGAGAAAGATTATAAACCAGTTATGGATGCACAAAGAAGGTTAAATCCTAATATAAAGGAGGTGGTTAAGGCTGAAATTACTAAGCTATTAGATGCATGAATTATTTACCCAATTTCGGATAGCCCTTGGGTCAGTCTAATATATGTGGTACCAAAAAAAGAGGGGATGACAGTTGTTAAAAATGAAAAAAATGAGTTGATTTCATCTATGACAGTTATGGATTGGTGAGTGTGTATAAATTATAAAAAATTAAATAAAACCACTTGTAAGGATTATTTTCCATTGCCTTTTATTGGTCAAATGTTGGAGCGGTTAGCTGGTAATTTATTTTTTTATTTATTGGATGGATATTCAGGATATTTTTAGATACCAATAGCTCCAAAAGATCAAAATAAGACTATATTTACTTATCCATTTGGTACCTTTACTTATAGAAGGATGTTCTTCGGTCTGTGTAATGTGTCTGCTACGTTTCAACGTTGCATGATGGCATTATTTAGTGATTTTGCAGAAAAATTTATGGAGATTTTTATAGATGATTTTACTATTTATGGTACTTATTTTGAAATTTGTCTGCAGAATTTAGCTAAGGTGCTTCAAAGATGCGAAGAAAAAAATCTAGTGCTTAATCGGGAGAAATGTCATTTTATGGTTGAAGAGGAAATAATACTTAGGCACAAAGTCTCTCAAGCAGGAATTGAGGTGGACAATGCAAAAGTTGAAGTGATTGAGAAGTTGCCTCCACCAATAAATGTCAAAGGAATCTGGAGTTTTCTTGGACATGCTGAATTTTATCAATATTTTATTAAAGATTTTTCTAAAATTTCAAAACCTTTATGTAATCTATTGAGTAAAGATGTTGATTTTTATTTTTCTAATGATTTTCTAATTGCTTTTGATAGGTTAAAGAAAACATTGACTACGACTCCAGTTATTGCATCCCCTGATTGGGCCTTACCTTCGAGATCATGTGTGATGCTAGTGAGTTTGCAATAGGGGGCTGTTCTTTGTCAAAAGAAGGATAAAAAATGCTATGCCATTTACTATGCCAGCCGGTTGTTGGATGAAGCACAAATCAATTATGCCACTACTGAGAAAGAGATGCTAGTAGTGGTATATGCATTGGACAAGTTTAGGTCTTACATCATTGGGTCCAAAGTGATTGTGTTCACTAATCATGCGGCTATCCGTTACTTAATGAACAAGAAGGAGGCAAAGCAGTGTTTGATCCGTTGGGTTTTACTACTTCAAGAGTTTGATGTTGAGATAAAAGATAAGAAAGGAGTGGAAAATGTAGTTGCAGACCACCTTTCTCGATTAGAGATGATGAATAAAGCTAAAGAGGATGTGCCAATTAATGAGACCTTTTCGAATGAGCAATTGTATGCAATGGAAGGCAAGTTGCCATGGTATGCGAATATTGTGAATTATTTGATAGGCAAGGTCATTCCCTCTGAGTTTAATTCAAATCAGAAAAAGAAATTTTTCTTGGAGGTCAAGCACTATATGTGGGATGACCCATTATTGTTCAAGCATTGTAGCGATGGGATAATCCGTTGTTGTATTCCGGAGGAAGAATTCCATGCTACTTTATAATTTTTCCATTCTAAGGAGTGTGATGAACATTCAAGTTCTTCAAAGACAAAAGCTAAGATATGACAATCGGGATTCTTTTAGCCAACGATATATAAAGATGCATATGAGTTTGTTAAACGGTGTGATCGTTGCCAACAAATGTGAAATATTTCTAGAAGAGACGATATACCTTTGCACCCAATTTTAAAAGTTGAGTTGTTTGATGTGTGAGGCATGGATTTCATAGGAGCCTTCCCATCTTCCTTTGGAAACAAATATATACTTGTTGCAGTAGATTATATGTCAAAATGGGTTGAGACTATTGCTAGTCCAATTAATGATTCGAAGGTTGTAACAATATTTGTGAAAAAGAATATTTTCACAAGGTTTGGTGTACCTCAAGCTCTCATTAGTGATGGTGGATCTCATTTTTATAATAGGAATTTTGAAACACTTCATAAGAAATATGGAGTCCATCACAAGATAGCCACTCCATATCATCCTCAAACAAGTGGCCAAGTGGAGATTCCAATAGAGAGATTAAGTGGATATTGGAGAAGACAGTAGGAAATTCTATAAAAGATTATGCAATGAAGCTTAATAATGTACTACGGACTTACCGGACTGCTTTTAAAATACCTATTGGTATGTCTCCATATAGGTTATTTTATAGTAAAGCTTGTCATCTTCCGGTTGAATTGGAATACCGAGCTTATTGGGCAATACGGAACTTGAACATGGACATGAAAGTGACAAGAGATAAAAAGCTTCTTCAACTCATCCAACTTGAAGAACTCCGGCTTAATTCATATGAAAATGCCAAATTATACAAGGAGGCATGACATGATAAGAATATTCGGGAAAGAAATTTTCATGAAGGACAACTTGTACTTCTTTTTAACTCTAGATTTAAGCTCTTTCCAAGAAAACTCAAATCAAGGTGGTCTGGCCCTTTCAAGGTCATGAAAGTATATCCATCCGGAGCGGTTGAAGTTCAAAATAACTTTAAAGAAACATTTACTGTGAGTGGTCAAAGATTGAAGCCTTGCTTCATTAGTGAACCAATTGAAAAGGTATCAGTTTGCTACTTAAACGATTGATTTTCATTGAAAAAGTCAAGCTTAAAACTTTAAACAAGCATTTTTGGGAGGCAACTCAATTTTTTATCCTTTTATTACTATATAATCTTTTTATTTTGAGTAATTTGAAGTTATTAATTTAGTTTGTTAATTTTTGTGCAGAGTAATATTTTAATTCTGTGTTTTTATTTTCAAGTAAGAATGATGGTGGAGAAGGAAGAACAAGGATAGGTAAGTTTAAGTTGGGATTTATTATAAAAAAAAATTATATAGGGGTTTCTGTAGTGATCATGCGACACCGCGCAATCGTGACAGTCGCGCGAACAGTAGTGTGATAGCGCTGCTGCTGCTGCCGCCATTGTGACAAATGTCGCGATCACAACAGTGATGATCACGATGAATGACGCTCCGCTGTTGCTAGCCAGTTTGTGGCGATCACGACACGCGTCGTGATGGCGACGGGACTGTAAATTTTGAAAAAAAATTCAGTTCATAAAAGCCAATAAGCCCCTTCTCTCTCCTCACATTTCTTTTCATCTTCTTCCTTTTTCTTTCTCACTCCAAAAATACTCTCTCAAATTCCTAACCTCTCTTCTCTCAAAATTACTCAAATCTCACCCAAATACTTTAAATTTCTTCCTTAATCCATCAAATCTTTACCTAATCTACTAAACCCATTCATCAATTTCTTCAAAAATGGTTTCAAGAACCAAGAGTGTTACAAAGAAAGCTTCTTCAAGGAAGGGAAAAGAGAAGATTTCAAGCTCTTCAAGGGATGAGCTAGATATATCTTCTCATTTTAAGGCTCATTTTCTAATTTTTGATCAAGATGAAGGTAAGAAATTTCTCTCTCTATGCTTGAGAAATATTACTCCTTGTAAATATTTTAGCCATAGTGTTTTTGAACATTTAGGTCTAGATAATAAAATGAAACAATTATTTGCTAGATTAGGTTGGAAAAAATTGGTTCAAAAGAGATATGACACATATAAAGAACTCACTCTTGAATTTTTCACAACACTCAAAATATTTAAATCTAAGGATAAAAATCTAGCGTGTAGAATATTTGGTATTAATTATGTAATTGATCATGATGTTATGTTCAAAGCTTTTGGCTTGCCTAAAGGAGGTGCTTGTACACATTCGAAAGAATTTAATGTTAATAAATTTTGGAAAACATTAATTGGATTTGATTCGTTCAATATAAGGAATGCACCTAATAGACTGATTCGTGATCATAGTTTACTTTTATTGCATAAGTTTATGTGTCATTGTGTTTTTGGTAAAAGGGAAAGTAATAAAGTGTCAGTACAAGAATTGTTTATGTTGTATTGTGCTTATAAGGGTAAAAAAGTGTCTACAACATACAATATTATTCAAAGTTTAATATTTATTGCTCAACATCCTAAAAATACTATTGCATTAGGACATATTATTACTGAATTAGCAGTTTATTTTAATATTTTTGATCCTAACAATACTTCAATGGAATGTATTAATGGGGAGCTATATTCATTTGACACTTTATGTCGTGCTGAGATTTTGGATGTTGACAGTAGTTTAAAGGATACTACAATGAGAAGGTACTACAAGAAATTAATTCAAGGAGGTTCAAATAGTACAACACCAAGTGATCAACCAGCACATGAAGAAGATGGCAATAAGAAAGAAGAAAGTGATGATGACCAAGATGAAGACAATGCCGATGAGGAGCAGGGATGGCGACAAGTTTTAAAGCGGCTCGATTCAATGGATGCAAAGAATCAGGAGATGAGCATGCAACTAAATATTATGGAGGCGCAACAAAGACAGTATGGAGATCAAATAGGGACCATGAATCCTAAGTTTTTAACATGGAAAGGAGTCAGCCATATCACACTTACAAGCTCATGAAGTATATTGAACTTTCAGGTTTGTTTGTTCCTTCGTCGACTCCTTCAATTCCAGCGTCACCATGACTCAAGGAAGCTTCCATCTTTTCTCTTTATTATTATATATTTTTTTTCATGTTATTTGTTGTGTTCTTATGTAACACCCCTTCCCAACCTACATATGTAAGTTGAGTAGAGGCGCCACACTAACCTAATGTTGCTACCAATTTTACTTAGTCAAATTTTAGTTCCGATTTTTACAAAATTTTTTTGCCATAGTTTCGCCTAAAAATTGAGTCCCAAGTGTCGACAAAACCGGTTTTTTTCTTATTTTCAAAAACATTTTACACAAACCAATGCAAACAAAATCATTCTCAGTACACTCCCAATAAATCCCCCTTGTAACCTCAACTACAACCTGCAAAAAGGATTTACACTTCTAGTACAACATAAAATAAAGGTTTTGTGACAACCCCCATATTTAAATATTACACAGCGGAAGTTATAAAATATTTACATATTTACAAATTCATATACATCAAAACTCAAGTTTTACAACACATAAAATTTATACATGATTGGCAAAATGGATTCTTCAAGGTCTACTCTCACTAGGTCTTGATGAACTCTCGGGTTCAACTCTATCCACTCTACTACCTGCGCGATTAAACACTATCGCGCTAAGCCAACGGCTTAGTAAGATAAAACATGCTAACGGTATGCTTTAATGAAATGCAATGCCACATATGTTATTGATAAGTTCAACATCATAAATATAAAGTTAACCACACAATTATGCATTTCACAAATCATAGTCATATGAGCATACCACATTTCAACATCTTTTCACATTCAACATTAATCAATCATACTCCATAACCAACATCTCATTTCATTAAACTCATAACATTATTTAGGACATTCATATAACCTTGACACCTATGGGCCCAACAAGTATTTAATACGATATTCAGAGTTCAGAGTTACTGCTTTGGTTCATAGTCACAATAATCACGCCCGTAGGCAATGTATATACATGTATCTCTATCCATGGATAGTGTAACAGACCCAGTCTCTTGGATCATCAACTCAACACATATGAGGAGATCCTCAACCCGGCAAGACTGTTACAAATCATGTATCTCATAGTGTAACAGACCCAGTCTCTTGGACCATCAACTCAACACCTATGAGGAGGTCCTCAACCCGGCAAGACTGTTACCTTTCATCATTTCTTAGGCATGCCACCCAAATCCAGAACTCTGAAACTGAATAACATATTAAACAAACAATTCATTTCCATTCTCAATTCTCATCACGTTTAGGCAAACATGCCTTCTTTCTTTCAATTACATCATCTTAGCCAATAACAATGGCTTCACATTTCATTTCACAATATAACGTCTCATTATTCAAGTATATATATATATATCTCATCCATGATCACATTATATTTCACATAGCATCATTCATAAATATCAACATTTCATTCCACATTGCTCATGAAACACATTACCATTCACAATGCACAACATAACATTGTTCAATCTCAACAATGCAATTAGGGCAAAGAACAATTGATTATAACATTCATTGATTCAAGTGTGTTTAAAGTGTTTAGGGTTAGGTTTAAGGACCAACCTACCTTTGGAGAACCAAAGCAATGCAAGAAGAACAAAGAATTAAAACCCTAACCATAAATAGTACATTCTGTTTTTTTTAAACTCCATTTTATCCTTATTTTGAAAAATTGTATAAAATAATCTACTTGACTAAAAATTCTAAAATTTTTACAGAATTTAGTTTTTTATCTTAAAATCATCCTTTTAAAATTTCAGATCAAACTGAACACAAAATCTTGGTCAAATAGTTCACCTAACCAGACTGCCCCAATTGCCCTGCATCCTGGCAGCAGTTCTGAACTTTGTGAATTCCATAAATCAAATTCAATCAAAGTGATTCCAAATTATTTTTCTCAAATACTAAACTCACTAAGAAACAACATATCCAAAATTCGATTGGATATGATTTTTCTACATTTTATTAAAAATCACGAAATATAGCTGTCCCAGTTAAGGTACCTGCTAGAACAGGTCTAATGAAAATAATCTTTCTAAACTCATAACCATTCCAAAATCGAATCAACATATTTTTCAGTCATTCTAGACTCATAGAGGCACAACATATCAAAAATTCACTTCAAGAACATTTTTCTAAAATTAATTAAAAATCATACAAGTCACAGCCTTTACTAATCCTAAAACAGAAACAATTTCACTAAACACCAATCCTACTCTTCCATCACCAACACCAACCCAACTTCTCATCTATCAAGCAAAATCAATACTTACAATCATACCATAAGCAACTTAATCATACCACTTCAAAAGAATTGAAGAAATTAGAGAAAAGATCTTACCTTAGTTAAAAACTTCTTAAATCAACACTTGAACACTTAATCTTTCTTCAATTTAAGCTTGAAATCATCAAAACCATCACTTGTCTCTTTCTTTCTCTTTGGCTATGGAGGGCCGGCCATCAACAAGAAGAAGAAGAAGAAATGATGAAGAAAACACAAGTCAAACCTTCTTTAAATATCCACCATGTGATTTTATCCAAGCAATTACCAAAGTGCCCTTATTCACATAATTATCTTTTTGTCTTATATGTGCCCAATTAAGTAATTTACCAATCTCAAATAAATATCTTCTCTTGCATTGACCAAGCCTTTTGACCACTTTATATGTCATATATATTAACATATACACAACATATAAATTTATCTCTAAACCCTATTTCTTCCCAAAATACATATACATATACTTTCTCTTCTCAATTTCTTTTCTCTTACAATTTAACACATATATTCAATCCAATATATAACAATAACAACAACAACAATATGCAAAACTTCTAGGGCATAAATGAGGATATTACAATTCTCCCCCTCTAAGAAAAAATTTCGTCCTCGAAATTACCTGATATCAACTCTGAAATAGTTGAGGATATTGCTCTCGCATAGTTTGCTCACTTTCCCAAGTTGCTTCTTCTTTTGCATGATTCTTCCAAAGAATCTTCACCAATGGCACTTTCTTGTTCCTCAATTCTTTCACATCACGTGCCAAGATAGCAACTGGTTCTTCTTCAAATGTCAAATCTGGGCTCACTTCGATAGACTCTAATGGCAACACATGAGATGGATCTGACCTGTACCTCCTCAACATAGAAACATGGAATACATTATGAATATGATCCAACTCAGGTGGCAAAGCAAGTCGATATGCAACTGGCCCAACTCTTTCTAACACTTCATACGGCCCAATGAAACGAGGACTCAATTTTCCTTTCCGACCGAACCTCAAAATTTTCTTCCAAGGAGATACTTTCAAAAACACCTTATCTCCAACATCAAACTGAATGTCTCTCCTCTTCAAATCTGCATAAGACTTCTGTCGGTCTGAAGCTGCTTTTAACCTACCTCGGATCAACTTCACTTTTTCCTCAGTTTCTTGAATCAAATCAGGTCCAATTATTTTACCTTCACCAAGTTCACTCCAACAAAGAGGTGTCCTACACCGTCTGCCATACAATGCTTCAAACGGTGCCATACCAATGCTGGATTGGTGACTGTTGTTGTAAGCAAACTCCACAAGAGGTAAAAACCTATCCCAACTTCCAGAGAAATCGATGACACAGCTTCTCAATATGTCCTCAATAATCTGTATCACCCTCTCTGACTGTCCATCCGTCTGTGGATGAAAAGCAATGCTGAAGTGCAGTCGAGAACCCAAAGCGCTATGCAAACTCTTCCAAAATCTGGAAGTAAACCTGGGATCTCGATCAGACACTAAAGAAGTTGGAACACCATGCAGTTTCACAATCTCATGGATATACAGCTCAGCCAATCTCTCCAAAGAGTAATCCATTCGAACCGGAAGGAAATGAGTTGTCTTAGTCAATCTATCCACAATCACCCATATAGCATCATGCTTCTTTTGTGTCAATGGCAAACCAGACACAAAATCCATTGTCACTCTTTCCCACTTCCATTCTGGCACTAACAATGGTTGAAGCAACCCGGTTGGAACTTGATGCTCTGCTTTAACCTTCTGACAAGTGAGACATTCCGACACAAAATCTGCAATGTCTCTCTTCAAACCAATCCACCAATAATGCTGTCTCAAATCATGATACATCTTCGTATTACCCGGATGCATAGCAAACATTGACTGATGAGCTTCTTCCAAAATGACCCTTTTCAAATCAGCATCATCGGGTACACACAATCGGTTCTTAAACCAGAGACTCCCATCGCTCTTCACAATAAAATCTCTACCCTTTCCACTCTGACAATCTAAAACAATCTTCTGTATCTTCTTATCAGCCAACTGAGCCTCTCTGATCTGATCCAATAAAACTGGTTTCAAATGCAATTGTGCCAACAATGCACCATCAACACAAGGTACAAAACTGGCATGCAATGCTCTCAACTCAACAAGCAACGAGAGCGAGTAAACTGTTAAACCAGCTAAAGACTTCCGACTTAAGGCATCAGCAACAACATTTGCTTTACCTGGATGATAGTCAATCAAATAGTCGTAGTCTTTAATCAACTCCAACCATCTCCTCTGACGAAGATTGAGTTCTTTCTGGACACCCAAATACTTCAAACTCTTGTGATCAGTGTAGATGAAACATTTCTCCCCAAACAGATAGTGGCGCCAAATCTTCAATGCAAACACAATGGCAGCCAATTCCAAATCATGGGTCGGATAGTTAAGCTCATGCTGTTTTCAACTGTCGAGATGCATAAGCTATAACTTTCCCTTCCTGCATCAATACACACCCCAAACCTCTATGTGAAGCATCACTGTAGATCACATAAGGTTTACCTTCAACAGGTAAAGTAAGAACAGGCGCTTGAGTTAACAATTCTCTCAACTGCTCAAAACTCGCCTGACACTGATCCGTCCACACAAATCTCACTCCCTTACGAAGCAATCTGGTGAGTGGAGTAGCTACCAAAGAAAACCCTTTCACAAACCGCCTGTAATAGCCTGCCAAACCCAGAAAACTTCTAATCTCAGTCACAGACTTGGGTGGACTCCAATTCAATATAGCTTCAACTTTGCTCGGATCAACTCTAATACCCTCTGCTGAAACTATATGTCCGAGAAAAGCTACTTGATCCAACCAGAACTCACATTTCGACAATTTGGCAAATAACTGCTTTTCTCTCAAAATCTGCAACACAATCCGCAGATGCATATCATGTTCCTCTTCATTCCGCGAATACACCAGTATATCATCAATGAAGACCACTACAAACTGATCCAAATAGGGCCTAAACACCCTATTCATCAAATCCATGAAAGCTGCAGGTGCATTTGTCAGACCAAAAGGCATAACTAAAAATTCATAATGCCCATACCTGGTCCGAAAGGCGGTCTTAGGAACATCTTCAGCTTTGACTCTCAACTGATGATACCCAGATCTCAAATCAATTTTGGAGAACACTGACGCTCCCTTCAACTGATCAAAGAGATCATCGATTCTAGGCAAAGGATATTTATTTTTAATAGTCACCTTATTCAATTGCCTATAATCGATACACAATCTCATAGTACCATCTTTCTTTTTCACAAATAGAACAGGAGCTCCCCAAGGAGAAACACTGGAGCGAATAAATCCTTTGTCCAACAACTCCTGTAATTGCACTTTCAACTCCCTCAATTCTGCTGGTGCCATTCTATAAGGAGTAATAGAGATAGGAGTGGTACCAGGCAACAATTCAATACCGAACTCCACCTCTCTCTCAGGAGGTAACCCTGGCAACTCCTCTGGAAACACATCTGGGAACTCTGCAACTGTGGCAATGCTATCAATGGGAGAACTTCTTACTCTAGTATCTACCACATGAGCAAGATAGGCTTCACACCCCTTTCTAATCAACCTCCTGGCTGCAACAGCTGAAACAAATAAGGAGGCTAGCTGTTCCTGCTCATTAGATACTATCACCTCTCTACCATCACCCGTTCTCAAAGAAACAATTCTCTTTTTACAATCCACCACAGCTCCATGTCGAGATAGCCAATCCATACCTAAGATCACATCATATTCCTTAAATGGCATCTCAATCATATCTCCAAGGGACTCCTCACCCTGCACCCTCACTACACTATTCCGGTGCACCTTACTCACAACCACACTATGCCCTAACGGATTTGTCACCAACACATCAAATCCTAGGGACTCAGCATGCAAATCAGATACAGGCAAAACAGATGCACTAATATATGAATGCGTGGAACCCGGATCAATCAAAGCAAGTACTGGAGTATTAAATAAAGAAAAAGTACCAGCTATGACTGCTGATGCATCTGGCTGCCTCTGCATAACATACATCCTCTGGGAAGATCCAACCTCCTCTGGTCTACCCTCCCTGGATGTAGCACCTCCTCTAGAACTGAATCCTGGTCTACCTCCCCGGCTGGCACCTCTGCCTCCTCTGCCTCCCCTCACACTAGCTCGAGAAGCAGCAGAATCAACTGGCATCTGCTCCTGCCTCTCAGGATAGTCACTCACAAAGTGGTCAGGTGATCCACACCTGAAGCATACCCCTGATCTACTATGCCTCCAACAAACGCCCCCATGTCTTCCACCACACTGGTTACACACAGGTAAGGTGGATCTCTGAACTCCAGGAGTAGGAGCACTCGCTACTGAAGCTGCAGGTCTAAATCTCTGCCTCTGGAACTGCACTGACCTACCCGCTGGTCTCTGGCTCCTACTACTCCGAGGAACAAAACTTCCTCTACTCCATATTTCCTTAGCTTATCATAGTGCCTTACTGGTACTGAAGGCTGAGGGGGTGGTGGCGGTGGCTGTGGTTGCACAGGTGCTTGTCTCATAGCTTCCATCATAGGCCTAAACCAGGCTGGCGGAACCTCCTCCCCAGCTGGTCTACCCGACACCGAAGCAGGTGCCTCCTCAACACTATCAACCCTAGCTCCCTCAGCAGGAGCAATACTCTCGGCACTACCCTCAATCGACTGACGTGAGTGAGAATCCATCACAACCTAAGTCTGCAAACACAACAGAATACCTCTTATTAAAGATCAGAGACTGCCAATCCCAAACATGTATTTTTGTTCAAAAACTCACTTTTTAAGTAAAAATAGTCTTTTTCTTACATTTTACCTAGGTTGAGAATCTCAAACCTAGGCTCTGATACCAAAACAATTGTAACACCCCTTCCCAACCTACATATGTAAGCTGAGTAGAGGCGCCACACTAACCTAATGTTGCTACCAATTTTACTTAGTCAAATTTTAGTTCCGATTTTTACAAATTTTTTTTGCCATAGTTTCGCCTAAAAATTGAGTCCCAAGTGTCGACAAAACCAGTTTTTTTTCTTATTTTCAAAAACATTTTACACAAACCAATGCAAACAAAATCATTCTCAGTACACTCCCAATAAATCCCCCTTGTAACCTCAACTACAACCTGCAAAAAGGATTTACACTTCTAGTACAACATAAAATAAAGGTTTTGTGACAACCCCCATATTTAAATATTACACAGCGGAAGTTATAAAATATTTACATATTTACAAATTCATATACATCAAAACTCAAGTTTTACAACACATAAAATTTATACATGATTGGCAAAATGGATTCTTCAAGGTCTACTCTCACTAGGTCTTGATGAACTCTCGGGTTCAACTCTATCCACTCTACTACCTGCGCGATTAAACACTATCGCGCTAAGCCAACGGCTTAGTAAGATAAAACATGCTAACGGTATGCTTTAATGAAATGCAATGCCACATATGTTATTGATAAGTTCAACATCATAAATATAAAGTTAACCACACAATTATGCATTTCACAAATCATAGTCATATGAGCATACCACATTTCAACATCTTTTCACATTCAACATTAATCAATCATACTCCATAACCAACATCTCATTTCATTAAACTCATAACATTATTTAGGACATTCATATAACCTTGACACCTATGGGCCCAACAAGTATTTAATACGATATTCAGAGTTCAGAGTTACTGCTTTGGTTCATAGTCACAATAATCACGCCCGTAGGCAATGTATATACATGTATCTCTATCCATGGATAGTGTAACAGACCCAGTCTCTTGGATCATCAACTCAACACATATGAGGAGATCCTCAACCCGGCAAGACTGTTACAAATCATGTATCTCATAGTGTAACAGACCCAGTCTCTTGGACCATCAACTCAACACCTATGAGGAGGTCCTCAACCCGGCAAGACTGTTACCTTTCATCATTTCTTAGGCATGCCACCCAAATCCAGAACTCTGAAACTGAATAACATATTAAACAAACAATTCATTTCCATTCTCAATTCTCATCACGTTTAGGCAAACATGCCTTCTTTCTTTCAATTACATCATCTTAGCCAATAACAATGGCTTCACATTTCATTTCACAATATAACATCTCATTATTCAAGTATATATATATATATATCTCATCCATGATCACATTATATTTCACATAGCATCATTCATAAATATCAACATTTCATTCCACATTGCTCATGAAACACATTACCATTCACAATGCACAACATAACATTGTTCAATCTCAACAATGCAATTAGGGCAAAGAACAATTGATTATAACATTCATTGATTCAAGTGTGTTTAAAGTGTTTAGGGTTAGGTTTAAGGACCAACCTACCTTTGGAGAACCAAAGCAATGCAAGAAGAACAAAGAATTAAAACCCTAACCATAAATAGTACATTCTGTTTTTTTAAACTCCATTTTATCCTTATTTTGAAAAATTGTATAAAATAATCTACTTGACTAAAAATTCTAAAATTTTTACAGAATTTAGTTTTGTATCTTAAAATCATCCCTTTAAAATTTCAGATCAAACTGAATACAAAATCTTGATCAAATAGTTCACCTAACCAGACTGCCCCAATTGCCCTGCATCCTGGCAGCAGTTCTGAACTTTGTGAATTCCATAAATCAAATTCAATCAACGTGATTCCAAATTATTTTTTTCAAATACTAAACTCACTAAGCAACAACATATCCAAAATTCGATTGGATATGATTTTTCTACATTTTATTAAAAATCACGAAATATAGCTGTCCCAGTTAAGGTACCTGCTGGAACAGGTCTAATGAAAATAATCTTTCTAAACTCATAACCATTCCAAAATCGAATCAACATATTTTTCAGTCATTCTAGACTCATAGAGGCACACCATATCAAAAATTCACTTCAAGAACATTTTTCTAAAATTAATTAAAAATCATACAAGTCACAGCCTTTACTAATCCTAAAACAGAAACAATTTCACTAAACACCAATCCTACTCTTCCATCACCAACACCAACCCAACTTCTCATCTATCAAGCAAAATCAATACTTACAATCATACCATAAGCAACTTAATCATACCACTTCAAAAGAATTGAAGAAATTAGAGAAAAGATCTTACCTTAGTTAAAAACTTCTTAAATCAACACTTGAACACTTAATCTTTCTTCAATTTAAGCTTGAAATCATCAAAACCATCACTTGTCTCTTTCTTTCTCTTTGGCTATGGAGGGCCGGCCATCAACAAGAAGAAGAAGAAGAAATGATGAAGAAAACACAAGTCAAACCTTCTTTAAATATCCACCATGTGATTTTATCCAAGCAATTACCAAAGTGCCCTTATTCACATAATTATCTTTTTGTCTTATATGTGCCCAATTAAGTAATTTACCAATCTCAAATAAATATCTTCTCTTGCATTGACCAAGCCTTTTGACCACTTTATATGTCATATATATTAACATATACACAACATATAAATTTGTCTCTAAACCCTATTTTTCCCAAAATACATATACATATACTTTCTCTTCTCAATTTCTTTTCTCTTACAATTTAACACATATATTCAATCCAATATATAACAATAACAACAACAACAATATGCAAAACTTCTAGGGCATAAATGAGGATATTACATCTTATTTGTGCTTTCATATTTTTTATTGGAGACAATAAAAATTTTAAGTGTGAGAGGAGAGCATTTACTTTGTTATTTATTTTGTTTTATTAGTGTGTTTAATGTATATTTTGTGAATTATGTTTCTTGCATGGTTGTTTGTGTTTTTCTTTGCTTGTGTTTTTGTAATTTAAAAAAAGGAATTTTTGAAAAATATATATATCCCGATTTTTCAAAAAAAAAAAAAGAAATAAAAAAAATAAAAATTATAAAAATTATAATTATAATTATTATTAGGTTTTATTTTAGTTAGCTATCTTAATTTATCTAAGATTAAGTTATTATCTTTTATTTTGAATTTAAATTCTTATCCTAGATAGATTAAGAGTTTATTTTTAATTAATAAACTTAAACATAAACAGTTTAATTAGAATTTCTTTTGTTGTTTGGTTTAGGATTAGTCTTTATTTCTCCTCTATATAAGGTTAAACTCTTATCACTTTAATACATTATTAGCATAATCTTAGAAGAGAGAAAAGATAAACAATAACAAGAAATCATTTACTTGGAGTTAGTATGGAGATGACATATGAGATCCCGAAAAGCTTTTTGTGAATCCACTTGTCAAAAACCCTGAACAACTCACTGCCTTCTATGCTTTTAGGCGTACTTATCCCGATCCTTATGAATGCACTTTTAATCTCGATGAGATAGTGAAGAGAAAAAAAACTAGAGAAAACATGAGAAAAAGTTAGATCCCAACTTGATTTGGTAATTTTAGATGAGACCTCAAGTGAAGATGATGAACCTAAGCCATTACCAACAAAGAGGAAGAGAGATAGGCCTTCTAATTTGGAGAAGAAAAAAAGGGATAGACCTCTAGAGATCCCTAAAAAAGTTCAGTTCAATGCAGTAACCATTAAGAAATAAAAGGGAGATGCTTAGAAGTCTATAATTAACTCTTATTATTGTTAGTTTGAATTAAATAATTTTTAGATTATCTTTGTTTTTACATAATTTTCTATTTTTTTTATTTTTCATTGTAGTGGATTTAAAATTTCAATTTTCAATAAATAATAGAATTTTTTCTATTCCTACTTTGCATTTTATTTGATTTTTGATCTCTACTTGCTCCTTTTTTATTTTTAAGTGAATTGATTATTATTATTTTTAGGTTCCAACTTGATAATTAAACTCTTTTAGCTAAATTGAAAATAATTTTTGATTATTTTTAATTTAATGCATGGAATGGATAATATTGTGATCTTGAAAAATTTTACATGAGGGGGCTCTGATGTCACTTGTTGGGAAAAAATTCTAAATTTAAATTAAGCCAAAATCAGTCATATTAAATCATCAAGAATATAAATTAAATATGCGAAAGCGTACCTAAATCTATATTGCCAATTGAATCCTTGAGTCTTTGTGGTTCTTGATCTTCCAAATTAATACGTATGAATTTAGAAAAAAAGTTTCTCTTTTCTAATGATGAGATATCGGAAAAAAATATAAGTATAATTAAAAAATCTAATAGAGTATCTACACATATAAATCTATGCTTTCTGATATAAATTAGACCCATTATAATTTTAAACAAATTAGATTACTTTTATTATTAGGGTCAAACCTCTCATAATAACACATACGACAAACAATTATTATATACATATATTTATCCATAAATCTAACATAAACTTTTTCAGTAAAGTTGAATTATAATCAAATATGTTAATATTTTTTTCAATCTATTTTCTTTATATTTTTTATATTTTTTAAACACGGCAATATAATCTTTCCCAATAAAATATGATTTAGTAATATTTTTCTATAAAATAAATTTTCAATAATAACTTTTCTTAATAATCTACCAAGTGACCCATTAGGGTATTAATAAACACTTAATTGAGATTTCCTAAATAGTATAAAGAGAATCTGAAAATTAATAATTCTTCCTCTTAAAAAATTATTAATGTACTGTTAAACACTTAATTTGAGATTTTAGATATGAAATTGATTAAATTAGTAAAACACGATTAATTAAAAAAAATTTAATACATGATGCTGGAATGAATATATATATATATATATATATATATATCAAAATTTTGCATATTAAATTAAATCCATCTGGCACTCTATAAATTTCCTTTTTTAATAAAATATTTTATGCATGAACAATAATATATATGAGATTTTTGCAAACTATATAATAAAATACTTTTAATATTAATTTCATATGCATGTACACGTGTTAATTATTAGCTCTTTTGAGCTATATATATATATAGGATAATTTAATAATTTAAGATCAAGTTGAGCAATTTGAGGAATAATGTTATTTTGAAGGCAAATTAGAGCTGTCAGGACCATCCAAACAATCTCTCAATCTCTGCCTCTAATTAAGATTATTATTATTATTTATTTATTACCAAATAATAAATCTATCATACTTTTTTTTTTTCCCACAAGTTGAGTATTCTGTGGATAAATTAGTTGAGTATGATGTGGATAAATTAGAATCACCGCCGCCTGAGCTTAGGTGTCTGATGCAGGATGATATTGCTGGAGTTGCATGGCCTAGATCTGTGGCTGTTTAGGTTTTGTGTCTTTATGTTAAGAATATTAGTTAAAATTTACTTTCATATAAATATTTAAATTATTTAAATAATTATACAATTTATTTTTTATAATATTTAAAAGTTAATTTTTAAAATAAGTTTAATTTTGATATCAAACCCGACTTAAATTTTGATATTATTTTTGATAATATTTAAAAGTTAATTCTTAAAATAATTTTAATTTTGATATCAAACCCGACTTAAATTCACTTTAACCTGGATATATTTCAATTCTTTATTTTAGAGAATATTTGATTACCATAATTCAACATTTCTATATAAAATTACTTTCTTTAGAAATTTGATTTCCAGAAAAATAATTTTGAAAAATTAATGAATTATTGTGTTCGATTAGAAATAAAATTATTTTAAGAAAGAAAATAATTAATTTTTATTAGAACATAAGAAAATACTAATAATATATTAAATTAAAATAATACCCTAAACTTGGATAGGTTTTATTTACTTTATTGATAAATATACTATTATATATATAAACATAAATGTGATACAAATATTCAAAATAATATAAATATATATTTTTTGTTCGAATAGTACTTAATAAATATAACATTTAGTTACTAAAATAAATGAATTTTAGTAAAATTATGTAATTTTAATTTTATTATTTGAAAAATAATACATTGAAAAAGATATTAACACTTTTTTTTAAATTTCTTTTAGATATCAATATATATATATATATATATTATACTAAATTTATAATTACTAACACTATATTGCATCATCTATCTCCCTGAAATAATAATTAATAATTTCTTTATATATTAATTAAAAAAATATTCAAATTAATATATAAGTTTTAAATTTCAAATTAAAATCTTTTAGATAAATTATAAAATAAATTAAAATTATAAATTTCAAACAAAAAAAAATGAACTTAATGTTTAAATTTTAATAAATATTTAAATATTTAAGCTTCTATTTTCAGTTAAAAATAATTATTTTATTGTTTCATATATTTATTGATATGAATTCATCAAAATATCAAGAATATTTTAAATTTATAAAGATTGAATAATTATAATCGTAAACCTTCAATTAAGTCGCATATTATTATTATTATAATTCTATAAACATAAATATTCATAATTTTGTTAAAATAAATTATTATTTATAAATTCAAGTATAGTTAAAATTATAATATTATTATTCAATTATTAATAAATTATAATTACAATAACTGACATATAAATAATGAATCATAATTACAACAATTGATATATAGGTAACAAAATTGACTATGGATGAAACTTTTTTTTTCTTTTTTTTAACTAAAATAATTAAATTTATATAAATAAAATAGAATTACAAAAAAGTCATCCAATTTGTAGCAACCATTAAATTTATAAATTATTAATATAAATTTTTAATTATGAAAAGAATTTAAATACTAATAGTTTAATTTTTTTTAAAAAAATCTTCAGTAGAAAAATAAATTAATAAGTTGAAGTATTTAGAAAGAAAGTGAGAATAATAAAAGAATTAAGTCATTATTAGATAACTTTATCTCTTTCCATCATTACTATCATTGTGCAAAGGATCAGTGATTATATATTTATAGCATTAGATAATTAATTATTTTCATATTATTTATAGTCAGTATTTCTCTCTTACAAAAATAAAAAATTATTAAATTTATAAAATTTAATATTGAAATTAAAATAACTTATATTAAATTTTTAATAACACCCACAACATTATGCGGATTCTTTTTTAAATTTGAAATTAAAGCAAAAACCACTAATTAATCTAATATTATATTTTAAGAGTGGCCAAAATCATTTAATAAAAAGATGTTGTCTAGTCAATATCTTTATATTAAATAACAAAATTAAGCAATAAACCTTAAAGCTAAATTAAATATTAAAAGGTGTTTTAAAAGTTTAATCTTATGCACAACTTTTTAGCTTTTCTTGTCCTCTTGAAGTTGATTTTTGCTTTATATGAAACTTACATAAGCAAAAGTGTAGACACACTTTAAAACATACCTATAATTTACTTGGTCTTCTCTAAATCTCACACAAATTAAAATTAAAAACTGTAAAATCTAGATTTTAATTGAAATTAAAATATGTGTTTTATCAATTATTGCTGTAAATAATTCTGCAAAAGGTTTTCCCATTTAGGCTTTTAATTTGTAATATTAGGATTGAAACACTGTATTGTACAATTGTATATTTAAATGTGGGATTTTTTTATTAACTCTTAAACCCCTTTATTTTTGAGATAAAAATTAGACTGAGAAAAAAATTAGACAACCTTCTTTCTTTCTTTCTTTTTTTTTTATAACCTTACAGAGTAAAATTAAGAAAATAAAGTACAAAATACATTTTAAAATGCAATATAAAATAATTGTCGTTTTTTTTTTGGTGTAAAGCCAAAATTCCAAACGTAGAAAAAATACAAATAGAATTTTGAGAAATTCCAACGTAATTATTATACAAATCAATAACTAATTTAATTATATTTCTTATTCCATGTTTAATATCACTTTTCCATAATCTAGCTATTTCTGAACTCTACTTTTATAAAGTCATTCATGAGAAAGTATTTATGGTTATGATTTAATTATGATTAATTTTGGGTTTGATAACAAATACATATTTAAATTCTGTCATTTTATGCCAAATTGATAGACACATTTTCTTTTTTCATTTGTTTCAAATTATAATCTATTTACTGATTTATTACATTATTTAATGTGATATAATTTTATATTTTTAATGAAAATAATTAATTTTTTTGTCCTTGTGAAATAGAAAATATGCCTATCTATTTGGTTCGGAAATAGTATATTAATTGTATCTACATTTTACGCTTAGTTATAAAAATAAATTTGAAGACAAGATAATTATAATTTAAATATGCATTTTAAAATGTTTATAATTTTTCTTTGCTTATATATATATATATATGTATATATTAATTAAATTACTCATAGATTTACTTTATTTAATCTTTTGCATGTGATTAACTATGAATATGTAAAATTTGAAATAAAATTTAGATTAAAAATTGAATAAATTTTTTGAGGGAACAAGATTGAAAAATTTGAAATTATAATTCACATGAGACTATTAGTTTTTTTTTTTTTTTTATAGAAAATTGATGTACTAAAATTTGTTCACTTAACAATATTTTTATATAAATTCTAAGAATTTATTATCTACAGGAAAAAATTAAAAGGATTTTTTTTCAAAATTAAATATATAAAACATAATTAGCCTTAATATTTGTATATAGACGTACATAACATGAAAATTTTTTCCCTAAGTATATCAACTTAATTATCTAAAGAAACGATTATAGATGAAAATTTGCACATGGATTTATGTAATAATTGCTTATTAGCTCGTTGAATGAGAATGTATCATCAGACATCACATGCACATGGTTCATGCATGTTATATTAAAATATATATATATATGATTTAATAATTAACAGATCAGGCAAAATAATAATAATAAAAATAATTAATTGTTAGGTAAAAGAAAAATATTGTTCAGTCAAGTGGTTTTGTTGAATTTAAGGTATTTATAAAAAGCCCAGATTCATTGTAGTCGTTATCTTTAGCCTTCGCTGACACATATAGTTGTGGTTTTCAATTTTTTAATTTGTATTATCAATATTTTTAAATTTTAGTTTATCTTAATATAATTTTTTAAATTTATTTTTTTATTAATATTTTTTGTTCTATTTTTCAGCTAAAAAAATTATATTTAAATTTCACATGAATCTATACATCCAAAAACAAAACTAAATTTTTTTTGTTACGTTATTTTTTTACACCCATGTGTTAAAAATATCTTGATTTTTAACTTTTTTTTTGAAATACTTAATTTTTAACTTAAATGTAAAAAATAACATGATATATATTTTTTTATTTTTAATATATAACTCTATATGGCGTTAAGTGATATCTCTTAGTTAGAAAATTTAATCGAAATAAATTAAAATTGAAGAATATTAATGACAAATGAAAGTCTAGGAATGATCAGTGAAATTAACTCAAAATTATTCTTTTTTCTTTTCTTTATATATTTTTTGTTTATGTTATTGTGGGGAATTTTTTTAATTTATTATTTATTTTATAATTAAAATGTAGATAATTAATATATAATATTATTAATGAGGTATGGATGTTCTGAAACCAATAGTAGATGAGTTATTCACATGTTTATTGAAGCTGAAGCACTTTAGTAATGGTTCATAATGGAATGTTTATTGTATGGAGAATTTGATTTTATAGTTATGCTCTCTGCAGCTTCATGTGACACATACCTTCCTTTTGCAGGCTTTCAGTTCTTCTGTTTTTCTCAAAATTATTGCACATTCTTTCTTAAAATGAAAGTTCAAAATTTAAATTTAATTTTTAATTTTATATTTGAATATATAAAAACAAAAAAATAAAACCATATTTTTTCACTACAAATATATAAACTGATATTGTAAATTATTTTTAAATTTTGTACATTAATATTTAAATAAATTAAATAAGAAAAAGCTAATTGATCAATTTTTTTCATATTTTTTTTACTTTTAAATTTCGAATTTAAAACTTTTAACAGATATCTAATCCCTTTTTTATAATAATAAATAATTAGAACAATTTGGAAAAAACAATCATATCATAATACAAGAAATTAAGAATTTTATTAACTTTTCTTAAAAAAATCTTTATAATTAAGTGTACTAAGGTATAACTTGGTAAATAAGGCATGTGTTACTTCTATTTAGATGTTGAATTCAAGTCCTCTTTTTCACATGTAATTAATTAATTAAAAAACATATGCCAAATAAAATATGAATGAAGCAACATAATAAGTCACCAAAAATATAAAATAAATGTGTGAAATCTGATCCACACAAATGGATACCCAATCCACAACACACTCACTCTCCCCTATCTAAAAATCTTAATTATTTTAAAGAATAAAATCCCAATTATGATTTGTTGGGTAATTAGAGATTATTTCATTCACTGAAACTGATTCTTTGCAGTCTTTATCTTCTTTCTTCTGTATTCAAATGTCTTTGTCAAGATGCATTTTCTGTCAGTGTAATCATTCAAATAGTTTATTCTAAAGATTTTTGGGAAAAATTAATATTAAATTTATAAATAATTTAATTAAAATTTCATCATCTTTAATTAGGTTGATTGGAAATTAAGACTCTTTCTTCTCTTTCAAAATTTTCGATTAAAAAATGAAATTTTTGTAAAGAAATTAATTATCAATAAATAATTTTTTTAAAACAAAATAAATTCTTATTAATAACTTAAAAAGTACATCTATAACATATAAATAATTCAAACATATAAAATATATATAACTAATGAAATTATTTAATATCTTTAAACTTTTTTTATATAAATAGTAAATAATTGTAATATATCACGAACAATTTAACTTTTAATGAGATATTCATTCCATCTATTATTTACAAAAATATATTAAATCATCTTTCATGTTATATAAGAAAGGATGCCTACCCTAAAATCTGAAAAAATTTTGGATCAATCGTTAATTTGACTTATAAAAATTTAATTTTTTATCTTAAGAAATGAAATGAAAGAAGAGACAATGCATATGGATTTTTCAGAAGGTAGGTCTGTGTATGTATATACAAAATGAAATGCATCAAATCTTAACTAAACATTATAATAATTAAATACTTATAAATTAAAAACGATTTGATTTGATATTATCTTATTTAGAATCTGCTATACCTGATGACAATAATTCGTATATAAATTTTGAATTTTAATAATAACAAAATTTTGTAGGCCTTTAAATATTGTTATTTTCGCATATATTTAATTTATGTAGCACATGTTTGTGTAATAAAATATTGTCATGGATATGTTATCATATTCAATTTTTTCATATCAAAGTCTAAAATTAATTTCTTTAAAATAAATATGTAAAAAAAAATACATTATAAAATATATATTAATTTCTCTCCATTTTTTCATTTTAATTAATCCTTACGCAACCCAAAACATCCCCTTTTGTTTTGTTTTTGTTTTTTTTAAATAATACCTTTTTTATCCATCACTCAATATTTTTAATTATTTATTATAAATAATTTAGCAGTCAAAAGCTGATTTGAAAAATTAGACTCCGTAGGTTAAAAAAAATAAAAATTCAAGTTCAAAAGCTCAATAAAAATTAAAAATTAAATAATATAGGGTATTTAAAATTCAAATACTCTCATATTTTTAATAGTATGGATAATAAAGAATTTTGAGTTTAAAATAATTCATATTTCAACTTAATGTGTTGGTTTAGTTGGTAAAAAAAAAGGTTTGGCAAATTAAACGAAAAATAGTAATTATTAGTTATTACGAGTCCAAACAACCATTAGTTTGAAAAAATTTATTTTCTCACAATTGATTTAAATTTAAACTATGTTACCTCTATTAAAAAATATTACTGTAAAAATATTTTTTAAATTAACTTTTTATACTGTAAAAACATTTATTAAATTAACTTTTTATACTGTAAAAATATTTTTTAAATTAACTTTTTATATTATTATTATTATATGATAAACAGTTATTATAGATTATTATAAATAATATTTACAGAATTATTATATTAAGAATAAAATATAAAAATATAATTAATAAACTAATTAGTTATAATTTTTGACTATTAATTTTTTATTTTATAATCAATATCATATTATTAAAAAATATTAAGATATATATTAAGTAAATTAGTTATTATTTATTATTTAAATATTTTTAATGAATATTTATTGATGAAAAATAAATATTCATAAATAAATAAAATTTAAAATTAAAATAAATAAATAAATAAAGAGGGAAAAATGAAAATTTTAATTGAAATCCTTGAATAGCTAAGTCCTGGTATAGATTCTGCTTTATACTTTGTTGGATAATAACATTTGCAAAAGATAAATGAAAGATTATGTCTTCTTTGTATATAGACATATTTGAATTATTAAAAGTATAAGATAAGTAATGAAATAAATTTCGTGGAAATTTCATCTTTCGATTCAAATTATTCAATGCGTAATATCCTTTAAAATTTCTTGTTTTTGGATAAGCGCTAGTTATTAGATTATACGTGGAAAAAAAAAAATACAAAAATCAGTAATTGAGATGGCTATGATTCACAAAGTATTGTTTTTTTCCTCTCAAATTAATTTTTTACTTATATATATATTATTTTTTTAAATAAAATAAATTTTAGCTCTCTAACTCTAAAGATTATAATTAAATTTAATTCAACAAAAAAAATTAAAATTAAAATGAAAAATAAAATAAACTAATATAATAAATATTTTATTATAGGACTCATCCAACTACCAGAATTTTAGCGGCCATACATAATTAATTAAATAAAATCGAAAAGATTTTCATTTTATTCTTTCATTTTTTTTTAACACCTTTTTTTTTTTTTCTTTTTTAGACATTAAGAAGAGTTAATAATAATCAAGATGTCTATCTATAACTAGTAAGTGAATTGCTTGCGAGTGAAGGCAAAATGGCTTGTATGTGAATGTTGAACATTAGAAACAAAGTCATTTTAACCATTGAGGTCTGTTTTTAGTTCTAGTAATATCCCTAGTGGGCTAGCATGATGGATTTATAGGAGTTGGAAGGTAAGATGAGGAAGGGACAGAAGCATTAGGTGAAAGATGAGGACAAGAAGAAGAAACAACAGTATTAGGAACTGAAACTACTATATTAACAGTAGAGGGAGATTCAGGAAGTAGAATGTTGTAAAGTTTGGTCTAAAAATGATAGAAGCAGAAATAGAAGGAGAAAAATATCAAATTGAATAGGAGATACCAGAGGCAGAATTGGTGAAGTAGTATTGAATCATAATATAGAAATGGAAAAGAATTTTCATAAAATATCACATCTCTAAAATTTAAAACGGAGTGAGATTGAAGATTTAAAAGCTTTTAAGCTTTTTGCCCAGGCACATATTTAACTAAAACACATTTAATTGCCTTAGGGTCAAATTTATCTCTGTTCTGTTTTGTGATGGTTGCATAGCAAAGATACCCAAAGACTCTTTAAAAATTGATAATCAGGTTTTCCATTATGAAGTTTCTCATAAGGGGTCTACTAATTCAAAATAGATGTGGGTAATTTATTTATAATAAGGGTAGTAGTAAAAATGGGCAAGCATATTAGTTTGAAACATAAGGGTTCTAGTTACATCTAAGAGGTGTCTATGCTTCCTTTCTATGATTCCATTTTGTTATAGGGTGTAAAGGGTGGTTTTCTTATGAATAATGAAAAATTCTTAGGTAGATTTGGGTCATAGCCCCACTTATGAACCAAATCAATTATAAATCGTGATTTAAAAAAAATTAATTTGAATTATTTGTTTAAAAATATTATAATTCAAATTATAATTTATGATTAGTATGGTCTATGAGTAGAAACATATATCAGGTTCATATAAGAATTTTTCATGAATAATATTGAAGTTGGACAAAAGATTTTGATAAGTTCTGTTGGTAAGCTCTGTTCCATTATAGTCCTAATTTATTTCACATCAATAAAGAATTGAACCTTATAAAACATAGAGAGAAATGTTGCATGTACACTACAATTTCAGTTTAATTTTTGTTTCAACATAAATGTCCAGGTGGCTCTACTGAAATCATAAACTAGAGTTAACACATAATTGGCCCCTAGTAAAGAAGAAACTCTGTATATGAACTAATTCAAAGATATGGTTGGTTTTACTATTACTAGTTGGAAAGGGCAGCCTGTGTTATTTGAATAAAGGGCAGATATCACAAGTCTAAGCTTTATATATATATATATATATATAAAATAGAAGATATAAGTGGCAAGTTAAGAAGCTTTTTATATGAACTGTGTCTTAATCTTCTATGCAACAACTCATAGGACAAATAAGAAGAAACAAAATTAACATCATAAGAATGATAGGCAGCTATATCATTCAAAGCAACATATTTACAAGCATTATTATTAGAAGCAGAAAAGAAAGTATCTGTCTCAATAACATTTAAGACAATTTATTGATCATTTTGATATAGTTTTATTATACTTACAAGAAAGCTAGAATTGTCAAGGATGAATAATCCATCATGCAACTTGCCCACAACTATAATATCCCTAGTTAATATTTCTTCCTTTTAAAAAATTATTAATGTACTATTAAACACTTAATTGAGATTTTACATATGTTTTTTGATTAAATTAAGAAAATGTGATTAATTAAAAAAATTTAACACATGATGCTAGAATGAATATATATATATATATGTATATTTTGCATATTAAATTAAATCCATCAGGCACTCTATAAATTTCCTTTATTTAATAAAATATTTTATGCATGAACAACAATATATATGAGATTTTTGCAAACTATATAATATAATAGTATTAATATTTATTTTATATGCATGTACACATATTAATTATTAGCTCTTTTGAACTATATATATATATATATTATAATTTAATAATTTAAGATCAAGTTGAGCAATTTGAGGAATAATGTCATTGTACGTGTGAAGGCAAATTAGAGCTGTCAGGACCATCCAACCAATCTCTCAGTCTCCGCCTCTAATTAAGATTATCATTATTATTTATTTATTACCAAATAATAAATTTATCGTACTTTTTTTCCCATAAGTTGAGTATTCTGTGGATAAATTAGTTGAGTACGATGTGGTTTACGTTGCCATATGAATTATTATTAAAAAATATGTTAAGAATATTAGTAAAATATATTTTCATATAAATATCTAAATTCTAATTTTTAAAAGCTTGCAAATTTATTTAATGCTGAGGAAGTAAATATGATAAAGAGTATCCCTTTCAGTCGTCGAAGCCAGTGGCGGAACCACCATGGAGTCGTGTGGGGTCACACGATCCCCCCTCACCGGCAGCAAGAAGGAGGGAGGCGTGATCTGCGTGAAGGCTTGGGAAACTCAGCCCCCGTTGAAGGGGGGCTGAGTTTCAGAGCATTTGCAGCGAGGGGTAGACGAACCCCTCGCTGCAAATATAATTTTATTTTTTTTAAATTAGTCCCTGAGGGACTAAATTTTTTTTTAAAATAAACCCCTGGCGAAACGGCGCCATTTTGCCAGGGGTTTACTTAAAAAAAATAAACTGGCCCAAGCGAAATGACGCCGTTTCGCTTGGACCGGTTCAAAAAATAAAAAGGGCTGCGTCTTCCCTTCTCCTTCCCTCTCCCTGTCTGTTCCCTCCCCAACCCCAAAACACAGCCCGGCGCCCGCAGCAGCAGCACCCACCCAGCCAGCCGCAGCACCGTCGACCACCGCCATCCACGACGACCACTGCCATCCACGACGACCCCCCCTCGGTAAATTTCTGGTTCCGCCACTAGTCGAAGCAATGTTGAAGATGTTATTGCATGGCATTATGATAAGAAGGGCAGATATACAGTTAAATCAAGGTATCATTTAGCTTGTGAGTGCTATGAACAAAGGGTCGATTCTCATCTTTATGATCGACCTTGGGATAAAATATGAAGACTAGACATTCCAAGGAAGGCCAGGGTTTTCATGTAGAGAGCTGTGAGAAATTTGCTTCCAACTAAATCTCATCTAGTGCAAAGAGGGGTTGATATGGATGTTATTGCATGGCATTATGATAAGAAGGGCAGATATACAGTTAAATCAAGGTATCATTTAGCTTGTGAGTGCTATGAACAAAGGGTCGATTCTCATCTTTATGATCGACCTTGGGATAAAATATGAAGACTAGACATTCCAAGGAAGGCCAGGGTTTTCATGTAGAGAGCTGTGAGAAATTTGCTTCCAACTAAATCTCATCTAGTGCAAAGAGGGGTTGATATGGATGAATGTTGCACCAGCTGTGGTGGGGTGGAGGATATCAACCATGTGTTCTTTAACTGTCCATAGGTGAAGACCTACTGGGATTTGACTGATTTGAGCTTCATAGTTGTGGTTGACTGCTTTGATAACTTTGATAGCTTCTTTTTTCAAATATTGCAGGAGAAGCCAATTGATGAGGTTTAAAGAAATTTTGGTATGCACGTAACTCTAGATCATGGCACAATATAGATGCTCCAAGCTCTGATGTTGTTGCTTCTCAATGTAAATTTTCAATTATTAAATATAAAATTTTAATTATTAAAAGAATTTAAATACTAATAGTTTAACTATTTTTTTAAAAAAGAACTTTAATAGAAAAATAAATTTAGGGGTTGGAGTATTTGAAAAGGAAATGAGAATAATAAAAGAATTAAATCATTATTAGAAGGCTTCATCTTTTTTCATCATTACTATCATTGTGCAGACGATAAGTGATTATATATTCATGACATTAGATAATTAATTATTTTCACATTGTTTATAGTCAATATTTCTCTCTTATAAAAAAATATTTATTAAATTTATAAAACTTAATATTGAAATTAAAATAACTTATATTAAAATTTTAATAACATACTGTAGACCCTTAATTTTTGACCCAGTCCGGTCCAATATATTTTATTTAGTCCAAAATAATTTTTGCATTGTCTAATATATTTTAATTGGTCTAAAATAATTTTTATTATCTTAATTAAATAATTTTTGTTTTAGTATCTAATTTTTATTAATAAAAAATAAAAATAAAAATAAAAAAAATCTGCGACAGAAAAATTGGCGATGAAAAAATCGTCGCCGAAAGTCAGTGAGGGCCCGTGGGCATTTCGCCCGCAGAAGTTGCCTGCAGCCATTTCGCCGCAGAAATCTCCTGCGGGCGAGCTATTTCGCCCGCAGCCAACTGCGGTAGCTTTTTCGCTAGCGCAATTTTTCCTACAGCAATTTTTAAACTCCTGAGCAATTTTTTCACAGTAGTTTTTTTTCGCCAGCGAAATTTTTCGACGCAAATTTTTTGAAACCTAATGCAATTAGGTTTCGGTTTCCTTTTCTTAATAAATAATGTATGCTGTGAGCAACCGGGAAAAAACCATAAAAAAAACTTCTATAAATAAGGAGGCAGAAAAAGGAAAAAAGGAAGCAGAAATTGGGACGAAATTGAGGATTTTGAAACCGAATCTGTGAAAGAAAACTTTAATCAAGCTGATTTTTTGAGAGCAGAAAAGCAATTCAAACCATTCATCAAAGGTAGCAACTGCCTTTGTTTTTGTTCATCCAAGAAGAATTATTTTTGGAAAAACCATCAAAAGGAGGTATGTATTAATTGTTATATTTTTTTCACAGTAGCTTAATTCATGAAATTATGTTCTTTTAATTCAAAATCCCATAACCTAAACCCTTTTGTTCAAAGTTTAAAAATCTTAAATCATGGTTTTATTTTCCAAAAATTTAAAGCTATTAGTTTTATTTTTTCAAAACCCCAAAACTCTAATTTACTTTCCAAATTATCAAAACCCTTAAATTATGTTCTGTTTCTTTTCAAAAAGCCCTAAAACATCTTTTCTATTTATAAAAACTTTAATTCGTTGGGTTTACTTTCATGAACTTCATAAAATTATCAATTGATTTACAAATTCTAAAAAATTAATTCTAAAGAACACTAAACCTTAATTCTAAAGAACACTAAACCATAATTCAACTTTAGAATCAAAACAAGTGAACCCTAATTCCTTTAAAACCTTAAATCTTAATTTTTTCTAAACCCTAATCCTTTAAAACTTTAAAAACTATAAAAACACAAACATTTTAATTTCACACAGTAAACTTGAAACCATAAATTAAAAGTGTTTTAAAGAGTCCAAATTCTAGTTTCACGATTTTTACATCATAAACCCTAGTTTGGTTAATCAAAGAGTCTTACCAACCTTTTAAAACATAAAATCCTCAATCTATTTTATTTCTCTTAAAATCACAGTAGCCTAATTCTATAAAATCCAAAACCCTAAACACATGAAATAAAGGACTCAAAATGAAAACAGTAGCTATAATTTAGATTTTTATTTGCCTTGTTCAATTTTATATTTGATTATGCTTTGATTTATTTTATATGCTTTAATTTATTTAAGTTCAATGCTTGATTTATTTAATTTATCATGTATGGATGTTTATTTTATATTTTGATTAATAGCTTTGATGAATGATTTATCTATGGTGAATGGTTATTTATTTTATCAATTTATTTAGATTTCCAAATGTTGTAAGAGGTATGTTTTCACTTTGTGGGTACCTCATTAATCAAGTTCTATGTAATTTAAATTGCTTTTATATTTTAGACTAATGTAAATGACATATTTCTACCTTTCGGTGGGTGTCATTTATGCTTGAACTTAAATAAATGAGTTGCTTCAAATTTAAATCTAATAATATTTAAGCTTAGGGTTAAGTCACCTTTATTGATTTACTATGAATTTGTTAAAGTATTGATTTAACTCAGTTTCTCTTTGATTAATAGTTAGATTCTCCTAAATCAAGCTTTAGTCTCTCTCAAGTACTAAACTTATATCAATTTAATCTTTTCGTCTACTCTTGTGATCATAAATAATCAAACCAATTTATTAGGTTTTGTAAGAATCTTGAATCAATCTCTTAAGTGTTAACCTTATCTTTAAGTGAAAACTTTCCTAAGATTATTATCTTCTTAGACTAATATTATACTTTCACTCTCGCTCCATCGCATAACATCTCAATTCAATTAATTACTGACTAGATAATTAATGCATTAGGATCAAAAATAGCAAAATAATCAATGATAAACTTAATTAATCAAATAAGCATATATTATTCCATAATAGATTCAATATAAAAGACTAAGACTAAATAAGATTCAGTTCCTCATAATTGAAATAAAAACACTACAAACATTAAAGACAATATTTAAAAAGATAATTTAAATAACAAGAAAGATCAAACTCCAATTTTTTGGATTGAAGAAGAACTCCACTTGCAACTTGAATCTCTTCCTTGAACCTAGTTTCACTCTTCTGTCCAAAGAAATTCTAAAACTAGAATTTATCTAGTACAATCTTTTATCTAAACTTCAATCTCACTTCCATGCCTGAAACCTTGAGAGGATGGTTGTTTATATAGATAGGTTTGAAGATTCTTGGTAGAGAAAAGTTGGCAATGTTGGAGTACAACTGTTTTGTTCTTCATTTTTCTATTTTTTTCAGCTTAAAGTCATAAAAATATGCCCTATGGCTTGGCATTGGAGTGCGATAGTTGTGACCTGGGTGGATATAGAATGTTTCGAGAAAATTTTTAGCAGTAAATGGTAGCTAAACACCCTACGGTTGTGGTGTTTGAATCCCATAACTGTGGCTTTCATTTAGAATCTGAAATTATGACTTTTCTTCTTTCTTTTAAATTCTGATTTTTCTTCTTTCTCTTTACTTGGACAGTAAGCAAACACATCCCATGGTCATGGTGTTTGAATGCCATGACCATGGCTTTTATTTCTTGTCTGGAATTCATTTTTTTCTTCTTCTTTTAATGTGGCAGACTCAATTTGAAGTCCAGGATGATGGCCATGAAGAGCCATGGGCATGACTTTTGATTTTTCTTCATTTTTGCATATTTTTCTTCAATTTTGTATCACTTAATATTAAAAACCTTGTCTCTTGCCTTTCCAAGCTAAAATAAGAGAATTTGAACTTAAACAAAGAAAATCCATCAAATTCAATTTGAAAACAGCTAAAATCATGGTTAGAATTATCCAAAATATGAATCAAAATTTCACTATATCAAGAAGCTTCTAAACTTTTAATTAAACCCCCTAACACTTTAAGTGTGTCTTTTAAAGTATAATTAGTTAATTTTATAGAAAAAAGAGTTTAAATTGAGTTTAAATTAATAGAGAAACTGAGTTTAAATTAATAGAAAAAATGAAAAAAACTCTCTTAACAATCAAGTTTACTTACAAAATCATATTTATAGGTTTCAAATATTCTTTTAAGTAGCTAGGCTTTAATTAAAGCATGGGATAGTGCAACACATAAAATTTTAAAAGTTTAATTAGATGATGCTTCCAACTATCGATGAGTGATTAGAAAAGAAGGGGCAATTAAGTGATAAGAATGAAATTAATTTTGGTGAACTCAGTCCCAACTACATCTCATCTTAACATTACAACATGAGCTAATTACACAAAGAAACCTTGATTGCATCCAACAAAACATTTCCAGTAGTGAAAGGCCATCTTTAAAACCACTTTCTTTTTTCAAATTCATAATATAATAGTTCATAAGAACAGCACAATCATACAACTATGAAATAACAAGACCCAATCAATAAATACATAATCAACCCATTAAGAAGACAATAACAAATTGGGACTCAAAGGAATCAAACATATTTTTTTATTGCTATCAGTAACTTTTTTTGCAGTGGTTTATGGATAATAAAAAATTACGAGAGTGTATATATAGAAGGATTATGAGTGCTTCTTTTTCTTTATAATAATCAAAGTGGGGAAAAAAGAAACACTCTATTTGCAAGCAATTTCTGTTTTATTGGATTGTGTAATCTATTTCTAATTCTAACTGATGCCTTTTGCTAACATTAAAAAAACTAATATCGGGTAAGTATAATATTTTCAGCTTAGTTCATTAAAAATCCTTATTCTACCAATATATTTGTTCAATTCCCTTGCACTACTAACATATTTTTCCAATTGCCTTGCACTAGTATGATTTATTGCCATTGCTAACACATGTATTTTGCAATATATGTAAAGAAACAGGGGCGACTTAGTAATGGAGGAGATAGCTTAAAAAAAAAGAAAATTAATTTTCTTTTAAAGCAATTTCTGAACTAACCCATGATGATTACTATATATGTCTTTAAATATATACTATTAATAAGCCTCCAAATCTAGCTATCTATATTAGTTCTTTATAGTTTCTAAACCAATTTCCCTTTACCTTCTATTCAATATAATCTCCCATGACAAGTAGTGATGACGAACTTAGATGCCTAGCTAGCATTCCCATTTCCATTTGAAAAAAAAAAATCTACATCTACAGATAATGTATAATAGCATATACATACAAAGATACCTTATCTTGGAACAACAACACTTATCAATTCAAACAAAATTGTCCAAATGTGATATCTATGTTTGATGCCTCGTTATCGACAGTAGCAAAGGAAAACCCAAAAAATCAAACTTATTGTAAAATCGAGGGACTCGTAGAAACCCAGAGAAAAGTAACTAAGCCCACACAAATATATAGCGAGAGAAGAAATTAATTTCATGAAAATACTAATCAGAGCAATGAAGACATTTCAAAGGATGAGAGCCATGAAAGAGAATCAAACAAGGAATCAAAGAACTTTAATGGGCATCAAAGGCGTTATCTCCCTCTACTCTTTGAAACACCTACCCTTCCCCTTAAACTTTGCATTTACTCAAAACCTTAAAACCTCCAACATAGAAAGAAAGGGTAATTTCTAGGGTTGTTCACATAACCCGTGAGCTCGAAAAACCCGACCTAACCTAGTCGAGTTGAGCCAGGCTATAACAGGAAATAATGAGTTTCGGTCTAAAAATTTATAACCTAAATTTTTTGGGTTGAGCCTCGGACTCGAGAATAATTTGCAGGGTTAACCCAGCCCAACCCAATTGTTATTAATTTTTTTTTATTTATCCTTACCCAAAATCGTACCATTTTAGCTAAGTATAATACTCCTCACCTCTCTCATGTTGAACTCATACAGACTCACACACACAGCCTCACACCTCTCTCTCTCTCTACCTCATTGTCTCTCGCTTGATCTCCTCCGAGCTAGCTAGTGCACAGTGGCCACCGACTAGTAAGCAGCAAATCATCGACCTTCCTTGCTCGACCTCCTCTGACGCCAATGATTGTAAGGTAAGTAAGCTTTCTAATTTTTTTTTATTTTTTAGTTTTTTTTTCATTAACACTTATTTAAGTTTTTTTTTCATGAATTTGTTTTGTAGGCTTTTAATATGTTATTAAGGCATAATTTGTCACTCAATATCTCAAAGTGACAGTGGCCTAATTCAGGTTAGGGTTTTCACATTTTAATTTAGGGTTTTTTATTTAGGGTTTTTAATTTAGGATTTCAATTGGTTTTTTTTAGTTTGTGAGCATTTTTTATTTAAATTTTATTAAAATTTATTGAATGTTATGAATTTTAAGCATATAAATATATAATTGTAAAATAGCAAGAATTTGAGTTGTGTAATTTTATTGATTTGTTTTGATTATTTTTTTTAAAATAGCAAGAAGTAGATGGTTGATTAGAAAATTAATTAAGTCAAAGTTTGTGCAAGAGTGCATGTCTAGTTAAATTAAAAAAGAAAAAAAAAAGCAAGAAAGGATTAGAAAAGAACATATTATTATTAAAATGGCTTTTAAGCACCAACTAATTGTAATTAAAATTTGTAAGTACCATATAATGGGTTTTCAAAAGAAATCAAATAAGAATGCATCAACAATTGGCTCATTGGTTTTGGATTTTATTATATTATTTTTGTTTTTAAGTAATGTGGGGCAAGCAAAAATATTTATATTTTGCAAGTAAGATTATCTAATTGTTTTTTTTTTCTCCCTTTGTGTTGTGAAGAATTGCAGATGGATACTTCTGAAAGTCTTAATGATAGTGTTCCCTCCTATACTCTCATTGATAATATTGCCTCCCACCATCCTATGGATAGTGTTGCCTCCCAAATTTCTACGGATGATAGTGTTACCCCCCAAAATACTAGTGCTAGTATTCCCTCCCAAACGGAATGTGTTAAAAGAAAAATCCCCCTTAAGAACAAGCCGGATGTTTGGGAACACTTTACTAGACTTTCTTTGGATAAAACAAAGGGAGAACATAAAGTTGCATGTAATTATTGCATAACAACTTATGCCGCTGATCCAGTAAAATATGGCATCAATACTTTAAAAAGACATTTATTGAGATACGTCAAGTATCCATACAATGAAAAAAAAATAGTCTATTTTATCTTATACACAGAAAGTCAGTGGAGTGGAGGGCAGTGTCACGGGTGAAAAAACATTAATTGCACATAAATATAGCTTAAAGGATTGTAGACATACCTTGGTTGGATTCCGTAAGTTATTGAACTAATTAGAGCCCAAATTTCTTATCCCATCAAGGATAACAATTGCTAGGGATTGTTACAAACTGTATCTTTCTGAGTGTATGCAGTTGAAAACCTTCATTAAGAACTCAAAATCCCATGTGTGCCTCACTACTAATACATGGACTTCAGTTCAAAATCTAAATTATATGTGTTTGACTGCTCATTTTATAGATGAAAATTAGATGTCACGAAAAAGAATTTTGAATTTTTGTCCAATTGAAAATCAAAAGGGTGACACCATTGAAAAAACAATTGAGAAGTGTTTGTCTGCTTGGGATATTGATAAGGTGTTTACCTTAACTATGGATAATGCTAGTTCAAATGATACTGTCATTTCATATATGAAAAGGAGACTAACTAGTTGGAATAAGGCTATATGTAATGGAGAATACATGCATATGAGGTGTTGCGCTTATATTTTAAATTTAGTAACTGATGCATTGAAAGAACTTCATAACTCTATCATTTCAATTCGTGATGTCATTAGATATGTTAGATCATCTCCTGCACATTTGAAGAAATTTAAAGAATATGTTGAGATGGAAAAGATTCAAAGTAAGAGCCTTTATGTTTAGACGTTGCTAGTAGGTGGAATTCCACTTATAAAATGTTAGATCGTGCTTTGAAATTTGAGAAAGTGTTTGAAAGGATGTTGGAGAATGATGGGGGCTATCAATCTTATTTCATTTAAGATATTAAAAATTCTCGTCTAGATTTTATGGATTGGGAAAATGATGGAGCATTTATTTATTTTTTGAAAGTGTTTTATGATGCTACTTTGAATTTTCTGGTAGTTTGTATGTGACATCCAATACTTCCTTTAGGGAGATTCTTTTCATACAAAGTATGTTAAATAATAGTTATAAATCTAAAGATATTTATATAGTGGACATGGCAAAATAAATGTAAGAAAAGTATGATAAATATTGGGAAAATGTTCATAAATCGAATCCTTTGATAGGAGTGGTTGTGGTATTGGATCCTCGATACAAACTTGAATATGTCGAGTTTAATTATGAGCTAGGTTATGAGAAAGCAATGAGTAATACTATGGTGCAGAAGGTTAGAACTGCTTTGGATTAATTATATTAGTTTTATTCCATTGATGTCGCCAAGAATGGGGAGAATTCTTAGCAAACTTCTAAGAATGCTGGAAATGATGAAGCAGATAAACCTAATTATCGTCTAAAATGGCAGCAAAATAAAAAGGTCAAGATTACTTCAAAAACTAAAACTGAAATTGATAAATATTTAGCTGAAGATTTAGAAGAAGATACAACTACTTTTGACATATTGCATTGGTGGAAGATGAATGCATACAGATACAAAGTTCTTTTCCCTTATAGCAAGTGATGTTTTAGTTATTTGTGCATCCACAATGGCATCTGAATCTGCATTTAGGATAACTGGACATGTAGTTGATGAATTTAGGAGTTCTTTGTCTCAAAAAAATGATAGAAGTATTAATTTGTACTCAGAATTGGCTACGACCTAGAAAGTTCAATTTTGATCTAATTAATCAAGATTTTATTCAATTTGAAGAATAAGATTTGGTAATTAGTGGTATGTTCTTTCTTTTATTTTATTTTTTTGTAATTTATTTCTAATTACATACTTGATACTATTATTTAATTTGTTAGATTTATTTTCTTTTTTAAGATATTGGAAGTTGTATAACGGAAGAGGCAGCAAGCGCAAGAAAAGGCATATGCGCAGTTGCGACAATTGATTAACTGATGAATTTATTTATTGTATTGCAAATTTTTATTTGGACTATATGTAATATGTTTGTAAAACTGGACAATGTTAGTGTTCCTATTGTGTATGTTTGTGTTTTGTTGTATAACTATTATTGCTTGGACTTGAAAACCTTTTTACAATTTCTGTTGAAGATTAATTAGTAATAGAGAAGTGATGTTTGATGTGGATTATAATGATGATTTGATAGTTATTAGTTATAATTGTTATTGCTTGGACTTGAGACTTTGAGTGGTGGTGTAAAACTGAACAGGTTATCTTCCTTATGCTTATTCTTATTTTGTGTGTATGTATTTTGTTGTAATACTATTTATTGGATATGTGATTGTAGATATTAATGGTTTGATAGTTATTACTTATTAGTTATTTAGTTACTATTGGATATGTGATTGTGGATGTAAATGATTTATTTAGTTTAATATATTTAGCATAATGAAAAAAATAAACAATTACAATAGAATATTTAGTTTAATATATTTTGCAAATTTAGAAGAACCAACAATTATTTGCATTTAAAAAATCAATTAAAAGTAAAGAAAATCTTAAAAAAATTAAAATGTTTGGGCACAAGAGGCCTAACCCGCGGGCCCGAGTGGCCCGAACTAGCCGAGCCACAGGTTCGGCCTTAGGCACAAAGCTGAGGCTCAAAGTCAGTTCGAGCCGAGCTCTGGGCCAGGGCTAAACCTAGCCCAGCTCGGCCCATGAACAACCCTAGTTTTTTTTTATCAAACTGACAGATTAAATGAGATAAGGAAAGGTGATGGTATGAGCAAGATGAAATTTGGTAAACAATTAGGATTTTTGCAAAGATTAATTGGTAATGAAGGAGAATAATGTGAGAAGAAAACGCAACAATATATTTTGAAAAATATAGAGCTTTTTTTCTTTAATTTCAAAATTATCAAGTTTTGTTTTTAGAGTCAAGGGCATTATGGTAAAAAAAAGAGTTTATTTATAATTAATGGGATCTATAAAATATTAACTTCTAACAAAAGGGTATTTTTTAAGTTAAATTCCTACCCTCCAATTATATAAGCCTTTATTTTCACCTCTTCAATCACCAATCATAGAAGGCCAATAGACATATAGCTTTATGCAATATGTTAAAACTTAAAATTAAATAATAATAATAACAACAACAACAACAACAATAATAATAATTATTATTATTATTATAAAGAAAAAAAATTATTGCAATGGCTACGTTATTATATATAGGTGAAAATACAAATTGTAAAATTAATCCTAGTAATTTTTTCTGAAAATTATGCTCTTTATTAGATTTTTAATTTAAAAATTTTATATAATTTATTAGGAGTTATTATTATATAAATATATAAAATAAATTCAAATAAACTTATAAAAATTATCATATATATAATAAATTCATAATAAATTTTGCATATACTATATGAATATAATAAATTTATAAATTGATAAGAAATTTTTAATTAAAAAAATTAAAATCTAATAAATTTTGTAATTTCTTAATTTTTTGGGAATTTTATAAAAAATCATTTTTTTTACTATTGGCGTAAAGAGTAAAGAATCGATCCTGAAATAATGTATACTTAACGCTATCAATAACAACAACAACAACAACAACAACAAAACCTCAATCCCAAGTTACTTGGGGTCGGCTATATGAATTCTTCTTTTTCACTTAGTTTAATTTAGGGCTATCTCTTTCGATAAATGTAACAAAATAAGATCATTTTGGACCACTTTTATTTAGGTTAGCTTCGGTCTAACTCTACCTCTCTTAGCTATATCTACCTTAATCTGTTCGATCTTTCTAACCGACACATCACTAGGTCTTCACTTCACATGACCAAACCATTTCAATCTATGATATCTTATTTTATCCTCAATAGGCGCTACCCCCACTTTTTTCTCTAATACATTCATTGCAGATTCTATCCATTTTGGTGTGTCCACACATTCATCTTATCATTCTCATTTCTGCAATATTCATCTTACTCATATGTTGTGTTTTTATTGCCCAAAGTTCACTACTATACATCATCACAGGCCATATAATAGTGAGATAAAACTTTTTTTTCAATTTAAGTGGCATCATTCGGTCACATAGAACACCTGTAGTAGCCATGCACTTCATCCAACCAGCTTTAATCCTATGACTTACATCTTCTTCACACCCTCCATCCTCTTGAAGAATAGACCCAAGGTACTTAAAAAGATTACTACGAGGTACTGCCGCTCCTTCTACAACAACTTCGCCTCCTCCTTCATTCACGTTCTCAAATCTACAATGCATATATCTATCTTAGTTATACTTAGCTTAAAATATTTAAATTCCAAAGTACTTCTCCATAACTTTAACTTTTGATTTACCCCTACTCGAGCCTCATCTATTAACACAATATCATCTGTAAATATCATGCACCAAGGAATATCATCATGTATTTGCTTTGTTAACTCATTCATGATCAAAGCAAAGAGGTAAGGGCTCAAAGCAAAACCTTGATGTAACCCAACAGTATAAATACTAGTGATGGATCCATCATATATATCCTTCAAGACTTGAATATATCTTATAAATATCCCCCTATACTCTAGGACCCACCATAAAACTTCTCTAGGAACCCTATCATAAGCTTTTTCTAAGTCAATGAAAACCATATGTAAATCCTTTTTCATATCTCTATACTTTTCCATCAAATTTCTAATAAGAAAAATAGCTTCCATAGTGGATAGACCAGGCATAAAACCAAATTGATTTAGAGAGATTCAAGTATCCAAACACAAACAGTGTTCCACAACTCTCTCCTACAGTTTCATAGTGTGACTCATAAACTTTATACCTTTGTAATTTGAGTAATTTTGGATAAAACTAGGTACCAAATAGCTTCATCTCCATTCATCAAGCATTTTCTTTGTACTTATAATCTTATTAAATAAAGTCGTCAACCACATAACTCCTACATCTCCCAGTCATTTCCAAACTTCAATGGGTATTCCATCCAATCCACATGCTTTACCAACTTTCATTTTCTTCAAAGCTTCCTTAATTTTAGAGAACTTAATCCATCTAGTGTACTTCACATTTTTTTCAGTTTTGTCATCCAGACCATCAATGCATCCACTATGATTACCATTAAGAAGATCCTCAAAATAACTTCATCATCTTTCTTTGATATCCTCCTCTTGTACTAAAATACCATTCCCTTCGTCTTTGATGCACTTTAGTTGATTTAAATCTTGACATTTCTTTTTCCTTATTTTAGCTAATTTATAGATAGTTTTTTCTTCTTTTTTGTTCTAAACTTCTCATACAAACTCTCCAAAGATTATGCTCTTGCTTGACTAACTGCCTTTTTAGCCTCGTTTTTTGCTTGTTTATATTGTTCAAAAGCATGATTGTCACTATACTTCGGCAAACTCTTATACCATTCTTTTTTACTTTTTACCACTCTTGTACTTCCTTATTCCACCACCAAGACTCCTTTGAAGGATGTCCACATACCTTTTTAGTTACTCCTTTAATTATTCTAGATATGTTCACCCACATATCATTTACTGACATATTCCCATCCGCCTCCCAATCCCCAGCTTTAACCAACTCATCTTTAAACATCAATTGTTTTTCACCTTTTAAAATCTACCACCTAATTTGGGACTTCTATTTCTCTTTGACCTACTTGTCCACCTCTTAAATGTAATATCCAAAACCATTAACCTATGTTGAGTGGTCAAAGCCTCACCTGGGATAATCTTGCAATCCTTGCATCAGGTTTGATTGGCTTTTTCTAGTGAGAATGTAGTTAATCTGGCTTCTATTTTGCCTACTTTTAAAAGTTACTAGATGGGATTCTTTTTTTTTTTTTTATAAAATATGTGTTTGCCAAAATTAAATCATAGGTTACGGAAAAATCAAGGATAGTCTTGCCTTCTTCATTTCTAAAACCAAAACCAAAACCTCCATGTACATTCTTAAAACCTACTTTATCTTTTCTTACATGTCCATTTAAGTCTCATCTTATAAAGATATTCTCATCATTCGGAATCCTTTACATAAGTTCATCCATATCCTCCCAAAATTTTTGCTTGCTCTCCCCATCCAATCCAACTTAAGGGGCATATGCACTAATTATATTAATAGTCTGTTTATGTATCACAAGTTTTACTTAAATGATCTTATCCCCTATTCTTTTCACTGCCATAACTGTCTCTTTTAGGTTCTGATCTAAAATTATACCAACTCTATTCTTATTTATATTTGTTCCTGTGTACCATACTTTATTTCATATATTCTCAACTTATTTACTCTTTCTTCCAACCATTTAGTCTCTTGAATGCAAGCAATACTGATTTTTCTTCTCTCCATAGTATCGACAAGTTCTCTCAGTTTACCTTTAAGAGATCCAATATTCCAAGTTCCTATTCTAATCTTACCTTCCACCTGTTCTTTCTTAAGTCTCTTCCTATAGAAGCCTTTACCATTATTTGAACATATAGTTCTCACAACACTCGTATTTTGGACTAACTTCATTATCCACACCCGTCCTTGATGTGGAAACCCTAGCTTATTTGGCACCACATCCAGGCGCCGACATGGTGCGTCACATTCGAGGAACGCTCTACACCCTTACTTATTTCTCTCTACATCCGGGCTTCGATATAAAGCGTTGTAAGTAGAGGACGCCCCAACGAAATTATCATTAGAATCCATATAATGATATATGACAAAAATTTTATGCCGATTATCACCTACCGCAACCCTCCTTCTTTATTCGAGCTTAGAACCGACTATGCATGAAAAACTCATGTATAGGTAGAGTTAATGCATACTTAATGCTATACTATATTTTAATATGTATAGATCTTAGCATTTAAACATTAATCAATAATTAGTGATCAATCGCTAATAATTAATTTTTTATTTTATATATTTAAATCTTATTGATATTTTGAATTAGAAATCTTTAAATTTAGAGACAATTCTAATACTATCAAACTAAAAACTTATTAATTAGTAAAGTAATTACAACTGTATATCAATTTAAATTGATACATTTTTATTGATAAATTTTTTTAAAATATTATTGAATAATTAATTAATTAATTAAGGGTTTCAAGCAAATATTGATCTTTAGTCATATTTCTACAAATAATCAAAATTAAGAAATTAAGAAATTGAAATTACCCAAGTCAATTACATGAATTAGGAATAAAAATATATCCAAGTTTTGGAAAAAAAAAAAAAAGAGTATATGGTAAGCTTTTGCTCTTATGTCACCGACAAACAAATTTCAAAATTTTTTACTATTGATATAATGATTTATATTCCAATATTTATGAAAAATGTTAGAGGGAAAGCTAATTTAAAATCTATCAAAATAAGCCCAAACAATGAAATATTACTATTTTCATATGCACTTTTATTTTTTATTTTTTCTTATCATCATAGACATGGTTAAAAATATTAAGATAGAATTTAATACGAGTAAAAAAAGAAATCCAAATATTTCTCAAACTAAATCATAGTTTTATCATAAAATTCCATCTTCATGAACATGATTAAATTTAACTATGATTTTAAAATATTAAAATATAATTTAATACAAATCGAAAATAAATCCAATAATATTTTTCAAATTAAGTCGAAGTTTGGAAGTTCAGAAAATTTAAATAAATAAATTTATATCTTTATTTTTTTGTATTAATTATGCTCTAATCGATATCAAATTCATTAATTATTCCATAATTCTAATAACGATTTCACTTGCTATATTTTTATAAAAAAATTTATGATATATGAGAAATTTTAAAGAAGCGATCATAATTACTAAATTTAAACTCTCAAAATTATATAAAGTGCGAGAAAAATATTCAATCATTGCATTATTAGTCCGGTAATTAATTTTCATGTTTATATATGTAATGAAGGATACAAAAAACATACTAATCTTACTTATTTACTATAAATCTTTGCTAGTTGATTTATGTCTAAATTCTTAAATTATTATAGTGATAGTCACTAGACAAATTCCTACTACATTTTACCATATGAATTCAACACACAAACACTTGATATATATATGTGTGTGCGTGTTCATAAATGATATAAGAGAACTAATCCAAATTACGTTACCATGCTTCTGAATCAATTTTTTCGAGCCTGAAACGCTCGTGAAGGTAAGAAATGTAGCTTGCAGTCTTGATATCTACATTTTCATCACCACCATAGTCATGGAAGCTTGATCTCTTGTAGTGAGCATCAGAAATCTTCTGAGTTGAATATTGGCTAATAATAGGAGGAAACTCTGTGGAATTATAACTATTAGAAGTTGGTTGAGCACTTTCCATGACCCTTTGGATTGATGAAGAATTTGAATGGCTCTGGCCATTGGAACTAGCCATTGAACCGGGTGGTCTATATGGGCTAGGGCTAACCTTGTTGAAGCTACATTGTAATGGTGTAGAAGAAGGCTTAATAGTGGAGTTTACTCGAAGGAAAGTCTTGGCCTTGGCTAGCTTACCTCTTACGAACCCTTTTGATCCCTTGTGATTCGTTTCCAGTTTCTTTGGATTTAATACAAAGATTTTGAGATTTTCTTTTACTTTGTAAAACAGAAAAATCAAGTGCTAATGTCCATTACAAGAGCCATTCATGTGCTCATATATAGGATGAGATTAGTATCTAGTTATGAAAATAGCAAATATGCCCTTGAAATTTGAGAAAATCATGTTTCTCATCAATTTTTTTTTAATTTTTACATATTTCACTAAACAATTTTTTATTATTTTGTAAAATTATATAATAAATTCGTAATAAATTATGTATATAGTATAAGAATCTAATAAATTTAAAAATTATTTAAAAATTCTAATAAAATTTAAAAATATTATAAAAATATGATAAATTTATTTTATTTTCTGATAATTTTATCAAAAGCCCTTGAAATTTTTGTAAATTAGAAAATTGGGCTTTCCTAGGATGAGGTGGTAGCTTTTGATTGGATAATAAACAGTGTTATTAAGGGCTTTCTTGAGTGTGAAATGGGCAAAAGGTTATTTAAAGATGTGATTTTGATAAAAAATATAAGAAATTTTAAAAATAATTTTAAAATTATTATTTTTATAAAATATTTATTAAAATATCATAATTTATAAAATATTTTTTAAAATATCATATTTTTATAGTTTACAATGAGTTTATTATGAATTTATAAATTTTATATAGTTTATAATAAATTTATTATGAGTTTATGATAAAATAAATAAAATATTTCTGATAAAAAATAAAAATTTAAAAAAATATGGTGAAATCATTTAAAGATAGGTATGGATACGAAAACAATTGAATTGGCCCACAGCCCTTTAAAGTCATTTATAAGGTTTTGTGTCTGAAGTTTTTGGATTATATTAATTCATTGGCTTAGCTTTTGAAATTGTTTTTATTTTTATTTTTATTTTATTTTATTTTATTTTTGGGTTGAAAATTCAAAATTGAGATATGGATTAGGGAGAATTTGGAGTTTCATACCTTTCATAACTACCCACATTAGATATGCCCCCGATTTTTTTCTTTTTCATGTATCTTTGATTTCTTATTGATACTAAATTCGTTTTTAAAAATCCAAATTATAAATTTTAATTTTAATAAAAAAATTAAATTTATTAATTTATATATATATATTAAGTTTATTAATAAAAAATTTTAACACATTATTTTTTACTCTATTTCCAATTAATAAACATATTTTTATTTTATAAAAATAAAAATTAATTACTTTTTATTAAAAATATAAACTTATAGTTTTTTCTATTATACTCTTATTTATTATGAAATAGATTTATTAATATTTTAATTATTAAATACGGATATAATATGAGTTTTTAATGTATTAATTAATTTATTAAAATGATAAATAATTTATAATTTAAAATAAATAAAAAGAAAAGTATGATTACAATTTGGAATGAGGATTATTATTATTATTATTATTATTATATTTTTTTTTTGAAAGGTCAACAGACCAACTTCATTGATGATTAGTATAAAAATGGGAAATAACAGCATTTATTATTATTATTATTATTATTATTATTAAATGAGAAATAATTAATATTTTACATAAATTTTTTTTATTAAAAAATAATAACTATTATATTTAAAAAGATCCAATCATTATTTATATTGACATGACTGTAAAATGAATGAGAATAAGAGAATATATTGATACAAGATATATAATATGCAACATAAAACGCGTTAACCGCCATAACGGCCTTTGAAGGTCTAAAACCAAAAGGTACTTGAAAGAGAAGCAAATTGCATGCGTATATTAATTAATGAATAAATTACTATAAAATTCATATTATTTATCATAATTCTTATTTTAATTCTAAGTGTTTCATAATTAATATATTTTTAATAATTTTGTCATTTATTAAAAATAACCCTTTAATTCTTGTCTATTAAAATTAAGAAATTTTTATTAATTTTAAGGTATTATAATAATTACTTACATTAATTAAAAAATTAAGAATTTCTTGAAATGAATGTTGTGTTTTGGGTTCCAAATAAATTGAAGTTATAAACTGAATTAAATTAACCAAAAGAGACCGTCTTCGATTTTATTTTATATATTCTTCAAGATTTTCATTTTTAAAAATATTTATTATTTTTTCATACCATTGAAATCGTTGACTTTAGCTTATCTAAATATCAACATAATTATTGTATTAACTCAATTTCATAACAAATAATTTTAAATAGATTAAATTATCTTTTATTAACCTATTAATATTAAGATGTCAAGTTAAAAAATGAAAGAACTTAATGAATTAATTAATATGGCATAATAATAATAACAACAATATATATAGTTTGAAAAATATAAGGTGTGCATTATTTAGTTAAAATCGAAGTTGTCTTTTTGGTCATAGCTATTTCGGTTTATTTAAAATCGAATTATCTTTTTAGTCACACCTATTTTGGTTTTTTGTTTGATTTAATTTTTTAATTTAGAAATTATCAGATTTCAATTGGGTTAGATTGAAATTAATAACCAAAATAACTTGATTTTTATTTATTAATATATTAAATATAATTTTTATCAGTAATATATTGTTTATTATGAATGTTTTACTATTAGTATTTAATATCTAATATTTTTAATAATAAATTTCATTTTTATTATTATTTTAATATATATAATTTAATAATATTTGAATTATAAATTAATATTATTTGATTAATTTGGTTATAATCGATAGTCCAATCAAACTTTTAGTTTCATTTAGCTCGACTATTATTTATTATTTTATTAATTGTGGTTTGATTCAAATAATATTTTAGAGGTTTTAAAATTTTGGATTAATTCAAATTTTGATTTAATTAATCGAATGTTTATTGGTGACAATTTGAGTGAGATAGAGTGAGTATAAAATAAATACAATAGGTGATATAAAGATTGCAATTTCTTAAATGGGAAAGCAAGCCAAACTAACACCAAGTTTAAGAGATGATCATGCATGGACTACTCCCACAGTTCCACTGCTTCTTTGCTTTGAGATACATTAAAAGATTATTCTTGAATTACTTATAATAGTTATTTTCAGCCATTTAATTGTTAATAATGTAATAGCTAAACTATTTGTTTCATAGAAATAGCAATTTATTTATAGATATTCTCATCTTGTTCTAATGAAAGTGATCAACACATGAACGAGAAAAAAAAAAAAACAAATAAGTGATAAGCTTGAATGGAAAGGAGATACATGTATTTTTTTTTTTTTAGTAAAGGTGGACGGTACCACCGTGAATTTTATTAATAAAAACAGAAGGAAAGGAAGACCGTACAAAATTTAATACAAAGCCCTTATAGAAAAAACGGGCAAAAAAGTAATTATTTGAACCGGATATATGGCAATCCCATATTATCTGAATTAATAATACACTTAAGGAAATTTGACAAAGAATCAAAGGACAAGAAAACAGAAGATCGCATACGCATTCATACATGTATCTATATATATATATATATATAAGTGAGATTGTATATTAATTGTGATATGTCCCAATACTATAAAATAAAATAAAATTTAATTTAATTAAACTAAAATGAATAATTTAAAGGAGAAATAAAGATTTAGAAGTGAGAAGAATATATTGTATATGTTAAATATATGTGGAATATAAATGACATATAAAAGTCACAGATAAATAGTAAAAGTTAACATGTGAATAGTAAAACGTAAAAAAGATTAAAAAATTCAAAAATAAATTACTTATTAGTGGAAGATGAAAATTAATATTTTTAAAATAATTAAATTAATTAATTAAAATATTAAAATAATATATATATGTGGTTAGAAAAATTAAAGAAAAAAAAAGTTTTATTATTAAACACTTCTTCTTCTTCTTCTCCTCCATGACCAGCCACCATTGTTAGACAAAGAAGGATTTCTCTTCATCCAAACACTAAGATTTTGAAGGATTTTAAAGGATTGAAGTGATTTTTGGTGATTTTTCAATAAGTAAATAAGTTTCTTACTTGAATTTTTAAGGTTTTTTGAAATTTATGAATATGTAAAATTATGACTTTTGATGAAGGTTGTTTTAATTATTCAAATGGGTTTGTAAGATGTTAGTTTAATGTAAAAGAAATGATTTTAAGGTTAGATTAAAGAAAGGATAGAGTTGGGTTGGACCTTAAGAGAAGTAACAAATTTAGGATTTTCATGATACTTTTGCAAAAAAAAAAAAAAAGGTTTAAATTGAATTTAATTGTTTAAAATGTGTTAGAATGTGGTTTTAAAGAGATATTTGATTATAAGTGTTAGAATGTGATTTTAGAAGTGGTTGGATTATTTTCCAAAATTAAAGAAGATTAGAGTCTTTGGAAGGACATTATTAAATACTTGATGTTAATGGAATTAGATGGTTTATATCAATTCACCAAAAATGACCCCCCTTTATAATTGTTAGTATATTTTAGACTCCCTTACCCAAAAATGACCCTAAATAGATAGAAATACCCTCACACCTTAAAAAATAAAATCGCCGACGATTTTTTCAAAAAATTAAAACCGGCATCTTTCTTCTTCGTCTTCCCACGCATATAGTAACTGAAATATCTGCTGGAGCATTTTTATTTCATGCTTTCATGAAATCTTATTCGAAAGAACAAGTTGTGAAGTTTGTTTAGTCATCTGAAGCTTCATTTCTGAAGAAGGAACTACTGAATCGAGGAAAGGACTTGTGAAGTTAGTTTAGGTATGCTTTCTCATTTTTTTTTTACTTTTAAAACCAACAATGTTGGATTATAAACAAGGAGCATTGATTAATATAGTTCAAGCATAATGTTTTACTGGTAAATAGAGAAAGCGAATGCAGTAGAATATGTGTTGCGGCAAACTGTGTGTTGAAAAATTTTTCTTTTGATTGCGCTGAGTTTCAAATTTAATGGTCACTGGGTGGGTTTAGGATATTGGTTTTTCTGTTCGTTGTGTTCGTATGCATATGAAAAACCACTTAGTAAACGATCTCTAACATTTACTAACTTTACACTAACTTCGATCAACTTCATTTATAAACACTCCATGATTCTCCCTTAGATGATATATGTATCCAGATTTTAATTTCAGATGTGTTTGAATCAATTTATATGCATGAGAAAAACCACTTAGTAAACAATCGATAATTGTTTCTAACTTTAAATAACTATTATTAACTTCATACTAACTGTGACTAACTTTGTTTATAAACACTCCGTGATTTTTTTGAGATAATATATGTATCAGAGTTTGGTTTGAAGATGTGATTGAATGATTCTGTATGTATGAGGAAAACCACTCAGTAGGCAATAGCTAACTATAACTAATTGTGACTAACTATGACTAATTGAATACTAACTTCGACAAACTTTATGCAAAAATACTATATAATTTTTCCTTAGATGATATATGTATCGGGATTTGATTTTAAGATGTATTTGAATGAGTTTCTAAATATATGGAAAACTACTCATTAAACAGGTCATAACTGTCACTAACTATGCACTAATTTGGATGAATTTCATCTATCACTCGATGATCCTCCCTTAGATGACATATGCAATAGTATCTCATTTTTAGATATGTTTGAATAAGTTTGCATACATGTGACTAAAGGGTAATAACGGTCACTATCTTTAATAACTTTATACTTTTGTGTACATTTATATTTTTAGTATTTATTTACATGCAGTTTGATTGGTGTTGGTTATAAATAGTGCTTGAACAAATGGCATCACCTACCACATCATTATCGAGTTGTGAGAGAACATCAACTGATCCTAGGGTAGGACTAATTAGTCTAGAGGAATTATCACATATTGGCAATAGATTTATACTTATTAGTAGACAAGCTCAGGGGCCTTCTAAGGTGTCTAAGAAAAGAAAAAGAGAAATTGAATTCAAGCATAATGAAATGGCTCACAAAGATGAGCAACAACCTAGGCAAACAGAATAAATTGAGACAATTTTTAAAGATGTTAAATATATTATTCCTCTAGAAAAGTGGAAGCACAATACTGTGAACACAGTTGGATAGGGTTTGAAGATGATTCACATAATACAAAATATCATTTCCAGTGACAAAGAAAAAGTAAGTATGATTTATCAATACAAGCCATTCTTATTATTTCACTACAATACTTTTAATCATTGTTATTTAACCTTATATTGCAGTTAAACTTATTTTGGAAGTATAATGTGGGTCATCTACTGAAAATTAAAAAAGGTAATATATTGCATTAGCAGGGAATGATTAATTACATGTGCATGCACCTCTTAAATAGTTCAACGGTCGATGAACTTCAATTTAGATTTGGAAAAGATATAATGATTATGAGAGCAAAAGAATATTGGTTAATTTCAGGCTTACCATAAAATGGATGTGATGATTTGCTTGACGACTCGAGTCCTTTAGTTGAGCAATATGGATCGGTGAGGCACAACGAATTACTTAATGCCTTCAAGCATTACACAGATTTGGCAACACAAGTCAAGTTAGGTGTTGCCTCCCTCATTGAACTGCTCATATTGGGGAAACTATTTCTTCAAAAGTGGATGTTAGGATTTTGGCTCTTGTGGAGGGCGTTGAATCATTCAATAATGTTGCTTGGGGAAAACAAAGCTGGAAATTCCTATGCTGTAAAATAAGAGAGACCATTTTGAAATTTAAAGGAAAGATGGCTGGAGAATATCCTTTGAGTGGGTTCTTTCATGAATTATCTATTTTTGGAATAGAGATACTTCAATTTACAGATGTACTTGGGGCTAAAAGAATTGACAGTGGAATTCCAAAAATTCTAAACTGAAAATTCTCAGCAAAATTATCTTACAGTGTTATTGAAACAAAACTATCGGGATTGGTAATAATTGAATGAGTTTATTTCAAATTCTTTGAAATTTGATACATATTAATATTTCATTTAATATTTGTCTTTAACAGGAGAAGCAAGCTAATCAGTTTAAAATAATGGATGCTAAAGTTGCTTACCCTTTTTTGTTGGGATTAAACGTAAGACGTCTTCATAGAAAAAAAAAATTTCCAGACGTAAACAAAAAGATCAAAGGTGGTGAAGCATCAAATGTATCCCCATTTGATTCAACATATTTAAGAAATTTAAAGTATACAGTGAAAAAGCTTCAAGAACAACAATTGTCAATTCAAAAGGACAATGAAGAAAAAGAAAAACACATACAGAAGTTGCTTTCAATGGATAATCAATAATATGAAAAGATAAATTGCCTGACCAGGAAAAATAAAGATTTGCAAAGGAAGATGAAAGAGCAAAATAAACATGTACTAGCAGAGATTGCAAATCTTTCTAAGAGATTAAAAATTATGGAAGATGGATAAAAGGAAACATATGATATTCATCTCATTGTCCTACTTGAGCCTGTGTAAGCGATGTTACAATTCTCCACCTCATTTTTTTCCCACCATGGCAATGATTATTCTAAATAGATGTGTTTTATTTGCAGTAGTGAAAAAGTCGAGGATGCAACAAAATTACACGAAACTACCATCCCCTCTCTGAATATTGCATTGGGATAGAAGGAAACATACGACAATCATATAATGCGTACACCTATGCATGTGTGAGTAATATTAACAAAACTTAATAATGTTTTTTTTATTTATTTCATACTACCATTTTCTAAATGAATATGTTTTTTTTCAACACTGAAGTAGTTAAAGAAGGCAATAAACTTGGTGAAAGTAGCAGCCCCTCCCTTATGACAATATCTTACACCAAATTTGATGCAAGAAATGCAAAGAGGAATAAAGTTCCCAATCCAAAATATATTAAAGATGAATAGACAGTAGAAGGGAAAGGGAAAATGGTTAGAGATGCCACCTCACAAGTTGTGAGGAGGAAGCTCAATAATGATGACTACGATCCAGTTCTCCCCATTTTCCCATTTGCACTTTCAAGTGAAAAAGACCAAAAATAATTCAATGCATGGTGGGACTTAAATTTCACAGGATTTAAATAGTAAGTGCATTCGTCTATTTATTGAACTTTTAATATAATGTATGCAATTATCCTCTACCATACATGCTCTTTATATTACAACAACAAATAGAATGAGCAAATGTTGCCTGATGGGGGTTACTTTGACTTTACAATAAAAATCATCAATACATTTGATTTTTGGTGGCGATTGAAAATAAATGACAGATGGTTGGACAATGATGTGGGTTTCTAACTTAGTTTTGTACATTATCCATTTGTGTTTAATTAAATAAATATGGATTGATGATTCTGTTTCAAATATACTTGCAAGATATTAATATTATACTTTATTATGTTCGTCAAAAACAAAATTTCTGTAGATCTCTGTTTGACCAAATGTAAAAAAGAAAAGATTGATTGGGAGCCTTCAATCAACATAGTGAGATTCTTGAAGGGCGATCTCAAATATGTAAAACCTATCTGGGAAGTGGATAGAATTTATCTACCCATAAACCACAACTCACAACATTGGTTTCTTATTGAAATATTGCTAGAAACTTAGACCATTAATGTATTTGACTCACTGTTTCGACCAGACCGCTGTATGGTTAGGATGGCATGTGTGACTCTGATAAGAAAATGTTGGCTACTACACTTAATGATGTTAGATTCTTCACTGCCAGACCCGAGCTTGCAACATTTAAAAAGAAAAAAGTCATAGTGATATATACAAAGGAAGTATGTCCACAACAAAATGAGTAATTCCACTTGCATGATTTTGTATTAAAATAGCAAAATTTAATTTAAATTCTCACTAACAACTCATATTTGCTTTTTGAACAGTCAAGATTATGGGATGTTTGTGGCCAAATTTATTGAATTCTGTATGACCCCAGGTTTCAGTTTGTGGGATTGAAAACAAGAGCACATGGATTAACTAAGATATACTACATCTTTTTCATTATAGGTTCGTATAGGAAAAAAAAGAAAAGTGATGATTACCATTTTGATTATGAGAAATGATTTGACTTGCAAGAATGATTGTATATACAATAATGTATTTTGCTAGGTTATATATATTGGAATTATCATAATGCTAATGGTGAATTAAATTTTGTAAGTAGCTTTAACTTAATGATGTTAACATGTTATTGTTGACAAGTTCTAATATAGATATGGATATGATATTAGCCTATGAAATTGTTACAGTTTTTTTTTTCATACTATCATTTTCTTATATGAATATATCTTATTTTAGTGCTAAAGCATTTAGTCTAAGCTAGTGAACAGTGCACAAATTGATTTTGAAAATAATATATACATTGAATCATGGTACACAAATCATGGAATGTTCAGAATCGAAGTTCGTACAAGTTAGTTGGCAGTTACTCATAGTTAGTGATAGCTAGTGAATATTTTTTGGGTAGCTTACACTTGCATACCAACTTATACAATCACATATCATTTATTAAATTATGGTATATCTATGATATATTCCAGGATCATGGAGTGTTCAGAATTAAAGTTCGTCCAAGTTAGTTGGTAGTCAGTCACAGTTACTCATAGTTAGTGAATATTTTTCGGGTAGCTTGCACTTGCATACCAACTCATACAATCACATGTTATTTATTAAATCCTGGTATATCTATGATATATTCCTAGATCATGGAGTGTTCAGAATCGAAGTTCATCTAAGTTAGTTGTCAATTAGTCATAGTTACTCATGGTTAGTGGCAGTTAGTGAATATTTTTCGGGTAGCTTCCACTTGCATACCTGCTCATACAGTCACGTATCACCTAGGAACTTCGGGTACATATATGATATATTCTAGGAGCATGGAGTGTTCAGAATCGAAGTTCATCCTAGTTAGTTGTCAGTTACTCACAGTTACTCATGGTTAGTGATAATTAGTGAATATTTTTCGGGTAGCTTACACTTGCAACCAACTCATACAATCACATATCATTTATTAAATCCTGATACATCTATGATATATTCCAGGATCATGGATTGTTTAGAATTGAAGTTTGTCCAAGTTAGTTGTTAGTTATTTACAGTTACTCATAGTTAGTGTCAGTTAGTGAATATTTTCTAGGTAGCTTCCACCTGTATACAAACTCATACAATCACGTATCATCTATCAAATTCGGGCACATATGATATATGCCATGACCATGGAGTGTTCAGAATCACAGTTCATACAAGTTAGTTAATAGTTAGTCACAGTTACTCATAGTTAGTGACAGTTAGTCAATATTTACCGGGTAGCTTCCACTTGCATACCAACTCATACAATCACATATCATTTATCAAATCCTGGTACATCTATAATATATGGTAGGCTCATCAACTATTTTCTCAACCAATTGTACATGAACTATATAATTAAAGCCATTATTAAATCCTGTTACGTATAACAACAATATAGAGTAAATAATTATTTAGTTATTGTAGATCACTTGTTGTAGTAGAACTAATAGATATTGGATTCTAGCAGATGAGTATATTATGGCCTTGCTCAAGGCAACGACTACACTTGGAATGTGTTTTACCCTCTCCTAAGGAAGGAATTCTCTATTTTTTCTATCTGCTAGTTGAAGTGCGAAAATCTGGTGGTAGAATATTCATCTTGGTCACTTCCTATGGTAAAATCCAGTTTGTTACAATCTCTTAAATAGTATGGGGAACACATATCATAAGAGTTAAATTCACCAAATTTCACAACATTAAGGGCATGGACGCATGGAATCTGGTCTAACTAAAACTTTCTACAATAACAAGTCCTTAGATTCATTTCCACTACATAGTTTTTATCAACATTGAACACATTGTAATTGGAGTTATTAGCAGTTTAAATATGTAATTCATAATTCCATTATTAAATGCACTATACAATGAATTATCAACAATAATATTAATGTATCAAGTAAATTAAAAATTAATAATACACTTACACTCAATTTCGATGCATACATCATTCTCTTTCTCAACTTTTTCTCCACATCGGTTGACATCTTTGTTGTGCATTTTTCTGCTTTCTCTTGCCATTTGTAAAACTACCGTTGTAACATATATCTCACCTCACTGACAAAAGCAATGATAGAAAGGTCTCGTGCCTTCACAAGAGCAGCATTCACAGATTCCGATATGTTAGTAGTCATTATGTTATATCTCCTTTCAGGCATATGAAAGCATGTCCATCTACCAAAACCAACTCCTTCAATGTAATCTCTCACACCAGGAGCAACAATACAAAATGATCTAACTATTAAACTAAAATACTAAAATCATGAATAGCCATTTTGTAATAATGCTTTTCAACATCCTTTGTTATATGTCGAAATTTGCATTTTACATTATTAAGAAAATGATACATGCAAATACCATGAAAAGCAATTGGAAATACTTCTGATACTACCTTCTGAATACTTCAATGTCTATCAGAAATAATGGTATGGCCAGGTCTTTCACCAAAGGCTACCTTCAACTCTTCTAAGAACCATTTCCATGATGAGTCATTTTCTGAGTCTGTGATACCAAAGGCCAATGGAAATATTTATCGATTGACATCATGACAAATGGCAGTAAGGAGTACACCGCGATATTTCCCTTTCATGTGAGTTCCGTCAATAGAAATTATAGGTCTACAAAACTTATAACCTTGAATTGAAGCATCAAATGCAAAGAAGAGATAAAGAAATCGAAGATCATCACTGCAGTGCACATGAACAACCGAATCGGGATTTGTTTTGGTAAGCATGTGCAAGTATCCATGCATAATAGAGTAAGATTATTCATGAGTACCCAATCTAATATTTTTATAAGCATGCTCCCGCCTCCTCCATGTAATAGAATAACTGATCTCCACTCCAAATTCTTTACGCATATCATCAATCACATCTCTAGGTTTGAATACTCTTCTAGGATTTATTAATCTCTTTTTAACACTCGGCAACCACCCAACTAATAGCTTATCTATGTCTACTCTGCATAAAATCAGTTGGACACGAGTGATCCGTTACAAATTTCGTTACCATCCAAGGTGCATCCTTTGCTTTAGATAAACTTTTTGCCCTCAATCTCCAAGAACATGTTTTATCAATACAATAAACAACCTTGAACAATGGATTAGACTTGAAAACCTTGTATTGAAATTTTCCCGCATGGCTACAATTGATAGTGTCGTACTCAAATCTCACTTTTTTTAAAATATTTTATCCTCTGCAATAGAATCCTTAATTAAACTTTCACCAAAAATAGATGATTCAAAATTTTTTCTTGATTCAACATAAAACTCTGAAACAATATCCTCATCAGCTTCATCTATTGATTTTGATCGAGCTTTTTCATCGATATGAACATCGATGGTATGCTCGAAACCAGTATTAGAAAAATCAGGAAGCTGGGTGGTTTGTTCTATAGTAATGTCATAAAAATCATAAGTTTTTTCTGCCTATTCTATTGTAAACATATTGGCATCATCTATCGTGTTAACTTGCACATGCATTATCAGTATAATCGGGCAATACATTTATTTCACTGTTTTAAATTATTTTCAATCATAATATCTTCTAGTATAAAAAAATTTCTTTTTAAATTGTTTGCTTATTACTGTGAATTTATAAGATATAAGCAATTATTTTAATCACATTTATCATATGAACATATATACACATTATATTTATTTTCGATTAGTTCGACTAATTTTATTTATTCATCAATCTTTATATTTCAAATCACTTCCATGTTTTCACTGTAATAATGAAATCTAAATAGATTTTCATACTTGTTTAATTCTTTTCTTAACATATTAAGAATTCACAACTATTCTTTCACTTTAAGAGTATATGTACATATATAATGTATTCACTATGTTTAACACACACACACACACACACACATATATATACATATATATATATTTCTAACTTGATCCATAGTACATCATTTCACTAGAAGGGTTAAACTACCTACAAATCTCACTATATTTTTTCTTTTTTTACATTATCAATTCTTTTCTTTATATTGTAATCAATTAGTATCAGTTAACTCTTTAACACTTCTATATATAATCTATAACTTGTCTTTAATCACCAAATAATATTACTATTATGTATTTCATAAGTGCACATCATGTAAATCTCACATTCTTACTTTCATTACTCAATCAATTCGTATATACACTTCTTTGTTTTCTTTATCTTGCTCTTCAAACTATTTAAAATCATCAATGATTCATCAATATATCATTCTTCTTATCTTGTTTCATAAATTATCTTATTTCTTCATGAATAATGTGAAATCCACTAATCACTTGTAATCATCTTTTATCTTTTCTCTAATCTTACACTTATTTCAAATATCCAATTATATTTATCCATACATTCCTCAAATTTTCTCCACATCTAAGTTTCATCATTCAATGGATTGATTTCATTTCAATCTTATAAGCAATATTTCATTAATTATAATTTTTTTTAAGATGTATTCAATAATTCACTACTAATTCCACCCATAAACTCTACTTTGTGAAGGAATAAGAAGGTAAAAATATGCATGGGCAAATGTATGACCGTGCAAGTGATCATGCACATCACTGCTTAAATTATTTTAAAGTTTTCAAGAATAAAAGTATGAATAGCCAGATGCATGACCATGTGAATGGTTATACACTTCTCTACTGGAATTTCCTTTCAAAGTTTTAAGGGCACAAATATATGCATGTCCATATGAATGATCATGCGCCTCACTGTTGGGATTTCTTCTCAAAGTTTAAAGAATAGAAATTTGCATAAGCATCATCACTATATAAATGATCATGTGTATCTTTGTTAGAATTTCTTTTCATGATTTAATCAAGAAGTTATCAATAATTCAACTCAAACAAATTAAGGAAACAGGATCCAACCCTTCAAAGCATAATCAAATTCAAATCCAGACTTCCATAACCCTAAAATCTTTCAAAACCTTATTTTCTTCCACAATTTTATATCAACTCATAAATGATTCAATGATGAATTTAATCATTGTTTTAGTTAATAATTAATAAATACACATTTACATATTGTAAGAATAACTTTACTATCATAGAAGTAAAGTTTAAACTCATATTTTTCACAATTATTTAATACACAATATCTTTCACAAGTAATGGTATTTTTCTCGATAGATCAAGCTTAGATTGGCTAAAATCTATCAAAACTTGGTTTTTTCTATCAATTCTCCATGATTTCTATGGTGAGAAATGGAAGGAGAAGAAAAAGAGATGAAGATGGAGGTAGATATAATGAGTATGACATTTTAGAAGATAATAGAAGATACTAGAAATCTTTAAATAGGCTTTAGGACTTTTATCCAATACACTCACTTATACAATAGTTTCGATGCACTCATTTTCTTTAATTAACTATTACCCCAATTTTTAACGCCGAAACATTATAAAAATAATTGCTTTAGACTCTTTAAAACTTTTATTATCCATATTTCACATCTAAATTACAGCTCGAGTTTATTTCGGGGCTATAAGGATATTTTCATAATTTCTTACCTCTTCGAAATCTTTTCTAAAAATACTGATATTATCCATATTCGGATTTAATGTTACTCTTATTAGGTCTTATTCAACCTTATTACTATAAGTTTCAAATACTCAAGCTACGCATAATATCATAATCAATCCAATTTACACTCATATATTCACTTAATCTAGAAATTCAATACTTAAAATTTTAAAGCATTACAATTCTCACCCTCGTAAGAACTTTCATCCTCGAAATTTATCTATCTGTTATAATTCATTCCTCATATTCCAATAAATTATTACTCTTCCACTGTGTTACTTTGATATATCTTTTTAACTACTCATATCTTGTTTTCTTTTCATGCCCTTCTTTTCACAAATAGGTCTAGTGCACTCCAAACAATACACTATGAATTCTCAATCAATTCTTAAAAAAATATTCTAATACCATAAACACATGAAATATCAATTGTATCAAAACACATATCCACTTATTCGATTCACATAACTTAGACAATTACATTTCACTTCTTCCATAACTCCACATGCCAGAAATGCCTAAACCACGCTTTGATACCACTAAATGTAACATCTCCTGATAATTCTAACATAAAACTATCAGAGAATGTTACTTGATATACTATCAGTGCTCTAACCAATTCATTTACAAAGTTCTCTTCCAACTAACAAAAATTTTTAAATAATAATATAATTTATATAATACAACACTTATAAATCTAACATTTAAACCAATCTCCAACATCTCCAATAATCCAAATACTAATTATAAATCAAATAACAGTCATAAGTTTGTCAAATCAAATAAATATATAATACATTGCTTTATTTGATAATCATTCACTAGAATTACAAACTTTATCCTCTAAATACATATATTCCTTTTATGTTTACAAATTTGTACAATCTCTCAAATAGCCAAATTAAATTGTATATATACATTTCATAACTTATGAGTACAATATATAAAAGATCTTTATATATACTGTAGATAATTTCTGAGATCCTTAATTTCACTGCTTAACTTGCTCCGATGACATGATACATGCGTGTCAGAAAATAATTCTAACACGCTAAGCAAAGCTTAGTAGTGCTTGTATAAACATATTTTATCACTTAATATTAAAGAAAAATGCTTATGGAAATATAATAATAACACTCAGTTTTAAGAAATATTTCAATATATTAACTATTTTTAATAACAAACCAACATAATATTTTGATTACATAAAATAATAACTTTAACTTTATAAAAGTCATCATGCTATATTATATTTTCGGCATTGCAACTTTTCTCTTTATGAATCATTTTATTTAAAACTTACTTTCTCATTTGTTAACATAGCTCATAATATGCTTATTTTATTTTTCAGCAAGTCTTACTTTTCAGTTTTACATATAGAATAATTTCATTCAATATATAATTTTTGGCGCTTAAATTTAGTACTATACTTTGGGGCACTTTGCATCTTATATCATTATATACACTTTCAATCATTACAAAACTTAGAAAGTTATTAATCAATTCAATAACTTGAGCATAACATTTATATTTCGTGCATTAGACCTTTCACTTGGAAATATTAATATATACATTACCAGTCACTTTCACATTGTAACACAGTAAGTCGATTTTAAGTAATTAATTTATATTATTATTTTATCTTTCTTTCATTATTCATAACATCATATTCACATATATTTTTAATTTAGATAACTTCATTAAATATGCCCATACATACTGAACTCAGATCATAGGTTTGGATAACAGGTTAGTGTAGCAATTTTAATGCCAAATCTTAAGAATATATAATGGCAATTATGCCTTTCAAAAATCTTTTACACTTTGAGGCCTTATAGTCAATTAGGCCGAAATCACAGATGAAAGAAAAGGAAAAGAACTACTACTTTAGGCAAATTCTTCAAGTGATAAGCCCAACAACATGGGTGTATCAATGATCGTGTCAATTGCTCATTTTAGAGAAGCTCCCAATGACATGGACGTGTCATTGGCCGTGTCATTTAACTTGTATTACAGTCACTATGACATGCCCAGTGACACGGATGTGTCACTGGCCATGTTATTTATTTTCATCACAGTAGCTATGACACGCCCAATGATACGGGCATGTTTATGGTCTTGTCATCAATACTGAAATATAGCGACGTTGACACGCCCAGTGACATGGTTGTGTCACTGGTTGTGTCATACAAAGTTTTATATTTTGTACACTCAACCACTTAAACACAAAATATCCAAATCTTTGATAAAAATTGAATCAAAACTAGTTTCTTTGACATAGACAGAGTCTATATCAAATACTTTAATCACACTTCAATTAATCAAGTCTTCAATCATCACTTATACATCAAACTTTCCAATTTTTATAAAAATTGAATTAAGAATCATACTCACCACCCATAAATTCTTTTAATTAATTTTTAACTTATCAATTCATTTAATCAATATTTTCAAGAAACAATTCATTATAAATGACTCAATCAATCAATTCACACATTAAAACTTATAGAAATTCAAATATTTGTAAATTAAAATACATAAGCACATACCTCTTTTAAAATCTCTTTGCTTCTCTCTTTTCCCTCTTTTTCTTTGATCACTTGTTGATAATCTCACCTTTTCTAGCTTATTCTTCTAAAAACTTATAGCTAGATGTGATTTTCTCTTAAGTTTTGGCTAAAGTTTTGAAAAGAAGGAAGAAAGGAGGAGTTTTGGTGATGAAGATGATGATAGGCGTAGATGATGAAGCAAGAAGAAAGGAGAAGGTTCTACACATTCATGCACATATCCACTTATATATATAGTTTAATCTAGTGTGGCCACTCTCATCTTAACTATGGTGCACCCTCACTCTTAACATTTGATTCTAATTCGATTTTTAATCCTGTAAAACTGTAAAAATAATTTCTTCAGTAAATTTTGAGATATACTATCTACTATTCTCTTCTTATAGCATTTATCCACATTACTTTTATTACTATACATTATCAATTATCAATATTAGTTAAAAAGTTTCATGTTTAAAATCTTGGTCATTACAAATGTAGTGTTTCAAAATCCTAGTTGGTATTTGCAATGATTTAAGGAGTATTGTGAGCCAATTTTGGTGGAGTCAAAGGTCCATAGGAAATGCTTACATCTTTGTTCTTGAGAAAAGTTGTGTAAGCCAAAAGAAGAGGGAGGTTTGAGATTTAGAGACTTTGAGAGTTTTAATCAAGCTTTATTAGCTAAGCAAGGATGGGGACTGGTAACAAAAATGGATTCTCTTATTGCGAATGTGCTCAAAGAGAAATGCCATCCAATTTTGACTTTATGCATGCAAATTTAGGCAAGTCACCAAGTTTCACATGGAGGAGCATTTTATACGACAGGAAAGTATTGCGGAATGGGTCACGAGTCAGAATTGGAAATGGCCAGTCCATTTCTATATGGAACGATAGATGGATCCCCAAACCTACTGGCTTCAAGGTCATAACTATCCCTAACTCTCTCTCTATTGATGCTATAGTCTTTGAGTTTATTGATGTTGAAGCACAATGCTAGAACTAGGGGCTTATTAACATGATTTTCCTCCCTATTGATGTTGAAGGAAAATCCCAAACCTCCCTTTTGTAAGCTGACACACTTTTTGGTGCTTTCACTTTAGGGATAAAGCAGATATTTGTATGGTTGAAGGCAGGTGGAAAATTTTTACATGTAAGGACTCCTTTTATCACGTTCAACACATCATTACTGACAATAGTTCAAAACTACTGAAAAAAAAAACTGGTGATAATCCATCTGGGCTTGGCGCCTTAATAGGGTGCATCATTTTCATTGCTTGGTAAATTTTAACCCGAGTAAAATCCCTTTCTAGGTCCATGTTCATTTCGGTAGTGACTTTATGAGAGACAAAATTAAGATTAGATGCAGACACCTCACCTCCATTGGAATGAAAGAGATCATCATAGAATTTGATTTTATAATTTTTCAAAGGCTCCCCTGAGACTTCATGCCCATTACTATCCACCAGGTTGTGAATAGTGTTATTTTTCCTTCTTCTAATAGCTATAGCATGGAAGTACCGTGTATTTTTGTCTCCCTCAGATAACCATTAGATTTTTGCTCTTTGTCTCCACATTGTCTCCTCCATTGTATGCAAGTGAGTGAGCTTCCTCTTAAGTAAATTTCTCATAGGATGATTAGAGTATATGTAGCTTAACAATTATTTCCTGACGTCTGCTTTTAAAGTTGCCAAAACTATTTCATCCCCATTTTTGCAAAGCAGCACTACATCTGTTTATTTTTAGAGCCTATTGTTCATCAATAGGTCCCTCCCAAGAACCCTTAACAATCTCTCTTATCTTTGGATTCCTTAGCCACATGTTTTTAAAGTGAAAAATGGTCATGTTGTTAGTTAACAGCTTCGGCTTTCCTAGCAAATCAAGTGCAATCTGTAGATGATCTGAACCAGAAAATAAGTAGGTTCTTAATCGGTAATTCTTAAAAGTGCATTAGCCATTCCACACTTGCTACTCCTCTGTCTATTCTTTCTTTTATAAAATGTGGTGGAGTTTGGCCATTATCCCAGGTAAATCTGTACCCTTCATACGATAAGTCTTGTAATCCACAGCCCGATAACACATCTCAAAAAGCATCAATGTATGAGTCAGGACGATCAGTACCTCTTATCTTTTTCAGAGTGTGAGAGTATTTCATTAAAATCTCCAATCACGAACCAAGGAATCTCTAATTTGCATTTCAAGGTTTGGAGGAGGACCCACGATTTCTTCTTATTACTCCGTTCAGGCCATTCGTAAAAACAAGTGAGGTGCCATCTTACTGAATCCCCATAGTTTAGGATCTAGAAATCGATATGTTGTAAAGAGTATGACAAGAGATTCACCTCAAAATCCTGATTCCAAAAGCAAGCCAAGCCGCCACTGGACTTATTACCCCTTGCAACAAAACTATTCTGAAAACCCAATCTATTTTTAACAAACAAAATTCTACCCTCTGCTACTTTAGTTTCCATTAAAAATAATAATGAGGGAGTTTCAAGATGAATGAGCCTTTTTAGGTTTAGAATTTCTAAGGCACTCCTCAAACCTCGACAATTGTAGCTCAAGATTTTTATGGTTGTAGGCAATCAGTAGTTGTCGCACTGGTCGCCTCTATAGTCACTAGTTTCTCTACATAGTAGCCCTTATATTTTTTAGCATTATTCTCCATTCCCAATTTGGAATCGCCATCAACTTCCATATAGTTCCTTTTCAAGTGATTAATTTGCATACCATTGCTGACCATATCTATACCCTTTCTCCCTTGATCCTCTTCCACGTTGGAGTATTCTTCCCCTTATTGCTTTGTTTTTCCATCTCCTTCTCCTTAAGTTCACTAAGGACCTCCCCTAATGATCGGACCACCTATGTTTTTCCCACATTTTTGCCTTCCCTTGCCCTGGTTGCGAAATAAGTTCAGATATTAGCTTTTCTTCTTTTAGTTTTTTTGTAGGATTCCTCAGCTAAATTTTTTTGGGAGATGCATTCAACTCTTTTCCATACTGATGAGGCTTCATACTATCCCCAAATTCACATTCACCCACTATATGGTCGATTCTTCCACATCCATAGCAAATAAAGGCAAACGTTCATACTTCAATTTGATCCACTTGACTTCAGATCCCAATCAAAGTAAGATGCCCCTTTGAAGTGGTTTATCAACTGCAATTGCAACCTTGACTCGCGAATAGTTCCTCCATCCCATACTATCTCCTTCATCAATTTCGATCAAGTCACCAATTGGATCGGGTATTGTTTTAGCAGTCATATTTGATAGCCACAAAAATGGGACATTATATGCTCTAACCCAAAAGCTGGCCTTTGTAAATTCCACAGTTTGAGTAGTATCCTCCTCTTTCATTTCTTTCAGTACTAACAAATTATCATCGAAGCACCAGGGACCAGTATCCAGCACCTTCTTTCTATTAGATTCCAGGAAAAATTGAAAGACAAAAACATTGTTACCCATATCCCTTAAGCTAAAACTGAGCTTTTTTCTTTGTTATATCATAGTAAACTAAAAAAAAAAAATTCCCCGCCACAAGTCTTTGTTGTTTTTGGTGACTCATACTCTTATCCATTGGATTTTGACTCTCTATAGTTTCAAGAATTAGGGTTTTAAGTCAACCTAAAAATACAAGTACTGTCTCGCAAACAATAAACAAAAGGCTTAATACATACCCAACCCCTTCAACTTAGCATGATTTGTCACTTAGCCCGTTATACTTTTTGAGTAATCAAATAACCCAATCAACTTAACTTTTTTTTTTGTAACAATTTAACCCTTGATTAATACAAAAGAGACAATTATCCACGCGTAATATTGAAACACTGTGACAATATGAACAGGTGTATGCCACGGAAGACAAAAAAAAATTACACATCATTTGTAGAGAAAAAACCAGAACCCTATCATCAAAAATCAATTTTCTCCTTTCTCAAAATCTCTCTCTCTCTCTCTCTCTCTCTCTCTCTTTGTTTTCTAATTGCCAAAGCTCTTCTCAACTTTCTTAAAATTTTTACTTTGGTGTTGCTCAAATTGGGTTCATCCATATCTTTTTCTGAATATTTTCTTCTCTCCCTCTTCCTCTAGGAATTACAGGGTAGGCTTGATTTGTTTGTTATTAAGTGCTAGAAAAAAAAATCTCGATTAACCATGGAGCGATATATTTTGTAGAGTCACTGTAGTAAGAATGGAAGAACTCGATCACTCATTGGATAATGGTGACCAGAAATTTATCTCATTTTCAAGGAAGCCAAACTTCAACTTAAAGAAAGAGTTTTAATTCCTCTCTAAAGAACTCTTTATCTTTGAAATTTCACATTCCACTTTGTATTTGGGTTTTTAAATTTGGGTTTCAAAATTTAAAACCCAAATTTGGGTTTCAAATCTTAATTTTCTTTGAACTCTTTGTCTTTTAATTTTAATTTTTAGGTTTTTTTTGGTTATCTAATTTGTCTGGGTTTCAAATTCTTCTCCCCCAACTCTTATGTGAAATGATTTAAATTAGCAATTGAAGCTCCATAGGTTCACTTCACTTTAATCTTTTAATCTTTTTTTTTTAATTCGTATGGGTTTCAAATGCTTCTCCCCGGATTTGTTTGGTTTTGAGAGTGGATTTTAATTGGGATTTTAGCAATAATTATTGCTAAGCGTGGGACTAGAGCACTGCAATATCTTGAATTGGATGGAAAAGATTTGTTGGGTTTAATTTTTCTTGAATTTCTGTTTGATTACTAATAAATTTGAACGAAAAGGGTACAAATGGTTTTATATGGTTTTTGTGTTTTATGTTTTTTTTTAAAAAAAATTAAGATTCTAGAACTTGATAGGTATTTTGGGATTTTTATTGTGTTTATTTAACAAGATGTACTGTAAAGAAAACAAAAATTAAATGTGTGTTTTATTATTTTATTTCTGGGTTTTGGCCTTTTTTTATTTGGATTTATAGAATTAAGTTTGTTTCTTTGTATTACTTATGTTTGATTTCTAAGAAAATGCAGGAAAAGTTAAGAAAGCTCCTTTTTTTAACGGTGAAATCAGTATGTATTATTGGCGTTTGATTTCTAAGAAAAGGAAAGAGACGAAGAAGTGGGAATTACTTTGAGAGTATAAATGTAATTTTATGATATATCAATAAAGTTTTTTTTATATTCACATGCTGAAAAGAGTTACATTACATGCACTGTGCCACTTCAGCGAAAATATTGAGTTAAAGGGCTAATTAGTTACTCAAAAAGCATAAAGAGTTAAGTGACAAATCGTGTTAAGTTGAAGGGGCTGGATATATATTAAGCCTAAACAAAACTCTTTTTCATTTATGATTGAAGGGATAAATCTTGAGAAGGAAAGAAAAGAGAAGGTAGGAGAGATTTTTTTTTTCTTTTGAAGATTATATCAGGGGAGTAACAAATCGATATTAGATCTATCGTCAAAGAAAATCTACTTACCATTAAATTTTATATGTACGTTCATAAGAAAGTTATTTAAGAGAAGAAAAACCACTTTTTTTTTCCTTTTATGATGTTTGATAAGAGAGACTGATGAATAAAATAATTGAATTTTATTTTTTATATGATTAAACTGTGAATATAATATGTAAATTGAGTCATAACCCATTGATAAATGTATATTCTTTAGATAACATGTTTAAAATTGATTTTTTTTTAGAAAAATCTCAAAAAAAAATGGCCATGATATTTAAACTTTTGTATAAATCAAAAATAAACTTGTAATTATTTAAAAATATCTAATAAAAATAACCTCTTACTTACAACATTGTCGGGGGACCAAAACTTTTGTTATTTATCTCTAACAATGAGTTAACCTCAATTTCAAAGATCTTTATGATCCTCGACTCTAAGCCAAGCGACTTTGATTTTCCTATTTAGTTAGGGCTCAATATCTATATTCACGCCATTATTATTATGGCAATAACTGACACATGAGATTTAAGTGTGTAATATGCAATTAAAAAAATACAAAATATAAAAAAACTTTCTGAAGAATTAAATCTATATTGGGAGTAACTCTTAGACTATGAAAATTCGAATATCTCTTTCTTATAACTTACCTTTTCAATAATACAAACTCAATTAATGGACATATTATTTAAATTTAAATTATTTATTTTGATTGTGACAATCTTCTTTAATTTTCTACAATAAATAATATTAAGCAGAGTACAATACAAATTTAACACATTTCCTAGGGAGAGTGGAATGGAACTCAATTGGTATATCAAATCTTTGCCTTTTATATAGTTATCGCAATTCTATTGCCTAATTAAGAAAAAAAAAAACATATTTAAATGGTCCAAGAAGCACAATTGCAAAGGTAGGCTATTATGAGCCAGCACGTATGCCTAACTAGCTAATATATATAAAAGATGGTTCTTCACCAAATCAAGCTATACACACCAGACTAGTAGATTTCTCGTAAAGTATTTACCCAGTTGGCTTGACTATCTTTGTATCTACACATCACTTGACATCCACACTCTACAAGATTTATATGTGATGATACATTTTACCCTTTTTTCGGTAGATTTATTTGAATTTTGATTAATTTTTCACCTTTTTTTTAAGCGGCAAATGATAGAGTCTCAAATCCTGATATAGGATGAGGAAATTGATTTAATTTATTAGTTAGAAAAATATATATTTATTATTAAATTATATATAAAAGAAATTAATACATTCTGATCTATCATAATATATATATATATATTACGCGTTTAATGATAAATATTATTAAACAATAAACACATTTATAGATTAAAGAATAATATTATTTCAAAAAAAAAATCAAAGAATAATATATATATTAGCATTTTTTGAAAAAAAAATAAATAATATATATAAGCAATTTTTTAAAAAAAATAAATATTTTAATTTTAATTCAATATATTTAATTTTACTAAAATTTATTATACTCTTTTTTAATATAATTTATAAAAAAATTATACATATTACAAAATTATTATGATAAATTTTAATAAAAATAAAATATAATTTAATAAAAAAAATTGCTGCTACTTAATCATGCTGGTATGACACCGATTAACATATTTTTATATAAAATTATAAGTTTTAATGGTTAAGAAAAGTTAATACGCATTATAAAATTATTATAATAAATTGTAATAAAAATAAAATATATATTAATAAAAAAATAAAAATTTTATTACTCGTTATGTAACATAGTCTTACATAAAATTACAGGTATTAATGGGAAAGAAAAGTTACTAGCGCTTGTTTTGATGACATCCATCATCATATTTTAATTATACACAAACAAAGTTACTTTATATTAACATGATTTATAGCGCCGCACTTTTTCATTCTATAAAACTCTGTTTGCGAGGGAATAATCCATCTAGATATTTTTATATTTTTTAATTTTACCTATCCTCTTTTATTAACATATGTTTTTATTAAAAGAAAAAAGAAAAAAAGATTTTTAATTTCTTTGGTCATATATGCTTTATGAACCTCTGCTATTTGATGGCAATTGCAGAGATAAAAATTAATATTCCAGAGTCTTCCATTTGGGGTCTTGTGATGCTAATTGGGTCTCCACTGAACTAGTTAATGCTGCTGGTAATTTATTCATTTCTTGGTGTAAATCTTCTTTCTCGTGTTGCTCCTCTTCCAAAGGAGCTAATTGGATCGCACTACAAGGTTCTTGGATTTCTCCCTTCTTTCGTTGTGCTATTATCATTATCTAAGAACCAAATTCTGAACTTGATAGAAATAGACTTTGGAATGAAATTAGGAACTTGAAACTTTCAATTTGTGACCCTTGGATAGTTATGGGCGACTTTAATGAAGTAACCAAAGGTGAAGATATAACTTCAGGTCAGTATTCAACAGGTGGGGCTGCTCATCTTATGGAGTTCTTTGATGATTGTAAATTAATTGATCTGCCACTCCTTGGGCAAAAATACACCTGGTCAAATAACAAAGGTGTTAGTAAATTTGACAGAATTCTTGTTAACCAAGATTGGCTCATAACCTTCCCAAACCTTAAACTTTGGGGCCTCAGGAAGGGCCTATCTAATCACTGTCCTCAGTTTCTTGAGTCAGATGTTCAAAAATGGGGTCCCAAGCCGTTTTGCTTTCTTAATTGATGGCTGCTACACCAAGGATTTGAGAAGAGGATTGAGCAATAGTGGAATCATTTTAGATCATTCAATACCAGCCTCCCTTCACTCATCTCCAAGCTTGAATTCATTAAAAAGAAACTATCACAATGGAATAAAGACGAGTTTGGTCTCATTGATGAAGAAATAATTGATCTTGAAGAAAGGATTGATGGTATTGACATCTCTCTAGAATCTACCCCACTTAATGAATCCCTTCTAAGGCGTAGACGTATTCTTTGGGCATAGTTATGGGTAAAGTACAAGTAAAGAGAGTCCTACTGGAGGCAGATGTCACACGTTCAATGGTTCACTGAGGGAGACTGTAACACTAGATTCTTTCACCTCACCGCATCGCTTAGAAAGATCAAGAACACAATCAATCTGCTGAGAACTGAAAACAAAATGTTGTATGAGGTATGTGACATTAGAAATGAAATCACCACTTCCTACTTATGCTTATTTCAGGAATACATGGCTTGGCGGCCTTAAATGTCTAATATCCAATTCTTAAATTGATACTCGAGATGTCTGCTGGCTTAGAGAAACCATTCTCTATTAATGAAATCCTAAAGGCACTGTTCTCTTTAGATGGTAACAAAGCCCCCGGCCCTGACGATTTCAACATGTTGTTCTACCAAAAATTTTGGCATCTCATTTACTGTGATCTCATGGATTTAATTCACAAGTTTTGGGAATCTGGTAAGCTGCCTCCATAAGTCAAGGAAACCTTCTTAGTCTTAATATCCAAAATTGAGAATGCTGAATTCATCAAGCAATATCGCCCTATTAGCTTGGTTCACGGTATATATAAAATATTATCTAAAGCATTGGCCCTGCGACTCAAATCTCTTATTGCTAAGATCATCTGCAGTAGTCAATCTGCTTTCATCCAAGGTAGGAATATTCTAGACAACATTCTTATGGCCAATGAAGTTATCGACGAGTGCAAGAAGAGAAGGTTTCAGGGGGATTCTGGTTAATCTTGACTTTCAGAAAGTATTCAACTCGGTTTTATGGAGTTACCTTTCCCATGTTATGGCTGAAATGGATTTTGGTGCACTTTGGCTTAAGTGGATTCAGGGTTGTATTCATAATACCAAGCTTGTTGTGTTGGTAAATGGTTCTGCTACTGAGTCTATTCACATGCATAAAAGGATTCGCAAAGGAGATCCACTATCGTCACTCTTATTTGCCATCGCTGCTGAAGGGTTAAGTGCCATCCTCAACAAAGTAGTTAATCAGGGTTTACTAAATGGCATTACTGTTAATGGGGTTGCTGACCCCATTTCATTCCTTCAATTTGCATATGACAATGTCATTTTTTGCCTTGCTAATCTTAAATATCTCCACAATCTAAAGCAAATCATGCGTTGCTTCCAATATATCTTTGGGCTTAAAGTTAGCTTTCAAAAGAGTGTCATTGTAAGGCTAAACACTACAGTTGGTTGGAGTAAATCTGCTACACAGCTCCTCAAATGTAAACATACTTCCCTCCCTATTAACTATCTTGGCTTTCCCTTAGGCGCTAAACCAAGGAGTAAATCTACCTGGGAGCCTATAATCCAAAAAATTAAGATAAGGCTGGCCACCTGGAAAGCTCGCTGCCTCTCTCTTATTGGGCGTTTAACACTAATCAAGTTTGTCCTCTCTAGCCTCCCTATCTAATACATGTCTATTTTCAGAATGCCCATCTTTATTGCTAAGGTAATCACTAAGATTCAAAGGGATTTCTTTTGGAATGGGATTGATGGTAAAAGGAAACTCCACTGCATAAGTTGGGAAACAATTGAGAAAGCCAAGCACCTTGGCAGATTGAGAATTGGATCTATACTTGTAAAAAATAAGTCTCTCCTTTTTAAATAGGTGTGGAACATGATTAATAGGCGAAAATGCCTATGGAAGCAGGTAATTGCAGGAAAGTATGGGGAGATCTCGTCTTCTTCTTCACTGGATAGCAAGAAATATTCTGACATTTAGAGCGATATCATTAAAGCAACCTATGGAGATGTGTGATGCCTTGAGGTTATTAAAGCTAGTACTTTCTTCTGGCTTGGCAGTACTAGGAGCATCAAATTCTAGAAGGACCCATGGGTAGATCAGACCACTCTTCAGTTTGCCTTCCCAAGACTATACATCCTTGCACTTAATCATGATTGCACAGTTTCAGAGGTTGGCTCATGGGTGGAAGGTTCTTGGAACTGGAATTTTGAATGGTGTAGAGAATTATTTGTTTAGGAGGCTGAGCAGGTTATGTCTCTCCTATATCTCATTGGTGATTTCAAGCCCAAACCTTATTTTATTGACAAACCAATTTGGAGGTTCAACAAGTATGGAAATTTCTCTGTCAAATCAATGTTTGATTAATTGAATTCTTATATTACAGTAACACCTCAGTTCTCTTGGGCAAAAGTCTGGCAATCTCTAGTCCCTCCTAAGGTGGAGATCTTTGTTTGGTAAGCATTACACGGGAGAATCAATGTGAGAAGCAATTTGATTAAAATTGGACTCCTCAGTCCTTCTTTCAACATTTGCCCCCTGTGTCGAATGGAAGAGGAAAATGTGGACCACTTATTACTTAATTGCTGGGTATCTTGGTCAATCTGGTGCAAACTTATAACTTGGTGGGAACTATCTTGGTGTCCTCCGAAATCTATATCCTTACTCTTCGAGCAATGGGTTAATCTTGTTACAGGCAAATAAGGCTTGGCTCTCTTTACTTTATGCGGCTACTTAGTCTATTTGGTTGGAGCATAACAACATTGTCTTCAATATATCCATTTTAAATGTTCGAAAGTTGGTTGATTTAATCCTGATTAGACTGGCCACTTGGATCTCCTTATCCAATCCTCAATTTCCTTATACAGTAGATCAGTTTCAAATGTCCTCCAACCGTGTGAAGAGTTGGGAGTCTATCAAGCGCAATAGACCACTCACTCTTTGGTCACCCCTGGCTTCTGGTGCTCTAAAATGGAATATTGATGAATTAAAATCTTTTGGCAAATGACCTCGAAGACGATCCATGGCATAAAGCTCAAAATCTTCAAGTCTGACTTTGAGAGATGGAGCAGAACGATAGAGAGGAAGCGTTGAAACGACGCCGTTAGTTGGAGGTTTTCGATTAGGTATGATGATCTCCATTTTTTTCTAAATTCTCTCTTTTTCTGAGTTTCAAAAATGAAATATTTATTGGCGTTTGATATATATATATATATATATAATTTGTTCTCGGTCTTCATCTGCACGCAATCGAGGAAGCGAATTGGCGGGAAACGATCCGGTGAAGTTCCAGCTCAGTTGTAGCTGGGCTCACTTTGGACCTAAATTGGATTCGTGAACTATTATGGGCCGCAAGCCGAAGCAGAAAAGAAACTGGTTAGAAATTTCTTTTTATTTTGGATTTTCTTAAAAACAAAAGCGGAAAAATTAAAATATTTTTTAAAAAATCAGTTTTTCAACTTTAATTTCAAAAATTATATATTTAAATATATATCTAATATACATTTAGTATATTAAAATTATACTTTCCAAATATGCATTTAATAAGATATTTATAAAAAATATAAAATAATAACATATAATATAATTTTCCACATAACAGTGAATTTTTCCAACCTTGTTCCCATGCCATTTCAAGGCCCCTGTGTAATGGGCAAAAATTCTGCAAGATGAACACCACATCTGCTAGTCTGCATAGAGAACCCGCCAAGCCAAGCACCGATGTTAGTCTCTAAAGACTCCAATTGCACTGAAGTTTATAAATACTATTTCATATTCAAAAAACAAATCAATGTATAAACATTAAGTACTAAAAGTTCATAACTTTTAAGGGTTGAAATTGCACAAATTATAACATGAGAAAAATTGCCTTTCCCAACTTTTTTTACTTTTTCAAAAATATCACTAAATATTTTACTGCAGAGTTCTGTCAGATAAATTTTTTAAAATATTAAAAATTTAACCTCAAATTAGACTTAACTAATATTCTTTCACCTACACTTTTATTAACAAAAAATAAAATAAAATATATATAATGGAAATTGTAGTCTAATACTAACTCTGTATTCCCACTTAACTCTGTATTGATTTCTCCTTCCTCACATATAATATATTAAATGTCAAAAAAAAATTGTTTTTAGTCAAAATTCTGCTGTATATATAATGAATAAATAACTTTTCCAAAAATAAAATTAAATAAAATCTGGGAGAACAATCAGGGAAAAAAATAGACAGCAATGACTTTCTTCTTTGCTCGACCGTCTGGTACACATCCTAATGGCATAACAATAAGAATAAGATTACACCTTGTTTTCACCCCATTTTCTTCCCTTCCCAGGTCCCACTATCCACTGAAATTATTTATACATAGCAAGAATGATACTGAGCAACCTCAGATCATAAAAATCTCTACAAAATTTAATACCAGTCTGGCATTTATATTCTAGGAAAAGATAAAGAGGCCATTCACGATTTTCCTTGGAAGATCTCCCCATGTACACCTAATTTAATTACCGCATTAAATTTATTATTTTTCGAAGGAAAATCTCATCAAGGTTGTTGTCTGCTATAACTTGTTTGTTGTACTACTTCAATTGTCACACTGCGTGTTCTTTGAAGAACTGATGTGGATCGACTTGAAGAGCAAGCTCTAGCATGAATATAGTATATTCAATTCAAAAGAGACAGGCAAACACAAGAAACATGATCATCTCTCAACTGAATCAAGTGGAAAAACATTTCTTGCTTACGAGCCAAAGTGAAAGCAGGAGAGTAAATTTTTTCAAAGTCAACAAACCTCAAGAGATCCACTGGAAACAGAGGGAGAAATTGGTTCGCTTGATGGAGATGGCAAATACCACTGCTGGGAAAGCACAAACAAATACTAGTGAGAATAATAACGATTAGTAAACTGCAAAAACAGGAAGCTCACTATAACATTTTAAGCTTTTGGATGATAACAATAGCTTGTAATACATCAACTGGGTTAGGCATGCGAAAGAAATGAATTCAGTTTCCTACTATAAATTGCCAGTTCTGAACAGATCGTATGACTTGGTAAAAAATAACAAAAGAAGGAACATTTCTAGTTATTGAAAGACATATGCATGCCTTCAACTAACCTGAACTTCTCTATTATATATCTAGAACATTATAACAAGTCATAATTTGGAAGAAAAACACTATCTTTGATGAGAATGTAATTCGTGAAGCCAGCAGAAATTGGGCAACATAATTAGTACAAGGCACACATGAAATAGAACCAAAAAAGAAAGCTCATACATAAAATATTATAACCAAGCTTAGAAAGAGATTATAAATATTTAAATTCTCTCGGTTATACAAAATAATACCAGTGAATGAAAGGCCCAAAACAAAAGTCTCACAACAATAGGCAAGAAGAAAATGATAAGAAAAATGAAATCATAGTTCTTCGTAGATTTGAAAGATAATATCACTTAAGAACTAAAAACCTGGTACAGACCTGAGTATTCCCTTCAACTGTGCTATTTTGCAAACTCTCATATAAGTAATAAAATGTCTTTAATCCATGGATCGTGGCTTCCTAAACAGATAATTCAAATCAGTAAACAAATGCCATCACACAAACAGCTTACTCCTAACAAGAATGCATATGATGCACCCGATAATAATAATGATAATTACCTGAGTTCCTACCATTCTATTGAGTCTTCGTTCCTACAACATTAGAAAAAAGAAACAAATTAAAATAAGTCCTCTATTCATGAATGGAAAAAAAAAAATCAAGTAAATGGACGAAGAGAGACTCATTTGACAGATTGTTTACCAGTGTTTCAACAACATTATGAACATTTCGAGTATTGTTCGCAAACCTTGCTGAATCTTCATACAGTTCCGTGACCTAAATAGGTTAACATACTTCATGTAAGTCTAACCACTCCATCATTTGAAAAAAAATTTAGCAAACAATATGTAGATCAGGCCCACCTGTTCTTGTGTACTAGCATTGATTACAGCAAACTCATTCAAATTATTATCCACACGATCAATACTTGAAGATAATTCCCTCCTGGTACTCTGTTAAAAAAAGAGAGAAAGAGAAGAGAATTAATATAAGAAAGTCTATTATCTTAGAGGTCAAAAGCCAAGCAACCAAACAAGCCAACATTTCTGCATTGACAACTAAAATATTACAATATTACTGATCTAAGACATAGGATTGTAAGCAAAATGAAAAATAATGAAAACAATAGATGAAAAGACTAGAAGGGAGGAATTCTTAAAAAAAAAATAGAAAAGAGGTATAAGTGATTTAGCATGTGTTGAGGCATAGCACATGATTTCAAGTATGAGCCTTACCTGAAATATAAAGAAAAAAAAAAAAAAAAAAGCTAAGCCCTTACCTGATTGATCCATAAACATTTTCAAGTTGTTGCGCTATAGAAGTGCAAGCATCATATAAACTCCGTTTAGTTGCAAACATCATGTCAGAAAATTTCCAACCCTGAATAAATAAAACAATTCAAAATGTCAAATACCGTTAGGCATCTGAAACACACCACTAAGAAATGTGATTATGAATCATCTACTTTTTCACAACCAACATGCACTGAGAAAAAAATAGTGTTTCACAGTAAATTTGCATCAAATTCGATAGTTAAATTTGCTTATACAGCACATAAACATCTAAATAGTCACTTCAACTCTTCACTTTACCCTAAAGTACCCATATCAGGTAAGGACAATTGGACATGGATATGTTCAAATTAGAGCCAAAAACTGGGAAAGTTTTGGATAATGGCCGAGTTTGAACCCCAAATAGTCCTATCTTGATAAGGAAAAAAAGATTCTAAAACCTTCATGGTGCAATAATAGCTCTCTGTATGATGTACCTATTAAACAGGTAATCTTTCCATGACCTTCAGCAAAAAGAAAGAATTAAAAGCAACAGGTTGTTGTGATTTTATTCATTAATGTATGGATGTTATGCCTATGACCACAGTGGCAATACAAAACTGGAAAAATTCTTTTACAGACTGGACACTCTATCTACAACAAAATGTATAGGAAAAGAATCATATAACCAGTTCCTTCCAACTAGCACAAGGATATGGTTGAATGGAGTCCAGCTGTAATTACAGTCAGAAATCAGCTTTCCAACTAGCACAAGATTGTGGTTGAGTGGAGTCCAGCTGTAATTACAGTCAGAAATCAGCTATGTAGTGTCTAATAAATTATTCAACAAAATCTTGTAGAAACTAGAACATCACCTTCCACCGAACATAGCCATATCCAACTACAACCACAACAACAACTGCACCATATCTACTTGCACCTGCACATCATAAACGGATGTCTTAGAACACCCCATATCCAAAGTCAAATGTCCAGCATATCACAATAACTATGACAAAGATAAATAAACATAGTTGTTGCTGCTGTTAGATAATGGAACGCAAAACAGGGTAAGGAAGACATGATATAAAAATTCTCAACAAAAGCAACCTCATGCAATATATATATATATATATATATATATATATTTAAGGTATTAATAGACATACTGCCATTCACAATAGAAGGGAAAAATTCAAGACCTGACCCACTTGCAGTAACAATTGTGACTGGTCTATTTGATGATAACATTTGCAGCTCTTGCCGAAGACTGTTAACCTATGAACATCAAAAACAAGATTCACATTTTCAAGCAGACATCTACGACATTAACAATGTGCAACCGATAAAAAAGAAAAGTGACTCTTTAAGGATCACACTTAATGAAATTATGCTCCTCTCTCTCTCTCTCTCTCTCTCTCTGAGATTGCAGAGAGCCCAAGCCCCACTCTTGTTTTTTTCTATTTGGGTGCCAAGCACCATTCTTTATGACAAAGTAACAATTAGATTTCACACAAAAAATAAACCTTAGAGAACATTATAGCAGATGATAATGATTCATTTTCAAGGAAATGCAAGAATTCTAAAATTATGCTGCACATTCATTACCAACAAAGATACAATGGCTCATCTGAAAACATAAATTACATAGAAAATTTAATAGCAATGATAAAAAGAGATTGACATGCAAACCTGAGCCATCAAGGAGTCATTATGTCGCTTGCTAACTGATGAAGTAGCATCAACTCGTTTAATTTGCTTAAAAGCAATCTGCAGTAAAATACAAATCATTAATAATTAGCACTGAAAAGACTAAAGCTCTGTCTAAATGTTTGTTGTGCAGAAACAATCACTTTGGAAAATTTTTTTAGAGAAAATAAAATTTTTTATTGTTTGTTTCTACTAAAAATAAACAACATATTGGAATATATTGGGAAAAAAAATTATTTTTCTTCCAATGAAAAAAGCCACGACAATTTTTGAGCTAGAAGAACTCCATTAAACTGTTTCTGGTTCAATAAAAGAGAAGACCACACGCCAAGGATGAATTCTTATACCAATGGTGAATAACGTGGTAACCTATTTTATGCACCATTGGATATATGCTTATATGGTTATGTTGTAGGATTGTTTCCTTCTTATGAGTTTGTCGGAGGTCAAAAATGGCTTCCCATTCTCCTTGGAAATGTCTTAGGTTCCTCTTTGACAAGGAAAACATTTTTGGTTACCAATTTGCTAAAGAATCCAAAATGTCACAAAATACATGAAAATTGTCCAAGAAATATTTTCTAGAAAACAAATGGAGCGAATGGTTCATAATTTTAGGAAAAAAGATGAATGCAATTATAATTTCTAAGAAGAAGAAGAAGAATTTAATTATCAACATAAGTTAAATTGAAAATGCAATACATCACAAATAAAATAAAATTGATGGTTATTGGTTGCAAAAAACAACTAATTTAAGAGACTTCAATATAAGCATGTATATCTTCCCACCTAAAGAAAATAAAAATATAAGGAGACAAACATTTTTCTATGACATATTAGATGTATCCCGGATAAGACTAAATAATAAAGAAATATGTGACAAACAAGTCTGAATTATTCTTATCAATTATGATTAAAAAAAACTAATACAATTAGACTCCATGTATTTCAAAGAGTTTACAATCATTTTAGTCATGTAAGTACCTTGAATGCACCTGAAACCAACTCTGAAACTCCAGACAAGCGCCCCTCTTTTGCAAGAACTGAGCCAATAAGACCTAAAAGGCAAAAGATAAATTTAGCAAAAAAGAAGACCATTTCCATTTTACACATATAATGAATTTGAAATAAAATTTAAAACATAAAAGAAGCATTTGAACTTAAAACATGACAATTCCTTATAGTTGTTAACATTGTGCAAATAAACATTCATTCAGCAGTTTAATTGTGCATTTAAAATGAGAGTGCCATTAAAAAACAATAAATTGTAGAATTCAAATACCCTTCTAATTTTTATCTTTGTCTATCCAAATGGACCTTCATATTACTATTTCAACTCAACAACTACAACCTTTCATTCCTATGAAACAACTAGCACCAACACCAGCAACTACAGATAAAATAAAAGAGACATTGGCAAAAAGCTCCAGCATATAAAAAAATAAACAAAAACTCACGCCTCCATAAATATTTAGAATAGAAACTTACCATGATTTTCATTAGCAATAACAATAACAGAGACATTGCTAGCTAATGCAGCTGGTAAAAAATAACCTTATCAAACTAAACCTAGGGTTAATCAAAAGTACTAAACAGTCTTATAATCAATTACAAACATTAAAAAACAAAACAAAATAAAACGAAATAAAATCAATTCGGGACTATGTTCCGATTAAAAAAAAGCAATAAAAAAATTAAAAATATTAGAGATGGAAAAAATTATAAACAAATTGTACGGACCTGCGCCAACGAGGATGGTTAACTTGCCGAGAGGGAGAGCCATGGACAGCGAGTGATCCTTGCGATTATCGATATAAACAGTACAAAATTATAGGCAAAAGACACTTAAAAATAGTCTAATTTGGTGAGAATCGGCATGACCCAAAAGTGTTCAAAAAGGGAAATAATATAAGATTTTTGAATCTGTATTAGGGTTTTGTAAATGGGTTTTGGTCTGTTTTCCAGTGAAGAAAAGGAACCGAGAACCAGAGTTTAGAGCCAAGGCCACCACTTGCTGGGAACGCCAGGTAACAACCCAATTTGGTGGTTAGATGGTAGTTTGGCCTCAACTTTCGATCTTAATCACGAAAATACCTTTAAATTGTTTTTATAATATATATGGTATTCTATAATTGGTAGATTTGTTTAATTGTTAATTTTTAGCTTCATGGTTTTTTTTTTTTTTTCATTGTTAATTTAGCATTATCAGCTTTTAATTAGTTTAAAAAAGAAAAAATTACATTAAATGTTATTTTGATATATTTTTAATATACTAAATATATATATTAAATGTATATCTCTCAAATAGGATTGAATAAATATATATTAAATGTACATCTCTCAAATGAAATTTAATTATATACTAAATATATGTTGAATGTATATCTCTCAAATATAATTTATTAAATATATATTAAATGTGTATCTCTCAAATGGAATTTAATTATTGCATATTAAAAATATATTAGATATATAATTTTGAAATAATATTTTTTAAAATTGAAAATTATAAAACAAGTATTTTTCTATAAAAAAAAATACGCAATTTTGAAATAATTTTATTCGTCAGATTCTTTTTTGTAAGAATTCATAGAAAAATCATTTTCTTTTTTTTTTGAGGCACATAGAAAAATCATTTTCAAAATGTAAGAAATGTGTAGTTTATTATATTTAGATAAAAAAAAATTACAGTTTATGTCACTTTTTTATTCTTTTTAATGAGATATTTATTTGTTATATATTTAATATATTAAGTATATATTTTTAAGAGTGAAATATGTGTTTAGTATACTAGATTTATATTAAATATATATCTTTAAAAAGAGTATTTTTTAAAAATTAAAATTGATATTTTTGAAAAAATTTAAAAATAATTTTATTTTTTAGAATGTTTTTTAAAAAATCTTATGGAATTAAGCAATGGGCTGGCTTGAACTTCAGCCGGTGTTAAAGTCAACCAAATTCACTATTTATGGGCTATAATTTTGTTTAACAGTCTACAAATGGTCCTTTGTGTTTGTGTGTAGCCTAACAATGGCCTAATAGAAAGTGGAGAAGGAAAATCCCTTTCAATTGCACACGTAGTGATGTGAAAAAAGATTGATTTTCTTACTAATGTTATATACATTAAAAAAAAAAAAGTGAATGGCCACATTTTAAATAATATTTTTCAACCAATAAAATTTTTAATTCAATAATATTAAAATCGTCTTAATTATTTTAAAACTTTAAATTTAATTTCGGAGTCGGAATCAAATATACTAAAAGAATTTATAATTAATGAGTCTTTTTTGTACAATTTAAAAAGATTTTAAAATTTTATTATTTACCATCAATAATGAAAAACTAAATATTTTAAAATAAATATAGCTTGAAGAGGCAAAAAATAAAAAAGGCTAACCTAACTTTTAAAAAAAATTACTGAGAACAATCTTATAACCATATAACCTCTCGAATATGTAACCCATAAATACTTCGAATGGAAAAAAAAAATAAACCATATAACTGATCCAGATAATTTTAGATTGAGGTTTAATCCTTTTGAATTGAGTCATTATTAAATATAATAATAAGTTAATAACACAGCATAAAAAATGAATTATATATATACACTCATCTTTATGGATAATATTATAAACTTGAAAAACAATCCCAAATTTTATTTGAAGTTTTAAATTTAAAGTACACATAAACAAATAAAGTTAATGTACAAAAAATATTAATTCAATATAAAATAAAAGTTATAACTATTGTGTATTATAACGAGAATTATATTTTGTCAGTCTCATTATGAATATTTTCATACTATATTATAAATGATATTTAAATAAGAAAAATAGTATTAATAAGAAGTGTAAATTTGCATTTGAGCCAAAAATATCGGTAGAATTTTCAATTGCATGTTAATTCATTCCTTCATAAGTTGTTACAACAATTCCTTCGTCTCTTGTCAATCTTTGAACTTTGTTTTTTCACAATAGAGTCTCGACGAGTGCACCGATAGTAGCTTCTACAAATAGTAAATTGTATTAAATAATGGCAAAATAAACTACATATATGATTTATTTAATTAACTATAAATTGATTAATTCAATGTAATTAAGGTCCATCAAAATTATATATTATAAATTATAAATAAATAATAAACTATTTTCATCATATGTTTGAAACTAGAAGCAAATTTATCTAGAAGAGCATAAATATAGATAGCAACATAATATTATACTGATAAATTACTCTCTTAGTTTTGAATTAATAATTATATTTTTGTCTCTTATTTTAAATTATAATTATTTATCATTTTAAGGAGAATGGAAGAGACATGAAATTTAGAATAGCACAATGCTTATAAGCTCGATAACTGTCATATATTAGATTATTAGCATGAATCAAACTGCTGAATGAATGTTCATTCACAAAATGTTAACAATTATAGTAAGTTGTCATGTTCTAATTTCAAATGCTTCTTTTATATTCTAAAGATTTTCTATCAAATTTATTTTATGTGTAAAATGGAAACTGTCTTCTATCTTGCTGAGTTTATCTTCTGCCTTTTAGGTCTTCTAGGCTTGGTTCTTGCTAAAGAGGGACACATTTCCGGAGTTACAAACTTAGCTCCAGATGAATTCAAGGTACTTGTAGGACCGAATACATTGAAATACATGAAGTCTAATTGTATTAGCTTTTTTGTTTTCAAATCATAATTGGTAGAGTAAATTTAAATTTGTTTGTCACATATTTCTTTATTATTTAATCTTATTGGGGGTCCAGCTAATATCTCATAGAAAAAATGTTTGACTCCTTATCTTTTTATTTTTTTTAAGGTGGGAAGATATACATGCTTTTAATGAAGCCTCTTAAATTATTTGTTTTTTGTAACCATCAATTTTATTATTTTTTTTTTTGTTGGGATTATTGCAAAACTTATTTTGATAATTAAATTCTTATTCTTCTTAGAAATTATAATTGCATTCCTTTTTTTTTTTTTTCTAAACTTATGAATCATTCGCTCCATTTGTTTTATAGAAAATATTTTCTCCAACAATTTTCATATATTTTGTGACATTTCGAGTTCTATACCAAATTGGTAATCGAAAATGTTTTTCTTGTCAAAGAGGAACCTAAGTCATTTCCAAGGAGAATGGGAGGTCATTTTTGATCTTTGACAAACTCATAAGAAGGAAACAATCCTACAGGATAACCATAGAGGCATATATACCCACTGGTGCATAAAGTTGATTATCACCTTGTTCACCGTGGGTATCAAAATTCATCCCTGGTGTGTGATTTCTCTTTTATTGAACCATAAACAGTTAAATGGAGTTCTTCTCGGTCAAAAATTCTCATGGCTTTTTTCATTGGAAGGAAAATAATTTCTTTCCCAATATACTCCAATATGTAGTTTATTTTTAGTAGAAATAAACAAAAAAAATTTCTTTTCTCAAAAAAAAATTTTCCAGAGTGAATATTTATGCAGAACAAACATTTAAACAGAGCTTTTGTCTTTTCAATACTAATCACTAATGATTTGTTTTTTTACTCCAGATTGTTTTTAAGCAAATCAATCTAGGTGATGCTACTTGGTAAGTTAGCAAGCCAATAATGACTCTTGATGGCTCAGGTTTGCTTGACAACCTTTATTAGCATTTGTATTAAATTTTCTATGTAATTTTTGTTTTCAAATGAACCGCTGTAGGTAGTAATGAAAACAAATAGAGCGAGTGATTCATTAAAATAGAAACTTATCATGATTTTCATTAGCAATAACAATAACACCAATAGTTTATAAAAGGTACAAAAATAGAGACATTCATTGCTAGCTAACGCAACTGGTAAAAAAATAACCTTATCAAACTAAACCTACGATTAATCAAAATCCCTAAACAACTTTATAATCAATTACAAATATCAAAAACAAAATTTAAAAAAAATTGAAAATCGAACAAAATTTGGAACTAAGTTCGAATTATAAAAAAAATGCAATAAAAAACTTAAAAAATATTAGAGAAACAAATTGTACGGACCTGCACCAACGAGGAGGACGGTTAACTTGCCGAGAGGGAGGGCTATGGACAATGAGTGATCCTCACGATTATCAATATAAACAGTATAAAATTATTGGCAATAGACTCTAAAAAAATAGTCTAATATGGTGAAAAAGATCCGATTTTTGAATATGTATTAGGGTTTTGTATTTGGGTTTTGGTATGTTTTCTAGCGAAGAAAAGAAACTGAGAATCGAAGTTTAGACCAAGTCCGCTACTACTGGGAATACCAGGTAACAACCCTATTTGATTGTTGGATGGTAACTTGACCTTGAATTTTGATCTTAATCACGAAAATATCCTTTGAATTGTTTTTATAATGTTTATTAATACTTCTGAGAGTTTGTTAAAACCAGCATAGAGAATCAAAAGGGCGTTGTCCTGTTGAATGCCCAAGGAGAGACTGTGTGTGTGCTATGCATGATGTTCGTCTGTGTCTGTGTTTGTGAGTTTATGCAGACTCTTCATCTGTGTTTATAGAGTCAGTATGCTCTGATCAACTCTGATCCTATATAGGGTTACCTTATACTTGCAGAGATTTGATCATCAGAACACTCTGTGAGCATGGACACCCCTAGGTGGTATCAGAGCCTTGTTACTCATCAATGATATGTATGGATTAGTAGAACAGGAAAGAAAATTAAAACACTATGGCAAATTCTTCAGTACTCACTTCTCATACTTCTTCTTTAATTCTTCCTTCCTCTTGTAAACAGTCACTTATTAGTAAAATAGATCACCTTGTAGAAATTACCCATCTTCCAGAAGAAACAAAGATAGATGACACCAAACTTCCTTTGTTAAATCCCTATGTTATCTTCAAGAAAACCAATTATGTTCGAAGCATCAAGAACCTTATCACTTCTCAATCTCCTCACATAAAAGAATATGTACAGTCTTCGGCCTTAAGCCATTGTACTCTTTCTTCAACCTCAGCTGAACAATATGTCACTCTTGAAATCCCAGATTCCTTTATTTCTCAATGGCAGAAACAATACTATTCTCATCTCCATCTTGGAGTTATTAGAATAGTTCTTTTCTATCATGGCAGAAAGGGATTACCAGTGACTGCTCGACTTTCTCTCTTGGACACCAGATATGTGGATTTTGAAAATGCTGTAATTAGAACTATTTTAACAACACTCAATGCTGGAAGTGTTGTTCTTACCTTCTTCCCCAACTATAACTTGTCTTTGGCAAATTCTTTTTTGTCTAAAGCATTGAAGATACAAATTCAAATTATTGGTGCTCCACAAATTCAGAACTTTGTATCAGCTACAATCCACCATCAACTGGTATATAGGTTGCAAGATCATGCAATCAATATAGCCACACTTGGAGTTTCCACAGATACTCTTTATATCTATTTATATACAGATTCTACACCAACAATTATCCAGACTCCTAGACAATTGCCCAGAGAAAAATTGTTTAAACTCATTCCTTTAGAATGAGTTACAAATTATGAAAAGATGCAGCAGAGGTAGGAACCTGTATAATCTACAGATTCAAGATTCATTAAGCAGATTGATGGAACTGTTAAAACAGTTTTCTCTACACTTTCCAGTTCTGGTTCTTCACCGGCCGCGAAATTTATTTATTTTTTAAATATTTTATTTTAAAATATTATATTATTTTTTATATTTTTATATTAAAAAATTTTCAATCAATAATATAAATTTAAATATAAAGATATAAAATTAATATATATTTTTTTAAAACTCTAATAATATTAAATAGTATCACACATATTATACATTATTATTAAAGATTTCTTTCCACATACATAATATTTTTATCTTTTCTTAACTATTTATTTTTTTATAACAGTGATAAATATTATTACGTAATAAACTTATATTCTTATATTATTTTAAGCATAATAAATTTTAAATATAATTTATTTAAAATATTCATAATACATATTGTTAAAATTACATAAAGTATAAAAAGTATTAAAAAGTCTTTATAAAAATATCTAAAATACAAACAAAAAATACATGATCAAATTATTGTATATAAAATTATAAATATTATAAATATATAATAATAGTTTAATTTTGCCTTTAGCAATTTACATTAATTTTAATTCGTAAAAAATTTATAATTGAAAGCTTTTTATAATTTTGATTCATAATATTTAAATAGATATATAATTAATAAATTTAAAATTTATATTCATTGTAAAAATATTTTTCTTTTTAGAAAAATGAATTTTATAAAAAATTTAAAGTAGAAATGAGAAATATAGTAATATCTCAAAATATTATTAGGAACTATTATAACCACTGAATCAAAAGCTTTATAGTATTCTTCAATAAAACTTTTTTTTATATTTTTTATTCGCTACTAATCTATCAACAAACTAATAAAATATTATATTATATATTTATTCAATAATATATGAAAATTTCATAAAATAGAAAATATATGTATTTATTTAAAATTTTAATTTAACTTACTTTATTAGTATAGATGATTCATCAACTACATAATATTTATTTAGCATATTCTTGAACAATCTGGAATACTTTTAAAATTGTAACTAAATTAATTTTTTAAAAACTCATTTAGTAATATATATTTCAAAAATAAAAAACTGTTAATTAGTTAGTAACTATGTTCATTTTAATATTATGAAAAAATTCTTTTAATAAATAGAATTTAAGATTCTAATAAAATATTGATGCGACATTTAGATAAGGGAAAGCTCCTTATTTAGAAAAAAAAAATATTTTATTATTCTTATCAATAAGGTGATTTTGACTTGTAAGAATATAACAAAAAAATAAAATAAAACTCATAAAAATAATAAAAGTAAGCTTAAAACAGAAAAAGACATAAATATTGATTAAAGTTTCAAAAAATACAGATAAAGAATGAGGCTTTATTTTTTTCTTATCTAATTATTTTTCTATCAAAATGTCAAATTGATAATATTTAAAAGGTGACTTTTTCTCTCTATATAAATTTTTAGATTTTTTATGATGCTCCTGAATAGACACATTATATTTATGATTTTTATCTCGTTAAAAACTAAATTCTAATCTTTTTATAATCACTAAACTCACTAAATAAAACTCAATTTTTTTTAAAAAAAAAATCAATTTACAAGAGGACAAAAAGAAGAGATTCTCGATGTGTTTTCTTTTCCTTCGATTACAATAAAGAGAAAGAGAGAGAAATTTTTTTAGATATTTTAAAAAATTAAAATTTATAAAAAAAAAAACACTAACTCTTATTAAAATTTCTAATTTTATTTCTCTCAAACGGTTTTCTCTCTACCAAAATGTCACTTAAAAATAGATCTATATAAATTAAACTCTCAAATTCAATAGACAATAAAAAAATAAAAGAAAAAATTTACAATCTAATAATAAAATGAAATTGAATAAAAGTGAGCCATAACAAAAAAAAAAGAGGGATAAAAAATCAGTAAATCTTAGAAAACAAAAACGAAAGGAACTTATTATGAAAAATAATATTTTTAATTCAAATACTTTAATTTTTAATTTATTATCTAAATCAAATTTAATTTTTTTTTAAAAAAATAAAATTCATGAGTATTTATTTGTTCCATTAATAACATGATACACCATAAAAGAATATCAACAAATTGATAAAAAAAAAACACATGTCCATCTTAATTTGTTAGATATTTTAAATTTCAAAATTACCTTCTTATAAATCGTTAATATTTTTAAGACTCAAGAGTCCAAAATTATAATTATATAAAGAACACTAATAATATATAAAGATTAAAATGCTCTTAAGCAAAATATAAAACCACGTCTTTTCTTTATAGATTCTTAAAAAATATCTATTTTAGTAATTTTAATTTCATCCACTATTAGCGGAGCTCATTAAATAATATAAAGACTAAAATATCTTTAAACAAAACATGAAATAAAGTCGTTTTCTTTCTAAATTCTTGAAAAAATTCTGTTTTAGTAATTTTAATTTTATCCACTATCAGTGAGGCCCATTAAATAATATAAATACTAAAATACTCTTTAAAAAGTAGAAAAAAAGGATACATTTCTGTAATTTTTATTTTACCAATTAACAGTGGATCCTACTTAATAGTATAATGACTAAAATATTTTTAAGAAATAACCAATTTATCTTAAAATTAACAACTCAATGGGTAAAATTGTATTATAAAAATCAAAATTAATTTCATTTCTTCTATTTCTAACATATAAGTGTATATATATATATGTGTGTGTGTATACATACACAATTTTTTTTTATAAAATATACCCACACAATTTTTTTATTATAAAATATACCCACACATTTATTTTTATATTTATGAATTTATATATATTCATTTATATATTTAAATTTAAATGAATTATATATAATTTAAATGGATTATATATGTATGTATGTGTATATATATACACATATTTTTTTTATAAAATACACATATTTATTTATATATTTATAAATTTTATATTTATATATGAATTTATATGTATTCATTTTTATATTTAAATTTAAATTTAAATAAATTTGAATATATATATGTATATAGACACACACACATTTATATATATGTGAATTTTATATGTATATATAAATTTATATATATTCATTATATATTTAAATTTAAATATATTATATATAATTTAAATGAATTATATATATATGTGTGAATTATGTATATATAATTTATATATATCTGAATTTAAATAAATTTTATTTTAATTCCTAAAATTTTTATCAAAATTTATATATATAAAAATAATCGACTATTCGTGTATTATATGAAAAAATATTTTTTTAAAAAATAAAAATGAGACTATTATGCAAATTTTTAAAATATACAAAGTTGTAAGATATAATTATCATAATTATCATTTCTTAAGTGTAGTTATTCTACTAGTATAAATTAATTATTGAACTATTATAATATTAAATGTTCAAATTTATAGTAAAGTCATCTATATTTTTTCATAAAAATTTAGCCTCTTCGATAAATTTTTTATTTTATCACTATAAGTGCCGGTGCGATAATAAGTGGTAGGACGATAAGTAACACCAGCAAAAAAGTTTTTATCAGTAAAATTGAGTTCCTCTTTCAATAAATTTTTGCATATAGTGGGTATTGTGTAATTAAGGTCTAAATTCTTTCATTTTACAGTTCAAAAAAAAATTCCTTCATTTTCTTTTAACATGCTCTAATATTTGCATTGGCCATGGAAAAAATGTTAAAAAGTACAATTATTAATTTCACCCATCATCTAGTTGGCTGCTGTTTGATATATATATACTCTTAATAATCTCACTCTCTTCACTCAAACTTTGGATTTATTACCATTTTTTTTTTCACTCCGAACAACTTTTGACATTATTACAATCATTAATCCTTTTCTCATTTTTTTAACCATAACTTTTTATTTTCCTTTCCTCAATTTGTGCATTCCCATTTCGAACCAACTTCAAGTTTCAATCAACTTGAACTATTTTTTGTTAGATAACATCCAATAAAATTAAAAACTTTTCTAATATTATATATATAAAGCACTAATAAATATATTAATTTTGTAAGAAAAAAATTGTATGGTTTGTTTCTACTAAAAATTAAACTACATATTGGAGTATATTGTTAAAAAAAAATATTTTCCTTCCAACTAAAAAAGCCACGAAATTTTTTGAGAAGAACTCCATTTAATTGTTTATAGTTCAATAAAAAAATCACACACCAAGCATGAATTCTGATACCAATGGTGAATAAAGAGGTAACTATTTTATACACCAGTGGGTATATGCTATATGGGCATCTTGTAGGATTGTTCTTCTTATGAGTTTGTCAAAGGTCAAAAATGACTTTCCATTCTCCTTGGAAATGTCTTAGGTTCCTCTTCGACAAGTAAAACATTTTTTTATTACCATTTGCTCTAAAATTCGAAATGTCACAAAATACATGAAAATTGTCCAAGAAAATATTTTCTAAAAAACAAACGGAGCAAATGATTCATAATTTTAGAGAAAAAAAAATGAATGCAATTATAATTTCTAAGAAGAAAAAGAATTTAATTATCAACATAAGTTGCACTGAAAATGCAATATAGCACAAAAATAAAATGAAATAAAGTTGATGGTTAAAAAAAACAACTAATTTTAGAGACTGCATTAAAAGTATGTATATCTTCCCACCTAAAGAAAATAAAAAAGATAAGGAGGCAGGCATTTTTTCCATCACATATTAGATGGACCCTCAATAAGATTAAATAATAAAGAAATATGCGACAAAAAAATTTAAATCTACTCTATCAATTATGACTTAAAAAACAAAAAGCTAATACAATTAGACTTCATGTATTTCAAAGTATTAGTCCTATAAGTACCTTGAATGCACCTGAAAACAAAGTCTGAAGCTCCCAAAAAGTGCCCCTCTTTTGCAAGAACCGAGCCAAGAAGACCTAAAAGGCAGAAGATAAATTTGGCAAGAAAGAAGGCCGTTTCCATTTTACATATAAAATAAATTGGATATAATATTTTTAGAATATAAAGAAGCATTTGAAGTCAGAACTTGACAATGTACTTGTAATTGTTAACATTTAATATATGACAGTGGTTTCTAAATGTAAATAGAAACGAATTTTTTCAATTTAGAAAATGGATTTTTCCGTTTTTAGACTGCTTAAATTTTGTAGTGCCACTCAACCATAATCTTGTGCTAGTTGGAATTGGTTATATGATTCTTTTCCTGTATATATTATCATACACATGGAGTGCTCACGGTTTAGTTGCAAGAACCATGAGCTCTTTTAAAAAACCAAACAGTTGATTTCAATTTAGGAAAATCTTAAATAGAAATCGAACTAATAGTGAATAGTTAATTGGTTTATCAATGATCATAAATGCCAGTTGATGCTAATTAGTACTTCTTATTTTTTGTTTTGTTGACTGGTTTATATCATAAATCATATAGTTGTTATTTGTTAATATGAATTTTAACTCTTAACCCACTTACAACAAAAATCTGCTTAAAAAGAAAATGACAAGGGAAAACCATGTACGGTCAATAAACTACGTAGGTTCTTTTAAGAAAGCAATATGAAGTATGATAAAATACTAATTATATTATTATAAAATTATAATTAACTATAAAAAAATTTCATGGCTAAATTAATTGATAATAAGCAGCATTATGTTCACAGCTGCACCAAATGATTATGTTGTCCCAAGATGGCAACCAAGAGGGAGGGTGAATTGGTTTCCTCAAGAAATGATGGCAAATTGAAAAACTTCAACAAATAAGAAATGTAGAAGATGTAGAAGATTGAGTAGAGAGTAGAAAAATCAACACAAGAGATTTATAGTGGTTCGGATTCAACAATCCTACATCCACTCCCCAACCTCAATTGGGTATTCCACTATACTTGAAGTTTTACAAGCTCACTTCCAACTTTGGTGTTTTTACAAGCTCACACCTAACTTGACAAGTGTTTTACAAAGGCTAACACTCAAACCACTTACAAGAGTTTTACTAGGCTCACTCTTACAACCTTTACAAGAGTTTTTCTCAGGCTCACTCTCACAACCTTTATAATTGGTGTTTTAGTGGCTAACACTCAACCTTACATGAAGAGATAAATAGATGAAAGCTTGAGTAAATAAATTGCAAGAGTTTGGACAATATTAATATTTATTCTCTTGCTAGAAGACTTGTTTGAGGTGGTATTTATAGGCCTCAAACCAGTTCTGCCCGTTGGTGAAGTGGGTAGAAAAGTGCAACTCCAACAGCCACAGAATCTTCTTGGATTTTTGTGTCAGACTGTTGGGATGGTCGCACACCACCTTTGGATGGTCGCGCATCCTGGGATGGTCGCGCACCCCCTTGGGGCGGTCGCGCATCTGTTTGTGCGGGCATCCCAGCAGTCTGGTGCGGTTGCGCAATTCAAATCTCTAACGGCTACTTGATACGTGGTATCTTCTTATTGATTCTTTAACTAGCCGTTGAAGCCCACCAACGGCTATATAAATATAGCGGTCGGGCATCCACATTGGGCGTTCGCGCATTGTCTTGTGTCGAGTCATTCACCGCTCCACGCCACCGCGAACCTCTCTGTCAAACCAAGACAATTTGGATGGTCGCGCAACCCCTTGGGGCGGTCGCGCGTTCTTGGATGGTCGCGCACACCCTTGGGGCGGTCGCGCATCCTTTTAAAGACAGATTTTCAGCACTTAGGAAATCTTCAAATTTCTTTGCATTTCAGCTCATTCTAAGTTGCTTTCCTGCCATATAGACACTCATTGAAGCCATTAGATCACTTCAATTTGTTTGCCAAGATCAAAAACAAGATTGACCTAAATCTAGGTAAACAATCTCCCCCTTTTTGATTTTGGCAATCAAATTGAATTTGAAATAAAAATAATCAACAAAAATAGGCAATACTTCCCATTATGGAAAAACATAAGAAAATTCAAAAGATAATGTTCAAATTCATCAAATTCTCTCCCCCTTTGCCAAAATTCAAAAAGAGGAGGGAAGAGATGAAGAGTAATCAAGCCAATGGACAAGACAAGATCAAAATCAGTGTTGGTGTGACTTTATATTAGAATTCAAAGCCAATGGCCAATTACCATAAATAAAATTCACAATTAACACAAATCTAAGTCATATACTTAGGAAAAATAAAAGTACCAATCAATGAAAATATCAAAATCAATGAAAAATATGTTAAGGATACCAATTGATTGGATTATACTCCCCCTCAATTGATGATCTCCCCCTCAAGAAGTGAAAAACTTAGAAACAATTGAGATCCATTTTTATCAAAATATTCAAGTTTTCTCCTCTCTTGTTGGAGTCAAATCAAGAGGAATATAAAAAGAAAATTAAATACAATTCAAGAAAGTGATTAACTTAATTATTAACAAATTTAAAATGTAATAAAAATAATTTAGTCAACCATAAAATTATTTTTCAACCTTAATGTCAAACACAACATTTAAAGTAAAAATTAAAAATATAAAAGTTCAAATGTTGTAAGGTAAGAATTGTTATCAATTTTTTTAATGCCAATTGCCTTACTATTAGCATTATTGGACTTGGTTTGATGGAGTACTCATTCTCCTCCATCTTCATGCCATTTGCCCTTGTCAATTAGGGGATTTTCCTTGATAACCTTTTCTAAGCTATGTTTGCTTTTAGATATTTGTTCATTTGAGGTTTTTAATTCTAAAGTAGAATTTTTTAAACATACAAAATCCTCTTCTAGTTTAGAGCATTTGTCCTTATGAAATTGTATCTTAGAAAAATACTTTTCTACTCTAAGGTTCATATGTTCAATTATATCACTATCATCTAAAGCATCATCAATATTGTTGTAATTTAAATTCATGTTTAAAGATTGGGTACCTACCTCATTGGAGTGTTCATCATCTCCCATAGCCATGAGACATAGATTTTCAATTGCTTGCTCTTCTTCTTCTTCTTGCTCTTCTTGTATTTCCATTGCCATCTCATGTGTGAGTAATTTGCCAATGAGGACATCCGTTGGAAGCTTGCTCAAATCATGTGCTTCCTCAATGGATGATACTCTTGCTTCAAATTCCTTCTTTGTAAGAATTCTAAGGATTTTGCAATTTATGTCTTCCAAAGAGTAGACTTTGCCAAATTTCCTCAAATCATTGACAATGGCAAGAAGTCGGTTGGTCATCTCCGTGACATCTTCAAAGGACTTCATTTTGAAGAGTTCATACTCTTGAACAAGCATTTGGGCCTTCATGAATTTTACTTGATTAGTACCCTCATGATAATTCTCCAAGATCTTCCAAATACTATAGGCATTTGAGCATCCAAGAATTCTTCCACATTCTTCCTTTGGCAATGAGCTTAGGAGAATGAAAGAAGCCTTTTTATCTCTCCCATTGCTTCTTCTTTGTTCTTCATTCCACTCTTTTCGTGGAATCTCTTTTTCTACACTATCAACCACTCTTGTAGGAATCTTCCACTCATTTTCAACATAATCCCAAAGCTCTATTCCTTCACTATCTAGGAGCAAAAACATCTTGTGTTTCCAATATGAATAATCAAAGTGAGGTATAACAAGGGAGTTTGAGTTTCCATAATAATGAGCCATGGAGTTGGAAGAAAAAATTGATGTAGAGGTATTAGTGGGTATGGTTGCCTTTGAGGATCAAATTTCACAATTAAGTTTAAGAAATTTCAAAGCTCTGATACCAATTGTTGTCCCAAGATGGCAACCAAGAGGGGGGGTGAATTGGTTTCCTCAAGAAATGATGGCAAATTGAAAAACTTCAACAAATAAGAAATGTAGAAGATGTAGAAGATTGAGTAGAGAGTAGAAAAATCAACACAAGAGATTTATAGTGGTTCGGATTCAACAATCCTACATCCACTCCCCAACCTCAATTGGGTATTCCACTATACTTGAAGTTTTACAAGCTCACTTCCAACTTTGGTGTTTTTACAAGCTCACACCTAACTTGACAAGTGTTTTACAAAGGCTAACACTCAAACCACTTACAAGAGTTTTACTAGGCTCACTCTTACAACCTTTACAAGAGTTTTTCTCAGGCTCACTCTCACAACCTTTACAATTGGTGTTTTAGTGGCTAACACTCAACCTTACATGAAGAGATAAATAGATGAAAGCTTGAGTAAATAAATTGCAAGAGTTTGGACAATATTAATATTTATTCTCTTGCTAGAAGACTTGTTTGAGGTGGTATTTATAGGCCTCAAACCAGTTCTGCCCGTTGGTGAAGTGGGTAGAAAAGTGCAACTCCAACAGCCACAGAATCTTCTTGGATTTTTGTGTCAGACTGTTGGGATGGTCGCGCACCACCTTTGGATGGTCGCGCATCCTAGGATGGTCGCGCACCCCCTTGGGGCGGTCGCGCATCTGTTTGTGCGGGCATCCCAGCAGTCTGGTGCGGTCGCGCAATTCAAATCTCTAACGGCTACTTGATACGTGGCATCTTTTTATTGATTCTTTAACTAGCCGTTGAAGCCCACCAACGGCTATATAAATGTAGTGGTCGGGCATCCACATTGGGCGGTCTCGCATTGTCTTGCGTCGAGTCATTCACCGCTCCACGCCACCGCGAACCTCTCTGTCAAACCAAGACAGTTTGGATGATCGCGCAACCTCTTGGGGCGGTCGCGTGTTCTTGGATGGTCGCGCACACCCTTGGGGCGGTCGCGCATCCCTTCAAAGACAGATTTTCAGCACTTAGGAAATCTTCAAATTTCTTTGCATTTCAGCTCATTCTAAGTTGCTTTCCTGCCATATAGACACTCATTGAAGCCATTAGATCACTTCAATTTGTTTGCCAAGATCAAAAACAAGATTGACCTAAATCTAGGTCAACAGATTCTATAGCTAATCATTGTAAGAGTATGAAGCTATTTGTGTGAAGACAAACTTTGATTTCGTATAAGAATATGATGGATTTTGATAATGTCCATATTGTTCTTAGAACAACAGAAAAAAATGTTAATTGTTCACTATTGATTCGGTTTCGATTTAGATTTTTTCTAAACTAAAATCGACGGTTCATATTTAAAAGAGCTCATGGTTCTGTTATCTATAACAAATTTATAGGAAAAGAATCCTATAAATTCCAACTAGCATTAAATTATGGTTGAGTGGAGTCTTGCTATAATTACAATAAAAAAATGCAGATGCTTTGGATTGTATGAATTATTCATTAGGTATGTAGTGTCTTTATTCAATAAAATCTTGTAAAAACTAGAACATCACCTTCCACCAAACAACCATATCCAACTATAACCACAACAACAAATACACCATATCTACTTGCACCTGCACATCATAAACAGATGTCTTAGAACACCCTATATCCAAAGTCAAAAGTCCAACATATCATAATAACTATGACAAAGATAAATAAGCAAAGTTGTTACTGTTGTTAGATAGTGCAACTCAAAACAGGCTAATGCAATTGTTTTTAAGGTATTAATAGACTCGCTCCCATTTACAAGAGAAGGGGAAAAATCCAGACCTGACCTAGTTGCAGTTATAATTATGATTGGTCTGTCTGATGCTAACATTTACAGCTCTTGTTAAAGACAGTTAACCTATAAACACCAAAAACAATATTCAAATTTTCAAGCAGAAATTTATGACATTAGCAATATGCAACTGATAAAAAAGGAAGAGTGACTCTTAAGGTGAAATTTTGCTCTGTCTCTCTCTAAGAATGCACGAGCCCAAACCCCACTCTTGTTTTCTCTAGCTAGGTGCCAAGCACCGTTCTTTATTACACAGTAACAATTAAATTTCACACGAAAAAATTAATCTTAGAGAACATTATAGCAGATGACAATGATTCATCTTCAAGGAATTTTAAAATATAAATTTGATATAAAATTTTTAGAATATAAAGAAGCATTGGAAGGCAGAACATGACAATTTACTTATAGTTGTTAACATTTTGCGAATAAACATTCATTTGACAATTTGATACATGCTAATAATCTAATATATGACAACGGTTGAGCTTAAAAGCAATGTGCTATTTTAAATTTCATATCTCTCCTATTCTCCTTTCCTATTCATTCCCTTGACAGCAAGTCATATATTTTAGGTAATTGTGCATTTAAAATGTGAATATCATTGAGAAACAATAAATTGTCAAATTCAAATACCCTTTTTATCTTTGTTGTAAAGACACGGGCGTTTACCCTGGACTGGGCACGGCCGTGTGCTTCTTATTCTAGTAAAGTTGAATTGTGATTTTGGGAAATGAGAAAAAGTTATGAGATGATAAATGTGTACTTTATGCTTTAACTAGTTCCAAAAAAATGAGTTTAGTAGTTTGCCATGCCATATACCATGGGAATGAGATACTGGGTGTCAAAAATTTAGCTATGCTCCTGAGCGAGACATATTAGTATAAGAGATATGATTACATTATAGATAAGATACTAAGTGTTACAGATATAGTTACGTCTATTAGCGAGAAACATTTATATCATTACTGTTGAGATAGGCCAAAACAATATTTCTGGAACTAAATTATTATATAAGAATATTTGAGTCCAATGCATGTATTAATGTTATGCTTTGTTAATAAAGTAAAAATATTTTGTGTGATATTACCATATGATGTATACTCAAAATATGATGTTATATCATTACTTATTTTTATCAAAGTATGTACCACTGAGCTATTGATTTAGCACGATTTATTCATTGCGTAGGTGACAAGGCAAAAGCTGAGGGCCCTTCTAGACTAGGGCAGATCTAGACTAGGACCTTTTGACATTGCATGTAAATATTTATTTTGCTAGCCACTTTGCTATTGTGTATATTATAACATGATGTAAAAATGTAATGGTACAATATTGGGTTTTGTAATGTATTTGTTCGAATTATTATATATATAATTATTTATATAACAATGATGTTTTGGGATGTAAATTGTATCGAAATATTTTGAAAAATATAATTATTTTATAGGTTGAGTTATTTATTTTGGATAACATACTAATTATAAATAAAATTCTAGCAAAATTTTCAAAAAATTTTCCTTTACATAAATTATGAGTTAAACTACTTCTTATAAAAAGGTAATAGGATATATAAATAATAAGTTAGTAATACTCTTATATCCTATTTATATATCCTATATATTTAAGAGGATATATACTTACAGGAACCCAAGCCTTCAAAAAGGCAAAATTAGTGAAAAAGATAAGATTTTTATTAAGGTTTTGTATTTGGGTTTTGGTCTGTTTTCGAGTTAAGAAAAGGAGCTGATAATCAGAGTTTAGGGCCCAGTCTGCTACTTGCTGGGACTGCCAGGTAACGACCCTATTTGATGGTTGGATGGTAATTTGACCTCAACTCTCGATCTTATCACGAAAATACGCTTTGAATTGTTTTTATAATTAATATATGGTATTTTATAATTGGTAAATTTGTTTATTTGTTAATTTAGCTTCACGGTTTTTTTTTTCATTGTTAATTTAGTATTATGAGCTTTAATTAGTTTTTTTAAAAAATACATTAAGTGTTATTTTCATATATTTTTAATATACTAAATATATATTAAATGTATATCCCTCAGTGGCATATAATTTTTATATATTAAATATATTTTTGGAATAATTTTTTTAAAAATTAAAAATTATAAAATAGTATTTTCTATAAAAAATATTTTTTGAAATAATGTTATTTCTTAGAAGTTAGAGTATTTTTGTAAGAATTCATTGAAAAATCATTTTCAAAATGTAAGAAATATATAGTTCAATAGATTTGGAGAAAATTACATTATATGCTATTTTTTTGATACTTTTTCTAAATGAGTTATTGATTTGTTATATTTTTAATATACTAAATATATATATGTATATATATATATATATATATTAAGTATACAGTTTTAAAAGTGAAATATATGTTTAGTATACTAAATATATACTAAACATATATCTTTAAAAAGATTATTTTTAAAATTTAAAATCAAAAATGATATTTTTAAAAATATTTTTTTATATTATTTTTGAAAGAATCCCTTGGATTTAAGCAATGGGCTGGGCTGGCTTTAACTGCAACCAGTGTTAAAGTCAACCCAATTATTTGTAGGCAAAATGTTGTTTAGCAGTCTACAAATAGTCCCTTTGTGTTCTTGTAGCCTAAAAATGGCCTAATAGAAAGGGGAAGGTAGAATTTAACAAGCAAAGAAAGAAAGTCCCATTCAATTACACCCATATTTATGGTGAAAAGATTTGATATTTCGAACATCAATCCTAGAGGCTCATTAGAAACTAATGTTATATATATTTAAAAAAAATAAATGATGATATTTTAAATAATATTTTATAATTAATAAAATTTTTAATTCATTTTTTAACAAATTATAAAATTTTTAATTCATTTTTTAACAAATTATAAAATTTTTAATTCAATAATAATGGAATCGCCTTAATTAATAAATTTAAAAATATTAAATTTGAATCCAAAGTTAGCATCAGATTTGTTCAAAACGAGTCTTTTTTGTCTAATTTGTAAATATTTTAAAATTTTATTGTTGGCTATCAATAATAAAAAAATTAAATATTTTAAGATAAATATTACTATAAGAGATAAGAATAAGTCTATTAAGAATGATCTCATAACTTTATATTTTTTTAAAATATATATATAACTCATAAATACTTCAAGTAAAAAAAATATACAATTAATCTCAATTAATTTATGATTAAAATTTAATTGAGTCGAGACTAATTATTAGTGATTATAGTCAGTAACACAACATAGAAAATGATATATATATATATATATATGTATGTATATGCTATTATCTCAATGGATAATATAATTATAAACTTGAAAAAAAATCCCAAAGTTGTATTTTAAGTTTTAAATTTGAAGTACACATAAATAAACAAAAATAATGTATAATAAATATTAATTCAATGTAGAATATAACTATTGTATATTACAACGAGAATGACATTTTATCTGTCTCGCTATAAATGTTTTTAGACTATCATATAAATGATAATTAAATGGGAGATTTTATATTAGTAAGAAGTATAAATTTGCATTTGAGCCAAAATATGCTCAAAATTATCGGTAGAATTTTGAATTGGATGTGAATGCATTCCCTCATAAGTTGTCACAACAACTCCTTCATCTCTTGTCAATCTTTGAACTTGTTTTTTCACGATACAGCCTTGATGAGTGCACCGGTAGTAGCTTCTATACAAATAGTAAACAAAAATTAATTTAATTTAATTCATGTCAATATAAACTATATATATATGTATAATTTATTTAATTAAGTAAATAAAAACTGAGTAATTCAATGTAATTAAGGTCCATCAAGGTAATATATATATATATATATATAATATCATAAATTATAAATAAGTAATAAACTATTTTCATCATATGTTTGAAAGTAGAAGCAAATTTATCTGGAAGAGCATTGATATAGATAGCAACATAATATTATACTAATAAATTACTCTCTCCGTGTTGAATTAATAAACATTTATTTTTTTCTCTTATTTCAAATTATAATTTATTTATCATTTTAATGAGTTAGTTGATATATAAAATTTCTATTATATCATTTACTTATTAAAAACATTAATTAATATATCTTTTAAAAAAATGCATGTTAATGGAAGCAACGAGAAAAATAAAGCAAGTATGAAGCAAAATATCGATTTTTTTTTGTATAAAAAATAAATAAAATTCACAAAACACCAATTCAACGGAATAAAAAATCCCATAAACATCATGAAAAAATTAAAATTGAAATCCAACTGAATAGTGCTCTAAAATAGTAATTCTAACATCAAAATTCTTACACTGCTTGATTATATGATGATTTGATATAATGATATGAATATTGTGATTTGAAAACCTTGATCTACATCATTCATGTATAATGAAATAATTAAATTAGCTAACCTTATTAATTATTTATATTCTTCCTTGCAAAATCTATGTTTTAAAACATTCATCATTCAAACATTCATATGCATATAAACTATGTTAATTCTTTGCAAAAACTACATCATTCATCATTTATATCCACAAAAAAATTTTGCTACATAATACATATAATCCAGAATTTGTAAAAAAAAGATAAGTATAAAAATAAATATAAGGAAAAAAATAATTAATTAAGCTTAATTATAATTTATAATAATAATAATAATAATAAGTTACTAATTAATTTACCTGGGAAATTTATTATACTTCACAGCTTTTTGGCCATACTTTCTCCATCGATAACCATCATCAAGAATATCAACTTGACTTCTCGTTTGAAAAGCATATCTTGGCTTTCTTATCTTCTTCTTCTCTCCTTTACTATTATTATTATTATTAATTTTCTTTCCTAATAATAATCCTTTCTCTTCATTTTCAGACCCATTAAACCTATTTTTCTGATCACCACCGTCACCACCAACCGCCGCTTCTTGAATCAAACTCAAGAACCCATTATTGTTTTCTTTGCTATTTACTTGAAAATAATCAGTGAAATTATTAAAAGGACTAGAAGTAGAAGCTGCTGCAGCTGCCACCATCCCTACTGCCGCCGCCGTTGACGGCGGTGATGAAGATGATGAAAGTGGAAAAAACGAAGTGTAATTCTCCATATGAAAGAAGGAAATCAATATTGAAGCAAAGAACTTAAGAAAATTTTTATATATTATACATATATAAAAGAGATATTGTTTTTTGAGAGGCGGATTTTGATATAAATAGTGGCTATTTGCTAATAATAATTAGCTTAAAGTAGAGGCGGAGGCTCTGTTTTTTTTTTTTTTTGGTATTGTTTCTCCTTTAGTTGTCCTCTGTTTGGTGGCGCAAACGACACGTAAATAATTATTACATATTAAGAATAAAATCAAACCATTCATCTCATATACACTTATTAAAAAAATTAAATTTTATAAATATTATATAAAATTATTTTAAATAAATTAAAATATTTTCCACTAACTTATTAATATTAAAAGTATTATATTTTCATTTCATTAATTAATTTATTATTAAAAAATAAATTAATTTAAATTAATTTTTCTTAATTATATAAAATAATAATTTTAGTGAAATAATTTTTTTTATAAAATTATTAATTTTAGTGGAGAAGATAACATAATTTAATGATAAATTATTAGAATTATTATATTATTGTATACTAATATATATAAATGCAATTGGATTTCGTACACGAGTACTTCTCTTTGAATTATGGTTCGCGTTGAACTGTTGATAGAATTGTATAATATAAATAATTTGAGGCAATAAATTAAAATTATAGGGTTAAAAAAAATATAATATATCTAAAATAAAATAGATGATAATGTACAGCATCATTATGAGGTGTTATCGGTATATTTATTTTATTTTTCTGTCCGAGTTTAATTTAGATTTAAATTCGAAAATATTCTCTTTTCTTAAATGCAAAATAAATTTTTATTAATAAATAAAAAATATATCTATAAAGTATAAATAAAATTTTAAAATTTTAAAATATATAAGATGTACATAACTAATAAAGTTACTGCAAACAGTGGATAATAATAACATGCTGTGGATAATTTAACTTTTAATAGTACACTTATTTTATTTATCTGAATCACTATTATCTTCTATGCAATAAAGTTTGAAAATGATAAATTTCACCTCTATCTAAAAAAGGACATATAACATTCAAATAAGAAATGACAAAAATTCTATAATAAAAATTTAAATTTAAATTAATTTTATTTTAAAAATAATAAAATATAAAAATAAAAATAATCATTAAATTTCAGACCTATGTTGATCTGAAAATGATTTGAAGAACAAAATACAAATAAAAATACATAAAACTAAAAAAAAAAGAATACAAAATTAGAAAGAAAAAGAAAGACAGATGAAACAATCGTCAGTCAATGAGCTAATGATAGTTTTACTCTCAAATAAAATAAAGAAGAAAAAATCTATGAAGCTCAGAAAAAAAAAAAGACAGGCTAAGATTTCTTGTTTAGGAATTCAAAAATATTCTTAAAATTGAATCAATACTAAGATAAAATTCATTAATAATTGTATAGTTATTGTTTTTATTTATAATTATTTCAAACCGACATAATGTGAATATTGTCAACAATTATTCTAGAAAAAGTGAATAAAATTCAATTATAAGATTGGATGAAAATAAAACTTAGGATATATATCTAATCCTTTCAAAGATTTCAATAAAATTTGAAAAATAATGAAATGCATGTGTGGATAACTGTGATAAAATATACATATGTAAGCCAAATTATTTAGTGGATTTTCTTGTTAAGAAGAAAGCTTCACGGTGTAGAAAATTCACTGGTCAGAGCATACTTTTCAAACTATTATTTGGTAGCTTAATTTCTTTACTTTCATTCTCCATTTTATTCTTTAAAAATTTTAATTAATAAGTAAAATTGAAAGCATGACAATTAACATTTTTAGAAATTAAATATAAAAAAAAAGAATTAAAAGATGATAGCTACTTTCATTTTAAGGTATACATGTGTCAATATAAATAATAAATAGTGTAAATGCATTTGGGCAAAGTGATGATTAATTTCTCCATACGTGGAAAATGATATTTAAAATAGTCAAAATTAAAATTAGATTTTTATATAAAAATTTTAATTATATATATTATTAATTTATTAGTTTTAATTTAATTAGATTTAAATTTGTAAGAATAATGGGTTGAAAATTTTCATATAATTATAGTCAAATTTAGAAAAAATGAAAGAAATATTTTATTTATGGTCATAATCGTTTTAACCAGAAAAAAATAAAAATAATATAATGAATAATAAATACTTTGATTTAATTATATTATATTATTTAGTTTATTTTTTATTTTATTTTTTTTTTGCAAATGAGAACGTTGGTTTGAATGTGAATTAAATTGAAGATGATGAGTCCATGTGGTTTGACCATTGAAAATTTGGAATATTGTCTTATTGATAAAGACGTTGGCGTCTGGCGCAGCCTCTCCCGTCAAAAGGAAATTATTCCAAACATTAAACAAATATTTTAACAATATTATTAGTTTATGATTTTCTTGGGGAATTATCTTTCTTAGTCTTTTCCTTCTCATTATTGCCAAAATCTTTATAAGGACAATTAATTCAATATTTTATAAAAAATAATTTTTTTTATTTTATTAATCGAGATAATAAGTCTATTCATATTTACTTAATTCCTTAATAAATAAATAATTATTTAAAAAATATGAAATTAAAGAATTCATTAAAAAAAGAACAAGTGTTAATGCATAATTCAAAATATTGTGAAAGACAATATTACTTTCTATATGATTAAAAACATTCAAAGTAAAATAGCTTTTAATTTTTAAAGGTTAGCTCAATAAGTTAGTGAATTTACTCTCACATTATTAATTAGAATTCGATTTTCAAAAACTAAAAAATATATTTTTTGACTAATATATATATATATATTTTTCCAATCATCAATTTATTCATATATAAATCCTATGTTTATGGTTTATCTTTAATAAATTTTTTAATTCTAATGAAAAAATAAGGTATCGGACTTGAAACTTTAATAATTTAATTAATTAAAAATAATTTAAGTCAAATTTATTACCATATTATTTTATTATTTTAGATTTGAACAATTAGAGTTAAAATAGATGGTGATTATGATTAGAATAAGAAAATTATTAGAATTTAAAAAAAAATCTCTTATTTAAAATCAGAATTGAAGAATACAATACTATTTAGTATTTATCTTATAGGGACATATATTTATACTAATTAGGATAAATTGCAATTCTAAACTGAGAATCAACCTAATAATAACTAAAACACTTATTCAAGAAAATACTTAATTGATTTCAATTTCGAAAAAAATGAAATTAAGTATGGTGTGAAATATTTGATATGGAAGTAGGTGAAAAATTGTGTTTTGATGTGGCATTGGAAGTTTTCCAATTTAATATACAAATGCAAAATTAGTCAAAAAATTCCTGATATAACTATAACTGGCCTGCAAGTAAGGCTAATGCTATATGTAATTCAGTAATTGTTTATGTCTAGTACAGGGGAAAATTCCTCTTTTTATAGGGGTGGAACATTTTTTTTTTCTTATCACTTAATATAGTTTGGAAATGAGAAGATGGAGAAACCATTTTTAATATACTTTTTAGAGAAATATATATTTATCGATTTATTATGTCTGGATATATAGGAGTTGGATGATTTTATTGCAGGTAATTGTAATCATTGAAGAATGTAATTAGTCATGCTTTGGGGTATAGACTTTGGATTCCCCTATCCTCCTTTTATCTACTTCATAGATGAGAAGATAAATATAGGGTTAATATATTAATTGTCCTCTGAATTTGACAGTTTTAATAATTTTGATCTATGTATTTATGTATTTATTAGATTACCTTTCTGTACTTATGTAATTTTTTCTATTATACACTTAAATAATCACATATTTATCACTTTATCGTTTATATTTATCTATTTTATACTCAATAAATACATAGACAAAAAGCTAAACACATAGACAAAAAGCTACAAATGATTAATAAGTAATTACATAAACACATAGACAAAAAGCTACAGATGATTAATATGTAATTACATAAGTGTATATTAGAATAAAATAGATAAATATATAAAGGTAATATAATAAATACATAAATATAGAGGGCAAAATAACTAAATATGTCAAATTTAAGGAGATTGCAGGTGTATTAGGCCCAAAATATACCAATAATATGTATATGCCATCATACAATCATTATTTAAGCATTAAATGGAAAAATATTCTCAAGATTAATTAAACTAACAAGTTAGAAAGGAAAAGGATTAATATGGAATTGGAGGGTAAAGGGAAGGAGATTGGTTAAATTTCTTATCAAGAATTCCCCTATCTATTGCACCTAGATTTTAAGTGGAAATTGGCTCCCACTATAATTAAATCTATAAAGCAAAAAAAAAAAAAAAGTTTTAGAGATTAAGTTTTACAAGTTATAATTTAAAATTAATAATATTGTTAAACAATATAAAAATGCAAATGCAAATGGGTGTGGAAATATTCTCACATATTATAATCATTAAAAAAATATAACAGGCCTATAATAAAAAATAATATAATCAAAATAATTTAGATTATTTTGTATTGTAAAAAGTCAATTAATATATTTTATTTTTATATAAATTCCTATAGTTAAAAATTCCTATAGTTCAATCTGTAAAACTGAATAATTATGTTATGATTTTATTTAAGTTTTTTATAAAATTGCTAAAAAAAATTAAATTTTTTATCAAATTTATCAAAATTTTAAAATATTTTCATATATATTAAGATTTTTTTTGTCAATTTATAAATTTACCACATTCACATAATAAATAAAGATTATTATAAATTTATTATATAATTATTATGAGTTTATTATATATTTTTATAAAATGGTAAAAAATTCTTGATAAAACATATAAAATTTTTCCAAAAATTTAGCGAGAAGCATAATTTTTTTTTATTTACGACGTGGCTTTAAACTTTGATTATGATATAATTAAAATATTATTCTTTTAAATATGTATATTATATAATGGGTCGATGCGATATATTAAATTAAAAATAACTATATATATATTTTTGGTATTTAGGAAGATTAATTTGCATTTCTTAATATTTTAAAATTACTTCACCAATGACCTCGGCAAAATTTTACTTCTCAAACAATGAAGTGTAAAGGCCTAGTTTTGTTCCCTTAATTTGAAACAGAAATTAAAGAAGTTCTATAAAATTCCACGAAGTCATTTTCCAGGAATAATGCATAATGCATGGATACTATTACAATAATAGAAATAATAGTCAAAGATTTAAACTCTTTTTAAATGTGATATTCCATATAAATTTCTCAGTTTGTATAATAAAAACAAAATAAAATTCATAAATTATCCAAATAAAAGTTACCATCCATCACAATCCTTCGTTTTTTTTAGAATTTATAGAACTCATATGGGAGATTGAATTTTGGAAAATCTCTCATTTAAATGAATGAAGGATTTTATAAATTATTTTTTATGATAAAAATATTATTAAAATTCACAAAATTTTTATTGTGAGATGAAAGAAATAATTTTCATTGATCAAAAATAAATTACATTATTAATATTAATAAAGGGTGTAGAATCTGTTCAAATGATAAACTATTTTTTTTATAAAAAAAATACGCACATAAAGAACATGAGTGATCAATTATATCGCATAAAAAAATTAATTATGTCATGACATATCAACTAATATATTCTCTAAATATATACTCTTTATCTATGTGAGAGGCCGAAGACATACCCAAATTTTTCAACACACTTAGATTAAGTACATTGGACTCAATCAAACTTGGGATCCTAAAAGTTGTCACATGATAATATAATTCAGTATCGATTTTTTCATAAAAAATATACATATAAAAAATAATAATTGAACATATCTCATAATAAAACTATCATAATTTTATTATAACATGCTAATTAATATATTTTATACCTTTTTTTACCAATGTGGAAGTGGATAGCCCAATGATGAATTAATTAATTGTTGAATAATTATTACATAATCATAATATTTTTCTTTGGTTATTCATCATATATGAAAGAAAATTTGGCAACTGGTCATTTGTATTTGGATGATGATATGGTTGCTGTGCATAAAATTTTTATTTCATTCTTGATGTTTCGAGTCAAACTACTGATTTATCTTTGAGAAAATGAACAAGAATAATGCAATTATTTCGATCTATATTCTATAATAGCTAGCAGCCACAACTTTCAAAAAATTGGAAAAAGAAGGAAAAGTAAAAATAAAAGAAAAGTAAATTGAAGCAACTAAGGCAGCCATTAACAATCAAAATGGCTAAAAAAATGTAAAATTAACAAGCAAAAAAAAGTCATTAGTATGCATTTTTTTAGCAATAAATGGATTTTTCATAATTTTCTTTTTGGACGTTTGTTTTTTTAAATGTAATTAATTGAGTGTTTGATATAAATTATTTTGCAACTAATTACGTTTGCCATGTTTCAATATTATATGACAATATTGTAGTAATAAAATAGATTGAAAAAATTAAAAATTCTAAAAAAATTTGGGATTTCACCTAAAATGACTCTCCTAAAACCAATTAGTATATTTTGTACCCTTTTAATCTAAAATGGCCCAAAAATCTCGAAAATGCGCCTAATATTTTAAAACAACGTTAAACACTAATATACTCACTATTGACGGTTTTATTTCAAAAAATCAAAATCGCTTTCATCCACCCTGTCTTCCTCTCGCTTATTAATATTAATATCGACAATTTTCTACCAATTCAAGTGAAGTAAGAACTATTAGAAGTGTGGTTTATTCATTTGAAGCTTCATTTGACTGTGTTTTCCGTTTGTTAGAAGTTTGAGTTTGGCGACTGTATGTGTTGTTATTCTAGGGTTTTACACTGTTCATTTGATTTTTTATAGTTTATTTATTTTGAAAGCCGACAATGTTAGATGAGAAACGATATGTTTTAGTGGTTGTATTGATAAATGCAGTAGAATTTTTAATGATTTTGACATTTTTATTCTTCTCCATTTTGTGGTTTTAAACTTCACTGGGTGATGTACATTATAGATTTTTGTGAACCATGTGTCCTAGTGTTTTATTTATAGGATTGAAATTATAGTGAGTTAGCAAAAGTTAGCCATTAGTGTCTATTCTTAACTCTGACTTGGACTATAAATAAAGAACTCTCACTAAACAGAGAAAATTACATTTAACAACAATCCATATTTATCCCTTAAAATTTGGAATTGAAAGTGAGGAGTGCTTGTCCAGTTGGTCTTACAACTTGAAAATAAAGACTTAGAATAGTCAATAACAGTCATTAAACTGACACTAACTATCAATAACTATGATCTAACTATCACAAACTACTTAGGTAAACACTCCCTAAGTCTTCCTTACATGGTATATGTAGATGGATGTAATTTTGAGAACCATCTGATTGCATGCAGGCAGATGAATCCTTAATTAAACTGTCACTAACTATCAATAACTGTATATTAACTCACACATATTGCATCTGTGGACACTTCCTAATTCTCCCCTAGATAGTATGTATATATATAGGTCTAAATTTGAGAATGATCTGATTGGGTTTGTATGCAGGTTAGTAATCCTTAATTACAAAGTCAATAACTGTCACTAACTGTACCTTAACTGACATAAATTGCTTTTGTAAACACTTCATAATTCTCCTTCGTACAATATATATGGCCTAAATTTGAGAATGATCTATCTGCTGTTTGTATGCAGGTTAGTTATCCTTAATTATAAAGTCATTCATTGTCACTAACTATAAATTAATTTGTTCTCCTAATCACAAAATTTATTTCCCACATTTCGATTGATGATGTTTATCTATACTGTGTATATTAAATGGCATCACCAATTGCTTCATCTTCGAGCTGTGAGAGAGCGCCAATGAATGCTCAACCGACAGTACTTAGTCCAGAGGAATTTTTAACTACTGGTAATAAATTTGTATTTGTTAGAAGACAAGGTAAGGGATCTGCAAAGGTATCTAGAAAGAGAAAGAGGGAAGTTCAGTTCAAGGACGATGAGAAGCATTAACAACAAGAGCTAAAGGACCAGCAAAAAGAACACATTCAGATAGTTTTTAAAGATGTTGAATATATCATTCCTGAAGAAAGGTGGAGGCACTATACTGTCAACACTATTGGATATGGTTTGAAGATTATACACATAATAAAGAATGTCATTTCTGATAACCAAGAGAAGGTATGTATAGTCTATTAAATACAAATCGTCCATTGTATAATGACATTATTTTTAAATTGTTGATTAATCTTAGTAAAAAAATTCAAAATATTTTGCAGATGGAATTATTTCGCAAGTATAATATGGCTCATTTGCTCAAAATTAAAGGAGAAAATATATTTTATTAGCAGGGAATGATCAATTATATGTGCTTACACATCTTGAATATTACAAATGCTGATGAATTGTAGTTTAAGTTTGGAAAGTGACTGTGGGGGTAGAAGACTATTGTTTAACTTCAGGATTACCATATGTTAGAAGTGATGCTTTGCCTGACAGTACGAGTCATCTGGTTGAGTAGTACAAACATATGAGATATAAGAAATTACTTGATGCTTTTACGCATTGCATAAATTTAGTTACTCAAGTGAAGTTAGATGTTGCCTGTCTCGTTGATATACTCATATTGGGGAGGGCTATTATATCAAAGGTGAATGCTAGAATTTTGGCTACTGTGGATGACATTAAATCCTTCAACAATGTTACTTGGAGAAAACGAGGCTGAAAATTCTTGTGCTGTAATATAAAAGTGACTCTTATGAAATTCAAGTCCAAGATGAAAGGTGGATTTTCTCTTAATGGGTTTTTTGATGTTTTGTCGATTTTTAGAATGGAGATACTACCATTTGCAAACGTTCTAGAGGCTAAGAAAATCGACATTCGTATTCCAAGGATACTAACATGGAAGTTTTTGTCAAAATTAGCTTATAATGTTATTGCAATAAGACTGTTGGGAGTGGTAATATTTTTATTTACATTAATATTTTAATTATTATTGCAAATTCCTTTATAATTTATCTATTCTCAGTTATTACTATGAACTTATTTATAATGCAGAATGTGAGAGCTAATCAATTAAATATTTCAGATGTTGAACTTGCTCACACCTATTTTCTTGGGATGACGACCATGAGACGTGTATTGGTTATTGAACCCAACATCTTGCCAACCACGAAAAAACTCCCAAAGGGGGTGAAGAATCAAAGGCATCCCCATGTGATTCAATAGATTTGATAAGTCTATAGAATATAGTTCATAAGCTGAAGGAACGTTGTATGCCATTTGAAAAGGAGAATTAAGAAAATGAAAAAGTAATCCTGGAATTGTGAGAAAATAATGCTCAATAAGGCGAGAAGATTGAGTATTTGATAAACAAAAATAAAGAATTGCGGATTAAGCTGAAAGAGCAAAATGATCATTTGATAGTAGATATAGCAAGTCTTTCCAGTAAAATAAATATAATTGGAGGGGGCCAAAAAGCAACATATTATAGCCTCCCCATTTCCCAACCTGAGCATGTATTAGTATTGTTAAACTTATTCAAGATGTTTTGAAATTCATCAATTTGATTTTTCTAACATTGTTGTATTTTATTCCAGCGGTCAAAAGGTTAATGATCCAAAAAATCAGCAGGATATATCCAGCCCTCCCAGCTCATTCTGTTAGAACATAAGGAAACATGTGAAATACAACCCATGGCTATACTTGAGAACGTACGAGTTATTGTATTATTAATCAAAAATTTCTCCTCTAAAAGTACTATTTTTTAAAAAGTAAATGTGGTTTATTTTGGCATAGAAAAAGTTAAAGAAAGCATGAAATCAGATGAAATTACTAACTCCTCTCTTATGACAGTTTCTCGGACTAAATTTGATGAAGAGGCTGCGAAGAGGGTTAAAGTACCAAATCCAAAATATATCGGAGATGTGTGGATGACAGAAGGGAAAGGAAAAAAAAAAGGGAAGAAAAGTCACATCACAATTGTGTAAGAGAAGACTTGATAATGATGACTATGATCCAATGCTTCCAAATTTCCATTTCAACTTCCAAGTGAAGAGATTTAGAATCAATTCAATGATTGATGGGACATCACGTTCAAGGGATTTAAATAGTAAGTCGACTACTTTTTTAAACTTTCATTAACATCCATACAATGATCCTTACTAGTAAACTGCTTTTGTAATACGATAATAAACAGATTTATCAAAAACTGTCAGATAATGATTACTATGACTTTACAATAAGAAAGGAGACACAAGTTATTTTTGGTGGCAATTGAAAATAACATATTGTTTGTTGAGCAATGATGTAAGTTTATAACATAGTTTTTTTTAGATATTATGTCTAGAATATGTGAAATTTTATAATAACGATTGTATTTCGATTATTTTTTACATTATATTGATATTAGTCTTTATTATGTTCAACAAAAACAACGCTTTTGTGAATCTCTGTTTGATCAAAGGGTAATATACAGTGGAACACTCATCAATCAATTATTTATATGGGGGTATACTAAAATTTACAATAGTAAAAAAGAGAAGACTATTTGGGAGCCCTCAATAAATATTGTGATATTCTTGAATGGCGAGCTCAAATATGGAAAACCTGCATGGGAAGTGGATAGAATTTACCTCCAAGTCAACCATGAGTCACAACATTGATTTCTTATTGAATCGTGCTAACTACTTGGACCATAAATATATTTGACTCATGGTTTCAATTGGACCGCCACATGCTAAGGACGACATGTGTGACTTCAATCAGAGAAATGTTAGTTCATGCATTAAAGTTTATTGAATTCTTTAGTTTGAGACCGGAGTTCACAACATTCCAAAAATCAAAATTCAAAGTAATATATATAAAGGAATCATGTCCACAACAGTATGGGTAACTCCCTGCCATTGATTTGTGTTTAATTATATTTATTTAATTTAAGATATCACTACCTAATTTATCTATATTTAACATATAAGATTGTGGTATGTTTGTGGCCAAATTTGTTGAATTTTGTATGACCCCAGGCTTTACTTTATGGATTCATGCAAAAAATAAGAAAAGGGTTAAATATCATTCTAATGATGAGAATGATGAGAAGAGCAGTAATTTGGGTGAAAAATAATTGTATATATAGTTGTTGATTTTGATATTATATAATATAGGATTAACATTAATTAATGATAGTTTAACTTTTGTTTGCTTGCAACTTGTATATATTAGTTTGTAATTGTGAACAGTTGCATATTTTATGTTTAAATAGTTGAAAATCCATTTTGCTTAAAGTATTTGCATATCAAGATGAAGTCCTTTGCCACGTTTACGAACAGGTTATGATGCTGAACTGCTAAGATATGATGTTATTCATAGTTAGTCTTGGTTATTGAAGGTTAGTGGATGAATTAAACATATGCATACCCATCCAACCAAATTGAAGAGATGAAATCATTAGACTAATTAAGATATGAGATATGAATATGAATCACAATAAAATAATGTTAGTCATAGTTAGTTTTAGTTAGTGAAAGTTAGTGGACAACATGCCATATATGCAAACAGAAGAGGTTCATTCATGACACTGACTATGAGATGAGGAATGATTATAAAGTCTTGAGAAATGGTGTTAGTCATAGCTAGTCAACAGTTAGTCATAGTTAGTCTTAGGTAGTGAAAGTTAGTGAAAAGCATGCCATATATGCAAACAGAAGAGGTTTAGTCATGACACTGACTCTGACATGAAGAATGATTATAAAGTCCTGAGAAATGGTGTTAGTTATAGTTAGTAAAAGTTAGTGTATGCAAACAGAAGAGGTTCAGTCATGACGCTGACTATGCCATGAGGAATGATTATAAAGTCCTAATAAATGGTGTTAGTCATAGTTAGTCTTTGTTAGTGAAAGTTAATGGACAACATGCCCTATATGCAAATAAAAGAGGTTCATTCATAACACTGACTATGAAACGAGGAATGATTATAAAGTCCTAAGAAATAGTGTTAGTCATAGTTAGTCTACAGTTAGTCATAGTTAGTGAAAGTTAGTGGACATGTTGTATATGTAAAGACTCAGCCAATACACCTGTATGATCTAATGGAGTGCTTAAAAAAGAATATTGAGTACATATAAATAAAGAATCAGATCATGAATAAGCATGAAATAAAAAATCAATAATTTTTTCTTAAACTATTACAAAACTCTATAATTTAACAATTGAAAAATTAGGAAAAACATCGAACAAGTACTATCAATAACAACCAAATATAAAAGAAAATTTTTTTATTTATTTTGGAGAACTTATAAATTGTGATGCACTGTTAATAGGTATTGGATTCTGACACATGAGTCTATTATGGCCTCACTTACGAAAATGACTGCATCTTGGATGTGTTTTATCCTCTCCCAAAGAACGAATTCTCCTTTTTTTTGTTTGCCTGTTGAAGTTTGAATATCTGGAGGTAAAAGATTCATCTTGGTCATCTTATCTGGTAATATCCACTCTATTATGTAAGGCACTAGATTTATTACCCCTTTATAGGTCTTGTACCAATAATCTGGTGAATAATAAGGGGAACATAAATCATAAGCATTAAATTCATCAGTTTTGACAATAGCAAGGGCATGAACATATGGAATCTGGTCTAACTGAAATTTCTTACAACAATAAGTCCTTTGATTCATATCCACTGTGAATTTTTTTTATCAACATCGAACACTTCATACCTGGAGTTATTAATAGGTTGAATCTATAGTACATAAGTCCATAATTAAATGCAATAGTAAATAATAGTAATTAATCATAACATCTAAAGTAAATGCAAACTTAGTTAAGAAATTACATTCAATTTTGATGCGTAAATCATTCTCTTTCTCAGCTTTCTTTCAACATCAGCTGACAACTTTGTGGTGCATTTTTTTGATTTATCTTGCCATTCATAAAACTATCTTTGTAACATTTTTCTGACCTTGCTCACAAATGCAATGATGGGCAGATCTTATGCCTTTAAAAGAGCAGCATTCACGGATTCTGATATATTAGCAGTCATAATGTTGTATCTCCTCTCGGGCATAAGAGATCGTATCCACCTATCCAAACCAACTGCAATCAGATAATCTCTCACACCAGGAGCAACAATACAAAATGATCTAAAAAATTGACTAAAATCATGAATTATGTATGCTTTAGCCATTTTATCATAATACTTTTCAAGGTCCTTTGTTATATGTCGGAATTTGCATTTTACATTGTCAAGCAGATGATACATGCAAATTCCATGAAAATTATTTGGAAATACCTCTGCAATTGCCTTTTGAATACTTCAATTTCTATCAGAAATAATGGTATGACCTTGTAGACTGCCTTCAACTATTCCAAGAACCATTTTCATGACGGGTCATTTTCTGAATCAATTATACCAAAGGCCAATGGGAAAATTTGTTGATTGGCATCATGAGAAACAACGGTGAAGAGGACACCAAGATATTTCCCTTTCATATGACTTTCATCGATGGAAATCACAGGCCTACAGTACTTAAAATCTTGAATTGAAGCATCGAGTGCAAAAGAGAGGTAAAGAAATAAAAAATTATCACTATAATGCACATGAACAAGCAAACCTAGATTTGTTTTAGTTATCATGTGCATGTATCCAAGCAGAATGGAGTAAGACTATTTAGGAGTACCTAATATGATATTCTCATAAGCATGCTCTCGCTCCCTCCATGCAACATAATAACTAACTCTACCTTAAATTCTTTACACATATCATCAATCATATCTCTGGATTTGAACACTCTTCTAGGATTTATCAATCTCTTTCTAACACACTTAGTAATGACCTAACTAGTTGCTTGTCTATGTCTTCTCTGTACAAAATTGGTTGAACATGAATGCTCAGTCATATTTCGTTACCATCCAAGGTATGTCCTTTCCTTTAGCTAAACATTTTGCCCTCAATCTCCAAGAACATATTTTATCTATGCAATGGACAATAATGAACAAGGATTAGACTTGTAAATCTTGTATTGAAATTGCTTCTACATGGCTACAATTGACAGCGTCGTCGTCAAATCTCGCTTTTTTTTAAAAATATTTTACCCTCTGTAATAGAATCCTTAATTAAGCTTTCTCCAAAAATAGATGATTCTAAAGCTTTGCTTGATTTAACATACAACTCTGAAATGGTATTCTCATCAATTTTATGTATTCGTGTTGATTCAATATTGGCATCAACATGAACTGCCAGTTTTAGAAAAATCAGAAAGTTTGGTGGTATGTTATATAGGAATGTCACATAATTCATAAGTATTTTCCACTTGTTCAACCATTGGGATCATCTAAGGTGTCGGTGTGCATATGGATTATGTCATCAACATCGACCTGCATATCATAATCACATGTTTCATCCTTATGGGCAACATGGACACCTTCTACCGTCGGAGATAAACTTGCATCTTCATTAATGCCTTTATTGTCATAATGATCTTCTGGTATTGATTCAAGATCGGTAAACTCTCCTTTGATGGATCATTGCTACCGTGTCCAGATTTATAGGCACCTTCTTCAATATTTACAAATAATGGATGCCTTAGTTTATTCTCTCTAACAAATGCAAGGAAGACACTAAATGTTCTATTATCTATGACATTATAAAGTGGTGCATCATCAAAACCAGTATAAAAGTTGAACCCAAGCTTCGAATTACTGTCAACATTAAGAACATCTGATACTGCTTTCCTTAGTTCATTGAAATCAGGCTCTTCAGTCAACACCACAAATTTAGTGGACCCACCAATATATTTGAAGGCATTCAGATTAAATTTTTCACTATAACGGATGAGAATAACTATACAAAGCTTGGGCATTTCAAAATAATAATAAATTTAGTACCCTGCAATCACAAAAAAGAAATAATAAGAAAAATAATATCATATTACTTCTTGGATTTTTATATGCAATTAGTACCAGTTAGTATAGTGTTAGTAATATTTAGTAATGGTTAGTGTCAGTTATATACTGGGAATCAACACCTCCATATAAACTCAGTCAAATTCTTCTGAATTTCAAAACCTGGCACATAAATTGTACAAGAATAAATATAAATTGTTTTCAAAAACAATTAGTGGAAGTTAGATTACAATTAGTGATAGTAAATCATAGTTAGTGATAGTTAACGACTAATTAATTAAGGAATTAACTCATGCATACAAACTTAGTCAAACACTTCTCAATTTTAAAATCTAGTACATTAATTATCCAAGGGATAAATATGGAATATTTTATAAAGATGTTAGTGGAAATTATTGTGCAGTTAGTGATAGTTATTTATTGTTAGTTAGAGTTAGTGAAGTCATTAACACCCTCATACAAACTCAATCAAATACTTCTTAAATTCAAATCATGCAACATTTATTTTTCTAAGAGATAATTAGATGTTGTTTTCACATGTAGTTCGTCATAGTAAATACTAAGTCACTAATTATCCATAAGTGCACATAAATGCAGTTAATAATCGTAAACCCCAAAATCGACGTTAAATCAAATGAGAAAAGTCAAGATTAATTAGAATATATAAGATAACACAATTGATTTTGGGTCAAAACAGTTCAATATAATAAAAAAAAACAAGGCCTTTCATACTGCCAAATATTTAATAAATAAATAAATAAGTAAAAAACTAACCCGTTTCAATGAAGAATTTAATGAATAAAATTAATATTTTATGAAATAAATGTCATTATTTTCGGTCTTTTGATCACAGAATCTTAGGGAAGAAGATAAGAAAGTGATAAAAGAAAATAAGAGTTCAGAAGATGCGCTGCTCGAGCTAAGAGAGGCGAAGCTAAGAGTTTTTATTTTTTAAGATATTAGGGGCATTTTTGGCAATTTTAGGTTATTTTAGATTAAATGGGTTCAAATTCTTGATGTAGTATCTTTAATATGGATTATACAAATTGATGAATTTTAAAATTTATTGGATATTAAATTCAAACTTGTTAATAAATTATATTTACCAAAAAAATTATATTCTTATTTTTCTAATTTTTATAAATAAATTATATTTTTTTGAAGAATAAATAAATTATCATTTGAAAGCAATTAAAAAATAACTTTTAAAATTATATTTTTTAATTCTTCAAATATAATTTTCACATATTCATAATCATATACAAAAGAATTATTAAAATTATTTTTCAAATTATAAGTTTGTATTTTAAATTTCATGCCAAACTTAATTGATAAAAAAATTTTGAAGTTGTTGGCAGTAGGAAAGTTCAAAGGTGGGACAAATTAACTATTCTAGCTTTTGTGCAGTCAAATTGATTTGCAAAAATTAATAAATGTCTAAAATTATTACATCTGACAATATAATATAGAAAATATGACATTCTTTACTATATTTTTTTTAATTTTTATTTTTTATTAAAAATATTTTAATTATTTTATTATAAAATTATAATAAATTCATTATAAATAATATAAAATTTATAAACTCATAATAAACCATTATAAATTAATAAAAATATAATATTTTGATAAATATTTTATAAATTCTAATATTTTAATAAATAATTTATAAACATGATACATTTAATTTTTTTATTTTTGTTAAAATCCTATAATATAATATAATATAAGATAGATAAATATTTTTCTGAAATATATATATATATATATATAAATAAATATATGACCGGTCAAAATTAGAAAAATTAATTTGTTGACATCATCCAAAATTAGAAAAATTAATTTGTTGACATCATCTATCCTTGTATTGTATACATAACAAACACGAACTAATATTCAAAAATTTAATCAAATAAAATATATAAATTAAATTGGCATCCAAAACCAGGGTTTCTCATAGCAGCCTCTTATTATTATTATTATTATTATTATTATTATTATTATTATTATTATTATTATTATTATTATTATTATTATCATTATCATTAGTTCAGTCAAAATTTGCATGCGGCTGCTTCAGCCATTAATTTTATATCCAATACTATTCTTATTATTATTATTATTATTATTATTATTATTATTATTATTATTATTATTATTATTATTATTATTATTATCAATAGTTCAGTCAAAATTTGCATGCTGCTGCTTCAGCCATTAATTTTATATCCATTAATTTACACTAATTAAATTAAACTCAGAATTATCAACTGAAATAAATGCGTTAGCTCAAATTATTAGGTTTGAAGTTTAGAATCCTTTTAGTTCCATTAGATATCAAAGATTCAAATATCATGTTCAAATCTCAAAAAAAAAAAAGAAGAAGAAGAAGATATTATCTAAATTCTATTTCAAAACTTCTGTCATTGCATATGGAATATATTGATACCAGTCTTGTGCTTGATATCTATTTAAAATAAAAAAAAATAAAAAAAAATTGCAACTATATCACTAGGTCCTTATTTATATTTTTAAGGTTTTGTATAAAAATATCTTAAAAAGTTAAAATATTTTTTAAAAAATTAATTTTTAAAAATTAATTTTTAATTTTTAATTTAAAAATAACCACTTTTAAAGGTATATAATTAATATATTAAAAATATAAATATAGTATATTATTTCAAAATAAATTTAAAAATTTATTTTTAAAATTTCATAAAAAATATCAAATATTTAATATATATATATATATATATATATATATATAAGACATTGTTAATCTTTCCCCTTCTTTTTTAAATCTATGAGTTATATTAATAGGCTAAAATCAGCTAACAATTAGGGCTTTGAATAAAAATATAAGAAAAATTAAAAATAATTATAAATTTATCATATTTATAAATTATTTACTAAAATACAAAAATAAATTTATAAATATTTATCAAAATACCAAATTTTTATTAGTTTATAATGAGTTTATCATAAATTTATTATAAGTTTATACAGTTTATATAATTTATAGTTTATAATAAGTTTATTATGAATTTATAATAAAATAATTAAAATATTTCTAATAAAAAAAATAAAATTTTAAAGCATATGGTGGAGAGTATCATTTTATCTAAAAACTATTCTAACATCAATGCACTGTTGGGCTACTTAGCCCACTAGATGATTACACATGATAACTTTTTAAGAATAATTATAATTTTAAAAAAAAATTATGTATCACCATTATGCTCTACATATAGATAATATATACATTTTGTATTAGTAAAGTATATATGTAGAATACAAGAATGCTACAGAAGTTATAGTAGAAAATTCCTCAAATCTATTTTCAAATTAAATTAATCTTTAAAAAGTAATTTAATAGATAAATAAATGTATATAATTAGTTAAATGTCAAAAGAACATATATATATATATATATATAAATCTCCGAAAAAATTCATTAAAGTTTTGTCTGCAATTTGGATAATTTTCCAAAAATCTACAAAGACTCAATCTGCATTAAAAAACACTTCCAATATGCATATCCAACCAACTTTACATTACCCCAAAACTACTCAATAGTCACCAAAATTTATATATATTATTATTTTTCACATCGAGTTATCTGTCACAGTCAGAATAAAGAATATTCATAAGTTTTGAAAGAGTTTTTTACAAAAATAAAAAATTCTCTTTATCCCCAATTCAATAAAATTCTTCTCAATTTCAATTATGATTTGATCAATTAAAATTCAATCATTTCTTCAACTTGGAATCAATTCAAGGGAACATCTGAGCGATTGTCTTCGCGGATCCAAACGCACTCACAAGGCATTGTCTCATGACGTTCTGAACGCAGCTCAGGGAGGAATATCTAGAAATGAATTTAGAGAATCGGACCCTCAGTTACTAGATCTAATCCTCCATGAAAAGTAAGAAATTTCGAATAAGCCTATTTATTTATCCTTATAAAATATAAATTTCTTTAATTCGTTCTCTATCTATATTTCTATCTATTTCTATCTATATATATATATATATCAAAAACTTAATAAATGCAGTAAATAATCACAAAACCTTTACAAAAACCTTTCTTAAATATGCAAATTGTATAAAGTATTTAGAATGTACAAAACCAAAATATGTTTGTAGCAACATCACACATGAATGCAGCACCAATGATAGTACGGTCTCGTGGCACAAACCTACTCTTCAAGTCAACCTTAAGTCCTAGGCTCACTCTCTGGCTTATCAGGGCTTTTTGGCTCAACTGTGTCACATGTGCGATGAATCAATCGTACTAAGCTACTAGCTTAGCAGTATATATTTTGACAACAAAAGTAATTTTAAAACAAGGCTCAATGCCTTCTTTTCAATCTTGAAATGTATTATGTATTAATATATGCATTACTCACATATTTATCAAGGTATCACAATCACATGTATTGTTTTCAAATAACCCCATAGAATATTCAAGTTCTAGAAATATTATTCTGGTCTATCGCAGTATCTCTGTGTCTAGCCCTGAAGGTAAATAATAATTATGAGTGACACCACTATATCTAGCTCCGAAGACAAATAAAAATCAAAAGTAATGCCACTGTGTTAAGCCTCGAAGACAAATAATATCTCATCTCATATCAATAGCATGCCAATCCGATAGCATCAAACACAACTCTTTGAAACAAGATACTATATAAGGCAAATACACCTTTCATATATATTATGTTATTCCATAATCATTTTCATCACATTGTATCCATTTTCCTTTCCTAAATATTTTCCATAAATATGCATAATTTCTACATTAACATAATTAATCATTTTTTAGCTGATTATTCTGAATTAAGAATTGCTAATAAAAGTTTTTCCTTCCGAAGCATAGGGTAATACCTGAATCTGGACACCCAGCATATGACAAGGCAGCACAATACTTTAACATCAAGTTGTGGCGTGTTCCTGTAAATAAAGAATTTCAAGCTGATGTCAAAGCGATAAGACGCCACATTAACAAGAATACCATTCTGGTATACATTCTGAACTCAATAACTTTTGTTTCATTTGTCATTCAAATCTCTCAATGGCAAGAGAAAAACTCCCAGTTGATATTGTTGCCATACTAAGGTTGCTTTATTCAACTTATTATGATTTACGATTTGGCCTGATTAAATTGCCGTTGCAGATTGTTGGATCTGCACCAGGGTTTCCTCGTGGCATTATTGATCCTATTGAGGCAGATTTCCACACCCTGAAAGCCAGTAATGGCAAATTTTTTAACAAAAAGCATAGTTTCTCAATTTATATTGTCCTTTTATTAGCTTTTAATTCAAAAAATGAGTCTCTTGTAGGAGCTTGGTAAATTGGCTTTTCGATATGGGATATGTCTTCATGTTGACCTTAATTTGTCTTGGCGGTTTTGTATTACCTTTTGCTCGTAAGCTTGGGTATGTTTGATTCTCTTAGCAATCAATTATCTTTCACTTGGCGCCAATCTGAGGGTTATACTTTGCTCTGAAACTGAACCATGAAATTTCTTTTATATAAGAAATAGCAGTCTGTTATTGCATAAAATTTTACTTTTGCGCATACATCATGAATTCATGGTTTTACAGATTTTATATGGATTCTCTATGGAGTTCTCTCTCGTCAATTATATGAATTTTTCTATGCATATTTTATTTCTGTGCCAAGGGTTTTGAGAATATAAATGCTTTTTATGTAGAAAATGTACACCACATAAAGATACAGTCAGATGTATAATAACTACTTTGTACTTGAGCACAGTCACAATGTTCGTGCTATATCTCCTGTATTCAATTGAAAGCCATCAGTAGTTGTGATATCATTCTAGAGGTGTACTTTGTTGGTGTTAGAAGCCTTCATAATAACGGGAAGAACCTGCTAACGAGTTTTAGGAATTCTTTAGAGCAGTCAATGAGCTAGCTATCCACAGAGTGCATCACCTGTTTCAATTCTGCTTAACAACAATATCTGTTAATTAAGCTTCTAAATAGTATATATTGTAATATATTGATGGCAGTTATTTCATATCAATGCCTTAAGATGCTTATCAGGAACCTTCTCATCACGTCCATGCTGGTTTTTCAGGTATCCAATACTGCCTTTTGATTTTTCTGTTAAAGGAGTAACCTCAATGTCAGTGGATGTGCATAAATATGGGCTGGCTCCGAAAGGAACAAGTGTAGTTCTATACAGGAATCATGATATCAGAAAGGTAAAATCGTAGTCTACTATTGATTGCTCAACTTCTTGAAAAATATAATTTTCTGTCAAGTGCAGTCAAAGATGATATTTATCCCTCTTTGTTTCGAGTTTGAAATCCCAGTGTCATACTGATTTTATTGGACTGTGAACTGGTGCTTGATGTCATGCAACTTGGCTTCAGGAAACTCCATTTGCTTTTGTGCAATTGATACTGCTTAGAATACATTTTTTCCCCGGGAATTTGAATAGCCAATCATGCATTGCTTGCATAACTAATTGATTGTGTTGGTTTTTTTAACAGAGCTTAAGAAAAATATAAGAAAGGGAGCTGAAATTTAAGGATTGCATTTATTTCTGATATTTTTCTTAAGCTTCATTAAAAAACCAATAGTAGCATCAAAGCATTTTGATCTTTGAGAGATCTGAGATGAAGAAAATGAAGAAGAAAAAGAAAAAAATGAAGAGGGACCTATGAAGTTTTTATAATAATATCCACAATATACCCATGCTCATAACCATAACCATAGCAATATCTTTCACTGTAGTCATATCTATATTCAGGACTACAATCACAACTACAATTATATCCATAACCATAAACCACAATCATACTCATATCCATTATCACAATCACAATCATGACTATAAGCACATTCAAGGAACATTTCAAGTTTTTAAACTAAAAATGATGAAGATCAGTATGTCTATAAACTGCAACAGAACACAAAAAATGATAAAGACCGACATATCTATAAACTGTAATACAAAAATAATGAAGTGACTGACATATCTATAAACTACAATGAATTGAAATGAAGATATGCAATTAAAGTAATTTTGAATCAATAGAGCATGTTGAGAAAATGATTCAAAATTAAAATAAAAATGAGTCAAAATTAGTTCCTAAGATTATATTAATAGTTAATAGAATATTTACAAAATAATATATACAAATTTTTCTCTATATTATCTTGATTTTATTATATGCAAAACCTATAAAAGGCTTCATTATTTTATTTTATGGAACAAGAAATAAATGCAATGTTGCTTAAATTCTAACTCCCTTTCTTATATTCTTATAGAAACCAACAGATTGTTACTATTCTTGTTTCCTATATTTTGTTTGCCTGTTTAACAATAAAGTCGGGTAATTAGTAGCTGGAGGATAATAAAATCTTGGTCATTAGGATTTTCATATAAAATTTTTAGCCTAAGATACGGATTTCTTGTCTTATATATAGCTCATTTATTTGGTAATGCTTCTTCTTTAACTTTTTTCTAATATGAGTTTCTTCTTGTCTTGGCATCATGCTTGGGCTTGGGCTCACCATCAATTTGTCGCTGGTAAGTTGAGTTTCTTTGCCAAATAAATTTTTAAGAAAAATAGTCTTGTCTGGTTAATTCATCGAGCAACTATTTTTCTTTTCAAATACTTGTTTAGTGGTTGCCTAACTGGCAACTGTCTTTTTTCCCCCTCCATTTTCCCTAAAATAATAAGACCTTTTAAATTTTTGTTATCTGGCAAGTGAAGGATGTCCATCTGGCAGTGAAATTGGGGACTGAGATACTGGTATTACCAAAAGTTATGATAAATTAGTAGGACCTGTCTGGACATCCATAGGCAAGAGTTCGAGGCCTTTGTGGAAAGACTGTTAATATTGGTTTCCTTTATAATGGGATTTCTTAATTTTTGTGTTTTTTTAAAAGCAAATTTCATTAATTTGTGGTTTCAAGTTTATGGTTTTGACCTTTTATATCTGTTTTCCTTTTGTCCTTCCTGCAGTCACTGGTGGGCTCTATGTGTCTCCTACCATTGCTGGAAGCAGGCCTGGGAGTTTAATAGCTGGAGCTTGCGCTGCAATGATGTCGCTAGGCGAAGAAGGTGTCAGCATTTGGCTTCCTTTATTGCTTATCCGGACATTTTATCAGATATTATGTTTCTAGGTTCATTGTTTCATTACATCTTAAAGGGTACTTGAAGAACACAAGAGCGATAATGGAAGCAACAAAAGGAATACAGCAAGGGTTTGTAATTTTTTACCTATCATTTTTTTCTTTCTTTCTTTTGGACTTGTATTATATATCTTACAGAATTATTGAATGGATTTTCCTTTTTTTCCTCTTAAGAATAAAAGAGATGCCTTATAATCGGAAGACCAGATATGACAATTGTAGCATTTGGATCAAATGTTCTAGACATATTTGAAGTAAATGATATTTTAGCATCAAAAGGCTGCCATTTGAACGCATTGCAGAGACCTAACAGGTAAGAGATTTGACTAGAAACTCATGTATAATACACAAAATTTTAATGAGTAAGTTTCATAAACTAATCATCATTGGATTTTGTTAATTTTTCTAAATCAGCCTTCATAGGTGTAACTCTGAAACATGTATCGATTTTCGAGGACTTCCTTCAGGATCTGAGGGAATCTGTGCAAACTGTAAGTTCTAAAGGAAAAAGAGAAAACGACCAAATCAGCCTATGATTCGATTAATGGAGTGTAGTTCTGTTGCGTTAGTGTTTCACTCTAGCAATTCTTTTTTCCCTCAAAATCTCAGGTGAAAGAAAACCCAGGTCCGATAAGCGGAGGCCTAGCTCCAATTTATTTATGGTGCTGCCGGAAGGATACCGGATAGAACTATTGTTAAAGAGTTGTTAGTAAATTTCATGGACAGTACATGCTAGTGGCATTCTCTTACCTTTGACCTCATTTTTTTTTCTTTTTTTCCTTTTATATTTTTAGTTTGTTTCTTCACCTTCAATTTGTATTAGTTCATTTTGATAATTATGGATAAAATAAAACTTGTTATATTCATTTGTTGCATATTATACTTACCTTATATATATATTGTTAACCAAATTTGATGGAGCTCAAAATTTGGGCAGTGTTAGTCGATTTGTGTATATCGATTTTAAAACCGCAAATGCACGGCTTGTAACAAGTAATATAGTGAAGGTAAGAGTCAATCCCACATGGAAGGATCAATTTGATTAACTAAATTCAATGTAACTATTATATGAAAATTAGCAAATTGCAACAGTTTAATTTTACCTAATTAATCCAAATCTATCCAAGTCAATTACTCTAAATTAAGTGTGCAAATAATCAATGGCAAATAAGTAGGATTAAATTTCATTAGAGTTTTTACTATGGATCTAATTAATGAAGCATTAAATAGCAATTCTTAAATCCTAGATATCAAATATCAATCAATTCATCCACTTCTCTCTTAAGTAAGAAAAATATAATTGGACAATAATTAAATTACTATTCTCATATCAAATAATCAAAGTCCAATTCAATTTAATCAAGATATTAATTTTGAATCTCTAAGTAATTAATTTATCTCTAAACTTAATCAATTAAGGTTGCTGACTCCACATCAAAAATCACATTCAACTTTTGCATTTTATATGATTCTTTAAATTTAACAATTGGTGGCCAAACAATTGCTATTCAATTAAACCAAAATCATCAAATCAATAATAAAAGAAAATCAATCTATGCATATTAATATATTATAATCAAACTCATAGTTTAAACATCCAAATCCACTTAATCCCACAAAGGGATTAGTTGCTCATAACTAAATTAAACTTAGATAAAATAGAAATTAATAAACAAAACATAAAGTTCATCATTTTAATATTCAAAATAAGAAAATAACAAGCATTAAATAAAATATAAACTTGAAAATATAAACTAAATAGAGAGTTCAAACGAGGTTGATGAAGAATCCAACAGAGATGACCAAATCTTCCTCTAGTGTAATCTCCTTCTTCCTTTAATCTCCAATTGAGCTAAAATTAATTTACTCTAAAAAAAAATATGAAGAAATGTAGTCTAACACTCTAGAATGGCTGCCTTCCTATACTATTCACTTCCTCCTTTTGGTATCCAGCCAAATGCTCCTTCAAATCAGACTCTTACTCCTACTCAACTTCTGCTTCAAAATTTAAATTTAAAATTAAAACTCAATTTCTATTAGATATACTCCTTATCTCCAATTGACTCCTTCAGAAAAGTTTTATCTCCAGAAGAGTAGATGATGTTAGGCTTTTGAATCACCTCATTCGGACTTCAAACACCCTAGTTATGTCCTATTTACTCCCAGTGGTATGGGATAGACTTCTGCTTCTGACGTTTAAGCCCAATTTTGACTTTAAAGTTGGAGGCCCAAGTAAATTTAGAATTTAACAAACTAGACCTATTTGGAAAGATTAAGACGTCCTCTATCAACTTCATGAAGACCATATTTCCAAATTTGCAATTTACAACCACTTAAATTATACTTGAAGCTTTGAGGGTCCAATTATACCTAAAAAATCTAGTTTATACAGACTTTTAAGAAATTAATTTAAACTAAGTTTAATTCTAAAATAATAAAATAAAAGCACATAAATAAGCTTAGAATAGATTAATTCATTTAAATTGTATACTAAATATGATAGAAAATATAAGGTCAATGTGTACCTATCAAATACTCTCACACTTAAACTTTTACTTGTCCTCAAGCAAATTAACATCATTAAGTTAAATTCCAATAATCAATTGAACTCAACTAACCAAAGAAAAATAATAATCACTTATTCTTAACTTAAAACACTAAACTTTAAAGAATCGTCACTTAAGCAATTTTACAAACTAAGAACATTTAAACATTAAGTGATTAACAAAAACTTTCATGTCAAACCATAGTCATAAAAAAAATTCACCATAGCTTCATTAATCCAAGGATATAGCAAACATCACTAAGTAGCAAATTATACACAACAATTGAGGATCAACAAGAACTATGCATTTATTAATATTATTATATATATATATATTTAATGAGTGTATTTTATGCTCCATCGAGTGCGTCTTAGCTCCATCTTGTAAAAATATTTAATATATTACTATATCAATTGTGCATAATTCTCGCATCATATCTTCACAAAATTAAGCAATTTACTATCTTAGTGATACATTCTAACTCAAGAATCTATTACATTATAATGAACTTAAATCATTATGATAAAAAATAATTATGAATATTCTTTTAAAAATAAGTGTTCTTAACTTGTAAAATTTCTCAAGATCACAATCTTATCCATTCCATGCATTAAATTAAGAATAACTAAAAATTATTTTCAATTTAGCTACAAGAGTTCAATTATCAAGTCGAAACCTAAAAATAATAATAATCAATTCACTTAAAAACAAGGAAAGAGCAAGTAGAGATCAAAAATCAAATAAAATGCAAAGTAGGAATAGAAAAAATTCTATTATTTATTAAAAACTGAGATTTTAAATCCACTAAAATTAAAAATAAAAAAAGATAGAAAATTTAGTAAAAACAAAGATAATCTAAAAATTATTTAATTCAAACTAACAATAATAAGAGTTAATTATAGATTTCTAAGCATCTCCCTTTTCTTCCTTAATAGTTACTGCATCGAACCAAATTTTTTTAGGGATCTTTGGAGGTCTACCCATTTTCTTCTTCTCCAAATTAGAAGGCCTACCTCTCTTCCTCTTTGTTGGTAATGACTTAGGTTCATTATCTTCACCTGAGGTCTCATCCAAAACTACCAAATCAAGTTGGTATCCAACTTTCTCCCATGCTTTCTCTAGTTTTTCCCTCTCCACTATCTCATTGAGATCAAAAGTGCATTCATAAGGATCGGGATAAGCACGCCTAAAAGCATAGAAGGCAGTGAGTTGTTAAGGTGCTTCGATAGGTGGATTCACAAAAGGTTATTCGGGATCCATATGCCATCTCCATATCAACACCAAGTAAATAATTTCTTGTTATTATTTATCTTTTCTCTCTTCTAAGGCTATGTTAATAATGTATTAAAGTGATAAGAGTTTAACATTATATAAAGAAGAAATAAAGACTAATTCTAAACCAAACAACAAAAGAAATTCTAATTAAACTCTTATCATTTAAGTTTATTAATTAAAAACAAACTCTTAATCTATCTAGGATAAGAATTTAAATTCAAAATAAGAGATAATAACTTAATCCTAGATAAATTAGGATAGCTAACTAAAATAAAACCTAATAATAATTATAATTATAATTTTTATATTTTTATTATTATTTTTTTACTTCTTTTTTTTTCAAAAAATCTGGATATATATATATATATATATATATTTAAAATTTTATTTTTTTTAATTACAAAAACACAAACAAAGAAAAACACAAACAACCATACAAGAAACATAATTCACAAAATATACATTAAACAAACTAATAAAACAAAACAAATAACAAAACAAATACTCCCCTCCCACACTTAAAATTTTTATTATCCCCAATAAAAAAATATGAAATCACAAATAAGAACACAACAAATAACATGAAAAAGAAAATATAATAATAAAGAGAAAAGATGAAAGCTTCCCTGAGTCATGGCGACGCTGGCGGTAAAGGAGTCGGCGAAGGAACAGACAAACCTAAAAGTTTAATGTACTTCATGAGCTTGTAAGTGTGATATGTCTGACTCCTTTCCATGTCGATAAGTCTACAATTCATGGTCCCTATTTGATCTCTATACTGTTTTTTTTGTGCCTCTATAATGTTTAGTTGCGTGCTCATCTCTTGATTTTTTGCATCCATTGAATCGAGCTACTTTAAAATTTATTGCCATCCTTGCTCCTCATCAGCATTATCATCATCTTGGTCATCATCACTTTCTTCTTCCTCATTGCCCTCTTCTTCATGTGCTGGTTGATCACTTAGTGTTGTACTACTTAAATCACTTTGAATTAATTTCTTGTAGCACCTTCTCATTGTGGTATCCCTTAAACTACTGCCAGCATCCAAAATTTCAGCACGACATAAAGTGTCGAATGAATATGGCTCCCCACTAATACATTCCATTGAAGTATTGTTAGGATAAAAATATTAAAATAAACTACTAATCCAGTAACAATATGTCCTAATGTAATAGTACTTTTAGGATGTTGAGCAATAAATATTAAACTTTGAAAAATATTGTTTGTTGTAGATACTTTTTTACCCTTATAAACACAATACAACATAAACAATTCTTGTACTGACACTTTATTACTTTTCTTTTTACCTAAAACAAAATGACATAAACTTATTCAATAAAAGTAAACTATGATCATGAATCAGTCCATTAGGTGTATTTCTTATATTGAATGAATCAAATCCAGTTAATGTTTTTCAAAATTTGTCAACATTAAATTCTTTCGAATGTGTACAAGTACCTCCTTTAGGCAAGCCAAAAGCTTTGAACATAATATCATGATCAATTACATAATTAATACCAAATTTTCTACACTCTAAATTTTTATCCTTAGATTTAGACATTTTAAGTGTTGTGAAAAATTCAAGAGTGAGTTCTTTATATGTGTTATATCTCTTTTGAATCAATTTTTCCCAACCTAATCTAGCAAATAATTATTTCATTATATTATCTAGACCTAAATGCTCAAAAATACCATAGCTAAAATATCTACAAGGAGTAATATTTCTCAAGCATAGGGAGAGATATTTTTTACCTTCATCTTGATCAAAATTGAAAAATGAGCCTCAAAATGAGAAGATATATCTACCTCATCCCTTGAAGAGCTTGAAATCTTCTCTTTCCATTTCCTTAAAGAAGCTTTCTTTGCAACACTTTTGGTTCTTGAAGCCATTTTTGAAGAATTTGATGAATGAGTTTAGTAGATTAAGTAAAAAATTTGATGGGTTAAGGAAGAAATTTAAAGTATTTGGGTGAGATTTGAGTAATTTTGAGAGAAGAAAGGTTAGGGATTTAAGAGAGTGTTTTGTGAATGAGAGAGAAAAAGGAAGAAGATGAAAAGAAATGTGAGGAGAGAGAAAGGGCTTATTGGATTTTATGAACTAAAATATTTTTTTTTTGGAATTTGCAGTCCCGTCGCGATCCGCTGCTCGCATAGTTCGTAGTGATCATCACTGTTGCGACCGCGACATTTGTCGTGATCGCGATATTAGCGACACTTTTTTTTTTTAAAAAAAGAGGGGGGCTGTTGTGATTTCAATCGCCACAGGCTTGATGGCGGCAGCAATAACAAGGCGATAGCGCTACTGTTCGTACGAGGGGATGTGTACCCTCTGTCACAACCGCGATCGCTACAGAAGCCTATATATATATATATATTTTAAAGAAAATCCTAACTTAAACTTACCTCTCCTTGTTCTTCCTTCTCCACCATCATTCTCACTTGAAAATAAAAACACATAATTAAAACACCGTTTTGCACAAAAATCAATAAACTAAATTAATAACTTCAAATTACTCAAAATAAAAGATTATATAGTAATAAAATGATAGAAAATTGAGTTGCCTCCTAAAAGCGTTTGTTTAAAGTCTTAAGCTCGACTTTTTACATGTCTCTCAAGGTGGGAATTGACATATACACTTTCTTGTCTAAAATTTCATATTTTCCTAGCTCTTCAAAATCATACATCTTTCGAGATGGAGTTGATGGTAGGGTTTTTCAAGTTAAAATTTCAATAGCAAACCTAATGTTTTCACCCTAAGAATTCTTAATCCACTCTTCTTGACAAGTATCTTTTTGATTTTTCTTTTCAAGACCATCATGCATTAAATTTTTAATAGTGTCCATTAGAAAATAGCTATGCACTGGGGTTAAATTATTCGTTGATTTGATAATATCAAATTCTACTTTGTCATCCCTAACTCTTAATGTCAACCTTCCTTCTCATACATCAATTAATGTTCTAGAAGTTGCTAAGAATGGTCTTCCACGAATCAATGGGATCTCTACATTTTCTTCCATCTCTGGGATGACAAAATCTACAGGTAAGTAGAACTTATCCACCTTTACTAGCGCATTCTTCATAATCCCTGAGGGATGTCTAATTGATCCGTCAACTAGCCAAACTGTCATCTTTGTATTCTTCAAATCGGTGAATCCAATCTTCCTGCAAATAGAATTTGGCATAAGATTCACACTACCACCTAAATCATATAAAGTTTTATTAAAATTAAAATCACCAATAGTGCAAGGTATAGAAAAACTCCCTGGATCCTTTAACTTCGATGGAAGTTTATTTAGGATCACTGCACTATATTTTTCAGTTAGGGTAACTCTTATATTTTCTTCAAAGGATCTCTTATTGGAAAGAAACTCCTTCAACAACTTGACATATCTTGGCATTTGTGCAAAAGCATCCGCAAAAGGAATGTTTATCCTCAATTGCTTGAACACTTCAAGGAATTTCTCATATTGCTTCTCTAACTTTTGCTTTTTAAGCCTTTGAGGAAATGAAATTGGAGGCACATAAGGCTTCACTTCAACCTTGGAGGGTATTGGTTCATTTTCCTCCTTTAACATCTCAACTTCTTTTTCATTCAACCTTTCTTAAACATTTTCTTCACTTGATTCATTCTTCTTTGGAATAGGCTCTTCTAATTGCTTACCACTTCTTAACATAACAACTTTGCAATGCTCCCTTGGGTTAACTTCGGTTTTACTAGGAAGAGAACCTTGATTCCTTAACCCGAAAGAACTAGCAATCTGCCTAATTTATATTTTAAGACTTCTATTTTGATTGGCAATTTGGTTCATTCTTGATCTAACCAATCATATTGCTTATCTAGCTTATCAAACCTCTCACTAGATACATAAATGAATTTTTTTTAAAGCAGTCTCATAAGCCGATTTATTTTCTTGATCATGTGCTTGACCTTGATTTCGATTTGGAAATGGTGATTGATATACTCCCCTTTGGTTAAATTGGTTTCTTTAATTATCTTGGTTGCTTTGGTTTCCACCCCATGACAAATTAGGATGATTTTTCCAACTAGGGTTGTATGTGTTTCCATAAGGCATTGGTTGGGCTCTATTTTGATTCCCCATAAAATTTATTTGATCTTGAGCTGGGTATTCAAAAGAGTGGTTATTACCACCGCATCCTTCACAACCTGTAGTAGCAAGATTCACACACTCCAACTTTCTAGCTAATGCATCAAACTTTGCTGTAAGTAATAAAATCTCATCTACTTCATGTACACCCACTACCTTTTTGGGTAAAGACCTGTCACTGGACTAATGGTAATTATTTGCTGCCATGGACTCAAGCAACTCCATTGCTTCAGCTGTATTTTTATTCATAAGAGCACCTCCCACAGCTGCATCTATTGTACTTCTCAATGGCCATGTTATTTCATTATAGAATGTTTGCACAATCAACCATTCTGGAATCCCATGGTGAGGGCACTTCCTTTGAAGATCTTTAAATCTCTCCCAAGCTTCATAAAGTGATTCACCATCATACTGCATAAAACTGGTTATATCATTTCTGAATTTTGTAGTTTTTCTAGGAGGGAAATATTTTGCCAAAAATCCCTTAGACAGATCATCCCAAGTGGTAAAGGTTCCAGCAGCTTGTCCTTGCAATCAAGCTTTTGCCTTGTCCTTTATTGAAAAAGGAAAAAGACGTAGCCTAATTATATCATCAGTGACTCCATTCATCTTGATCGTGTCATAAATTTTCAGGAAATTTTTCAAGTGAGTAATAGCATCTTCTTAGTTCAAGCCATAGAAAAGATATTGTTGAGCCATGTTGGTGAGAGCTGGTTTCAGTTCAAAATTATTAGCATTCACTGCAGGTCGAGTGATGTTTGACCCAATTTGATCATTAGGCATGGCATGTTCTCTCATAGTTAGATTTCTTGGTTGAATTTGATCTTGTGGATTCGCCATGTTAACTTCTTCTTCACTAGCTTCTCCTTCTTCAATCTTACTTTCTTCTTTTACAGACACTTGTACCGAATTTATTCTCTTTCTTCTATTTTCAGGTGAAGTCTCTCCTTTCCTCCTCTATTATTTTCTCTACATTGTTTTTCGATTTTTGGATTAAAATCCTCTAAAACCTCTTGTCTATTACTGCGCATAAAATTTCTACAAAAGAAACAAAAGAAAATAATTAAAATAAAATTTAAATTAATAATCTCCTTGAACATACAATTATCAAATTAATTTTTTCTTCCCCAACAGCGGCGCCAAAAACTTATTAGTCAATTTGAGTATATCAATTTTAAAACCGCAAGTACACGACTCATAATAAGTAATATAGTGAAGGTAAGAGTCGATCCCACAGGAAATGATCAATTTGATTAACTAAATTCAATGTAACTATTATATGAAAATTAGTAAATTGCAACAGTTTAATTTTACCTAATTAATATAAATCTATCCAAGTCAATTACTCTAAACTAAGTGTGCAAATAATCACTGATAAAGGAGTAGGATTATGTTTCATTGAATTTTTTACTATGGGTCTAATTAATGAAGCATTAAGTTCCAATTCTTAAATACTAGATATCCAATATCACTCAATTCATCCATTTCTCTCTCATGCAAGGAGAATATAATTGGACAATGATTAAATTATTATTCTCATGTCAAATAATTAAAGTCTAATTCAATTTAATCAAGATATTAATTTTGGATCCCTAAGTAATTAATTTATCTCTAAATTTAATCACTCAAGATTGATGATTCCACATCAAAAATCACATTCAACTTTTGCATTTTATATGATTCTTTAAATTTAACAATTGGTGGCCAAATAATTGCTAATCAATTAAACCAAAATCATCAAATCAAATATAAAAGAAATCAACCTATTTATATTAATAGATTATAATCAAACTCATAGTTCAAACATCCAAATCCACCTAATCCCACAAAGGGATTAGTTGCTCTTAACTAAATTAAACTTATATAAAATAGAAATTAAGAAACAAAACACAAAGTTCATCATTCTAATATTCAAAACAAGAAAATAACAAAGCATTAAATAAAATGTAAACTTGAAAATATTAACTAAATAGAGAGTTCAAACGAGATTGATAAAGAATCCGACAGAGACAACCAAGTCTTCCTCTAACATAATCTCCTTCTTCCTTTAATCTCCAATTGAGCTAAAATTAATTTACTCTCAACAAAATATGAAGAAATATAGTCTAACACTCTAGAATGACTGCCTTCCTCTACTATTCACATCCCCTTTTGGTATCCAGCCAAATGCTCCTTCAAATCAAACTCCTACTCCTACTCAACTTCTGCTTCAAATTTCAAATTCAAAATTAAAACTCAATTTTCTATCAAATATCCTCCTTATCTCCAATTGATTCCTTTAGCAAAGTTTTATCTCTATAAGAGTATATGATGTTAGACTTTTGAATCACCTCATTCGTACTTCAGAAGCCCTAGTTATGATCTATTTACTCCCGGTGGTATGGGCTGGACTTCTGCTCCTAATGTTTAAGCCCAATTTTGACTTTAAATTTGGAGGCACTAAAAAACTCAAAATTTAACAAACCAAACCTTTTGGAAAGCTTGAGAAGTTTTCTATCAACTTCATGAAGACCATATTTCCAAATTTGCACTTTACAACCATCGAAATTATACTTGAAGCTCTGAGGGTCCAATTATACCTAGAAATTTTAGTTTATACACACTTTTAATAAATTAATTTAAACTAAGCTTAATTCTAAAATAATGAAATAAAAGCACATAAATAAGCTTAGAATAAATTAATTCAAGTCAATTGCATACTAAATATGATAGAAAATATAAGGTCAATATGCAACTATCAGGCAGGTGATGCCGAAATATGTATATGTTTTGTTTTTAAAGAGCTTTAGCTCAATGCAATTTCATTGAGACTCCATCATGATACAATTTATAAATGCAACATATAGTTTGCTTGTATGTTTACTACAAAATAATATTGCTTCATATTACATATTAATTGTTTGAAGGCAGCTCAGTGAGGACTGCCTCTTTTTCATTTCTTTATTCCTCTCAAATTCTTCATAACACAACAACTCAGATATTGCTTACTACAATCACCCATAAAATTGCAGATTATAAATTTTATAACCCTGCTTGACTTCTGCTTCTATCTTTCAGAGCTCCAACACGAGGTCTACAATGCAAGCACTTTACTTGAATTAGCATAGTGGCTTCAAAATGAGTACCAAACCATGAAAAATACTAATTACAATTATTATGATCCTATTAGCCAGCGGGCGAAAAATTGCATATTTTAATGTGAAGTTTATATAGTTTTTGGATATTCTAATTCTTTGAGCTAGTTTTTAAAGTATAATTTTTTCAAAATTCATAAAAATTAGTATCATAGCTAATTTATACATAATTAAGAGGGTGTTTAGCTTAACTTATAAAAATTAGCTTACGAATATATAAATTTATATTTAGAGCTTATAAGTTGATTTGACCAGCTTATAAGTTTAGTTAAACATCTCTAAAAATTAGTAGTAACTAAGATGGATTTAGGATTTTTTTAAAAAAAATCTTTAAAATAAAACTATTTTAAAAAATATTCACTTTTTTTTAAAAGAAAAATCACTTTTCGAGGCTTTGGCCCTCCTCATCCTACATCGGTAAGTTGTGTGTGTGTGTGTGTTGGGATATATAGGTTATCATATCTCTACAAAATGGCCATAGTTTTATGGAGATATGTATCATGTCTCTGTCCCTTTATACATCAAAAAAAATAATTAACTGTGTGTGTACGGGGTATGGCTACCTTAACATGCTGGACTTAACCCAGGCTGGGCTCAGTGGGTCTGGCTTGTGTGTTGACCAGTAGGGAGGACTAGGGCTTCGGCACTCCTCCCATATCTGTAAGTTGTGAGTGTGTGTATGTTGGGATATATAGGTCAACATGTCTCTACAAAATTGCCATGGTTTTGTAGAGATATGTGTCCTGTCTCTGTCCCTTTATATGTCAAAAAAAAAATATCACTTATCAACTTCAATTTAAAAATATGTACATCTATTATATGTATAGGGACATTTAAAAAAATTAATATATAATATAATTTTCTCTATGAATTTGGATTCTCCAATCCTTTGAGACCATTTTTTTTAGTTTATATGATGTGTTTTTATGAATGTGAAATGGCTAAGTACTTACAGTCTGCATCTGTTTTGATCCAGTATTCCCTACTCCCATTTGAGTCACTACGAGTGAACTGAGCTGGGTTAGATTGACTCTTGTAGCGCCTAATGCTTCGCTTTGAAAGGGCTCTTTGAGGAATTACTGTAATTTCTTCACCAGGAAGCATCTGACCTCCAATGCTCTTCCTACTCTCAACTTTTTAGGGTTTGTCTACCTTCCTTGCAGATGTTGAGCTTTCAGGATGAACTTTTCTATAGACCATATGTAGGATCTGCACACTATAAAATGGTCTAAGTTTAAAGCCTAGCATATTAAACATAAGGTTAAGGCTACAAAATAATTTGGATTCGCGTGGGATAGACCCATTAAGAGAGAACTCTTCTTAAGTTTTTAAGGAACTCCTTACTCGAGGCACAAGACATCTAGTTAAGAGAAGATATTTTGATCATCTCATCTCATCCTTGAGGTAGTTTGTATATATTTTCAATAATAAACAAAAAATAGTTTTGAACCACAAATCTTTTAATTTATTATTTTGTTATATCATTCCTCAATTTTTTTAGTATTTATAAAGGGTATTTTGATTACCATTTGGCTCCAAGATAAAAATTTTAAGGACTAACTTGTGTCACGACTCACATTGAGCATGGAAAAATGTAGTCTAGTGATAAGTGCATGTTCCTTTGAATGATGGATACAAAATGGTTTTATGTAGACATACCTTATGCAATTTTGTTTTTGCTGAATGCCACAAAACTTGCACGTGACTAGCCAAAATGGGAGGTTTGGCTAGTAATTCTTTAGAATGTTGTATATAAATATTCTCTAGAATGTTCTATAGTGTTTCATAGAGTTCTAGAGTTGTGTATGTATAGATTTCTCTAGAATACGATAGATAATATCTTAGGAAGATGCCATATAATATTCAAAGGAATATGCTAGGAATTGTGTAGAATTTTAATATAGGCCGTTGGATCAAATTGATCACCACCGTCCATTGAGCGATTGGAGTAGTATAAATAGGGGTAGGATTCATTTGTTGTAACCATCCAAGAAATCCAAGTTCTTTGAGTAATAAGAGCTTTCAAGCATTCTTTCAATTCTCTCTTCTTCTCTTGTGATTGAGTTGCTTTATTTATTACTTAGCTTCAGCATTTAACTTGTCTAAGCTAGCCTAGCATTTCGAAGGAAGGCTGACTAGCATTCTTTCAAGTATTAGGCAAAGTTTGCTAGTGTCGCACGTATTTGAGCTTGTGAGAAAGAAAACTCGTGACAGTTGGTATCAGAGCCTCGGTTGAGAAAACTTCAACACAAGAGAATGACAGAAGCTATCAATCCTTTTGTTGCTACTAGCACCACCCAAGGAGGGAAGGGCCGCAAGGATAAATTAAGGGACATCATCACTGTCATGGAGGAAAAGATGGCAAGGTTTAATGCCACCATATCCAAGATAAGGGACAAAGTCGAGGATATGGACCAACGCATCGAGGGGTAAGAGTATATTGGGGTGGACGAGCCCCGCTAGGAGATGCAAGGTGCCTTAAACACAGCCTTGGACATCGTTTCCAAGAAGATGCAATCCTTGAAGGCCACTATTGTTGCAAAGGATGATGAGGTGAATGCTTGCAAGGTAATGATTACCAACCTTGAAGAAGTTGTAAAGAAACTTCAAACTCAACTTAGTATGTGCATGGCTGTCGTAGCCAATGGAGGTGGAGCTATGCATGTCACTCCTACCCACAAGGTGGATATTCCCCACCCACAAGCCTATAGTGGGACAAGGAATGCAAGAAAAATTGACAACTTTCTTTGGGGCATCGAGAACTACTTTGATGCGGTAGGAATCTTCGATGATGCTCAACGGGTGAAGAGCATCACTCCCTACTTAAGAGACATCACATTATGTGGTGGAAAAAGAGGTGTAATGATGTGAAGAAGGGTCTTTGCACCATCTTTACTTGGGAAGACTTCAAAGGGGAACTCAAGAAGTAGTTCTACCCCAAAAATGCATATAACGAAGCAAGGGCTAAGCTTTGTCGCCTTTAACACAAGGAAGGCCACATAAGGGAGTATGTGAAGGAATTCTCTGAGTTGCTGCTGGAGATTTTGAACATAGGGTGAGAAGATGCTCTCTTTTGCTTTATGGATGACCCAACTGGATAGGCCAAGCTTGAACTCCAAAGGAGGAGAGTCCAAGATCTAGCTATCACAATGGCCGCTGCCGAGTCCTTGATCGAATTCAAGAGGAAGGATTCAAAGAAGGAGCAAGGCAAGAAGTCCACCTATAATGAAAAAAGTGGGAGAGATAGGGATAAATCTCCCAAGAAGGGCCAAGCCTCCAGGGACAAAGGCAAGGGAAAGAAGGAGGACAAGGATGATGCTTCTAAGTCCAAGATTGCTTGCTTCTTATGCAATGGGCCTCATCGGGCTTTTGAGTGCCCTAAGCAAGGGAAGATTGTTGCCTTATTCATGGAGGAGGAGAAGCAAGAAGAACAAAGACTTGGTTCAATGCACCTACTAAGTGTAATCTAAGCCAAAGTGGAAGAGAAACCACAAGGTTGAATATATGTGGAGACCAAGATTGGGGGCAAGACCATCCAAGCCTTGGTGGATACTGGTGCTGACACAGTCTATATGGCAAAGGAGCTAGCGAACAAGATTGGCTTATCCTACACCAAGGAGAAGAGCTTCGTCAAGGGAGTCAATGCTAAGAGTCTCCCAATTGATGGTGTAGCACGAGACACCAATATCAAAATCGACCAATAGAGAGGTAAGGTCGATGTCACTATTGCTTTCATTGATGATAATAAGTTCTATTTGGGTATAGACTTTCTATACATGGTGAAGGCTTTCTTGGTTCCCTATACCGACACCATGTGCATCATGGAGAAGAGATAACCATGTGTTGTTCCCGTCAAGAGGGAGACTAGTAAGGAGAGAATGGTGTCCGCAATCCAACTCTCTAAGGGGTGAAGAGGAAGGAGCCAACTTATCTTGCCACCCTCAAGGTAGACAAAGGCCCCATGGATGGAGGGGTAAATGCACCAAAGGCAATTCAAGACATGCTTGAAGAGTTTAAGGACGTCATTCCCGCTGAACTACCAAAGAAGCTTCCTCTAGAAAGAGAGGTGGATCATGCCATTAAGTAGAAGGTTGGAGCAAAGCCACCCGCTTTTGCTCCTTATCATATGGAACCACCCGAGTTTGAAGAGCTAAGGAGGCAATTGAAGAAATTGCTTAATGCCGGTTACATCCGTCCCTCTACAGCTCCTTATGGTGAGCCAGTTTTACTCCAAAAGAAGCATGATGGGTCACTTTGGCTTTGCATTAACTACCGAGCACTCAATAAGATCACCATCAAGAACAAGTATCCCATCCCACTCATTGCAGATTTATTTGATCAACTTGGCGATGCAAGATACTTTACCAAGTTGGATTTACGATCGGGGTACTATCAAGTTAGTATAGCCGAAGGAGATGAGCAAAAGACGGCATGTGTCACACTGTATGGGTCATACAAATTTCTTGTGATGCCCTTTGGCCTCACCAATGCGCCGGCCACATTTTGCACACTTATGAACAAGGTACTTACTCCTTTTCTTGATCGATTTGTAGTTATGTACCTTAATGATATTATGATTTATAGCAAAACATTGGAGAAGCATGTGGAGCATTTGAGGCAAGTGTTTCTCACTTTGAAAGAAAATGAGCTCTATGTGAAGAAGGAGAAATGTTCCTTCGCCCAAGAAGAAGTTACATTCTTAGGTCATGTCATCGGTAGAGGCAAGCTAAGGATGAATAAGTCTAAGGTGCAAGCCATCCAAGATTGGGAGCCGCCAACCAAAGTCATCGAGTTAAGATCATTCCTTGGCTTGGTGAATTACCATAGAAGATTCATCAAGGGATATTCTTCTATAACCGCTCCATTGACGGACTTGCTAAAGAAGGCTCAAAGTTGGGAGTGGACTTCGCGATGTCAACATGCCTTTGATGAGTTAAAGAAGGCAAGTGTGGAGGTGCTGGTGTTAGCACTCCCCAACTATCTCAAACCATTCGAAGTGCACACCGATGCTTTTGATTTTGCAATAGGTGGTGTGTTGATGCAAGATGAACATCCTATTGCCTTTGAGAGTAAGAAGCTCAATGATATCGAGAGGTGGTACACGGTGTAAGAAAAGGAGATGACCGCGGTAGTGCATTGTTTACTTACTTCGGTGCAAGTTTGTGGTCAAGATAGACAATGTTGCCACTAGCTATTTCCAAACACAAAAGAAGCTTTTTCCAAAGCAAGCTAGATGGCAAGACTTCTTAGTAGAGTTTGACTACACATTGGAGTACAAGCTTGGTAAAGCCAACTTAGCTGCGAATGCATTGAGTCAAAAAGGAGAGCTGACCGACATTAGTAGTCCTCAAAGCACCTTGAAGGCACGATTCAAAGAGGGGTTAGAGCATGATTCCATAACCCAAACTATCATTACTCTTGTCAAAGAGGGGAAGACAAGACGCTTTTGGTTAGAAGATGGCTTGGTATACACCAAAGGAAGAAGGCTCTATATTCCATCACATGGCAACTTAAGAAGGGAAGCAGTGAAAGATTGCCATGATAGCAAATGGGATGGTCATCCGGGGATACATCAGACTCTCGCATTGGTAGAAGATGCTTATTATTGGCCTCACTTGAAGAATGATGTTAAGGCATATGTGAAGACTTGTCTTGTGTGCCAACAAGACAAGGTGGAGCAAAAATTATCCGCAGGTCTACTCGAGCCACTTCTCATCCCTGAAAGGCCTTGGAAAAGTGTTTCTATGGATTTTATTGTGGGGTTACCCACATCTGAAGGATGCAATTGTGTATTAGTAGTAGTGAATCAGTTCTCCAAATATGCTACTTTCATCCCAACACCGAAGGAGTGCACCGCCGAACAAGCTGCACACTTATTCTTAAAGCATGTTGTGAAATATTGGTTAATGCCCAAGACTATTGCGAGCGATAGAGATACTCGCTTCACGGGGAGATTTTAGATTGAGTTGTTCAAGCTATTGGGTACCGACCTCAAGTTTTCAACTAGTTTCCAACCTCAAATGAATGGGAAAACGGAGAGGGTGAATGCCTTGTTGGAGTTATACTTGAGGCACTATGCAAGTGGCAACCAATGAGATTGTACTAAGTTGCTTGATGTTGCCCAATTCTCCTATAATCTTCAAAGGAGTGAATCCACGGGGCATAGTCCGTTCGAGATAGTCATGGGACAACAACCTTTGACACTAAATTCTATTGCCACAGGCTATACCGGTGTTAGTCCTTCAGCCTATAAATTTGCTCAAGGTCGAAACGACAATGCTGACGTTGCTAGAACCTACTTGGAGAAAGCATCCAAGAGGATGAAGAAATGGGCCGACAAGAAGAGTCAACCAAGAGAGTTCCAAGTAGGAGACCTTGTGCTTGTCAAAATGCATAATCATGCAAGGTTGACAAGGCTACATTGTGGACTCATTAGGAGGTATGAGGGACCATTTCCCATCATCAAGAAAGTGCGGAAGCAAGCCTCTAAGGTGTAGTTGCCTCCTAAAATCAAGTTCCATCCTGTATTCCATGTGAGCTTGTTGAAGCCATACAAGGAAAATGTAGAAGATTCAAGCCGTGGAATATCACAAAGGGCGCCAATGGGTGTGCATATCCAACTTGATAAGGAAATGGAGGATATTTTGACCGATAGGGTGAAGTGCCATTCAAATCAACCGTCCACACATGAACTTCTTATCAAGTGGAAGGGATTACCCGAAAGTGAAGCCAGTTGGGAACCTATCCAACATTTATGGCAATTCAAGGATCAAATTCAAGCCTATGAAGACTTGAAGACAAAGAGGATGTCGCCAGATTAGGTGGGGGAGAATGTCGCAAGACTTGTATGTGACTAGCCAAAATGGGAGGTTTGGCTAGGAATTCTTCATAATGTTGCATGTAAATATTCTCTAGAATGTTATATAGTGTTCCATAGAGTTCTAGAGTTGTGTATGTATAGATTTCTCTAGAATATGGTAGATAATGTCTTAGGAAGATGCCATAGAATATTCAAAAGAATATGCTAGGAATTGTGTAGAATTTTAATATAGGTCGTTGGATAAAATTGATCACCACTATCCATTGAGAGAGTGGAGTAGTATAAATAGGGGTAGAATTCATTTTTTGTAACCATCCAAGAAATTCAAGTTTTTTGAGTAATAAGAGCTTTCAAGCATTCTCTCAATTCTCTCTTCTTCTCTTGTGATTGAGTTGCTTTCTTTATTACTTAGCTTCCACATTTAACTTGTCTAAGCTAGGCAAGCATTTTCAGGGAAGGCTGACTAGCATTCTTTCAAGTGTTGGGCAAAGTTTACTAGTGCTACACGAGTTTGAGCTTATGAGAAAGAAATCCCGTGACATGAAGCAGAGTCAACAGTTGCACCACCAGGAGTAGAAGAGCTCCTAGAAGAAGCATGGAGCATTTTTTTTCTTCAGCATCTTTTTCATGAGATGTATCGTAGATTTATCAGCTTCCTTTTCCATGCGCTTTTCATCTCTCTCACATTTACCTCCAGAATTTTCTTCTGCTATTTTAGTTCTCTAAAATAGTTCACTAGGTAACATCCTGTGCTCTTTCTTTGCCACAATTATTGTTTTTGATAGTTCAATTGTAGACCCAAAAAGATACCCCTAAAGTGGACAGACTATTGTTCCATTCACATTGGTTTCTTGTCCTTCCATTAGCTTGCCATTAAGGGTAATTGTGCTGCCATGGCTGCTTCTCCCTGTACTAATATAACTTTTTCTTTCTGATGAATCATTATAGCAATCTTCTCTAGCTTCAGCTCCTAGAACCTTTGCCAACTCATCTACGATGAGCTTCAGTTCATTCTCAGTTACTTCAGTCTCTTTTTTAACAATATTTTCAACAGAGATTGCAAATGTTAGTGTTGAAGGGTCAGTGTTGACAGGATCTGACCCAAAGGTACCAATTGCAAGAAAACCATGGAAGAGCTCAGATATAGCAGCTGATGATTCCTCTTCATAGTCTTATTTTTCTTCCTCTATTCTTATAGCTTCTAGAGCAGCAAAAGACTTTCGCAGGTGATCTTTCTGGGTTTGCTTGAATTGTTTGTTACCATAGTTTGGTTTTGGGTAGTATTGTTGGTCATCTAGTGATGGTTGTCCTATGAGACAATTGCAAGCATGGCCTGACACAAAGATTACTAAATGAAATTGACTGAATCGATCCTATTATTTCACATTAATAAAGTGTGAAAAATATGTGTCTATCTCTAATATCATCTCAATTCAAGATTCAAATTTCATAACTCTTCAGCTTTCATACATTTCAGACCTTGCTTCTAATAGTTAACCAGTTGAACTTTGGTGATTAACACAAGCCAGCATGTCAAGAATGTAGTATATTTTGCATGTCCATAAACTGAGTTATAAATGCATGTGTATAATCTAAGCTCTGAATCACACAATGTAATGGCGTCGGGTATTTTCGAGTACCCAACCCCATTCGAATTTATTTATATAGAGTATTGAAAGAATGAATTTCTTAATGAAATTGAATATACGACAATATACAACCTCTATTTATATAAGAGAATATCTAATTTATTGTCTAAATTAAAAAGAAAATTAAGAAAGAATCTTAAGAGGAAATTAAGGAAGAATATAAGGAAGAATTTAAGAAAAGAAGACAAAAGCCATAATTTAAGGAAGACTTTAAGGAAAAGGAAAAAGTAGCCATCTTTTTCACACTTCCCCTCAAGCTGGTAAATGGATATCATCCATTCCAAGCTTGCATATCATTAGTCGAAATACTATTCCAGTAAATCCTTTAGTGAGCACATTGGCCCACTAATCATTAGTGAAAATAAAGGGAGTACAAATCAGACCATTATCAAGCTTTTCTTTAATAAAATGTCTATCAACTTTAATATGTTTCTTATGATCATGTTGTACTGGATTATAAGCAATGTTGATGGCAGATTTGTTATAACAATAAAGCCTTATAGGGCCTTTCCATTTAATTTTAAGATCATTTAGTATGATATTTAGCCATAAGAGTTCACATATCCCAAGAGCCATAAATCTAAATTCAGCTTCATCACTAGACTCAGCAACTACATTCTGCTTCTTGCTTGTACAAGTTATAAGGTCACCTCCTAAAAAGATATAATATCCCAAAGTAGACCGCCTATCAACTGGAGAACCTGCATAGTCTGCATCTGTGTAATACTCTAGGATCAACATTTCTTCCTTTTTAAAATAATTCCTTTTCCAAGAGAACCTTTCAAATAATGCAAGATCCTATTCACAGCTTTGAGATGTGTTTCTTTGGATTATGCATAAACTGACTTACAATACTAACAGTATATGCAATATCAGGCCTGGTATGAGATAAATATATGAGTTTACCAACAAGCCTTTGGTAAGACCCTTTATCTACCGCTACATCTTCTGAAAAATCTCACAATATATGGTTTTGTTCTATAGGTGTGTCCACAGGCTTACAAGCCAACATACCAGTATCCTTCAAAAGATCTAACACATACTTCTATTGAGAGATGAAATTTCCTTTCTGAGAGTGAGCTACTTCAATGCCCAAGAAATATTTAACTTTTCCAAGTTCTTTGATCTCAATTTCTTTCAGTAACTGTTGCTTCAAGTTATCCATTTCCTTAAGATTATCTCATGTGACTATAATATCATCCTCATACACAAGAAGTACACACACTCCCCTGAAGTAGAATGCCTTAAAAATAAAGTGTGATCGCCTTGACTTTGTTTATAGCCTAACGAAAACATCACTTTAGTAAACTTACCGAACCAACCTCGTGTAGATTGTTTTAGCCCATATAATGTCTTATTCAATTTGCAAACCATGTTTTTGGTTGTTGAACAAACAAAGCCCGAAGGAATCTCCATGTATATTTCTTCTTCAAGATCACCATGAAGAAAGGCATTTTTGACATCAAACTATTGTAGTAGCCAAAAGTAATGAGCAACTAGAGTCAATAAAATTTTGAATGTATTCATTTTAGCCACTGGAGCAAATGTCTCCAAATAATCAACACCATAGGTTTGAGTGTATCCTTTAGCAACCAACCTCGTCTTATATCGTTCTAAGATACCATCAGAGTTATACTTCACATTAAACACCCATCGCATCCAACTGGCTTCTTTTCACTAGGTAGTTGTACCAAATCCTAAGTGTTGTTCTTCTCAAGTGTATCCATCTCAACTTGCATAGCCTTTTTTTCAATTTTTATTTCCTAATGCTTCAGACAATGTCTTTGGAATTGGAATGGATTTGAGGTTAACTAGAAATATTCTATGGGGAGTAGAAAAAGAGTTATAGGACACATATAAGTTGATTGGATATTTAGTGCAAGTTCGTTTACCTTTTCTAATAGCAATAGGAATATATAAATCATTAATGGTGGAATTACTTACAGTGGTAGGAACAGGGGCAGGTTTAGTTGATGGAATGTGCTCAGGCCTAGGTAATGGTTCCATCTTTCTTGAATATACCTATAATGGACGAACAGATTTTTGGGTTTGGTTCCCATGTAATTCATTTCCTTAACTGGAGAATTTTTAGACTCATCTATAGATATAGAAGTAGGGACTGTAGGTGAATCTACATGATTTTTAAATACAGGGTTAGGATCTGATAACTCAAAATGAAAGAAATCTCCATCCTCATCAATTCTTAAAGTTTTTTCCTCTATTATAGAAGGGCTTGGAAAGTAAGGTTCTTGCTCAACAAATGTAACATCAGCAGAGGAATAACCAATGAAAACATATTTTTGAGCTCTTGGATCAAGTTTATTTATGTTTTGAGTATGTAAATGAACAAATGGCACACATCCAAAATTCTTTGAGTTAAATTGTTTGAGAAAGTATGGTTGGAAAAAACTGTGAAAGAATTTGCATAGGACTTTTAAAATTAAGAACTTTTATAAGAAGTCTATTGATGAGATAAGTTGTTGTTAAAACTGCTTCACTCCAAAAATATTTTGGGGCATTGTTTTGAAACAAAAAAGCTCTTGTGACAGAGAGAATATGACCATTTTTTATTCCAGCTATCCCATTTTATTGGGGTGTATAGACACAAGATGATTCGTGTACAATACCCTGTTTTTAAAAATAAGAAGATAATGTATGATTGAAAAAGTCTTTTGCATTGTCTGAATGAAATTTTTTTATTCCTACTCTAAATTGAGTTCTAATCAATTCATAAAAGATAGGGAATATGTGACTTACATGAGACTTATTTTTTTTAAAAAAAATCCAAGTAACCCGAGTACAATCATCAATAAAAGTCACAAACCATTTTGCTCCTAAAATATTAGTAATAGTAGATGGTCCCCAAATATCACTATGAATAAGAGCAAAAAGAGTCATAGTTCTATTATTACTTATTGGAAAAGAGGCTTGTTTGTGTTTAGCCAATTCACATACATTACAATGATAACATTCAATAGCAAGTCCTTTAAAAAGAGAAGGAAACATAACTTTCAAAACATTAAAAGAAGGATGTCTAAGACAACGATGATGAAGTAAAATTTTACTTTTAATAGACTCTAACATATCAGAAAGAAAGACACTAGATGACAAACTCAAATTTTTATTTCAGCCATTTGGATTTTCAGGATAGTAGAGACCCATAGCACATTCAATCATCCTCTTCGTATCCCTATCCTAAAAAACACAGTAAGAAGGATATAAAGATGCACTACAATTAGAATTAGTGGTTAACTTGTGGATAGAAATAAGATTGGTACACAATTTTGGAACATGGAGAACATCTTTTAGACATAGAGATTCATTCAAATAGATATCTCCTTGACCAGCTACGGCCGTAACTAATCCATCATCTGTGGTTATTTTTCTATTGCTTGGGCAAGGGGTGTATGAAATAAATTTATGAGATGAGTTGGACATGTGATTAGTAGCTCTTGAATCAATAATCCAAAAGGTGGGAAATACATCATCTGAAGTGTTAGAAAAACTAGAAAAGGAAATAGGGTTGTAGTGAGAAGATGTACCTGAAAATACCAATGCACTTGTACCTGTTGAAACCTATGATTTTTATTTATATAGGGTCTCCAGTAAACCCTTGAGCTTTTCTACTTCTTCAATGCTAAAAGCATCATGAGAACCGGGACTCTCCATATTAGAAGTTGCAATATGTGCTTGTCCCTTTCCTCTTGATTGGTCTCCTTTAAAGTTTTGATGTTTACCATGAAGCTTCCAGCACTTTTCTCTAGTATGGCGGGACCTTTTGCAGAAAGTACACCATATAGAGTCTTTGGCATTTTTAGAGACACCTTCATGTCCATCATGACCAATGTGTTGCTCTATGTTGGAATTTTTTATAGTTTTGGACAATAGAGCAGAACTTTCTACAGGTGGTGTTTTAAGCATTACGCCTCTCCTACCTTCTTCGGTTAGAACAATTGCATTTGTTTCATTCAATGAAGGTAATTCCTCCTTTCCAAGGATTTGTATTAGTACTGCATCAAATTCCATGTTCAATCTAGTTAGGAATTCATATACTCTATGCTTTTCAACAAACCTTTTAAGGATAACAACATCTTCATTGCACTTCATCTGAATGCACTGGTAATGGTCTATTTCTTGCCATAGGCCCTTCAAAAAGTTAGAATATTTTGTGACAGAGTGACTTCCTTGCTTGACATTTGAGATCTTTGTTTTATTTTCATAAATTTGAGCATCATCATGAATCTTCGAATAAGTTTGTTTAACCGCCTCCCTTATGTCTTTGGCTGTACCAAGAAACATACAAGTATCACTTATTTCAGGTAGCATAGAATTCCATAGCCAAGACATCACCATAGAGTCTTCCTTATCCCACGCATCAAATTTGGAGTCTTCTATTTTTGGACATGTGCCTAATAAGTGGCTTAATGTTCCTTTTCCTTTGAGAAAGGTCTGAACCAATTGAGACCATTTTAAATAGTTTTTTCTATTCAATCGAAAGACTGTCTGAATATTTTACAACTCACTTGCTGAATTTTGAATGACATTATCCACTATAAAAGCTCAAGAAGTTGATTCTATTTTATTGGTGTCATTCATTTTTCAAATGGGTAAAAATATAGACAAAAAAAAAAGAAGAAAAATGATGAAGTATTGATCTGAATAACAACAAAAGAAAATATAACAGACCAAAAACACACTAATAATAATTGCCTAACAAGTGCCTTTGATATCACGAAAGAATGAATTCCTTAATGCAATTGAATTTACAGCAATATACAATCTCTATTTATATAAGATAATATCTAATTTATTAAATTAAGGAGAAAATTAAGGAAGAATCTTAGGAGAAAATTAAAGAAGAATTTAAGGAAGAATTTAAGGAAAGAAGACAAAATCCATTATTTAAGAAAAACTTTAAGGAAAAGAAAAAAGTAGTTGTCTTTTTCACAAGTATAGATAATTTATAAATGAGTTTGGGCAATATTAGTAGGTAGCCTATCCAATATCATCCCTAATCACATGGTTAACCATGTAATGTAGATGATAAACACAATCCAACATTGTCAAGAATTATCTTGTGCATGTGTATAATCTGAGTTATGAATGCATGTGTATAATCTCAGTATCTTGTGCATGCATATTATCTGAGTTATGAATGCGTGTGTATAATCTCTGCTATAAATCACTATATTTTAATTCCACACATAATGTTTTCATCATTTCTTTTGGTTATGCCTATTTGAACAGGACAGAATGAGACTTACCAATTGCAAAATCCTTCAAATGTTCACTGCTATTCTGCCGAAACTTCCTGTGCATCCAACCAAGTAACTGCAATAAGGGGTTAGTTGATAGTTAGCTTACAAATTACTGAGGAATATTACTTTTTTTTCCAAGCATAAAGAGTACTGTTTAGAAGTTGAAACTGTTTATGAACAAGATATCAGTTGCTCATTGGAAGCCTCCAATATGCTTAAGATGAGGTGGCAGAAGAGAAACACAAAGATGGTTACAAGATTTGGGTTGGCTATTCATTGTCAAGATCAAATCATGTGGCAAATGGATAGTGGGTTGGCTATTCATTGTCAAGATCAAATCATGTGGCAAATGGATAGTGGGTTCTGGACCCTTCAAGCAGATGATTGCTTGTAAGCCACATACTTGTTTTGTTGCAAGGTTGATGATCATTTCTTTTTTTGTTATGCTTGACTTTGAACAGTCAGATTTAACATTCATCTATTACTGTTGTATGCATCTTATGCTCTGAAAAAATCTGATTAATCTGTATTTGTAGATGCATTCTTGCATGTTGATTCGAAAAGATAGCCTTACGTGCTTTGTTTAAAAATGCCCTTTTCGAATTTGACATGTTTATGCATATGCACTTTCTGTTATCATTCTAATAATAGCTGTTGCTTGTCTATTGTTTTGCTGGGTACTTGGTGACTGGTTAGAGAAGAATTCACATTCAAAGGTGGGGACAGACGAGAATATATTGTCGGAGTTCAATGAGTTCCAACGACAATTTGACAAACGAAAAGATCTGTTCTCTCAATTGGGACTAAGGTACAATAAGATGAAATACTCATTGCTATATGGTTTGGTCTACCCCACTTCCGGGCTAGTTGTCTAACATGTCTTTCATCGGAAAATATAGTAAAATTATGATTATCTTTTATAAATATCTTCATGTTTACTGTGTTACTTTGATCTTCAACTCCATTGTTTCCATTGATCAATTGATTGCATTTGAACTCTCTAAAGCTGTGCCACTACCACAGAAAATCCTGCATGTTGTCTTCTATTGTATGCAATCTATTCATCTCTAAGAGCCGAGTTTTACTTATGCTGATCTTGATGCTGATATATCTATTACTCATCTTCTGGTCCAACCACTTTCTGCCACTTTTTGCTGTGGGATGTTGAAATTACCACTTGAAATCAGGTAGTTTTCCTGCGTAATTAGCTGCTCATGATCGAGTTCTGTACCAGCATCAGATATGTGCTTTCTTGTAGTTAGATCACCTATACCAGGACTATTCACCTTGAGATGCAGATTGTCACCCACAATGACCAAGAAACATTAATAAATTGGTTTTTAGACCAGAGAGAAAGAGAGAGATTTAAAGCCATGAGAGAGATTTAAAGCCATTCTTGATTGAAACAAATATCTTTATGTGCAAATTTATAAAAAAATTATGGACAAACACAAATAGCATCATATCATATCTTTGAAAAGGTGTTATTTGAATACAATTGATACTCTTCCTAACTATAACATGACATGCTTCATGTGATAAAGTTGGATGGTGAATCATTTCTGCTAGATTTTTATATTCTTTGGCATTCCAAAGCATATAATTAAATTAAATTCTTTGTTCTTGAGAAGAAAATGAAACGCTTTGTCTCTAAGTTAACTATTCTGCTTTCCTTGACAGAACATCTAGTTATCTGGCTACTGTACTCTCATAATTGTTCTCTCTTATAGGAATTAATTATGTCACTGTGCCATCAATACAAAACTAAAATGTTGAAAAATGTTAAGAAGGTTGCCGTAGTTGTTCAAATAGTAGCTCTAACTAGGTAGTTGTCTAATGGATCAATTGAAAGATAAGTCCTCCAGATTTCCAGAGTTGGTGCCTAGTGAGAAGGGCATGATTTGAGACAAACTGTTGAATGCTTTTCTCAGTAACTCGGTGAAAAGTGTCTGCGGCTGTGCTTTTCATTTATTCTAAATTATATTTCAGTAGAATTGCACATTAAATTTTTGTTGCGATGCAGACAGTCAAGAACAAGAACGTTTAAGCTGACAAAGAAAGATGCTCTGGAAATAAAAAGCTGGAGAGACAGAATCCAGACCATGTGTTATGCTTCCTTGTTATAAATTAATAATGTTCAGAAAGAGTAAAGAGTCAGGTGAACTTCATCCTCTTTTGGGTCAACATAAAACTAGAAAACAGACTGTTGGACAATTTTAGCCACAAAAACATAATAATAACAGACCTGTAGAAGCACACTAAGACACAACCTAGCGATAAGTGCATATTCTCCTGGCTAATAGATTCAAAATCAATTTCCCTCTTCTCCGTACTAATATTGAAAAAAAAAGGACTCTGCAGGAAATAATATAAAGGTACATTCATCCTTACTTGGCCATATCTGCCATGCAGTCTGGGCAGGAGATTTCCACAGTGATATGAGTCTTATATGGACCCACAGTCATGGTGGTTCTTAATAAACCTTCATTTTTTATATGACCTTTTTGCAGATGGTGGGCCAAGCCTTTCTTTCTCTGTTGAACAGAGGGTTTTGCTAAGAAAGTTGAGAATATCAGGCAAACAGAAAGAGTCAAGCAGGTGGTGGGTGACATGTATTACAGTATTAGGATCTCTTTTTAACTTCTTGCATTCATACAGATGATTTTGGCTTTAGGGGACAACTGAATCTCAAATAGTTAAAACGTTATATCATCTTCAACCTCAGTTTGTGGTGGTAATATAGCTTTGATTTGATGCCTAACACGTGTATGGTCATTGGACTAGCTCTCAGTATAAGGTGCCTTGGACAAATCATAGTGACAGTGAAAGGACCTCATCATCATCAACCTCAAGTTTGTAAACAACCTGAGACAACCCATGCCATATCAAAATATTTCATTACTTTTAATTTGGATTTCAATGTCCAGACCCCTGCCTTGAATTTTTCTGGAATGAATTTTCAGAGCACCTGTGCAATGCTCATATACTTCTGACTTCTGAGCAGAAGAAAGCAATGAGGAGAATAACATATATAAATTCTTCTGGTTGACTGTGAAATCAAATACTGATTTGGGTACCTTGAACTTGTGTTAAAGAAAATCCTTTCTTTATCAACTTGGTCTTATAGACATGTTTCATATGATTTTTTTGCTACAAACTTTGTTTATTCTTCTTCTTCTTCTTCTTTTTCTTCTTCTTCTTCTTCTTCTTTGATTTGAACCTGAAATGCTAGATTATGCATGTCTTAAAATGCTTCGTATTTGGTATTAGAATTGATAAACATTCGCTTGCAGACCATATAGCATGCTATACTGATTAATGAAGAAGCATTTGATGCTCACTTTGCACTTGATCCTATATCATGAAAATTTTAGGGACAACACAACTATTGAGCAACTAGACATGTGATCTGATCCGTTTTATGTTATATATTTTGATGTGATTCAATTTGTTGATTGGGTTAAATATATTGTATTGAGATAAGTTGTATTTTTGTATTCATTTCTCGTAAAAATAAAAATACTTCATTTAGCTCAGGAATATAGGTCATACTGTCTTGTCCGAAGCATGTAAATCTTTCTAAAAAGAAAAATCTTAGACATGGATGAAGAGAGGTTGACGCTATTTCTTGATATATCTTGTCTATTCTTCATGGCAGCAATATAACCTCATAAGTGTCATCAATGGTTTTGGTTTTGCTAAAAACAAGTTCAACATGATTTATTCTTTTGTTTCTTGCATTTTGGCCTTGATATAGAGTTTACTATTATTAGCCAATTAAAGATATCAAGATTCCAAGTTTAACATGGTTAATGCATGTATGTATGTATGTATGTATATAATTATATATAAATACAATAACTTGGTCATGAAATATCATTTTATTTTGACATTTTCTTCCTTTTTATTAGACCTGGCCACACAATTAGGTACCCACCTTGCCCGGTCTATCCACCTGATCTTTTATCCAGATTCGAATATATATTTTTATATAGGCCCAATTCAGTCTGGTATAAACTGGATAAATACCCGTATGTTTTTTCGAACAAACTTCGGCATGATCAATTCTTTCGAGCTGAATCTGATATAGCCCGCTTATCACACAAACAATATCTCATATCTGCCAATGCAGAATAGATGCGGGTAATTTATTTATAATATGGGTAGTAGTAAAAATGGATTCATCCTATAACTTGGCAGGCATATTAGTTTGAAACATAAGGGTTCTAGTTACATTTAAGAGGTGTCTATGCTTTCTTTCTATAATCCCATTTTGTGGTAGGGTGTAAAGGGTAGTTTTCCAATGAATAATGTTGAAGTTGGACAAAAGATTTTGATAAGTACCGCTGGTAAACTTTGTTCCATTGTCAGTACTAATTTATATCACATCAATATAGAATTGAACCTTAACCATAGAGGTAAAATGTTGCAAGTACACTACAGTTTCAGTTTCCTGTTTTAACATACATGTCCAGGTGGCTCTACTGAATCATCAACTAGAGTTAACACATAATTGGCCCATCGTAAGGAAGAAACTCTACATTGCCCCTAAAGATCTATATGAACTAATTCAAAGATATGGTTGGTTTTACTATTGGTAGTTGGAAAGGGCAGCTTGTGTTTTTTGGATAAAGGGTAGATATCACAAGTCTGAGTAATATCAAAATTAATTGAAGATATAGTAGGCAAGTGCAGAAGCTTTTTATATGAACTTTGTCTTAATCTTCTTGCAACAACTCATAGGACATACAAGAAGAAACAGAATTCACATCATAAGAATGAAAGGCAACTATATTATTCAAAGCAATATATTTACAAGCATCATTAGAAGCAAAAAAAGAAGTATTTGTCTCAATAACATTTAAGAGAATAGATTGATTATTATTTTAGTATCATTTTTATTGTACCTACAAGAAAGCAAGAATTATCAAGGATGAATAATCCATCATGCAACTTGCCCACAACTATAATATCCCTAGTTAATAGATCCTGAAACAAATAGTGGGTGTGGTAAAAGGATATTCTTATATGTAAGTCCTTCATAAGTTGTCTGGCAGAAAGATGCTTGAATTTGAAGTTAGGTACAAACAAGATATTATGTAAGATCATTTTAGGGCTAAGTTTAATAGTTCCAATGTGTGTGACCACAGTAAAGGTTTTATCAAGTAAATGTACAATCGAGGCAGATTTCAATTCAATAAGTTTTCTCATATGTTCAGCGGTATTGCTCATATGATTAGTAACACCTGGGTTATTATCTAATATCTACTGATATTACAACTAACAAGCTTGAAATTAAAGACACAAGATATACCTACACAGCTGACCAAGTTCACAGAAGCTAATTTTGCAATGCCTTTTCCTTTAAGGAACCTATCAGCCATTAAATTAATAGTTGTTGTCTAGTCAAGCGCCTTAGGAAGTTCTTAAGTAGGGGTGCTCCCCTCTATGAATTGCTCTACATAAGCAATAAAAGAACCTTACCCTCTACCCTTATGTTTCTCTTTAAATCATAATACTATTCTAGGTACCCTATGATCTTAAAGTAGTTATCCCTCTCATGCCTCTTCATATTGCAATGAGTGCAATATCTATCCCCTTTGTATCTACTAGATTGTCCCCTTCTGTAAGCACTACATGTTCTTTGTTCTCTCCCATATATATGTCCTTTAGCTAGCATCACATTAGCATTCATACTATCAACATATGAACCATGTCCTTCCCTTTATTTTTTGACTCTTAAAACCAAGGAATACGCCTTATTGATATTGAGGCTCAATCAAAAGAATTTGATATCTGATATGATCATACTGATTATTCAGACCCATAAGAAATTGCATTAGTTTATTTAGATTGTTTAAATCGATTATGTCCTTAGTTGCCCATAAGAACATGTTGGTATCTAAACCACACATGTAAGTTCATCCTAGAGTCTCTTGAGTTTAGTAAAGTACCTAGTCACACTCACTTTCTCCTATGAGATTGAAGCAATCTCTCTAAATCATATGCATCATAGGACCATTACTAACCCCATAACCCTACTCTCCAATTTATCCCGTGATTCCTTTGTTGTATTCGTATATAGAAAGGCCTCAGTTAGGTCATTAGAAATAGAATTTAGTAACTAAGAGGTGACCATGAAGTTAGCTCTCCTCTAGCTCTCATAATCTTTTGAATCTACATCAGGTTTTTTGCATTTACCATCTATGAACCCTAATTTCGTCTTTGCACTTAGGGCTATCCTCATAGCTCAACTCCATGCAAAATAGTTAGATTCAATTAAAGAGAAACTCACCAAGATCATCCCCAGATAATCAGAATTTTGCAAATAAAACGGATCTCCAGCATCTCAAGTTAGTATCCACTAACTCCTTTGAACTTCAATAGAATTTAAAGTTTCAGACTCTTAAGCCATTATCTCAAACTTTTGTTGGAAGTGGCTATTCCACACTGAAAACAGTAAATAAAAAACACTAATATATATATAAGTGTGGTGTTGATGACCAAAATGGCTAAGGCCATTTTGGAAGTTAAGCTCACTTGTCTAAGATGTTTTGGTTTGGTAAAGTTTATTCTAAGAAATTTCAATATAGGATTTCAGGTTATGGTAATGAAAGAAAAAACGGATGTAAAATAAAATATCTGATTAAATTATCGGTGTGTGTCTCTAATCAGATGTATTAAAAAAAAAAAAAGAGAAAACTCGATAGCAATATGTTGTTTTAGGGTTTCAACGAGGAAGATATGTTTGGATTCAAGGTTTTGAGAAAATTTGTTTGGCTAGATTTGGATTCAGACTTCTACACTTTGAGATTTGTCACAACAGCAGCTGATTCAATTCTGCATGCTCAAATTAAGATGTAGAAAAGGTTTTTTTTCTTTAGCCTTTGTTTGGATGAGAGTAATAGAGGTGAAGGAGGAGAAAATAAATTCAATTTTCCATAACTTTTTCTTGTTTGTTATAAGAAATAATAGGGTAAAAATGAGTAAAGGATAATAAAGTTAAGATAAATTCAATTTTCCCTCTAATTTACTCTCCTTTCCTTCATTAAAATAAATTAAATTTCTCTTCTAATTTATCCTCATCCAAACATAGGCTTAGATATGGTAGATTTAGAACTCTCAAACTCTAGATCTATCATAATTGCAGTAACTTTGGCTCTATAAGTGTAGATCTAGAGGAGAAACAAACTATTCTAGTTATGTTTCAATTTCAGCAAAAAATTAAAATAAAAAAGGATTTCTACAATATTTAGAAAGAAAGAACACGAAGACAAAGACACTTTTTCGATTTCGATTCATAAGCTCTCGGTCTGGTACCATGTAAAGTTTTAGGGTCATAGAGAAGACTTTAGAGGAAGAAGACGAAGGTTGAGGTAAAATATGGACATTGTGAAAATTACAAAGCTAAAGGATGTTTATGTACAACATATGAAAGTAGTAGACTTAACAAATAGATTGCCCCTAAAACTTGGTCATTTTGCTTGCACTGTTCGAGTAACCATTTTGTCCATTAAACTTGGCTTTTTCATAATAAATTGACCCTTAAATGAAAATATCCAAAATTTTCATAGAGAGTGAGTTTCAAACGTCGATCGTCTCATTAAATTTCAGTCAACAAATAGAAATTTTCGGTAGAAATTTAAAATTTTTTATTTTTGAAGATTCTAGCAAAAAAATTATCTTCTTCTTCTTCTTCTTCTTCTTCTTCCCAAATATATTCATTTTCTTAAAAAACAAATAGAAATTTTAGATAAAAAAGAAAAATTTTTGAACATTGAAGTTCCAACAAAAGATTTATCTTCTTTTCTTCTTCTTCTTCTTCTTAGAATTTTATACAAAAATTTTGATTCAAAAATCATTATTTTCAGGCACCGGTTACTGAAAATTTCGGCAAAAAATTTGTTTACGGTTTAAGGGCATTATTGTAATTTTACTATATATTTCAAAAAAAAATTAAGCTATTGGAGTGTATTTTTGACATTTTACAATATAAATATTTTATTTCAATCAGTTTTAGGAGCCCTATAAGAGTGAGATACAAATATCAGTAATTAAGAGTCAATTTATAATGAAAAAATCAAGTTTGATAGTCAATTTGTTATGAAAAAGTCAAGTTTGAGGAATAAAATGGTTACTCAAATAGTACAGGGGGCAAAATAACTAAATGTGCCAAGTTGAAGGGACAATATATGTATTAAGCCAAAGTATTAAAATGTCTTTACCAAATAATACATTATAAAATGTGAGCTCATATCCAAAAAGATAAATTTTTAACAAAATAAACTCTACAAAAAATACAAATATACAGATACCATCCTGTGTAATATCAAAATGGCTAGTATACTATAAAAAAATATTACTAAAAACCCATCAAATTATCACAATCTCAATTTGATAGCTTATTTTTCAATGTTAAGTTTTTGAATAACTTAATCACTTTCATTGTATTTTCTTTAGATTATATATATCTAGATATTATAATTAATTATAAGTATGAGTTTTGAATCAATTATGGTGATTTTGCATGATTGACTAATATTTTTAAATGAGAATAGAATGAAATTAATTGTGATATAAATTTGAATTTTATGTTATTTTTGCATTTATATGAATAATAAAATAATAATAATAATAATAATTTAAAATTTATTTTTTAAAAAATATAATATATTTTATCTTGTTGGTCAAAATTTTTAATGAAATTTAAAATGAATTTTATTATGGAAAAAATTACTAAAATTTTTGTATTATTAGTAGAGGAATTTACACAAAATAACCTCTTTTGAGGTTTTGTTTTCAAATATACGGCCAACATACTTTTTGTTTTAAAATTACGATTTTGGCTTTTTTTCATTTTTATGTTAAAAAATTGCTTTGTTTTATTTTCTATTTTTTTTAATTTTTGTTTTTCATAGTTTATTTATATATTTTTTTATTTATAAATAATTTTTTATTATTATATTCTCATTGTATCCAAAAAAATAAATATATACATAACATATACACAATATATATAAAATATACATAAAATAAACAGTAGCATATCAACACATATACCAAACATACACACATCATCTATATAATATTTATATAATTTATTTAATATATTTTAAACTTTATTTTTTTTTAATTTTATATACACACAACATCCATTTAATATACACTCAACATACACACAACATACACAATAAATATATAATATAAACATAACATCTACATAATATTTACGATATTCATATAATATACACTTAACATATGCACGACATATACATAACAAAATTAACTTTTTAAAAAAAATTTTATGTTTATAATATGTAAAATTTATTAAAAATTAAATTTAACAAATTTTTTTAATATATTTTTTATATTTTTATTTTTTAAAAATTTTTTGAGTTTTTTTTTGTTATTTGTAATCAAAATTAAAATTTTCCTTTTATACAAAATTAATATATTTTATTAGTTGAAAATATATTTAAAATATTAATTTTTATTATTTTATTAGAATATATTTATTTAATAGTAAAGTTTGAAAAGAATAAATTTTGTAGTAAAATATTACTTAAAATGAGAGATGAGGTATTTTTGAAAAACAAACATTGCTTTAAAGAGGAGTGATGTATTTTTGAAAAAAAAAATATTAGTTTTAGTATTTTTGAAAACTTTTTTAAATGTGTAGTATTTGTAAAAATAAAACTTATTTTTAAGGTATGTTTGTAAATATCTCTTAATAGTATATGGTTTTGGCCCGCTCTCATGGTTCAATTTTGGGTCTGCCCCTATTTCAAAGCACGCGTTAAATAATAATAAATATTTTAATTTTTACTGGAATGTATTTTATTTTTATTGAAATTTATTTATATCACTTTGTAATGTATATAGTTTTCTTATATTTTTGAAATAAAGTGATTTGTAATAAATGTTAATAAAAATAAAATGCATCAAAATAAAGATAAAAAATATTTATTATTGTTTAATTATATAAATTTTTTGTTGTGTTGAATATTAGGTGATTATATATTTGAGAGATGATGATTATTAGTGATTAGTATTATTCAAATATTGTTGGCAATAAATATCTCTTTTACTTTTTTGGTAAGTAATATTTCTTTTAGAGTTGGCAACGATGCGAGGTGAGACGGGGCGGGGTAGGGAGCACTCACCATATCCGTCCCCGTCTTGGACGGCGATTCCCACCCTCGCCTCATCATAGTAATAGGAGAAAATTTTTTTTCATTCCAACGGGGGATCCCATGAAAATTTTATTTTTATATTTTTAAAATTAAAATTTAAAAATATAAATATAATAATTAATTATAATTATATACTTAATAAAATAATAATACAATAATTATATGTAATAAAATTTTAAAAATAATACAAGAATGAGATAAAATAAATAAAAATAAATTTATTTTTCATGTGCAAATAATTAAAATACAATATATGTAATATAATATATACAAAATTTAAAATATAATCTATATGTAATAATATATAATATGCATAGTATAATATATATATATATATATTATATAATGTGTATATAATGTATATATAGTATGTATATTATATGTATATATATAATATTTTTTTAGGTTCCCGCGGGGATGGGGATGGGGATCCCTGCGGGGTGAAAAGTATAATCTCAGTCCCCACTTTGCCTTGCCTAACGGGGAAAAATTATCTTCGTCCCCATCCCCTTAGGGAAAAATTTTGTTCGGGGTAAATCCCCAAGGAGGACAGGGATTCCATGTCCCACTGCAATCTCTAGTTTCTTTTTCTTTTTAACATGTTATCAGTATTATAGTCTCTACAAATTATAATAGCGAAGGGAGAAAGATTTAGTTTTTTTTTTTAATTTTTAAGAGAATTGTTATTATATAATCAAGGTACTTTTCATATTTAATTTATGTTTTTTGATAATTTAACATAATTAATATCTAAGAGTTTTTTTTCATCAAATAATATGAGAACTCTCATGTTGAATCATTAAAAAAAATTTATGTGAATATAAACATATATAACTTATTGTAGTTTTTTGAAATTTCAACTGCTGACCCATTTTTGGCATATTATTGAATATTTTTTTTTGGTGATAATCCGGTCAATGGATTTTGATTATTGTTTACATTGTTCACTGATACCTTTTATTAATGAACAATACGTTTGCAAAACCCAATGCATAGTGTCACCTATAAATAAATATAGGTTGTTTTGTCATTTTTTAAATATAATGATGCAAAGCATAAATATGTACCCATTTAGCAATCATATTTCCGTGATTTTAAGTTTTGAAATTCATGCATATTATGTATAAGTGGTTTCTTGATTATGCATATGTATGTGTTAGTTTACTGTTTAATATATATACATACATATTGGGTTATTAACAGTATATATATATATATATCCTTAAAATAAGTAACAAATAAATTTTAAAATTTTATTTATGAAATTTAAATTTAACAGTTATTTTTGTGTTTATAGATATATATTTTTAATAACTTAATATAGTATATGAAAATAAAAAAGTTATAAAATTATAAGCAAATATTTGTGTATGTGATAAAGTTAATAAATAAATTGATATTTACTATAATTTTATATGATCAATTGCAATTTTAGAGATATGGTATTTAAACTCTAATTATAATTTTTAATCTTTATTTGTTTGATAGTTTTGTAATTTATCTACTTTATGATTTTTATTTGGTATATTTATAATTTTAAATCTCATAAAACTTGAATTTATTACTCTTAATATTTTTTTAAAAAAATATTTGTTATAGATATTTAATAATGAGATTCATCTCTATATTGTGAATCTTAAAGATATTATGAAAAAAAACCAAGAATTCCAACAGGTGATGTTTGTCGGTTCCACCAAATTTAAATTACTGAATTTAACTGTAGAAGTGGTGAATACCCTAGAGACTGAAATCTTAATTTTTGTGTAAAAAGAAGGGGTTGTTCGTGAAAAATTCAACTTAACAATTCAAAAAAAAATTAATTAATTAAACTGAAGTAGTAATGCAAATTAATGAAGAACCAATTCAAGGTGATTTCTAATCCAATGCACAATTAATCACAGACAACTTATGATTTAATTACTCTTTGAATACTTAACTGAAATTTACCAAAAAGCATGATAAATTCTCAAAACTCCCCTATTTCGTTAACTTGAGCCCAGCACCCTCATTAACTCTAATTATTAATCGGATATTAAGCAATCCTTTTCAATTTAATAAAAGCATTAAGAATCAGGAAGTAGTTAAACTTGAACAACAATTTATAAAGCATAAACCATTTAATTCAACCCTATTGTCTCTATAGATTATTACTGAAAACCTGAAATATAATCAGTAATACCTAATTGCTACTAACATTCAAACTTTCATAACAATTAAGGATTATGAAATCTGAATTAGCATTTAATCATACCAAACAATTCACTAATAGGCCTTTTTAGCAAAGAGTTTAATAGAATTAAATCAATAAGAACAAGAAACAATAGATATTCAAGAAGAAACTACTCAATTAAAAACTCAAGTCTCACAAGAGTGCAAGGATAATAAACCCCTTGAATTGAAGTAAAGAACTTAGCCACTCATGGCTTACAATAACTAAAAAATTAAATTAAACCTCTGAATGAATCGTGAATGAAGTGTAGATGTTCCTCCCCCTGCTCCTTACATTTCCTTTTGAAGAATAGAAAAGAATCCTCATTTAATTAGGGATTTTAAGATGAAAAATATTCTGTTCTGATCTTCCCCTGTTTTCGGCTCCCTCCTTTTCGAATATGGTTCTGATTTCTTCAACAATTTTGAAAATCTCTTTCTCACGATTCTAACGAGCTAAGGCTCACTTGAATATGACCTAAAAACCGTAACAGCCCTCTCTGAGTACGTTGTAGCAGAAGCACCAACTTAGCTGCCGTCTTTGACTCTCAAAACGACACTATTTCAATAAGTGGTCTTCATGACATTTGTAGGGATGTCTTTTAGGAGTCTAATGGGCCTGGGCTTGCCTTGTTTTGACAATTGGAGCTCCAGATATGAAGTCCACAGTAGAACAGGTCGTGCTTAGTTATACAGCACATAGCTTCAAACTTCAGAGCTGAATTCGATCAATATTGAGACTGAATTAGCTTCTAGTTCCTCTTTGAAAATTGTAGAACTTTATTTCATCTTTCCAGCACATCAAACGGAATCTAATTTGAAGGTCTACAACTCCAGATATCCTTGAAAAACCGAACAAGGGTCAAGATAACAAAAAATACTGAAATTTTACCAATTTAATCATATTATTCCAAATGCAACTAAAATAATGTCTAATTGGTAAAAATTGTCTAACAAAGTGAATTAAGCACATAAATAACCCAAAAATGCATAATAATATAGACAATAAAAGCACCAAATAATGCACATATCAGCAGGATTACTTATAAGTAATGATTTTTCCTTTAATTATTTAATGAGAAATTAAAAATTGATTATCTTATTATTAAGAATTTATTACAGTCTTTTTAGTAAATATTAAATGTCTCGAATGTGCTCCTGCAATAGCAATATTGAGAGTATAAATTCATAAAATATTTTGAACTAATTTTTTGTTTATTTGTCTCTAAACAAAAGTTTTAGCTCTTGATAAAAAATCATCAAATTTGTCTAACCGACTTAATTTCATTACCTGAAGTGAATATGATATTTTTTTCAAGATTATATATGATATCTTGATAAAAAGGTGATGGTAGAAAAAAATTTTTTCATTAATTATGAAAGCAAAAGTGCTAAAAATATATATATTAGCACAATTTCTATAATTTTTCATGATCATAAAATATTTGTTCTAGCTAACATTAACAAAATTAATGTTAATATGATATTTGGTTATACAAATGTGATTAAAGACTCTAGAAGAGTCTACCTTATATTCTGAATTTGAATAAAATTATATATTGCTAATTCATTGTATCTAAGTATATCCTGAAGAAATCTACTAAGTTTTAAACAATATATCGTGATGGATATCCTATTGAAACAAAGTGAGATAAATATTTAATTTTGTGTTTACTCTATGAATTTGAACCAGAAGTTCATAATTAAGAAATTATAAATTTCTTAACTAGGATTATACTTTATGAAAAATAAAAATTATTGAGTTGTACTATATGCACCAGAAGTGTATAGATTTTTAAATGTTTATATTTTAGTATGATCATCTTGGTCATCCATGATTAAACATAATGCGACATATTATTTAGAATACAAATAGATACTTACTGAAAAATCAGAAAATTCTTTTGCCGGATGATTATTTTTGTATTTTTTGTGCTCAAAGTAAATTAATTATGAGACATTCACCATCTAAATTATATTTAGAGCCCATAAAATTTTTACAAAAAAAATATGGGGATATTTATGACTCTATCTATTAATCTTGTGGACTATTTAGATACTTTATGATTTTAATTGATGCTTCAACTTGATGGTTATATATTGTCAATACATAATATTATTTTTGCTAAATTCCTTGCTCAAATTAGAAAGTTAAGGTTAATGTTTCTTGATTATCATATCAATAAAATTTATATGGATAATGCATAAGAGTTTACTTGAAAAGTATTTTATGATTATATTACTATTGAACATTTTATTACATATGTTCATACTCTATATGGTTTAACATAATAATTAATTATTAAGCTTCTACAATTAATTATTATTCTTGTGAAATCAAACCTTCCTATATTTACTTGGATACATATTTGGATATATTTTATTGTTTATATTGCACCTTTAATTTGTATTTGACTCTCTGCACATCACAAGTTTTTTACTTTAAACTTATGTTTAACTGACATAATATATCTTATATAGAGTTTGTTGTTACATTGTATATATTCTTATTGTATCCCCTCAAAGAAATTAAATAGGTTATCAACATCTTCTTGATATCTATATAGATTTCCATAGTCTATATGTTATTAAATATTTTGGACCTATAACTATAAATTTTCTAGAGTAAAAATTTAGATTATCAATTTGATAAATTAATTTTCCTATCTTCGGGAAAAGATAATTGAATATAGCAAAAACATAAGAGATTAATTAAAATAAATTAATCTTGTTCATTCTTGATATAAATTAGTGTGAACTTGAAGTTCAAAGAATAATTCATTTGCATAATAAATCAGTTGCTAGATATTTTTATTAAAATCAAATGTCTCAAAATAACATATTTTGATTGTTAATTCTTATAAAGGAATGATTGTCCCGGTAGGAAATTCTATTAATATATTACTAAATAATTCTCATATACGCCTGAAGCGTAATGAACCACTTGGTTCAAAATATTATTCTTTGAAAGAAGAGAAAATGAATAATTTTAAAATGACACTTTCAAAATGGTCAAAGCAACATAGATCAACAACTATATATTTCTAGAAAAGTAATCCTAGAAGTGGTTCTGATACAAAAAATTATGAGATCTCATTAAAACCTAAAAATATGTGAGAAATTGATAAAATTATTGTTGATAATATATTTACATATGTTGCTGTTAAAATTATTAAAATATGCTTGAGCCTAAAATTTATTAAAATTATCGACGTCGAAATAATTAGCCAAAATGAAAAAAAGTAATCCAGGCCAAGCTAAATTCATTTACCAAACATATAATATTTGAACTAGTAGTCCAGACACTAAAAGATGTCAGATCCATGGGGTATTGTATATAAAAGAAGTGAATCAAATGAGATTATGAAAAGAGCATATTTCCTCTATTATGAATGTAATTACTTTTAAAATTAGTTTTACAGCCCCTGAAGGATTTGATATTATATTATGACAACTTACTTATGACTCATAAGAGAAATAAATTAAATGAAATAAAAGGCACAACTTATAGTACAAGAATTCTCACAACGTTCTTGTACAAATTATAATTAGACATATTCTCCTGTCATGAATATTATTATCATTAGATTTTTTTATCAATTTGGTAGCTTTTGAAAGGCTTGACATATATTTGATGGATGTTGTGACCGTTTACTTATATAGTTCATTAGATAATAACATATATATGAAAATCCTTGAAAGATTAAAGATGCATAAAGCATCAAGATGCCTAATGTATATAATATCTTAATAAATATACTATATTAAGTTTAAAGATCCTGATATAAGCTAGGCGGATGTGGTATACTCGTCTATTTGAATACTTAGAGAAAATGAATATGAAAATAATTTCATCCGTCTACGTATTTTTATCTGGAAGATAAATATAGAAATTTATCATAGTTGCAGTTTATGTTAATGATTTAAATATAGTGAAAACTCCATAAGAGATCTCAATTACTATATATTATTTAAGAAAGGAATTTGAAATGAACGATCTTGAAAAAACTAAATAAAAGGTGATATGATCGAACATACCAAAGTTCTTTTACACTCATGAATTTATGAAGAAAAAATATCGATATTTACAAAGTTCGTTCAAGTGATAATCCAACAAACTTATGCACAAAGATATTACTAAAATCAGTATTCAAAAGACATGTACACAATGTTATAATGTGTACAATTAAAATATCTTAGTTGGATATATTTTTGAAGGGAAGTTATCTATAAATACTGTACTCTTTGTTTTTCGCCAAATTTTTATCCAAATGGATTTTTCTTAGCAATGTATTAACGAGGTATATTCATAGGGGTAGTCCTCCAAGATGAAGTATTAAGAAATATGTGGATGACTATTTAATTGGATTAACTTTATCCTATCAAGATTATGATTAGTTCTATCTTATTCAAATTAGGATTTAATTTGATGATAGTTGTAATCTTTTATTCCTATCTAAATTCTACTTACACCACTATATATACCCTCGTTATAGATGGTGCAAAAAAAAATAATTCATAATAAAGAAATTCTTCTGATTTTTCATTCTTTATCTATCTTCTCTATTTTTTTTTATTTACAATACTACCAGTTATTTTTTTTTTATTTCTATTTTTTAGCTTTGAAATATATCATTATAGCCTATATAGTAAAAGTAAAACCGATATTATAAGTTATATAGTAAGTAATAATTCTCTAATTTAATAAATTTTAATAAATTAATATGAAAGCTCATACTTTAATAATGAATGAAAATTGGAATCCAAAATCCAATACTCTGGACATTTTTAAAATGAGAAAGTAAACTAGTCATATAATGCCTAATTAATTAATTATTGAATAAATTCTTTAATCTTAATGGTAATAAAATATTAAAAACATTTTAAAAAATTATCATAATAGTATTTTGGAAACAGAAAATTAACAAAATTAACTAAAAATTAGAGTTTGGGTGTTTCGGTTAGCATTTGAAGGTATTTTTCTATTGAGTACTGAAAGTTTGTCAAAGTCATGTTTTACATTGCATGGCAAGCGATGCATAATTTTCCAGCCCAACTAATTTACTAATGTATGCATTATGTTAAGAAAAAAAAATCCATGAACAAAGAACTAATCAAGTAAGGAAGAGATATCTCTTAATTTCCAGATAAATTGTTGAAATAGTGGGGAGGAGATGGTGTAGTCAAATGGATATGTTGAAGCTGAATATTTTGGAAGGGCAAGATTCACTATGTATTCTTTATTCTTAATTCTTGTTTTCATCTTCAAATTGGAATTTTTTTTTTGTGTGTGTGTGTGTGTGTGTGAAAGAGTTAATATTCATTGTACGGTATAATGTTTTTGTTGAAAAAATAAAATTTAAGACTATGACCCAGTCTTTTTAAAAAGGTATTTTAAAAAGTTAATTTTTTTTTTCAAAAATACTTATTTATAACTATTCATATTTTCAGTTAAATTAAAAAACATATTTTTTTTAAAAAAATAACTGTATAACATATTTTTTAAAAAAAAATATCAAGCATTTTGTATTGTTATTATTGGCAGCCCAAATCCAATGGAAATAAAAGGGAATTTTCACTGTTTGCCTCTGCCAAAACTCAAATTTTCAACAAGACTGCCACGTATAAGTTTTTCCAAATTTACCTTTACAACATTGATTTTTTTTATTTTCTATTTTACTTTAATTAAATTTTTTTATTTAAAAATATTTAAAAAAATTAATATCATATTTTTAATATTATACACAAAAAAATAAAAATATATACAAAATATATAACATATACACAACATATACAAAATACATATATGTCAATACAAATTACATCTACAATATAGACAGCATATCAACAATACATCAACAACCAATCTAAAAATATATCTACATAATACTTTTTAATAATTATTTAATTTTATTTATTTAATTTTTATTTTCACACAACATCCACACTATATTCACATAATATTTAATAATTTTTATATAAAATACACACAATTTAAATAATAAAAATATAATATACACATATCCACAACATATTTATAATACATCTACAGTGCATCTGTAATATAATTACTACACATTCATATAATGAAATGATGTATATTTTTTATATTTTTTTCATATATAATATATAAAATTTATTTAAAAATAAATTTTAATAATTTTTATTAATATATTTTTATATATTTTATTTTATTTTTATTTTTTGAGTGTTATTATTTTTTATAATTAAAATTAATTTTTTTCTTTTTTAAAAAAATTATGATTCTTAGATAAAAAATAATTTAAAATATTAATTTTTATTATTTTATTAGAATATTTTATTTAATATAGAAGTTTAAAAAAATAAAATTTTGCAGTAAAATATTAATTGTAACAGGGAAAAGATATTTTAAAAAAAATTATTTTAGTAAATAATAAGATATTTTTAAAATTTTATACTAATTTTTTTTATAAAAATATAAATATTTTTAATTTTTATAGTATTTTTATAATAAAATTTTTTTTAGATAATTATGTAAATATCCTGAAATAAAACGATGGATCCGATCATTTTAATTTTGTATGTAGTGAAAAGCATGTACCTTATGCAGGCAACAAATAATAATTCTTAGGCTTAATTTTAAAAAATAAATAAATTCTGTCAATTTTTGAAAATTTCATAAGCAGCTTTTTGATTTTAATCATTCCAAATTTCCAACTAATCATAGTTCTAAAAATAAACTCGCACATAAAAATGGAAACGAAGCCATTCCATTCCATAGAAATAAACTCATTTGTCCCTTCCCTTTTCCAAAATTTTTCATGTGGCAGAGACGGATGATAGTGGAGGGATTGATATAGAGAAACAACTTTTCTTATGATTAAGACTTTATCCTACTTTTACGGTTCTTGTTGAAAAGTTAAGCAACTCATAACATTGTAAATATTAATAATTTGTCCATCAAATTACCAAAATTTTAAATTTTTAATTAAATTGCAAAAAAAATAATAAAGTTTATATTTTTTTAATTAATAAGCCTAATTCCTCTTTTATGTGATTGGTCAAAATCATGGGTGTAAACATTCCCAATTGGGCCGGATTATCTATCTCAACCAGGTCAGTTTAAAAAAAATGGAAAATTTGATCGATAGCAAGTATATGAACGGAAAAATTGAACCCAAATAGAACCAGGATCAAATAGTTTCATTGAACTAGAATCATGGATCTAGGCATTCTGCTCTTTTATCTTCTATTTCTCGAGGCAATCATGATCACCATTCCTAAAAATTTGGAATGGCTTAGTTGACTTACAAATATGCATATTCATACAGATAATATACAAAAAAAAAAAAAAAAAAAAAAGTGGATTAACATTAAATATGCATATTACAATTGAATACAAAGTTTTGCTTGGTCTTCTCTTTCTTTCATTTCTTTTTTTTTTTCTTCCTATTTGTTTCACCATTTCTATTTACATATTCATCTTACAAGTCAAACTTACAGAGATAAATGAAATGAAAAGCTGAAACTCGTTTTGCAATTCAATTCAGTTCTTCAAACATACAACCCCTCTTCCTCCCATACATCCACCAGAAAATCAATCATTTCCTGCCAGTTTAAAATTGATCAACAATTGTTGAAATATGTCGCTGTAATGAAATGCATACAAAACCACGGTCTTGTAAATGAGCCAGACTTACAGAGAGAGGGATAGGCCGGGGAAAAGATTTTCTGGTTTCGAGTAGATCTTCATAAGTTGCATTCCAACTGCAAAGATATAATATATTACATGAAAAAGATAAATGAATACACTCCACAATATCTGTACTGAATTCAACTAAAAGACTATTTCTCCTCATCTCTTCAACTCCAAAAACATTTAATTTTTAGAATTGGCAAAGCATCACTTATGACATTCCGCATAATATTTGGTTAACATGATAGAAGTTTGTGCCAGAAGCCAAAAAGAACAGACTCTTGAAGAAAGTTGGTTAGCAGGCCTGACTTAGATCAGGTGAGAGAATATGACTCCAAATACGACTAAAATAACAAACTGAATGAACTTCTAAAGAAAGAAACATACCTTAATCTACGTTGAAATCTCCTGTGGGTTTGATTCGTGGAATTGTTACTTCCAATCCACTGAAGCCTGGTCTGTTGCCAGAGAAGATGACCTCCAAGTAAATAAAATGTCATTGTCAGATAGTATCAAGCCAACAATGATCACAATTACAGTTGTAATTGAACAACAATTACATCAACCAAGACTGCCAGAGATAACCATCCTTAAATTCGTCTACAGTTCATTGGACATATAGTCATTAAAATGATTGAATAGTTGAATTTGGCATCATGTTGATTTTTCATGATATGACACTTGAATCATATTCCAAGTACCCAATCATTTCAAATGCACACCTATCCAAATGGACCCTTGTATTATTTAACATGACTTCATTCACCAAAACACAAACATAAATGCATCACATAGCAGTACAATAATCGGCATCACAATTAACAAGAAAATGAAGAATGAAATAAGTAGAAAACTCACCATGATTGACAAAGTCAGAATTGCTGCTCATGCTACTGGCGCCAGTGCTAAGATTCACATTTGACGTACTGATTGATGGGACACTTCTTTGAGATTGAACAGCACTGTTCTCCAAATCACATTTACTTGTACTCCTAAAACCATCTGATATGCTAGGTTTCTTCACTGCTCTCCCTTGTATTCTTAATCCTTTTGATGGCTCATCCACAGCAATAATTGGTGCGGGCTTAGTGCAGCATCCGAAACAACCACTGCTCTGTTGCAAACCAGGTTAAACCATATATATACAAATACAAAAAGAGAGCAACAAAAAAATCAAGCCATAAGTAGAAGAAGATTTAATGCTGGCAATGTTGATAGGATGTTTCTTCACTCATGCACCAAATGATCTACTCATTGTGGAAAAGTGGAGTATAAATAACATGTAAAACATTCATATTCAGTTATCACTTGTTTAATTCCATATTTTTCCAAGGAACTAATGGAGGAAATTATTAGTAACAGAGAAGTAAAAAATTGATGTAAGTAGCCGTTGCATAAAGTTCCGAGAAAGAAAAACTAATTTGGCTTAGTTGAGTTTATTTAATTTCCAAACCTGAAATATAGCACTTTAGCTCTAAAGAACAGAAAAAAACAAGATACATACAAACAAGATTTACAGAAAATGGACAAGTATTCAACCTTTGCTCTACTTGGTATTCTTAAGTGAGGAAGAAAATAATCCCACATACCCAATAAGAAAAAATTAGATGGAGAGGAAGGATGAACTCCCATTCTGTAAATAAACCATTGAATTATAAGTTCCCCTGATCAACTTTTTCTTGGAAAATCAATTTCATATACAGCAGTTAGTATATAAAGGAAATTAGGCTCCGACTAGTCGAGACTTTTTAGCGAGGAGAGGAATCCAGTAGCATTGAACCAAAGGTTCAATTTCACAGAGAGCAGTTAATAACTTAATACTTGATTCAATATATAGCTTCAACAATTTCTCTTCTCATTTCTGGTTTTGGTAACAAAGTCTCAATCTTTGAGAATAACAGATCCTAATCTTACTATTATTGGATAAATTAATTCAACAAACCAAATAATCAACTCAAATAACAGTTCCCAAATGTTTAATAAACTAAAAATTCTATATATAATAAAAATCCAAAACATTAAATCTTTATCAATTATCAATCTTAACTACGCTTCAAAAATAGGAAAAAAAAGTCTACTCTAAAGTCAACGACCATAAGTTTATTCTACATAAATTTAAAATAATAATAATAAATAATAAATAAGTAAAATCCATGAAAATTCCAAAATTCCAAAAAGCAAAAATTTCAAGTATCCAAAAATCAAAATGAAAGCAAAATCGAAGGACTTACCACATGCAAGCGAGAAAGTGACGAATCCAAGCAGTAGTCGAACTGTTGAGGATCACCATTTCACATCTGAATATTTTCCTCCGGTGAACGGAAGTTGAAAAATCAAAATCTCCGCTGAAAAGTTGATTCTCTCACTATTCTCCGGCGACTTGGTTAGTGATTAGCAAATGATGAGAGTGAAGAGTAACAGTGAAAGATTATAAGGTGGGATTTGACGTGTGGACGCCTTGCCATTTCCATTTTAGCTTCTAAAAAGCTTTTTATTTTATTTATTTATTAATTTATATTCAAGTTTTATTCGACGCGCTTTTTTTTTTGAAAATTCGACGCGCTTCTGATTTTGTGAATAATAATAAAACTAATAATTGCTGCTCAAAAAAAATTAATAATTGGCACAATAGAGTGATAATCAGAGTCAAAAATAAATTAATTATTTTTTAAAAATTTCATGATTTACATGATCACGATGTTGACGACCTTTCCATCTCCCCATTATCAGAAAAAATGGGAAATGTTATAAAAAAATTAAGGGACAATTATAAAATTAACTTAAAAATTATTTCTATTTTTTTAAGTTTACGGTTAATATTTTTATTTTATTTTATGGTACATGTTATTTTTATTTTTAAAAATACAATAAGGGTCTCACGTATATTAAAATAAATTAAAATTTTGATTCTACTCTATCTCAAAAGTCCATGGATATGTGTCTCACTTTTGAATACTATATAATATTTATAAGTCTATCATCTGTGATGCAGTTGACACTAATTAACTTGAAAAATAATTTATAGGTGTAGTTTTAAATATTGTTTATACAAAATTCTTTTTTAATTTATTGAACTTGGTTATTTTACTAAAAGAAGATAAAGTATATTTGCTAAAAAATATTATATTAAATGGCATATTTTTAATTTTTTAATTATCTTATTTTTCATATATTAAATATATATTTAATATATATCTTTAAAAATATAGTATATCATTAATAAACTAAATATATATTAAAAATATTTCTAAAAAGAAATATTTTTACAATTAAAAATTAAAAATAAATATTTTTAAAATAAAACAATAAAAATAAAAATTTTATAGTTATACAATTACTATAACTATATATATCCATCGTCTTTCAAAAAAAATAGTAATATGCAACTGTAATATCTTAGTATATAAAGATATATATAACATATACTAATATATACTATAAATATACGGGCCTATATTTATAAAAATGTCACTTTCTAGTTAAAATATATGTAATATATATATTTTATTTATGAAGGTATACGAAAGTATATATAATATATACATATATAGATCTATTCTCTTAGATAAAGAATACCAGTATGTAGCCCTTCTATTTTAGTATTTGTAAGTATATAATAACTATAACTACATATATTTATTATCTTTAAAAAAAATATCAAAATGCATGCAACTGTAATAACTTAATATATGAAGGTATATGTAGTATATACATATATATATATATATTATTTTAGAGAAATAATAACAATATATATTGTTATATGTACCATATTTCAGTATATAACTAAATATTTATCATTTTTATACTCTTATTCTTTTAAAATTTAATATATATATATGTGTGTTATTATATATAATATATATATTGATATATAACTAAATATTTATCACTTTTATATTCTTATTCTTTTAAAATTTAATATGTATATATTATTTATTATAATATATACCTACATATAAATAAAAATATAAAATAATTATATAATGGTAGATATCCATATATACACATATATATAATCATATATATTATTATTTTTAGTTAAAGTATATGTAATATATATCGACATATATTATATATTATTATTCTTTATTTAAAATATATGTAACATATACTCACATATACTAATATATATTCATATAGATTATTTTTTTTTAGTTAAAGTATACATAATATATATCCATATATATTCACATATATTTTTATTTTTTTAGTTAAAATATATATAACATATACAACCGACATATACTATATATTGTTATTTTTTAATTTAAATTATATATAACATATATCGATATATACTCAGATATACTAACATATATCCATATATATTACTGTTCTTCAGTTAAAGTATATATAACACATACTCATATATACCCAGATATATTTTTATTTTTTAATTAAAATATATGTAATGTATGCTGATATATACTCATATTTATCAATATATATCAATATATATTATTATTTATACCGACATATATTAGCATATACTCATATATATATTCATATATACCGGTACATAACTTTATTATTATGATTGTGAAATGAATAAATTATTATTCAATCTTTTTTTTTTACAATTACAAAAAATCATACTTAAAATTTAAATTTGAGTAAATTAATATTGATTTTTAATAATTTTAAATAAAAAGACAAATTTAATCTTATTAAATAATAATCATAATAAATTAAATTTATATTACTTCTCATAAATTAATTTAAAAAATTAAAATAAGACCCTATTACCCATATTAATTTGAAATCCTTATATAGAAAACCAAAAACTGAGACTATAAAAACAAAAAAAGAAAATACTTAACAAAATAGAGCACTCAAAACAAAACAAACATGTGTATTAGTGTTATAGTTATTTATAATTTTTAAATCAAATTTAAATTATTATAATTTGGGATTTCACCACTTATGACTAATAGAAGGTGATAGTATTGACTCTTCCCACAACTCATTATTGATGGCTCTTTTTTTTTTTTTTTTTAAAGAATATTGATGGCCTTTTTTCATAACTATCTTCTAACATTTCATTGGTAGAACAAAAGCGTCAAAGGCAGAGAAGAGATTGGTGACAACAATGATTCCAAGGCAAATAAAAATACTATATATCTGAAAAATCAAAAGATAAAAAAGATTAAAATTGAAAAAAAGAAAAGTTAAAAGTACAATAAAAAAGTATATATAGTAAAAATGAAAATAAAACTTAAAATGTAGTAGTGTATGTAATTTTTTCAAAAATTAAAGATATTAATATTTTTTAATTTTTTATTGTCTCTTTATTTTTTTATCTTATTATTTTTTATCCCTTTAATTATTATGTTTTTTTTAATTAGAAGGTAAACATTCAATCAATAAGTTAATTCATACTTAACCATACTTTTCAAAAACTAATTTTATTGGCCGAACTAATCGATTATTATTTTCTGTTTATTCAATTAATTAACCGAATTATTTTCGGTCAATTTGGTTAAATTTTTATTTAACCGATTTGTCACCTACCAAAATGAGGGTTTTGTAATTTTTCTTTCATTACTTAAATCATAATTCTGTGTGATTTCCTCTTTAAATTTGTAGAATGTCAATTAATTTTGCTGAAGAGTTTTCGTGAAGTGTTACTTTTTTTTTTGTTTATCGTTTAAGAGTTCCTAGTTCGTGGTATATTCTCATACAACATTTTAAATATATATATATATATAGTCTAATTAATCTATCTTTTCTTAAAAAATAATTTAATAAAAAATAAGTTAATGAATTTGGCATGAAAGTTAACCTGTGACCATAATAGCATTCATTTACATTTCAAATTTTAAATAGCACAAACAGAGAGAAATATAGTGTGCTATGTTTCCTCAATTAATTAATAATAAACTCTGCTTCCTCAAGCAATTAATAACAAACCAAACTCAAATTTATTATTATGACTTGTCAATATTAAGACGAGCAAATTAAGTGAAAAATGGGCAATATTATAAGTCAGAAGTCCACAGAAAGTCCATAAACTTGTACTTAATATAGTAGTTATGCATAAAACTCCTTCGTAATTTTTTGTTGATTTCTTCTTCACCACTATCGCATGGGTCTCTCTGTAAATCAAAAAATCAATAACCGTAACCATATCTCTCATATCAATTAAGCTAATATTGGATAATCCGTCATATTGTTTCACTGTTTCAGAAAGAAAAGGCAAAAAAAAAAAAAAAAAACAGAGGAGAACGGAGGAAAGTTCAATGCATACACACTAGAAGCAAAAACAAGAATAGAAACTATATTACCTGAAAATCATTAAATTAGCAAATGGGTATTATAAACAAATCTGAAAAAAATAAATAAAACCCATGAAAACAAATCTAAAAAAGATCAATAAGACCCATTTAGTCTTTTCGAATACTAAATGAAAAAATAATTGGTTAACCGATTAACCGAAATTGGTTAATTATTAACCGACCAAAAAAAATTTAATACTATATTTTTCAACCGAATCGATCGAGCAATTTCTATGGTCGGTTAACTAAATTAAATTTTCGATCAGTTAACTAAAATATGTTCACCCCTATCTTTAATTATTTAACTCTATTATTATCCTATTAATGAATTATTAATGAATATGTAACATTTCATTAAAATTTTAACTCTATAAATAGAGAAAGTTATAAAGTTTTTGTATACATAATAAAAAGAGTAAAAAATATGTGTTCTTTCCTTCTAAATTACTTTTTAAAATAATTAATTTTTTTCTTTATTTTTTCATTTATTAATAATTTTATCATTAATTTTATAGTATGTTTTGTTTTACATAATTTATTTTAAGTTAACTTCATTCTTATTTCATCAAAAGTAATATTTATATATTATTTATATTTTTGTTTATATATACTTCTTTTAGTTGTTAAAATTATACTTGAATTGTTAAAATTATAGTGTTACTGTTACGTGATCTCTTATTATATTTAAATTGTTACAATTAGTACTATTAGCAAATTTTAATCTTTACCAAGTTTATAAGAATCACGTAACAGTAAAATCATATTAGTCATATTATTATTTTATTCCATTGGTTATGTTTTAATAGTTGATTAAAAGTTGAATATAATCCTATATTATACTTTCTATTTTACTGTGTTATAAATATATGCAACACGTTTAAAAAAAAATGAAAACCATGAATATAAAATTTTATAATATAATAGATAAATTAACATAGAATTAATTTATAATATTATTTTTTCAAACTATGTATTATTTATTATCTTATATTGGTTTATACATATATATATGTATTAATTCATTCATATTTTTCTTTACTTTTCTCAATGTATTTTGAATTATTAATATCAACTATATTTATTTTCTTTTTTAAATATTGATGAATTATACAATATTGGTATGAAAAAAAATTATATAATTCATGTCTTTTGCTTGATCTAATGCAACTTTACTTTACTTAATATATTGAAAATAACATGTTAGTAACTAATTAAAATTTTATTATATAGTGATCTACAAGATGTCAAAATTCACCAAACTTAGTGTATAATTTTTGATAAAACTGATAAAAATTATTTATTATGGGTATTTGATGCTAAAAGGCTTGGAAATACAATTGTACCTGAAAATAAAATATCCAACTAAAATAAGGCAAAAGCAATAATTCTTTTATGCCATCATCAACATGAAGAGTTTAAAAAAAAATTGAACATTTAACAGTGAGATAAATATTGGTATGCTCCATTTCTTGAAGTGAATGTAGCAACAAAAAATTATGGTTGTGACCATAGTGGTGGTTGAGGATAAAATAGTTACCACTATTATAATGGTAGTAATAATGATTTCTATTACTACTAGAAGTGGAATAATATTGAAAAAAAAAATTGGTTAAGATAACATTTTAAAGAATATAAAAAATTCATATTATCGATATGACATGAAAGAGCATTAGTCACATACTTATCATATGATTGATCATCTTATTAAACTTTATCAAGCCTCCATCAAAGAAAAAATGTTAAAGTAATTTTTATTGATCAAAATAATGATGTTGAGATAAATTTGGATAATGATTTTAGTGGCCTTGCCGATATTACACATTTGGATATTTTAATTTTCTCCAATTTGGATGATGATTTCAGTGGCATTGTCGAGATTGCACATTTAGATGTTTCAAATTTTCTCCAAGAATCAAGAAAGTATATTGGAGAAAATAAAAAAAAATTAAGTTTTTATATATCTATAATTTGATCTTATATTTTTGTTTTGTTTCTTTTATGTTCTCTTTATTTTCTTATTTGCTTGATTATATTATAAATATTTGATATATTTCTAATTACTTATTTTATTTTTTTCATTTATTTTAATAAAGGAATGAATGTTTATTATTCTTTAATTGAATATACACACAATAATAAGGGTATATCTCTTGTTGATAGTGCTACAACACGCACTATATTCAAAAATAAAAAGTATTTTGATCATTTGATAATGAATGATGCTATTAGTAATATTATATCGGTTAATGTGAAATTAATTTAAGGCTCAGGAGCTATTATTTTATTATTCAGTGGAATAGCATTTACCATAAATGATGCATAATTTTCTTCTAAGTCTCAAAATTTTTTTTTGAGTTTTAAGGATCTCCATTTTAATGGATATTATATTGAAACTAATGATGAGAAGAATATTAAATATTTATATATTACAAATAATATATCCGGAAATGTGTCCTAGAAAAATTATCAACTCTTTTTAATAGTTTTGTACCGTACAAATATTAATACAATTGAGACACATGCTACAGTAAACAAGAAGTTTTATGATTCAAAAACTTTTATTATATGGAATGATCAGTTAGGCTATCCTAGACCAATTATGATGCATAAAATTATTGAAAATTCATATGGTCATCCATTGAAAAACCAAAATATTCTTTAATTTAAGAAATTCTCATGTGATGTTTATTTTCAAGGCAAATTGATTATTAGAGAATCACCAGCTAAAATTGAAATTAAATCCCTTGCATTTTTAGAACGTATTCAAAGTGATATTTATAGACTTATTCATTCACCATGTGGGCTATTCAAATATTTTATAATTTTAATTAATACATCAATAATATGAACACATGTATATTTATTATCATCTTGTAATCTTGTATTTGCGAGATTACTTGCTCAAATAATTAGATTAAGAGCATAATTTTTTAATTATACAATCAAGTCAATTCAACTTGATAATACTGGTGAGTTTACGTCTCAAATTTTTAAAGATTATTATATATCATCCGGAATAATATTTGAAAGGTCTATTATACATGTGCATATACAAAATAGTCTAGGAGAATTATTTATTAAATGTCTCTACTAAATAGTAGACTATTACTTATGAAAATAAAACTCCCTATTTCTACATGAAGACATGTTATTTTACATGCAATAACACTTATACACATTAGTCTAATAAATTGTCATAAATTCTTTTCATTATAAATAATTTTTGGTCAATAGCCAAATATTTTCAATCTTAAAATTTTAGATTGTGCAGTATATATTCCAATTGCTCCACCACAACATATAAAGATATATCTTCAAAGGATATTGAAAATATATGTTGAATATGAATCTCATTCTATAATTAAAAATCTTGAACTATTAACTGAAAATTTATTTATGGCAAGAATTGCTTATTATCATTTTGATGAAATAGTTTTCCAACATTAGGAGGAAAAAATAAATAACTGCAAAAAGAAATATATAGAATGCATTATCATTATCTTATTTAGATTCTAGAATAAGGCAATATGAATTATAAATTCAAAGAAATAATACATTTGCAAAATATTGCAAATTAGTTGTTAGATGTATTTACTGATTTTAAAAAAATTATTAAATCTTATATACCAACTATAAATGCTCATGTTCAAATTGATGTCCCTATAGGACAATCCAATAATGCAAATATTAGTAATTTACACTTGAAGTATGGTACACCAGTTAGTTCTAAAGATAAATATCTTCGAAAAATAAAAAGAATAAATAACTAAGATAGTCATATTTTGGAGGCGTATACCTCTGAAGAGATCTAAGACATAACTAATCATAAAACTTCAAAAAAGATTCGCGTATTTAAAAATTATAAAAATAGTGAGATCTCAGTATTCCATATAACTAGTCATATTTTGTTGATAACGTTAACGATGTGCTTGGCAATAACTTTGACGATGTGCTTGGCGATGATGCCAATGACAATGTGCTTGGCGATGGCTTCGATGATGATGTGCTTGGTCGACTTCGATGATGATCAATAATTGTGTCGTGTGATTGGACGATGATCAACGACGATCCGCTTGAACATAGTGCACGGCGATGTGCTTTGTTTTTTTTTTTTTAAGTTTTTTATTTAAAAAAAAATTTAACTTGTAATTTTTTTACTTTTTTTTTGTTAAAAGATATGAACTAGAAAAAAAAAATAAATTAAAATATAATTAGTTTTTGATAAATTTAAATATAATTAATTTCTAATACTATATTTTTTTTATAATATGTGTTTTTTTTAAAAAAAGATAATTAGTGCTTTTTAATTCATCTATAAACAGATGAATATGGGCTCACGCATGAAGTGGTTGGTGCATTCACTTAACCTACCATTGCAACGGGCATGGATTAATTTATTAATAAAAATAATGGAGGGTTAATTAGTTACTCCAATAATATAGGTGATTAAGTGATAAATATTGCCAAATTGAAAAGGTCACGGTGATAGAAGGAAACAAATCGATATAAATAGTGATAAGAGGATAAGTATTTTGTAATAAATTATACAATACAATGATTATTTCAACTAAACATCATAGTTGAAATAACAAACTAATTAGATAATTATATATATTAATTTTTTTTTAAAAAAATATATTCTAAAAGTTATTTGGTGAATCTTATAATTTTTTTTAATAAATATACATCCAAGTTATCCGGTGAACCTTATAATTTCTCCTAATAAATATGTGATGCAATTGTCTAATTAATTTGTTATTTCAACTAAGATAGGTAGTTGAAATAACTATTGCATTATTTCATCTTTAGAATAAGTGACAATGTTTTGAAAAAAAAAGATTGGGGGGGAGGGTGAACAAGAGAGAAAAGGAAAATATACATATATTTTTATTATCCTCTCATTTTTTGAAATGAGAAAAATTAAAAGAAAAAAAATTAAGTGGGAAAATAAAATTCTATTGTGGAAAGTTGCTCAAATTATATTTTTACCTGCACAATCTTTTTTTTCTTTTCTTATTAAAAAAATTAGAAATTTTATTTTTACAGTAACTTCTCTCACTTCCTTCTTTAATTAATTCCTTTAATAAAAATTTTAATTATGTTCAATAAACCATTACTTGAAAAAAAAAACCCTAAAAGATCTATTTTTGGCAAAACTGTGATTTACTAGATCTTACAAAATGCAAAAGCAATTTACTAAAAATATCTTAAAACTCAAAATCAAACATACAATTAAAATTTCTCCTCAAAATTTTTCCTCATTTTCCTCCTTATTTCATTTCTCTTCACATTCTTCCCAAACAGGGCAAAATATAAGAAACCTGACCCAAAAAAAGGGAAGCAACAAAAACAAGAGAGATTGAATACTAGCTTATGAAGAAGATTCAAATTTCTAGTTTCCTATTGCTTTCATTTCATATAATTTGATTCTCAGTTGACACAAAAGTTAAACATTTGCACCATCCAGGGCACTCCCCCAGATTTCACATATGCACACCAATTACCATAAAATGATTATAAAGAAAGTTCATTAATTTTCAGTATATAGCAGCACAGCTGAACCAAATTTGAAGAAAACTTCAATTATAAGATAATGAGTGCAGTACCAAATTGAAATAAGTTTCAAGGTGGGCTAAACACAACAATAATAATTGATCATCAACCTCAGAGTTCCATTCGTACGTTCCTTCTCTACTTCCCCTGTTTAAAAAGAAGAGATGCAAGATTTGAACTCCATCCATAAATCATCGATGCTTCATGCCTTTTGGGGATGATAGAAGCCAAACCTACCCCCATATTGTGATTGGGTGCAATCTCCTGCTTGGTGCTAGACTCTGAAGACCTGGGAAAGATACAAACACAATGACACTTTCATTGGTAATTCTTCAATCAAAAGGCTCAGGTTACATTGATTTCCAGACAAAATCCAATATCCACTATGCCTAGTCTCACCAATCTAAATTATTTTATTAGCAATATCCATTTTCTTTCAAAAATCATGTTTATGGTTAGAGATTGCCAAGGACCAAAAAATACTAAACCAACCAAATGACAAGTCAGTTTTTCCAATATAATTTTTTTAATTTATAATTTAATCCAGTTTCAAATCCAGGATAAAATGAAAATGATAGTAAAAATAGTGAGATTATTTGAACTTCAGAAAAGCAAAAGAAAAAACACTGACTTGGATTGAATTATTAAAACTACAAAAAATGTTAAAAGAGCATTAAAGCTTCTTGATTCATAAATCTTGCACAAACCATGAAATCGCTACCAAGGGGCCAAGTCCCACATATTCAGAAACAAAGGGCAAGTGGTATCCATGCTAAAATTCAGAAATAAGTATACTTGTATGGACAATCACTTGCATGATTGCATGTATAAGACAATAATTTATCATCATCATAGTTACACTAGTCTCCTATAAGAGGCTTAAAAGCCCTAAAACTAAATGCAAACCCAAGAGTTGAGTTGTTGCTAACACTACCCTACAAACAAATGAAACAAATGAATCAAATGTGGGAAATCTCATATCTAACAACGCAAGCAATTGAAAAAATTAATATAGAAATAGGTTCTCTGACGTTAACATCTGGCTTTTAGAGTTGACACTTACAAATCTATATTAAAAATAAATTTAACCCAAACCAATATTGAAAATAAAATTTGATAGATGTATTTTCCTTTTTCATTGCCTAGAAACAAATTACTTCACCTTTATTGCAAATTGAATCTCCAAGTCAGCATCTCTAAATATATGACTCAATTTATAACTTGAAAAATCATACTAGCACTTTTAAGCAATAATAATCATATAATTGATTCTATCTAATTATGCATGCTTATCTTTAACAACCACCTGTTTCTTAATAGAGTGAATAAAAATTTGTACAAAATAATTGAAGGGAAAGATAATTCAAACATACTTATAACCTTGTAATAAAAAATGACAACTTCATTTTCACATATGTACATTGTTTATGGTAAGGTTACTTTATTTTCACATATTCCTTGTTTATGGTAAGGGACAAAGACCAGGCTCATACCCTTTATTTTTTTCTTTAGAGAAAATATCTGAAACACATAAACTTCTACAGAAAAATTCCAAATTCTGAAGAGAACATTTGATCCATGACATAAACAGAAAGGCAACTAACGATGAAACAAACCAAATGTGTACATGAGAGAGAGAGAGAGAGAGAGAGAGAGAGAGAGAGAGAGAGAAATTTATAAAGGAGGGAGCATTGGATAACATACAGGGCCCCGTCATATGCGAATGTTGACATGCCTTGTCGTTGCTTGTGCTTAGGATTGGAAGAACATATCACATATACTCGTCCACGACGTCTAACAATCTGGCAGAATTCACACATCTTCTTTACAGATGACCGCACCTTCATGGCTACTGAAGAATGAATACTCAATATTCAGATAATATCTAGCATTAGAAGGATCATATAGTTTTGCAATAATATAACATTCCACCACATCACTAGAATTTCAATAAACAATACAATAAAAGGCAATTAGATTGGTTCAATTCAGAACGAGAAAAGCTCAGCAAGCACAGAATTCTGGGAAATCTAGTAATCATAATAAACAAATTTTGAAACAACCATTCATCAAACCCAATGCTCAACAAATTTGAATTGCAAGTATATATTTACAGACAGCTATTCAATCCCATTAAAAATTTCAATGTAAAATAAAGGAATTGAAAAAAAAAATCTCAACCCAGGAAAAAGTTGACAACTAGAACTGAAACTACAACGCAGGTCCACATAGAGTTTCCCTAGAAAGAAAAAGGAGAGTAAACAAACCAATTGGGGACTGAGAATCACGGTGGCTTTGTGCGTTGAGTTGTAAAGGTACCCTGAAACCGACTGTTAGGATTTGAGATTGAGAAATAAGCGTGCTCATTCGGAGAAGGAAGCGGCACAGAGAGTAGGGTTTAGGGATTTTACTTTAGAGGTTGTAGCCGATGGTTTTGATTAGTTGCTTCATGTCCTAGGATAAGTAGGTGTTGCTCCAACTAAAGAGAGACATGTGCATGTGTGTTTTTTAAAATTTTAATAATAACCATCTACCGGTTTATCGTTTCATTTTCCAGCATTTTTCCTCCTTCGTAATAAGGACGTTCTGCATGGATGCAGAACGGGATTCCATCAAACTGAGAGTATTTTTTTTTTACAAAACTCGAATCTCAAACATATGCCGTCTTAAGTTTTTTAAATTTTAAATCGAACTGAATTATTTTTTAATTCGGTTGGATCATATCAAATTTAAGCATATTAGTATTTAACATTAAAGTTTTATATTTGAATTTATTTTAATATTATCAGATTGAATAGAGTTTAATCAGATTCACTGATAAAATAGAATATATATATATATATTTATAAATAAATACATAAGGATTGGATTGGGTTAAATTTAATCGAGTTAAGTGATAAAATAAAATATATATATATATATATTTATATATAAATACATAAGAGTCTATTAAGTTTGGGTTAAAATAGAAAAAGTTACTCCAATCCGACCGACCGACCGAACCTACAATTTTTTAAAAATATAAATATGATTTCACCCGTATATATAATATAAACCAACCGAACCATATCAAAATATATCTGTTCGATCATGTTCTGTCGCGTTTGAAGAATTTGTACCCCACTTCATGATAACTTTTTTGTAAAAAAAAACATTTTTCTAATAAATTTTTACATAAAATTCAATATTTTAAGAAACCATAAGTTCATGAATATAGTATCGCATCAAATAAAAATTTATTTAATTTATGAAAAATTCATAATTTTTTAATTAAGGAAGAAAAAAAGTCATTAACAAAATTAAGAATTAGAACTGCTTGAATTTATGAAACAAATGGAGCACTTGCTTATTTGATAATTTTTCTAGATAACCAAAGCTTATTTGCTTAGAAATAAAGATATAACTTTTGACATGTCTGTTAAATATAAGGTAGGAGTAGGAAATCAATTAAATACAAAGATGAAAAAAGTTAGGCCAAATAGAGGTGGTGAATATATTTTACTTAATAATTTTTGTAAAAAAATACATAAAATTATTCCACTTTATTTTCCCGAATCAAATGGTATAGCTAAAAAAAATAAGATATTAAAAGAAATTATGAATTGTATGTTTGTTAGTTCATAAGATATTAAAATAAATTATGAATTGTATGTTTGTTAGTTCTTATACACCTAAAAATCTTTGGAAATAAGATACTTTTTGCGTTCATTTAATTTGAGCAAGGATTTTCACCCCACGTTTCTAGTGAAATGGTTTTCGTGATTTTAATATTGTTGGATTTGAAACCTTACGAAAAATGGGATTAAATCCAAATAATAGGAATCACCATTTGGATGAGCTGGCAAGAAATATAAAAGGAGTGATAAACTCGATTCGTGAAGAATCATCAACCTCATATTGGGTTAAAAAGTTGAATATGTATGAGAAAATGAAAAATGGCCAAGTACTCTTAATACGCTCGGTCATTGGAACCAATCTTATTTTAAATTAGATTTAAATATTATTTTATTTTTAATTATTATGATATTATCCAACCTCTATGCATTTAGATAGAACAAAATGAAATATATTTATCCATTAAAATAATTACTTCAAAATACAAAATAAATGGGTATCCATATTTGGTAAAAATAATAGTAAATCCATATAATTAAAAAAGAAGACACTTACAGTCACAAAATAGTAAAAATGTACATTTTACAATGCTTTAAAAATTAGATAAAAATAAACAATATTATTAAAAATAATAATAATATTAATGGCAATAATAAAATATTAAGACATAGAGAGCATAAAACAAAATAAACATTAATATGTAATTATTTCCAAACCAACAATACTGCCGCAATTAAATTTAATAACAGACATAGCAAAACAAATTATAAAAAAAAATGACAGAAAATGATAATAAAAGGACGAATATATCAATACAATAATTAGGTCACGAACAAAGCAAAATACATAGAACCTGTAAAACTCATTAATTAAATTTAACTTATTTTTATTTTTATTTATTTTAAACACAATGTTAAAATACAATAATTAAATAAAAGCCATTTTAATTTTAACCATTTTTTACGAAAAAAGGACACAATACCCAAAAAAAGCTTAGTGAAAAAGAAAATGATTATTGCAAGTTCATCAAAGCAAATGGCAACCTTGTCATTGCCTATGGCAAACTTGCTTATAGTAGTTTCACCATAAGTAATGGCGAATTCACCATAAACAATGGCAATTTGCCATTGCTCATCTTTCTTATATCTTTTAAAGGCCTAGTTTATCAAGCAATATTTTGCAACAATTAGTGTAGTCTTGTTTCAGTTCACAATTAATAGCAATAAATTTGGTAATTCCTAAATTAAATCACAAACCAATTCATGCTATCAGAAACCATATTTAATTATACTAACACATAATTATAAACACTTATAGAAAGCCAAATCATCTCGGCACATCACGGTTATTTATACAGTAACCAAAACAAATTAATCGAAACACTCAATGGTTAAAAAGCAATCAAAACCATGCTTTGAAAGGTTAAAAATAATTATTAAAGTTTTAGAAAATATACATGCATTGTAGTTTCTTGCTTACCCCTGCTTTGATGAAGTCCTAGACTTAATTGATGAAGCCAGCAAATCCTCCTTCGTAAAATGGTCCAGACGTCTGCTTAATAACTCCTAAGTCTAGGCTTAATTAGTTTTTGCTTCATCACTGTGTACTTTTTTGTGTTTTCTGTCCTTTGTTCTTTTCTTAGAACTTTTATGATTTTGTTTTCCCTAAGGTCCTTTCAGAAATTTTTTGCTTTTCATGCTAAAAATTGTTATTGTCTTTTCTTCTGTCGTTCTAGCTTTTTTCTTTTTTCAAAATCAAAATCCAAAATTTCCTCTAACCTATTCTCTTAATGAACCTCTAAATATCGAGTACTGAGAATACCTTTCTAAGATCATGCAAGCCAAAAACATTCGAATAATCCCACAATCATAGGAAAGACCTTGCCATTTTCCACTGAGGAACTAAGCACTGGCGAACTTGCCAGTACTAATGGTGAGTTCACCATTGGCCTTATTATTTTTCTTTTTTGGGCTTTTTTATTCCATTTTATTTGTGTGGGCTTTGACTCTGCAATTTGTTGGCTCGGCTTTGCTGGTTTACTAAGCAAAACGCAGCGTTTTGTAATAGGGTTATAATTGGCTATGTAGTTTTATATATATACTGAGGTTAAGGCTAGGTTTACAGGAATTTTACTAATCTGTTTTGTTTTCTCTCTCACGCGGCGGCTTTTCTTTTTCTCTGCTAGGGTTTGTTAGATCTTCTTCATCTCTTGAGTATTATCTAAAACAAGAGTGGTTTTCTTCTTGTTTGATGAGTGATAAGTGTAAGGGAAGAGTAGATCTGTGTGAGGAGAGTTGATTGAGAGGTTGTATCTGTAACTTCTGTTCTTGTTCGATTCTTAGTGGATTGATCAACTGAGGTTCTCCTCCTCCTTGGATGTAGGCTTTCTTTGTGAAAGCCGAACCAAGTAAATCTGCTGTGTTGTGTTTGAATGTTTCTTTCTCTATTTGGCAAGTAAATCTGTGCTGAAATCATAACAGTGGTATCAGAGCGATCGCAATTTTGGTTACTCAGGTTGTATCTCTCCTTGTTTCTGTTTAACGCTTTTCTGTTTTGACAAGTTTTGACTTCTAGGGTTTTCTGTTCTTCTCTGGTTCAACCGATAAGTTATTTTGATTTCGATTTCTTTTCTTTTCTTGTTGTTAGTTGTATTAGATCTGGTGACTGTTGCGTATCTTGTTATTTCAGATCTAGTCAAAGGAAGAAAAGAACGATCTCGATCGCTCTGAAACCCTAAAAACAGAGGAGTGATGTCGATCGCTAAGATCAATGTCGAAAAATTTGACAGGAAGGGGGATTTCGCCATTTGGAAAGAGAAAATGTTGGCCATATTCGTTCAACAGAAGTGTAAAAGGGCACTTGATGGTCTGGAAGCATTACCAGCAAATCTTGACGATACTGAAAAGCAAGATCTAATGGATCTTGCTTACAGTACGATTATTTTGAATATGGCTGATTCGGTACTCAGGAAGGTACGAGGTAAGTCTACTGCTCCTGATCTTTGGGCTAAATTGAATGAACTCTATACTGTGAAATCTGTGTCTAGGATAGCTTTCTTGAAAGAACAAATGTTCAGTTTTAAAATGGATTCACAAAAACCTATAGATGATAACCTAGATAACTTTCTGAAATTGGTCCTGGAACTTGCTGATGCAGGGGAAGAATTGAGTGAGGAAAATCAGACGATTATCCTCCTTAATTCTATCTCTGAAAACTACCAAAATGTGAAAGATGCCCTAAAATATGGTAGGGATAAGCTCACTGTAGATGATGTGATGAATGCCTTAAAGCTAAGAGAAATGGAGGTTAAAACTGTTAATAAACAATATGTTAAAGAAAAAACTAAAGGTAAAAAGAAGAGAAATAAAAATAAATCCCAAGATAATGGTCAATCACATCACTCTAATAATAATCCTACACAGTCTGATAAGTCTAGTAATCAAAACACAAATAATACTAGCAAATCTAATAGAATATGCTACTATTGTAAGAAAAAGGGTCATATTAGAAGATTTTGTAGAGAGAGACTGAAAAAGCTAGAACAAAACAATAATAATGAGTCTGGAGCAGCAAATTCATCAACACAGGTTGATGATATTGAAGCTCTAACTGTTAGTGACAATAGGAACACTGATGTTTGGATCTTAGACTCTGCTTGTTCTTTTCATATGACTCCACATAAGCATTGGTTCACACACTATCATGATTTGGCTGGTACTAATGCATTGATGGGTAATGATACTTCATGTAAAGTGTTAGGTATAGGCTCTGTTAGACTATCAATGTGGGATGGTAAACTTGTTGAGCTAACACAGGTCAGACATATACCTGATTTGAAAAGAAACCTGATTTTCTTAGGATACTTAGAAGAATTGGGATTGTATCATATAGGCAGAGATGGATTTCTAAATGTCTTTAAAGGGAATAGGTGTATTATGAGGGGTAAAAGAATAAATAGGTTATATCATCTAGAAGCATCATCAGCAACTGATGTAGCAGCTAATACTGAGTCCAGCTGCAACTCCACCATTCTGTGGCATAGGAGGTTAGGCCACATTGGTTTTAATGGGTTGGAAAAACTCTACAAACAAGGGGCATTAGTCATGAATGAGTTTGACAAACCAAACTCATGTGAGAGTTGTGTGATGGGAAAGTCACATAGACACAGTTTTGGCTTTGCCAAGTATAGAGCTAAGGAATGTTTAGAATACATTCACAGTGACCTTTGGGGGTCACCTAATATACCTATGTCATTGTCTGGGTCACAGTATTTTGTCACATTCATAGATGATTTCTCTAGGAAAGTATGGATATATTTTCTGAAAAACAAAAATGATGTTTTTTGATAAATTCTGTGAATGGAAAATGTTGGTTGAAAATCAAAAAGATTGTAAGATTAAAACTCTTAGGACAGACAATGGACTTGAATTCATAAACAATCAGTTTAATGAATTCTGTACCAGAAATGGCATTGTAAGACACATGACTTGCACATATACACCTCAGCAGAATGGTGTAGTTGAAAGGTTTAATAGAACAATTCTAAATAAGGTTAGATGTCTGCTGTTTGAGTCTGGCTTAGGTAGAAAGTTTTGGGCAGAAGCTGCTTTCACAGCATGTTACCTAATTAATAGGTCACCAGCCTCTGCTATAAATTTTAAATGTCCAAATGAAATCTGGAATGGAAGATCAGTCTCTTATTTGCATCTTAGAACCTTTGGATGTATTGCATACATACATAGTCAACAGAGTAAGCTAGATCCTAAAGCTAAAAAGTGTGTCTTTGTTGGTTACCCAGCTGGGGTTAAGGGGTATAAGCTTTGGATCCCTACTGAAAATAAAATGGTGATTAGTAGGAATGTAACCTTTAATGAGAGTGAATTTTATAAGTCTAACTTGCAGGTGAAGCAATGTGAGTTAAACTCAGATCTTGACATCTTTGAGGTGGAGTTAGACAGTTTCAAGCAAACTGATCAGACAGCTCCTCCTCAGGATTTAAATGATGTTGCAAATAATGAAGGACAAGTGCAAGCTGATGGCTCTGACCAAGAATCAGAACATGATGAACATGATCTGTCTGGTTACATGCTAACCAGAGACAGACAGAGAAGGGAAACCAGAAAACCAGCAAGGTTAAATGACTATTCCTTCAATACTGTTAATGCTGAATTAACTGTATTTGCTTTTATGTCTGCAGCAGTCATAGAGATAGGTGAACCAATTTGCTATGAGCAAGCTAAGGCTAGCTCAAGCTGGAAGTTCTGGAAAGCTGCCATGGAAGAAGAAATGACATCCTTGATTAAAAATCAGACTTGGAAATTGGTTCCTAAGCCTCAAGGTAAGAAGATAATTGGCTGCAAGTGGATTTACAAGGTAAAGCCTCCTGTCCCTGGTCTTGATAAAGTAAGATATAAAGCTAGGGTAGTTGCTAAAGGCTTCTCTCAAAGAGAAGGCATTGATTTCCATGAAATTTTCAGTCCAGCTGTTAAACATGTTTCAATAAGATTGATAATGTCTATAACTGTTTTGTTGAACCTGGAATTAGAACAAATGGATGTCAAGACAGCTTTTCTTCATGGTAACCTTAAAGAAGAGCTGTACATGACTCAACCAGAGGGTTTTGTGGTAACTGGTAAGGAGAATTTTGTGTGTTTACTGCAGAAATCTTTGTATGGTCTTAGACAAGCACCTAGGCAATGGTATAGAAGATTTGATGAGTTCATGACAAGTAACAAATTTAAAAGAAGTTGTTATGAATGTGTATATACTTGTTGTTATATATTGACGATATGCTCATTGCTTGTAAGTGTATGTCTGAAATTAATAAGTTGAAATCCAAACTGTCTAAAGAATTTGAAATGAAGGACTTAGGTCCAGCTAGGAAGATTATTGGCATGAACATATTAGGGATAGAGATAAAGGCATTATGTGGTTAAATCAAACTGACTATGTGTCTAAATTTCTTGAAATGTTTGGTTTAGATAAAATCAGAGTTGTTTCTACTCCAATAGGTTCACAATTTAAGTTGAGTTCAAGTTCTAAACCTCTTACTGTTGCTGAGACTGATTATATGAAAAATGTACCATATCAAAATGTGGTTGGAAGCATTATGTATGCCATGATCTGTACTAGACCTAACATAGCATATGGAGTCAGTTTAGTGAGTAGGTTTATGAGCAATCCAAACAAATCACACTGGGATGCTGTTAAATGGTTGTGTAGGTACTTGAATGGTTCAAAGTTTGTCAGTTTATTGTTTAAACAATCAGGCATGAATAATTTTGATATAAATGGCTTCTGTGACTTTGATTTTGCAGCTGACTTAGATAAAAAAAAGGTCATTGACTGGTTATTGCTTTATGTTTGGAAATAACATTGTTAGTTGGAAATCTAACCTGCAGCATATTGTAGCTCTATCCACCACATAGGCAGAATACATTGCCTTAACTGAGGCAATAAAGGAAGCAATCCGGTTAAAGGGTATTGTTAATGAATTGGGTTTTTCTCACAGTAAAGTCTGTGTGTTTTGTGACTCTCAGAGTGCTATTCACTTGAGTAGGAATAGTATCTTTCATAAGAGAACAAAACATATAGATGTGAGGTTACATTTCATTAGAAATGTTATATCTAAAGGTGAAATAACTGTTGAGAAAATCTCAACACATAATAATCCTACTGACATTCTTACTAAACCCATTTCTGTTTCTAAATTCCAGGATGCTTTGAGCATACTTGGAGTTCAGAAAGCTTAAATATGAAGATGGTGATTACTTGAGGAGGAGAGCTGAATGTTGATCAAGCAGAATTCCAGAGTCAAGTGGAGATAAGTGGGCTTTGACTCTGCAATCTGTTGGCTCGGCTTTGCTGGTTTACTAAGCAAAACGTAGCGTTTTGTAATAGGGTTATAATTGGCTATGTAGTTTCATATATCTACTGAGGTTAAGGCTAGGTTTACAGGAATTTTACCAATCTGTTTTGTTTTCTTTCTCACGCGGCGACTTTTCTTTTTCTCTGCTAGGGTTTGTTAGATCTTCTTCATCTCTTGAGTATTATCTGAAACAAGAGTGGTTTTCTTCTTGTTTGATGAGTGATAAGTGTAAGGGAAGAGTACATCTGTGTGAGGAGAGTTGATTGAGAGGTTGTATCTGTAACTTCTGTTCTTGTTCGGTTCTTAGTGGATTTATCAACTGAGGTTCTCCTCCTCCTTGGATGTAGGCTTTCTTTGTGAAAGCCGAACCAAGTAAATTTGTTGTGTTGTGTTTGAATGTTTCTTTCTCTGTTTGGCAAGTAAATCTGTGCCGAAATCGTAACAATTTGATATGTTTAGGTATCAATTGGGTGGCAGAATTAAGGGTCTACACTTACAAAATAGAATACTTTATAAGAAAATTGATAAGACATCTTATGAATTACAGAAAAGCTGTTCTCCTAATATAAAATTTTTAAAAGTGTGCAAGTGTCTAGCTAAAGTTATATTACAGATCTAAGAAAAGAAAAATAGACTCTAAAATTTCTTATTACATGTTCATTTATTATACTGAACATAATGCTGTTTATAGATTTCTTGTATTGAAAAGTGATGTGCTTGGTTGTAATATTGTAATTGAGACAAAGAATGCTGAATTTTTTTTAGCATATTTTCCCTTAAAAAAATGATAATATTTCTCATATACCTGTTACTCAAAATAATTGTGAAAATGGAGATTTGAGAAGAAACAAAAGACCGAGGAAAGAATTTTTTTTTTTAGAAATGATTTTTACACTTATCTTGTAGAAAATAATCCTTTAGATTTTCCACGTGCAATATCTTACTCTATTGTTCTATTTTGGAAAGCAGCCATTAAAATAGAACTTGATTTTGATTTACAAAATAACACTTAGAAACTAGTTAATTTATCTCTTGGAGAAAACCCTATTGGTTGTAAATGAATCTTAAAAGAAAACCTAATATCAATATTTCTATTGATAAATATAAAGCTACACTTGCTGTAAAAGGTTTTACTCAAAAATAAAATATAGACTATTTTGACATTTTTGCTCCTGTAATTAGAATTTTTTCGATTCAAATTTTGATTGCTCTAGCTTCAATTTACAAATTTTTTATTCACCAAATGGGTGTTTAAAAAGCTTTTCTAAAATGGTGATTTGGAAGTAGAAAGTTATATGGAACAACTTAAGTAATGTGTGATTCATGGTCAAGAAAAAAAAAGTTTGTAACTTTTCTTAAATTTTTATATGGTTTGAAACAAGTAGCTAAATAATGGAATGAGAAATTTAATTAAGTTTTACTTAGTGATGATTATTCTTCCTTTGAAGTAGATAAATGTGTTTATACAAAACTTAATGGCAGCGATTGTATTGTGATTATATACTTAGATGACATTCTTAATTTTAATACTAGTCTTCAATTATTATATAAAAAACAATGGTTTCTTAATTTTAAATTTGATATAAAAGACATGGGTAAAGCAAATGTGATTTTGGATATTAAAAATATAAGAAAAGGTGATAGTACTATAACGATATCACAATAACTTTATATTGGGAAACTTTTTAAGAAATTTGGATATTTCAATATCTCACCAATGAGTACTCATTATTATGCTAACACTCAGTTAAAAAAAAAAAATTAGAGTAGACTTGTTGCTCAATATGAGAAAGCACAAATAATCAAAAGTTTGAAGCATTTAATGAATTTTTCTCAACTTGACATTAGATATGTTATGTGTAGATTAGACAAATATACACACAATTTGAAATATGATTATTGAAACACATTAGTCAGACTAATTTTGAGAAGAACCATGAACAGTGGTATCCTATATGGTGGATTTCATGATGTATTAGAAGGATAAAATGATGTGAATTGTATTTTAGATTCAAATGAGATAAAATTCACTAGTGGTTATGTATTCACCTTTGGTGTAATGCAATTACTTAAAAATCAGCAAAATAAACTATGATTGCAAAATTAACCATGGAGTTAGAGTTTATTGCTTTGGAATTGGTTGGTAATGAGGCTGATTGGTTGAAAATTTCTTAGCCAATATTCCATTGAGAACAAAACCAACACCTTTTGTGTTCGTATGTCGTAATTGCCAAGCAGCAATAACCATTGCAAAGAATAAATTTTTCAATGCTAAAAACAAACATACTCGTTCAAGAAGTAGTGTGATTAAGCAGCTACCAAATGATGAAATTATATTTATTGATTATGTGAAATCGGAAATGAATTTAGCCAATCCTCTGACTAAACCTTTAGGAAGGAAATTAATAAATAAAAAATCAAGGAGAATGAACCATAACCAATTTAAGGCATCAATAATGATGTTTACCCAACCTATGAGACTAGCAATCCTGTGAATTAGATTCATAAGAGTAATAACAAGTCATTAATTGAGTTGTTGAGCACTATAAATTATGTCCCTTTTATGGTATAAATAGTGTAAAAATTGCAATAAAAGTGAGGCTGAGTTAAACTATTAATCATTTTTCATAACCTTCATAGGTGGTGTAAAAATCTCAGTATACACTTGGTGAGATGACCTATATAAGTGTAGAGTGGGGCCACTCTTATGAGATATATGCCAAAGTCTTTAAAGCACCAAAAATAACTAAGCACACAAATGACCTATTAGCACAATCATGCTGAACAACAAAAATTTTAGGGATACAATGTGATTAATGAAAAGTTTCAAAGCTTATATGAGACTAAATTACACCTGTAATACCCCAACTTAGAGGTATCAACTACGATGGCACTCTAATTTTATTTTGCAGCATAAAATTCTTTGAACTTTAAAAAAGTACACACAACTCCCCTGTTAACCCATTATAAGATTTTTCTTCTCAAAAATTCCTCATTACCTTTCCTCCACCACCACCATCACTTCCTAAATGACTAGAAAGAAGAGATAGGTGACTAGAAATTTTCATAAATACAAAAGAAGAGATAGGTGACTAGAAATTTTCATATAATTTCCAACAAATAAGATCCATAAATACAAAGAAATTACATGAATTTAATTTGGAATTTAATTTTAATTACAAAAGAAATTTCAAAAAAAAAAGTAGTACATATCTATCAGATTGGATATTGGACATGAGATTTTTCTGGGAGAGATATTGATAGATTTTTCTAGTTTATGTAGTGAATAAATATGCAACATATAAACAAGCTATAGTGAGTTAAGAGAGGATGTGCACTTTTTCAAAGTTGATAGGGTTTCATGTTACAAAATATAGTTGGGATACTGTCATAGTATATACTCTTAAATTGGGATATCATGGGTGTAATATAACCGCTTACATGATGAATTTTTAATGCTTAAAAGTTTAAAAGTTATCAATTATTCTGTAAGTTATGTTAAATTCTTTCTAGTCAGAATTATGTTAAATTCTTTCTAGTTATGATTCTAGTATAAAAGATACTAAAATCGATGCATTATATGTAAATGAGAAAAATCCAACAATAACTTAATCATTATCCTTTTGAAATATGCAGAGAATTATTATAAAAGAAATTATATTTCAAAAGGAAGTTATCCCAAGTTGATTGTTTATAATACTTTTCTTTTGATTTATATTGAAACGCACTCCTTTAGGCTAGTAAAGAGCAAGTGAAGGAATGAGTTACACACGTGATAATTGGGCTAAAAGCCTAAAATCTAGTGCAAGTCGATGGATTTGCCCTATACATAAGGGCCCAATCCAAGCTAAATTTATACTCCAGGAATATCATAATTCTTTCAAGGGACATTTACAAAACTATACTAAAAAAGAATAATTGTTTTCAAAAATACTACCTTATCTTTTAATTTTTAAAAATACTAAATTTATAAATGTTTTTTACAAAAATATGTTAAAGAAGATTGGGCACTGTTTGGCTACTATTTGGCCAATGTAGGTCCATCATTAATGCTCGTGAAATAGCAGGAGTATAATACATTGACCTTTTTTTATTTTTCTTTTTTTTTTCAAAATAATTTTTAAAAATATTAAATTAAAAATATTTATATTAATTTTATACTTATATATAACAAATAACCATATATGTTCATATATACTTTTATTTTGAAAATAAAATTTTAAATTTTTATTTATATTAATATATTTTATTTAATTTATGTTTTTTAAAAAATAATTTTAATATATACTATAAAAATATTTTTTAATAAAAAATTATAAAAATATCATTTTATATGTAATATATAATATATCTATATATATGTAACATATATATATTTAATTATATTCACATATATCGATATATATTATTATTATTTAGTTAAAATACAAGTAATATATACCGATATATATAAATATATACCGATATATATCCACTTATATATAATATATATTATTTTTTATAACATATATCAATATATATATTGTCTTGAAGAAAAAATATCAATATGCAATTATTATATCTTATTATATTTAGGTATATACTAACTATAACTATATATATTGATTGTCTTTCAAAAAAATCAATATGCAGTCATGATATCTTAGTATATGAGTGTATATGTAACATATATCTACATATACCAATATATACTATAAATACACGTAGCCTATATTTATTAAAATATTATTTTTAGTTAAAGTTTATATAATTTATACCTACATATATATATTATTTATGAAGGCATATGTAATATATACCTACATATATCTATTGTCTTGAAAAAAGAATATCAATGTTCGGCTCTTATATTTTATTATTTGTAGGTATATAATAACTATAATTACATATATCTATTATTTAAAAAAAATGTCAGAATATATACAACTATAATAGCTTAGTGTATAAAGATTTATGTAGCATATACCTATATATACCTATTGTCTTAAATAAATAATATCAGTATATAATTATTATATATTATTATATTTAGGTATATACTAACTATAACTACATATATTTAAAAAATATTAATATACAGCTGTAATATCTTAGTATATGAAGATATATGTAGCATATATCTATACATATCTATTGTTTTAAAGAAAGAAAAATATTACTATGCTACTATTATATTTTGGTATATGTAGATGTATGCTAACTATAACTACATATATCTATTTTTTTTAATAAATAATGTCAGTATGCAATTATAATATCTCAGTATATGAAGGTATATATAGCATAGACTCATATATATTGTTATTCTTTTAAAATATACATTTTAAATTGTATAGATACATATAAAATATTTTGTTTAATTATTTCAGTGTATTCTTTTGCAAATTTATATATATATTTATAAATTTAATATTTTGTATAATTTTTTATTTTGTTTAAAAATAATTTTTATTCATACTAAAATACTTGTGAATTTATTGTTAAAAAATAAATATTATCACTATATTTTCCTTAAACCAGATTAGTAGGAAAGAGAAAATAAATACAGAATAATAATACATAATTTAATAACGGAGTTTGGCTAATTATGTCTACGTCTCTGAAGCTGCTGCTAACTTCTATTAAGGAGAAAAATATATCGTGATTACAAACACTCACACCTCACACCCAATTATCCCCAAGAAATTTTAACAGAAATTCTCTTAAAGAAATTTCCTAATTGACGTGATCAAGAGCACAAAAAATATTTGATTTTATTTTTGCTAGACCCGCTCTGATCTTCCTCTCTATTAATTTTTTTTCTATTCTCTCTGATTTTCTCTTTCATAACAATGGCCAAAGGGCTATTTATATAGGAAAATTATAACATGTGTACATAATGATTGGTGAGATTTGTCAAAAGTTAGACATCTCTTTTACCTAAGTTAGACACCTACATTTTTTATTACCATCACTTAAGTTAGGCACCTCCATTTTTGACCACCATCACTTAAGTTAGGCACCTCCATTTTGGACCAAAAATACCTAAGTTAGGCACCTTTATTTTTATCTCAAAAATTACAACTCCATTTTATGGTTAGTAACATTTTATTAACAATCTCTCACTTGAAGACTGATTTCAATCTGTCTTCACACCTCGATCTATGCAACGACTCTTCTACGATCTACTTCTACTGCAGGCCAACTGAAGCTGAACACAGCTTCAGTTTGTCAGTCGACACCGTCTTCGTTAACATGTCTGCTGGATTTTGAGTTCCACTGATCTTCTCAAGTTTCAAAATTTCATCTTCCAGAAGTGACCGGATAAAGTGATATCACAATTATATGTGCTTCATTCTGGCATGAAAAGATGAATTCTTCGCTAGATGTATGGCACTTTGACTGTCGCAATGCAAAATATTATTTTCTTGTTTCATGCCTAGTTCTTCCAAGAAACTTTGGAGCCAGATCATCTCCTTGCTGGCTTCCGTGACAGTGATATATTCTGCTTCAATTATGGAGAGAGCAACTATCTTCTGTAGTTGAGAGACTCAGCTCACTGCGATACCTCTTAGAGTATAGACATACCCTGTAGTGTTCTTTCTGACATCAACATTTTCGGCTAAGTCAGCATCCGCATAGCCTGCTAGTGTCGTATCTCCACCTTGAAAACAAAGTGCCTTATCTGTGGTACCCCAAAGATATCTGAGGATCCACTTGACTACTTTCCAGTGTACCTTGTCTGGATTATTCATGTACATGCTAACAACTCTCACTGTTTGGGCAATATCTGGCCTGGTACAAACCATGGCATACATCAAACTCCCAATTACTGAGGCATACGGCACCTTTGCCATGTGTGCACGTTCCTCCTCTGTCTTCGGTGACTGTTCATTGAAGAGTCTGAAATGAACACCTAAAGGTGTGCTCACTGGTTTAACATCTTACATGTTGAATCTGGCTAGTACTTTGGTGATGTACTCAACCTGTGATAGCATCAAAGTCCCCGACTTCGTGTCTCTCTTGATCATCATTCCAAGAATCTGCTTTGCAGCACTCATATCTTTTATTGCAAACTGTTTTGATAATTTCTACTTTAAATCTGTAATCCCTTGCATGTCTGAACCTGCAATGAGCATATCATCAACGTATAACAATAAAATAATAAAGCTACCGTCAAACTTCTTAATGTAGCAACAATGATCTGTTTGGCATCTTGTGAAACCGTTGCTGCCCATAAAGCTATCAAACTTCTTATACCACTGTCTAGAAGCTTATTTCAAACTATATAAACTCTTCTTCAACCTGCACACTAGGTTTTTCTTGCCTGCCTTAATGAAACCTTTTGGCTGCTTCATGTAGATCTCTTCCTCTAAATCTCCATGAAGGAATGTTGTCTTTACATCTAATTGTTCAAGATGTAAATTCTCTGCAGCTACTATTTTCAACACCAGTCTGATTGTCGTAAGCTTCACGATTGGAGAAAAAATTTCAGTATAGTCAACACCTTCCTTTTGCTGAAAACCTTTTACAACTAATCTTGCTTTGTAACGTCTATTCCTATCATGCACTTCTTTGATCCTGTAAATCCACTTGTTGTGGAGTGCTTTCTTGCCTTGTGGTAGTTCAGCTAATTCCCATATCTGATTTGACATGAGTGAGTCCATCTCATCTTTCATGGCAGACTCTCACTTGACTGAATCCTTCACTTGCATTGCTTCATCGTAGCACTCTAGTTCACCATTGTCTGTTAGCAATAAGTAATGCAAAGAAGGCAGTAACGTTGGGTTGGTCTAGGAATTTTAGAGGAACGTCTCAATTCTAGCATACTTGGCTCCTCTGCTTCAGGACTATTCTGAACATCATTTCCAGAAATCTCCTCGAACTCAACAAATTCCTTATTTTCAGCATCTATCTTGGAGCTGCTTGATTCTACTATTAGCCTATCCTTGTACATCACATTCTCGTTGAATATGACATCTCGGCTTCTTACATCTTTCGATTTTTATAATCCTAAAATCGATAACCGAACTCATCACCACCATATCCAACGAAGACACATTTTTTAGACTTGGCATCAAGTTTACTTCTTCTAGTAAAATCTATATGTATGTAAGAGATACAACCAAACACTCTTAAGTGTGAAAGGTTTACCTCTTTTTTGCTCCATGCTTCCTCTGGTATTTCACAATCCAGAGGTACTAAAGGCCCACGGTTGATCAGGTAGGCCGCGGTGTTGACAGATTCAGCCCATAAATTCTTGGACAAGTCAGCGTGTATCCTCATGCTTTTGGCACGTTCATTCAGAGTTCTGTTCATGCACTTAGCTATGCTGTTTTTCTGCGGTGTAATAAGAACTATTTTTTCCATCTTGATTCCGTTGGTTGCACAAAATTCTTTGAACCTTCTATCTCTGTACTCCCCTCCATTGTCAGACCTCAATTGCTTAACTTTCAAGCCAGTTTCATTTTCCACCATGCCCTTCCATTTTCTGAATGTATCAAAGACTTCTAATTTCTTCTTCAAAAGATACACCATACCTTTCTCATTGAATCATCAATGAAGGTGACGTAATACAATGAGCCTGCAAGAGATGGAACTGGAGATGGTCCCCATACATCAGTATATACCAACTAGAGCTTTTCTTCCTGGGGTGTCTTGCCAGTTTTCATGAAACTGACCTTCTTTTGTTTTTCAAAGATGCAGTCTTCACATAGACCGACATCTATACTTTTAAGTTATGACAAATTTCCCTTTGATAGAACTGCCTTCATCCCTTTCTCTCTCATATGGCCAAGCCTCTGGTGCAATAGATTTGAATCAGCATCCGCTACTGAGATGATATTCTCTATGTTTGAGGTTACATAGACAGTACTGGTCTTCTTACCACGAGCAATGACAAGTGCTCCTTTGGTAATTTTTCATTCACAATCTGTGAAGGACGTACAATAACCTTCTTCATCAAGTTGTCTCACAGAGATTAAATTTCTTTTAAGACCAGGAATATGTCTCTCTCATTGAAGCTTCCAGGCAGTCCCATTTGGCAACTTTAATTTGACATCTCCTTTTCCCATGATCTTCAAGGTTTCATCATCGACTAGATGAACCTTCCCAAAATCACCACTGACATAGTTCTCAATGATTTCTCTGCATGGAGTGGAGTGAAAAGATGCCCCTGAATCCAAGATCTATGATTCAATCGGACTGTTAATGCTTAGAATCATAGCATCGCCTGCATCCTTAGTCACGTTTACAGATTTCTGTGCACCGGTATTTTTCTTTGGAGCTCGGCAATCCTTCTTAAAATGACCCTTCTTGCCGTAATTATAATACTTGAAATCTTTCTTCCCCGATCTAGATTTGCCCCTTCTAGATCTTGATATACCAGAGTCTAAATTTCTGTTTGAAGTTCTCCCTCTAGACTCTGTGTGTAGAGCTGAAGAAGTTGATGCTTCTCCTGATTCTCTTCGCCGAATTTCTTCACTCCATACCAGATCTCGTACATCATCAAATTTTAATTTGGTATTTTTCGATGAACTGTTGACCACTGTAACGGTAGCACTCCAACTATCTAGTAGAGATGATAAGAGAATTAAAGCCCAAACTTCATCATCGAATTCAATTTTCACTAAACTCAACTGGGTTGTGACTGTGTTGAGTTCATTCAGATGTTGGGCCACCAATGTCCCTTCTGCCATTCGTAAATTAAATAACCATCTCATCAAGTGAACTTTATTTGTGGCCGATGATTTTTCATACATGCTGGAGAGAGTCGCCATAAGACCTGCCGTGATCTTTTTCTTGGCTATGTTGAGAGCAACATTATGGGATAATATTAATCTAATAGCTTCAAGGGTATGCCAAGAAGGTTCCAATATTCTTCTTTCATGCCTTCTGGTTTCGTTTGTGAAAGAGGTTGATACAACTTTTTCTGATATAGATAATCTTCAATCTGCATCTTCCAAAAACCAAAGTCCGTGTCATTGAACTTTTCAATTCTCACTTTTCCTTCGTCTGCGGCCATCGCTCACACTCGAATATGGATTTTTCAAAAAATTTCAAACAGTAAATAATACCTCGTACAGATGAATAGTACTTTAGCCTAATTCCAAATCTTGTCTCTGATACCAGTTGTTGAAAAATAAATATTATCACTATATTTCCCTTAAACTAGATTAGTAGAAAAACGAAAATAAATACGAAATAGTAACACATAATTTGATAACGGAGTTTGGCCAATTATGCCTACGTCTTCGAAGCTGCAACATACTTCTATTAAAGAGAAAAATATACCGTATTTACAAACACTCACACCTCATGCCCAATTATCTTCAAGAAATTTTAACAGAAATTCTCTTAAAGAAATTTTCTAATAGACATGATCAAGAACACAAAAATTACTTGACTTAATTTTTACTAGACTCGCTCTGATCTTCCTCTCTATTAATTTTTTTTCTATTCTCTTTGATTTTCTCTTTCATAACAATGGCCAAAGGGCCATTTATATAGGAAAATTATAATATGTATATATAATGGTTGGTGAGATTTGTCAAAGGTTAAGCATCTCTTTTACCTAAGTTAGGTACCTCTATTTTTTACCACCATCACTTAAGTTAGACACTTTCATTTTTTACTACAATCACTTAAGTTAGGCACCTCCATTTTGGACCAAAAACACCCAAGTTATGCACCTTTATTTTTTACTCAAAAATTATAACTCCATTTTATAGTTAGTAACATTTTATTAGCATTTATAATTTATAAAGGTCATTTATATATAAAAAAGTTATTATATTAATTTCATTTGATAAAAAAGTATAAAATAAAAAAAGACACAAACAATATAAAGAGAAAAAAACCAAATAAATTTATTAAAAAAATTAAAACATAATAATAATAATATAGTATTCAATATTTATATTAAAGTAAAAAATTTAATTACAAAAGAAAAAAAGTAAAATATAACAAAAATATTATACATTTGGATATATAATTCAAAGATTTTAAGGAAATTTTTTTAATAAAAAATTATAAAATAAATTTAAATATTATCATAATAAATATTTTATAATAATAATAATAATATTAAATGTAATATTATTTTTTTTGTATAAATATATCGATTAAAGGAAATATAAAAAATACATTATATATTTATTATATATTTATAAAATCTAGTTTGCATTGCAAAAATACTAGTAAAAAAGAAAAACTTATGTTAGACCATAACAAAAAGGTTCAGGATCACAATAAAAAGAGAATAAATAGCAATATATATATAAGCAGGACCACACCTAACATTGGACTACACTTAACACTCCTTCACCACCGTATTTTTGCAAAAATATATAAATGAAAAGATAAAAGATTAAAAATAAAAAAAAATTAAAAAATTAAAAATAAAAATGAAATTTAAAAAAATAGTGTATGGTGTAATTTCTTCTTCTAAAATTGAATCTCTCCACCACTCATCTATTACATAAGATTTATAAAACCCCTTTTTGTTTCCTAATATCTTAACTATTCATCAATGTTAGTATCCTAATATCATTACTTTGCTAATTGCAACTATTAAAAAAAATATCTTGCTGTTATTAAAAAATCCTACAGATAACATTTTCATATATTAATATAAAGTAACCTTCGACTTAATAAAAAATAATAATAAAACTCTATTAATTTAATACTAATAATGTTGAAATTTACTATAGATATTTTTAATTTAATGCATGTCTAAAAAATTTAATTTATATTATTACATAATAAATAATTATTATTAATATTCAATAAAATATTATTTTAAATATTCAAATAAATATTTATTAATTAAGTAATAACCTATAATAATAAATTTAATATTTTAAAAAATTATTAAATATTAATAATATTTAATAGAATATCATAATCTTATTTAAATTTTTTAATAAATATCTATAAAAATTAATTAATTATTTTAATAAATTATATATTTAATATTTTTAAAAATTATGATATGTGGCCAGATGAGAGTAAGATACGTGGCATAATATATTACGCCAACAACATCTATTTTAGTATAATACTATAAAAATACTCAAGCAATCATATGAGTATTTTTGCTTAATATATATATATATATATTAATTTTCAAATAATTATTTACTTAAACAAAATTAATGCATAGATAATAAATCGAAAAATAATTTATAATTATCAAAGCATAAAACATAAATGAAGATTTGCAATGCTGTAATTATATCTTATTAGTTCATATAAAATTTAGAAATCATTTGCTAAATTAAATACATTAACATCATCCATAATAAATAAAAAAATACTTACAATAAAAATTAAAAAAGCATCAACATTTCAAAATAGCAATCTCAAATCAATCATATATTTACAAAGCCTAACATCATAATAACATCTAATAAATATCCACAGAAAAATAACAACAGAAAAAATAGATTAAATATAAAAAAAAACTCTCTAAGAAATCAACACTCATAAATTGACCCAAAGAAAAAACTTCATCTTCTTATATAATATAGGATGAAAACGAAGAATCTAATCTTACCCACTGGTTGCCAACTTAACTCAAGAAAAATTATAAATGGAAAATGCAGAAAATAGGAAAAAGCAACAAGGTAAAAAATAGGCAAAGAAGACTTTACAATAATAGCCCAAGTGATCGTTGGTGGAATTATAGAAAGAATTTCTAGAGTCATATATTTTGAGCATCCTGCAACTATTGATACTTCAGCTAATGATACAAAGTTGAAAGTAGAGATAACTAACGAAAATTTTTCTAAATGAATTAATTTAATTTTGAATTTATCTAAAAGAATTTAATTTAATTTTGAAACTTACCTAAAGGTATTTAAATTAATTTTAAACTTATCTAAATGAATTTAATTTAATTTTAAATTTATTTAAAGAAACTTAATTTAATTTAAAATTTATCAAAGATTAATTAATTTTAATTTAATATTTAAAAATTTTAATTCAAAAAAAAATTGAAGGAGAGATACATGGTAGAGTGTTGTGCCGGTGATAAAAGTTTTAGTATAATACTAGAAATATTTATGCGCGATGCTACAAATATTTTCATTCAATATCTATATATTATACTCTTTTTTACATTGTTAAATAAAAAACTAATTTTGTAGGTCGATTAATATATATATTTCAAGGTGAGAATTAATTTTGTGTTAAAATTAAATTAATTATTAAAAAATTTTGAATTATATATAAAATTATAAAAAAAATAATAAATATAGTCATATTTTATATTTCTATTGTGACTTGTTACAATATTAGAGATTTTCTTCAAATTACCATGTTAGAGAAATTAAAGTTATAAAAATTAAATTATAAAATTACAAAATTTAAATAATAGCAATTAAAAAATAAATCTAACAAAAAAACTAAATAAGCCTAGCATAAAATTAAATAACATAACTTAAAAAAATAAAACTTAATCAAATAATAAATTTAAATAAAAATTAATATAAAATAATTAACGTAATTTAAATTAAACTAAAACTCTGACAAAAAAAATTAAATTACAGAAATTAAAAATTATAACATAAATTAAAATAAAAGTATAATTTACCAAAAAAAATTAAAAAAAATTTAATTAAATTAAAAAACTCAAAAAGAAACTAAAAATACCAAAAAATAAATAACAAAAAAATTCAAAATATTATAAAGAAAAAAATTCATACAAAAACTAATATAAAATCAACCCAAAAAGTTATATAAAAAATAAAAATAAAAGCAAAAAAATAAAAATATGATATATTATATACACATAAACTTGATAAAATTGCAGGAGAAAAGGATAATAGCATAGAAGTTTTATGTGAGTGTGTATATATATAATAAGATATTATAATTTTATCTGAGCTCTCCGAATAAATATAATTAGAAAAAATTATCGCATTACTTTAAAATGTCTATAATTAGTATGAAATATATAGAAAAATACTCACCTATAGAAATTAAACTATATTTTATTATTTTTTTATGTATAATATTAAATAAAAATAGGTATATATTTTTATATAATTGGGGGTGTTCTCAATTGGGCTTCACCTCAGCCCGTGGCATAGCTTGAAAAATTCTCGGACTAGCATATATTGCTCATTCGGATCGGGCCAGCTCAAGATAGACCGGGTAGGGCAGGCCAGCGGGTTGGCCCATCGGGTCTTATATTTTTTGAAAAAAATAAAGATTTTAATAATATTTAACAATCAATTATCAATTAATAACTCAAATTAAATATTTGTTTTAAAAAAACTAAAATTAAATATATTTAACTTAACAATCAATTATCAATCTTAACCCAAATTAAATGTATTTAATTAACAGTCAATTGATAACCCAAATTACATGCACTATTTAATTTAACAATCAATTATTAATCCAATTAATACCTAATTATATGTATTAATTAAATAAATGGGATATGGGCTGCTGGGTACTGTGGGTATGGGCTATATATGGGCTGTGGCACTATGGGTATGGGCTATATATGGGATGTGGCTATGTGAGTGTTAGGGCTGGGTTGGATGAGGGTCTGTGCTACTAGTAAGATAAGAAGATTATTTTTAGGTTTAATTATTATATATATAAATTAAAAAAAAATTAAAACCTTCAAGCCAGGTCAAGCTAGCCCAATAGTTTTTATTATGAACCCGATGCCCAACCCGAGCTGAGCTCGGGGGCTAGGCATAAAAGCTCTCTGCTCAGCCCTTATAAATTTCGGGTCTATTCAGCCCGACCCAAATTCTCTAGTCCGACCCAAATTTTTTGGGCAGGACTAAATTTCTCAAGCTAACGAGTTGCTTAAATAGCCTTATATATAATAAAAAAACTATTCAAAAGTTATTAATTATATATAAAATAAATAAATTCTCCGGGCTTATGTTGAAAAGATAAAAAAATATATAAATAGTATTTAGTTAAAAATAAATTATAAAATAAAAGATAGGAAGATAGATAGTTATATAGCATATAAATAAAGCTTTAAATTTACAATTGCATTATAAAAATGGCTCATTTAAAATAAACCCAATATATATATTTTCCATCTTCTAGTATATTTAAATGCCAAGAAAAGTTTTAGCCATTCTTGATTTTTATAATTTTTAGTTAAAATCTACATATATGTAGACTAAAAAGTGTATTTATTTATATATTTAGTATAGTTATTATGCATATTTATTTATTTATTGCAAATATTCTTTTTTTCAAATTTTATCTCACCTGCTGCAAATATTTTTTTCTTGCATAATTATATAATATTTTAAATTAATTTAAGTCGTCTGACATCATTTAGCGTCAAATCAAATATAAAATTATAAATTTAATAAAAAATAAATTATTAAAATTCTAAAAAGAAAATAGTTGATTTTGAAAAGTAAAAACTTATTAAAGCATGTAACAAACATTCACTAAAATTAATATCAATGTAAAAAATTTAACATATAAAATTCATAATTTATACAAACAAAATTTTCATTTGCTATAAATGAACATGAAAAAATGAAAAATAATAGTTGTATAATAAAATCAAAATTTCATTTGCAGAAAAGTTAAAAAAAATTCACAAAAGGCAAATAAAATTTGTGTAAAAAAAATTAATACAAACAAAGTTTAGTTTAAAAAAATACAAAGGATATATTTTCACAAAAAGCAAGTAAAATCTGTGTAAAAAAAATTAATACAAACAAAATTTAGTTCAAAAATATAAAAGATATATTTGGAAAAATATTGTATCATGAATAGTATTTTTTCTTTTAGTTGAAAATATAAAGGATATATTTGAAAAAACACCGTATGATAAATTATTTTTTGCTTCAATTTTAAACTATAGAATAGATTATTATTAATATCAAATGAGATATTATAATTCTATTTGAACTTCAAATAAATAAAAATCAATATTAAATATAAAATTTTAATTTCATGTAATCTATCCAAATAAATATCTATTATATAATAAATAATAAATTTAATTCGACAGATTAAAAAATTAAAATAATAACAAGATTGAAATAGTAACACATCTCATAATATTATGTCAACATTAGCTATTTTAGGATAATATATAAATATATGACTATATTGTGAAAATATTTTAAAAATATTAGCACCATCGGATTATATATGCCTTTTTATGGCTTCTTGTAATTAAGAAATGGTAGTTTATCTGTCTTTTGCTTTCTTCTATAAACAAAGTAAAACTTAATGTTAGGATTTCATTCTCTATAAACAAAGTAAAACTTAATGTTAGGATTTCATTCTGATCAGTGATCGTTAGGGCTGCGCAAAATTTGTGTAACCGACCAATTTGGACTGAACCGAGTGGTTATGGTCAGGTTTGGTGGGTTCATGTGTAAAGTTTGGTCGGCATTGGGTTGAGACTTGTAAAATCTCTTGATGTTCGTTCGGGCGTCGAACTGAAGTTTAAAATTTCACTCAACCTACACCTGACTGAACTAATAATATGTGTACAATATATTATACAATTGATATGACGTCATTTTCTTAATACCTATATAAGGGCATTCACGTTGGAAGGAGGAGTAAGAGGAGAACTACTACATATCTCTCTCTTTCACATCAGCTTTTGTGGGCCCAACACACAACTCCTCCTCAACTTCTTTATTTCTCTTATATCAAAAGGACTATTAAATAACTATTTAACATGGGACCCATGTAATTATTTTATTATCAAACATTTCTATTCTAAAATATTTTTAACTTAATAAATTTACTAAAAAAAATTACAATTTATTAATAAAGATGAGCAATAATTAATTAGATTTATTTATATTAATTAATTTCAAAAAAAATTATTTAATTATATTATGGTAATTTTTAAAAATACTTAATTAATTTATAAAATAAATTAGTAAATAATAATTGCATTAATTAAAAATAGGACTACAATAATTTTTAAAAAAAGGAATAATAACCAAGTAAAAGTTCTCCAAAAGAATAAAGTAGGACCAACCACTGCCACATGTAACTTCTCTATTAGCCAAATACCTTCAATTTTATTAGTCCTCCACGGAGAACTACTTCTCCTTCTTAGTCTCTTTTTTCGTACAGGAGAACTACTCCTTCACCTACTTCTCCTTCCAATACTACACTTTTTCTAGGACTACTACTACTTCTTCTCTTACTTCTCCTTCTAACGTGAATGGCCTAAATATCTTGATTGAATTATAACCTCACTTTGGAAGTCGCACACTGTAAAAATCAATTATTTACAGAACTCTACATCTTCTCTGTTCTCTCAATCTTCTAATTTTTTCAATTCCCTACGAATTCTTCATCAATCTCTTTACAAATTCTTCTTTAATTATTCTAAGCTTCTAATCTTCTTCAAATTTTTAGCGATTCTTGGTCTTTGTTTGTAAGTTTTATAAATTTTTTTAGATTTTTTGTTTGTTTTTTGGTTCTTCAATTGAAAAGTTTATCTGTTAGGGTTTTTCTCAATTTAGAATTTATTTTATTTTATTTTGCAATATGCTTTTTGATTTGTTAGAGTTTTGAATCTTTTAATATTTGATTTTTTTGAATTTTTTTGTAAAATGATTTTGAATATGCATCTAATTGTTGATAATTGATAAGTTATTTTTATTTGTTCTTTCAAATATTAAAAACAATATGTAGGTTACGGTTATGATTATTTCGCTTTGTATTTAGGATTTTTTTTAAAATTTCGATTATCATTTATGTTCCAGTTCTTTGGAAATTTGAATTTTCTATTTTTAGTGATTTCAACCGAGTCAATCTAATGTCACCCGACCGAACCTGCATACAAGCTAGTCTGTCGAAAAAATGAATAGATTGGTCGACTTTGGATTAAAATTTTCATTGAATGATCGAGCTCGGTCGATTTGAGAGATGCTCCGAATTCGATCAAATCCGATCCGTGTCTAGACCTAGTGATCCATTTAGTTCCATTTAGGGGCGGAAATAGGGGGTCTTGGGTGGCTAATGGATCCCTCAACTATACCTACCTACCTACCTATATATATATCGTGTTATTAGTAAGGTATTTAAAGTATTTTTTACCTTATGAATATTTAAAAAATAATTATAATAAGTAATTGCAGTATTTTAATTTTATACTAATGATATATTGTACCTATAAATAGTATATTTAATTAAATAAAGATACTTAAATACTTTTTTTTTGGCAAATATTCATTATTAATTAAATAACATTATTTATTTTGCTATAAATTTTTATTCATTAGGAATTATTTGTCATAAATTTATTTTAATTTGTCTTAATTTAAGAATAAAAATATTCGTATTAAAATTTATTCCTATATTATTTAATTTTTTAATACTATGTATAGATTTTATTTAAGTTTATAAATTTAATAAGTATAAATTTTTATTTAAATAAAAATATTATTTATATTGTGAAAGTTTTATTGCTACTTATAAAAAAAGAAAAAGAAAAAGATATTAATTTTGTGGTAATAAATTTCTTAAAATTAAATTCGGATAATGTCATTTTAAATTATTAATATATAATTTATGAACCAGAATATAAAAGTACCATAAATTAAATATAGATTCGTATAATATAATTGTTATATCTTTCTAAAAATTAGTTGTTGCATTAATATCATATTAAAAGGATTTTTTTTTCAATTTTGTCTAATTTATTTGTAATAAATTTATATATTAAATGCAAATTTCTTTATTTTAAAATTTTAACTCTTCTTTAACTTAATTTTGGGTAAAGATCGATTTATATACAAGCTGAGATCAGCCTTTATGGATAACAACTAGAGAACGAAATAAATATATAGGAAATTGCTATTAATTAACGTATTCTTGATAGTTAGTTTACTTTAAAGAAATATAAACAGAAACTCTAAAATCTTGACGCAAATTAATTATTATATTATTAATTAATTAATTAATTAATTTCTTAACTCATAATAGTAGAGATTCATGTTAGGGAAGTTCCAACATTTAACCAACCAAAGGCAAATCAAGAAAACGTCACTAAAAAGTAATTAACAAAGTTCAAATTATTAAGTATATATGAAGATTAACGTCACTAATCCTTATCTTTATAGCATATTCTTTATGATTTTACCATTTTATTATAAAAAATGAATCTTACCATGTTCTCCCTCTCTCTCCCTTTCTACCTAATTAAAAAGCTCAAATGATGTCATTTGTAGTGTTTTATAATGACAAACTAACTTTTAATAATAAAGCAAAATATAAATTAAAGAACATTAATTAAATATTATATATAATTAATTGTAAAATTATGATTGACAAGTAAACTAATTAAAGATTGCCATCTTAATGGTTGTTTTTTTTGAGAAAGGAAATCATTTTATTAAAGAATAATACAAGCGTGCACTTTTTAAAAATAAATTTTAAAATAAAAAATAAATAAAAGAACTCGAAGATGTATATGTATCTAAAAAGCCACCGCTTTTCTTTTTTCTTTGGCATGTTTTATTCAACATTGTTTTTAACTTTTAACGGCTGATTGTTGGTGATTAATCAAATAAAAAAAATTTAAAAAAATGGTGTTAGAAATTTAATAAAAATGTTATTGGCCCAAAGTTTTAGTTGAAAAAAAATTATTTAGCAATTACAATATCTACTGAGTTTTTGACTTGATGAACGAGTTTTAAATCTTTATAAATAGGAAAAAAAATCTAGGGATTGGATGACCTTTGACTAAATCTCTAGGAAGAGAGGGCCACCCTCATTAATAAAGAGTCATCTAAAATAAGAGAGGAAACTGCAATTTAGCATTGATTGACAAGAATATATATAATTAAAAGAGCCGGAAGTTCCAAAGAGAACATAATTTTTGAAAATTGAATAATGAGAAGTTCAATAGGAGAACAGAACTCATATATTAGTTTTTAATGGGTTTTCCTTGCATTAAATCCATTTATATATGTTGTACATATTATAATAAATATATATTTGTTTAATATGTGGCCTTATTATATCACGTACATTCTTATATTATTATGTTTGATAATTTCTCCATGTAATTTTTCACGCTTCGTCATCATGCATAAGCATCATGCATAAGTGGTATCAGAGCCGATAGCTTGGCAAGAATGGATATGATGTTGTGTTTAGGTCCCATGAGTAGTAAAACCCATATGAATGAGCAAAAAGACTTCTAAAATGGCTAGGCCGATGGAGTATTAAGGCTCTTTACCATAAATACCAGAGACTTTCATTCATATAAATAGGAAGGACTTATTGGCAGTCATATCAATTACATTGAATATCTCTCAATGAGAAAGTCTCCTCTATTGAAAAGGAAAGATTTCTTGAATGCATGCCTATACTTACGCCAATTAAGCTAACTATTGAATCATCTTATAAGGTAATTATGACAATTATATAGTATATTATAGCTTTGACAATTATGATAGCTCAAGCATCAATTTGCTCACCAAGAAATGAATGTCATTGATAAGTCTCAGCCTAGTAAACACGTCAACTATTTATAAATTAGTGGAAATTTGTAAAGCGAGATGACTTGATTATCTGCATCCTCCCAAATTGAATGATAAACCATATCAATATGCTTTGTGCGCTCATGATAAACTAGATTAGCTATAATTTGAGCACTTGTTGTCAATGTGGAGAGAAGGAGGATAAGACCAATAGAAACCAAGTGAATAGTCCATGAAGCCACAATCTAAGAACAAGCAGCACACATTACATGATATTCTGACTGATAAGGGATTTAGAGATACGAGCCTACTTCTTGCTCTTCTAAGATATCAAAGAAAGACTCAGGAACTACACCAATCCCATTAATGAACATCGAGTATCTAGACAACCAGCCCAATCAACATCATTAAAAGCTACCAAATCAAGAGAAGAACCAATAAGAAAGATGAACAAGTAGTTGTTCCTCGAAGCTGCTAATAATATATGATGAACAACAACTAAATGAAGATGACGAGGAATGTGCATAAACTAACTAACCTATTGTACAAAAAATGAAATATCAGGGCATGTGATGATAAGATAGTTCAAGCTACCAACCACTTTGAAACATGATAGGATTAGGAAGGAAATCGCCCTCCGCACTCTGATACTATGTTAACCTCGACAGGAGTATCCATAAAGGAGGAATATAGAGACTTACTATAAGGCAATTATGTTGAGTAGATATGTGTTGATTTCAAAATATTCCTAAAGAATTAGTATGTATCTCCAAATCTAAAAAAGAAGAGTTTTACTCAATTTGCATTTAGAGCATATAACAAAAAAAAAAAAAGGAGAAACATGTTCTATAATATCTAGCAAACCAGAGTTCAAAGAAGAGATAAAATAGTTTTTTTTTTTTGAAAAGGATGAAGATTTATTAATCCAAACTCAAAAGAGGAATAATACAAACAGGAGGGTCTATGTACCATTCTCCTATATTCGGAATAGAACGAGTTGCTTGTGCTAGAGAGTGTGCAACCCCATTCGCCGAACGTAACACATGTGAAAACAAGAAATCAACTCTGGTCTCTTGAATCAGAGACTTACAATCAACAATAACAGAATCAAACATTGTCAAGTCTTTCATATCGGAGGAATTAAGAGCTTGTATAACTTGTAAACTATCTGCCTCCACCACAACCCTTGGCCATGAATTACATTTCACCCAACTCAATGCTTCCCTTACTCTCATCGCTTCTGCAATAGCAGGTGAAAACGATCCTGTCAGACGCAGAGTTTTTGCAGCTAAGAATCTTCCTTCATCATCATGCACCACCATACCCACTCCTGTCCATCCTGCATCATTAGTCGTTGCTATATCAACATTAAGCTTGACCCACGAGGGAGAGGGACAACTCCATCTGCTAATCGGTCTCACCCCTCTTAGAGGATTACCCCCAGCTCCTGCAATTTTCTGAGTATCAAGCCACGCATTAAACATATTTGAACCCCGAAACCAGCAAGCACGTGAATTTGGAACTTTACTTTTCCAAATCACCGCGTTCCTTTCCTCCCATATAGACCAGCAAACACAGGCTAATAGTGCAGAATCATTTGGATTGAAGAGAGCTATTGCTCGTATAAGCCACTCTTTGAACGAAGCCACAATAGGAGAAAACCAACCAAGATAGGAAGCTTGCCAAACCTGTTTAGCAAAACTACAATCCACCAATAGATGCTTTACGGACTCCTCCCCAAAATTACATAGAGAACACAACTCAGTAATTGGAATTTGCCTTGTACGCAGAAGCAATTTACATGGCAGAGAATTAGAAGCAGCTCTCCATATAAAATTCCTTATCTTTGGCGCCACTGGGATGGACCACAGTTTTTTCCAGAATTGTTTCTGCTCATTAAAACTATCCGTCTCTATTTCTAGTGTTTGCACTTTATAAGCACTTCTTACAGAGAACTCCCCTTTCTTCTCATGTAACCAATACTGGGAATCAACCTGGCTGCTCCCCCGCAATGGAATTGAAAGAATCAGCAGCTTATCTCTTCGATTGAAAATAGTATCAATAAACTCTACATTCCATCGGCCTTGAAAAATTAAATCAGATACAAAAAAGACTCCAAATCGCACATCAAACTTTGTAGTAATTCTCGGATAACTAGAATCCGGAAGCCAATTATCCAACCATATGGAAATATTCGCACCACTTCCTACTCTCCAAATCAAGCCAGCTTTCAACAAATCTTGGGATTCTCTTATACTGCGCCAAACATAACTAGGATTCGCACCTAACGGAGCATCCAAAAAGGAGCAATCAGGAAAGTACTTTGCTTTGAGGACTTTATATGCAAGAGTAGTAGACTCTCTGAACAAACTCCATCCCAGTTTACCCAACATCGCAATATTGAACTGACGCAATTTCTTAAAGCTCAGGCCCCCAAAATGTTTATGTCTAGAAAGTCTTGCCCAGCTAATCCAATGGATACTTCGATTGGAATTAGCATTGTTTCCCCACCAAAATCTTGCCATCATTTTCTGTAATTCCTCACATATACTTTTTGGTAACAAAAAGAGATTCATGACATAGTTAGGCAAAGATTGGAGTACTGTTTTCACTAATATCTCCTTCCCCGCTTTCGACAGTGCTCTGTTCTTCCAGGAATTAAGACGCTTCCAAACTCTGTCTTTAACAAACTGAAAGACCTCAGTTTTGTTCCTTCCAACCGCCATGGGGAGACCCAAATAATGCCCCAAATTATCATGTTCCTGCACCTGTAACAAAGAACAGAAAACTCTACGGGTTTCTGTACTTACATTTGCACTAAAACAGATTGAAGATTTGTCAAAATTGATGAGCTGGCCTGCTGCTTCTGCATAAACTTGCAGAACATTCTTCAACTCCATAGCTTGAAACTGATCAGCTTTGAAAAAGAAAATGCTGTCATCAGCATAAAATAAGTGAGTAATCTTCGGGGCTCCCCTACAAACCGACACACCTTCTAACCGACCATCATCAACTCTTGCTTGAATTAGACGAGACAACCCTTCCATGCAAAGAATGAACAAGTAAGGAGAAAGCGGATCGCCTTGCCGCAGTCCCCTCCCGGGAACTATGGATTCCGATAACCCACCCTCGTGAAGCACTTTAAATGAAATAGTGGACACACATAGAAGAAGAAGACTCACAAATTTTGCATCAAAACCAAGTTTGACCAACATTGCAGATAAGAAGTGCCATTCCAACCTGTCGTACGCCTTGCTAACATCAATTTTTAACGCAGCATATCCATCCTTCCCTTTCCTCTTACCCCTCATGTAGTGCAAAGTCTCATACGCAACCACTGAATTATCTTGAAATGTTTCTACCGGGCACAAACGCACTTTGAGAAGAAGAAATAATTAATGGCAGAATTATTTTCAGGCGATTAGCCACCATTTTCGAAATGATCTTATAAAAAACCTTACACAACGCAATAGGTCTCAAGTCTCCCATAACTTCGACCTGTTGCTTTTTAGGAATAAGAACAATCGCCGTTTCGTTAATTTCCTGAGGAAAGGAACCTTCCCGTAGGCAAGAAATACAATAGTTAGCAATCTGATCTCCAATAACACTCCAATATTTCTGATAAAACCCAAGGTTAAAACCGTCTAATCCCGGCGATTTGTCTGGCTGCATACTGAAGACTGCTTCCTTCACCTCCTCTTTTGTATAATCCTGCAATAACTCCTGATTCTGCTCTTGAGTTATCAAAGAAGGCACCAAATCGATAATAGCACCATTAGCCCCAGCCTGAGAGGTAAAAATTGCCTTAAAATAATCAGTGATCACCCCCTCCAACCCAGATTCCCAGTCTCGCCAATTCCCCGAACCATCTTTCAAACGATCAATTCTGTTTTTCCGCTGTCTAATAGTTGCTTTCCGATGGAAAAACCTAGTGTTTTGATCTCCCTCCCTCAGCCAAAATTCCTTAGCTCTTTGACGCCAAAAAACCTCACGCTTCTTTAATAATTCTGTAAACCGAATCTTAGCTGAGTGAAACTCTCTACGGCTATCTACATCCCTCTTTCCCCTTAACAGCCCCATCAATTGTTTACAATCACCAATTTCTTTAAGATGAGCCTTCCTTACCTCTTCACCCCACTCCCCTAATCTGAGACTACAAACTTCCAACTTATCCAGAACAGATCGAAGACTAGAATCGTTCCAAATAGACTCAACAATATGTCGACATCCTTGCTCTAGGCACCATGAATTTTCAAATCGGAATAAACGAGGAGATTTGCGTGGTAAAAATAAGCGAACCTGGAGAAAAATAGGAAGATGATCTGATGAACTATAGTCTAATACAGAAGCTCTCGACATCGCAAAACGACAACGCCATGCGTTATTGACTAGAAATCGATCGAGCTTTTCCTCAACCCAGTCTGCACCATCTCTTCCATTGTCCCAAGTAAAGCCATAGCCTGACATACGAAAATCCATAAGCCCAGCTTCTAGAATGGCCTCTCTAAAATCATGAATGAGATAATTAGGCTGTGGATTCCCTCCTCTTTTTTCATTTTGGGCCAAGATAGCATTAAAATCTCCACAACATACCCAAGGTAAAGAATATTGAGAAGCAAGCTCTTTTAATAAAGCCCAAGAAGCACGCCTCTCCTGTCTAATGGGCCTCCCGTAAAAGCTTGTTATTCTCCACCTTCCCAACGAAGCAACATCAACAACAACATCAATATGCCAAAAAGAAGAACTAAGTAAAGACACATTCTGAGCAGATTTCCAAATGAAAGCCAACCCACCACGACGACCATTATTATTTACAGCAAACACGCCATGATAACCCAACAACGTTTTTATTTCATCAGCTTTAAAAACAGAACACTTAGTCTCAACAAGAAAAATATAGTGTGGCCTTTTTTCCCTAACAATCTCTTGTAGGATTTCTATTGCACACGGGTTGCCAAGCCCGCGACAATTCCAGGTTATACAACTCATTGTGTTCGGCGGGTCCTCTCTCCGAGGCCCACCGCTGGTCCATTTTTTGAAATAAAAGAGTCGTTGTTTTCCAAGCCCACCTGGATTTGCCTTTCCTTACCCATTCTTCTTTTCTTTGTCTCATTAATAGTGATTCCTTCCTTACTCATCTCACCATTAATAGAAGATTCAAAATTTAAATCTGCCATAATATCCTCACTTCCCTTATCATGCCCTTTATCATCAGCGTTATTCTCTCCTTCTTTCCCTCCTACATTAACGCCTTCATTCACGCCTGCATTATCTTGGTTACCAAACCCAGCTGATCGGCTAACGCCACCCCCTTTCCACCGTCCACCACCTTCCTTCTCCGGGAACACCCCATCTTCTTCCCTCAACCACCTAGCTACTATAGTAGATTGCCTTCGATAATATTCTGCCCTCATTTCTGGCCCATACTTTCGAACTACTTCCTTTCCTTCAAGCTCAATAAGACTCGGACAAAACTTCTCACCATGTCCAAGGATTCCACAAATATAGCAGAAATTGGGCAGCTTTTCATACACAAAATTAACGAGGAACCATTGACCACCTTTCCTCCTAAGATACTGCTCCTTCCAAAGAGGTTTTTGGACATCAAATTTCACTCTCATACGCATGTAGGAGTTCCATGAACTAGAAAACTGTTTTGTTCCAGTAAAATTGTTCTCGTCACATTCCAAACAAATTCCCATTTCATTACCCAGCCTCTCCACCACATGTGTGGAATTGAAACCCGGCTTCAATCCATGAATCTGAACCCACAAATAAATCGAGAACAAAGGAACATCCATCGGAATGTCATATCCCTCCACCTTTTCGATCAATAAAATCTGATTGTTAAATGTCCAAGGACACATGCTCATGACACGATCTCTATCAACACGATGATAAAATTTAAACAGATACCGCCCTTCAACCAGTTCACGAACTGCCATTCCCATGGAGGGTCTCCAAAGAGAGGCCATGGTTTGTTTCATAAACTGAAACCTAATTGGACGTTCAGTCAAAAATCGACCTACCAGACATAGCGCAAAATCCTCCTCCTCTGCTGCCACCTCATCCTCCTGGAATTCAAATCCCTCGATCTCTTCTCCATTGACTGAAAGAGCAGCCATATCTACTGAGATATTGTCCTCATTATCCGCCATTACCGAACAAAGCAGTAAGAAACGTGAATAGGGAAAAAGATCTTTAAAATAACAACACGAAAAAAAAAACTCTCAGAAAAAGAGACGAAGAAATAATCTCTCAGAGAAGAGAGAAAGGTCCACCCTAATTATACCCCGAAGAGATAAAATAGTAGAGCTTGGATAGTTAGGATTTTAAGGATTTTGATTTAATTGAATCTCAGCTCATCAATGGAGGTGAGAATTATACTATTTATATAATTGCTTAACCAATCAGAGATGCACAACTAGCCAACTATACAACTAAGAAAGAATAATTTTATAATTGTTTGGAATAATTATTGCTAATGTAGAAGGATATTCCCTTGAATTACTTTTGCAACAAGAATAAATAACCAATGCCAATTATAAGCTAATCATCAGTAGCTAGAGTAACAGCTACTTCTCACGTGATTCTCAACATCCTCCCTCAAACTTAGTAGTGTGTAAGGTCTTTCTATCACTCCAAGTTTGTTTCTTAAATTGTGAAAGTTTGACCTTGAGAGTACCTCTATTAATAAATCAGCAATTTTATTTGATGAAGGGACATACCAGAATTTCAGCTTCTTCTCAATTATCTTATCTCTTATGAAATGAATATCTATTTCAATGTGCTTGGTCCTAGCATGGTATACAGGATTGCTTGCAAGTTGATTTGCACTCTGATTATCACACCAAGTAACCTGGATTACTAATAAAGAAAATGATAGTTCCTTAAGAAAAGACTTAAGCCAAGTAATCTCACAAGAAACATATGTTAATACCCTGTTCTCAGACTCTACACTTGATCTAGCAACAACTGGTTGCTTTTTGGAACTCCAAGCTACCAAAGTTGAGCTATTGTAAACATAATACCCAGTAATAGATCTTCTGTCATCTACATTTCATGCCCAATATGCATCTAAGTAGCCAGTTAGAGTATATCTATCACATGGTCTGATATGAAGCCCAAAGTTCTTAGTTCCTTTGAAAACCTCAGCACTCACTTTACTGCCTTCACGTGTTTGGTTATTGGCTAATTTAGAAATTAGCTAAGCCTATTTATAATATAAGCAAAGTCAGGCCTTGTGTGGGTGATGTCATGAATGGCTCCTATGATTCTCCTATGTGCAGTAGCATCTCTAAGAGGTTCTTCATCTTTGGCTCAGAGTTTTTCAAGGGTTGCAAGTGTGGAGCATACATTAAGGCTTTCTATACTACTTTTCTTCAACGGCTCTTTAATGTACTTGGTCTGAGTCAAGTAAATGCATGTTTCATCTCTCACAGCTTCAATCACCAGAAATAAATGCAGTGGACTCAAGTCTTTTAGAGCAAACAATTTGTGAAGCCTTTATATGAAAAGCTTGAGTAAATTCTAATTGTTCCCAGTAACAATTATGTCATCAACATAGATCAAGATACATATCATTTCTCCTTTGTCTTTCAAAATAAATAAGGAAGAATCACACTTTGAATTTATGAAGCCCCATTCTTTTAGTGTGTTCCTAAGTTTTTCAAACAAGGCTTTTGGTGCTTGCTTTAGACCATATAATGGTTTATTTAGCTTACACACAAGATGTTGATTTGTCTTTGGTTCAAAGCCTTCCAATTGCTGCATATACGTAGTTTCTTGCAAGTCTCCATTTAGAAAGGCATTGTTTATATCTAGCTGCCTTATGATCCCATTTTTAGTGATTGCTATAATGAGGATAACCCTGATTGTTGATGCCTTCGCCATAGTGTGCAAAATACAATTACCTTCTTCTTTCCTTAAAGTCTTCCTCAAGTTATGGCTTTTGTCTTCTTTCCTTAATTTTCTCCTCATATTCTTCCTTAATTTCCTCCTTAATTTAAGCAATAATTTTCTCCTTAGATTAGATACTCTCTTATATAAATAAAGGTTGTATATTACTGTAAATTGAATTTATTTTAAGAAATTCATTCTCACATGGTATCAGAGCCACTTATTAGGCATAGGTTATTGGTTTTTTTGGTCAGGTATATTTTTCTTTGTTGTTATTCAAACCAATACTTCATCATTTTTATTTATTTGTTTGGGCCTATCTTTTTACCCATTTGAAAAATGAATGACAATAATAAAATAGAACCAACTTCTGAAGCCCTTATAATAGATAATGTCATTCAAAATTCAGCAAGCGAGTTGCAAAATATCCAGATAGCTTATCGGTTGAATGGAAAAAACTACTTGAAATGGTCTCAATTGGTTCGGATCTTTCTCAAAGGAAAAGAGAAGTTAAGCCACTTATTAGGCACATGTCCAAAAACAGGAGGTCTCAAATTTGATGCATGGGATGAGAAAGAATCTATGGTGATGTCTTGGCTATAGAATTTTACGCTGCGTGAAATAAGTGATACTTGCATGTTTCATGGCACAACTAAAGACATATGGGAGGCTATTAAATAGACTTATTTGAAGGTTCATAAGGTTGCTCAAGTTTATGAAATTAAAATAAAGATCTTAAATGCCAAGCTAGGAAGTTGCTCTATCACGGAATATTCCAACTTTTTAAAGGGTATATGGCAAGAAATAGACTATTACCTCTGTATTTAGATGAAGTGTAGTGAAGATGTTATTATCTTTAAAAGGCTTATTGAAAAGGATAGAGCATATGAATTCCTAGCTAGCTTAAATGTGTAATTTGATGCAGTACGAATATAGATCCTTGGAAAAGAGGAATTACCTTCATTCAATGAAGCAATCGCAATTATTCTATCTGAAGAAGGTAGGAGAGGGGTTATGTTTGAAACACCATTTGTAGAAAGTTCAGCTCTACTGTCCAAAACCATAAAAAATCTAACATACAGCAACACATTAGTGAGGATGGATGTGTAGTTGTCTCTAGAAATGTCAAAGATTGTATATGGTGCACTTTATGCAAAAAGCCCTGCCATACTAGAGAAAAGTGCTCGAAGTTTCATGGTGAACCTCAAAACTTTAAAGGAAGCCAATAAAAAGGAAAGGGACAAGCACATATTGTAGCTTCTAATACTAAGAGTTATAGTTCTCATGATGTTTTTAGCAGTGAAGAAGTATAAACGCTCAAGGGTTTACTGGAAACCCTACAGAAATAAAAACCACAGCCTTCTACAGGTACAAGTGCATTGATATTTTTAGGTATATCTTCTCCCTGCAATCCTATTTCCTTTTCTAGTTCTTATAACACTTCAAATAATATTTTTTCCACCTCTTGGATTGTTTACTCAGGAGCTATTAGTCATATGACCAACGCCTCTCATAAATTTACTTCATATACCCCTTACCCAAGCAATAGAAAAATAATCATAGTTGATGGATCAATTACAACCATAGCTGGCCAAGGAGATGTCTATTTGAATGAATTTCTATGTCTAAAAAACGTTCTCCATATTCCAAAATTATGCACCAAACATTTTTAGAGTGAACCAATTTTCACTGCAACTTATCTTATCAATAGGCTTCCTACAAAAGTTCTTGATTTTAAAAGTCATATGCAAATACTTTCACAGTTTTTTTCCAAGTATACTTTCTTAAATAATTTAACTCTAAGGATTTTTGGATGTGTATCATTTATTCATATACATTCTCAAAACATAAATAAACTTGATCCAAGAGCTCAAAAATGTGTTTTCATTGGTTATTACTCTACTCAAAAGGTTTATAAGTGTCATCATCATCCTACTATAAAGGTATATATATATATATATATATATATACTGATGTTACATTTAATGAACAGGAACCTTACTTTCCAAACCCTTCTTCAATAGAGAAAAAAAAACTTTAAGTATTGATGAGGATAAAGATTTTTTTCTTCTTGAGTTGTCAGATATTAGCCCTATGTTAAAAGTCCTATTGATTCACCTATAATACCTACTCCTATATCTATAGATAAGTTTAAAAATTCTCCAATTTTGCAAAATGAATTACATGGAAACCAAACCCAAAAATCATCATCCATTATAGGTATATTCAAGAAGGATGGAACCATTATCTAGACCTGAGCATGTTCCATCAACTGAATCTACCCTGATTCTATCACTGTAAGTAGTTCCACTATTAATGATTTAGATATTCCTATTGCTATTAGAAAAGGTAAATAGACTTGCACTAAATATCCAATCAATTTATGTGTTCTACAACTCTTTTTCTACTACTTATAGTACATTTTTGGCTAACCTCCAATCCATTCCTATTCCAAAGATATTATCTGAAGCATTCGAAAATAAAAATTGGAAAAGGGCCATGCAGGTTGAGATGGATGCATTTGAGAAGAATAACACTTAGGATCTGTTATGACTACCTAGTGGAAAGAAGCCAGTTAGATACAAATGGGTGTTTACTGTGAAGTATAACTCTGATGGTACCTTAGAACTATATAAGGCAAGGTTGGTTCTAAAGGATATACTCAAACCTATAGTGTTGATTATTTGGAAACATTTACTCCAGTGGCTAAAATGAATACAATCAGAATTTTATTGACTCTAACTGCTCATTACTCTTGGCCACTACAACAGTTTGATGTGCAAAATGCTTTTCTTCATGGCAATCTTGAAGGAAAAATATACATGGAGATCCACCTGACTTTATTTGTTCAACAACCAAAAACATGGTTTGCAAAATGAGAAAGGCATTATATGGACTTGAATAATTTCTATGAGCTTGGTTTGGTAAGTTTACTAAAGTGATGCTTTCGTTAGGCTATAAACAAAGTCAAGGCGATCACACTTTATTTGTAAGGCATTATACTTTAGGGTGAGTGTGTACTTCTTGTATATATAGATGATTTTATAGTTATAGGAGATTATCTTGAGGAAATGGATAACTTGAGGTTGCAGTTACTAAAACAATTTGAGATCAAATAATTTGAAAAACTTAAATATTTCTTTGGTATTGAAGTAGCTCACTCTTAGAAAGGTATTTTCATCTCCCAACACAAATATATGTTAGATCTCTTGAAGGATATTGATATGTTGGGTTGTAAACCTGTGGACACACCTATAAAACAAAATCATAGATTGAAAGATTTTCCGGAAGATATAGTAGTTGATAAAGGGTCTTACCAAAGGCTTATTGGGAGACTCATATATTTATCTCACACTAGGCTTGATATTGCCTATGTCGTTAGTGTTGTAAGTCAATGTATGCATAATCCAAAAGAAACACACCTTAAAGCTATGAATATAATCTTGCAATATGTGAAAGTTTCTCCTGGAAAAGGAATTATGTTTAAAAAGGGAGAATGGTTGATCCTAGGGCGTTATACAAATGAAGATTATGCAAGTTCTCCAGTTGATAGGCGGTCTACTGTGGGATATTACACCTTCTTAGGAGGTACCCTTGTAACTTGGAGAAGCAAGAAGCATAATGTAGTTGCTAGGTCTAGTGCTGAAGCTAAATTTAGAGCTATGTCTCTCGGGATATGTGAACTATTGTGGTTAAAGATCAGACTAAATGATCTTAAAATTAAATATGAAGGCCCTATAAAGCTCTATTTTGATAATAAATCTACCATCAACATTGCTCATAATCTAGTGCAACATGATCGTACAAAACACGTTGAAGTTGATAGGCATTTTACTAAAGAAAAGCTTGATAGTGGTTTGATTTGCACTTCATTTATTTTCACTAATGATCAGCTGCCTGATGTGCTTACTAAAGATTTGACTGGAATAGTATTTCAACGATTGATACGCAAGCTTGGAATGGATGATATCCATTTACTAGCTTGAAGGAAGTGTGAAAAATATAACTACCTTTTTCTTTCCTTAGAGTCTTCCTTAAATTATGGCTTTTGTCTTCTTTCCTTAATTTCCTCCTAAGATTCTTCCTTAATTTCCTCCTTAGATTAGATACTCTCTTGTATAAATAGAGGTTGTATATTGCTATAAATTTAGTTTATTTTAAGAAATTCATTCTCTCACATAGGACTAAATGTTTCTCCATAATCCATGGCTGCATTCTAATGAAATTATTTCGCCACCAATCTTGCCTTATGCCTTTGAAAACTCCCATCTACATTTCTTTTAACTTTAAACACCCATTTATAACCTATCACATTCATTGATGGTGTCCAGGGAACTAGTGTCCAAGTATTGATCTTCTCTAAGGCCTTTAATTCTTCTTCTACGGTTGCCTTCCAAGTATTCGACTTTAAAGCTTCATCTACTGAAGCTAGCTCAATTAATGAGATGGATTTAACGAAATGCATTTGAAAGTCTATTGGATATTGATTAGATTTAAAGATTCTAGCTTTTGATATTGTCACCATTTTATGAATATAAATATTAGTTTTTTGCTCTGTCTGTTCTTGTTGATCAGGTTGATCATTCTCATCAGTCTCTTATAATTGCACCTCTTGTTGCACTTCCTATTGTTTATTATTAAGAATAGCTTCATAATCATAATCTGAAACTTTACCAAAGTCCGAGTTGTGAGGATCAAATCCTCCTTTAATTGATAGCCTCCTTTCATGATCATTTATTTGTATTTCTACAGAATCTGTACTTGAGAATTGTCTAACTGCAATTAGACTAACTAGTTGGTTTTTATCAGTTAAGCTGACACTTTGGACAGGTGGTGTTTTTATATTTTGTGGTGAGGTTATAAGCCAAGAAGGGATAGTTACTATGGTTTGAAATTTTGATTCTCTAGTGTTCAAATAGCCATTTTGGAAAGGGAACTCTTATTCATTAAAGACCACATGCCTAGATATATAGATATTCACTGTTGAACTCAAACACTTAAACACTTTATGTGAGTTGCTATATCCTAAAAATACACACTTAGTTGAGTGATACTAAAATTTATGTGTTTGGTAAGGTCTTAGGCAGGGATAGCAGACACAACCAAAGGTTTTCAATGAATTATAGTTTAGTGTTTTGTGATATGGTTTCTCTAAGGGGCTTTTGTTATCAAAACTTGATATTATAGTCTATTTATTAGAAAGGTTGTTGTTTAGAATGCTTTTGGCCAAAATTTTAGAGGTATCTTGGATTGTGCCAGCTAGGTAATACTAATTTCTACAATGTGTCTATGCATTCTTTTTACTCTCCCATTTTGGACTGAGGTGTATGGACACGAGTATTGAGTTTTAATGCCATTTTATTGTAGTAATTTTGTCATGCTTAGATATTCTTCCCTTATATCAAATTAAATGCATTTAATTTTCTTCTCAAATTGGTTTTCTACCACATTTTTGTATGAAATGAATGTTTCAACTAGATCAGATTTTGATCTTAAGGGATATATCCATAATGAATCCAAAATAAATATTAAAACTGCTCTGATAGCAGTTCAATAGGGGATAAACCCACAACGAAACAAAAATATTTATGTAGAATAAATGAATGCGATAATAAAAAAATAAAAAAATAAATAAAGTAAATTGAGAAACACGTAGCATTTTCTAAATTCGGTGTAAAGCCTATGTTCTTAGGCAAAGGGAGATCAAAATCCAAAAATAAACTGAAATAGTACAAATTTAGTGAAATAACACTCACAATCCAAAACTCAATTACAGCCAATGCACTTACTTAAATGTGGAGCTCTCAAATTCAAGAGAAAAAAAAATACTTGAATAAATTATCACAACTCTCTCTCTCTCTCTCTCTAGCTCACACCACTCCAATACAAATTTACATAATGAGTTGCATATGTATATATGAAGAGAATTGGGGTCGGCAAAAGATTTGCTTCTTAATGAAGCATATGGAATTTCTATCAACAAAATTTGCATTTGTTGACCAATAATTGTCATCATTTTTAGCCAATGATTGGCTAAAAATTGTTAACAAACTCTGTAATAGTTGGTTAAAATTGCCAACAAAATCTAATTAGTTCATTTTGTCAAAGATTGCCAATGTATACCAAATGAAATTTAAGTCAAGGTAGAGGTTTGTCAATATGCCTTGAATTTCATTTAGTCCAAATTAATAATATTTAACAAAATGAGCTAATTAGATTTTATTGACAATTTTAGTCGACCATTGAAGATTTTATTGATAATTTTCAGCTAACCATTGGCTAAAAATATTAACAATTATTGGCCAACAAATACAAATTTTATTGACAAAAATTTCATATGCTTCATTAAGAAGTAAATCTTTTATCGACCAATTATATATATATATATACAAATGCAGCTAGTTTTGTAAATTGGTATTGGAATGGTGTGAGCTAAAGAGAGAGTTGTAATAATTTATTCAAGTTTTTTTTTTCTCTTGAATTTGAGAGCTCCTCACTTAGGTAAGTGTATTAGGTGTAATTGAGTTTTGTGTTATAAGTGTTATTTCTCTAAATTTATACCATTTTCAGTTTATTAGTAAATTTTGATATCCCTTTACCCGAGGACAAATGCTTTATGCCAAACCTCGTTAAATTTTGTGTTTCTTGATTTACTTTATTTTCTTGATTATTTTATCACTGTATTCATTTATTCTACATAAATATTTTTGTTTCGCTGTGAGTTTATTTCCAACAAATAGTTTTTGGAGGGTCCCACTCATGCAACATCTATTAAAAAAAAGAGAAAAAAAAGATATTTTTTTGCAAGTTGTCTCACTGCCAAAGCAAAAGGACATCAACCAAAGAAATTTGTAAATTTGCAAAAAGATAGCTTGCAACCACGTTGTTTAACGGTGATAAAGGTGAGAATGACTATAAATAGACCTTCCCCCTCAATTCAAAATAATAGTAGGAAAGAAAGCAAAAGAAAATATAGAGAGAGAAAAAAATTTTGTGATTAAAAAAAATAGTGATACTTTATTTTAGAGTATTTGGAAAATACTTACCTCTATTTTAAATTTATCTCAATTATGAATATTGGGCTTTTAGAATATTTTTCTAAAAATGTCTTTCCCTTGTAAACTTATTATTTATTAGTGAAGAGGTTATTCAGAGTTTGGCCCGTGAACAAAGCATAAATAAAAAAGATGAACCACATTAAATATTAGTATTTTTTATTGATTATTTTTATTTTAGTCATATTATTTATTGTCAACCCGGTGTATCATAAATTTTTTGAATTTTTTTTTCCAAAAATGATTAAGGGTCCCACTCAAGTGGTGGGACCCGTAACATTTACTAAAAAAGAAAAAAGAGAGAGAGAATTTTTGCAAGTTGTCCCACAACCAAAGAAAAAGGATACCAACCAAAAAAATTATAAATTTGTAAAGAGATAGCTTGCAACTGTGTTGTTTACGCGGTGATGGTCAATTCAAAATAACAATACAAAAGAAATATATATATATATATAAAGAGAAAAAAAATTATTTATGAGTATTTTTGTGTGGGTAATAAAATAGTAAGGCTTTATTTTAGGGTGTTTAAAAAATATTTATCTCTATTTTAGATTTATCTCAATTATGAATGTTGTGTTTCTAGAATATTTTTTTAAAAAAGTCTCTCTCTTATAAACATATTATTTATTAATGGGAAAAATTATTCGGAGTTTGGTCCATAAACATAGCCTAAATAAAAAAGGATAAACTACGTTAATTGTTGATTATTTTTATTTTGCTCGTATTTTATTTGTTTGTTATCAATTTGCCTTGAGCCCGCTTATCTCACTGCACCACAAATTTTAAAATATATATTTTTTATTTTTCAACAACTAATATCAGAGCATGGTCAGTTATTGTATGTGCAATTTGAAATGGAAGAATCAAATAATATGTTTAAATTGACTTCATCAAATTATGCTATTTGAAAGCCTAGAATGAAAGATCTTTTGTTCTATAAGGATCTTTATGATTCTATTGAAGGTGAAATGGGCAAACCAGTAAATAAATCCGACAATGAATAGGAGAAAATAAATAGAAAAACTGTAGGTATAATCAGACAATGAATAGATAATAGTATATGTCATCATGTAACTCAAGAAAAAAAATACCAAGGCTGTATGAAAAATAAATTCCCATAAAATAAGATTTTTCTTGTTAGATGGATGGCTAAAATTGTCAATAAAATCTAATGAATAGCTCATTTTATCAAAGATTATTAACTTGGACCAAATGAAATTCATACAAAAAAAAATTTTAATACTTATAAAGCATATGGTTTTAATACTATAAGGACAGGTAATTCAAACAAGTCAAAGATAATGAGATCAATGATATGTGAAATAAAACTAATGCAATATTTAGCTCTAATTTGTTTTGAAAGAAATGAATGGAAAAGAAGAGAATAGAAATTTTATTTTCCTCATTTCTTTTATTCAAATAATAATAAGAGGGAGAAAGTTGGAGAAAGGTGTTGGTTATTACCAACCATTGTTATATTTCTTTTACTAATTAAAAAAAAACTAGTTAAAAATGATTGTTGACCTAATTAAGTTAGGCCAACAACCACATGGGAAGGCTTATATATATGGCCTTCCCCTTCCTCTTCTAACATACCAAGGAGAGAAGCAAGAGTGAGGAAAAGCTTGTGAGAAGTGTATGCCAAAGCAAAATTGCTTTGATGAGTTAAGTAAAAATTGAGAGAGAGAATTATTTGGGGAGTGATAAAATAGTGAAGTAGTTTAATTTTTGAGGTATTTGGGAAATACTGGAGTGCTACTATTTTGGAATAATCTCAATTGTAATTATTATACCTCTAGAAATTTTTCTAGAGAAGTCTCTCTTGTAATTATACTATTTTTAATGGTGGAATAATATTTTTTAGAGTTAGGCCCGTAAACGTAGCTCAAATTAAAAGGGTAAACCACATTAAATCTGATGTGCCATTTTATCTCAATTTTATAGCTATTATCAAGTATAGTTATTTTGTTATATTATGTTATTAATTATCCAAGTAAAATTTTATATAAGGAGACTGAGTTTTAAGTGTGACAGTCTGTGAGCCCTCCAGCCTTTCTTGAAAATTTTTCTCGGTATTTATTTTTAGTACAATATTTCATATATTATTTACTTGTATAATAGCAAGCAATTTGTGTGTTATTAACACCCGCTGTACTTCAACTAGTATCAGAGCTTTTAGTTCAAAGAGATGGAGACAAAGATGAGCAAAACGATAAACTTAAATGGTACAAATTATCACATCTGGAAATCCAAGATGAAGGATCTCCTATTTGTGATCAAGATGTATTTATCGGTGTTTAGTACGAGTAAACCCGATGACAAGATAGATGAAGAATGAAAATTTGAGCACGATCAAGTATGTGATTTTTTCCGGTAATTTGTTAAAGATAATGTGTATAACCATATCTGTAGTGAGACTGATGCAAAGCCATTATGAAAAAAGCTTAAAGAATTGTATGCTTCAATGACCGGCAATAATAAATTATTTTATCTCATAAAATTAATGCAGTTGAGATACAGAGAGAGTAATTTGATTGCATTTATTGCAGATCGCTTGAACGAGTTTCAAGGAATTGTAGATTGGTTGTGAGATATGGGTGTCACCTTTGATGATGAGGTGCTTACTCTGATGGTTCTTACTTCATTGCCAGAGTCTTGGGAGACTCTGAAGATCTCATTAACAAATTCTACTCCCAAAGGTGTTGTTAAAATGGAATTAGTAAAAAGTGGCATCTTAAATGAAGAGATAAGAAGGCGCTCACAAGGTGCTTCCTCTTCACAATTTGATATTCTGGCTACAACCACAAAGGGGAGAAGCTAGAGTAGAGGCTCAAATAATGGAGATAAAAGTAGAAATATTAGTTGTGGTAAATCTAATAAATTTGCTAATGTTGAATGTCATCATTGTCATAAGAAAGGGCATATCAAGAAATATTGTTGGAAATGAAAAAATGGTAAAGGGAAAGATAAAAAGAAAGTTGATAGCGATGATGAGAGAATTGCCGCTACAACTGAACATGTATTTCTTCTAATTTACAATGATGATACGGTCAACATGGTTGATCATGAGACTAGTTGGGTGATTGATACGGGTGCCTCTATTCATGCTATAGCTAAAAGGGAGTTCTTTTTCACTTATATACCAGGTGACTTTGGGACAGTTAAAATGGACAATAATGATAGTGCTAAGATTATTAGTGTTGGTGATATTTACTTAGAGGCCAACAATGGCACTAGACTTATTAAAAGATGTGAAACATGTTCCTAATATCATGCTTAATCTAACTTTTGCTGGAAAGCTTGATGTTGAAGAATACTGTAATACCTTCCAGAATGGCCAGTGGAAACTCACCAAAAGTTCTCTTGGTGTGGCCCGAGGCAAGAAATTCTCTATTATTTATCTAATGCAAGCTAAAATCTTTAAGAGTATAGTTAATGCAGTAGAGAAAGACGATGCAGCTGAGATCTGACATAAAAGGCTCAGTCACATGAGTGAAAAAGGAATGTCAATGTTGGTCAGGAAGAAGAATATATCTGGTTTGAGTAGTGTATATTTAAACAAATGTATCGATTGCTTAGTAGGGAAGCAAAATAAAGTTACTTCCTAGAATTATGTCCATTATGAAAAGAAGCCAGAGATATTATAGTTAATACACTCTGATATTTATGGTACTTTTAAAATTAGATCACTTGGTGGGTCCTCCTATTTCATGACTTTTATTGATGATTATTCAAGAAAACTGTGGGTTTATACCTTAAAGAATAAAGATCAAGTTATAAAGGTATTTAAATAGTTTTATGCCCCAATTGAAAGAGAAACGGAAAAGAAATTAAAGCATATCAAGTCAGATAATGGGGGTGAGTATAGTAGATCACTTTAGAGATATTGCAAAGAGCAGGGCATTCGACACAAGTTGATACCGCCTAAAACTCCTCAGTTAAATAGTGTAGCTAAGATGATGAATAAGACTCTCATTGAGAGACTTAGATATTTGCTATCACATGCAAAATTGTCAAAGTCATTTTGGCCAAAAGCATTGAATGTCGCAGTTCAGATATTGAATCTTTAACCGTATGTTCTTTTGAAGTTTGATATTCTAGAAACAGTGTAGTATGGAAGAGATGTCTCTTATGATCACTTAAAAGTTTTTGGGTTCAAGGCATTTGTGCACATACCAAAGGATAAGTGATTGAAGCTAGATGCTAAAACACGACAGTGTGGGCTTATTGGATATGGTCAAGATGAGCTTGACTATCGATTCTATGATCCAGATCAGAAGAATCTTATTAAAAGTCGTGATGCAGTATTCATTGAAAATGAGACCATCAAAGATATTGAGAAGGCCCAAAAGAATATTTCTAGTTTTGATGGCAGTTCAACAAATTATGAGTTAGTTCCTCCAAAAGCAGTGCCAAGGCAGAGTGAAGATGAAATTGAAGATGGCCAGCAGAATACTGATGATGATAATGCTCCTATCCAAAATCAACCAAATGAAGATTCTGATGAAGATGATTTTCAGCCACCAGTACCATATACAACTCAAGACCCATTGAGAAGATCTACTAGAGTCAGACAGTCTTCGACTAGATACTCCAATGACTAGTATGTGTTACTCACTAATGGAGGAGAACCTGAGAATTTTTAAGAAGCCATGGAAGATGAACATAAGAAGAAATGGATTGAAGCCATACAAGATGAGTTGAAATTCTTGTATGAGAATAAAATATTTGAGCTTGTGAAGTTGCCAATAGGCAAGAGGTCTTTGAAGAATAAATGGGTGTTTAGGATAAAGCATGAAGAACACAGTTTTCAGTCATGATTCAAAGCCAGATTAGTTGTTAAAGGATTCAGCCAATGGAAATAGATTGACTTTGATGAGTTCTTTTCACCAGTGGTGAAAATATCATCCATTCATACATTGTTGGGATTAGCTGTAAGTCTTGACTTGAAAATTGAGTAGATGGATGTAAAGAATGTCTTTCTTCATGGTGATTTGGAGAAAGAGATATATATGGAGCAACCAGAGAGTTTTGAAGAAAAAGGAAAAGAGGACTATGTTTGCAAGTTAAAGAAAAGCTTATACGGCTTGAAGCAAGCACAAAGACAGTGGTACAAAAAGTTTAAATCAGTTATGGGGAGCAAGGTTATAGGAAGACCACTTCAGATCATTGTATATTTGTAAAGAAATTCTCTAATGATGATTTTATTATACTGTTACTCTATGTGGATGACATGTTAATTATTAGCCAAAATATTTTCAGAATTAACAATCTGAAGAAGCAGTTGAGCAAGTCTTTTGCAATGAAAGACTTGGGGCCAGTGGCACAAATTCTTAGCATGAAGATAATTAGAGATAGGAGCACCAAGAAATTGTGGTTATCACAAGAGAAGTTTATTGAGAAAGTACTTCAAAGGTTCAATATGGATAAGGCTAAAATGGTTAGTTGTCCTCTTGCTAATCATTTTAGATTGAGTTCAAAATAATGTCCTTCCATAGAAAAAGAGAAAGAAGAGATGGACAGAGTTCCATATACCTCAGCAGTTGAGAGTTTAATGTATGTCATGGTGTGTACACGGCCAGATATTACTCACTCAATAGTAATAGTGACTTGATTCCTTTTAAATCCTGGTAAGGAACATTTGGCTGCAGTTAAATAAATTTTGAGATATCTTTATGGAACCTCCAAAATATGTTTATGTTTTGGAGATGAAAAACTTATATTAGCTGGCTACACAGATGCAGATATGGCAAACGATGTTGACTCGAGAAAGTCTACATTACGTTATTTGATTTTATTTGTAAGGGGAGTTGTATCATGGCAGTCAAGGCTACAAAAATATATTGCTCTCTCAACAACTGAAGCGGAATTCATTGCTGCAACTGAAGCATGCAAAGAGATCATGTGGATGAATAAATTTTTAGAAGAACTTGGTTTCAGCAAGACAGATATTCACTCTATTGTGATAGTCAGAGTGTCATTCATCTTGAAAAGAGTTCCTCCTTCCATTCTAGATCAAAACATATTGATGTTAGATACCTCTGGATTAGAGATGTGTTAGAGACGAATTGTTTACAATTTGAAAAGATTCATACTGAAGAGAATGGTGTAGACATGTTAATAAAACTTTTTGCAAAAGAAAAGTTTGAGTTCTGTCGATCATTTGCAGGAATGACAGTTAATTTATATGGTTGGTAAAGGGAGAATTATTGGTCATTACCAACTATTGTTGTATTTCTTTGACTAATTAAAAAAAACTAGTTAAAAATGGTTGTTGGCCTAATTAAGTTAGGCCGACAACCACATGGAAAGGCCTATATATATGGCCTTTCCCTTCCTCTTCTAACACACCAAGGAGAGAAGCAAGAGTGAGAGAAAGCTTGTGAGAAGTGTAAGTAAAAGAAAAATTACTTTGATGAGTTAAGTAAAAATTAAGAGAGAGAATTATTTGAGGAGTGGCAAAATAGTGAAGTAATTTAATTTTGGGGGTGTTTGGAAAATACTTGAGTGTCACTATTTTGGAATAATCTCAATTATAATTATTGTTACTTTAAAAAAAATTTTAGAGAAGTCTCTCTTGTAATCCTAATATTTTTGAATAGTGGAAGAATATTTTTCGGAGTTAGGCCAGTGGGCGTAGCTCAAATTAAAAGGGTGAACCACGTTAAATCTAGTATATCATTTTGTCTCAATTTTATAATTATTATTAAGTGTAGTTATTATGTGACCCCTCCAGTCTTTCCTGAAAATTTTTCTTGGTATTTATTTTTAATATAATATTTTATATACTATTTACTTATATAATAACAAAGCAATTTATATGTTATTAGCACCCACTGCACTTCAAAAGGAATGAAGATAACTTCCTCGAATTTCCCTTTAATCTTCTAAAACCTTTCCTCACTAATTTAGAAAGAAAAAAGGGAAAATAAAAAGGTTTGTAGCTTAGGAAGTTACTAGTTTATCCTTTATTAATTTAAAATAATAAGCGTGTATGGTAAAAATAAATTTTATTTTATTTCCTATTTTAATTAAATAACCAAACAAAAGAAATAAAATATAAATTCTACTTTTTTTTTCCTCTTTTATTATTCGTTTTCTATTGTACTAAAATCCAAACAAAGGCTTAAAGTAATGAAGCATAAAAATTAGAGGGTAGACTACAATTAGAGAGAATTATAAAAAATTACTTTGCTAGGTAATTCTGATGTTTTCTACATTTTATTAGTTCAAGTTCAAGGGGAAACTTGAGTAATATTATGGTTATTTTCTTTTGTTATAGTGAATTTATTCAAAGTTTAATATATGATTTTTCCCTCAAGTTAAAAAGAGTTTTTCACATAAAATTAATATATTTTTGGCTTCATTGTTTTCTTACATTTTAAATATTATTTGGTTAGTTTGTATTAATTAATTCTAAGTTGTAGAAAAATAAAATTTATTTTTTAAAACCTAAGAAGTGTTAATGCTCTTTACTATTAAATACTCAAGATTTCGCTCATATAAATGAAAAACTTATAAATTTATTAGCTTAATATTTAGTATATATGGAAACCGGTGCGGGTTGCCCAGCCTAGTCCATTTTAGGCCTGGTACGATACAACTCAAGTGTTAAATATCACTAATCTTATTTAGCACGCTCAAATATTTTAAATTAGGATTGTTTAAGGTATTTAGTCTATTAGACCGCTCAGCATAACACGACAAGTGGCCCGATAGGACACAGTTTGTTAGACTAAACAAATATATTATGCATTTATACTTATTTGAACAAAATTATGCATATAATTTTTGCAATTAACAATAAATAGCTAATTAATTAATGATAAAGTAATATATTCAATGAGTATTATTTTTTTATCAAATAACTAATATTATATTCAGTTTTAAATTAAAAAAATATATTAAAATAATCATTATTAAGCTAATAATTTTTCATCATATTTTAGATTGTGATATTCTAAATAAAATCATATTTTTAATTTTAAATTAAATTTATTTTAATATTTAAGTAATAAAATTTTTTAAACAATTTAATCTCTTAAAATTTTTCAAATTTGTTTGTATTTTTTATTTAGGTTATATATATAAATTAAATTATTAATTTATAAATTAAAATTTTTATATAACTTTAAATAGGTCAAGCATAAAATTAACAGTAAAATTCATTTAAAAAAATTAGACTAACTCATATATTGACACAATATGATATGATTTAGTACGGTATGGTATAATTATATAAGAGCCAATGCATCATACTGGACTATTTCTTTTTAAGTTTTAACATAATTCAATACAACACGACTAATTTTTTTAATATGTACGACACAACATAAAAAAATTATAAATATGATGAATTTAGATCGGACTAGCATGACACTAACTAATCACCATATTTAATATTGATATTTGAACAGAAATATATGTTACATCTTACAAGAATGTTCTCACACCAACTTCATTAAGGAAAATCTATCAAATAAATGCATTACCTTACCCCCTACAAAATAAATTCTAAATAAAAGAACAAAAATACTATATGGATCAAATTGATCCGGATCAAAAGTATTTTAAAAATTAATTATATTAGAGAAATAATTATTCTAATATTGTATTTATTGTATTAAAATAATTATTTCTCTAATACAATTAATAAAAAAATACTTTTTATACGGATCAATTAAATCCATTTAGCATTACTCGTAAAAAAAAAATTTATCATTAAAAAAAGGTTTACACAATGGAATTGGTGAGGTCTCAGCTTGGGATATCTTTGCTTATGTCATGTAAAAATATTTTTTTTTGAGATAATGTCATATATACTTTATTAATGTTTAATTAATTAATTAATAATTTTTTAATGTGTGTTTTGAGAGCACATGTTAAAAGGCATTAAATACTTTACTTTTATTGGAATTCATATTATTTTTATTAAAATTTATTACAATTACTTTTTTTAAGTGATTAATAAATAAATTACATATAAAAGTGATTACGATAAATTTTAATAAAAAAAAATTTCAATAAAAAAATATAATATTTACTGCTCTTTAACATATATCTTGAGAGCAAACGTTAAAAAAAAATTTAATTAATTTTTATGTTTAATCGTCCTTAATGGATGTGCGTCATGTTTCACCGTTATCTCCCAACTGGGGACTAGTTTATTAGACTCAAATTAATTTTTTTTAATTTCATATATTATATTATTCATTTATATTAAAATTAAACAAATTAAAGAGTAATTTTTTACTTTAATCAATGTAATGAAAAGAAAAAATAATTCTTAATTAAATTATCATTTTTGAAATAATGCTATTTTCCTATTTGAATTTGTTGGATAATAATAATGAAAAAAAAATGATATATGAGATTTAACTTGCATGAAATTTTTTTAAAAAAAATAGCTATCAAAGGACAATATTACCCTTGGAACTTTACCTCTATGTTGGAAAATAGAACGAGACGAAAACTTTACTAGTCAACACGAAAATAGAATGACACGAATAAAAAATTAATAAAATGACTTTACATAAATTTAACTTTTAAAAATATAATTTCTAAAACAACCAGGTTGTATATTTTTATTTTATGTGTATAATATATGTTAAATTCTTAAATTTTTATTTTAACTATAATTAGTCTTGGACATGCGTTTTGGTCATATATTTAATTTATATTTTCTTAATATCTTTTTAATAGACACTGGCTATTATTATTATATTTTAAATAGTAATTTTTCATAATTTTAAATATAATATAAAAAAGTGAATTTATTATATGCAAATCAGTTAATAAATAAATAAAATGATATATATTAGTTTATATAATGAGACATGAGACCTATATTAACATAATCTTGTGAAACAAATTAATGAGATAATTTTTTGTAAAATTTTTTAAATTACTCTTAAGATTGAATTTTTTATATATACAAATTTTATATGTCAAATATTTATTAAAAATATCATTGTCTACTTAACAAATAAAATTTGAAAAAAATCCTTTTATTAGAGTTTATATAATTTCCATGGTAATTAAAAAATTGCAAATTTATAAATAATTTTAGATTGTAATCAGTAAATTTGTTATTAGATGTACTTTTATTTAAAAAATATATATTAACTGTAAATATTTTGATTTTTAAAATAAAATAATAAAAATTTTAAAAATTAAAGGATAAGTAAAATATATTAAATACATAAATTTGAAAAGAACATTAAAAGCCCACGTCGGATAATAAAAAAGAAAATTACATGATTTGCTCTTATTTAAAATTCACTTCGCAATTTTATCCTTGTTATTTTTTTTATATTTTATGCTCATTTTTTTAGTTATAATTTTTGTTCAATTTTTTTACTGTACAACTTTACGTTTTCCTTTCACGGCATTTGTATTCTTCAATTTATTATAAATTTTTTTCTCTCATTTTCATTCTCTTTTGATTTTTGTTCACTATTGCTTCATCTTTCTCTTCTTATTCATTTTTCTCTTTGTTACATATCTAATTTCTTCTTCTTTGTCTCTTCTTTTTCTCTCTCTTATTTTTTGTTTGTTGTTTATGTGCATGATGTTGAAGCTTCATTTGTTATAGATCTAATTTCATTGAAGATGTTTGTTAGTTTGCCTGAAGGTTTTAACAAGAATTGGTGAAGTTTTTTTTTAGTAGATTTCAATTTAAGGCGTTGTATTTTTTAGTGTATTAAATTGATTTTATTATTTTTTTTGTTTTATTTTTGTGTGTTCTTCAATTGTAATCTTTCTCTCTTTTTTCAATTGAAATAAATTTTAGATGTGTGATAAAATGCTTCAAATTTTTTTTTCTTATTTTTATAAATTTTTTATTTTTCTTTCTTAATTTATATTTTTTGAATGAGTACATTATTTTCTTTTAAATTTTTATTTATTTGTTTATTTTTTTTATATTATCTGTTATATATGAATATTGTTTATGTTAAAGGTTATAATATAAAATATCTAGTGAATATGTACATCTAAAGAAGATCTATTGACCATTTACGTAATATCTATAGAATATCTACCAGTTAATTAAAAGTTTATAGTGATTGTAATATAATATCTATGGAACATATACCGAATATCTGTCAACTATTTATTGAACATCTACATAACGTCTACAAGTTAATTAAAAATATATAATAGTTAGAGTACAATATTTATGCAATATTTATATAATATTTACACTATAATTAAGATTATATATACTATAATTAAGAATTTAAATACGTTGTAACTCAAAATATATACAACATCTATGATATAACTTAACATCAATGCAACATTTATGATGTAACTTAATATCTATATAATATATATGTTGTAATTGAGCAATTATGTAATATCTATGCAATATTTACGGGTTGATTAAAAATTAAAATGCAATATCTATGTAATATCTAAGCAGCATCTACGATGTAATTTATCCACCAAATATCTATGTAATATATATATACACATAATATTTATATTTTTTGTTAATATTTACATAATATTTATACTTTTTGCTGATATATTTTAAAGAAAATTGTAGATATATTATCTTAATTTTTTCCAATTTTCTGTTGTTTTTGTTGAAAAAGATAATAAAGATTAAGCAATTAAAGATGAAGATGAAGATTTAACAAAGAAGATGATGAAGATTAAAAAATTGAAAATGAAGATAAAGATTTAATGAAAAAGATGCTGAAAATTTATTTTTTAATTTTATTTTTCTTGAGTTATTGCTCTTGATTTCTTCATTTTTTTTAATTAATTTTGAGCTTCAATTTTAATAGAAGTGTTAGTTTTGCCATATATTAGTTAATTTAGAAGCAACTTTTTAGATTTGTGATTATTTGTCTGTTGCCGTATTTTTGTAATAATTTTTTTTTAGTTAGTTTTATAGAAGCCCATAATAAAAATCATGGGGGCGCGCATACACGTGACATGCGTAACATGTTTGTATAAAAAAAATCCCAACCACTTTTTTTTTTTTAAATAACATTTGTATTTCCTTATTTTATTTAAATTTTCTTATTTTCTTCCTTTAAAAAAATAATATGAAAAGAGAAAAAATCACACTTTCTTATAATTTCGGGAGGAGCCTACAAAACACACTGAATACACCGTAATTTATTAATAACCCTTATTATAAACATAAAATATAATTTTTTTATTATTAAACCTTACAGGAAGACTTTAATACCCTTTTGTATTATTATAATCAATTTTGATATACACCCCACTATTAACTATTTTTTAAAAATTCACAAGCAAAAGAAGAAATTCACACTCTTCTCTCTTGAAACAAAGGAAGAACCATCTCAAAGACTAAGTAGCAAAAGAAGAAAATTGAGAAGAAGCACACCTTCCCTCGCTCTCGAGATTCCGGTGGCAAAAGAAGAGCTTGCATGGTGAATTCTTTTTTTGAATGATCGAGAATCCATCAAAAGAGAAGTTGTGAGGAGAATTCATCAAATGATTAAATGGCTGAAGAGCTTAATGTTTAGTAATTGGTTAGTGAACATAATATTTTATTTGGTAAGATAGTGATAAAAAAATGATTTTTGTTCAATGAGATAAAACGGCAGAAAATTGATATTATATTACCCTTAGCAAAATAATAAAATATATTTAACAAACCAAAGCCAAAATTTAGTTTTAATTCATCGAATTAAAATTGAACTTTTACTTTTGTTTAGTCATATTTTGATGAATTGCCTAAGATATTCAATAATATGTAATTAAATATATTTAATTATTCAATCAACTTGGGCCAAATTAGTCCAATACCGAAAGCACTTAACCTTATTTGTATGATTTTAAACTAATAAATATTTACTTTAAACTCTTCATACTCATAATTTATATCTTTTTTTATATCTTAACTTTAAACATTAAAGGAGTGTGAAATAATTAGAGTAGGAGGGAAAAAATTATTTAAAAGTTAGAAAAGTAAAAAATGATAGAAGTAAAATAGATTAAAGGGCTTTTAGGGTTCAACATAGGGTGTGTATAGTAATTTAAGTGAATGGCATAAATATAAATGATAACATTATAAATATTATAATTCAATATATCCTTTAATCTAATTTTACTTAGGATATTTAAGAAAAAATAAATTAAAAATATATTTAATATTTTTATGAGGTATAAATATCTTCGCTCTTTAATGTATTTTTTTCATATGAAACATAAATTGATATATTTATTCAGTTTATTGCATATAATTTCAAAAAAAAATCCCAAAACAAATATAAGATCTATTACTTCAATTTTTATGCAATCAAACAATTTATTAGAATAAAAATGTAAATTAACTAATATAAAATATTTATTTGAAAAAAAGTACCACCTTTAAATAGATAATATTTAAAAACAGAGGAATTGATTGAATTTTACTAAATCTTACCATATAATTGTATTTTTTTTATTTAAAGAAAGAGAAGATAAGAAATGTCTTGTATGTATGTTGTCAATGATGTTCCATAAGCATGGGTTGGTAGAAGGTATTTTTCCAATACAGTGTTTATGTACAGTAGATGGATAGAAACTTGGACGCTTGCCTCTGCCTACACAATGGCCAAATAAACTTCATCAACGTAACATGACCCAAAATCATAAGAGAATTTTTTTCTATATAAAAAAATTATTTTTTCTTTAAAATTGTATTTATACTGTACTTTTTTATTTACGAAAATATTATTTTTTATATTTTTATAATATATACTAAAAATATATTTAATATTTACTCAACATACATCAAAATATATTGTATATTTATAATTTTTATTTGCGTAGAATTTTTATAAAAAATTTTATTTGTATGGTATTTTTATAATTCTTCTTTTTTTAATTATTTTTGTAAATTTCTCTGAAAAAATACATTGGAGAAAATTGATTTATGGAGCAAGAAGATTCTAATAAAAATAATAGGATTTATTTCAATTCATGGGGGCGCCATTTGCGTTTGTGCGACCTTTTTAGATAGGACAGTGAAAATCAAGAAATTTAATGAAAAGCTACACCAAAAAAAAAGATGATTAGATATATATAAAAGTAGGTCGGTTGATATGTATAATCCCATGACTTTTACACATATATATACACAAACACAATTATTTACCCATCCCATCATTTCATCTCAATAAGAATCCACAAATAATCATTTCACATAATCTCTCATTCTTTTTATCTTTTCAATTTTTTTAGCTAAACGGCGTTACTCAAAATCATTAATTAAAATAGAGTAATAAACATGTGCAATTTGTATACATTATTTCCCAAAAAATTATATGGTTAGTTTTTTTTTTAATCATAAACAAAGAAAAATTATTAAATGGTGAAGAACATTACAAGGAGTCTTGGCAAACCAAGACTAGAACTACCATAAATCAACAATCTACTCTCAAAATTAACAAGCTTAATATCAAATAATATCCCCTTACAAATCAACGGCCAAAATTCAGAGCATAAGCCTATCAAATTATCAGATTTGAGAAAAAAATACAAATACAAACCAACAGCCTCTTACATCCTCAGTTAACAAAGGAGATGAGGAAAAAAGTAGTCAAGAAATTTAAACCAAAGACTAATGAAGAACAAGTTCAAATAGGTCAAAGCAAGTGAGCTGGAGGGAGGAGTCATGGATCTTCACCATTTAGTCTGAAAGCCTAAGCAACGACCAAACAAGTATTAGGGGGAAAACGCAAACAATAGCTTGTGAAGGCCAACAGGAGGATTGTTTCTCAACTGTAAGTAAAAGGGTCACCGATAGACTTGGATCCTAATGCTGACTCTACAAGCACTGGAACAAATAATATTTTGAAGAACTATATATTTTTCCACAGATAATAGTAATTAATATGAAATTAAAGCATTTGATATGATGTGAAAATCATGTCTGCCTTTATATATTTTTATAATTTTTATGTCAATTAAGTTAGTATTTAAAAATATAATGTAATTGTAAAATTAATAATAATAATAATATTTTCATATCAAAATTATAAATTATCAAATTAATATAAATAAATAAATGAAGAATGAGCACTGCCTCTGCCCTCACAGTCATATGACTCAGCAACGTTCACTTTTGTTTTCTTATTAGTTTAATCAATTTTTTTAAAAGAAAAATCCCCATGCGAGAAAAAAAAATTAATTTTTATTATCCATTTTGTTCTGCTTTTTTCTTCTTCTTTGGTTAAACACTCAAAATGAGAAAGTTGGTTAACCAACCCAACTAGAGAACAGGGACACAAACATTCAATCTAAAAATAAAGAAATTATTTATTTTAGTTAAAAATATATAAATCTTTTTATTGTATAGAAATATATACACATTAAAAATAAGTTTCTTATTAATTATAAATAAGTTTCTTATTAATTATTTTAATATAAAATATACTTATTAAATATTTTAATAAATAATACTAAAAATAAATATAATAAAAAAATTAGTATATAAACTCACTCAACTAACTTAAAATTATAATTTGAAACATATAAAAATTGTATCTATTAATTTATAATGAAAGGAGTATTATTAAATTTATAAAGAATTAATATGGCACACTTAGCAAGAACTGAAACCTTTTCTTTTGTTTCTTTTTTTAAGAAAAAATAATTGCAAACATGCTTTGCCATTTCTAAATTAATTATACCTTTATTTTAAACAAGTATTGGAAACTATTCTCTTATGAATTTTCCCATTATCTTTTACTAAATTCAAGTGTTTACCAAATCCACCACTTCATCTTATTGTTAGTTAATCTATTTTTTTATTTTGTCAGTTTCATTTTAAGTATTATATAAAAAAAATTGTTTTATTTTAAATATTATTTTTAAAAATTTTTAAAAGTATTAATTAAAAATTTTAATATTGTTCATTAATTAATGAAAAAATAAATAAATTAAAAAATATGAAAATATTATTTAAATAAATTATAATAAAATTTTTATAAAATTTATAATGAGTAATTATTTTTTTAATATTTAAAATAAAACGAAAAAAGTACCAAATATATTGATTTTATCAACAGACTAAATAAACTCATTTTGAGCAGAGGACTTAATTTCATTTCATCTCAATTAATAAAATAAAAAGGATAAAAAAAAGTAAAATGAAAATATTGAATAAGTTGTATTATTTCTCAAGTTCCCATGGGAAGAATGACTACTGACAAATAAATGAGTCAGTGGGTTAAAGACTTGGAAAACAAAGTATGATTCTTGTTAATAAAACTATATAATATAATTATAATATATGTTTTTATTATGTATGAAAATGGAGTGCTGAGACTGACAAAGGAAGCATCGTAGCACATGCTTGTGTTCACAGATGTAGGAGTGAAGACTTAGTCTGCATGTGGTGAGTTCATGTCTCTCTAAGGTCGCATTAAATTAATACAATTGGGGCAACTTTGCTGTTTGTGGTTGTGGAATGTTCACACACATAATTATCGATTCTTCCTTCCTAATATTTATTTATTTTATTAATAATTCTTCCTCGTTTCTAGAATTATTTTTCCTTCAATTTTTAAGCAATTGTTTTTATTTTAAATAATATTAATTATATATTTTATAAAATTATTTCTACCTTATGAAAATAGCCCCTCTTTTTTACTTATCTTTAATTATAATTCACTTTTTAAGAAAAATAATTAATTTATTAATTTTTTTATTATATTCCTATTCATTGTGCATCTTTATTAATACGAATTATTAATTTTAATAAACTAGCATGAATGATCTAATATTAGAGAAATACTAATAAAAAATTATTAATTTAATTAATTTAATTATATTTTTAGTTTATGTTAAAAATAAAATAAACTCATTTTTATAAGACGAAAAAAATAATATTAATTAAATCAAATATAGACACCTTTTTCTCTTTCTGTATCATTGTCCTTTTGAATGCTTTGAAACCATTTAATCAGACCATAAAAAAATTTGAAAAAAAAAAAAACAGTGACCATACAATTGTTTCTAGAGGCCTTTTTTTCTGCTCACATTTAATGGTGATTATTATCTTAATTAAAGACTTTTCTTTCTAACCATTTGTGGTGACTACTTTTTCCGTTGCACCGACCGTCATCGTACAAAAGAGAGTATAATTTATCATTCAGACTATTTGGTGAAAAAAATATAATTAATTAACGCTCTATCTATCTTAAATTAATAAATACACTTTTTATTTTACTAAAACTAAAAAATAATTAATTTATTAAAAATATAAATTTATATATATTTTTATTATATCATTATTTTAATATGTGATATATTTATTAAATATTTTTAATAAATAATATTAAACAATAGTAACATAAAAATTTAATATATTAATTAATTTATTAAAGATGTAGGTTGACTATAATTTGAAGTAAATAGAAAATAAAAGTGTATGCATTAATTTAAGATGAAAATAATATAATTTTAAAATTTATTTTTTATTTAATTAAAAAATACCGATAAAATTTTATTATTTCATATGTTATAATGATATATAACTTTGTTATAGTTAAAACTTTGAATATTAGTAGATCACAGAACTAAATACCTATTTATATAATATAGTAATGTATATTTATTAAGTTATTTTGATTTTTTTTTATTAAAATTAAGAGAGGACTTGACAAAGATTTGGTTTTTGGTGATCAATTAATTAATGGACTTAGAATTAGATACGTGGAATAGTGGATGTGTGATTTTAATTTTTTAGGTATTGCCATGTGAATCTGTTATACAAGCAACCTACTCATTGCCAATTAATTGGCTGCATATTCCCAATTCAAAATAAAAAACTGTATTGCTGTGAATAAAATAGAGGCATCATAATTTAATTTTTTTTAATTAATTACACTTAAAATATCATTTTTTTTCTTCTAATTAGACTTTAATTGACTTTATATTTTGAATTATATTTTACCCATATCAGCTTTATACTATTTTTTATTATTAAAAAAATAAAATTTGAATATAAATTTATTATTCAAATCATATATGCATTTACTATTAAATTATTATATATATATATATTTACTAAAAATATAGAATATTTGTAATATCCCAATGTGTGCCCTAGAAGTTTGGATACAATTGTTGTTTGTTTGAATTATGTGTATATGTTATGTTGATAAGAAAAGAAATTGAAAAGAGAATGTTTAGGTATTGTTTAAAAAGGAAAATAATGTGTAGAGAGAAAGTGTATATGTTGGGTATATGGTAATATATATAACATATATGTTGGTCAAAATGAGGAGTCAAGGGAAGAAGATATTTTATTTGTGATATGTGAAATTACTTAAATGGGCATATAAGTGAAAAGAAGTTAAGTTAAATGGATGAAGGACATTTAGGTAATTGCTTTGTTAGAATTGCTTGGTGGAGATTTAAAGAAGAAGAAAAGTTTGACTTGTCTTCATTTTCTTTTCTTTGCTTGGTGTGGCCGGCTACCAAAGGAAGAAGAGAGCAAGAGAGGTGCTTTGATTTCTAAAATCAAATCGAAGGAAGAATCAAAGGATTAAGTTGGAGATTTGTGGAATTTCCTCAATTTTGGTAAGTACTCTCTTGTTTTCCTTTGTTATTTTGAAGTTGTGTTTGAGGTGAGTTATGATTTATTGATATTATGATTTGGTGTGTTTGAGATGTGTTTATAAGTGTTGAAATTGAGTATAAGTTAAAAAGATTGAATTGGTGTTGGTTTTGGTTTGAAGATGGTAAGTTAAGTGGATGTTGATATTGAAAGAATAAGAGTGATGTTGATTTTAGGGTTTTGAAATGGTAAGTGATTAAATGTATTGTTAATGTGAATATTGTGATGAATATGTAAAATAAGTGTTAATGACATTGATTATATCCATTTGAATGAGGTTATGTTGTGTATAATGTGTTTTAATTCAATAAAAAGAGACTTTGGCATGCTTAGGGTTTTCATTCATGAGAAACACGGCCAAACTAAAGAAGAGACACGGGCAAGACTAAATATTTTTGGGAGACACGGCCAAGTTTAAGGAAATTTGGCCGTGTTGGATCAATTTTGGAGAGACACGGCCACTGGCTTGGCCGTGTCCCTTGACTGTGTCTGCTACTGCCTGATTTCTTTCATTTTGGTTTCTTTGGATTTAAGGGAGACACGACCAAGTTAGGGGAGTCTTAGCCGTGTTGGAGCTTTTGGTTGAGAGACACGGCCACAAGCTTGGCCGTGTCCCTTGAAGGTGTTGGCTACTGTGATTGTGCTTTGCCTTTCTCACATTGTATTGATTCTTCAAAGGTCTTCTTGCACCTAAACATAAAAATAAACACTCTAAACACATTTAATACAAAGAATGAACTAAACAAATATATGTGGAAGACTCTAAATCTATGAATAATGTTATATTGTGTATAATGTGGGACAATGTGAGTAATGATGATGCATATGATACTATATGAACAATGTTATGTTTTATACATTGTGAATCTTATGAATGGTAATGTGTTATATGAATAATGTACTTTGTAATGTTATATCAATGATTATATATGTAAAATGTGAAGGATATGATGGGGTAATTGATTAGGTATACTATGAAATATTATAATATGAATTGAGACATGACATGATGTGGAGCCATTGTGATTGGCTACGATAACTCTAAGGTGATGTAAAGCCATTGTGATTGGCTATGATAACTCAAATGTGATGTGAAGCCATTGTGATTGGCTATGATGATTCAATTGAGAATGAAATTGCTAAATGAATTGTGTGGCTAATGTGTTATTCTATTTTCAGAGTTTGTTGTTGGTGGCATGCCTAATATTGGTAACAATCTCTTGAAGTTAGGTTAGATTTGATCCTTGAAGCCTAATTGAGATGTTACAACCCTTGAAGCTAGGTTGGGTTGGTTCTTGAAGCCAAGTTGGGTTGATACTTAGCATGCTTTGTTCCCCTTGAAGTTTGGTTGAACCTAATCCTTGAAGCCTAGTTGGGTTTATGATAATGATAAATGTGATAACAAAACCAAAGCATTAACTCTGAAAATTGAATGGCATATTAGTGTGTTTTGGGCCCATGCTTGTCTTTGTTTAATGTGATTCATGATTGGTGAATTATGAATGGTATAATGTTTGCCTTTGTTGGAAATATGATTCATGATTGGTGAATTGTGAATAAAATAATGATATGAAGTATGATATGTAATATGTATATTGATATAATGATTGTGAGTATTAGTGATGGATTGTGGTTGGTGTTAATGATATGTATATATGTATATATGATATATGAGATTAGTAGAGATATATGAAAAGTGTAACTAAAAAGGGAAACCATGATAAGAAACTAATGGTACATGGAATTTGATATATCATTATTTATTAGAACTTCTATAATGTATGTTTATATTATTTATTTGTACTACTAAGCTCTCGGGCTTAGCGCGGATGTGTAATCGCGCAGGTGACTAGGTGGAAGATATGAAGTCTTTCGTTATGACACGAGAAGAGTAAGAGTTTATCGAGACCAATTAGAGGGTGATGCATACATGTATAATTTTTAATTATGATGTATTTCTGACAAGAGTGTATTTATATATATAAATGAAGTTTTGATAAAGATAAGATTCTTATATATAGGTAAGATCATTAAAAGTATAATGATTTTGTAAATGCTTTTTAAATTAATGTATTGTGGTTTAAACTCTGTTAAAGGTTTTTAAATTGTAACGAAAAGTAACATCCTTATACTTTATATACTTACTGTATGTATACTCGGTATATGTATATTACTTATATGGGGTATCGGGGTGTTACAATATTTATAGTGAATAATTTGACCAAGAAATGCAAAGGCTAATTGTATACATTTGTATGTAATCTGCTCTTTCTAATTTGTTTCATGCATAGTACAAGGCAAAGAATTAAGGAACAAGTATCTTTGAAATTAACGATAAAATATATAGGAAATTAAAAAATAATTTTTTTTAAAAAAAAATCCATGCACAAAGTGTGGAAAATTCAGTTGCTTTATAAAGCAAAATGATCATGCTTTCACATGTCTCACAAAATATAAGAAAAACTAGAGATTGTTTGGTAAACATTTTACATTTATGGTATCTTCATTTGATATTTAATTATGGATTTCCATTTGAGAAATTATTCAATGTCTTATTTAGCACTAAAATAAAAACAAATTATTTTATGCTATGCCTAATTGGCAATTTTCAACAAATTTTCTTTAATTTAGAAATAGAATAATTATTATATATATATCACAAAATTAGACACTCATTGATTAAAATGACAAACAGTTTGATTATATATAAATTTTGTTATCCAGTTATCTCTATGCCATAAAATCTATGAATTTTCTAGACAAACATATATATCATAGAAATTAAAAAAAAAAAAAAAGCAAGAACAATGGTGCATTTCTGACATACCAAAGGAATCATGATAAGATATATTTACAAAATAATCTTAAATTCTTAGATATCTAGCTTATTATAAGATTTATATTTTTTCAATTGGCAATTAATTGAAATCTATTTTCTTTTTAAAAAGAACAAAAATAATTTGAAAATTATTTTTAACTATTTTTATTTTTATGTTGAATATAAACGTATTAAAAATTAATAAATTTATTTTATATCATACCAAGTTTCAAATATTAAATTAATTTTTCTCTTAATTTATAAACTTAAAATCAAATAATGAACAGGTTCATAAAACCTGAATTTACCTTTCTAATATGCAAATAAGAAAATCTAAATTTCAAAAAAGAAAGGGCCAAAATCTATGAATTTTTTAGATTTAGCCACAGACAAAGTTCAGAGAACTCTTGAAGAACAATCAGAACAGGGAAAAAAACCCAGAAATTCATGATATTTTTCAACTAAGGAACAAAATTAAACTAAATTAATTACAATAATCAGAATTGCAAAACAAAATTATCCCCTAAAACCAAGAGGGTGCACTGCTATATCCAATTAGCTGACGACAAACAATGATAGATACAGAACAGTGGGCCCAAATTAAATTATTTACAACTATTTGGATTAGTGAAAATCAATTAACAAAAACAAGATATTGTACATAAAATAACAATTGATTAACATGAATAAGCCAATCGGTGAATCCCACGATCTCTTAGGATCCCATTATACAGAGCTACTCTGTTTGCAGGCATTCCTCTGTTTTTAGCACCATCAACACCAACACCGGCGTTGGCACCACCACCTCCACCACTGCTGCTGTTGCTAGTTTTCTTGAATTTTGGCGGAGAAGAACAATTCTTGCCAAGAACAATGGCGCTACGTTGTCTTCTGAACTCCTTCCCATCTGTTCTTGGATCCACAACATCCTCTGCAAAGTGCACCTTTTTATTCTTCTTCTTCTTACCCTCTTCAACAAATAAAAAAATAGAAAACCAGAAACCAAATTTATGATCTTTTTAACTTCAATCAATTGTTACAAATAAATACAAGAGATATGATTGTTTTGGGGTTAGTTACCTGAGGAGATACATGAGCGCGGAACTACTTGATGTGAAGATTGGGGAATATGGTCTAAAAAGGAGGCAGGAAGGGATTTTTGAAGGCGGAGAGCAAGGAGAATTACGGTGCCGGAAACAGCCATGGCTGTCGCCAGAACTACCCCTTGTAAGCAGAGTATAGAGGACATGACTGATGATGAAGAAGAAGAGAGAAAGAAAGGAAAGCGTCTAGGAAGGAGAATATGCTTTGTGGGGTTTTACTCTACATGGGGACGGTAGGCAGAGATAAATAAATAAACAGAGACAACGGTGGGTGCACTCCCTAAATTAATTCCTCTACAAAATTTCATTATTATTTCTGTAATTTATTTTCATTTTGCGTAACAAATGTTTTAAGATATAAATGTGTAATAGATTTTATCTGCCCAAAATATCTATATACATATAGATATATATACATGTATATTAATGATTTATTCTAAAAAATTTATTTAAAATAAAACTATAAAATCCTAAAATATATATTCTCACTGTTTCAATGTGATATAGATATTTTTCACACATATTAAAAAAAATTAAATTATTTACTTAATAGATAATTTTTTTATTACAATCTGTTTATTTTGTTTTTTTATTTATATTAAATAGTTATTGATTATTATAAAAATTAAAAATTAAAATAATAATTAATTGTGTTAAAGGAATTGTAATTTATAAAATATAAATAATTAAATATAATATTATTAATTATCAAATATTTAAATATAAATATAATAATTAATTTATAATATAACAATAATCTAAATAAAATAATATAATTATATTTTAAGATAAATAAAAATAAATAAAAACGCCCTTATCATTATGAAATGCAGGTGGTATAAATTACAGTGCTGGCAACTCCTTCTATAATAAATATTACTAAAATTAAAAAAAAAAAAAACTTCTACCTAGAAATTCAATCTCTAGATCTTTATTATTTACTTTTTTTAAAGAAATCAAACGGACTTTATTTAATTGTGAATTTAATTATAATTTTAATATTGTTTAGTTACTAGTGTATATTGTATATTTTTATTTAAATAACTTGTATTTTGATATTTTTTGTAAAAATTTAAAAAAATTATTATTTTTATAATATAGTGGTGATATTAACAAAAACATAAATAATTGGTGGATTTTCACGTATTAGAAAGAGTGAATCAAAATAAAATTATTTTTTTTAAAATTAGTTAGTATTATTATTAATGCTTCTTTCATCATGAATAAAGATATTTTTCATCTTATATATATTAAAAAAATTAATTATTTAATTAATGAATAAAAATTTTTCTATAAATTATCTATTTTATTCTCCATGTAGATTAAATAACTATTAATTATTATAAATATCAAAAATTAAAATATTTATTAATTGAATTAATAGTGATTATAATTTTAAAAAATATAAATAATTAAATGCAATATTTTTTATTATAAAATATTTAAATAGAGATATAATAGTTAATTTATAATATAATTATAATCTAAATAAAATAATAAGGCTATATTTTATAACAGATAAAAAAATAACAAAAAATATAAGTATTTTAAATTTAGTATATTTTTAAAATATTTTTAAATTTATCAAAATTTATAATTTTTTATAAAAAATATTAGATTTAGATAATTTATTATAAATTTATATAATTTATTATGAGTTTATTATAAATTTATTATATAATAATTAAAATATTATTATAAAAATAAAAAAATTTATAAAAAATAATAAAAGATATAATTTTTTCTAATAAAAAAGCTTTTATCATTTAATGATGGAAGGAGTATTATTATTATTATTATTATTATTATTATTATTATAAGCATTTGTGGGTTTGATTATTGAGAGAGGGCGGGGACTGTCAAGTGTCTGGTTTGATTAACTTTTGCTCGTGCACAGCAGTTCACGCGGCAGATAAAGCTTTTCTCTGGCCCACGTCACTTCTTTTATTATTATTATTATTATTATTTATAATTTTTTATTCTTGCTCTTCCGGTCTTCCTCCAATACAGAGTACTGTTATTATCAAAAAATAAAAACAAAATACTAAGCCGCGCTTGTAAACCACGCTCCGGCACCGGTGAATGTTTTTTGTCTACGCACCTAATCATTGACTCACTTAAACAGTCGTGATTTATTGCATTGACCATAATTATGATTTTAAACTAACAATTAAAATAATTTTTAAAAGTTTAACTTCGATTGAGACTTGAATTTAATATGTTTAATATATTTTTTTAAATGCGTAAGATCTAAATTTATTAATAAAAATTTTTGAAATTATGAAATTAAGAATTTTTAATTCTCACGCAATTTAATTTTAAAAGATTATAAATTATATATATAAAAAATAAGAGTGTGCACATTGTGGTGTGTCCAAATTAAGATCTTTATTTTTTTTTTGGATAGAAAAAAAAATTGAAATGTTTGGGGTTGTGTCATGGATGATGTGTTGAGAGTAGCCTGCCCTGGAGATGCCAAAATATTGGAGGTTTTAATTAGTTGAAGATAGGAAAATGACTTGCAGCCAATGGCAATTAGAGCTTTGATTTTTTCAAGCAGCACATGCCATGATCAGCTTCAGCCCCCCTTTTATTATTATTATTATTGTTGTTGTTGTTGTTTTGTTACCAATTCCAAACCTCCATTTTAGTTAAATGTAATACTAAGAAAATATAGTATAAGTTATAAGATGAGTTATGTCTTTTGGTAAAGTAAGAGATTAAGAAATTTCAATTTTGATAGGCTTTTTTTAGGTTTATAAATTTACTTTTAAATAAAGTTTAAATTATCCGAAACTATTAAATAAGCCCTCTTAATTATTGAAATTAAAATGAAATTACGAAATGTAAAAGCAAATGAATAGTCGTAAGTTTTAGTTGTGCATATTAGTTTAATTAATTGCTTAGGAACAAGAAAATAGAATATTAAAATCACTTAAAAAAGAAGAATGAATAAATAAATAAATAAAAGGATGCGGGTTATTTTGATCTTAGCAAAAATAAAGAAATGAGATGAGACAGGATCCTATTATTATTATTGTTGAGAATTGTAGCAACTAGCAAGCAACGCAAACACTGTTATTGAAAAGGCAGAAAGTGATGAGATGTTATTGACTACTGACAAAGTGCAGGTTCTTTTTCTCCCAGTTTTTCTGAACCCAAAAGAGGGAAAAAAAAAAAGAAAAAAAAGTGAAGCCTTTTTTATTTTTAGGCCTCTTGCCTTTTAAATACTTGCTTAATCCCTATCTTATTGATTCTAATAACCTTTTAAATGTTTTAAAATTTATTTCTAAAAGATATATTTAGTTATATTTTTATATTGATATTTAAAATAATATATGATTAAGATATGTTTGAGGTAAATATCATTTTTTAGAAAATATTTAATTGAAAAATATTTATTTTATTTACAATATATTTATTTTAAAAATGTCTTTAAAATAAAATAAAAATTAATTGTATAAGAATATTTAATCTCTATGGTTCTATCTTGTGGTCTAGTGATATTTTAGCTTGATATCAACTACTTTCGGTAGCGAAACTAGCTTATGGAGGAGATGGGAGCAAAATTTATCTTCAATACGGATAAGAAGAAGATGGGGGGCTGGGGGGAGCTGAGCTCCACCTCTGCTGCTCCAACAGGTAAAAATTTATCTTGAAAATATACACCGATAATCGGTTAGGAGAGGTCATCAGCTCCACCTGACCCCACCTGGTTTCACCCATGACCACTCTCGTCTTTTCTATTACACACCTTGTCACTTGAGGCTCACTAGAGATAGAGATCTGAATTCATAATGGTCAAAGTTTTCTTGGAAATTTTCATCAAAATAGTGGGTGAGCGAAAAGTAGAGATTGCAACTACCAGTGATGTGAACGACGATCTAAGTATTTATATTAGTTTAAAAATATTAATAATATTATTGCACATATGTATTTTTAGAATAATTTATTATAAAAATTTTGATATTCAACTTGAAATTTAAAAATTATTTTAAAATCATATTTGATTTTTTTATTAAAAATATTGAAATAGTTAGTTTCATATAATATCACGTCATAAAAAAATAAATGAATAACTTAAGACTTTATCAAAATTTCGAAAGAATTTTTAAATTCAAGTAAGTTATTTATAATCTAATAATTCTCTTATCTCATTTGAAATTAGTGTTTGAGGTGTTTTTTCAGTCGTTGATTAATTCCGAGGAAGAGATGGTTGAGTTTCATTGAGTCTATGAGTAATATTTTTCAATATTTTTACTTATTTTCCATGCACCCACATATAATTATATAGTTATATATGCATTATTTATAAAATTATGCACTTTTCATATACTTGTACAAGTTGTATTGTATTTGATGATGTATAATTTGTTATTGTTTGATGGGGTTAGGATTATATAAGACCAAACATAACTCAGATATGAGTTTTGATATGATCATTGAGAAATGATGATGAATTAAGACTAGCATGATGAAGAACGCTTGCTTAGCGCTCGATGCCAGTGTCAATTGGCATTGCTGGCAATGGCCATGTTGGTGGAATTCTATATTTGGAACTTTAGAGAAGCATGTAGATTTGGAGAGCCAAATAGGAGGTTTAAGTTCTGGTGGACTAACTCTTGTCTTTAAATGATTATGCGATTTATATCAGGATAATGCAAGAACATTCATAGTAGAAAAATGAGTAAGTTACCACGTTTTGTATTAGTTAACATTGCTCGCTGAATGGAATACTCACCCTCCCCATTAAACATTCTTTTCTCCAGTGGCAGGTTGAGCGTGAGAGAATAGTCAATTTATCTCTATCATTTTCTTTCTTTAACAATAAAGTGTATTTTTCTATAATATTATATAATAAATTTTTATATTAAATTTTATTTAGAACTCTACATGCTTATTTATTTTATGTTCTCTATATGGATAGTGGAGTTTGATTCAATAAGTTTATGTGTTGTTCCATCAAGTTGAAATTTAGTAATGATGAGATTCTATTGAGATGTTTTTCGATGGTTGCTCATAGTGGCGTCGATGTGATGTTTTGTAGATTTTGCTTGGTTGGTGTGTCCATAGCCTTGACTTGCGATTAGCAAGACTGACTACAAATTTTGAAAGTTTCATGTTTTCCTATTCGTTAATGTTGGTTATGTACCCTACACTTCAGATCATGAAAGTGAGAGAAGAAATTTAATACAGTACTTCAACATTTCATTTTTCGATAGTGGAGTTTATTTTATCATTTAATATGTAATTATTTACATACTATTTTGTATACTATATTCTAAAACTCCACAATATAATTATTTTTCGTTGTTTGTAGTTATATATAATTTAGTTAGATGTTGGTTGATGTATTATCCTGTTAAGCAATAGCTCAATGATAGTTATATTAAGATTATAATGTTTTGGCATAGTTATTTTTTAATAAGTGGATTCATAACCTTAATTTTCGTGACATTTTATATGTCATATTATAGTTTTCTCGATTAGTAGTTAGTCAAATTAATAGTGGATTCTAAAAAGGCCAAAAGTTTAATTAAGTATCTCAATTATAACCCTATTAGCAGCTAAACACCTAAATATTTTTTTAATAATAATACACCTTTTTTTTTGGTTAAATTTCTATCAAATGGATCAAATAAGCACTTCCACTAATGAGAGCTCAATTTGACATTAAAAGTTGCTTTTATGGCAAATTGTGGGCCCTATACCCAAGTTTATATCTAAGCTAATAATTAAATGAAGCACCTCAACTATAACTCTATTAGCAACCATACACAAAATTTTTTTTAGCTATTCAGATACTTTTTTTTTTGCTAACTCTTATTTTTTAAAAAGAAAAATTTCAAAGAAAAATAAAAAATAAAAAATTATTATTTGTTAAAAATATTTTATATTTGGAAAATTAAAAAAAAATAATGTTTTTAGACAAAAGTTGAGTTTTAAAATTTTTTTAACTATTTTCGAAACATCGAGCCCTAAAAAATATTGAGTTTTGTTTTTTAGTTCAATTGAAACTGTTTTTTTTTAATCTCTATTTTTGATATTTTTAATATTTTTATTTGGTTAAGTATTTTTTTATACTTTGAAATTTGAGAATATTTTTAGGTTGATTTTATAATTATTAAAAAATTTTATTTTATTTAAAATTATTATTTAATTATAATTTTATTTTTAATTTGAAAAAAATATATACAAATTTAGATTATGAAATAGTTTAAGTAATTATATTCTGGTGTAAAATTATTTAAAAAAGAAAACTATTTAAATATTATATAGAAATAAAAAATAGAATATAGAAAATATGATTAAGTAAACACTTTTTCTGATTTTTTAATATTTCAATTGAAAAATAATTAAAATTTAAAATTTAAAAAAAAATTAAAAATAAAAAATAAGAATGAAAAATATATTTCACAACTAAATAGCTCATAATTAATTCCTTAGATTTTGTATAATTTAAAATATTTTTACTATTATATTATATTTAAATAATACTTATTGATTTTACCAATTTCAAACTCTTTTAATTTTATTAGAATTTTAATTTAATCTTAATAGATATATTTATTTTAATTATCTTAATAATAAAAAATAAATTGAATTTGATTGTCTAAATAGTTCAAAAAAATTTAGGCGCCTAGTTCTTACTAAAATTATAGTTGAGGTACTTAATTAAATCTTCAGCTTATATAAAGATTGGGAGTTTGGGGTTCACAATTGAGGTATTTTGTCTGTTTTTGTGTTTTTTCGCTCTTTGTTTGAAGTTTTTTTATTAGCCTGCTAAAAAAAATGAATTTAGAAGTAAGTACTTAGTTAATCCAAGTTTAACACAAAAAAAAAAGTGTGAATATTTCAAAAAAAAAAAAGATTGCATATTGCTATCAAAATTATAGCTGAAATTTGGTGCACCTGAAAGCCCATTTATCTGGGAGATATGCTTGATGAGTCTTAATGAGAGAATATACTCATAGACTTGACATCACAGTTCAATCCAAAATCTTAAGGCAATGGGTCTGTGGGTATTTTTCACTTATATATTTCTCATTAATCTCATCTTTTTTTTTTCGATATGAGATTTCTCTCATACTTGATGATTTCAATATTTACTCCCATCAAGTGTGAGCTCTCATATCGGGTTTGGGCTCCTCTTAAGTGGAAGTCTTTCTGGACCTGAACCTAATTATACGGTGTCACTTAGAGCCATTTATACTTCTACTGGTATGGGCCTCACCGGGAGTAACATTTGCTCTTTTATGTGGAGGGATATAGATATCTACGAGATATGACCACTGTCTCCATATTCGTCCTACCGAACTATTAGTTCTGATACCATATGTTGGCTTTGGGAAGCCTACTTATTTAGGAGATATACTTGATGAGCGTTAATGAGAAAATATACTCATAGACTTGACACCACACTTCAACCTAAAACCTTAAAATTATAGGTCTATGGACCTTTTCTATTTATATATCTCTTATTAATTTTATTTTTTTTTCTATGTGAGATTCCTCTCGTACTTAATAATTTCAACAATATTTAATTGAACCTTTGACCTTCTAATAACCTTATGTTTTTTCATTCCTTAACGTCAGTCGTGTGTCTTTAAGTTTAGATCATGACATTGGAATTTGGAAATCTTTTTTAGTTGTTTACCGATGCTTGTCTTCATAAAACTATTACTTTTTTTTAGTGCATTCAAATTTATTTCATATTTGCATCCAAGGGCGAAGCTACTTTATAAAGAAGAGGGCAACTATTTTGGAATTTTTTTTAATATATATATATTATTAAAATTTTAAGAATATTTAATTACCTCATTTTAAAATTTTAAATTATCTCATATCTTTCAACTTATACAAGAGATAAAACAACAAATTCCTATAAGCCATTCTTCCCCAAATAAATATATCTCTCTTTTAAAAATTAACCAAAAATAGTTGACATTCTTCAAATGCAAAAAGGAAAAAAAAAAGAAAATTAGGGAAAGGGACAAATTCATTGATAAAGAACACACGCTTAGAATTTTTATTTTTTAATATGTTTTTATTTTCTTATTTTCTTCTTTTTGATTTGGATTTTAATATTTATAATTTTAATATCAAATATTGTGTGATGATTTAAATTTAGAAGCATACACACATATATAAATACTAATATTTTATTTGATTATATGGTTGTTATTGTTATTTTTTTAACTTATGAAGATATATTTCAAGGGAAATACTATAGTTGAATATCATTACATTGAGATCAATGGATGACTGATTGATTGATTACATAAATTGAGAAAGACTCGTTTGATGTTATCGACAATGAGACCATTAATTATGTGCTACTATCAAAAACTGAAAAATATGCAGAGAGCAATTGTATTTCTTCTTCTTCAATATATATGAAAGATATTTACATTTACGAATATATAAAAAGATTATTATTCATAATATTGTTAATATATATAATATTTTATGATATTTTTATATTATCCTCTCTACAAAAAAAATCTGATTCCGCCCCGTTTGCATTGACAACTTTTAGAAGATGTTTCACATTGTTTTTTTATGCAACTATGAACTTTTTAGTTCTCAATAGCTGCGTCGAATATGTTTTTTTTTTTTTCTTTTTGAATGATAGATATTAGTTGTTAGGCAATCAAACAATTGTTATTTGCAAAAATCCTGATATAGATTTTTTGAAACAACTTCTATTTATTTAAATTAAAAAATTAAATCTGTATATATATAAAAGGAGAGTAGTAATTCATATAATCAAGCCAAGTGTCACAATATTAAATTGTCAGTTGTCACTTGGGGGGTGTTCTTACATTATTATTGTAATAACAATTAAATTATTAGTATTTTAGTTTAAATTGCCCAAAAAGATATAAAAGAAAAAACCCCTCACTCAACCATAGAATTCATCTATAGAAATTCTTATTAAACCATAGAAATCTATGGCTTCACAAATTGATTTCATTAGCGAGGTGAAGGAAACTAAGATGCAATGTAATTTGAAAGTGTGTGTAATGTGATTATTGTAAGTTCCAGAAGATGAAAGGGTATTTCTTTAATTTTTCTATTTTTCTTTTAATAAATGTTTTATGGTTTTAATAAATTATGGGTAATAATTTTCTTGTCTTTTTAATTTGCAAAACATGAACCAAACCTATTGCAATTTATAAAGACTATAGAGTTTGTTATTAGTATGAAGACTAAAAATAACAGTTTATAGAATACAATAAAAATTCTGAGCCGTTCATACACAATTCATTAAACACATAGGTACATACCACATCAAAGAGAACCCAGAAGAATAAATTAGACAGATAAATGAATCCCCTTTTTTTGGTAAACCAATGCAACAAAAGACTTTCCCTATTAGATTTTGTGTTTGTGGAGAGCGAAGAGAGAGGTATAATATTATATCATAATACTTTGCAACAGATTTAGATTGAACAATATATATCATTTTTTCTAATAATATTTATTTTTTAAAAAGGAGTACAATAATTAAATATATATAACTTTTAGTTATTATACTATTGAAATTATTAATTATATTTTATTATTATTAAAAAAATTTTAAGAATAATTTTTAATAAATGATTTTAAATAAGTATATTTTACAATATATATATAGAGAGAGACTTTTAATATGGTTCTATTCTTAAAAGTACTCTAAATTTTAGTCTAAACTAAAGGTATAATGAATATATCTTTCTGATTGTATTGGCTTTCCAAAGAGTACTATGTTGACTGTTGAGTTGTGTTATTAACATGTTTTATTTTTTTTATTTTTATTTTTTATTAGTTTTGTATTTACTAAGAATATTTATTTATTTTCTTAAAATCGTGGGTGGACATTTTCAAGACTTTTTGGAGAGAAAGTACTTGTATATCTTTTTGAAAATAAATATAAGATTGTTTTACATAGATTATATAACTATATACAATATTATGAATTTATATCCAAAGATATTAAATGAAACTATAATATAATGATCCATATTTATTTAAAACCTATTAATTGGGTGCATTTTAGTATAAATTTCAAGTTTTAAAATATTTTGATATAATTTTAAAAGATTTTTTGCTTTATTGGAACTTTTGGATTATATGGAAGTACATTATTATCACGTTATTATACATGAATACATTTTTCCAAATAAATATCTAATTCCAATTTAGCATGCTCAACTACAACATCACCAGATCTTATAAGACAAAAAAAAAAAAATCTGATTTTCTACCTTTCCCTTTATCAACACTATCATTGCTTGAACCTTCTTTTGCAAGTTCATTTCGGGATTCCTTATTAGAATTTTTCGCTCTATAAGCCTCAACATATTCTTTGTAGAGCAACTATAAAGACTCATAAACTGATGTAATATACTCAAAAGAATTAACTCTACTATATATGAAAAGAAAATAAATCTCAATTGGTTTCATCTTACTACTTGGATCCATAACAATTGCCATAGCTACTAATAAATTACAATCACCCCAATATTTATCAAAATTTTCCTTCATCTTCTTCACTATGTTTTTCATAACTTCATCATCAGATGCATATATTTCATTAAATTTTCTTTTAATATTATAAAGCTTAAGAAGAAATAAATTTGAAGTTGGATACTCACTTCCTGAAATGACATTAGTGACTTTATAAAATTCTTCCAAAAATGCACAAACTTCCTTAACCTTCTTCCAATATGCCTCACTTGACAAGCTAAGATAACTTGAATCTTTTATTTGATATTGAGGAAAGACATCTTTATGCTCTAAAGCAACAACAAGCATCAAATATGTTGCATTCCATCTTGTGCTACCATTCAAAATGAGTTTTTTTAAAATGTAATTTTAATTGTTTTACAATTTCACTAAACATTTGAAGACGTGCTTCTGACGCAATTATATGTTTTACGCGTTCACAAACATTGTGTATTATATCTTGAATCTCAGACAAATCATCTTGAACCAATAAGTTCAAAAATATGGGCACAACATCGCACATAAAACAACTTGCCACAAAGAGAAAGAGGTAATGATGAACAGAAGGACAAATTTTGCTTTATCATCCTTTAACATCCTAATTTTTCACAGTTACCACAATTACTGTCCACACCTTATTTTCTATTTCCTACTCTTAAAAGCACTTTTGAAAAGCATCACATACAATAATTCCATTATGAGGTGGTGGGATATTACAAAAATTCAATGTGCTATTTTGCAACTTAAAATTAGAATCCACAAAATGAGCAGTGACAACTATATATGATATCTTTTGGGCATCGGATTTTCACATATTTGTAGTCACACTAATCCTAGGGACACTAGTAAGCAATGCCTTGATTTTCTTTTTCTTTATATCATAACTGCTGTCAATATCTTTTCTTAATATTGCCCAACTAATTTTTTAAAAACTTGTGTAACACCCTTATACCCTATATACGTACAATACATACACCTAATATATATAAAATATACATATATGGTACAAAAATGTCACAACCTGGTTTAATTATTTTTTTTACTTTCCAATTTAAAATCTCAAATGCTTTATACTGTATGTTTAAATAATAAATAAAATGTTATTTATCAATTATAGGTTCCAAAATATATTTTTTCATAAAAATCTCTGAAAAAAATTCTTCAGAGTTTTATTTGTAATTTGAACATTTTCAAATTTCAACAAATCACAACCTGCATAAGATAACACTCTCAAATAATATCAAATCACCATTTCACTCACATTCCTCAATTTCTCCAAATTTCACAACACTTTTATACATATACATACATATATATATATATATATATTTTCAAAACACATATCAACCCACATTATAAAGTTTTTCAACACATTTTTTATAATTTACAAAATATATACATCAAAACATAATATAATATACATAATGTCAAAATGTACGATACTATAAAATATATACAAGCTGGCAGTATTTCTGATCTTGACTCCTAAAAGTTAACTCTACACTGAAAATCTCAAATCTACACCCGAGCTGGTCTAGACGAACTCTCCGGCCCAATTGGATCTCCCCTATCACCTGTGCGATGAGTTACAATAGTGTTAAACTAAAAGTCTAGCAGTACAAAACTTTGATAACAGTAAAACTTATATGCAATGTCAATACACAATGCTTATGCATATCATGTCATCATGTGACATACCATTTCATTTTATACATATTTTTCAATCATTTTACAATTCACATAGCAATAAACACAAGCATGGGCCCAATGGATCTAATATGACATTCAAATTTTAGAGTTGCTATTTTGGTCCAAATTGACATCATATGTCTAGCCCCGAAAGAAAATCATAATAATTGCTCAAAAGCTAGCCCCGAAGGCAGATTATATCACAGTGATGCAAGCGTCTAGCTCCAAAGGCAAATCAAATAATTGCTCAAAAGCTAGCTCCAAAGGTAAATAATGAGGATAACCTCATAGGCATGCTGTTAAATACAGAACTCTAGAAATTGAATAACATACTAGGTACACAATTATTTTATATTTTTCATTATCAATTTATTTATCATTTTCTCATAATCAAGCTAGGCATATTGCCTCATCTTTCATTATCAATTAGGCACATTGCCTCTTTTCTCATTTTCCTCGTTCATATCAATATCACTTCATTTAAATTTATTACATTTCATCATATCTTAATATATCATTACAATGTATCACATTTTACATTAAATCACATTACCCAAATATTTTAGGTATTTTCACATAATTCTCTTATAAATCACATTTTATGCACTTTAGCCATTAACAATGGCTTTTTAACAGCGCCTTTAATGCATACATAACAAATGACATTACCCAAACACTTTTGGTCATTTTCACATAATACACATATTTCACATTTTACACAAGTTAGCCATTAATAATGACTTTTCACAATGCATTTAATGCATATATGACATTACATATGTCATAGTACATTATTCATAAATAATCAATACATCAAGTAACTTAACACATTTTTCAATTCAACATTTGTTAAGCCCAATGTAATGCAAACATGTCCAATTCATCCAAAATTTGTAATTACCTCTAAAAGCAACCAAAAGCAAACTTAAAACAACCTCCAACTTTTTCTTTCAACTTGCCCTTCAACGCTTGGATGGGGCAAATAAATTCTCCTTAATGCCTATACCAAATGTGATCATAAATAATTATTTAGTATCACATTTAAAGACATTTTCAATCTTAAATCATAATTAAACATCATTCAAAGTTAAGGCTAACCTCACTTTAACTTTAGAATACAATGTTAAGCCATTCAATTTGGTTTTTTAAATTTATTTATATTATTAAAAACATATTATAACATGTTAAAAACAATTACATTACATAAATACACACTTATGTCCAAAATCCTAAAATGGCATAACCTTCACCATTGAAGGTTTTCCATTCCAACTCAATCCAATTATCATTTCAATCTTATTTTCATCCTTAATATCATTAAATAACATGTTTTAAACAATAAAATCAAGCAATTCAACATACTTTGAAAAACCCCTTTTCCAAAACCCTAAATCACCACTTCCATTTTCAAACTCTATCCAAACTCAACCAAATCCATCATTTAACTTTAAAATACTTGTTTATTCATCAAAATAACCCATTTCGAATCAAATTGCATAATTAAAATCCATGAATTTAAAAGTTCAAAAGTTACATAACCTTAAACTCTCTCTCTTCACTAATCTTTACTCAAACTCAACCATTTCTGTAATCTAACCTTAAAATTATTGTTAACTACTTGAAACAACTTTATCCATACCTCAATAGACAATTAAATCATATCATTAAAAAAATCCAAAACACACATATTCATTCTTCCTTGAAATTTCAAGAAAAAAAAGTTGAAAACTTACTAAATTTGGTGGAAATCACCAAAAATTCACTTAAAATTCTTAAAATCCTTCAATTAATGCAGTATTAAAGAAGCAAATCCTCCCTTCTTTCAATGGAGAAAATCGGCCTTCAAAGGAGAAAGAAGAAGAAGATGACAATTTGTCTCTTTCTTTTCACTCACTTTTATATCCATATATATATTATTTTAATAATTTAATAATTATTTATTTATTTATTTAATTTAAACCCCAAAAATACTAATTATTTATTTATTTATTTAATTTAAACCCCAAAAATACATCTTCCATTAAAAATAAATTATTTTTGAATAATTTAAATAATTTTAAAATTTTAAAGTTTATTTATAAAAATACCATTGTACTTTGACTTTTAAAATTTTGACTTTTATTGACTTTGTATATGTCATATATATTTTGCATATATATCATATATATATATATATATTTCACTTTTTCATTAAAATTTCTTTATTTTTCATTTAAAATTATTTATTTAATTATCCAATTAAATTATAATTTATTTTATTAAATTTCTAAAAATTAGGATATTACAACTTGGATTTGCATATTTCATTAACAAATTAAATATCTCATTATCCTCAAAGTTAAACGGTAACTTATACACAAAAATCATATGGGAAAACACTTCTCTAATTTTTGCATGATTATACATGAAATTCTCAACTGTAGCTATGCTTTCTGTCTCATTTATGCAGTTGGTGATGCTAATCTATTGTTGCCCTTTTAGATTTATCACCCTTTGCAAACAACACTTTAAGAGCCTGAAAAATTGTGTGGTAGCACCAGTCTTGTTTAAAGCAAGCTGATGTTTACAATGAATACATTCAGCTTTCGTTGTCCCATTTGGAAGCGTCACTTCTTTGAATTCATTCCATGCTTTTGAAGTCTTCTTCCTTTTCTTTGGAACAAATGGATTGTTGTCTTCTTTAGCAATTTTCTGCATCAAGAATGGATTTCACACTTTCATTAATATCATAGATAAAAATAGGCGAAGCATCCAAATATGAAGATGAATCTTGAGTGGAATTTAAATTTGTAGAATTTGTATTAGACATATCCTAAAAAAGGAAAAAAAATAACTTTTAGAACCATAAACATTGAAAAATAATAAACACAAAATTTGTATTCAACATATTCCAAATAACTAAAGAAACATATATATAATGATTTTATTTTAATTATATTTGACAAGTTTGTCTTTTCTATATATTTTGTTTCATCATCTAGTTTCATCACAGTAAAGGATACCATTAAATGTTTTGGTCATGGTTATGGGCGTCCTTGAGTTTTTTAATGACTTGCTTAATTAAAAAAAAAATAGTAGTCGTAAACATTCTATTTGAAACTGTGAGATGCAAAAATATGGCTGTATTATGTGTGCAACGAGAACAATATCAGCTTTTGTAATTGGATTTCATTTATTAATCATAGCAGAGTATTTCACTTTCTATTCTTCTACTGATACAAATTAACAAAATAACTTATAATGAATTCATCATTAACATAATTTTTCAGCTACAAAACTTACATTTTCTCAATTCAACAACAAAATTAGAAAGCAACTATAAGAAATTTAAAAAAAAAAACAACCTGAGAGTGAGAGGTTGCCATGGTCATGTCGGTGGCGGTGAGTCGATGACAGACTGAATGATGGTAGTGATTGGCGAGGTTGGATTGGATAACTGCATTAGCGATGAAGATGAGGTGGTCGGAGTCACTCGCAGCACCAACCCCTGCTCCCTTGTCGGCTCGTTCCCATCGCCTGCAGCACCAACCCCTACCTCCTGGTTCTTTTTTCCCTCGTTCCTGTTCCGACCATCTGCTGTGTGAATCCACAGATTTTATTTTTCAGCTTGTTGTGTGAATCCCTTGCTGAAACGGGTAAGCAATTGGGTATTTGGTTAAGGTTAGGTTGGCCAATGAAGATGGTAAGAGTTTGAGAGGCACAAGCACTGTTGGAGATGGTGAGACAGAGAGGTGGCTGCATAAGTATGGGTTTTAAATTTAGTTTAGGGTTTCTTATTTTTGGTATAGTAAAAAAATTAAAAAAAAAATACTTCATCCGTCTCACAAAGATTGTCCACTATTCTTTTTTGGGATGTCCCAAAAAAAATTATTTATTTTTATTTATAGAATGTATTTAATGTCTTTTTTTTTTCTATTTTACCCTCTAATAAATTCACACTTTAAACAAGAAATTAATGATAGTTTGAACTATTTTTAAGATAAAATAAATATATGAACAATGGTAGAAAAGAGAAACACAAAAATTGTCAAAGAATTAATTGTATTTTCTTAAAATTTATAGAAAAAGAAAGTGGACAATATTTGTGGGATGAGAAGAGTATATAATATATGAATAAATAGGTATTGAGTTCTATTAATATATTGATTACGGAAAAAAAAAATCACATTTGTATATAAAATATTGAAACATACATTTAATATAGTAATTTTTAATAATTTTTTAAAATACTAAAAAATTAAAGTTAGATTAATTAGTCAAATTATATCTATTATTAAATTATATTTTGTTTATATTGATATTAATATATTGATTAATAAATAAAATAAATATATTGATATTAAGTTATATAATTAACATAATAATTATCAACACTTTTCATTGATAGATAAATAATTGATGATGATGAATATTAACAATAAAATTAATATTATATGAATATTTATTTATTAAAAATTTATTAACATTTGTAACTATTTGAGCAATTAGTAACTATATAATATATTATACTCATAAAGCATAGTTAGCCATATCATACTAGAGACATGGTACTAAAAAATATAATTTTAAATATAAGTTCTTAAACCATAGGATTACTAGTAAAATTAATATATATAATTAATATATATTTTAAAAATATATTTCTTAATATAACTTAATAGTTATAATTACTTAATAATAAATAAATAAAATTAGAACTTGACCAAATATAGTATTATTTTAGTTTTAAAACTTAAACTGATTATTATTAATTAAAACATAAGTATAATAAATAATATTGCTAATAATATTATATCATAATATATAATCAATCATATCATACAAGAGATATAGTACTCATAAATATAATTTAAAATCTTAAAAATATATGATTAATAGTAAAATATATAAATATAATATTCTAATATATATAAATATATATTTCTTGAATATGATATAATAAACGAGCTAGCTCGCGAGTCTGATGAGCCGAGTATTTCTAAACTTGAACTTAACTTATTTAATAAATGAGCAGCTTGAGCTCGGTTTATTTTTAAACGAGTTCGAGCCTGAATGAGTTTTTATCAAGTTGAGATTTAAGCCAAATTCGAGTAGCTTGGCTCATTTAATGCCATAACTATTAGTATATTTAAAATAATGAAAAATTTTGGAATTTAAATGTAAAATGATTAGTAATGACAGGTACATTACATATCATTGTGGAGAAGCAAAGCATGGATATATATTAATTGCTCGATTCAAGTCAATTCTTCCATACAATACTTTAATTGTAATTGAATTAATAGATAATTGTTAACTTTTTATGCTATAAAAATATTAAGAATTTTTCAAAATACAAAATCATTATTTTATCACCTAAATTAAATATTAAATTCATTTCATCACATGTATCAATAAACAGTTCTAGTTTTTTTTTTCTTCTTCAATTGGCAATGTAAAATACATAATTTATTTGGAAACATGTACGGGTTGAATAATGAAATTCAAAATTCAAAATAATATGTAATGGAATATGAATTTGAGATTACAGAATAGATGTGCTCTAAGAATTTATTTAATTCACACTGATATCGAAATTCAAATGCTAATGAATATTTAAATTTTTAAAATTTCATTTAAATTTAATTTTTTAAATAATTAAATAAAATTTGTTTATGAAATTAATAATTATACTAGAATAGAACCCCACACAATAGTGATGATATTTTTATTTTTTAAAATTTATAATAATTTTAAATAAATAATTATTTACCTATAATTATAAGAAAAATTAATATATGCATTGATAAATCTAAGCAAATAATCTATAATTATTAAATTACACAATACAAAGAAATTTATAATACCATGATATTATTATAATATTTCATATAAATAATATAAATTATATTTTAAACCACATGAACTTAACACTATCAATAACAAATAAAAAATTAATTACAATAAAAATTAAAAGAGTATTATCAGCTATTCTAAAATATTTATTTGATAATAATTGAAATTGTATCTCAAGCGAATTTGAGTCAACTGGAGAATTAGCTTGTATATTACTATTTGATTTATTATTATATTGGTAATCTAAATTCATCAAAATAACAAAAATAATACAAAAATTAGCCATAAAATTCTAATAAAAAATAATAATATATAATTTTTTATCTTAAATTTAACAAAAATTAAGTAAAAAAAAATACTAAATTCAAAATGTGATTGCAAATAAGGAGAATGAAAAAAGACAATCAATAATGAACATAAATATAAATTAAGTAAATCAAGACAAAGTTAAACTAAGAAATTGTACCTTAAATAATTATGAATCATCTAAAGAAGTACTCTAGGATTAATTCACACACTAACTATACTAATAAATTGATTGAGTGATTTATTAGCAATTTGTATTCTTCCTATGTTTCAATAAAATAAATAAACAAATTAAATTATGTTTAATAGATTAAATTATTGCAATTATTAATATTTATTAATTGTAATCCCAACCCAGGAGCCAAACGATGTACAAGGAGATATAAATTTAGGTGTAAGTAAAAATTTTTTGTTTATAAATTTTTATTTTATTTGAATCATATATTTATTTTTAATTAAATATTTTAAAAAATTACTTTATATTATTAGATTATAACTAATTATTTTCAAAATTAAATAAGATATTCTGATCATATTTGAATTTTTTAAATAAATATAATTATTATAAATATTAAGTAGAATATCTTAATTTTATTTGAACTCTTTAAATAATTAATTATTGAATAAATTTTTATTATAATAAATAATAAAAATATTTTTATTTTAAACAATTGGAATGTATGTTAAAATAAGAGAGAGACATGTGACATATTATCGTGACAGTATTATCTGTTTATTATTATATATAGATATTAATATAAAACAAATATTATTAAAAATAAAAATCAAAAAGAAAATTAGGCAATTTGTATTCTTTTTTCAAAATATATAAGATTGTAATATATTATTTGACAACTAATATAAAATTAAAAAGATAATAAAAATATACTCGGATATAAAATTTGATTTGATAAAAAATATATAATAATTAAATTATTATATAGTACCGCTAAATACTCTCTTTTAGCTATAATTATTATATCAATAACAACCTGAAAATAATAAAAAAAAATTTGGATAAAAAAACAAAAAATTATAACAATTTAAAAACATTAAAGTATACAAATTAGGAAATAACAAAAAAAAAATATAAAAATTAGTTGAAACTACAAAATCCTAATAAAAAATTATACTATAACAAATACACAAAAGAAATATTATTCTTCTTAATCACATTTGATCCGTAATAATAGAAAAAATATTCTCATGCTATGGCCAGCGACAAAGACAATCAATAGAAATTATTAATGATGGAAATTTTATCATTTTATTTTTAATAATTTATTTAAACTCTTTAAATAAATATTTATAGTAATTAATTAATTAATAATTAATAACAATAAATATTTATATTATCAAATACGATATATTTCAACTCTATCTAAAATTGAAACTAAATATAAATATTATTAATATCAAATAAGATATCATATCATTATCATATTTCAACTCTATAAATAAATATAATTATTATTAATATTAAATAAGATATTTTAATTATATTTAAACATTCTAAATAAATATTTAAAATAAATAAATAATTATAATAAATAATAAAATAAAAATATAATAGATAGAAAAATATAATAGATAGAAAAAAATAAAACAACGGCAATAATAATATCAAATGGTTTTTTGATTAATTAATTATTTTAATAAATAAAAAATTAATAGTTCATAAACTTTGATTTGAAATTTAATATAGTTATTTTTAAATTGATATCTAAAAATATTAATTTATATTATCAAATAATAATTAATTATTATCAATATCAAATGGGATAAACTAATTATATTTAAATTCTTCAAATATATATTTATAATAATTAATTAATTATTTATTCTATTAAATATAATAAATATAATATTTTAATATATTTAAAAAATAAGAATGAGCCATATGACATAGTATTATATCAATATTAGCTATTTTAATATAATATTTAGATTATGCATAATACATCGTGTTAAATAAAATTGAAATTATTTGAATATTGAGTAATAAAAAATTAATTTTTTTGTAAATCAAAATAAAAAATAAATTTATGTTTTATAAAAAACTAATGCCCTAATTAATCAAATAAGCCATAAGAGTTGGCGAAGTCGCATTAATAATGATTATGATTGCCTAATAATAATACTAATAATTATTATTATTATTTTGAAAAGAATATGTGGTCATCATTCATCTCACCTTTACAGAAAAGTTACATTTTCCAAAATCTTACGTAGCTTTCTTATATGGCATTTGTCAATATAAAATTATAAATACAATTTATTGACTAGCCCGCAATACATGTTTAAAAAAATTTATATTATTTTAAATTTAAAAATAATTTATGTATTAATATAATCAATGTATAAAAAATAATATTTTACGTATAAATATATATTTTCTAAAAGTCACTATTTTATTAAGGTTAATTTTTTATGTTTTTATTTTTATTTTAATTTTTAATAAATTTTATAAGTCATAAATTTTAAAATAGTAATTTTAAAATTTTTATTTTTTATTTTAATTAACTTTTAAATTGGTAATATGTATTTAATTATCTTAAAAATAAATATGTTCTTAATTATAATTAGATTTAGAATTATATATTATTTGATTATTATTTTTAATATATATTTTACCTACTTAAATACATCTTTGCAGTACTAATTTAGTTCTAATTTTAGTATATATATATTTTTACTATTTTATATTTTTCTTTACTAATATTATTTTTAGGCATATTTGTAATTTGTTCTTTCTCTTCCAAAAAAATTTAAATTAATAAATTTTACTTTTTTTTATTCAAATTACTACTCAATTATTTTTTTCTAATTTTTCTTTTTAATTGAAGTAGTAGATTCAAAAATTAATATTTTGCTATTTTTTGTCATGAATTTTTGAATCAATTTTAAAAATTATAAATTCAGTAGAGAGAAAAATTATAAAAAGAAAAATTATAATTCTACCTTAAAATGATATGTGTAAAGAAAAAAATATAAAAGTAGCAGAAAAATAAAAATGTTTAAATTAAGTTGGTATAATAATAAATTTAAGTAGGATAAAAAATTATTTGCTAATATTCATATATGTTATTTATTTTATGGCTTTTAATTTTTTACTTAAAAATTGGTAAAAAAAAATTTAAGTATAAAGTTAAATAATATAAAATTTTATGTTCGAAGATAATTAGTAACATAATTATTTTAAATTATTATAAAATAATTAAATTTATATTGCTAATTTAAAAATTAAAGTAAAATAATAAAACATAAAAAACCCTAAAAATAAACTATTTTAAAAAGTACAACTCACAAAATTCATTAAAATAAAAATAAAAATAAAAAGTTACTCATTGAAATAGTGACTTGTAGAAAATAATCATGATGATGATGATGATGATGTATGAGTTAAAATAAAAAATAAAAGATTAATTAAGAGTAAAATATAATGGCTCATTAATTAAAAAGAAAAATAAATATGAAATTAGTTAATTAGTTTTTTTTTGAAGGGAGTTAATTAGTTAATTACATTGAGATAATATATTTTGTAGATAAAAATTAAAAAAAGGAAAAATCATATATTTGAAAGGCAAATAAAATTAAAAGAAATAAAAGAAATAAAAAAATGAGATAAGAGGAAATAAAGCACGAAAACAAAAGAAGAAAAAGAAAAGAAAAGAAAAGAAATAGGCATGTAAACAAAAACATGTGTAAAATAGGAAAGTGAAAAAAAAAACATGGTTTATTTGGTATTTACATTTGTACATACATACATGCATACATATATATAAAGAAAAAAAAAATTAAAAAAAGCCTTTTTTTGGAAAGGATAAAATGTAAAGCAAACCTTGTTTTTTTTTTTTTTGAAAATTCATTATTTATTTGGGTGGGTGTTTTAGCATATTATATAATATAAAAGTTGATGAAATGATATCTCTTTTCAAGCTGTCATGTCATCCATTTCTTTTTTTTTTTTTATGACAAGGGTAAATATATTAATTAAAAGATAGTCCAAAATCAAATATAGTTCCATATGACTTGGAACCTTATCCTTTAATATACATAAATCATCCAAAGAAATAGACCATTAGGCTATCTTATGAGCTATGATATTAGCTTCTCTAGGCACATATTTGAAAACAACCTCAACAAAGGAGTTTGCCATATGTCTTATGTCTTCCACCAAAAAACTGTATATACCCATAGCATGTTCTTTATTCATTATTCGTTGAATCACCATCTTTGCATCTGATTGATTATAAAAATCACAACCAGCAGCTATTTGGAGCCCAAGTAATATAGCTTTTGTTTCTATAAAGAAAACAGATGGGTAGTTAGTCAATGGACTGCCTGCTGACACCATCACTTGACCTATACAATTTCAGATAATGATCCCACAACTAGCTCTATCTTTCCTTATTGTTGCATCAACATTTAATTTATACCAATTTGAAGGTGGAGGAAGCCACGCATCTGCTCTTTTCTTTTGCTATTTTTGATGAGGGAAATCTGTTCATCAAGGCAAACAATTCTATCAACAGCCAACTACAACATTCTACCGACAATCATGCCTTCTTTTCCATGTTGTAATTGATTTCTATCAAACCATATGTACCATAGGAGGATAACAAACATCTTAAAATTGACTCTGGTTATTGAGTTTGCTACCTTTTTTTCACTAGTCCCCAACCTTATAAGCAACCAATTTATCCACACGCAGCAGCCAGGGAACACCTTTCCAAATCTCTTTAACCCAAGGGCATTCTTTGAATATATGGATACTGGATTCCTCAAAATAACCACACCTAGCTTATTTTATATAAGCAGTAATACTCTTTTTCTCAAATTTGAAGCACAAGGCAAGATGTTTTTAACTAGACTCTAAAAGAAGTGTTTTGTTTTAGGAGCAGCTGTGATTTTCCACATTAAGTGCCATAATTCACTGTCAGTGCTCGAAGAAGAAGCTATGCACATGGAAGCTTTTCACCTTTGTTATGCCAAATAATATCTACTTTTCACAGTAAACAATCTCGATTTTGATTGCACCTAAAATAGTTGATCTTCAGGGTGTCTGAAGCTTATTGGAATGTTGAGGATTGATTCCACCTCAGAAGGTAGAAAACTTTGTTGAACCAGATCTTTTTTTCAACATCTAGTTTTTGAATCAATCAAATAGCTACATGTGAGCGGGGATTTTCGCCCCCACTCCAGGTGGAATGGTTCTTGCGACTTCGGCACTGTTTAGGCTCGGGGCCTTAGAGAACACGGACCTAAGTCCGGAGAAAATGGAGTCGCCACCCGGACAGGCCGGGAAAAAGAAAGGGGTGGATGACTCGATTCCTAAGGAATTCCCAACCCCCTAATGGGTTCAGAAAGTTGGGTACGTGTGGGAAAGGTGAGAAATGGCCCAGCACCCCCACAACGCCCGGTTCATTGGAACCGGCCTCCTTTACAGGTTTTAATATTATAAAATTCTTAAATATAACCACATTATCCATATTACACACAATAATTAAAATAAAACATCAATATATTAAAAATTAAAATAATGTCCAAGCAAAACAAATAAATGGACACCCATCCGAAGATGGAAACATGCCCTTACATAATCCATGCCTAAATAGGACACCAACCAAAAGGTAGAAACATGTCCTTTACATTGGTCTAAAATATAAAATAATTTAAATTACATGATATTTAACTAATGAGGTACCCACAAAGTGGAAACATACCTTTTACAATATTTGAAAATCTAAATAAATCGATAAAAGCAAATAACCATCCATAATAAATAAATCATTCATCAAAGATATCAATCAAAATATAAAATAAACATCCATCCATGATAAATTGAATAAATCAATCATTGGAATTAAATAAATTAAAGCATATAAAATAAATCAAAGCATGATCAAATATAAAATTGAACAAAGCAAATAAAGATTCAAATTAGGGCTACTGTTTCTATTTAAGATTCTTTATTTAATATGTTTGGGGTTTTGGAATTTATGAGTTAAAACTGCTGTGAGTTTTAAAGGAATTGAAATGGATTAAAGTTTTATAATTTAAGAGGTTGATAAAGTTCTTTGATTAACCAAATTAGTGTTTGAGAAGTAAAACCATGAAATTAGGGTTTGAATACTTTTGAAACATTAGATTTATGATTATTAGCTACTTACTGTATTGAATTTTAGGCTTACTGTGTTTGAATTTTAACATTTAAGTTTATAATGTTTTAGAGTTTAAAAGATTAGGATTTATAAAAATTAGGGTTTAAGGTTTTAAGAGAATTAAGGTTTAAGAAAACTATGGTTTAGAATAATTGGTTTGAGGTTACTGTCTTGATTCTAAAGTTAAATTGAGGTTTTTAGTGTTTCGGAGAATGAATTTGATTTTAGAATTTGAAAAAATAATTTATAGTTTTATGATGCTTTATGAAAACAAACAAAATGATTTAAGGTTTATAGAAACAGAAAAAATATTTTTTAGGGTTTTTAGAAAGAAACAGATTCAATTTAGGGTTTTGAAAAATTGGAAAGCAAATTAGGGTTTTGGTAAATTTTGAAACGATTTAAGATTTTGAAAAGTTAGAAAGTAGATTAGGGTTTTAAGATTTTGAAGAAACAAAAACAACAATTTTAATATTTTTGAAAAACAAAGAAACAAATTAAGATTTTTAAGCTTTAGAAAAGGTAAATTAAGGTTCTAGGGTTTTTTGAATCAAAAGAGACAATTAGATAATTCAAGTTACTGTGAAGAAATTAGACATTCATACCTCCGTTTATTGATTCCACCTAAAATTACTTCTTGGATGAACAAGAACAAAGACAAGCTTTGTTGCCTTTGATGGATTGAATTGCTTGTTTGCTCTCTCAAAAAGTCCGATCGATTTCACTGCCAGAAGGAATTCTTAAAATTCGATTTATACAAAGTATTCTCAATTCCCTTTTCCGATCCCAAATTTCCCTTTTTTAGTCTTTATTTATGGAAGATTTTGATGATTAATTTCACTTGTTCACGGAATCTATTATTAATTAAGAAAAGGAAACCGAAACCGAATTGAATTTGGTTTCAGAAAAATTTGCGACGAAAAAATTTCGCTGGCGAAAAAAACTGCAGAGAAAAAATTGTACTGGCTAAAAAGCTGCCGCAGGGGGCTGCGGGCCATTTCGCCTGCAGGACTTTCCTGTGAGCGAAATGGCAAAATGGCCCAAGGCAATTTCGTCCCAACTCTTCGGCGATGAATTTTTTCGTTGCCGATTTTTATTTTTATTTTTTGTTTATTATTATTTTTTATTTTTTATCAATAAAATTAAATACTAAAGCAAATATTATTTGATTAAGATAACAAAAATTATTTTGGACTAATTAAAATATATTGGACAACACAAAAATTATTTTGGACTAATTAAAATATATTGGACCGGATTGGATCAAAAATTAAGGGTCTACAATTTGCCCTATGTTTGAACGATCTGAGACTTTAGTAAAAGAGAGTGAAAAACAATAAGACTTAATTTTTGAGATGGTTGAGGTTTTGGGTTCTGGACCCGGTTCGAGTTCTGGACTCAAGGATAATTTTAGGTTCTAGACCTAAGTGTAATTTTAGGTTCTGGACCTAAGTGTAACTTTAGATTCTGGACCTAAGGGTGATTTTAGGTTCTGGACCTAGGTGTAACTTTAGGTTATGGACCTAAGTGTAACTTTAGGTTCTGGACCTAAGAAAAATTTGGGTTCCGGTCCCGAGCTAAGTTTTGGACTTAGAAGAAATTCTAAGTTCTGAACCTAAGGGTAATTTGGGTTCTGGACCCGAGCTAAGTTCTGGACTTAGAAGAGATTCTAGGTTCTGGACCTAATGGTAATTTGGGTTTTGGACCCGAGCTAAGTTCTGGACTTAGAAGAGATTCTAGGTCTGGACCTAAGGGTAATTTGGGTTCTGGACCCGAGCTAATAATAATTTTTTATTTCAAAAAGTTTGGCTGATTTTTATGCATATGTCTTTTCTTTGCCACTGCGTGCAAAAATATTTATACACACGCAAGCATTTGAATGATAAAAGTGAATAATTAAATTTATTGTTTATTTACTGTGTAGTCACTGTTCATGCACTATTTACTATTCATAAATAGTAACTTACTATTTGTAAATAGTATTGTACTATTCATAAATAGTATTTTACTATTCATCAATAGTAAAATTTACTATTCATAAACAGTAAAACTTACTTTTGAATTTTATTTTTTTCCTTGACATTTCTCTATATAAACGAACGAATTCCTTCATTTCATTCACAGCTAAATTCTCAATTTCTATAATTCTCTCAAATTCTTTCAAATTTAGCACCTAGTTTTTTAAAAAAATTGCATGTTTCAATGTCAGGAACTCATTTTAATGCTAAGTTATTAGAGTTTATTCGGCATCATGAAGATGAAAATATAGATCTACTAGCCGAGATGCCGCTTCATCGTAGTTCAAACCAAAAGAGCGCGGTAATTATTTCTGCCTTTTCTTTTCTTCTTTTTTCTTCTTTTTATTTTTTTTCTTTCTGTTATTTATTTTGTTAATTTTGTTATTTTCCTATTATTTGTTTATATTATCATTATTATTATTATTATCTTTTGTTTTTTTTATTTTTTATTTTTAATTTATGTTTTTATATTATGCTCTTTTATTATTATGGTGTTCACCTCTATTTTTTATTTATATTTTTATATTATTATCTTTTTTAGAAAATTTAGAAAAAATATATTAATTTAAGTAGATAAGATGATATGTACTTACCTAGTATTAACTTACCTGGCTCTGTGTTAGCATGATCGTTGCGTTGTTCGGGCCGGAGGGTGTATCTATAAAGCCCGACAATAGTATGATGTAGTGCCTTCTCGAGTAAGGCAGATTATCCGAGATTGCGGCTTTGAAAGCTTCATCTTACAATTGCCATCCGAAGAGTATCTGATAGACCGGAGCGTAGTCCAGGCACTTGCAGAATGATGGTTGGACACAACCCACACTTTTCACTTGCCCATTGGAGAGATGACAATTGGTCCGGTCGATTTTACTGCCATAACCGACCTTCGGTATGATGGTGTTCTGGTTCCTCTGACCAACGATATTTTAACATTTGAATAAATTCAGGAATTAATTGGTATGGAACCATCATATAAGGGGCCTTTTAAGATAAAAATTAAACCGATTCGTAGCTATTGGATGAACTACGAAGGACGGGTTCACAGAGACATGGCCCAACAGTATGCTCGAGGATTTTTATTATATTTGCTTGGGTCGACCATCTTAGGCTGCACTGAATCCTCCATCCACTTGTCAGTGTTGAAGGCCCTTTCTTATTTCAGAACGGTACCCTCTTCTGGCTGGGGTGAAGCTGGTCTCACTTGTCTTTACCATGGTCTTGATAAACTTTGCCGAAATAAGAAGTCTTTTGTTGGCTTGATGGCGGTTGTCGAGGTATTCTTATTCTACCAATGTCAATTCCATTCATTTCTTGTATGAATTTGATCTTTACTGTTATTGTAGGCATGGGCATATGAACACAACCTCATGAGGGTACCCGGTATTTTTTGAGAGAGAATCGGGTATCCGAGATTAAATTTCTGGTTGTCCGATCGTGTGGACGTTCCCAGCTCTCACCATGTTCATACTCACCGCTTCGTGTTGAGCCGCTTAACCTGTGACCAAGTAAAATAGCATTAGTATGCTTTAAATTTTATGTGAAAGGTTACTTACCTTATGTTATTTTGCAGGTGAATTTGGCCTGGTGGAACCCAGAAGAGCGGACAAACTGGTCTCCTTTCATGAGGGCTGCGCTATCTTTCTAACATTCTCGCCGAGTCATTGTCGGCCCAGTGTCTAGTGGCTGGTTTCTCGGAGAGAGAGTTTATGAGTGGTTTCTCGATCCAGAGTAGCGGAGAATTTCGATGCCTTGCCCAGAATATACTTTAAATATTATATCAATGCTGGAGGATGCATGGTGGTCGGCTCAGTACTGTTATGGTATTGAAGCATTTCTCTATCTGCCGAGTGCATCTTATGCCCATTTTATACAAAGAAGGCTCTTGAACTTTGATGTATCTCCTGTTGGCGTACGGGAGATTCCCGAAGAAAATGAGGATAGAGATGAAGAGGAACATCATGGAGATGCATGAGAGTTTGTTCCACATCTCGGGGCTAGTACTTCTCAGGTAAAACTTTTACCATTCTTCCTTTACCACCGCTTCTTTCTTTTTTGATTCTTTAATGATTGTTGCAGGCCGTTGGCTCATTTGATCATGAGGCTGGACCTTCTTTTACTGCCCCTTCGTTTGCTCATTCTAGCCCACCAGATATGCCATCTCATCCGCAGGGCATTGATATGAATTATCTGGTGAGTTTTCTTATTTCATGGTAATTTATGCTATATGTATGCATGATTATGTATGCTCTTACATTTTTCCTTTCTGGCTCACAGCGGATGCTTAAAGAACAAAATAGGAAACTTTAAGAAGAGTTGGCTGCAAGTCGTCAACAGGCTTTTCATTTTGAAAATTTATATCATCAATCCGAATAAAATTTTTGAAACTTCCGATTTCAGGGGATGAGGGATCCTGACGCTTCTTTATCAAGAGGCCTCCAGACTGATGACCATGAGATCCTTTTGTCTGCTTCTAATGAGGATCGTGATAGATCAAAACTTCAAGGTAATAGGGATTTTGGTGCTCCTGCTTCGGGTGATCTCGGGACGAGTAATTTGCCCCCTCCTCCAACAAGCGATGACTTTTTCAGGGCTTTATTTGATGACCCACCACCTCCTTCTTAGTAATGTATAAATATTATATCAATTATAGGAACATTATACAATAAGCATAATAATACATAATTTCTGCCTTTACTATAACTAACTTTTCTTTTTCACATCATAAACAGTACAGCCGCATCACTTTGCCAAATGCAACACGGTAAAGGATTTTTTTGCCAATTATTTTCCTTACACAATATGGTTTCACCCTTTCCCATTACCTTTTCCTTATCAATTTTGGAAAAACTTGTTTCCTTTATATAAATCTCCTTCTTACACCTAATTTCATACAGAAACCAAAAAAACTTTCCATTTCAACGTAAATACCCTTTTAACAGTTTTAATTTTTCTTCATTCATCAACCATGACTGAACTTCATTTAAAGAAAATAAAAATTCTATTTAAGAATATGGATGCTATTCACTGGAAGCAAATTTCGTAGTCAAAACTTGACATTGTAAAGTATTTTCAAAATGTTAAATTGGACTACTTCTTCTTACATGCCATGTCTTCCTTTTGGAATATGGATTTTAGGGCATTTAAAATTAATGGCTTTGAAATCTGTCCCTTGATTGAAGAATTTGAGGCCATCCTCGGATATCCAAATAATCAACAAATGGCGTTACCCACATTGGTTTCCAAAACTCAATAGAAGATGCAGATGTTATTTCAAATTCCAAAACCCGAAGTTCTTCGGTTGATGAGAGGTGAAAAAAATTCTACTTGCTCCTTTGATTGATTTTTGTCTCTCTCATTTGGCTCCTACTAAGGCATGGGGACGCATGCTCTGCCTTTGCTTGCTTGACCAATTCTTGCTTGTTTCTTCTGACGGTGATATTGATCCACGGGTATTGGATATTATGAACCAAATGGAAGGAGGCTTGTCGCCGGTACCTATGATCTTAGTTGAGACTCTAGTTGGATTAGACCAGCTGAAATTAGGATTGACAAAGAGACTGACCGGGAGTCCATTGCTGCTTCAGGTAATTACCTAAACTGCCCTTTCGGGTTTTCAATTTAGGTTTTCTTTTTTCTTTTCTTTATTGCTCTAATTTTTCCCTAGTCCGCCCATGTGGATTTTCGGAACTAGCGAGCTATCCTAATTTTTGCCTAAGTTTCCCTTGCGGGTTCTCAACTTAGCGGACCTCTTTTTTATTGCTTTAATTTTTGCCTAGTCCGCCCATGTGGGTTTTTGGAACTAGCGAGCTGTTCTAATTTTTGCATAAGCTGCCCTTGCGGGTTTTCAACTTAGCGAACTCTCTTTTCTTTTTTCTTTTTTTAATTTAATTCTTTCTTCATAGATTTGGCTTAAGGATCGTCTTTGTTTTCTTGATACTCCATCCATGGATTTTGCTAGATATCTGCCACGTCATCATTCTACTAGGAAACTACTCCATCCTACTTCTTCATATGCTGACTGGGTTGACTGGATCCACTCACGCACCGAAGTCAATATCCATTGGTTGGTACCTTGGTGGAAGATTTCTCATATCACCATGCAGACATACTTGATGTATGTTCCCCTTGCTGCTCTTCGTCAAGGTACTTGCTATGATCCTCGACATCTTGGCCGTCAGTATGGAGCTGAGCCTCGTGATTCTGACTTTACTCCCGATTTAGACATGCCTTGTTTGACTGAAGCCTACTTGGATCGGCTGAGGCAAAGCTGGCCTACACGTTACATTTATCGATTGCCATAGATTTTACATTTGTTAATTTAGAAAGTGTATTGTTAGGATGAAAAATAATTAAAGTAATAAAAGATGCTTCTTTTCCATTTAAAATTTGTCATCACCTTTTGCCATTGTGTTTATTTATTTCATCCATTTTTTGTCAAATACTTATAACAGTACACACAGAACAATTTTAACATTAATTCTGTTTTATTAAATTAGGGAACAACCAAACATAAAGCCAGCATACACAAGATTACTCATGTTGTCAACTAGCCCTTTCGGGTTTTCTAATTGACGATTTTCTCTCATTTAGCCCTAATTGTTGCCTAGCCCGCCCTTTTGGGTTTTCGAAATTAGTGGACTGCTTTAACTTTTGTCTAGGCCGCCTTATTGGGTTTTCAACCTAGCGAGCTCTTTTTTTTTATATATCATACATAAAACTTCTTCAACATGTCAATGTTTACTGGCTCACTAAACTCGTTCCCGTCCATGTCTGATAACTTCACCGCACCTTTGTTCATGACTTGTTTCACGACATATGGCCCTTCCCGGCTAGGTCTGAACTTCCCTCTTGGATCAGATACATTAGGCTTACATTGCTTCAACACCAAATCCCCGACTCTGAGTTTTCTAATTTTAACCCTTCTATTATAAGCTCGAGCTATCTTCTTTTGATACAGTTGGTGATGATACATTGCCTTTAACCTTCTCTCTTCTAGTAAAGCTAACTGTGTGTATCTGCTCGCTACCCATTCCGTTTCAGGCAGTTCGGCTTCCAAGACTACTCTCAATGACTTAATTTCTATTTCAATTGGCAATACTACTTCCATCCCGTAAACCAAAGAGAATGGTGTCATTCCAGTAGGTGTTCGCACACTTGTCCTATATCCCCATAAAGCAAAGGGAAGCATCTCTGACCAATCCCTGTAAGTCTTGGTCATCTTGGACAGAATTTGCTTAATTGTCTTGTTTGTTGCTTCTACCGCACCATTGGCCTTTGGTTTATAAGGAGAGGATCTATGATGATGGATTTGGTACTTTGAGAATAAATCCTTAACTGCTCCTTGAAACTGTACCCCATTGTCTGATATCACACTGTGCGGGACCCCGTATCTACAGATGAGGTTCTTTTCAATAAATCTAGCCATTTGGCTTGCACCCATTTTGTTGAAGGATTCGGCTTCAACCCATTTTGAAAAATAATCTACTGCTACCATAATGAAACGGTGACCGTTTGAAGCTGTCGGATGTATCTCTCCTATAATGTCGATACCCCAGGTGGCAAATGGACAGGGTGAAGACATAGAATGCAATTCTTCAGGAGGCATGTGATTCAAGTTACCATACATCTAAAATTGTTGGCACTTCTTTACAAACTCAATACAATCCTTCTCCATGGTTAACCAGTAATAACCCTGTCGAATAATCTTCTTAACTAGGGCCAAATCACTCATGTGCGGACCATAACTTCCCGCATGTATTTCTGACATGATACGCTCCACTTAAGGCTTCCTTAAACATCTTAAATGCACCCCATCAGGCCATCTTTGATATAACTCTCCATGGAATGTGATGTATTGCAATGACCACCGCCTTATGGCTCTTCTCTCTTTCTTTGTTACCCCCGGCGGGTATTCTCTTTCTTCCAAAAATTGCTTTATAGTATCATACCACGCATCATGGTCTGTATCAATTTCCATGATTGTCTCATATTCATAGTAAGGAGTTGATGAACTGGTCAAGATTAGAGGCTTAAGGAATAAGCTGACAGGGTTTTCCCATACCGAAGCCAATGTGGCTGGGGCATCAGCCATCTGATTTTCTTCTCTTGATAGGTGTATAAACCTACACTCCTTAAAGTTCTTCTTCATCATGGTCAGGTAATGGTGGTATGGTTTTAATTTTTCCTCTTTCAACTCCCACTCTCCATTTACTTGGGATACTACTAGCAATGAATCGCCAAAAACTTCCACCTTATCCACCTTTATAATCATTAGGGTTTTCAAACCGAAAATACAAGCTTCGTACTCCACCATATTATTGGTTGCCCTAAATTTTAAAATTTTGGCTAAAGAGATAAGTTCCCCTTCGGGCGATTCTAGTATAACTCCCAAACCTGATCCTTTCCTGTTTACTGCTCCATAAAAATACATTTTCCACCCTTGTACTTCAATGGCCTCAAAATGTTCATCCGAAAATTCCAAGATTACTTCTTCGCTATCTGGTAATGGTTGTTGGGCTAGGAATTCTGCCACTGCTCTACCTTTGATTGTTTTATTGGTTACATACTCAATCTCAAATTCTTCTAATATTATCAACCATCGACCATATTTCCCAATCAAAGAGGGTGTCTCCCTTAAGTACTTCATTGGATCCAACCTGGAAATTGCTTGCATACTATACGATTGAAAGTAATGCCACAACTTCTTAGAAGACCAAACCATGGCTATACAGGTCTTTTCAATGATACTATACTTAATTTCATAAGGTAGGAGCTTTCTACTCAAATAGTAAACTGCATGCTCAATCCCTGACTCATCTGCTTGGGCTAGCATGGATCCTATTGACTCTTCTTCTACTACTAAGTGTAGTAATAGAGGTTTGCTGGGTTTAGGTGGTTTTAAAACAGGTGGATTCAATAAATACTCTTTTATTCACTCAAAGGCCTTTTGACACTCTTCATTCCATATGACGGGCTGATTCTTTCTAAGCAATTTGAAGATAGGCTCACAAATTGTTGTGAGTTTTGCTATGAATATGCTAATGTATTGTAATTTACCAATAAATCCCAAACTTCTCTATCCGTCTTAGGGGCTAGCATATCCCTGATTTCTTTAACTTTGTCAGGATTAATCTCAATGCCATTCGGACCAATTACATGTCCCAATAATTTACCTGAGGTAACACCGAACACACACTTCTTCGGGTTTAATCTTAGCTTATATTTCAAAGCTCTATCGAAGAATAATTCTAAGTTTTGGAAGTGTTGTTCCCTTGTATCTGATTTAACCATCATATCATCAATATATACTTCAACTTCTTTGTGCATCATGTCATGAAATAATGTGGCGGCCATCCTTTGATAGGTTGCTCTAGCATTCTTTAAGCCGAACGGCATCACCCTATAACAAAATATACCCCATGTGGTAATGAAAGCTGTTTTGGCTTTATTCTCTTGGGCCATTAACACTTGGTTGTATCCAGAAAATCCATGTACAAATGAGTGTAGCACGCTGGAGGCTGCACTATCAATGAGAACATCTATATGAGGTAAAGGAAAATCATCTTTTGGGGAAGCCTTGTTTAAATCTTTATTATCCACACAGACCCTTATCCTTCCATCTTTCTTTGGCACAGGTACTATGTTGGCTAGCCAATCTGGATATTCTATCACTTCAAGGAACTTCACTTGTATTTGCTTAGTGACCTCTTCTTTAACCAATTCAGCCCACTCAGGTCTTAATCGCCTAAGCTTTTGTTTGACAGGTTTCATGTGAGTGTAAGTAGGAATATGATGCTCGGCTATGTGTCGATCTATTCCAGGCATATCCTCATAAGACCAAGCAAACACTTCTTCATATTTTTTTGAATATTTTTTCAAATCTCTCTCTCATCAGGAGTAAGGTCGGATGCTATGCTAATATTTTTAGGATTTTCGGTTGTTCCCAAATTTAATGATTGTGTGTTAACAGAATTAATATTAAAGATGCTCATGTAACTGCTATTTGAATGTATGCAACCATCAGGAGAAACATCACACAAGTAAGTAAAATTAGACTTTATTGCATTCATTTTAGAAAAGAAAACATCATCATCCTCATACAAAGCAGACAAATTAAAATCAAAATCAAAATCATTGTTCTCAAAATCATAAGGCAGGATGTCTTCAAACTTTTCTTCAACCAGAGCAGCAATCTCCTCCGGAGTCTTCTCGGCTTTCAGGACAGCTTCATTCTTCTCTTTTGGATTGGATTCTTTGTTGGCTGACAGGGTGAGCTCTTTCTTCACTTGGTACTCTAGCTCAGCCACATCTACAAAAATTTTAAAATCCGGGATCAACTTTCCCATGAACATGATTGGCTCGGGCTTTCCTTGGAGTGGTCCCATATTTGGAGCTTTGACAAAGATCTCTTCAAGTGGTGGGAAACTCATCTTCTCACTCTTCTTTGGCTGGACCACGTGGTTTCATCATATACCAACCCTTTCTTAGAAGTTTGAGTTCTAAAGTTTAGCAGCTCTGTCAAACCGGTCTTACCCTTTCCAAGACCAGCTCCGGGAAGGTAGTTCATGTTCTTCATCATATTCAAGACTTTTGAGTCCACTACTTCATCATCAGAAATTGCAGTTACTTGAAAACCATTGAGAGGTCTCTCTATCATTAGAGCGTTAACAATCTCATTATCTTCAGCTTCGATGACCACTGTCTCATCTCTGTTGGGGAACTTGATCTTTTGATGAAGGGTGGAAGGAACTCCACCAAGAGGATGAAACCATGGTCGCCCTAAGAGTAAGGCAAAGGTAATTGGTATGTCTAAAACAACAAATTCAACAATAGATTCAATTGGACCAACCTTGACAGTAGCTTTGAAAGTCCCTTCGGCGTGTCTCTTAGTATTGTCATAAGCCCGAATTGTTACCTCGGTCAGGTTTAAATCTCTTATTGATATGGCTACCTTTGGCAATACCTTAAGTGGACAAACATTTATGGCGAACCCATCATCGACCGTTACACATGGAGTCCTCTTCCCCTTGACTTCTATTTTGATAAAGAGAGGGCGGATGTGATCTCTCCCCTCCTCTGGTAAGTCCGTATCCGAAAAAGAAACTGTTCCCATATTAACTTCACTCTTTTCTTGAACATCTTCACATTTCATTACCCTTCCAGTTTTTATGAAGTTGATCAACTCCTCCGGGGTCGTGGAGGTAGAAATTGGCATGCTAGCCAAGGCTTTGGCCATAGTTTCTCGGTGCTTTTTAGAAGTAGCTAATAAGTCCCAAATGCTAACACTTGCTTGGGTTCTTTTCAATTGCTTGAGCACAACATCATCTTCTTCTTCCTTATTTCCTACTTCAACTTCCTTTCCCTTATTAGTTTCTACCTCCTTAGGTGGTGGCCTTGCATAAGGCTTATCGGATCTAGTGTTCATTACTTCATCTTCTTCGAGCTCGGACCAAGTCCACTCCTCCTTCTTGGATACAAGATCATCATCTCTATCGCTTGAATCCCAAAACCCATTGACAAAATAAATTGTTACTTCTTCACCCACCATAGCTTGTTTAATTTTTCTAAATGCCTATTCTTCTTTGGTTGCTTCTCCACAGGGGCGAAACCAGGACACAGGCGAAGGGGGGGCAAAATTTTCAAGAAAAAAAAACATACGAATTTATATTCAATTTTATTTTCATATTAAAAAATTAATACAAATAATTGGTATTAATATTTGTATTCAATTTTATTTTTATATTAAATAATAAACTATTGAAATTTTTATTATTTTTATTTCAATATCTAAATTTTATTTTCAAAAATTACATAATATTTATTATTTTTTAAATAATATTTATATATATTTTGAGATATTTTTAAAAAAATATTTAAAATATTAATAATATAATTTGTATATAGTTTTATTAATAATATAATGTATTTAAAATAATTTGTATTTAAAATATAATTATTATAATTTGTATTTAAAATATTAATAATATAATTTGTATTGATTAATAATATAATTTGTATATTATTAATATTATTAATATTTCTCAAAATATTTTAATACATATTATAAATTTATATATATATACATATACATATACATGTATATATATGTATATATATATAGGAACCAAGGGGGGGCCATAGACCCCCCATGCCCCCCCTTGGTTCCGCCCTTGCTTCTCCACCCACATCTTGAAAAGAAGAGATGATAAAATCTTCATGCAAACCCCCTCCAATCATGAAGGTGGTCGGCGGTGGTGCTCTATTAAACTTCGGTAATGAGTTGTCTTTGGTGTTTGGCTTATTGGGCTCGGGTAGCTTCCCATTATCAATTAGATTTTAGATCTCATGTCTTAACCTCACACATCTATCCGTGTCATGCCCTTGCATTTGATGAAACTGACAAAATGCTTTAGTGTCGAAATTAGGTGGGAGAGGGTTAGGCAAAGGGCGAGGATTTAAGGGTTGTAGCAATCCCTTTCTCTAAAGCTTATTGAGAACCCAAGACATCAGTTTCCCCAATTTCAAAAATTGTCTCCTTGTTCCTTGGTTAGTAGCATTGACACCGACTGCCTTTTGCATGCTTTGGCTACCAGACTGATAGTTCCCTTTCTCATTCCTGCTTGTTGAAAAATGGTTCTTCTATCTCTCCCATTCTTCAATTTGCAAACCAGCTTGGAGAAGGTCTTTGAAATCACAGATGAGTATATGAGACATCCTTTCACGTAGACTAGGCAACACCCACAATTATCCTTATTTGGTCGGATTCATCGGGCCTCTTCTCGAGCAAAGCAGCCTTGTTTCTCCATCTCTTCACATAATCCACAAAATTCTCATTTGACCTTTGCCTAATGGACTCCACTTCCATTAAGGTAACTTCCATCTCGACATTATATCCATATTGTTGGATGAAGGCTTTGTAAAGCAAATCCCAACTCTTTTGTGTTCCATCATCTAAGGTATTGAACCAATTTTGGACAACAGGGTCCAATGAGAGTATGAAGTACCTTAGGGTTTGAGCCTTAGTAGCTCGGGCATACTGCATAGCAGTGATATACTGCTTCACATGGAGATGAGGATTTCCGATTCCATCAAACTTCGCGAAAGATGGCATTTTGAACTTGTACGGGACTTCTTCATCTAGCTCAAATAATTTGTCAACTTTTGGACATTTCCTCTGTTTTTAGTTTCTTCTAAAATTTATTTTCTAAATCAGCAATCATCTTTTCAACATCAGAAGTTTCGGTCTTCTCCATAGTTGATCTTTCAACAATCTTCAGTTCTTTCTTTTTGTCTTGAGGATCTTGGTAGTATTGAGCTCAATCATCATCATCATCAATGATCACCTTTTCATCATAAAAAACTACTTCACCAACTTTGGTCTTCCCTTTGTCCTTTGGCTTCTTAGTGCTAGCAGATGCCTCTGCATGATTTTCTAAGATTACAGTCAATTGGTTCTTCATGGTCTCAGCTAGGGCCTCTTTTATTTCTTTCATCTTGGCATTGAGGGCATCATCCACCATTCTTTGAATTTGTTCGGGATCCATTGTTTTTGGTGAGCAAGTGATTGAGTTGTTGCTAGATACTTCATCTCCGGCTTAGGTCGGATTTTCGTAAGCTTTTGAACTGTTGTAATCCAGGGATGTGAGCCAGAAAGGATCAATGAGATGCAAATGTATGCATGTATGTATGTATGCATAAACAATAGACAAACAAGGACGAATAGGACATTCCTTCCAACCTTATAACATCCACACACGAATGGCGAGTCTCTTTTCCTAGGTATATAGTTAACAAAATACCAACATGGGGCATCTTATTTTTAAATAATTCCCTCGGACGTTTCAACCAATAGTTATATTTTCGATAATGGAAATCATTTTATAATAATTCCCATTAATTAGGTTTTAATTCATTCAACCAACTAAAGTAGCTTTTATGCTATATTGGATTAAAACAAAATTAAATAGATTTCTCACTTGAAAAAGTAACTAATGATTCATGCCAAAAACAAGCCCATGATTAATTATTCTTAGGATAAACTAGGCTCACAATTGATTTTTGGTATTTCTTAATTGACCTAAATAATTTGTAAGCTCTTTGTAAGAAAAGGTTGGATAAAAACAATTTTGTTTCTAAGCCCATTGTAAAAAGATCTTAGAAAAAGTGGATTTTGGGCTTAGTATTTGGGCCATAAGCAAAAGAATTTTTGATTTTTTTTTATAAAAGTTTTATGTCCAAAGACCATTTTGAAAAGTTTTAAAAATAGTTTTGGTCTTTTGGACTTTAAAGAAAAATTTATTTGAGCTTGCAATATACTTAGGTCATATTAGAAAAAGAACAAACCAAATAAGCCATGATTTAAGCCAAGATAAATTAACCATAGTGAAACAACATGCATTTGGGGTAAAACCTAAGGAAAGTAGCTACGCCAATTACATGAGCTTTAGTCTTTGGGTAAAAAGGCTTAGGTTTCCATAGCAAGTATATACCAAATGGTACAAGGTTATGAGTGGTTATGCCATGCTCGATCTCCATACCTTGAGCGAAAGTATGGTATCCCTTACATAACATAACACGGGTAACACGGGCGTCCTAACTCACGCACATGATGCAATCTAATATGATGCAATGGATAATATCATTATAAGAAAGAATGGAATAATATAAAGACCAACGAAATCAACTTCTCTTATCCCCAGTGGATTCGCCACTGTGAGCGGGGATTTTTGCCCCCACTCCCGGTGGAATGATTCTTGCGACTTAGGCACTATTTAGGCTCGGGGCCTTAGAGAACACGGACCTAAGTCAAAAGAAAATGGAGTCGCCACCCGGACGGGCCGAAAAAAAGAAAGGGGTGGATGACTCGATTCCTAAGGAATCCCTAACCCCTTAATGGGTTTGGAAAGTTGGGTATGTGTGGGGAAGGTGAGAAATAGCCCAACACCTCCACAACGCCTGGTTCATTGGAACCGGCCTCCTTTACAGGTCTTAATATTATAAAATTCTTAAATATAACAACATTATCCATATTACACACAATAATTAAAATAAAGCATCGATATATTGAAAATCAAAATAATGTCCAAGCAAAACAAATAAATGGACATCCATCCGAAGATGGAAACATGCCCTTACATAATCTATGCCTAAATAGGACACCCACCGAAAGGTAGAAACATGTCCTTTATATTGGTCTAAAATATAAAAGCAATTTAAATTGCATGATATTTAACTAATGAGGTACCCACAAAGTGGAAACATACCTCTTACAATATTTGGAAATCTAAATGAATTGATAAAAGCAAATAGCCATCCATAATAAATAAATCATTCATCAAAGATATCAATCAAAATATAAAATAAACATCCATCCATGATAAATTAAATAAATCAATCATTGGAATTAAATAAATTAAAGCATATAAAATAAATCAAAGCATGATCAAATATAAAATTGAATAAAGCAAATAAAGATTCAAATTAGGGCTACTGTTTCTATTTAAGATTCTTTATTTAACGTGTTTAGGATTTTGGAATTTATGAGTTTAAGCTACTGTGAGTTTTAAAGGAATTAAAATGGATTAAAGTTTTATAATTTAAGAGGTTGATAAAGTTCTTTGATTAACCAAATTAGTGTTTGAGAAGTAAAACCATGAAATTAAGGTTTGAATACTTTTGAAACATTAAATTTATGATTATTAGCTACTTACTGTATTGAATTTTAGGTTTACTGTGTTTGAATTTTAACATTTAGGTTTATAAGGTTTTAGGGTTTAAAAGATCAGGATTTAGAAAAATTAGGGTTTAAGGTTTTAAGGGAATTAGGGTTTAAGAAAACTAGGGTTTAGAATAATTGGTTTGAGGTTACTGTCTTGATTCTAAAGTTGAATTGAGGTTTTTAGTGTTTCAGAGAATGGATTTGATTTTAGAATTTGGAAAAACAATTTATAGTTTTATGATGCTTTATGAAAATAAACAAAACAATTTAAGGTTTATAGAAAAAAAATATTTTTTAGGGTTTTTGGAAAGAAATAGATTCAATTTAGGGTTTTGAAAAATTGGAAAGCAAATTAGGATTTTGGTAAATTTTGAAACTATTTAAGATTGAATTGCTCCCTTTGATAGATTGAATTGCTTGTTTGCTCTCTCAAAAAGTCCGATCAATTTTATTGCCAGAAGGAATTCTTAAAATCTGATTTATTCAAAGTTTTCTCAATTCCCTTTTCCGATCCCAAATTTCTCTTTTTTAGTCCTTATTTATAGAAGATTTTGATGATTAATTTCACTTGTTCACGGAATCTAATATTAATTAAGAAAAGAAAATCGAAACCGAATTGAATTTGGTTTCGAAAAAATTTGTGTCGAAAAAATTTCGCTGGCAAAAGAAACTGCTGCGAAAAAATTGCGCTGGTGAAAAAACTGCCGCAGGGGGTTGCGGGCTGTGAGGCAAAAATTTGCCTGCGGGCCATTTCGTCCCAACTCTTCGGCGACTAATTTTTTCATTGTCGATTTTTCTGTCGCCGATTTCTATTTCTATTTCTATTTATTATTTATTATTATTTATTATTAATAAAAATTAAATACTAAAGCAAATATTATTTGATTAAGATAACAAAAATTATTTTGAACTAATTAAAATATATTGGATAACACAAAAATTATTTTGGACTAATTAAAATATATTGGACCAGACTGATAAAAAATTAAGGGTCTACACTAACCTTCTCAGTTGGAGAGATATCATTTGGGACTAGTGATTTTAGATATGTCTAACCAAACAACTAGTTGTTTCTCCAAATCTGTGTTGAATTTCCATTACCGATACGCCAACAAAGCCCCTGGTCAAGTAGAGTTCATGAACCCCATATACTCATCCAAAAATATCTAGGTTGATAACCAATAGGAGATTCTAAAAAGTCACATCTTGGGTAATATTTTGCTTTTAGTACTTGAGCATAAAGAGATTCAGGATTAATAATAAGCCTCCAAGCTTGTTTTGCTAATAATGCTTGATTAAAAGATCTAAAATTTCTAAAACCCATTCCTCCTTGCAGTTTAGACAAATAGAGAGATTCCTAATTAATTCAATGCATTCGTCTCCTACTTATGTTATTTCCCCACCAAAATATGCATATCATTTGTTCCAGTTCAACACAAAAGGTGTTTGGTAATGCAAAACAACTCATTATATACTGGGGAATGGTTTGAGCTATTGCCTTGATTAAAATTTCCCTACCAGCATAAGATAAGACTCATTCTTTCTAACCTTTGAGTTTTTTCCAAATCCTTTCCTTAAGAAAATAAAATATTTGTTTCTTTGATCACCCTATCATGATTGGAAGGCCGAGGTACTTCATATACTGCTGCACTTCATTTATTGGTATGCAGTCTTTAATTCGACTCCTCACTTCTGGGGGAACATTAGAACTGAAAGACATGTCAGATTTATCAAGGTTAATACTCTGTTCTAAATTAGATTCATAAGTGGCCAAAATGTTTTTCAATTGCTGAAATTTTGTTATTGTAGCTATTGTATACAACATACTATCATCTGCAAAAAATAAGTGAGGAATTGGTGGACCTCGTCTGCTTGCTTTCGCTCTATGTATGTCCCCATACATTCAACTTTCCTAATTAGAGTTGAAAACCCTTATGCACATAACGAAAACAAATAGGCTGAGAGAGGGTCCCCCTGGTGAAGGTGTAACACCCCTACATCCTGTACACGCATACTACATAACACCACAATGTAATATACGTACACTGAATATAGGGACGCTACAGTTTTCTTTAACATTTAAATCATTTTAGATGATAAGATATTCTTTCTCATTATATATTATAGAAAATAGAGTAATTAAATTGTAATATAAAACAAAATAGATATATATATTCGTTTACTTAATACGCAACGGAATTTATAAAATATTTACATTAGAATCTATACTTTACAAAATATAAAGAAGTTATACATGATTGGCAGCTCTTCTCTGACCTTTAAGTCCCAAAAAAAATTCTTCAATGTCTACTCTCACTCGGTCTCGAGGAACTCTCGGGTTCAACCCTGTCACCTGCGCGATGAACCACAATCGCGCTGAGCCAACGGCTCAGTAGTACAAACGATAATAACGTTATGCTTTAATGCAATGCAATGCCACACATTTCAATGACTTTCCATAGATTTCCTTATTCAATTATTCAATCATTATTGAATCACAATTACACAAAGACAAGCATGGGCCCAAAAGACACTAATATGCCATTCAATTTTCAGAGTTAATGCCTTGGTTCAATTATCACATTTATCAATATCATTATCCCAACTAGGCTTCAAGGATTAGGTTCAACCAAGCTTCAAGGGGAACAAAGCAGGCTAAGTATCAACCCAACTTGGCTTCAAGAACCAACCCAACCTAGCTTCAAGGGTTGTAACATCTCAATTAGGCTTCAAGGACTAGACCCAACCAAGCTTCAAGGGGAGTAAAACATGTTAAACTTCAACCCAACTTGGCTTCAAGGGTCAATTCCAACCTAACTTCAAGAGATTGTTACTAATAGGCATGCCACCAACAACAAAACTCTGAAAATGGAATAACACATTAGACACACAATTCATTTATTATTTCATTATCAATTACATTCTCAATTCTCATCATCAATTTGGCAAACATGCCTCATTAAAGTCATTATAGCTAACCACAATGGCTTTACATTCCATCACATCTCAATACCCATCTTAGCAATTCATCTTTCAAATGTACAATCATTTGCATCATCATATCATTCATATAATATATATCATCATTGATATAAGCATAGCAAAGTACATTCTTCACAATAATCAACAATGCAATAATGCAAGATGTGTACTTACCTCAAAAGCAATTCACACAACTCAAAACACTCCCTTTCCCAAGGTTCTTATGCTTCTTAAATCAATGACAAATCACCTTCTTCAAGACCTAATCCAACAAATATAACACACACTTACTTAAGGATACACAAGAAGTAATCAAGTTAAGAGTTAACTAGGGCAATCTCTACACATGACACGCTCAACCACACGGGCGTGTTCCTGACTGTGCCCTAACTCCACAACACAGAAGCTATTACACGCTCATGACCACGGGCGTGTCACTGGGCGTGTAATACATACTGCCTCACACAAATACATCAACACGTCCAACAACCTGAACGTTCTCTTGGCCGTGTCAATTCTCCATTCTCACAGTAGCTATGACACGCTCAATAACACGGGCGTGTTACTGGCCGTGTCAAACCTACTGCCACACAGAACAATTGACACGCCTAAGAACCCTGGATGTGCTCATGGGCGTGTCAGGCCAAAAACCCAGATTCCGGCCAAAACAACACCACAACTAACAAATCACTTCTATCCACCAACATCCACTTCCACCAAACTTAATAAAACATACCCAAAAACTACCTCAAACTTGCAACAACACTAAAACAAGCCAAAACACATATCAAGCACAAATCACAAACATCATCAAAAACCCTAAACACAACCACAAATTAATCAATACCAACCAACTTACTCTTTTCTTCAATCCAACCCCAAAATCCAAAACCACTTAAACCAAATACTCTTAAACACCACACAATCAAACCAAACACATTCTCAAACACAACATCAACTCACAAATCCACATAACTTCAAAAACAACACAAGAAATCAAGAGAGAACTTACCAAAGATGGAGAACTCTTAAACCTCCAACTTGATCTCTTGAAAACTCTCTTCAATCTTGAACTTGGAAGAACAAATCTCTATCTTGCTCTCTTTCTTCTTCATGGCCGGACAACACAGAAAAGCAAAGAGAAGAGAAGGAAAGAAAATGGTCCACGGCAAAGGAAGAAAGAAAGAAGAAAAGATAGAAAGCAAAAGTAAAATCATCTCCTCAAAACCCTCTCCTCCAAGCAAAATAATATAAAATAATACAAATATCTTCTTCCACTCTACTAACTCTAATCCCACTTAATATAAAATAATCCCTTAAACACAATTAATCAATAATTAATCTCTTCCTTTGACTTACCCATTGACTTGTGTATATGTTATATATATTTACATATATACAACATATAAACTCTCTCTTCACTTATTTTCCTCTTTTCCAATTAAACACAAATACACTTACTTCAATTACAACAATTATTACACCAAACTTCTAGGGTATATTTTGGGATATTACAGAAGGCCTCTGTTTGGCTTAACAAAGCCTTTAACTTACCTATTAATTAAGTAAGAATAGGAGATTGAACTGATGCATGACATAACAATTTGAGTAAAATGTAAAGGGAATCCCATTTTATGCATGACATGCTCTAAAAAAGTCCATTCCACTCTATCGTATGCCTTGCTCATGTCAAACTTTAAGGCAAAAGACCCTTATCTAACTTTTTGGTATTTTCTTTATGCAATGTAGAGTTTCAAAGGCAATTAGAACATTATCAATATTAAGATGGTCAGGAATGAATGCACTTTGAGTGGGATAAATCATACTCGGGAGAACAACTTTAAGGCGATTAGCGATTACTTTAGCTGCTACTTTATAGAGGACATTACAAAGATTAAAGGGACATAATTATTTCATAGTAGAGAGAGCTCTAAACTTAGGAATAAGGGTGGCCCATGTATGATTAAGGTATTCAAGCATCATTGCTGACTCAAGAAACTTCATAATAAAAGAGCTAACATAATTACCTGCTAAATTCCTTCAGGTCCTAGAGATTTATTAGGATGCATTCGATTTAATGCTTCATGGATTTCATCTTTTGTGAAAGGAGAGGAAAGGACTTGAATAGACTCTGTAGATAGGATACTATCAATTGCTTCAACCGTAGTGGAAGGAGAACTTGCGTTTGTGCTGGCGAAAAGCTCAGAATAGCTCAGAATAGTATGCTACCACAATCCGCTCAATTTCATCTACTCTCTCTCTCCATATGTCAGTCTTGTCTTTAAGTCTATCTAAAGAATTCCTTTTCTTCCTATTTGAAGATTTTGCATGAAAAAATTTGGTATTTTTATCACCCGCTTCCAACCATAATGCTTTTGCTCATTGTTTCCACATTATCTTTTCCCTAAGTAACAACTCTTCCACTTCACCTTATAACATGTTAATTTTAGTTCGAGTCTCATTGGAGTCAGAATCAGACCTCATATTCAACATTTTGATCTTATGTAGCTTTTCTTTTGCTTGTTTCTACCATTGCCAAAGCTTTCTCGGTTCCATCTTGATAGCTCAACAACACACTATTTTACTTTCATTTGGAAATCTGAAATTAGGCCCACCCCAAACATATTGAATTAACTACTTGCAATTGTGTTCCCTTAACCACATTCCTTCAAACCTGAATATTTTACCTTGTCTAGCTTGATTCCTTATCAGTCCATTTCTATCCAATAATAATGACGAGTGATTTGAATTAATCTTTGTTAGGTGCCAAACTCTAGCCTTTGGGTAGAGTTCATTCCATCCAAGGTTACTTAGAAAACGACCAAGCCACTCTCTAATTAAGGCTGACCCCTCCCTTCCATTATCCCATATAAATTCTAACCTCATAAAACCAAGATCATGGAGACCACAAGAGTTTAAACAATTTTAGAATCCTTCCATCTGTGAAGAAGACTTTGGATTACCTCCTTGTTTCTCATTATTGAAGAGAATTTCATTGAAGTCCCCAAAGCAAAGCCATGGATATTGTTATAACTCAGCAAGATGTGATAATAGGTCCCAAGTAAGCTGTTGATTATGTCTTTGGGGCCAACCATAAGTACATGTTCTTTGCCACTGTGTCACTCCATTTGTATCATCTATAAGGAAATCTATAGTGTTGTAAATAGCTAACAATCTCTAAATTCATTCCCCTTCTCCATCCCAAGATTAGGCCACCTGATCTGCCTTTAGGAATAACAACAAAAAGATTAAAATGTGGGAAAGCAAAATTGATACCTTCCATCTCATGATTATTAATTCAAGTTTCCATGAGATAAAAAATATCTGGACAATTGACCCTAATAATATACTTTAGGGTTCAAGTCATCCAGGGTTTGCCCAGTCCCTAAACGTTCCAACTTAGGAGCTTCATGGGGCTAGCAGTCACCGCTCTGCTATAAGAAGATCGTGATTATCAGACATCAACCTTAATCTCTTATGACTCTCATCAATTTCCATTAATGCTTTATCCCCGCTGCATTTTTTACCTCCTTTTACATTCAATGATTGGGTGGATGGAGTTTTACCTGTGTCCTGACCAATTCCGGTTGTCCTACCTCTGCCCCTCATATTAACCTTGGTTACCCTTCGTCTACCTGATCTTCCTTCTCCCACACTGAGAACAGATATATCTATGGCATTAGGAAAAATGCTTTTTTTTTGCTTTCCCGCTATCTGTTTGCTCTTTATTCAACACCCCAGGGGAGGGGTTTTGAGCATTAGGATTGGGTATCCCACTAGATTGGACAGAAGGTTCCTCCATCACTAGGTGCCTTCATGTATTGTTGCATAGATTTATCATTTCTACCTCATCTCTAGCAGTTGAGGTCTTAGTAGCACAGTCCCCATTTTTACTCGAGGAGACCGTAATGCTATATTTTTTCCTTAGTCTTGTTTCCCTTAAGGCCAGATTATATGGCCATTCCTCTGTGATGGATGCCGAATCCACCAAAAATAATATCCTGCTTTCCTACAAATAAAACTTGTAAATATGGTGAGAAGGGTCGAATCCCTAGAGACTAGCTTGTCAAGAATAAACCAGAACTGAATTATAAAATTACAAATAACTAAAAAAATTAATTGGGGATTTGAAAACAGAATTGAAACTGAATAAAATTAAAGTAAAACAAGAAATTAATATTGGAACCTGAAATCAAAGAGATAAATTCAGCCAAGGTATACCGCGGTTCGGAGCTTATTATGATTGATCATTGATTCAAATAATAATCCTTAATTCCAAATTACATACAAGTTATAGTTAGGAAGAACGTCAACCTAACCAATCCTACCGTATTCTTAGGTTATTAAGATTCGATCTAATAATAACCCCTAATTAACTAGCAACCCTAAGTACGACGAAAGGTTTAACCGTTAACAGCCTTAAAAACTAGTAGGACCTTGAGCTAACTAACAAAAACTACGAGCTTCCATTCAAATCAGATTATAATCTTTCTTAATACAACCTAAAAAGTTTTACCCAATTAGGTTTATATCAATTACCACTTTTAACGACCTAATTAAACAATTACGTATCCAATTAAGTAGAATGGTTATGAAGATTGCTATCAAACAATTAACGGGCCCTGTTAAATCATTCAATAGAATCAAACTAAGGGATGGATTTTCCCAAATAAATCACAAAAAGATTATAAATGTAAGAGAAATCAAAGAATTCGATTAAAAACTGTTCAATCTCACAATCATATTCAAGCTCCTACCTTGGATTAAACCTTGACTGAAAAAGGACGATTAGCCATGCATGGCTATTGAAGAAAACATCATAAAATTAATCAAAATTCTGTCAATCCCGTCACTATTCAAAGAGTGGCAAAAAGTGTCCTCTCAAAACCTAATTTTTAACTTATATATTGCTAAAAGTGGGGCCAAACTAAATATATCACATAAAGACCCAAAACACAATATTTTTACATCTTCCTCCGCTCCAAAATAAGTATAAAACGTGATTAAAACGTGTGGGCCAGCTGTCCAATTAAATGCTGCCCGTCAACAGCTCCTTTGCATTTAATCTTGCCCAAGAGTAAGGCCTGGCAGTCTTGATTTTCCACTCTGAAATTCCAGCAGTTGCATCCTCGCTCCAAAACTCTTCCATTATGCTCCTATTTGCTTCCTTTTCACCAAATCCAACATTTCCTAGCATAAAAATAATAAACCAAATAAAAACTCTATTTTAAGCACAAATAATGACAATTTCAGTATAAAATTAGGAACAAGAACATGTTGGATTTGCATGTTATCAAATTTCCCCACACTTATCCCATGCTTATCCTCAAGCATGATTCAAAGCTCAAAATCACATCTATTAGGATACCGTAAACCTTACCTCAAAACTCAATCGAACACACACAAGTCCTCCAAACAACTCAACATCACAATTAAGAGTCCAACCATCAACATCATTCCAATGAATCTCAATTGAAAAAGGTTACACATACCAATCGAAGTCCGAATCAACAAGCATTTAATCGAGCAATTCCCAAAAATATTAAAAACATATTTTCATAGCTTCATAATATTAAAAACAGGTGAACGTCCATATCCTCTCCTCCAAATCCCCTCTCCACTAATGTAGGACAAACTGCTACCAAGGATCAACAGGTCTTTTCTTCAGGTAAGGCTAGGGTGAAGTTACAAATGAAAAGGATCCCTTAAAGGCTAAGAAGAATGAGAAAACAAGTCTTTTATATTTAAACTAATAGAGCAATGCACATACTAAACATGACTAATTTGACAATGACTCAATGGTTAAACATGAAAACAATGAAAATAAACTAAAAATAAACAACTTTTTTTTTCAGTTTTTTTTTTCATTTTCAGTTTTTTTTTTATTTTTTTTATTTTTACTTTGAGCAATACGACTTGACTAATTACAATACAAATGCAAAACTGAATAAATTAAAAGAAAATACAATTACATTGACTTCCTATTTACAAAGTAACTAAGTCTAGATAATTACCTTGATTACTAAGACACAAACTTTAGCATGCTCAAAAACAAACAATAAGTCTATAAGACCATTTTCTCATTAAAAGGGGTGGTAGGCAAAAGGCTTTTGGTGTATATGGCTATATTGTGGGCTATGAAAAGAATTTTAAAGTACGCATTCAGCATACTTCGTGGGCTAGAAGGGGCTTAGAGAATGGTAACGCCTAGGAATGATAATAATATAAAGGATGATATCGTCGGCCAAAAGAACACCTAAATCATTTCCAAAGTAAAGTCCATCCTAAAAAATTTCGCCTCAAGGGAACATGAAGGAGAGCTCTAGCATTCGTGAAGCTATCCTAAATTTTTGTTTCAGAAATTGCTCTCAAAAACACCTATCGAAAGAGACCAAGTTTCACAAAACAATTTATAGAATTCGAAGTGTAACAACTTGCAACCAAAACTCATAAACGCAAAGGTCAATCTCAAGTCAGGACCCTCGCTCACTAGTCTCGTCATCCAAACTTCTCACATTTGTTCAACCGAGTTATAAAAGCAAAGTACTCCTCTCTAGACTTCCTAAAAGCTCTAAATCATATTCAAGGACACAATAAACCCATTGAGTAAATCCCAAAATCAGCATGTAGCATCAAGCAAACAAAAAATTTTACTCAAAATTTTCATAGGATAAGTGTCTTAACCTCTAACTCAACCTAGATATCCACATGGCAGCAGCAACATGTGATGCAAATAGAAACATGTTCACAAAATACATTATGGCAGCAGCTCATTATAACCATGTAAAGTTCAAAAATATGCTGCCATAGACAAAAGCAAAAGAATAATAAGCAAAAACATAGCAAAAATGATGTCCAATTTCACAAATCACAGCAACAACATATATATATCCACCTCCCCACACTTACTCCTCACATTGTCCTCAATGTGGACACAAGGCATAAACGGAAAATAAGAGAAGAGTTAAAGAAACTGCCCTGTTTGGAGGAGTGACTACCAAACCTCAGTGGGAAGCATGATTGGGACGACTATCTCCTAACCGTTCCAACAAAGTCTGTATCAACTCATTGTTGCGCTGCAACAGTTCAGTGTTATGCTGTAAAATAGCTTGCATTGCTGTTAGTTGCTGCTCTAGTAGCTGTATTCTAGCTGTTTGGTCATGCGTGGCAGCTGTAACAGGTGTAGAAGAGGTTGGGGCAGCATTGGCAGCAGTAGCAACACGGGGATTCCTTGTTGTTGGCCCAGCTAACTGATCTGCAGGCATAAAAGAGACAACACTACCTTCCTCGTGGCGTAATAAGCGCATACAATCTAAACAAGCCAAGTCAAGAGGCTCCATACCACATGCAAGGTGCAAGTCATTATCTAATGCAATGAGGTTCTCATGCAATGCTATTTTCGTGACAACAAATCCTAATGACATTTGCCTCTTACCGCTTATGTTCTTTTTAAATTGGGTGGCCAACCAAAATCCTAGATTTACTCTCTTTTTCTCTACCATACACCATAAAATGAACAATTCAGACTTTGAAAGGACTGTGGAGTCATTGTTACAACCAAAAATGGAATAAGCAATGAACCTATGAATGTACCTAAGAGCACCACTTTGAAGAAGATAGGCTTTAGAATGCCCAAGGTTAAAACCTCATGTTCAAGTGCAGTGAGTGCTCTAAATGCATTGATTTGGTCAAATTCATCTATATGATAATCACAATATGCATTTATGTAGTCATTGCTCAATATGCTATCATGTGTAACAAGGCCCAAAGCTAAATTCAAATCATTAATAGAGTAATGATGCATGCGTCCCATCAACCTAAAATGAATGGTGCCCGGAGTAGATATGCTGAAATTTTTCTTTTTATAGTCAAACTTGAATGTAGCATAAAACTCCCTAGTTAGTTCAGTGAAAGAAGGTAAGTCTAATGCAAAATATGCTTGCCAACCTATATTTGCAACCAATTCCTCAAATTCAGCATATAAATTCAGTTTTTCTAAAGTTGCAACATGTATAGATTTAGCAGGCATTATGAAGCGACTTTGGTAAAAGTCATACCTTTTCCTGTGTTCACGTTTTTTGAAGTGCAGATGGCCGTGAAGTGCCTCTGTAGTAGGCGGATAGGTACTCTTACCGTTGCAAATTCTTGCCCTTCTTCTCTTTTTAGGGGCTGGTTCTGCCACCTCTTGTTCCTCCTCAGGAATGTCTTCAAAAATCCTCTCTGGTAGGCTATTTTGAGGGCTGTGAGGTGGCTGCTCAGGATCGGAACGCACTAAAGTTGGTTCTTCTTCATTGTCTTCATCGAAAATCCCTTCTGGAAGGCTGTTTTGTGGAGTTGCAGGCTGGTGTGTTTTGTTGGAGTTCATTGGAGCTGCTACATGGCAGGAGGTTGAAACTTCCTCCGGTTCTTGTATAGCGTGGGGTGGGCTGTCTCGTTGCAGTCGGCGAGCTAATGAAATGTTGTGGTGTTGCAGAATGTCAATCATGTCCTCGATGATCTGGTATGGTAGACGTCCTATGGGTGGAGATCCTGGTGAGGAGGGTGCAACAGGTTCAGGTTGCGGGAGTAAAAGAATGAGTTGTGGTTCGGGCTGTGTTGGTGGAGTCAACGCAGAAGCAGTGGGCTGCTTGTGCTTTTTAAATCTGGTTCGAGCCATTTTTCGAAATGCCTGCAAGAAAAACAAGCGTTAAACGCAAATCGAAATGAGCACACAAACAAGCAATTGACCAACAAGTTATTTTTTTAATTATTATTTTTTTTAACTTAGCCAAATTATTTTTATTGACACTCAATTCTTAAAGATTAAAGCAACCAGCAATTCCCATTCCAAGCAATTATGACCAATCAAAATCTGAACTTGCAGTTGTAGCTAAAACACCCAATTTGTTAAGTCAAAAACTAATTCCAGAAATGTATAAAGGCAATTTCTCAATTCAGTTTTCCAAATTTTTTATTTTATTGACACAATTCAATTCCAGAATCACATAGATGAAAAACACACCTCATACAAACATCAACATTCAACATCCTTTGAAAATTCAAATCATGCTCACTAACAACTCTTAAAGTATACCAAAAACACACAAAACACCCAATCAACTTCCAAATTTAAAACACCCAAGTCAATCAATGCGCAAGTTCATTATAAATATCAGGTTCATGAGGTAAAAATTCAAAGAGAGGATTATTCTGAAAATAGTATTAGTGCAATTACAGCAATGCAATTAGAAACCAACAGTGGCAAAGCAGAATTTCCGCATGTGTAGCCATCATTCTCAATTTAAAACTCAAAACAACACCCAATATTCAAAAACAGAAGCAGTATCGTGACAATATGGAGCACAAAAATTTCTACAGAGACAAATAATTGATTTCCTAAATTAAATTTATTTCCAAGGAGTAAAGTAGAGTGTAGAACCTCCTCCTACACGACTAATTGGAGCCCAAACTGAAATCAAGCACAACTAACAGTACAAGCATAATGCTATCAACAAAATTAGAAAAGGAGATTAAAGGAAATGAAGACTGACCTGGTTCAAGGAATTAGAAAGTAACCTCTATGAATTTAATTCAAACCTTAAATTAAAAAGAGAAATGGAGATGAGATGGTGGAAGGGAGGCCGAAGAAGAAGAGGGAATGGGCTGCGATTTCTGGTGGTTGCGATTTCTGGGTCTGCGTTTTCTGGGTTGCGATTTCTGGGTTGCAATTTCTGGTGGTTTGCGAAGCTGCTGGATTTCGAATTTGAGAGAGAGGGAGAGAGATGCTGGGTTTCGATTGTTGAGGGTGCTAGATAGGGAAGAGAAGATGGTGGCTGGTTGTGGCGATTTCTGGTGGAGACGCAGCAATGAGCTGCGATCGGAGCTGGTGATGGCGATATAGGCTGAGGTGGCGGTAGCTGACCGGCGATAGGATACGGTGGCTGGAGATGTGGTGAACGGCATGGGGAGAATCGGTGGGCTGCGATGGGAGCTGAATCGGTTTTTTGTGAGAAGGGGGAAAGTGATTTGTTTATTTTAACCCTTTTCTTAGCTGGAAAAAAATAATTAAATAAATAAATAAACTCACATGCTCAAATAAACCCACGTATAAAAAACAGAAGATACAAAGTTATATAATCCTTCTGAAACAGTAAAAACAAAAGCTTATTTAAAAGTTTACCATCATCACCACCATGAAAGGCTTCCTTAACCTTAAAACTCAGTCAGAATTTCCAGAAACTAAAGAGGAAGAAGATGATACTGTTCATTTTTTAAAAAAATAAATTAACAAAATAAAGCAAAAGTTTAAAGGAACTTCACACGGTGAATACTTTAAATACAGAAGTGTTACTGCTGCAAATAGAAAAAATTATTAAAGACTAAGCTTTTAACCTCGATCCTTACTCAAATGCTCAGAATTCCAGAACTGTATAAGCAAGAAGATGACACTGTTCATCAAGATTATTTTATTATTTATTTATTTATTATATATATATATATTTTCATAAAATAAAATAACAAAAACAAATATAACAAAAATTCAAACTTAGCAAGCATGTGCTGGGTTGCCTCCCAGTAGCGCCCATGGTTTAACGTCTCTGGCTAGACGTTCCTAAGCTCTTAGTTGGACTTCCTTGGTTCCTGAAGTGTCAAACTCTCTGTTTGAGGAACCTCCAAACCTTCATAAAACGGTTTCAAATGATGCCCATTAACCTTGAAAATTTTATTAGTTTCAAGGCTTTGAATCTCCACTGCACCATGATCAAACACGTTAATAACAACAAATGGTCCAATCCATCTGGACCTTAATTTACCAGGAAATAACTTCAATTTAGAATGAAAAAGTAGAACTTTTTGCCCAATTACAAAATTTTTCCTAGATATCATGCGATCATGGAAAGCTTTAGTCTTCTCTTTGTAAATTTTGGAACTTTAATAGGCCTCATTGCGAATTTGTTCAAGCTCCTGTAACTGCAATTTCCTTTGCTCTCCCGCTGTCTCCAGCTCCATATTACAGTGTTTAATAGCCCAAAATGCTCGGTGCTCCACTTCAACAGGCAAATGGCAAGGTTTGCCGTAGACCAACCGATATGGAGACATGCCAATGGGGGTCTTGTAAGCTGTCCTATAAGCCCATAAAGCATCTTCCAGCTTACTACTCCAATCTTTCCTATTGGGGTTCACTGTCTTTTCGAGGATGGACTTCACTTCTCTATTTGAAATTTCAGCTTATCCACTCATCTGCGGATGATAGGCTGTGGAGATACGATGTGTAACACCATATTTTCTGAAAAGATTCTTCATAACCTTGTTGCAAAAATGAGTTCCTCGATCACTTATAATCGCTCTTGGAATCCCAAATCTAGTAAAAATATGAGTCTTCACAAAATTCACCACCGTCTTAGCATCATCAGTCCGAGTTGCCTTAGCTTCAATCCATTTGGAAACATAGTCAACTGCCAATAAAATGTAGTTGTTTCCAGATGACGATGGGAATGGTCCCATGAAGTCTATACCCCATACATCGAATATCTCACACACTAAAATAGAGGTTAGGGGCATTTGATCTTGGCGACTCAAATTACCAGTCTTTTGACAATTCTCACAAGATTTGCAATGAACATATGAATCTCCAAGATCTTGCGAACTGTTCTTTGGGGACCAAAGTGACATCCACATGCCGATGAATGGCAGAATCTTAAAATGGATTGTACTTCCACATCCATAACACATCTTCTTATAACTTGGTCAGAACAAAACTTCCACAAATAAGGGTCATCCTAAACATAATACTTAGCATCCCTCTTGATCTTCTCCTTCTCAGCTCTTTTCAAATCTCCCGATAAAGTCCCAGCAACTAGATAGTTGACTATATCAGCATACCATGGAACGACTTTTTGGAAACTAAAAAGTCGCTCATCTGGGAAATCATCATCCAATTGCGTTGGCTTTTCATTCAAAACCAACCGACTAAGGTGATCAGCTACAAGATTCTCAAACCCCTTTTTATCTCTAATCTCCATATTGAACTCTTGAAGCAAAAGGATCCAACGAATCAGCCTTGGCTTTGACTCCTTCTTCTTAATTAAATATCTCAAGGCTGCATGGTCAGAAAACACTATCACCTTAGTTCCCAATAAATATGACCTGAACTTCTCCAATGCAAATACAATGGCTAAAAGCTCTTTCTCCGTGGTAGAGTAATTGCATTGGGCATTGTCCAAGGCCCTTGATGCATAGTATATAACATGGGGGTTCTTCTCAATCCGCTGCCCAAGAACAGCTCCTACCGCATAGTTACTCGCATCACACATGATCTCAAAAGGATAATTCCAATTCGGTGGCTGGACTATTGGTGCAGAGATCAGCTTCTCTTTCAGCATATCAAATGCTTCTCTACACTCCTCCGTGAACTCGAATGGCACATCCTTTTGCAAAAGCTTGCAAAGTGGTTGAGCTATCTTTGAAAAATCCTTAATAAAGCGCCTGTAAAAACCTGCATGGCCAAGAAAAGAATGAATCTCCCGCACACTTGTGGGGTTAGGTAAGGATTTAATCACATCAATTTTTGCTTTATCAACCTCAATGCCCTTAGATGAAACAATGTGTCCTAGAATCAAACCTTGATCTACCATAAAATGGCATTTTTCATAATTTAGCACCAGGTTTGACTCTATACACCTTTTCAAAACTTTCTCAAGATTAGATAGGCATTCATCAAAGCTATTACCGTAAACAGTAAAGTCATCCATAAATACCTCTATTATTTCCTCTACAAAGTCTGAGAATATACTTACCATACACCTTTGGAACGTGGCTGGTGCGTTGCAAAGGCCGAACGGCATCTGTCGATAGGCGAATGTTCCAAAAGGGCAAGTGAAAGTCGTCTTTTCCTGGTCCTCGGGTGCCACCGGTATTTGAAAGAAACCTGAAAAACCATCAAGACAACAGTAATGACTACGGCCAGCCAATCTTTCCAACATTTGGTCAATAAAAGGAAGTGGGAAGTGGTCTTTTCTCGTGGCTGCATTCAACTTCCTATAATCTATACACACTCTCCACCCATTTTGGACTCTTGTAGGCACTAACTCTCCTTCCGCATTCTCTACCACAGTAATTCCGGTTTTCTTTGGCACTACTTGCACCGGGCTCACCCACTTACTATCCGAAATTGGATAGATCATGCCGGCATCTAACAACTTCAGTATCTCCTTCTTCACCACCTCCATCATAGGTGGATTCAAACGTCTTTGAGCCTCTCTTTCGGGCTTACTGCCTTCTTCCAAAAGAATCCTATGCATGCAAGTCGATGGACTCAATCCTTTAATATCAGCTATTGTCCACCCTATTGCCTCTTTAAACTCTTTAAGAACTCGAATCAAGCCTTCCTCTTCCATCTTGCTGAGTTTGTTGGAGATAATTACAGGTAATGTATCTCCATCTCCCAAAAACACGTACTTTAAATGGCCGGGCAGCGACTTTAAGTCTAACTTTGGGGGCTACAAAACAGATGGTAAGATTTTCTCATGGTGAGAAGGCAACATGGCATGGCTGTGGCCGTTCTTCAAGGGCTGATTTGCCTCCAATTCTCCTACAATTTCCTGCACTTTTTCATCAAGTAAGAAAATTTCCTCAAGCTTTTTAATGCTGTCCATATTAATATCCCTGCAAAGCACTAAATCAAGCTCATCAATAGCATCTAATTCAAAAACTTCTTGTGCTAAGGGGTCAATTACATCAATACAGCTTATATTAGACACATCACATGGGTACTTCATAGCCTCATAAACATTAAATTGGACTTTCTCACCATCAAACTCCATAGATAATGTTCCTTCATAAGCATCTATTTTTGTCCTTGCAGTGCGAAGGAAAGGTCTCCCAAGCAACAAATCAGCTGTATTCGAGGATTTATCATCCTCTATATTAAGCACATAAAAATCAGCTGGAAAAATTAAATCACCTACCTGGACCAAGACATCCTCTAGCAAACCCACGGGGTAGACAATGGACCTGTCCGCCAATTGAATAATAATGCGTGTTTCTTTCAAGGGGCTACCCTTGAAAGATGAGTAAATAGATAAAGGCATGACATTTATAGAAGCTCCCAAGTCACACATAGCTCTCTTAATTCCTACATTGCCTATCTTATAAGGAATAGCAAACATACCTCGATCCTTGCATTTTTTGGGAAGCTCCTTTCTTTGAATCATGGCGGAACAAACTTCACCCATCTTCACCTTCTCTACACGATCTAGCTTCCTCTTGTTGGTACAAAGTTCCTTGAGAAACTTCGCATACCGGGGTATTTGCTTTATGGCATCAAGCAATGGAATGTTCACCTCCACCTTGCGGAAAGTCTCCAAAATATCCTTCTCCTCACTTTCTCTTCTTGTCTTAGCCAATCTCTTGGGGAAAGGAGGCTGGATAGTATAAGTTCGGGGCTGTTCAACTTCAGATTGCTTGGGGCCTCATTTTGCTCAATTTCCACCTCTTTTTCAGCCTCTTTCTTGGACCCACTGCTGCCTTTCTTTAGGGCTGGTGTATCTAGCTCTTTACCGCTTCTCAAAGTGATTGCACTTATATTTTCTTTTGGATTTACAACTGTTTGAGAGGGTAACTTTCCTTGATTCTCCAACCTGCTCACGGAAGAGGCAAGCTGGCTGACTTGGGTCTCCAAGTTTTGCAAGCTCCTCTTTGTTTCTTGTTGTAAGGCATTCATGTTGGTGGTAATCCCGCTCAATTCCCTTCTAGTTTCTTGCTGAAATGTGGCCGTACTAGTAGCAAGAGATTTAACAATGTCTTCCAAAGACATACTTGAGTTGGAAGCTTGTTGAGGAGGCGGTCTAGCTTGCTGAAAATTCTGCCTATTCCCATACCCATAATTCTGCTGATTTCTCCATCCTTCATTAGATGAAATAGGGAATGGCCTTCGGGGCTGCCCGGAAAATCCACCAATTGCATTGACTTGTTCCTGATCATCTTGTATTTGATAACACAAGTCTGTCGGGTGATCAGGCGAATTGCACAATCCACACACATTTGTACTAGCATTGAATCCTGCAGTAAAGGTTTTAAACATAGATGTTAGTTCATTAAGTCTATCATCTACAGAAGAATTACTTACCTGGTAGACTTTTCTTGAAGGCTCTTCAGTTTGCCCGAATTGCTGTGAATTTGCTGCCATAGTAGTTATGATCTCTCTAGCTTGGGCTGGAGTTTTATTCACAATTGCTCCCCCACTTGCAGCATCAACCATTTTCCTCTCCATATCTGTCATTCCTTCATAAAAGTAATGGATCAAAGACTGATCTGACATCCCGTGTTGTGGGCAAGCTGCACATAACCTCTTGAATCTCTCCCAGTAATCATAAAGGCTCTCTCCAACACGTTGCTTAATACCACATATTTCCCTTCGAATAATGGCAGCCCTAGAAGTGGGGAAATACTTCTCCAAAAATACACGAGCCATTTCGGGCCATGTTGTTATAGAACCCGGTGGTAGGTTAAGCAACCATTCTTTAGCAGTGTCTTTAAGTGAAAATGGAAATGCTCTCAACTTAATTTGCTCTTCCGTCACCCCTTGAGGCTTCATACTAGAGCAAACTCCATGGAATTCTTTCAAAAAGTTGTGTGGGTTCTCGGTCTTCATTCCATGGAAGGTAGGTAGCTGATGAATCAAACCCGATTTCAGCTCAAAAGGCACCTCCAAATTCGGATAAGTGATGCACATAGGCTGCTGCTCTACAGGGGCAGCCTGTAGCTCTCTAACTGTGCAGTTATCAGCCATCACTTCTTCTCTATCAGAATCTGTTGAGGAATCTTCTTGCACTAGACTTCCTTCTTCAATTTCTGTGGGATTAGCAACCAAATCAGCAGCTGCTCCTTCCAAATCAGATGTGGAAGTTGCTTCTGCCCACCTTCGTTCCTTAGTTTTCTTCTTTAATGCACGGGCTGTCTTTTCTATCTCTGGATCAAATTCTATAGGCAAATTTTCAGACCTGGTCATCCAAAAAGACAACAAACAATAAAGTTAACTAGTCCCCGGCAACGGCGCCAAAATTTGATGGATGCCGAATCCACCAAAAATAATATCCTGCTCTCCTACAAATAAAACTTGTAAATATGGTGAGAAGGGTCGAATCCCTAGAGACTAGCTTGTTAAGAATAAACCAGAACTGAATTATAAAATTACAAATAACTAAAAAAATTAATTGGGGATTTAAAAACAGAATCGAAACTGAATAAAATTAAAGTAAAACAAGAAATTAATATTGGAACCTGAAATCAAAGAGATAAATTCAGCCAAGGTATACCGCGGTTCGGAGCTTATTATGATTGATCATTGATTCAAATAATAATCCTTAATTCCAAATTACATACAAGTTATAGTTAGGAAGAACGTCAACCTAACCAATCCTACCGTATTCTTAGGTTATTAAGATTCGATCTAATAATAACCCCTAATTAACTAGCAACCCTAAGTACGACGAAAGGTTTAACCGTTAACAGCCTTAAAAACTAGTAGGACCTTGAGCTAACTAATAGAAACTACGAGCTTCCATTCAAATCAGATTATAATCTTTCTTAATACAACCTAAAAAGTTTTATCCAATTAGGTTTATATCAATTACCACTTTTAACGACCTAATTAAACAATTACGTATCCAATTAAGTAGAATGGTTATGAAGATTGCTATCAAACAATTAACGGGCCCTGTTAAATCATTCAATAGAATCAAACTAAGGGATGGATTTTCCCAAATAAATCACAAAAAGATTATAAATGTAAGAGAAATCAAAGAATTCGATTAAAAACTGTTCAATCTCACAATCATATTCAACCTCCTACCTTGGATTAAACCTTGACTGAAAAAGGACGATTAGCCACGCATGGCTATTGAAGAAAACATCATAAAATTAATCAAAATTCTGTCAATCCCGTCACTATTCAAAGAGTGGCAAAAAGTGTCCTCTCAAAACCTAATTTTTAACTTATATATTGCTAAAAGTGGGGCCAAACTAAATATATCACATAAAGACCCAAAACACAGTGTTTTTACATCTTCCTCCGCTCCAAAATAAGTATAAAACATGATTAAAACGTGTGGGCCAGCTGTCCAATTAAATGCTGCCCGTCAACAGCTCCTTTGCATTTAGTCTTGCACAAGAGTAAGGCCTGGCAGTCTTGATTTTCCACTCTGAAATTCCAGCAGTTGCATTCTCGCTCCAAAACTCTTCCATTATGCTCCTATTTGCTTCCTTTTCACCAAATCCAACATTTCCTAGCATAAAAATAATAAACCAAATAAAAACTCTATTTTAAGCACAAATAATGACAATTTCAGTATAAAATTAGGAACAAGAACATGTTGGATTTGCATGTTATCACTCCGCCTCATCTTCCTCAGATTTGTCATCGCACTCATCATGATTGTGTCCCAGCCTCCCACACGAGTAACAAAAATTGGGTAGCTTCTCATATCTAAAATACGCCCATACCTCCTCGTTCATCTTATTCCTCAACAATGCTCCCCTTTACAAGAGCTCATGTACATCAACTGCCACCCTCACTCTAATCCACTTGCCATATGAATCAATATCACTGGCATATACTTCTTGCAGCACTCCTATTTTTTCTTCAATCAACTCCATCTATTTCCTATCTCGTCTATTTAGAGGCAAGTTACAGATCCAGACCCAAAATGGGCACCAATTCAATTGCACATTAGATGGTTGTTTAGAGCCCTTCAAATATGATGGAATTACCAACTGTTTGAAAGTGCCAAGGACTTTCCTTCAACACCTTGTCCTTATCTCTATCTAATTCAAATTCACAAATAAACAGTCCATTACCCATTTCTTATAGCCTGAAACTCTTCTTAATCCTCCAAGTACTCATAAAAGCATTAGAGATTGCCTTTAGCTTTAATGGCTTATTCTTTAAGATTCGTCCATTAATAAGAATAATAAAATATTTCTTTGCTATTAGTTCCTTGCTACTATCATCCTCAAACTTGATAGCGTCCTCTTCTGAGCATGTTAATGAAAACCTTTTCCATAACTATTCCAATTCTTGAGCCATACCAAGCACAAACCCAGCTTCTTACAAGATCTTTAAAAAACAATACAAAGACCATGAGTAGCAATAAAAGAAAGAAGAAAGGAGAAGAAGATTAGAATCGAAGAACAAAAGGAAAGACCAAAAAGGAATCCAATAAGGAAAGAAAAAGAAAATTGAAAGACACTCCAAGGCACCCTAGATGTCTTCAGAGAATCTGTCCACAAAGGAAAAAAAGAAAGCCACACCTTTCTGTGGCTTTTTTATGTCATCCATTTCTAAAAATACTACGTTATTACAATTTCTCAATTTCTTATCAAAATTTTAATTTCTCATTAATTTCTGTTATTGGCAAAAAAAATTAAACTATTTAGTTTGATATTAATTCAATATTTAATACTTTTTCTTTTAATTAATTTTAACAATTTATATAAAAATTTAATAATTAATTATATTTATGACTTTTAATCTTCTATTAAATAATTACATATTAATATAATTTCATAATATTAATTAAATAAATTATATTTGTGTCTTTTAATTTTTTATAAATTAATTATACATTAATATAATTGAATAATATTGATTAATTTATATATATTTTTATAAATTTAAAAAGTATGTGACTATATTTTATTAGTTTTTGTTATAGATTTGTGTCTTGTTTATTATGATAATTATTGTTTTCTTTAGGTATTTTGTTAGTTTTAATATGTTTATTTAGTGTTTCATTAATTTTGGTAGTTTTAATTTATTTTAGTGTTTTTGTCATTTTTTGTCTTAGTTTTTAGTGTGTGTTTATATTTTGTTGGTTATTGTTTATTTAATTCCTATTTAAAGTTTGTTTCAAGTTTTGTTTTAGGTATAATATGGAAGGAACCATGCTAATGAAGGAAAAAACTAAGGAATCAAGAGGAAGAAATCAATGGACAGTAGCTGACACATGCTGAGGACACGGCCAAGTCACTAGCCGTGTCCCATATCAAGCTAAAGAGAAGCCACAAGACACAGAGGTGGACACACTCAAGGGACACAGCCAAGTCACTGGCCGTGTCCCTCCAAAAAAGCTCAGACACGGCCAGGATTGGTTAGCTTGGCCGTGTCTCACTCAAGTCCAAAACAAAAGAAGATGGAAATCAAGCAGTAGAAGACACAGGCAAGAGACACGACCAAGTCAGTGGCCGTGTCCCTCCAAAATGATCCAACACGGCCAAGCTCCTTCCAACACGGCCGTGTCACTCAATCACACCAAAGAAGAAAAGAAGAAATTCTCACAGAAGCAAACACAAGCAAGGGACACAGCCAAGCTTGAGGCCGTGTCCCTCCAATTCATCTCCAACACGGCCATGTCTCATCCAACTTGGCCGTGTCACTCATGGATTAATGAAGACGCGCGGAGGTTTCGTAAAAATGTAAGAATTAGGTTTTCTTTTAAGGTTGTTGAGAGTTTGAATTTAGATTGAGCCGTCAAAGAGAGTTTAGGGTTTCATATCTTGTTTTCTTTTATTTCTGATTACACTTTGGATTAAACTAGCTTAGATTAGATTTGTTCTTGCCATTGATACATTCTTCGAGCAAGTTCTGAACAAGAGATTCTTCAAGAGCTAAGAAGTTTGTAATTTGATTTTGTTCTCAAACTTTATCTCTTTAATTTCATTGGAATTGTATTTATGGATATTATCATGTCTAAATTGATTTCTTTGAATTTTAATGAGATGAGTATGTTTGATAGCATTATGAACTATTTCGATCTAGTCTAGGGTTTGTATGGATTTGCTATGATTGTATTAATTGGTTATTACTCTTAACTTAATTATTTCTTTAAGCCTTTATTGAATGAATTATTGCTAATATATAATTGATTGGCCACCAATTATGTGTTTTAGGTATTAGATGATGGATTGAGAGATGAAGTCTAATGCTGGAACAATTCAATTAAGGACTTAGGTGAATTAGAGATATAACCTAGGAAAAGATTATTTTAATTGGAACAAGATTATTTGAGAAAGGTTTGAATGCGAGAGCTTATTTCCTTTATTCAATTAATTAAGTTGCTTGAGATTTAATCTTTTAAATTAAATTGGTTAAGAGGAATAACCATTCATACATATAAGTAGTAGAGAAGTGCAAACCCTAGACCTTTCTATTAAGTGAATCAAAACATCAGCTCAATTTACTTTTATTGTTTTTAAACTTCGATCAATCTGTCTTTATTAATTGTTAGCAATTTAAATTTCTTCATTACTTGTTATTTATAATCTGATAATCAATTAGCTAATTTAGCTTCCTTGTGAGACGACCTTGGGGCGATCATCTTTGCTACAGTTACCTCGTATACTTGCGAGTGACGCTTTGTGGTAGAGTTTATTCGAGCGCAACAGACTATTGACCTTTATAATAAATTAATTATAAATTAAATAATTTATTTATAATAATAATTAATTTATAGATATTTAGAAATTTAAAAATTTAAAAATAAAATATATAACTTTTAACATTCCTAATAAATTACTCATACATTGATAATTTATGTAACAATAACATTTATATTAATAACACTTTCAATTAAAAAATATAATTTAAAATTTTCTACTCACAATTTTTTACATATTTGAAAAAGTTTGCTTGAATTTCTATCCCTTTTTTTTCTTATTAGTAAAAGTATCAAGTTATGAAATAAAAAGATTATATTTACACACTAATATTATTTTAATCAAACAGTCATAAAAATTGAGATAAATATTTTATTTTATATTTTTATGATATAATTTATTGTTAAACATATAAATTAATTTATATTAATTTATTTTTTATTTTTCTTATTATTGTGCAATGAGAGGATAAAGAACTAGAAAATATAGAATTTATTGCTACAACGTTTGTAGATAAAAAAAATATAAATTATAAATTTTATAACTTATTATTATAAAAATTAGAATTTAAAAAGTTAAATATTTAAAAAGATAAAATTAGAATTTACAAATCATGAATTTAAAAAGATAATAAATAAGTAAATATTATCTATTATTATTTAAAAATATTGCATAATATTATTATATTATTGAATTCAAATTAACCAGACTAAACTATAGATCAATCATCAATTTATATCGGTATCAAGTCTAATTTTAAAATCATTGATCCTCAGTAAAAACAAAAAAAACTATTTCACTAAACAATAATAAAGTCATTTATAAAAAATAAATGCATAAATAAAATAATAAAATAATTCAAAAAATGATATAGACAACAATAGTTAGTTTGAATTGAATGAAAAAGTTTAAATTTTTCTTTACTTTTTTATGGCAGCAATAATTTATTCTACTTTTATTAAAATAGTACATGTAATTTCTTTTTTAGTGAAGCAAATGATATATATATATATATATATATTGGATAAGTAGCAGAAATTAGTTTAATATAATTTGTTAATATTATTAGAGTTTCTACATATATTATATAATAATAAGAAATTATCTCTCATTGTCTAATTTATTATATTTAATTTATATTGAGTTTATTATGAAATATATAGTAGAATGATCTTTTCAATTTTTAATATATTTTTTTTAATATTTTTAGTTAATTAATTTAATTTATTGACCATTATGATAAAAAAAATTATTAGTATTAAAAATTAATTATGCTCATGATCAAATAAAAAATCTCATTGGTACATCGCGTGGCCAGCATATGTATAGAAAGTCTCAAAAAATAAAAAATTAGTTTTTTTTACTTTCCTATTCACCAGTAATAAATAAATAAATAATGGATAATCCTCAAATTATAAAAATAAAAATAATAATCTGCAGATATAAAAGATGATTCAAGTGATAAAATAAAATCTATAAAAATTAGATAATAGCTAGTGTGTAAATTTCCATTATAAAAAACATGATTGAGTATTTGATGTAGTGTCAAAATTAAAAATTTTAAAAGGATAAAAATGTTTAACTTTCAAGCTTAATTTTTATTTATATTGGTAATTATAATATTTATTATTTGAAAATTTTAAAAGTGTATGTCCGATTTTATTCTAATATAATGATCTAATTTTATATTAAATTTATATATTTATGTATGATATATATATTAAATTAAAATACAAATGAGAATATGGTTAAATACCTTGGTCACTAAAATTATGAGACTTTGGCATTGGTGGGTCAAGTAGCCAAAATTGTCAATACATCTATCAAAAAATTGTATTTTCTCTTAATGGAATCCAACGATTTTCTTTTAAAAGAGAAGGGGGGAGATGCCACCTTGCCCTGACGATAATCGCTTAATGAAGAAAGTTAAAATTAGAGATAAGGGCGGTAGTCTCCTATAACATGAGGAGGATGAAGAGATGGGAAAGGCTATTTAAGAAGGGATTTCAGAGGAGACAATTGAGGAGGTAAAAGCACGAACATAAGAGAGCAATAAGATTTTTTTCATGATAAATTAATTAATACCACATCGTGTGATAAGCATAGAATGCTATTTGAGGTTGGAGAGGATGATGTCAAGATAAAAAATAATGCTGGTATGACTTTCTCTGACCATGTTCACAACTTTATTTCTCAAAGTATGAGGAAATCTATTGTGATTAAACTTCTAGGGCATTCTATAGGCTATAGGATGCTTTTTAACAAACTCCTGAAGGGAAAATTCAATTGATTGATATTGACAATGAATTTCATTTGGTGAAGTTTAGTTCATCAGAAGATTACACACATGCTCTGTCTAATGGCCCATGGATGATTTTTGGTCATTATATGATAGTTCAACCTTAGACACCAGTATTCTCTACTAGTATTAGGAATATGACTTCCGTGATTACTTGGGATCATTTTTCGGGCCTTCCGTACTATCATAAAAGCATTCTTTGGGCAATTGCTAGAACTATGGGGTTTGTCATTAAGATAGATTATAATATTAAAGCTATAGAGAGAGGGAGTTTGCTCTTCTTGATATATTTATCGATCTCACGAAGCTCCTAGTTTGAAGTATTTCTTTGGATGGAAAAAGCCAACAAATTGAGTATAAAGGTCTACCAACAATTTTCTTTGAGTGTGGCTGCTATGGTCATCTTAAGGAGCACTACTAAGAACATTGATTCTGATTAGGAGCATAAAGGAAGATCATACAAAATCATTGTGTCCCTACACCGACTAAGTAGGGGTTAGAGGCTATGTTTGGGCCATGGATGTAAGTCACAAGGAGGGGAAGAGGGGCAAATAGAAAAAGAAAGAATGAAATTTCTAAGAAAACAAGTGCCAGTAGAGAAAAATCAACTCCAGGGTCTAGATTTGATGTGATTGCAAATTTTAAGGAAGGTAACTTGGTGGATGTCCCTATCAATGCCAGTAATGAAGATGATTCCGTTTTCAGTGGAAGATAAATCATCTTATTTGTGACCGAGGATTTTCGTCCTACTCTCGGTAGAATGATTCTTGCAACTTCGGCACTGTTAGGCTATAGGCTTTAGAGAACACGGGCCTAGACTCGGATAATATGAGTCGCCACCTAAAAGTGCCAGAAAGATAGAAATGGGTGGATGACTCGATTTCTAAGGAATCCTAACACCTACTAAGTTCTGAAAGTTGTGTATGCATGGAGAAGATGAGAATGACCCAACACTTCTATGGTACCCGGTTTATTGGAATCGGCCTCCTTTTTAGGTCTAAATATTATTTAATTCTTAATTATTATAACATCATCCATGTTACATGTAATTAAAAGAAAATAAGCATTCATCATATTATTAAAATAAATCAAATAAAATGGGCACCTATCTAGAGATGAAAATATGTCTTTACAATGTCCAAATGTCCATACAATTAAATAAATAAAATAGAATACCCACAAAAAGGTGGAAATATGTCTATTACAATGGTAAAAAATCCTTTAACATAAATGAAATAAACAAAAAAATAAGGCACCCACAAAGTGAAAATATGCCTTTTACATTATCTTTAAATTTTTAATAGTAATAAATAAACATTAACCAATCACTCACCACAAACAAGTAAATCATACATCATCACATCATCTGCCATGATTAAACAACAATAAATCAAATCAAATTAGGGTTAGATTGCAAAATTAGTATTTTTAGGGTTGTTAAACATGTAAAATAGGGTTTAATGTGGAATTAGAGTTTTATAATCAATTTAGGGTTTAGTTTACAAATTTAGGATTTTATAATCATGCAAATTAGGGCTTTTCCTAAACTAGGGTTTAAACATGTAAATAAGGCTTTTGGAAACAAAATAGAGTTTTAAGATGTAAATTAGGGTTTTAATATGTAAATTAGGGTTTTAAGATGTAAATTAGGATTCAATATGTAAATTAAACTAAAACATGCAAATTTAGGGTTTGATCATGCAATACTAAGATTTAATCCTAAAACTAAGATACAATATTATAAGATTAGGATTTTGAAAAATAAGCTAAAATATGCAAGCTATGGTTTAGGATGCAACTAAGGTTTATTAGGTAATTTAAGGTTTTAGATTTACAAAAATAAGGGTGAAACAAATAATTGATTTTTATGCCTATTTTAATCCCAAATCTTATGCTTACTATGAACAATTTGCAACATTTTTTATTAATTGAAGTATGTAATGAATTAATCAATAACAGTAGATAATTGAGTTGAATTGGATTGGTTAAAGGAAATCAAGCCTGTATTATTGGCTTCGCCAATTTTAATTTGTTGAACCAAGCTTGTTGTTGTTACTATCTGCGTCAATCATTTTTTTGATTGGAGGTTCCATGATCTGAGGATCAATCTTTGTCTATTGTCCCTCTTTTGCTTTTGTCTCTCTTACTCTCTGTTTCTTTTAATATGCTCAAGGTTTTGCTAATTTTTTTAATTGTTGTGGCTACCCTCGATGCTTTGTTGTAGCTTCTTATTTATGAGCGGTAATTAAGGCCACCAAAACCTTCTGCCTCTTCGAATATTTTTTTTGAGTTTTAACCTAATTAGCATGCCTAATTATGCCTAGAAACCAAATTAAAGCCTGAGTTTAAGACCCATGGGGAATTGGCTTCGGCCAATTCGCCATGGGCCATCTTCATGGCCAATTGGCCAAGGCTAATTCATCATGATTTTATATTTTGGGCTCGGGCTGACTTAATTTGGGCTTTTAAGATCGGTTCAGACCTGATTTGGGCTTTTAAATTGGATCAAACTAGGTTTAAGATTCTAAAATTGGATCATACTAGGTTTGAGCTCTTAAAATTAGACCATACTTTTTTAGAGCCAAACTTAAGGGGCTACTGTTTTGCCCCCTTGCTTAAATGATCTTAGATTCATTTAGAGAGTGAAAAGCAAAATGCCTTTAAGCCTATCTTGGATGAGGGTAAGTTCTAGACTAGTGGCTTGGTTTGGGTTCTGGACCCGTGAATTTATTTTGGTTTTGGACCTGAGACTTGGTTTGGATTTTGGATTATTGGTCGAATTCAGGCTCTAGACCCGAGACTTGATTTGGGTACTAGACTAGTAAATGGATTTAGGTTCTAGACCCGTGAGTTGATTTGGGTTTTGGACCTATGATTTGATTTGGGTTATAGACCTGTAAATGGATTTGGGTTCTAGACCCATGATTTGGTTTGAGTTCTGGACCCATAAATAGATTTATATTCTAGACCCGAGACTTGATTTGGGTTCTGGATCCGTAATTTAGTTTTAGTTTTAGACCCATGATTTGATTTAGATTCTGGACACGTGAATAGATTTCGGTTCTGGACCCGAGATTTGGTTTGGGTTATAGACCCGTGATTTAGTTTGGGTTTTGGACTTGTGAATGGATTTAAATTTTGGACCCGAGACTTAGCTTGAGTTCTGAACCTGTGATTTGATTTGGGTTATAGACCCGAGACTTAATTTGGATTCTAGACCCGAGACTTAGTTTGGATTCTGGACCCGTGATTTGATTTGGCTTCTGAACTCCTGATTTGGTTTGGGTTCTAGACTCTTTAATGGATTTGGGTTCTGGACTCGAGAATTAGTTTGGGTTCTGGACTCGAGACTTGATTTGGGTTATGGACCTGTAAAATATGAGTTGGTTGAGCTGGTTCGAGTTCTAGACCCATAATATATGCAAAAAATTAATTTCAAAAGTCAGCAAAAAATTTAGCTATTTTGAAAAAATATTTTTACTGATAAAAAATTTTTTAGACACGCATAAATAAATATCAACTTACTATTTACATATGACTCTAGATATGGATCTGATATTAGTTGCATTATTTATGCAAATATTGATCATGGTTAATTATTGCCAAAAGCATCGGATGACTTACTTTTCTTTTCTTGTTTGTTTATGCTTTTCCTTTTCTTTTACTTCATTCTTTTTTTAAATAATAATAAAAAAACTGATTATTTTTTTTCTATTTAAATGGTTTAGCCAGCCAATTTTCTTATCATTTTCATTCAGCCAGACTTCTTGTTTGCTATCTTCTTCATTTTAAGCTTTCATTTTACTTTCAAATAATTCAACCTTGCGAATGGAGGATACACAACATGCTTCTAGGACAGGGCCTCATTCCAATGCTGAGCTGCTAGAATATATCCAGACCTAAGAATATGAGACGGTTTCTCTTTTAGTAGGGATGCAGCTTCATTGCTGTACGGGCGAAAAGACTGAGGTAGGAATTATTCTGTTGCAATTTAACTACTTATTGGCACAAAACTTATTAGTATAATAACCATGCATGAAAATTCAAGTGTCAAAATTATATCTTAGGACTTATTTAGCAAAAGGCTAAAAAATAAACGGGATAGAAAAAGGAAGGAAAAAAATATTATATGAAAAAATTAATATAATTATTTATTAGCAGGAAAATAAGATATTTAAAATAAAATACTAGACTTCAAGCACAAGGAGAAAATTATTAAAGCACTAAAAATAATTTTTTATTTATTCACCTTATATTGACTTATGTATTCGGTGACATCACAACTCCTATTTTATTTGTGGCAGAGGATATGTTTATAAAGCTCACAATGGTATAATCAAGTGCTGCCTCTAGTAAAATGGATGGTTCAGGAATGCGGCTTTAAGGATTTTGTCTTACAGTTATGTCAAGGGGTTTTCAAATTGACAGGAGTGTAGCCTAGGCACTCGTAGAACGGTAAATAGACACCACCCACACCTTTCATTTGCTAGTGGGAAAAATGACCATCGGTCCAATTGAATTTGCAGCCATAACGGGGCCTTAAATGTGATGGGATTCCAATCCATTTGACTGATAATATTTCAACATGCATTGAAATTTGACAGTTGTTTGACGTGAGGCCTAAATTCAAGGGACCTTGTAAGATCAAATATGAGCTGATCCGAGAGCACTGGATGAATTACACTAGGCTAGTACATGGTGAATGGGCTGAGCACTATACCCGGGGGTTCCTGTTGTACCTATTGGCATCGACCATTATGTGCAGTACTGAGTTTGCCATCCACCTATCAATGTTGTGAGTCCTTATCCACTTAGATCTTGTACCATTTTATAAATGGGAAGAGGCCGATCTTGCCTTCCTTTAACATGGTCTCAATAAAATTTATAGAATAAAGAGATCCTTTAAGCACAAGGAGAAATCAGTTGACTTCTCATGGTATCAGCCAAGGCCCCATTGACAGAATTCTCATTCTGCTTTTGCCTAATTGATTCTACCTCCATCAAAGTCACGTTTAATTCAGTATTATATTCATATTACTAGATGAAGGCTTTATAACAAATCCTAGTTCTTTTGAGTATTGAACTAATTTTATACAACAAGATCTAGTAAGAGCATGAAATACCTTAGGGTTTAAGCCTTAGTAGCTCTAGAAGACTGTATGGCAGTGATGTACTACTTGACATGTTGATGGAGATTCCTAGTTTCATCAAACTTAGTGAAAGAAGGCATCTTGAACTTGTAGGGGACTTCTTCATCTTGTTCAAATAGCTTGTCCACCTCTGACACCTCCTCAACCTTTCATTTTTTTTCAAACTTCTTTTCCAAATTAGTAATTAATTTCTCTACATAAGCAATTTCTGTTTTTCTCCATAGACTTATTTTTATTTTTCTTTTCTTGAGGATATTGAAAATATGCTTTTCAGTCATCATCATCCATCACTACCTTATCTTCCTTAGAGGCCACTTCAGTTACCTTAGCGTTTCCCTTATCCTTCTGCTTCTTGTTATTAGCATATGCTTCAACATTGTTATTCTCTAATAGTGAAAGCAGTTGACTTCTCATGGTATCAGCCAAGGCCCCATTCAATTCTTCCATCTTAAAGTTGAGGGCATCATTCACCATCTTTTGAACTTGCTCAGGGTCCATTAATTTTGATGTGAAATTGACTAGATTTTCACAGGATTTTGAACCATATGTCGGGTTGTCATAAGCTCTTGAACTATTATACTCCAGGTCTACGAGGTAGAAAGGATTAATGTTATGTAATATAATGTATGTATGTATGTAACAAACAAATAAAAAGAGTAAGATCAACAAAATATCAATATGGGATATTTTGTTTTCACCCACACACAAATGGCAAGTTATTTTTTCTAGGTATATAGTCAATAAAATATCAATATGTGATATTTTGTTTTCATAAGATCCACTCAGACGGATTAACCAATAGTTATATTTTCAAATTTAGAAGTTAGTTCATGATAATTGTCACTAATTAAGCCTTAATTCATTAGGTCAACTGAAAATAGCCTTTATGCTATATCATGGATTAAAACCAAATCAAAGGGTATATCATAAATAGATTTCTCATTTGGAAAAGTAACTAATGATTCATGCCACAAACAAGCCTATGATTAACAAGTCTTGGTGTAAATTAGGCCCATAATTTATTTTAATATTTCATAATTGGATTTATAGAGAAGCACTTTAGAATCTAAGGGTTTTAAGCTAAGTAGGACTAATACTGAGTATATGCATTGTAGATTTAATAGCGAGAATAGAGAAAGAGGCAAAATTATTTTAGATGGAATAGCAGTACCTCATAGTACTTATTTTAAATACCTTAGCTCTATTCTTCAAGAAGATGGGGGTTGTGAAGAAGATGTAAATCATAGGATTAAAGCTGGTTGGATGAAGTGGAGGGGTGCTATAGGAGTTCTATGTGATCGAAAGATGCCAATTAAATTAAAAAAAAAAGTTTTACCGCACTGCAATACGGCTTGCGATGATGTATGGTAATGAGTGTTGGGCAGTAAAAGGACAACACATGAGTAAAATGCTTGTTATGAAAATGAGAATGATAAGATGGATGTGTGGTCATATTAGGATGGATAGAATCTGCAATGAGTGCATTAGAGAAAAAGTGGGGATAACACCTATTGATGATAAGATAAGAGAGCATAGATTGAGATGGTTTGGCTATATGAAACAAAGACATAGCGATGCGCTGGTTAGAAAAACAAAACAAGTTAGAGTAGATATAGCTAAGAGAGGCAGAGGTAGGCATCAACTGACTTGGTCAATGGTGATCCAAAATGATCTTATGATGTTACATCTATAAGAAGAGATAACCTTAAATCGTATTGAGTGAAAAAGAAGAATCCATGTAGCCGACGCCAATTAACTTGGGATTAAGGCTTTGTTGAGTTGAGTATTTCATAATTGACCCAACTAGTTATAAGCCCATAAAAGAAAAGGTTGTAATAAAAGTTTTGAATTTTGGTCATAAAATAAAAAAAAATATTCTTGAGCCCATCTTTGAAAATATTTCCAAGCCCATTGTGAAAAAAGTTTATTTACAAATAAATTTTGGGCTTTAACCTTGGGCCATGAGGTGGAAAAGGATTTTTGATCCATCTTAAAAAAATTTTATGTCCAAAGGCCATCTTGAAAAAGAATTTAAAAATAGTTTTGGTCTTTTGGGATTAAAAGAATAAAAACCATTTTAGGCTTGTACCATAATTAAGTCATATTAGGGATGAGTAAACCAAATGAGCCATAACTCAAACTAAGATATATCAATTATAGTCAACAAACATTTAGGATAAACCTAAGGAAAGTTACTAGGCCAATTACATGGACTTTAGTCTTTGGGTTGAAAAGCTTAGGTTCCCATAGTAAGTATATACCAAAAGGTATGAGGTTGTGAGTGATTATGCCATGCTTGATCTCTTTACCTTGAGTGAAAGTATGGTATCGCTCACAGAATATAACACGGGTTACACAGGGTGTCCTAACTCATACACACAATGCAAATCTAAGTTAAAACCTTGGATAATATCATAATAAGAAGGAATAAAATAATATAAAGACTAATGGAATCAATTTCTCTTATCTTCAGTGCAGTTGCCACAGTGAGGGGGGATTTTTTCCCCACTCTTGGTAGAATGGTTCTTGCAACTTCGACACTGTTAGACTTTGGGCCTTAGAAAACACGAGCCTAAATTCGGAAAATAGAAGTCGCATCTAGACGGTCCGGGAAGATAGAAAGGAGTGGATGACTCGATTTCTAAGGAATCCCCAACCCCTACTAGGTTTGGAAAGTTGGGTATGCATGAGAAAGGTGAGAATGATCCAGAACCCCCATAATGCCCAATTCATTGGAACTGGCCTCCTTTTTACGTTTAAATATTATTTAATTCTTAATTATTATAACATCATCCATATTACATGCAATTAAAAGACAATAAACATTCATCATATTATTGAAATAAATTTAAAAAAAAGGGTACCCATTAAGAGATGGAAACATGCCCTTACAATGTTTAAATGTCCATAAAATTAAATAAATAAAATAGGACACCCACTAAGAGGTGGAAATATGTCCCTTACAATGGTCCAAAATCCTTTAACATAAATGAAATAGACAAAAGAAATAAAGCACCCACAATGTGAAAACATGCCTTTTACATTGCCCTCAAAATCTGAATAAGAATAAATAAACATTAACCAATCACTCACCATAAACAAATAAATCATACATCATCATATCATCCACCATGATCAAACAACAATAAATTAATGATAATAAAATTAGGGTTTCATCAAATTAGGATTGGATTGCAAAATTAGTGTTTTTAGGGTTTTTAAACAAGCAAACTAAGGTTTAATGTGTAATTAGTGTTTTATAATTAATTTAGGGCTTAGTTTGCAAAATTAGGGTTTTTATAATCTTGCAAATTAGAATTTTTTCTAAACTAGGGTTTAAATATATAAATAAGGCTTTTGGAAATAAAAATAGGGTTTTAAGATGTAAATTTATGGTTTTAAGATGGAAATTAGGATTTTAATATGTAAATTAGGGTTTTAAGATGTAAATTAGGGTTTAATATGTAAATTAAACTAAAATATACAAATCTAGGGTTTGATTAAGCAATACTACGATTTAATCCTAAAACTAAGATACAATATTATAAGATCAGAGTTTTGAAAAATAAGCTAAAATATGCAAGATAAGGTTTAAGATGCAGCTAAGGTTTACTAGGTAATTTAGGATTTTAGATTTACAAAAATAAGGGTGAAACAAATAATTGATGTTTATGTCTATTTTAATCCTAAATATTATGCTTACTATGAATAATTTGCAGCATTGTTTATTAATTAAATGATGCAATGAATTAATCAATAACAATAGACAATTGAGTTGAATTGGATTGGTTAAAGGAAATTAAGCCTGCGTTGTTGGCTCCACCAATTTTAATCTATTGAACCAAGCTTGATGTTGTTACTACCTGCGTCAATTATTTTTTTATTAGTGGTTCAATGATCCGAGGATCAATCTTTGGCTACCATCTCTCTTTTGTTTTTGCTTGTCTCTCTTGCTCTTTGTTTCTTTTAATATGCTCAAGGTTCTGCTAATCTTTTTTAATAATTGTGGCTGCCCCTGATGCTTTGTTGTAGCTTATTATTAATAAACGGTAATTAGGGCTACCAAAACCTTCTGCCTCTCCAAATGTTTTTTGAGTTTTAGCCTAATTAGCATGCCTAATTACGCCTGAAAACCAAATTAAAGCTCGAGTTTAAGACCTATGGTGAATTGGCTTTGTCCAATTCATCATGTTTTATATTTTGGGCTCAGACAGGCTTGATTTGCGCTTTTAAGATCAGTCTAGACCTGATTTGGGCTTTTAAATTGGATCAGACCATGTTTAAACTTTTAAAATTGGATCATACTAGGTTTAAGCTTTTAAAACAAGATCAGACTAGGTTTAAGCTCTTAAAATAGGGCCATATTTATTTAGGGTTAAAATTTTAAGGGTCCACATTATCATAACAGGCAACAACTCAAACGAATTAATAAAAACAAACCCTCTTAGGAAGCTAAAGTGTCTAACACCATGCACAACCATGTAAATGTCCATAATTGAGGTAGTTATGTTGGTTCTTCTTAGCTAAAGAATAAAGACAATGAGGGGGGTTAATATTAGTCAGCAAACTAGATATGTTGCCCAACCCACCTTTGTTAACCTTGATGAAAATAAACACTTAGTATTTATTATTTAAGAAAATGTTGTCAGGAAGGGGCCAACCCTTAAAAGTAGCCAGGCTCCTCTCCTAGATCATATTTTCTTAAAAGAAAATTAGAGCAAAATATCAAACAAACCCGATAATTTAGACATTAAAGTTAATAAAAACCCCAAGAATAGATCTAAAAGGCATATATTAATAATGGGTAACCATGCTTCTTCGTCAAGTACAACTAAAGCTTAGGAAAGAAGATGAGGATTTTGTACCCTTAGAAGATGTCCCTTTAGGGGATGAATGAGTTTCTCCTTTGCTCTCTTATTTTATCATTAGTTTATTTTATGATGTCTTATTTTTTATTATTCTATTTTTTTTATGAATTTTAGTTTTCTTATTTGGAATTGCTAGGGAGCCACAAATATCAAGTTTGGTAGAGTGCTTATCACTTATGCCTATGATTATAAGCCGACTTTGATTATCTTGCTTGAGCCTGGAATTACTGGTTTTAAGGCAAACAAGGTGATTCATAAGCTAGGGTATGATTCATCGTTTAGAGTTGAAGCCATATGCTACTCTAGGGACATTTAGGTTCTTTGGCAAGATAAGATTAACATGGATATCCTTTAGAACCATTGGCAATTTATTCATATGAGAATCATGAGTTGTGATAACAACATCATTATACTATTCACCACTATTTATGGCAGTCCAAAATATAATAAGCGAAAGCTACTTTAGGAGATCTCTTTTGCTTGAATATTGACCCTAATGACCATTGACTCCTTGAGAGTGATTTCAATGCTATCCTTGGAAAAGATGACCATAAGGGTGGTGTTATAAATCGCTATAAGGGTTGTCCTGTATTTAAAAATTTTATGCTTCAAAATTCCTTAATGTAGGTTGACTTTATTGGCTTTAACTTCACTTAGAGAGTCATGATATTCTATTTCAAAGGCTAGACTAGGTTGTTTGTAATCAATCGTGGATGGATAAGTTTTCAAACTCCATAGTCCAACATCTGCCTAGGATTCAGTCAGACCATAGATCTATGATCATAAAAAATAATCAATTGTAGGTAATACATATGGGGGAGAGTTCTTTTTGTTTTCAGGCAACCTGACTCTCTCTAATGATTTCTCTAATTTGGTTAGGAAATCTTAGAATGTCTCGAATTCTTTATAGACTAACATTGATTCTTTTACAGTTCAGGATAAATTTCGTAACAAGAATATTTTTACCCATATTTTTAAAAGAAAATAAAAGTTGATGAATAAGATTAATAGTGTTAAAAAAATGCTTGGCACATTCTCACAATCAAAGATTAATGCCCTAGAATAGGACCTTCGAAAAGAGTTAGAGGTAGTTCTTTTGCAGGAAGAAATCTTTTGGATGTAGAAAAGTAAATTTGAGTGGATTTCACTGGGTGATAAGAACACTGCCTACATCCACTCTCATACTACCAATAGGAGATGGCATAATAGGATTTGATGTTTAAGGACAATGATAGGAATTGGATATAAGAGGACACTCAGCTTAAGGCCATGGTGATAGATTACTTCAATAAGCTTTATGAGAAGGATACTAATATGGCTTCTCCTTATCAAGTATGAGGTTGTTTCCTAACTCTTGATCCCAACATGTTTGACTCTCTTAGCAAAATGGTCACCAACGAAGAAATCCATGTCTCTCTATTTGCTATGAATCCTTAGAAGGCTCCAGGAATCTATGGGCTTTGTACAACTTTTTTCCAAAGTCAATGGGACACGGTTTTGTTTGGGATTTTTAAGCAATGATTTTCTGAATTATATAGACATTAGACTGTGTATGATTTTAAAAGTGGGTTGGATATTTGAAATTGATGGAAAATAGGATTGGATAAGCCTTAAAAAGTTGAAAGTTAAATCCAGACATAGATTTAAATGGTATTTTTAAAAAAGAATTTTAAGTCGTAAAACTTTGCAGAAATGCCTGTATAACCTAGAATTGGATTTTCTATAATTGGGATAAGAGAAATAAGAAATAGAGTTTTAAATTAATTAAAATAATTATTTTTACGATTCTACAAAGTTAAAAGTCAGATTAAGAAATAATTAAAGAAAATAGGTGTGCTGAAGCAAAGATACGAATATCACATGTGATCATAACCTTAAATACTATATAAAGAAATTTTGGCTTATTCTTCTTTCTTTCTTCTTCACCTTAACTGCTATATACCTCTCACCACCACCATAACTTCTTTCTTTCTTCTTCTTGGAAACTAAAAGATGAGAGATTTATGAGAGATTTTCTAGTTTATGAGAGATTTTCTAGGATTGACATCATAAAACCAAAGTAAATTGAGGAAAGGGAAAGGAAGAGCTACTATGAAAGGCATTTGGGCTTATGTGTTTAATAATTTGCCATTATTTGGTTTTCATTTGATTTTTACTGCTTATAGAAGATAGTTAATCTAAATTACTTGAATTAATTATGGAAGAATGTATTAATTAATCTTTTGTGCAAAAATTGAATTGAAATTTTTTGAGAAAAGAATATTATTAACTCATTAATGAAAGATTTTAAGTATGTTTGTATGGTTTTTAACTTAAAATCATGCTTGAAACAACCCTTGAACCATTAAAGAATTAGTTTAGCATTTTTGTAAATTTAGGGTTTAGAATTGAATATGGAACTAATTGATGAAGAAATTGATTATGGATTAATTATTGATTAAGATTAAGTATATTTGTATAGTTTTTAACTTAAAATTATGCTTAAAGAAACTTTTGAACTAATAAATTATTGGTTTAGGGTTATGAAAAATTAGGGTTTTGGGAAAGTTTAGAGTTTTGGAAGAAAAGTGATTATTTATTGCATATTTGATAAATATGTTTTAAAAGAAATATGTTTAGTTTAAATTAAAGTATAATTTCATCAAGTGTATTGTCAAAGTTTTCAAAATAATTGAATGATAAAGAAAGGAATGGTTACTTTAAAGAAAACTTTTTAGTAAAAATTGATATTCTAAATATAAAATTGATTAAAAAGAAAATAAAAAAGTGTTTACTTTATTGTAATATTTTTTAGTAAAATTGACATAATTGAAAAATTGAATGGAATAAGAAAAATAATTAAAGTGCCTAAATGTACTGGTGAAAACCTAGTATCAGATTGAATGGCTACTTAGAGAGTGCACGTCTACAGTATTGGTGGATGCTTTGTACCATCAGTGGATACTTTGTGTAATTAGTGATATTGGATATTCGTGCCACCAGTGAGCCTCTGGCGATATATAATCTTATAAAGTGGGCATTTATCTGCCAATAATGAATTTGTTATCAGAGTTTAAGATTTTAAATCAATATATAAGGGCAAAAGCAAATTAAATTATTGAAAATGAGTAATGTGCAATATAAGTATATATAAGAATTGTATGGAAAAGTGAATGTGAAATGAAGTTTTTATCTTAATTATTAATATTTTAGTAATTAACTATAAAATAAATATTTCTTTTAAATTAAGTTAAAATTTAAAACTTATTATCAATTAAATTAGTAATTTGAATTTAATTGATTAAGTGACTTATTTATTTTTTTCAATTTTTTTTATTTTATTTTCATCTATTATTTCAATTATTTTCTTGTATTATAAATTTGACAAATTATGAATACACACGTACCACTGAGTAATAGCTTAGCATGTTAGAGTTTTTTAACACGCAGATCAGACGAGCAGGATAGATCTAGCATAGTGAAGCTTTAGAAGTTTTAAGATCAATTGCAGTTTAGAAAGTGTAAATATGAAGGATTTTGTATTTTATATTTATTTACTATTCATATAGCAATGTTTTAATTAAAATGATAGTTGTATAATTATGGATAAGCTTAAGGATTGTATATTTTGTAAACGTGGCTTGGGTTATAACTCTATAGTAAATTATATTAGCTTTTGGAGAATGTTTCATATGCAAACATGTTGATAAAAGTATAGATATTTAAACTAAATTGTGATTGATGTTAATGAATTGATGATATTGGAGTTGAGATTGAATGAGAGGATGTTAGAAGTGTTTTCTTTCTGCAGGTTGTGTTTGATTGGAGAAGATGTTGGCAGTGACAATTACAGGGAACACTTTGCCGAATTTTTATTTTAATTGCTTTTACTACTTATTAAATATTGATTGTAGGTTTGATAGGTATTGTGTAACATCTTCTGATAGTTCTCTGTAATAATTATCAGGGAGTGTTACATTTTTAGTGGTATTAGAACCTGGTTTAGGTGATTCTATTATATGAGGTTATGGAAAAGTGAAATACAATTGACATTACTATATGAACTATACATATGGATAAGTATTCTGATGCAGTTTATTTTTTTATATGTTTATAGGTATAGAATGGCTTCTGAATCTCGTCAGAGTGTAGAGGAAGAAGCTGCATCCTTACACTATTAGGCAAGTGTGAGGAATCAACGACCAGTCAAACTCTCTGCAGGGCAGGCACCATTGGACCCCACATTTATAAGGGACATGAGGGGTATTCTTAGATAGATTATAGGTGTAGCTCCTTCCCCATAGCCATAGCCACTGGTACCCTAGATGCCTCTATTGGAGAGAATTAGGAAGTTAGGAACTGAAGATTTTAAAGGTTGGGATATAGATGAATCTTCGATAATAAAGTATTAGCTGGAGATGATTGTGAAGTTTTTTAATCTTCTTCATTGTATTGATAAGGAGAGGCTAGAGTATGCAAATTTCTTTGTAGGAACAAGCTTATGACTGGTGGAATACAAAACAAAAAGCTACTCTAGCTTATATGCTTACTTAGGCATTTTTCTAGGAAGAGTTTAAGAAGAAGTATATTAGTAAGATATATATAGAGGAAAAATGTAAGGAGTTTTTATACTTGAAGCAGAGACAGTTATATGTGTCATAATTTGAGAGATAATTTATCCATCATAGCAAATACTTTCCTAAATTAGTTGCATTTGAGAAAGAGAAATGCAAGCAGTCTGAGCAGGGTTTGAATAGTCAGATTCACATTTATTTAGTGGCATTGAGAATTAAGGAGTTTTCTATACTCACCAATGCAGTAGTGGCCATAGAAAATAAAACCAAACATGAGCAGAGTAGAAGATATTAATAACAAAGGAAAGGATCACCTATTAAGCAGCAGTAGGGTGGTAAAAAAGACAAAAAAAATTTTCAAGCACAAATACGGACACAAGGATATAGCAAAAGGGGTCGCACCAGTGGAGTTGATTCCAGAGAAATCGACTGGTTGGGTCAAATACTTCTGTAGGGTCATCTTCACAAGCAGTTTTTACACCCTGTTAGCACTGTGGCAAGAGGCATTGTAATAAAGATTGTTCTCATTTTACTAGAACTTGTTTGAAATGTGGCTCTAAGAAACACAAGTTTAATGATTGTCTTATGATAAAGGGATCTAATATTGATGAGGGACAAGGATTTATATAGGGGTCACAGATAGGCGATAGATCAGGTAAGGTAACTAATCTAATGCTAGTTACCAGAGAGGGTCTAAGACAGTTGATAGATGTTAGACATGAGGTAGTGCTCCAACTTGGGCTTATGTTATGAGAGCAATGGAGGATCATGATGCTTCTAATGTAGTTGTTGGTAAATTCTCCTTACTCAACCTTAATGTTTATGTTTTACTAGGACCTGATTCTACACATTCATACATATGCACAACTATAGCCTCAGGGAAGAGCATGCATACTGATAAACTTGAATATGATATTAAAGTTACTAATCCTTTAGACCATAGTGTTTTAGTGAACAAAGTGTATCAGAACTATCCAAATAGAATTCATAACATAGAACTTCCAACTGATCTTATTGAACATTTATTCCATGATTTTGATATAATCTTAGGAGTGGATTAGTTATCATGATATCAAACAGACATGGATTATCATTTAAAAACTGTGACTTGTAAGATTCTTAGACATAATGATATTATTGTTCTACAAGAAAGGCAATTTTATCCTTCTTGTCTGACTTCGGCTGCTAAGGCTAGAAGATTAATCTGGAAGAAATGTGAAGCCTGTTTTGCTTATGTGATTGATATACGGTAGTCAAGCAAGACACATACCTACATTATGTGGATTTCCATATGTCTTCCCAAAAGAATTACTAGGGGTACCATCAAAAAGGGAAGTGGAGTTTACTATTGATGTTATTCCTAGTATAGTATCGATATCCATACCACCCTATAGGATGACACCTCTGAAATTGAAAGAATTAAAAGTGCAACTTCAATAACTACGTGATAAAGGGTTCATTAGATCTAATGTGTCACCTTGGGGTGCACCAGTCCTATTTGTGAAAAAGAAGGATGGTACATTATGCTTGTGCATCGATTATCGACAGTTGAATAAGTTAACCATAAAAAATAAATATCCGCTTCTTCGAATTGATGATCTGTTTGAACAATTAAAGGGAGAAAGTGTTTTCTTTAAAATTTATCTTAAATCAAGTTATTAACAAATAAAAGTTAAAGAAACTAATGTTTTGAAGATAACTTGCAGAACTAGATAGGGGTATTATGAATTTCTAGTCATACCACTTGGTTTGACCAATGCCATGACAACTTGTATGCACTTGATGAATCGATTCTTAAGCCTTACTTGGACCAGTTTGTGATTATTTTTATTGATGATATAATAGTTTATTCTAGGAAAAGAGAGGATTATGATAAACATTTGAGGACATGTGGTATGAACTAGTTATATGCTAAGTTGTTAAAATGTGAATTCTGGTTAACAAAGGTGACATTCTTAGGACATGTGGTATGAACTAATCATATTTGTGTGGATCCTAGTAAAATTGAGACTATTCTAAATTTACAACCACTGAAGAATGTGATAGAAGTTTGTAGTTTTCTTGATTTAGTTGGTTATTATAGAAGATTTATACAAGGATTTTCTATGATAGCATTTCCTCTAACAAAACTGCTTAGAAAGGAAACCAAATTCAAGTGGGATGACCAATGTCATGCTAGTTTTGAACAATCAAAAGCTATGTTGATGGAAACACCTATAAATACAACCAACTCCGGATAAAGATTATTTAATTTACAGTGATGCTTCTCATATGGGACTTGGCTGTGTACTAATGCAGGAAGGCAAAGTGCTTGCTTATGCTTCTAAGCAATTGAAACCTCAAAAATTGAATTATCCCACATATGATTTCGAGCTTACAACCATTGTATTTGTTTTGAAAATATGACAATACTACTTATATAGTTGTGAGCGAAAATTTTTGCCCCCACTCCCGATGAAATGGTTCTTGCGACTTCGGTACTGTTTAGGCTCGTCGCCTTAGAGAACATGGGCCTAAGCCCGGAGAAAATGGAGTCGCCATCCGGACGGGCTGGGAAAAAGAAAGGGGTGGATGACTCGATTCCTACGGAATCCCCAATCCCTTAATGGGTTTGAAAAGTTGGGTAAGTGTGGGGAAGGTAAGAAACGGCACAGCACTCCCCACACCCCTTGGTTCATTGGAACCGGCCTTCTTTGCAGGTCTTAATATTATAAAATTCTTAAGTATAATAATATTATTCATATTACATGTAACAATTAAAATAAAGCACCATTAAATTAAAACCAAAGCAATGTCCAAACAAAATAAATAAATGGACATCCATCCGAGGATGGAAACATGTCCTTACGTTGCCCATGTCTAAAACTAAATGGGACACCCACCGAAAGGTGGAAACGTGTCCTTTACATTGGTCCAAAAACTTTAAAATAATTTAAATTACATAATATTTTACTAATGAGGTAACCACAAAGTGAAAATATAACTCTTACAATTTTAGAACTAAGGTAAATAAAAGAATATTCGATTATCTAATTATAAATAAAAGTAAACTATTCATAAAATAAAATAAATCATTCATCATTAACATATAACAAATCATATAATCAAATAAATAAATAAAATTAGAATTCAATCCATTAAATAAACAAAGTTAAGGTTTAAGATTTAGGATTTACGAAATTAGGGTTCTGGAATTTAAAGTTTTAGAGTTTTTGGTTTTATTTATGGCTTTAGGCTACTAGGGGTACTAGATGTTATTTTTATGATTTCTAAATTTTAGTTTTGAAGAATTAAGTTTTTGACATTTAGAATTAGTGTTTTAAAGAATTAGGGTTTGGGAAAAAGGATTTAGGATTTTTGTCAAAACATGATTATTATAAAACTCTAAAGCTATTTTAATATGGATTTTTGATAAATACTTATATGTAATATAACTACTGGATGTTTAAAATATTATTTGAATAATCTAATACTATAGTGGTTTAATGGAATAGGCTACTATGATGATAATAAATAATAATTGATTAAGGTTTTAACTAAATAAGTTAGGGTTTAATTTAAGTTAGAATTAGGGTTTCTAAGAAAACTATCACTATCATATTCAATTTTGAAAGAGGAGGCTACTGTGAAGATTTTGAAAAATTGATTTGATTAGGGTTTTTAAGAAAACAGATTATTATAGTTTTTATAAAAGTGTAATTAGAGTTTGTGATTTTTAAAAAATGTGTTACGGGCATTAAGGCATTAGGGTTCTGGAAAACTTTTTCTAGGGTTTTTAAATAAAGTTTGGATAATAAGCATAACCATTGATCAAGTAACAAAAATATGCATGCTTGAACAATTTATCAAATTGTATAATGAAGTTACTTTGAATATAAGTAAAGAAATAAAGATTCAAACCTCCATTGTTGGTTCTACCACAATCTTTGAATTATGGTTCAACAATAATAAAGACAGTGTAGGCTACCTTTGATGGATTGTGTTGCTTCCTCACTAAGCTTCTTCAAGGTTTTCTTTTGGCTGAAAGAATTCAAGAGTCCCAAGTTCGATTAAAAATTTCAGCTCAAGAATTTCCTCGCCCTTTTTTCTGTGTTTTAATGTGGTATTTATAGGACAAATAAAAATTCTACTTCTAATTGTCTAAGGAAATAAAAACTAAATAGAATTGGATTTTGAAAAAAACTGTGCTAGCAAAAATTGCGCTGGCAAAAATTACTGCGGGCTAAGGGCTCGGGCTAGCCAGTTAGCCGTAGGAAATTGGCCTATGGCCATTTCGCCGCAGGAATTTTTTGCGGCAATGTAAAATTTTCGTCGCTGATTATTATTTATTTTTTTACTGTTAACTTTTTTATTTTGTATTAAAAATAAATATTATAAGTAATGAATATTAAAATAAATATTATTTAATTAAAATACCATGAAAATTATTTTGGTATGTTTTAAAAAATATTGGACTGGGCTGAGTCAAAAATTAAGGGTATACAATAGTGAAAGATGCTATATTTATACTGACCATAAAAGTTGAAATATCTGTCTATATAGAAAGAACTTAACTTGAGATTGAGAAGATTGGTGGAATTAATTAAAGATTATGACTGTATCATTGGTTACCATCATGTAAAAGCTAATATGGTGTCTGATGCTTTAAGCCATAAGAATTTGGCAGGTAAAAAGTTATTATGTTATGAATAAAACATAATGAATATGTTATATAACTGAAAGTAATATAATGTGTTATGTTGACAGAACTAAAAATTGAGCTAACCCTTAGGTAAAAAGTTATAGAGACTTAGAAAAAGAATTAAAAGCTGTCAAAAGTGATGGAACAAGTAAACAAAGATGAAAGATCTGATTATGTAATTTTGGAAAATGGACCAAAAAATCGGCATTATGTTCTTGATATGAAACAGTTAAAAGAGAGTATCCTTAAAGAAGTATTAATACTATATATATTGTGCATCCATAAAGCAATAATATGTATTAACATTTGAAGCATTTCTATTATTGGCCTAGAATAAAAAGAGACATTATTGAATATGTAGCTATATGCGTAGTATGTTAGTAAGTCAAAGCAGAATATCAAGTACCATCGGGTCTTTTGTAATCCATCTCAATACCATAATGAAAATGGGATAGTCACTATGGATTTTGTGACTGATCTTTCGAACACCCAGAAGAAACATGATGCAATTTGGGTGATTATAGATAGGTTAACTAAGTTAGCTCTTTTTTTCCAATTAGAACTTACTATTTATTGGTTAGACTTGCGGAATTGTTTATAAATGAGATAGTCAGACTTCATGAGTGCTAATGTCTATCATATCGAGTTAAGACCAATGCTTTACTTTGAGATTATGGGAAAGTTTTCATAAAGCATTTTTTACTCAATTTCATTTCAATATTGTATTCAACCCACAAAACTGATCGCCAATAAGAGAAAGTGATACATATGCTTAGAGATATGTTTAGAAGCTATGTTATTGAATTTAAAAGTAGTTGGATAGACATTTACCATTGATAGAATTTGCTTATAACAATAACTATTTCATAAGCATTGGTATGACACTATATTAGGCATTGTATGAAATGAAATGTAGAACTTTGCTTTGTTAGATAGAACTAAGTGATAATAAGCTTATAGGACCTGATCTTATAAGGCAAATGACAGATAACATGAAAGTCGTAAAGGATCAACTGAAAGCTGCAATACACAAACAAAAGTCCTATGCATATTTGAAAAGAAAAGACATTGAATACAATGTGGGGGATAAGATATTTTTGAAATTATTGCTATAAAAGAAAATTCTCCACTTTGGCAAGAAAGGAAAACTAAGTCCTAGGTTTATTGGGCCACATGAGATAATAGAATGTATAAGTCCAGTAGCCTACATACTAGCTTGACCTCCAGAACTAGCCAAGACTAATAATGTATTCCATGTGTCAATACTTGGAAGATGTAGATCGGATCCTTCATATTTGATATAGGTAGAATCCATTGACATACAGCTAGATCTGAGTTATAAAGATGAACAAGTAGCTATCCTAGCTTGAGAGGTCAAGGAATTGCAGAACAAATGCATTAGTAAAAGCATTATGGAGAAATCACTCAACTAAGGAAGCCACATGGGAAAGCGAAGAGACGATAAGATAATAATATCCTCAGCTATTTCAAACACCTTAAATAGGTAAATTTCGAGGACTAAATTCCTTAAGAGGGAAAAAAGTTATAATGTTTTGAATTATATAGACATTAGACTGCGTATGATATTAAGAGTTGCCTGGATATTTGAAATTAATGGAAATAAGGTTGTATAAGCCTTAAAAAGTTGAAAGTTAAATCCAGGTATTGATTTAAAATGTATTTTTGAAAAAAAAAATTAAGCAATAAAACTTTACAAAAATTAAAATCATGCTTGAATTAATTATGGAAGAATGGATTAATTGATCTTTTGTGCTAGAATGGAATATGGAACTTTTTGAGAAAAGAATTAATTATTAACTCATTAATGAAAGATTTTAACTGTGTTTGTATGGTTTTTAAATTAAAATCATGCTTGAAACAACCCATTAAACCATTAAAGAATTAATTTAAGGTTTTGGTAAATTTAGGGTTTGTTATTGAAAATGGAACTAATTGATGAAGAAAATGATTGTGGATTTGTTATTGATTGAGATTAAGTGTATTTTTTATAGTTTTTAACTTAAAATTATGTTCAAATAAACTTTTGAACTAATAAAGTGTTAGTTTTAGGGTTATGGAAAATTAAGGTTTTGGAAAAGTTTAGAGTTTTAGAAGAAAAGTGATTGTTTATTACATATTTGATAAATATGTTTTAAAAGAAGTAATTTTGGTTTAAATTAAAGTATAATTACATCAAGTGTATTGTCAAAGTCTACAAAATAATTGAATGATAAAGAAAGCAATGGTTACTTTAAAGAAATATTTTTATTAAAAATTGATATTGTAAATATGAAATTGATTATGTTAGCCAAATTCTTGGCTTAATAAACCCTATTTTGATCTTAGGTAATCAAATTGAATAAGAACTAATGTTTGTATCAAATTACAGTTTGCAGGAACTTAATTTTTGGACAAATCAGCAAAAATCCAATCGGACCATGAAGAATCCCGACCAGACTATTACTGAAGAGTTCAAGATAATTTATATAGAAATATTCATGAGCTAAAGTATCCTCAGTTTTTCATTGGACCACAAGAAGTTTGATCGAACCATAAGAAAGTCTGATCATACCTTTGTTTGAAATTTTTGAGAAAACTTTCAGAGAGTTTCAAAGTCAAAAGTACTCCCAAAATCTTAGCATATCAGCCAAACGCCGACCGGACCGTATATAGTATGATCGAACCCTAGCAAAAGAAAAATTTTCAAAAGATCCAGTGAAGTTGACGGTTCGTGGTACACCCACATTTTTAGCATACCACAAGAGATCTGACTAGACTAGTGGAAGATCGACCGGACCATTAAAGCTAAGTACAAAAATTATAGCTGTTACTTTTATACTCAATTATTAAATGTCTCGTGTACTAGCCATTAAAGAATTATTATCAGAACTTTAAAAAGTAAGACCGGGCCATCATAAGTATGACCATACTTTTTAAAGTATGGCCGAAAAACTTAAGATGTGACCATGAAGTTACTCCAGACGATAATTAAAGTAGGAGACAAGATCCAAACATATTGGTACCCACTTTAAATGGCTATATGAAGATTTGAAGGCTATAAATACTACAAAAAACCTCATTTTTCAAGAGGATTGTGATTGTAATAGCTAACATAAACAACTTTTATTTCTTTGCATCTAAATTTCTAATTGTATTCCTTGAGTATTGGGCGTGAGCATTAAATATCATTGTATAAGTTTGAGTGTGAGCTTTAAAAAACTTAAATTTTAGAGTGAGCCTGGAAAAACTTTTGTTGGGTTGTGAGGATAATACTCAAACCTTGTAGAAGTTTGGTGTGAGCTTGTTAAAACACCAAGTTAAAGTTAAGCTTGTAAAAACTCAAGATTAATGGAACCTTAACCAGTTGTTAAGGAAGTAGGCATAGGATTTAGGTAATCTAAACCACTATAAATCTTTCGTGTTTGTTCATCTCTACTCTACCGGTTTTCTTCATCTTACTTTTAATTTTAATTTGTCATTACCTCTTCGATTCAACCAATTCAGCCCCTCCCCTAGTAGTTGCAATTTTGGAATAACAAATTAAAAAAGAAAATATACAAGTGTTTACTTTAAAGTTTTTAGCAAAATTGGCATAACTGAAAAATTAATTAGAATGAGAAAAATAATTAAAGTGTCTAAATTTAATGGTGAAAACCTAGTGTCAGATTGAATGGCTAGCTAGAAGGTGAACGTCTAAAGTGTTAGTGGGCACTTTGTGCCAATAGTGGACACCATATGTTATTAGTAATATTGGGCATTTGTGCCACTAGTGGGCCTCTGGCCATATCTAAACTCTGAGAGTGGGCATTTATTTACCAATAGTAAACCCGTTATCTAAGTTTAGAATTTTAAAATTAGTAGATGAAGGCAAAAACAAATGAAATTCATTGAAAATGAGTAATGTGCAATGTATGTATTTATAAGAATTGTATGAAAATGTGAATATGAAATGAAATCTTTATCTTAATTATTAATTTTTTAGCAATTAGCTATCAAGTGATTATTTCCTTTTAAATTAAGTTAAATTTTGGAACTTATTATTATTTAGGTAAGTAATTTGAATTTAATTGATTAAGTGATTTATTTATTTTTTTGTTCAAAGTTTCAATTTTTATTTTCATATATTATTTCAATTATTTTTTCATATTATAAATTTGGCAAATTATGAATATACAAGCTCCATTAAGTAATAATTTAGTATGTTAGAGTTTTTTTACATGCAGATTAGACGAGCAGGATAGATCCAGCAAAATAAAGCCTTAGAAGTTTTAAAATCAACTGCAGTTTAGAAGGTGTAAATATGAAGGATTTTGTTTTTATTTACTATTCATATATCAATGTTTTAATTAAAATGATAGTTCTATAATTATGGATAAGCTTGAAGACTGTATATTTTGTAACTATGGTTTGGCTTATAACTCTAAAGTAAATTATATTAGTTTTTTGGAGAATGTTTTGTATGTATACAGGTTGATAAAAATATAGATATTTGAACTGAATTATAACTGATTATTGATGAATTGATGAGATTGGAATTTAGACTGAATGAGAGTACATTGCAAGTTATGTTTGATTGGAGAAGATGTTGGCAGTTATAATTATAGATAATATTCAGCTGCAATTTTTATTTAAATTATTTTTATTCAGCTGCAATTATTAAATATTGATTGTAGGTTTGACAAGTATTGTATAGCATCTTCTGATAGTTCCCTGTCAGGATTGCCAAGGGTTGTTACACGGTTGGACAATCTATTTGTGATATGGTGAAAAGAATTTTTGAGGGACACTACATGGATCCAGATATGACCAAGACACTCATCACTTTGATCCCTAAAGTCCTTAAGCCTCAATCTATTAAAGAATTTCGGCCTATTAGTCTTTTAAATGTCTTGTATAAAGTTGTTACTAAGATAGTAACCACCATACTTAAAGGGATTATGTCTCACTAATTCAATTGACCCAAACTAGTTTTGTTGAGGGTAGGAACATTTCTGATAATATCATCATTGCTCAAGAAGTTATCCACTCCATGAGAACCAAAAGAGATAGTTGTGGGTGGATGATAGTTAAAGTGGACTTTGGGAAAGTGTATGATAGGTTGAGGTGGGATTTTATTGAAGATGCCCTTTTCGATGGGGTATTCCCCATTACTTGATTAATATCATTATACATTGTATCACATATGGTTCTATGCAGGTTTTATAGAATGGAGAAGGACTGAGGAATTTATTCCCTTATGTGGCATCAAAAAAGGAGATCTCTCTCTCCTTATATCTTTATTTTATGCATGAAAGACTTGCTCAAAGAATTTTCAATCTTGTTGATAAGGGGGATTGGCAAGTTATTTCTCGCAGGAGGAATGGTCCAGCCTTATCCCATTTATTTTTTGTAGATGATCTCATTCTCTTAGGCAGGGCAATGAATCACTAAGTGTGTGTTATCAACACGGTCTTCCAAGAGTTCTGTGATAGTTCTAGTAAAACTTAAGTATTTTTTTTTCTCATGATGTGCCTATTAATATGGCTACCCATATTAGCGAGGCTTTGGGCTTCCAAATGGCTCAAAATATAGGGAAATATCTTGGTGTCCCCCTGCTTCATAATGGGGTTACATCTAATACTTATAGTTATATCCTAGATAAGGAAAAGCAAAATTTAGCAGACTGGAACTCCAAGTCCCTCCCCCTTGTGGGAAGAATTACTCTTGCAAAGTTTGAGTTATCTACCATTCCTACTTATGTGATGCAAACCACAACTCTACCTAAGTCCTTTTGTGATTTTGTGATCAGTTTGAGAAGCTCATCCATAATTTCATATGGGAATATTCTAGTGATAATTTTAAGCCAAGCTTAGTTAGTTGGAAGGAGATGTGCCAGCCCTATAGTAAAGGTGGATGTGGGATTTGCAACATCCATAATTATAGCAAAGCCTTCCATCTAAATATTGGGTTTTTATTACTAAGTAAACCGCACCTTTTTTGTGTAAAGATTATTAAGAACAAGTATAATTGGACTGGAATTGGTGGGGATCATTGCAAAATACGTGGTGGCTCTCATTTGTGGAGACACATTAACTAGCTATGAGACACCTTGAATTTGGTTATTCATTAGAGTATTGATAATAACAATCTGAATAAATTCTATAGCGATAATTAGTTGGCAGATTGTGGCCCTTTGAGCTTGCTTTCTTTCAGGCCCATTAATAATTTTGAGCTAGATAAGTGTGTGAGTAATTATGTGAATGCTAATGGTCAATGGGACTGGCAATACTTATATAATATTTTACCTGTTAGTGTTCTTTTACAGTTAGCTACTTTGCAGGTTCCTAAATCTAAAGTATGTCAAATCAAGCCTACTAGGGGTTGCCATCCTCAGGAAACTTCAGAGTTAGCTCAGCATATGATTTACTTAATGAAGATGCTAAAGGGATTGAGGAGAATAAATGGGATTCAACATGGAAATGGCCTAGAGCACAGAGGATTAGGAGCTTTCTTTAGTTGGCTATGGATAAGAAGCTTCTTACTAACTTTGAAAGGGTTAGGAGGCACATGACTTCAGACAATGGCTACGAATTTTATGAAATTGCTACATAAGACACCTGTCATGTTCTGCAAGATTGTCACAAAGCAAGAAGCCTATGGACAAGGCTTGTCCTACAAGATAAATTGAGCGATTTTTTTAGTGTGGATTATGACCACTGGTTGGTACTTAATCTTCAAAATGGAAGGCAGTGTTGTGATGATTTTGAAAACTGGAAATTAATTTTTGGTATCAACTATTGGAACCTTTTGGACACAGTGAAACCATTTGGTGTTTAGTGGTCAAATGCTCAATTTAGAAGGCATTGTTCATTCCATTATGTCCATGGTTGATTACACTCTTCGAGCTATATCTTTTGACAAGAAATTACATGGAGCAAATAATACTTGAACGGAGTGCCTTATTAGTTGGATTAAGCAACCTCAAGGATGCGTAAAGATTAATAGTGATGGAGCTTTTAGAACAAGCTTCAACCGTGAGTGTTCAGGGGGGACGCCAATGGAAATTGAAAGGGTGGCTTTTGTAGAAATATTGGCATGAGTTCTGTGTTATAGGTCAAACTCTGGGGAGCTTTGGATAGATTAGAGCTAAATTGGAATAAGGGATATCATAATATCATTCTTAAAATGGATATCAATCTTGCTGTCCAAAATCTTACTAAGTTGGACACAAGTGTTAACGCCAATTTTAGCTTAGTCGATGCCATTAAAGACTTAATGAGAAGAGATTGGACTGTGCACATTTGCCAAAGGGATATTTACAAAAATAACGTAAAAGGTGTAATCATTTTTAATTTTACAATACTTCAAAAAAAAATTTCAAATCTATATTACTTTTAACTTTTTCGTACAAAAATACGGTATGGACCACTTCTTCACCTTTTAGGTGAAAACACTATAACTTATAGGACTACTTTTTAATCTTTTAGTTGAAAACAATGTAGCTTATAACTGTACCTAAAAATTAAAATATATTAGCTGCTTTTTCGGGTAGTGCTTGGGTGACTCCGATTAAAATAGTCACCTAACTCCACTTTTATGGAGAAGATTATGGACCATTGGATTTATTGAAAAAATTTTAGCCATTGATATAATAAGTGTTTATTGTGAGATTGGATTCACCTTATTATTAACTTATACTATAAAAGCTGTAAAGAAAAACCCTAATATGACCTCTCTCTCTTCCTCTATCAATTGTTGTTCTCTTTCTAGATTTTTTTAATCCATTTTTTGCTCACAATATCTTCATCGCAGGCGGTCGTCTCTCTCTCAGCCTCTGCCTCTCACCAGTCACTGTCATCGTTAACCCAGCTTGATTACCATTTCTTCATCACTGCACCGTGCCAGTCACCACCATCTCCAACCAACCTGCTCAGCGTCTTCTTCAATGCAAACCCAGTAGAGAAGGAGCCACCATTGTTATTTCAGACTGCCATTCCAGATTACCATCATCATTGCTAAAGCTTAATGGGATGCTGTTATATGTTTTCGTTAATTTTTTATTTACTTTATTTTATTTTTATTTTAAATTTAAATTTCTTATGAATATTAAGTTAATCTTTAAATTTTCTAGATATGTTTAATTATGCTTTTATTGATATTTGCTTAGCTTCTTCTGCAACTTTGCCTTCTTCAATTTTTTTTCTAACCCTAGCCATGTCCGAGCAGGTAAAGATCAAATCTTTCACTATTTTATGTTTATAATCTTTCTAAATACATAATTAGATACTAATTGATTGTAAATTTTCCCCTTTGATTTGATTGCAAATTATAATTATTTTTTAATATTTCAATTGCAGACTAAGAAAGCATTTTTGAAGCAACCAAAGGTAAGATTTAGTTATTTCGGTTTGTGTTTTTAGATGTGAAAAGTTGCAATTTTGCATATGGGTTTTTGCAGTTCAAAGAAGTCAAGAAAAGAAAAAAGATCTAGAAAGGGAGACAATCGATATTGGAAGAGGATTGTTTGAAATTTAAGACACCCAGGGAGGCAATTGAAGGTTAGATGATTTGTTCATGGTTAATGATTTGAATGCTCAAGTTATTAATGATCTTTATTTTGTTTTTTGCTTATTCCATAAAAAAGTTGCTTACTTTTATGTTTGTTTAGAGTGTTTTATTTGTTGCCATTGTTGGGTTAATTGTTTGATCTTTAAATTAATTAACTTTTACCTTTATTCTGATTATTAGGGTATCAATCTCATAATCTTTATGACACTACAAGAATAAGTCAGTTTAAAAACATATTCTAGAAATGGATAAGAAATCGTTTTTAATCTGAAACCGATTTGAAACGAAAATAGGCCAAACTATATTTTTCCAATATTACAACAGATCTGAAATGGATCAGAAAGGGAAATTAGAAAGCAAAATTTTTTGTTTTTAATCCTTTTATATTTATGGAGGGAATATTTTGTGGTCAATTGTGTTATCATAAATTCAGAAATGGATTGTTATTCCATTTTTGAACATTGTTTTGGTTTCAGATGCTACAATAAATGTTTTATTCTGTTTATAGTATAAAAATTTATAAAAATTATTTTGGTTTCTATTGTTAGTCTGTTTTAGAACCCGTTTCTAAGGTAAAAAAGTTAATTTATCTTTCTCTTGACTTTCTCAAATTTTATTTTTCTCCCATCAGAAAAAAAAACTCCATGTTCTCTCGCTCTCTCATCTCTCTCTTTGTCGATTTCTTAGCTTAGAAAATATTATCAGAGTGATTTCTCTCATCACTCTCTCGATTTCTCTTTCTCTATACTTCAGAAACAGTACTCTCGATTTCTCTTTCTCTCTACCTCGGAAACATTATCGGTTTCTCACCAGATCCTTCTCTAATCAATTCTTCACTGGTACAACATTAATATTCGAAGAGGATATTTGGTATTGATATCAGGTTAGTCTTTCATTTTTATGTTTTCTATTACTTTATTTTTTTTATATTCGAATGTCAATTATGATTTGTAGTAATATCAGATTGCTTAGCTTTGATTTTATGGTTTTTTTTTCATTTGATTTTATGGGTTTGATTTTAGGGTTTTTCAATTGATTTTGTGTTTGCTTGTATGGATTTGATTTTAGGGTTTTTGTCGAAATGATTTTTGCTTTTATGGGTTATTAATGTGTTCATTATATTATCCTGAACTTGGAATAAAAATGCTTTCTGATTTGGTGTAATCAACTTAAATTGCCTAATAATAGGTTTTCTTTATTAATGAACCAAAGCTTTTTTCTTTCATTCGCATATTAAACGTTTTAGAAAGGCAGAACAACCTAAAGACAAAGAGAGTGAATCTTGATTTAAGTAAGCCACACAGCTGACCACCCTTCGTCTGAACACAATTTTATTTTTTCAGTTCCAGAGAATATATTCTTATTCTCTTGATTTACAACAACTTGAGGGTCTTGCACTTTTTTTGAGTTTAGTTTGATACGTTTTTAGCAAAGCCAGTTTTGCCTCATTTGTGAGCCTACAAATCTTTTAGTTCATGTTGGCATGTTTTTGTTTAGAATCTAAAACAAAAAGCCCTACAAAATAGACTTAATTTATGCTAAAGCAAGATGCATCATTTTTCTAAATTTTGCCTCTTTTTGTTGTCTTTCTTTTTTTAAAAAAAAAGATCCACAAACCATATATAGATTGTACATTACCTCATATACATTTTTTATCCATAAACATTATCTTAAATTCCTTTCTGATTAAATATGCAATACTAACTGCAAATGTAGTTATCCATTGTTATCGATAAAGATGGACAAGAAAGCAAGTTTTTAGGGGGGTAAAGTGCATTTCTTTGTCGGTAAATTGTGTACCAAAGAAAGTATAATATACACAGCCACCATAATTTTTAGTGCTTGGAAGATTTATAATTTATTTTTTACACGTAAAAACAACCTAGTTACCTTCCCTTCTAATTGCAAATGTCGTTTGTAAAAAGGCACCACACATTAGACAATCAAAGAGTCAACATTTCTCCTTTCTCTTAGGATTTGATTTGATTTATTTTCATTTGTCATTGAATTTTTTTTAAGAGTGGAATAATTCTAATGATTGGACTGTTAGAGAGTTAATGTCTTCCACATTGACATGTTCATACCCTCATGATGATAGTCACATTTATATATATATATATAGCAAAGTTGGTTTTTCTATAAATTCAATTATTATTTCATATGCATCTTATAACCAGTAATGCCCATAGAAAAAGTTTCTAATTCTATCCACCGAAACCAAAATTCCCCCAGAAAAGGATTCAAGACTCAAAATTTCTGCATTTTAGATATCATTATTATTTTTACGATTTGCTTCTATAAAAGCAAATGGAAAAAATAGAATGTTAAAATAGAGATTTAAAGTCAAAATATCATATACATAAAATAAAACTAAAATTAATTATATGGGTTCGAATTACTAAAAAAATAATTAGGTAATGCTCCTTTTCCAAAAGAAATACAAGAAAGCACAGCTACATGTATTTGTGTTTGTCTATTGTTCTCTACTAATGGACTTTCCATGATTGAACAACTCCTAATTTTTTATGATTAATTTGATTTTTCTGATTTAATTTAAAAGTGATTCAATTAACTGATAAATCAATGAGATATTAGCTTCTGATTGAGTGTCTCAATCTTCAATCTAAGACTCATTAACAAAAATATCAACAAAAAAAAGAAAGAAAGAAAGAAAGAAAAAGCCATAATAAATTAGGAGCATTTAGTAGCATAGTTGAAGCAATCTAGGAAAGTGAATAACTCCAATAAGAACAAAGTTGGCAGATAATAAGGGTACCCAATTGCGTGGGTTAAGAGTAGTAGTAGAAGAAGAAACTACATAACATTAGCTGCTTCTTTTTAGTTAACACTGGACTCATATACCAAGAATATAATATTATGACTAGAGAGTGTTGGGATAGATTTTTTAAAAAACCACATTTGGGAATTTACATCTTCTTCTTTGTTTTTTTTTTCTTAATTTCTGTTTGAAAATCTGATATTAAATAAAAGTTAATAGTTAAAAAGAAGAAGCTTCAACAAAATTTTTCTGCTTTTAATTAAAACATGTCATTTTAGGCTAATATATAAGTTTATCTGTTATGAAAATAATATGAAACTAGTACATGTGACTAAGAAAACTTAAGTTATAGATCTTGTTAAATCTGCTGCACAAGCATAGAAGCATATAAAAGGTTTTTGTAAGTTACAAATATTCTAAGTGCCTACTTCTCTTCTTTTTTTTAACAAATATGGCTCGTTACTTCTTTCTTTATAAGCAAAATAGAAGAGAAAAGAAACGAAAAATATAACTAAAGAAAGAAAAGATGTAAACTTTCTACATAAATATTGAGTATTCTGTTTCCGCTTACCCATAATTTGAAGTTGAACTCGAGTATCTCCCATGTCCAAAGCTGAAGAAGGTGCAAAAAATGATGAAAGTTTAGTCAATTACAGTGGAGAATTGCCATTAAAAGGAAAAATCTAATAAGCAATTATAAAGATGAATTCATTTATTTGGTTTTACAAGGTAGTGAACATAATGGCAATTAGTATATATATAATAAAATAAAATCATTTGTCTGGGCAATCTAATTCCTTATTGCTTATTATGCATATCCATGTGAATGAAGCTACGTAATTAAACAATATCATCATTATTTGTATAAACAAACCAGGCAAGAACTAAGCTTTAAAAGTTTAATTTATTTTGGAGTATCAATCTAAAAAATTAATTATTAAAATTACAAATCTTATATAATTATTTTATTTAATCTAATTTTATAGTAACAAAGAAAGAGTTGAATTTTCATCAATTAAATTCTTTCATCGTCAGGCACATCAATAATTAATTCAAAATCATTAATTTAGTCAATTAGTTTTTGTGATAGTTAAGGCTAATATTATTGTTATATTAATAATTTGTATACTTCTCTTTGATTAATACTTTTAACTAAAATTCTATAATGAGGAGAAAATAACTATACATAAATCTGAGTTTGTATTTATACATAGATAAGAAAGTCTTTGTTGGTTTTCATGGGTTTTAAACTTATATTTTGAATCTATTGTTTGTTTGTTTAATAAAAAAAACAAATTTAATAAAAAAAAGACTAATTTCTTTTCATAATTAATTAAGTCTGTAGTTGCTTCTACTATTGCTTCTGTTGAACTTTTTTGTCCTTTTGTTCCGTTCTTGTTGCTACTTTTATTTCACCAATATGACAAGGTATGTACTCTAGTCCATATAACTATTTAAAATTGAGATGCTTGAAGAAGGTGGGTGGTGCAGGAAGCTTGTTAGGTCTTTCTAGTAATATTGAATTTGCAGCGCTTGCATGTTATGGAGTACGGAGGTGCATGTATATAATGTATTGATATAATTTTTTTTATTTGCTAAATTCAGGTGACTTTGTATTAATCACCATATGTTTTTATAATTATAAATTGTTGAGTTTTGTTTGTCATTTGTGAAAAGAGTTTTAGTATGTTTGGTGTTAGTTGTGATTGTGGTTTACTTTTGATCATTTAATTGTTTGTTTAATTATAATAAATATGAGATAATATGAAGTGTGGGAGCAGTGGTAGCGATAGTGGCCGACCCTAGAGTACCAGGCACTATGCAGGCAGTTCGCTATTAACTGCTAGAGTGAGACAAGTGGTCTAGGATCGGGAATATCCAGACACATATGTGGTTCTATTTCGCACGACTACTATGGGGAGCATTTGGTATATATTCTAAGCCTTTGTATGCTGTATAGAAAATTCAATTCTTGACACCATAATGTTATAAGAAGTTTGATTTTTTTTATTGACCTCTTTCTTTTAACTCTAGCCATTTCTTTTTCAATTAGACATGTTTTGTATTTTGAATAACCCTAGCAGGCAAGGATACTTTTGTACTACTTTTTCCTATAACTTTAATTGGAACTTAAAGTAATATAACATTTAAAATAAATTGAATCTTGATGCTAGGGTTAATTCATGTGAAGATATATGCTATTTGTACCAAATAAATACTAAAGAATCAACAAATAAGCTGCTTAGAACAATTATTCTTCAGGGAATCTTGATTGATTTTGTTTTTGTATATTTGCAGGAATTGATGATCCAATTAATATTAAAATTTCACCCTTCAATCTAACTGCTAAGCTATTTTCTTTCATTTTGCTTGAAATTTTGTTTTGTTTTCTTTCTTTTTGCTTGATATTTTATTTATTTATATATGTAGTATTCATTTTTAAATTTTGATTGCTTTAATGAGATGCCTGAAAATTAGGCATATTTGCAGTACTCATCATTTGCATTGTTACACTTGAAATTCCTGTGCAAAAAAAAAAAAAGATTAGGCATATGATTTTTATTTAGAAAATGAAGATTGTTGTTCAAGATTTTAGTTAAATTCAGATAAGACCAACTTTTGACTTGAAATATTACTAACTATATATATTTGTTAGGAACACAATTTTAGAGTTGCAAAAAAATAAAATAGAGAGAAAAATATAACCTTTTTGACTGCAAGTGCATCACATCTAAGGGGTGTATTTTATCATATGGGTTTGTCAGACAAGAACATTGAAGCACTTTCTGGCGGCCAAACATTAGTTCCTAGTTTTATGCATTTATCAGCCTTACATAGATTAGTTCCCTGTTTCTTTGCTGATATTTGCCATGATTATCTCTCACTCGCCTGTTTTTAGGGGCATCATGTTCTTCCACATAATATTTTTGAATTCTTTACTGAAAAATAAATTCTTTATGTATTATCCATACATAATACATAATATTTCATAAATTGTTGTTGTATTAATTTTTATGTTTCAATGTTGATGGATTTTGATAATTCTAAATGAAAATCAAATGATTATGCAGGATGAGGGAGTTGCTATGGGGATTGAATAAGTTTTGTTTGTAGATTTTAGTTACTTGTTGATGCTGTGGGATGACTCTGCTAGTGTGAGTTTATTATTTCTGTTGGAGACTCTAGTTTGTTTGCCTGTGTGTATGTGGTTCTAGATTCCAGCTGCTGATGACGATGAGGATGATGCTACTAATTGGATTGTCATATATGGATTTGTAATAGCTTACTGGATTTCTGCTATGAGGGTTTTTGCAGCATATAGGTTTTAATGTATTGTCGATATATGGATTTGGATGTATTGGTAATTTTACAGTGGAGATTTTATTTAAGATTTTAGTTAAATGTAGATAAGACCTCTTATCAACTTCTGACATAAAACATATACTAGTTATATAAATTTGTTAGGAACACTACTTTAGAGTTGCAAAAGAATAAAAAGAGGGAAAAAGATAAATGCACTTCTATATAAATTTTTTTTAATATGGTAATTTATAAAATAAAATTTGGAAAAATTAAAAATCCATTAAAATAAACTTTCATGAGATGAAAAAAAATCCTTTTAAATATAAAAACGTTATTTGATATTCCATTAACAAGAATAAATTTAGCAAATTAATTTTGCTGCCTAACGACAAAAAGAACTTTGTCGTCAAATTATAATGTATTAAGTGGTGAATATATATAGCCAAATTTTATCTTTACCAAATCATGACTATACTCCAAAATTAATTTCTTCGTGATCCAGGCTTGTTTAGAGTGGTCGTACTTCACATGAAATTGAGTTGGACAATCTTTCTGCATATTGTCTCATGGTGTTTTTTTTCGACCAACTATATTGAACCGTTGTTCGCCCATTTTTCCTTCCTTTTGACATACCATTACTCGAATTCTAGGCTTTTCTTCAACGTTTTTCTGCATCGACCTTTTTTGAATAAAAAATATATATTGTCGTAACTAGTGATTCCATATCAAATTGATACTAATAGATCTAATTTCTGTTATTTACAACTTAATAATGCATACCTAGACAGATTATCCAATTTAGATTCTCTCTCTCTAATTCTTGCAATTATAGTATTAAATTATTGGAGAAACTTGTGAAAAGCATAAATGTCTATGTACAAATCTATTTAAATATACATGCAAAAATTTAATAACCAAATACCAAAAATTGAAACAAATTGCCTATTATTTATGACTCAAAAAAATATAATTCAAACAATTAGGATATAACTTAACATAATTTTTAGTCAAAATATCATAATATTTATACAAAATTTATAAGTATGATTAAAACTTATAGAATATTAAACAATTTTATGAAACTTTTGATTAAAATTATGATATTTAAAAGCTAAATATCAGTAGTTGACATAGTATAATTTTTGTTAAACTACCAAAATAATCATTGAAAATTACATAATATCTATTGAAACTTACAAAAATTTACATCAAGTTTCTAAACTTTTAGTTAAATTCTGATAATTTGATTAAAAATTTTAAAATTTGAGAAATAAAATACCAGAATTTGACTCATTAAAATTTTTTGTCGAACTACCGAAATGGTTATTCAAAATTGTAGAATGTCTACTGAAACTTATAGAATTTACATCAATTTTCTGAAACTTTTCGTTAAAATTCTGATAATTTAATTATAATTTTGAAATTTGAAAAATAAAATACTACAATTTCACCTACTAGAATTTTTGGTCTAACCATCGAAATTATCATTCAAAATTACAAAAAATATATTGAAATTTACAAAATTTAAAACAAATTTCTGAAAATATTAATTAAAATTCTGATAGTTATAGTAAAATTTCTGAAATTTTGAAAATAATCTACCTGATTTTGACTTATCAGAATTTTAGTCAAAATACCATAATAGTAATTGAAATTAACAGAATTCTTACTAAAAATTACATAATTTATATCAAATTTGTGAAAAATTTAGTTAAAATTCAGATAGTTATAGTGCGATTTTTGAAATTTGAGAAATGAAATACCAGAATTTGACATATTAGAATTTTTTATCTAACCATCAAAATTATCATTCAAAATTACAAAAAAAATGTATTAAAACTTATAAAATTTAAATCAAATTTCTGAGAATTTTAGCTAAAATTTCAATAGTTATAGTCAAATTTCTGAAATTTTAAAAATAAAATACTTAATTTTGACCTACCAGAATTTTAGTCAAACTCTCGGAATAGTAATTCAAATTAACACAATTCTTGCTAAAAATTACATAATTTACATAAATTTGTGAAAATTTTAGTTGAAATTCAGATAGTTATAGTGCGATTTCCGAAATTTGAGAAATGAAATACTAGAATTTGACATTAATTACTCAAATACTTATTTAACATTACAAAATATTTACCATAACTTACAAAATTTACAATGATATTTTCTAAAATTTTATCTAAAATTCTAATAATTTGATGCAAATGTCTGAAATTTGAGAAACCAAATATCATAATTTAATATACTGAAATTTTTTGTCAAACTACCAGAATAGTAATTATAAATTATATAATCTCTACTGAAACTTACACTACTTACATATGTTTCTCTAAAACTTTTAGATTAAATTATGGTAATTTAATTAATAATTCCTAAATTAAAAAAATAAAATACCAGAATTTGACCTACTGAAATTTTGGTCAAACTACTAAAATTACCATTAAAAATTACAAAATATGTACTGAAACTTACACAATATTTAATATAAATTTTTTGAAATATTTAGTTAATACTTTGATAATTTTATTAAAAATTTTGAAATTTGAGAACTAAAATATCATAATTTGACCTAGTAAATTTTTTGGTCAAACAACCGGAATTATCATTTAAAATTATAAAAAGTATACTAAAACTTACAAAATTTGACCTGCTAGAATTTTTAGTCAATCAACATGAATTATTATTTAAAATTATAAAAAGTATACTAAAATTTACAAAATTTACATTTACTTTCCGAAACTTGTAGTTTAAATTATGATAATTATAGTGCGATTTGTAGAATTTGAGAAATAAAATATCAGAATTTGACCTATTATAATTTTAGTTAAGTTACCGGAATGGTCATTAAAATTTACAGAATTTTAACTAAAACTTACACAATTTACATAAATCTGTAATTTTCAATACCAATTCTGGTAATTTAAGTAGTAATTCTGAAATTTGAGAAAAAAAAATACCATAATTTTACTTACTAGAATATTTTGTATAACTACCATAATTGTCATTCAAAATTACAGATATTGTACTTCAAATTATATAATTTATATCCATTTTAAAAATTTTAATTTAACATTCAGATAATTTAATTGAAAGTTATGTTATTTAAGATCCAAAATACCAGAAATTCACATACTATAATTTTTTTCTCAAACTACCAGAATTGTTATTCAAAATTATAGAAAATATGCTAAAAACTACTTAATTTACATCCATTTCTAAAACTTCTAGTTAAGATTCTAATATTTTAGGTAAGATTTCTAAAATTTGATAAATAAAATACCAGAAATTGACCTACTAGAATATTTCGTCAAAATACCAAAATTATCAATCAAAATTACATAAATTTTACTGAATCTTGCAGAATACTACCGGCTAATCTTTCAGAAATGTAATTCAAAATTACATAATTGTTAATCAAACATTCAGAATTTATATAAAATTTTTGAAATTTTGTGAAAATATCTTTTGCTTTTAAAAATTTTTATATCATCTTATACATTAAATTATAAAATTAATTGCATAAATTTACATGCCTTAAATGTAGTTACAATGCTTCATTTTATTTCTCCAATCATAAATCTCTTTATATACACACATTATCAACCCATTTGATCAACATAAAGACTTTCGGGAGAACTTGAGAAGACCTATAAGATGGCATATTGTATGTGTTTTTGTTTGTTACAACTCATATTTGTTTTAATAGTTCATCTCGTAACACCTTTATACCCTATATACATATACTACACACATCCAACATATGTAATATATGCATATATGATACAAGAATATCACAACCTATTTTAATAAAAATCTTACTTTTCGAATTTGTATAATCTTAAATCATTTAACTGATATAATTTAAATAATAAATAAAATATTACTTGTTAAAACACATACATACCTCCATTATAAAATTTTTATCCAAAATATTCTTTATAGTTTACGATATATATACATCAAAATATACTATAATATACATGATGTCAAAATATACAAAAATATTAAATATGTACATGCTGACAGCGTGTCTCTCATCTTGATGTCCAATAATCAACTCTACACTCAAGATCTCAAGTTTAGACCTGGCTCGGCCTAGACAAACTCTCTGGCTCTACTGGATCTATCCTGTCACCTGCGTGATTAATCACAATCGCGCTAAATTAAAAGCCTAGCGGGACAAACTTTGATAACAATAAAGTTTAAATGCAATGCCAATGCATAATGCATATGGATATCATATCTCATATCACTTCTTCTTAACATATTTCTCAATTGTTCCACTATTCACAATTCACTTAAAAATAAACACAAGCATGGGCCCAAAGGATCTAATATGCTATTCAAATCCCAGAGTTACTGTTTTGGTCCAAGTTAACACCATGTGTCTAGCCTCAAAGGCAAATCAAGTAATTGCTTAAAAGCTAGCCCCAAAGACAAATAATAAAGATAACCTCATAGGCATGCCGCTAAACATAGAACTCTGAAAATTGAATAACATACTAGGCACACAATTATTTTATATTTCCATTATCAATCTCTTTCTCATTTTCTTATGATCAAGTTAGGCACATTGCCTCATTTATCTCATTTATATCAACATCATCATATAATCATAATGTATCGCATTTTATACAATCTAGCCATCACCAATGACTTTACATAATATCTTTAATGTAAACACAACAAACTACATTACCCAAACACTTTGAGATATTTTCACATCTTGCATATTTTCCACTTTTATTCAATTTACCATTATCAATGGATTTTACATTACATATAATGCATTTAAGACATTACACAAGTCATAACATATTACTCATGCATAATCAATGTAGTAAGTAACTTAACACATTTTTCAACCAAAATGTGTTAAGTCCAAATGTCATTAAAATATAATCAATTTATTGAAAGTTTGTACTTACCTTTAAAAGCAACAAAACAAGCTCAAACACCACTTTCAACCTTCTCTTCCAAGATATCCTTCATCACATGGATTGGGCAACTTAAATCTCCTCAAAGCCTAAATCAAATATGATTATAAATAATCACTTAGTAACACACTTAAAGGCATATGCATAACCTCTCAAAACAAGGATAAGAAACACAAAAGAAAATAAGGAAAAGAACTATCTAGGGAAAAATCTACAAATGACACACTCAACAACACGGGCATGTCAATGACTGTGCCCTAAACCCACAATACAGAAGCTTTGACACACTCAGTTACATGGGCTTGTCAATGACCATGTTCTTAGCTCTGGATTACAGTAGCTACGACACAGGCAGGGACACACATCCAGAGACATGGGCGTGTCCCTGCCTGTGCCAATACTATTACATCACAATAGTTGTGACACGCTCAGTGACATGGGTTTGTTACTGCACGTGTCAATACTATAGCATTACAGAAGTTGTGACACGTTCAGTGACATAGGCATGTCACTTCACGTGTCACAAACACTGAAAATAGAACAATCGACACACCCAATGATATGGCCGTGTCACTGGATGTGTCAGGCCAAATTCATGATATCAATACATAATTGTCACATCCAAAGTTATCATTATTTTTCCTATCCAGCTCTATTCAAACTCAACCAAATACATCATTTAACTATAAGATACTTGGGTATGCATTAAAACAACTCAATTAAAAGAAAAATACACAATTTAAAACCATGAATTCACAACTCGAAAGTTACATGACCCAAAACTCTCTCTCTCTCTCTTCACCAAACTTAACTCAAACTTAACTATTTCTTGAATCCAATCTTAAAATCATAGTTAATTACTCAAAACAACTTCATACATACCAATTACAACCATTAAAACATACTACATCAAACATCCAATTCACATATTTACAAATTCATGGAAATTCAAGGAAACAAGTTGGAAACTTACCAAATATGGAGGAAATCTAAAAAAATCCAACTTAAACACTTGAAATCCTTCAATTACTTGAGCTTGGAAGAAGCAAATCCTTCCTTCCCTCTAATGGAGAAAATCGACCTTCATTGGAGAAAGAAGAAGAAGAAGATGATCCATAATCATCTCTATCCAATCACTTCACTTTTAACCTCATAAATTTTTACTTTAATTATCCACCAATTATATATATTATTATATAATTAACATCAAATATCATCTTCCACTAACTATATAATTTACTTTTTAGTGATTTAAATAACCTTTGACTTTTAAAATATCAACTTATATATGTTATGTATATTTACATATATATCACATATACGTTTTACTTTTTCACTTAATTTTTTTATTTCTTTTAAATCATTTATTTAATTTCCAAAAATTAAAATTTTTAAAATTTTGAAATATTACACATCTCGAGAACATCACAAGTAAATATAAATAAACCCTATATTTCATTTAAAATTACAAGTTATACCATTTTTTTAAACTAAAGATTATTATATATTAGGGACAAAATTATCAAACTGCTCTTTCATTTAATTTAACCCAACCACCAAAATTTTATATAAATATGACAATCAATTTATGACACTAGTTGACTTGCCATAATAAATACTTTCATAAAAAAATTAATTTTTTTTTTATAAATTTGAACACATATTCAAATAACAATTATATAAATTAAAGAAAATAATATAATTTTGGAAGGATAATTGGCTGTAAATTAGTTATACGATTTTTTTTTCTAATTATTAATCTAGAATAAATCAATTCTTAAAATAATGGTAAAAGTTTTGATGCAATTCTATGCACAAACTCATATTTATTTATTCAATAATAATTTTTATCATAATTTTTTAAAAAGACTTTCATATTCTTTTCACTAAAAATATTATTATTTTATATATATAATTTTTTATTATATTCAATATTGATTTTTTTAAAAAAAATTATATAAAATATTGAAAAAAAGGAAAAATAAAAAGAAGATATAAAGATAATTACATAAATCAACCTTATATTATTTAAAAATTACAAATAACACAACTTGCTAAATATGAAGTATTACTATATTTTTAGGGATAATATTGTCAATTTGTCTATGTGATGATATTGTGGATTCAATCTTATAATAACATTTACTCGATCAATGGCCCAAAATTTTTTAACTAATCTAATTGTCTATATTCTACTCAACTAAAGTGGAGTTAAGTTACTCCACTTCAAAGTGGAGTCATAGTAGTACTACCCTATTTTTTTTATTTTTTTTCTACTTTTTCAATCCTCACTGTACAATGATCAAAACAAAAATATTTATTAGACTTTTTTTTCGTTGAAAATCCATGAACCTTCTTATATATATATATATATATATTTATCTTTTTTCAATTCTCTTCCTCATTTATTAATATTTTAAAATTTTATATAATTAAAAAATAATTAATTAGCTTAAAACATAATTTATATTAATTAATTTTAAATTATTTTTTGCACATATATGTTTTAAAATAACATATATTATAAAAATTATTTTAAAATAATTTTTAATATATAGCATAATATTTTTAAAATCATAAAATATTTTTTAACATAATATTACAAAAAAAATGTTTTTAAATATTTAAAAATTATGTTTATATATATTACATATAACAACATATACCAATTAATTTACAAAAGAAATGTTAGTATACAACTTATATATATATTGTTATATGTTTATATATGTTACATATAACAATATATATCAATTAATTTGCAATAAAATATAAATATACAAACTAACATATGCTAATATATGTTGCATATAACAACATATATCAATTGATTTGCATTATAATATCAATATACAAACTAATATATGTTGATATATATTATATGTAACAATATATATTTGTTGATCTAAAAACAATATCACTATACAACTGATATATGTTACATTTAACAACATATATCTATTATATACTAATATATGTTACACATAACAATATATATCTGTTGATTTTAAAAAATAAAATAGCAGTATATAACTGATATATATATTGATATATATTACATATAACACCATTTATTAGTTTATTTGTAAAAAAAAAATATTATCCCAAGATGGCAACCAAGAGGGGGGAGGGAGGTGAATTGGTTGATTTGAAGAAGTGATGGTCAATTAAAAATTCACAAACAAGAAATATAGAAGATGTAGAGAATAGAACAAAGATCATAAAGATTTATAGTGGTTTGAATTTACCTTGATCTTACATCCACTTTCTTAACAACTTGTTAAAGTTCCACTGGTTTAAGCTTAAATCTAACTTGGTGTTTTTTATAGCTCACACCCAACTATATAATGGTTTGAGTATAATCCTCGCAATCCTTATAAGAGTTTTTCTAGGCTCACTCTCACAACATAAGTGTTTTCAAGCTCACACTTAATCTTAAAATGGTGTTTAATGCCTACACCTAATACTCTATCAATACAATATGTAATTTTTTATGCAAAGAAAATAAAAATATTTTAGTAGGCTATTACAATCAGAACTCTACTTAAAAATGAAGTATCTTATGGGATATATAGCCTACAAACCATGAAATAGCTATTTAAGGTGTGGTCCAACATATTTGATTCTTGTCTTCCATTAATTTCTTGGATAGAATAATTTCATGGTCGGACTTAGATAGGTCTGGTTGGAATTTCTTAATTCCGATCAAAAAACATAGTAGTCCGGCCGCAATATTTGAAATTCTACTTAATTATCTTCCAACGGTTGGTCTACGTGGCTTCCACTAATTGAGTGGAGGTGCAACGACTTCTTACTTGTGTAATATTTAAATATTCCAGTCGGACTTGCATTTGGTATGGTCGAAAGATTTGTGGTCCTTTCAAATTTTGAGCGTACTTCTGGTTTAGCACCTTACTGGATGATTTTACCAAAATTTGCTTGGGAGGTCCGGTCAGAATTCTTTTTAGTCTAGTCAGACTTCTGTGGTACTTTAAGAATTTGGGAATACTTTTGACCGTGAAACCTTCTATGCGAGTTATCTCATTTTTCAGCCTATAGTCCAGTTAGACTACTTAAATTTCAATCGGACTTTATGTGACATGATGAGATTTTGAGAGTACTTTCCACCATGAATCATTTTGTGTAACTTTTCTCAATTTTTCATTGAAGGTCTGGTCGGGCTTCTCAATGGTCTGATAAGACTTTTCATTGTTTCTTCAAAAAATTAACTTTCTGCAAAGTGTAACTTAATACAAATATTAGTTCAATTCAATTTTATTGCCTAAGATTAAAACTAGAGTAATTGGACTAACAATCTTTTCCTTTTTTATTTTGGCATTTAAATTGAATTTAAGATGTGAAAAACTTAAGTTTACTTAATTTGCTCCCCCTCAATATGTGCTTCAAGCACTTTTATTGATTTTAAAGTAAAATTTATTCAAGTTTTAAGTATATTCAAAATTCAATTAGATAGTTTCTCTACCTTTGACAAAGGCAAAAAGATATATCTATAAATTTAAAAGCAACAAACCTTCATTAATTCAATTTCATTAATTTCAAATTAAGAAAAGAAAGCAACAAACTTAAAAGCAATAAAACAAATCATGAAAAGGAAAAAATATAAACAATAAAGAAACTAAGGATTAAACATTATTATCACTCTCTTTATCCTCTCCTTCTTCTTCATCTCCCTCTTCTTCTTCATCCTCTTCTCATTGCTCTTCTACCCTTGGTTGAGAGGCAATAGCTTCTTCTTTTACTTCTTGAGGGTAGGAGCCATGGATGGATGGTGGCAAGATTGGTTCATCCTCAAAGCACTTTGGTAAGCCAAAGGCTTCTTAGATGGTTTGAATGTCAAGATGGAGATGAGAGATATCATTGGTAATTTTGTCTATTCTTGAACTTTTTGAGCTCATTTGTCCATGAATATCTTAAAGGAGTTGGAGGATAGAAGATTGAGGTCTTGGAGTGGTAGTTCTTAGAAATTCCATTTGGAAAGTCTCTTTACTTTCCGCTACAATCCTTGGTCTTTTCCTTTGTTGAGTCTAGCACCTAGTGCTCCTAGGAGGTAGACATAGTTTTCATCTTTATCCCTAATATATTTGGCATATTTTAGATATGCTATGTTTATGGATTTTGCAGTGGGATCTAAAGGATTGGAGAGAGTTGCTTTTATTTATTGGTGTAAGTGCACCAATATATTTGGCAATTTAGGTCACTTGTGAAGAGAAAAAAACAAGTCCTAATTTAATTTTCCTAATGTGTAGGAAAGTGTCAATAAAGAATTGCTCTGTTTAAATTGGTTGACTTCTAATCAAGCAATAAAGAAAAAGTAGATCCTTTTAGGTTGCTTTCTCATTGCTCTCTCCCTCAGCCTCAATTGCGTAGGTGACAATCCTATGTAACATCCAATAGGTGAGGGTCCTAAGGTGTTTAGAATTGGATTATTTATGGAGATTGGTTTCTATAGAAATTTTAGTCCAAAATTCTTTTTGTCTTTTAGAGGTAAGGATGTTGTTTGAGATACGGGAAATGCCTTCTAGTTAGAAACCCCAAATGGAAGAAAAATCCTCAAAAGTGAGGCCATACTCTTGATTAAACAACCAAAAGTATATCCCATAGAATCCTAAAGGGTTAGTGCTCTTCTTACTAACAACAAAAGTAGTAAGAAACTCTTTGGTCAAGCTTTCCCAACTAAGATCATCATGATTTAGGAAGACAAACTTTTTCCAACCCAAGATTCTAAGACATCACCTAATGTCATTCTCAATCCCTAAGGACTCTAGAGTGAGAGTAGAGAAGAGATAGTTTGGTTCAACAATTTTGTCTTTTATAATTGCATACATTTGCCTTTCTTCCTCATCTCTAAACCTTATCTTATGACTTCTTATAGGAGGTTCTTCTTGTTGAGAGGCAGCAATACCTTTGCCTTTCTCAGCTCTTGAAGCCTTGTTCTTATGTTCTATAGGAGCCATGGGGTTTAATTCAAGAGAATAGATGAAGAAGAGAGTGTATGTTGAGAGAGTTTGAGAGTTTAAGAATGTAGAGTTTGATAAAAAGATGTAAATACTGATGTTAAAGTGTATTTATAGTATTTGATATGAAAAATAGCCGTTTGTAGCTATTGGAAACAAAATTTGCATGTTTTGATTGAGTTCCAACAACTAGAAAGTTTTGAATTCAAAGTGAAAGTCTAGTCGAACTTAACAAAGTTCGGTGGTAAAATTTAAAATTTTTGAAAAGTATGGTCAAATTATATAAAGATCGAACGGAATATTGATTTTAGGCACAATGACCATAAAATTTTGAAAAATTTCAGTCGTACCTAGGAAAGTATGGTCATACCTTTATGAAAAATTTTGAAATCATGAATGTTCAAAAGGTACGGTCAGACGTCTAGTTGGTCCAATCGGGAAAAAGTCTGAAAACAAGATTTTTGGGAGAAAAGAGTATTTTTTAATTAAAGATACAAAAGTTTGATAAAAAATAGATATCAATGAGAAATTTTTATGAAATGAAATAGGTTTTTATGCAATTCCAAGTTCATGAAATGGCGCTTCTATCCATCATTCCTAAATAATGTTTTATGAAGTTCATTCTATCTTTATTTAAGGGTTTTGAGAATATGTCAACAAGTTGGTTTTGTGTATCAATGAATTCTAAGATAATATTTTGATTTTGGATATTGTCTCTTAGAAAATGGTGCCTAATATCTATATGTTTTGACCTAAAATGTTGAATTTGATTCTGGGATAGATTTATGGCTCTAGTGTTATCACATTTAATAGGAATATGATCAAAAGTTTTTTCATAATCAAACAATTGTTATTTCATCCAAAGAACTTGAGCTTGACAAAAACATACAGTCACATATTCAACTTCTATGGTAGACAAAGCAACCAATATTTATTTCTTGCTAAACCAAGAAACTAGACATTTGCTAAGAAAATGACATGTCCCAATCGTGATTTTTCTATCTAAAAGACTAACGGTGTAATTTGATTTTGAAAACCCTAAAATAGCAAATGATATATTTCTAGGATATGAGAGTCCTAAATGTAATGTACCATTCAAGTATTTCAAGATTCTTTCAGTAGTATTTAAATGTGGTTCTTTAGGACATGATTGAAACCTTGCACATAAACATACACTATACATAATATCAGGTCTAGAAGCAGTTAAATAGAGTAGAGATCCAATAATATCTTGATATTTCTTCTCATCTACTACCTTACCGCTTTCATCTTTGTCAAGTTTTAAGGATGTACTCATGGGAGTCTTGCAACCATCCATTTCAAATTTCTTGATGAGTTCCTTTGTGTACTTAGATTGGTTGATGAATATCCCATCTTTGCATTACTTGATTTGTAGTTCTAGAAAGAATTTGAGTTCACCTATTATGCTCATTTCAAATTCTCTAGTCATACATGAAGTAAATTTCTTGCATAAAGATTCATTAGTAGCACCAAATATAATGTCATCAATATAAATTTGTACAATTAAGATGTTATGCTTATCCTTTTTAACAAAAAGTGTTGTGTCCACTTTGCTTTTTGAAAAACCATTTTCAATAAAATATACACTAAGTCTATCATACCAAGCTTTTAGAGCTTGTTTCAATTCATATAATGCTTTAGTAAGTTTAAAAGCATGATTTGGAAATTTATAGTCTTCAAAATTGGGAGGTTGTTTAACATAAACTTCCATATTTATAAATTCACTTAGAAATGCACTTTTAACATCCATTTGAAAAGTTTAAAATTCATATGACATGGAAATGCAAGTAGAATTCTAATAGTTTCTAATATAGCAACGGGAACAAATTGTCTCATCATAGTCAATGTCTTCCTTGTGATTATAGCTTTTGGCTACCAATCTAGTTTTATTTCTAGTAATGAGACTATTTGCATCAAGCTTATTCCTATAAACCCATTTGCATCCTATAATTGAATGATCTTTAGGCCTAGGAATAAGTTTCCACACATTATTTCCTTCAAATTGGTTAAGTTCACACATTATTTCTTTCAAATTGGTTAAGTTCATCTTGCATTGCCGTCATCCAACATTCATCACTAAGAGCCTCTTCAATAGTCCTCGGCTTAATTTGAGAAACAAAAGCAAAATTGATATCTAAATGTTAAATTTTGGATCTAGTAGTTACTCCCTTTAATGTTTCACCAATGATGAGTTCTTTTAGGTGATCCTTCTTGTATTGCCAATCCTTGGGTAGCTCTTGAGTCCCTTCTTCTAGCTCATAATGATTATTATTTGAAACATCAATTGTTTCTTATTGTTCAAAAGTACCTACAAAATCATCAAGAGTACTATCATTCCTTTGATCAAGTTTAGAGGATTCATCAAAGACAAAATGTATTGATTCTTCAACTACTAGAGTTTTCTTATTGAATGCCCTATATGCTTTGCTAGTTAATGAATATCCTAAAAATATGCCTTTATCCGATTTGGATGAAAATTTTTCAAGATTATCCTTGGTGTTCAATATAAAGCATTTACATCCAAATACTCTAAGATATGAAAATTTGGGTATTCTTCCATTCCATAACTAATAAGAAGTTTTGTTTATTAATGGTCTTTTGTAAATACGATTTGAAATGTAACATACGGTGTTAACAGCTTTTGCCCAAAAGTAAGATGGAAAATCATACTCATTAAGCATTGTCCTAGCCATTTCAACCAAAATTCTATTTTTCCTTTCAACTACACCATTTTGTTGTAGCATTCTAGGAGCTAAAAAATTATGTGAAATACTAAATTCATTGTGAAATTTTTAAAATTTTCATTTTTAAATTTTTTGCCATGATCACTTCTAATAGATGTGATTACATAACCTTTTTTTATTTTGAACCCTTTTTGCAAATATTTTAAAATGATTGAAAGCTTTACTTTTTTGACCTAAAAAATTTACCCATGTAAATCTTGAGTAATCATCAATAAGTACAAATACATATAACTTGCCACCTAGGCTAGCAACTGTATTAGGTCTAAACAAATCTAAGTGAATGAATTCTACAGGCCTAGAAGTGCTTACAACATTTTTAGATTTGAATGAGCTTTTATGTTGCTTACCAAGTTGACAAGGTTCACATGTTCTATCTTTGTCAAATTTTATATAGGGAGATCATCAACTAGTTCTTCTTTACTAATGCATTTTAAAAGGTCCATACTAGTATGTCCTAGTCTTCTATGCCATAACCAAGCATCATTGTTGATAGAAATCAAACATTCAAATGTATTATTAGAATGTATGTCAATTTTATATGTGTTGTTATATCTAACTTCTTTAAATGCAATTTCACCATTTGAGTTGATAATCTTACATCCTTTAGAGTTAAAATTTACATGATATCCTTTATCACATAGTTGACTAATACAAAGCAAGTTGTGTTTCAAACCATCAACAAGGCATACATTTTCAATTAAATTTTTACCTAGCATGCTAATGGAACCAATACCAATAATCTTACCTTTAGTGTTGTTTCCAAAAGTGACATTACCTTCATGTTTGTAAGTAACTGTTGTGAAAAACTTTGCATTGCTCGTTATGTTCCTTGAGCATCCACTATCTACAGGCCATGTGTTTTCATTGATAGTAGATTTTAGGCATACCTACAAATTGATAGTGTTCGTCTTCTTTTAGGTACCCAAATAGAGTTGGGTCCTAAGGGGTTAGTAGTAGAAGGATCTTCTAACTTGAGATGAGCCTTCCTAATATAGTAAAAAGTGCTTTTATGTCCAAATTTCATACAATATGTGCATTGATACAATGTTCTATATTTATACGCTTTCTTATTGATATTCAATGTGCTATGCATACAATTTTAAGTGTGTGATTGCTTTTGTACATCTTTGTGCTTATGTATATGTCTAGTATACATGAATGCATAATTTTCGCTTGGCAACTTAGTTCTATTTCCTAGTGAGCATTGAGTAGTCTTTTTGAGACTTTTAAGCTTGGTGTGTGCATTTTTGTTCTTTACAATTTCAACACTAGAAGTTTGAGTTGTAGATCCTTTTACAAATGTTGGTATACTAGATGTAGTATTAGATGAGCCATTGAATCATAATCCATATTTTAAAGAGGGTGGCCTTTGATTATCTATCAATGTGTCTAGAGCTTCTTTTCCCTTATGAAATTTTGAAATTGATTCTTTTAGTACTTTTAATTCATTTTTCAAAACTTTATTTTCCTTAATTATATTTTATAGGCCATGTGAATTTTTATTCAGTTGATCTATTGATTTCAATAAGTGTTCATTTGAGATTTTTAACTCTAGTGTAGAATTTTTTAAGCATAAAATCCTTCTCTAGCTTAGAACATTTATCCTTATAGAATTTCATTTTAGAAAAATATTTTTCTACTATAAGGCTCGTATGTTCAATCAAATCACTATCATTTAACTCATCGCCATCATTATCATATGCAATTGAGTTTAAGGATTAGGTTCCAACCTCATTGGAGTCATTCTCAATATCCATGAAACATAGATTTGCAATTTCTTCCTCTTCTTCTTCTTCTTCTTCTTCTTCACTTGAGGATGAATTATCCCATGTGGCTTTGAGTGATTTTTTCTTTTCTTTATCCCACTTTTTCTTGTTTTTCAACTTGAAGTAATCCGATTTGATGTGACTAGATTTACCACACTCATAGCATTTTATTTCATTTTTCTTATCTTTATCTTTAAAAGAGGGTTTAGAGATGGTACCTTTACTAATTTGTAATCTTCTCTTTCTTTTCCAATCATTCATTCTTTTTGAGAACATTGCCATTTCTTCTTCATCATCACTATCTTCATTGCTTGAGCTCTCAACTTCTTTGATTGCTTTGAGAGCTATTGATTTCCTATTCTCTTTCTCACCTTGTCCTTCTTCTTTTTCATTGTGTAGCTCAAAGGTGAGACGTTTTCCCACAAGTTCATCGGTTCTCAAGGTACTAAGATCATGAGCTTCTTCAATGAAGGAGACTTTTGATTCAAAGCTCTTTCTTGCTCTTAGAGCTCTCAAAATTTTGCTATTTAAATCACCTTGATCATATACCTTGCCATACTTCTTTAGTTTGTTGACAATGGAAAGAAAATGATTTGTCATGTCGGTGACATTTTCATTAGGTTTCTTCTTGAATAGCTCATACTCATACTCATGGACATGCATTTGCTTCTTGGTGAACATCACTTGGGTAGTGCCTTCATGATAATTCTCAAGTGTCTTTCAAATGCAATGAGCACACGTGAAATGTTAGAATCTCTCACCTTCTTCTCTTAAAATAAAATTCATCAAGATGGAGGCAGCTCTATTATTCTTGAACCGGTCTTTCACATTGACACTTGATCATTGTGATTTAGGAAGAGAAACTTGAACGCTTCAACTTTATGAGTAGGAGGTTTCCATTCACTTTCTACAAAATTTCAAAGCTCAATTCCTTCACTATCTAGAAATAAATATATTTTGTATTTACAATATGAGTAATTTGTTCCATCGAAATAGGGTCTAAGAATAGAGTTGAGATTTCCATGAGAATTTGAGATGGATGAAGAAGAAGTTGCCATTGCGGATCAAATTTCACAATTAAGTTTAAGAAATATTTGAACTCTGATACCAATTATTGTCCCAAGATGGCAACTAAGAGGGAGGGGGGTGAATTGGTTGATTTGAAGAAGTGATGGTGAATAAAAAATTCACAAACAAGAAATGTAGAAGATGTAGAGAATAGAACAAAGAAGACAAAAGTTTATAGCAGTTTGGATTTACCTTAATTCTACATCCACTTTCTTGACAACTTGTTAAGGTTTCACTAGTTTTGAGTTTTAATAAGCTTAACTCTAACTTGGTGTTTCCTCTAGCTCATACCCAACTATACAATGGTTTGAGTATAATCCTCACAACCCTTATAAGAGTTTTTTCAGGCTCATTCTCACAACCTAAGTATTTCCAAGGTCACACTTAAACTTAAGATGGTGTTTAATGCTCACACCCAACACTCTATCAATACAAAATGTAATTTTTGATGCAAAGAAAATAAAGATGTTTTAGTAGGCTATTACAATCACAACTCTACTTAAAAATGAAGTATCTTATTGTATGTATAGCCTACAAACCATGAAATAGAGGTTTGAGGTGTGGTCCAACATGTTTAATTCTTGTTTTTCACTAATTTTTTGGACAGGGCAATTTCATTGTCGGACTTAGATAGGTCCGGTCGAAATTTCTTAATTCTAGTCGGGAAACATAGTAATCCAGTCACAACATTTGAAATTCTGATTAATGCTCTTCCAACGGTTGGTCCACGTGGCTTCCACTAATTAAGTGGAGGTGCAACAACTTTTGACTTGTATAATATTTAAATATTCTGGTCGGACTTGCATATGGTCTGGTCGAAATATTTGTAGTTCATTCAAATTTTGAGCGTACTTCTGGTCGGAAACCTTACTGGATGATTTTACAAAAAATTTCTTGGGAGGTTCGGTCAAAATTCTTTTTAGTCCGGTTAGACTTCTGTGGTGCTTTGAGAATTTGGGAGTACTTCTGACTGTGAAACTTTCTATGTGAGTTGTCTCAGTTTTGAGCCATTAGTCTGGTCGGACTACTTAAAGGTCCGGTCGGACTTTATGTAATACGGTGAGATTTTGAGAATACTTTTCATCTTAAATTCTTCTATGTAACTTTTCTCAATTTGTCATTGAAGGTCCGGTCGGGCTTCCCGATGGTCCTATATGACTTCTCATGGTTTCTTCAAAAAATTAACTTTCTGCAAGGTGTAACTTAATACAAATGTTAGTTCAATTTAATTTGATTGTCTAAGATCAAAAATAGAGTAATTGGACTAACAAAAAATATCATTATACAACTGATATATATTGTTATATATTTATATATATTACATATAACAACATATATAAATTGATTTTTAATAAAATATCAATATACAAACTAATATTTTAATATATGTTGATATATGTTATATATAAAAACATATATTAGTTGATTTGTAATAAAATATCAATATATAAACTAATATATGTAGATATATATATATATATTACATATAACAATATATATCAGTTGATTTATAATAAAAAATCAATATACAATCTAATATATGTTAATATATATTACATATAACAACATATATCAATGGATTTGTAATAAAAAAAATCAATATACAAATTAATATATATTGATATATATTATATATAACAATATATATTAGTTGATTTACAAAACAAATATCAGTATGCAAGTGATATATATCGTTATATGTTTATATATGTTATATATAACAACATGTATTAATTAATTTGTAATAAAATATAAATATACAAATTAATACATACATTGACATATATTATATATAACAATATATGTTAGTTAATTTGCAAACGAAATATTAGCATACAACCGATATATGTTATTATATATTTATTTATGTTATATATAACAACATATATTAGTTAATTTATAATAAAATATCAATATACAAAGTAATATATGTTAGTATATGTTATATATAATAATATATAACAACATATAACATTTTGTATTCTCTTTTTTTTTTTCTCTAAATCATAAAATATATATTGATATATATTACATATACAACATATAATAACATATAACAACATATAATATTTTGTATTCTTATATTTCTTCTATAAATCATGTGATTTATATATCTTATGATTTAGAGAAGAAATATAACAACATACATCACATGATTTAGGGGAAAAATGAGAATACAAAATATTATATGTTGTTATATGTTGATATATGTAACATATGACAACATATATCACATGATTTAGAAAATAAATATAATAATACAAAGTGTTATATGTTGTTATATGTTCATATATGTTATATATAACATTATATATTAGTTAATTTACAAAAAGAATATTAGTATACAACCGATATATATTGATATATGTTACATATAACAACATATATCAATTGATTTATAATAAAATATCAATATATAAATTAATATATGTTGATATATGTTATATATAATAATATATATTAGTTATTTTATAATAAAATATCAAAAACAAACTAACATATGCATATAATAATATATATATGAGTTGATTTGTAATAAAATATTAATAGACAAACTAATATATATTATATATGTTATATACAATAACATATATTAGTTGATTTGCAAATAAAATACCAACATGTAATTAATATATTGTTATATGTTCATATAACAATACTATTTTCTTTTTAGTATATCTAATTATATTGATCATACACCTATATATAACTAAATATATAAATATTATATACTGTTGTCTTTATATTTTATTTAGATTAATATTCGTCTTATTATCTTTAAATTATTATATTAATCTTTTTATTAAATTAATAAAATTAATAAAAATATATTCTAAAAAAATAATAAAAATAATATTTTTAATTACATAACTAACATATACGTAACAATAAAAATATAATTGTCCATTATTTTATTAAAAATTTAATTTTGGCTTCAAATAAAAAATAATAATTGCAAAATTTATATAAAAAATAAATATAGAGAAATATAAAAATATTTTAATATAGATATTTTAATTTTCAATATATCTATGTATTTTATTTATATGTGGTGAATAGTTTAAATTAAAATTAATTAAATATATATTCTTTATAAAATTATATTAAATAATAAAATTTAAAAGTTAATTAAATAAAAAATTAAAATATAATAATAATATTAAATAGTTGCTTAGTCAAAACATAAATGACCAAGCAACTATTTATATGAGGCCACTTATCATGCAAAAAATGTGAAGAAAACGGTGCAATGTAAAATTTTTTTTTAAAAAAATCAAACTTTCCGTATAAATGTAAAATAAAAAGTACAAAAATGTAAAAAATAATTTAGTGCTGCAAAATAAAATTTGAAAATAAAAATACAGTGCCCTGTGCAATTTTCCCTTTGCCATATTTGGAGAGAAGGCAACCAGGGGGCGGACTGGATGGCAAACTGGGCTTTCTCCTTAGCTCGGGGTTACATGCATGTTGAAGACGTCCCTATTGGCATCAGAAGTATTCTCACGCAAGGCTTGATAGGCATAGCTTGGCCTTGGATGTGCAATTCTCAGCTAATTCTTTTGTTTCGTTTTCCTTATTATTAAAAAAGAAAAAAGAAAAAAAAACAGTGTTTTCTGAATTGAAAATAAGGCCTCATGAGTAATTTTCTTTTCTTTTTTATGCTTCAAGTTAAGAAGATTTTCAGTCATTTACTTAGAAAAGTTACAAATTTAAGTAATTTTTTTGGTTTTGTATAAAAATTTATTAAATGTGAAAATATTTTTGAAAATATCTTCTATTTTTTAAAATATCAACTCCTTTTTTTTAATTTTAAAAATAATCTCTTTCAATATGTAACAATTGTTATAAAATATTTTCACAATTAAACTTACAAAATATTTATAAAATTTTCTAAAAATATAAAATATTTAAAAATAAAAAAAAATCATAGTTTCCTCTATTTTTTTTTATTAAATGTGAAAATTGGATAAATATCTTGTGACCCATTTCATTAATTTTTTATAGGAAAGATTACGTTATATCTCACTTGAAGGTATTACCTATTTCATTAATTGTTTTTAAACTTTTAATCACTATATATCATTATATGCCACTTTTTTTTTGTTTTAATTACCCTACATTTCAATTTTTATGTATTTTTAATATATTTAATACATACTAAATATAAGATATTTTTAATATACTAAATATATATTAGATGTATATTTAAAATAAGATATTTTTAAAATTAGCGGTTGAAAAATAGATATTTAAGAAAAAGATGAGTATTTTTAAAATAATTTAATTTTTGGATTTTTTACAAAACTATCCATAAAAATAAAACTCTTTAAAAAAAATACTACATCAAAAGAAAATATTTACATTTTTATAAAAATTTAGGTTAAATTTTTAAAAATACATCACTCTCCATTAAAAGAATTTTTTTAAAAATAAATTTTCTCTCATTTCAAGTAATAACTTACTATAAATTTCAGTTTGTTTTTCAAACATTGCTATTAAATAAATATATTATAATAATATAATAAAAATTAATATTTTAAAATATATTTTTAACCAATAAAATGTATTATTTTTTTATAAACAACAATTTTAATTTTGATTACAAATAATAAAAAATATAAAAATATATTAATAAAAATTATTAAATTTATTTTTAAATAATTTTTACATATTATTTATGTAAAAAAATTAAAATAAAATATTAATTTATTATGTAGATATTATATATATTGTGTGTATATTATGTAAATATTATAGATGTAGTGTAAATATTATGTTTATGTTTATGTATTTATTTATTTTGGTAATGAAGAACTCTTGGTAAAGCCTGATTACCCATTTGAGGTGAAATCTGGCCACCAAAGTAAATTTTGAGAGAATTGGTCAAATAATCCACCACTAAGACCTCTATTTCAATACGGGCTTATGAAAGGGTTCCATCGTGGTATATCCAGTGCGTTGGATGTTTATGTATTTATTATTTATATTAAGTATATATTATATACATATTGTATAGACGCATTATAGATATTGTGTATATGTAAAATTAAAAAATATTAAATAAATTATGTGAATATTGTATAGATGATTTGTGTATTTTTGATATATATTGTGTATATTTCACCATTTGTTATGCGAATATGTGTAAATATTGTGTTTATGTTATATATATTATATTTTTTATGTTTATATTAAAAATATAAAATAAAAAAATATTTGTGAATAAAAGAATACAAATAAAAAGAAAAAAGAAAAAAGAAAAAAAAAAGGAAAACGGAAAAAAAAAACAGCGTTAAAAAGCATAAGAATGAAGGAAAAAAAAAAATCATCGCGAGCCGGTAGAATTGAAAAAAATAAAATTTTATCCTATTTTTGAAAGTGGGTTAAGGAAAAATCGCAATACGTGTAAATTCCACTTTATTTTTTAAAGATATTTTTATTTTTTAAAGATATTTTTACAGAAACCCTTTTTATAGGGCCCTTCAGAGTATGAGTTGGCCCAAGTGGGTCAATTTAACCAAGAAATATGACCACATATTTTTGGAAGTCTTGAGTTCATGTTTTTGGAAGTTTTGAATTTGAAATAAGTAAGAGAGGAAATTACATAAAATAATATTTTTTCTTTAAAATTTTTTTTTACTATTTTTTTAAAGTTTACAAAAATATTGTTTTTTTATTTATATTTTTACATCGTATACCTAAAATATATTCAACATATATCAAAAGTATACTTAACATGCATAAAAAATATACCTATTTTGTAAATTTTAATATATACATAATATTTTTTGTAAATTTTTTGATAGCATAATATTTTTATTTTTTTATTTTTAAGTTATTTTTGTAAATTTCCTTAAATAAAATGGGTTTAATAGGAAAAAAAAAACTATGCTTGGGTATAATATATATATATATATATATATATTAATTTCATTGGGTAGAATAAAAATAATTAATGTCCAAATATCAGATTAATTAATTGGATTGGTTTCAAATTTCTTTAGTTTCAATATTAATCCACTTGGATCAATTTTATTTAAATTGTTGATTGGATATGTTTTTTATGATATAAATGAATTTTATATGAAAATTGATTAGAATTCTACATTTTTAACTCGTGCAGTTAGGGGTGTACACGGGCCGGGTCGGGCCGGGTTTGACCCCGGCCCGAAGCCCGGCCCGAGTTTTTTTCGGGCTGCATTTTGCAGCCCGTGGCCCGACCCGAAGCCCGGTCGGGCCGGGCCACTTCGGGCCGGGCCGGGCCTGATCGGGTTCGGGCTGGGTCGGGCCGGCCCGATGTTTTTAAAATTAAAAAAATAAATTTTTTTAAAAAAAATTTTAATAAAATTTATAATATTTTAAAAAAATAAATTATCAAAATGATGAAGTTTAAGATCTTTCTCCTGTAGAAGCCGAATCTGCTGGTTCTCAGCATTTTCTTAGGGCGGTCATCGGGCTTTTGGCCGGCGATAGCCCTTGATCTCTCTTTCCTTTGTAATTTCATATTTTCTTCTAGTCTTTCTTATTTTGTGGATGGCTTCTCAGAGCTGATCGAGATTAGATACTTGTTGTTTTCCATCTACTTGGCAGAAGGGGATTTTTGTACAGATCTGAGCGTTATGAAGGAATTTCACTGGATCATTTGGTTTCTCAAGTTAACCCTTCCAGGAGCTCATCAATCTTGGCATTCTTACTCTCTCCCATCTTCGTTTGGCATATCAAGTTCTCATTTTGAAGAAGAGGCTCTCAGTCCAGCCATTTTTAGCCGATGTCTCACCCAATCAAGAGCTGCTTTTGGTGAGTTTTCTTTTATGAGGTTTCGTTCTGCAAAAATAACCTTCATCAACACAGCTAGTTTATCTAAGATTTTTTGGGGTCTTCTTCGTGCTTGCTTTTATATTATATTAGTTCGGTCCTCTGCTTCAACATGTTATTGAGCCAAAGATTATTGCGAGGATAATTAGTTTTTTAAGGCCTTCTTGTTGTTCCTGTTTTGGCCTATGTTTGAGGGGAGAGTTTGTAGATGATCGCCTATCAGAGGCTTTGTTTAGATTGGTTTGCTTTTGAAAATCTTACTTTGTTATGCTGATTCCTCCACGCCATGGTTGGTTGCTCTGTAAATCTTTCTCAGTTTAATGAATAATTTTCATTGTCCAAAAAAAAAAATAATAAATTATCAAAATATAAATTTAAAAAAATATATAAAAAATTAATATCTCGGGCCGGCCCGAGATTTTTTATCCCAACCCGAGGCCCGACCCGAGCTGGGCTCGGGTTGGATTTTGAAGCCCGTGGCCCGACCCTAGCATGGGTTCGGGCCGGCCCAACCCGGCCCGAAACCCTTCGGGCCAGGCCGGGTTGGTCGGGCCACGGGCTGCCTGAACAGCCCTACGTGCAGTTGATTAAAAATTTGCACTAAAGTATCTCAAAATACATAGAATTTGCAAACTATTCTACATTTAATAGTAACAAAAAATTATAAAATTGTACAAACTTTCTTTTTAATCATTGGGGAATAAAATTAAATAAGTATATTGCTCAGATTATACATACATTTACTTTTATATTATAATGTACATAAAATAAAATCATGTAAGTTTTTAACAAATAAAAATACATATTAATAAGATTACAAATTCAAAGTGAACCACATTTAATGTTTCAAATATGAAAATTCATATATAACTAATATATTTTTGTGAAATTCATTTGCAAATCCAATGGATTACAAAAACAATTTATAATTTAATGGAAAAGCTGCATAATCAAGTAGTGAGAATTGAAGGAAGCAAATCACATTTAGATCCAAAAATAGAAGCCTTAGTATCTGGGAATAATTCAGTTCCTGGAAGCACTATAATCTCTCCATTATTTGTAACTCCAATGGGATAAGTAAACAAATGGCCTGGCAAGTCATCATGTTCTAAATTCTCAGTCGTGTAGAGGTCCCAATTCTTGCTAGCAATGTGGTTAACGTTTTGTATACATTCCAAGATCTCAGGGTGGTAAAACGAGTTATCAAGCAAGCCTAAATGCTCATTCCGCACTGACAGATCCAATTATTATGTATTCATCGTCCACTATACAAGGTAAAAACATTTTCAAATTTAGCAAGTCATAGTTAACAAAATGAGATAATGAACAATAATATAGACCTATTATCATCTTGGCATGAACATAGATCATGAACCTTCTTGCTTCCTGAGCTCTACTATAATCTGAATTATGTTCAGGTTTCTCAGAAGGTTGATATTCACCAGTCTTCTTCGTCTCTCGATTACCAAGGCAAAAGAATGACAAATAATCTTTTGGATTCGTGTCAATCCCCTTGGCATGGAGAGCTTCAGCTATAACACTATACATCATCTCCATTGTTCTGTTTTGCCAATCCAATATTGCTTGAATAGAAGCACTTTCTGGAATACCTTCAGGCCACATTGGGATAACAATATACACAGCAAATCTTTCTCAGGCTTCAATCTTACTTACAATCTTTAATGACAATTCTTTAGGGATAAGATTTAAAGCACCAACTTTTTTAATCTTTACGTCATTTGATTTCCTCCAACTAAATGAACTTCCAATAAAGTACTGATTTTCTATGTAAATGAAATTCTTTGCACGCCTAATGGCGTTTATATAAGCATCTTGAATGCTTCTGTCAATTGTATTATCTTTCCAACTAACAAGGCCAACTCTTTCAGCAGCTTCAGGATTTTTAGGAAATCCAAAAGCAGCTCCACCATCAATAGACTTGAACAGCTGAACATTCCATTCTTCATCTTCAGGAAGCTTATCAGGAAATGGGGGCATAATAATATCATCAATATCTCTGACCTGAAGAAGCAAGTCCTTCTCTTTCCCTCCTTGTTTTTTCCATCTCTGCTCAAAATTCATCAATACATCCCAAGCAATAGCTCCTTCTAACTTGCAATGAATGTCATGACAAGGTTCTCTTGGACCTCCTTTAGCAATCGATGCGTGGGCAAAATTAGGCTGATGAAAGTCATTCTTATGTTCTGAATCAAGACTCCTGAAAATGTAATGGAATTGATTATCATATCTCCCATCACAAAGGTCAATTCCACCAACAAAACTCACAATTGTTCTCTTTTCTACTCCTCCATTTGATATTATTTCACTATCCACCACTAAAGTCTTCTGATGATGAGTAAATAGTGTAGAAATTTCTATATCATGTATAACGTTTCTCCAATTCTCAGGATTTCTTGGGCATAAAATGCAGTTGACTTTGGTATTATGAAAGTAACTTCTAGTATCTTCATCGTGTGTAGCCATTACTCCATCTTTCTTTAGTAACTTGACAGAAGTTTTATCATCCCATACCAACATTAACACTCTAACCCCTTCATCAGCTTTTTTCTTTAGCAAGTCTCCAAGAATCATGTCATCTCCTTGTTTTTGCCTCTTGGAGTCCCTAACTAATCTAATTTTAGTATATACAGAGCATCCTGTAATGTAAATCAAATGCTTAGCACTATAAATAGCATCAAAAACAACTTCCCAGCATCGATTAAGCTCATAGAACTTCCCCTCAGAAAGAGGGATTTTGGGGTCAAATTTATCAGAAACATGAGAATCTTGATAAAGGGTAACTCTGCAACCATTTCTTTGAGGAAAAAAATGTGAGAAACACAAAGAAATTTGGGACCTGTAATTCCTTTAGACCAATGACTTGCTTTAATGGCATCAAAAAATTGTAGTTTGACATGAATCTTTGAACCTCTATATAGTGGTTGATTGTTCTTATTCAAGATTCTAAGCCAAGTATTTACTGATTGTCCATTTATGAGTTGAATAGCAGGCATATAAGCTGTGCCAATCACTTGTGCGCCAATGGGATCTTTTACTTTGATAGAGAATATAACATTAGAAGCCATATGAGCATAATAAATGTGAAAAGATTCATGCCATTGTGGATATTCTAAATTTCTAGTTCTACCAATTCTAGCTTCGTCTAAATCAATTGTAGCATATATTTTTGCAATGCTTTTTCCGTATACAATAGTCTTTTCAACCCTTTCTAGCATCTGCAAGAACAATAAATTTATATAATCACATATTTAATTTATGTTGTTTTCCTATTCGGCTATTCCTATTAATTTTTTCCCTTATTGGGATTGAATATTATATTAATTAAAACTTACATTTAAAATTTATAATAAAATTCAAGTTTCCAGGAAGTTTCTTACAACTTTCTTCCATATTCAAAGTTGAAAAAAATTAATAGAAATCTTTTTGCAAGTTTCTAAGACTTTTTCAAAAGTTTTTCGTATCTAAAACATGTTCTTATATGCATATATGTGTTGTAATATGATATAAAAAAATGAAAAACAATCACTTAGAAATGACATTTCTTTAAGAAATTTATTATTCCTTGAGTATTTAATTGTATAGAATTATAATCAAGTCATCATGCACTTTCCAAACTGTATGAAGCCAAAGATAAAAATTTATACCTATTCAATTGTTAAACATAAAACATGAAAATTCTGGCTTTGAAGCCCTCCATTGTATAAGCAAAATAAATAAATCATAAACAATAATAAATAACATAAAGATAGATAAAATCAGTCTAGTATAATATATATATATATATATTATATAGATAGATATAGAGTCATCTTCTTTTAGGGGTAGTAGTAGATAGATATAGAACTGTTTGCATAGTTAAATTTTTGACTTTTAGATCTAGAAGTGGACTTAGTGTTGTCTAGGTATTGGATATGCAGTAAGACCCGTGTTAGCCGGCGGACAGGCGTTTAGGGCAGTAAGTTAGTGGTCGCTACCAAAACCAACATTAATAAGCTTTAAAAATCTATTTTTCAAAAATTTAAAAATGGAACCATTTCTATGTAAATCTGCTAGTACAACTAAATCAGATAGTTCTGAGTCATCAGAAGTTAAAAGGATAGTTAATAGAAATGAAGTAATTTTAGAAGATTTTAATAAAGCAGTTGATAATTGGATAATACCAAAGATAGATAAAGAACAGATTTATAAAATACCAAAATTAAACATATTTAAAAATAATTATATAATTAAAGCTGAAGAAAGAGATGTACAGTTAAGTAAACCCTTTGAGAAAATAACTTTACTTTCTGCAGAATCTATAAAGCATCATAAAAATAAAAAATAAAAATATATACATATAGGATTAGTACAAATAGGTATAAAACCTTTAACTAGAGAAGGATTAAATACTAGTATTCTGGCTGTGGTCAGAGATGCTAGGTTTGTAAATTTTAATGACTCACTATTAGGAACTATAAAAACTAGTCTGAGTAGTGGTCCAATCTCATTTGACTGCTTCCCAGATATAACAATTTCATTAAATGATCCAAATATATTAAAAAGTGTAGTTTTAGAAATTAAAACACATAATTATAAAATGCTTGAAGGATCTATCCCTGTAGCATTGATGTATAAAATAAATTATAAAGCTATGGTATCTGCTTTTGCTACTAAATATATAATGCAACCTAAATTAGGAGAAACTAAATTTCTACAGACAGACTTAAGTAAAGCTAACACAGTAATTCCTAAGACTATTCAGTGGAAAGATATTAGTCTCCCTGATGAATGGATTTTAGAGGATGTTGTTCCTCTTCCTGAACCAAAGACTATAGTTAAGCCCAATATAGAACTCATTAAAATTGAACAATATGAAGACGGTAAAGTAAAATTAAAATTCAGTAGACATAGTGTAAGCAGTAGGTATTCAGACTCTTCCTCCTCTGTATCAACAGTAGATATAGGTAGAGCCTCACAGTTACCTTCTGTAATATATACTTCATATAAAGAAAATGAACCTAAACCTGTATTGCAAACAGTAGTAAAGCCTAGGTATTCTACTTCAGATATACCTGAATCTAGTAATAAACTAAAAAGTGTAGATTATAGTACAACAGTACCACATTTATATTATAATCCAACAGGAACTATGAACCCTTTGGAACCAAACCCTAATTATAATCAACCTCAAAATATAGAACATTCACCTTCTCCACCTATGTCACCTACAGCCTCCTTTATGACAGGAAATGTAGAAAGCATGGATAGAGAATTAAATGTAATAAATAAAGAATTTATTTTTAATTATGATAAATTAAATAAAGAATTAACAGCAATTAAAAATAAAGATAAATTAGAAAATGTTATGAATAAAGTAAAAAACTTTGAATCAGTTAAAGAAGAATATATTGATTTTATAAAACATTATGAAGTTAATATGAAATTCTTTGATTGGTTTAAAAGAATTTATAGAGGTAAACTTAAAGTAGAAAAATTAATAAATCCAGTAACCATTAGGAATAAAGACACAGAATGGAAAATAAAAGATAAAATAATACAAAGTGAACATCCACCTAAAGCTTCAAGTGTTTTCCTTCATGGAGATAAGGAAATAAATATAGCACCATTTAAAATAGTTTCTGAAGATGACCCTAATAGGAAAATATTATAACAGAATAATTTTAGTAATGCACATCTATTAAGTATAGGACAATAATTAAACATAATAGAAGATACTATTAAAGAAAGTAAGATAGTAAAAGTTGAAAAAGAAGTAAAGGATAAAAAACTTAAGTCCCATATTTTTAAACCTTTCGAAGTTTCTAAAACAGGACAAAAAGAAGTAAAATCTAAAGATTCAGATTTTGTTAAAGCAATTAAAGAACAATTAAGTAAAATTGACTCTTCTTCTATATCAAAACAGGTAGTTCAAGAAACACCTCAATCTAAAGCTTCTAAAACTATAAGTATAGTCACCCAAGAACAAGAATCAGAATCAGTTGAGGATTCTCAACCTGAATCTGAAGATATTGAAACCTTTAGTAAAGCCCTAGAGCCACAGATAAATCGTATAACATATAATCAATCTATAGTACATAAAATGTCTGTCCCAGACTTAGGTATAATAGATAGACCAAATGTCCTATCACAATATAAGTATAATGCCTCTTCAGTATATGAATGGAACATTGATAGCCTATCAGAATATAATATTCTGAGTCTTCTTCAACAGATGACAATGGCTGCCAATGCTTATAGAACTCAAACAGGAACTTCAGATAGAACTATAGCTGAACTTCTTATAGCTGGCTTTACAGGACAACTTAAAGGTTGATGGGATAATCATCTCACTGATGAACAACATTTAGAAATTCTAAATGCTATAAAAACTTATGAGGATGGAATACCTATATTAGATGAGCTTGGTGATACTATTCAAGATGCAGTGGCAACACTAATCTTGACTATATCACTCCATTTTATAGGTGATCCTACTCATTTAAAGGATAAAAATGCAGAATTACTAAATAATCTTAGATGCAAGAAACTTAGTGATTTTCAGTTTTATAAAACAACTTTCCTAACTAGGATAATGCTTAGAGAAGATTCCAACCAGGCTTTCTGGAAAGAAAAATTCTTAGCAGGATTACCCTTCTTCTTAGGAGAAAAAGTTAGGAACCATATAAAACAGGAATTTGGAAACCCTATTCCTTATGACTTATTGACCTATGGACAACTGTTTAGTATAGTTCAAAAGGAAGGATTAAAACTTTGTCAAGACATAAAGCTTCAGAAATCGTTAAAATATGAAATGAGAAAAACTAAACAAGAACTAGGTTCTTTCTGTAAACAATTTGATTATAGCATAACACAGAAACATAAAGATTGTAATGGACAATGTTCTACTACAAGAAAATATAAAAAACCTTATAAAAAATATCACAAAAAGAGCTACAAGAAAAAGCTTGATAAAGATGATTATTATAAAAAACAGAAACCTTATAAGCCTTACAAATATAGAAAACCTAGTAGAAAACCATATAAACAAAAAGATAAAAATCACATCATATAAAGATTTAACATGTTATAAATGTGGAAGAAAAGGCCACACATCAAGATTTTGTAAATTTGATAAAAAAAATTACAAGAATTAAATTTAGAAGAATCTGTATTAAACAAAATTTATGAATTATACTTAGATTATTCAGATTCTGAAGAATATTCAGATTCTGAGGAAATAAATCAGATAGATGATATAGGATCGGAATCAAGTTCTGAATATAGTAGTAAATCATTAAATGTATTAACTAAAGAACATGAATCTATTTTAGAAGCAATAAAATATATAAGTGATACTAAAATTCAAGAGAAAATGTTAAATAAGATATTGAAAAATGATAAACCTAAAAATTCTATGTTACATAGTACTAGTAAACAAACATATTATTTGATTGCAATATTAAACAAGAATAAAACAGTAAAAAATAAACCAACCATAAATGATTTACAAAAAGAAATTAAAGAAATTAAATTAGAATTAAAAGAATTAAAAAATAAACAAGGACAAGATTCACAAATAATAAAATCTTTAATGAACTCAACTTCTTCTTTTGATGAAGAAGCTGATGAAGATATTGAACAAATAAATGGTAAAGAAACTGATAATGAAATTAGTTTAATTAGTAAAGATAAAATCCCTGATAATTTAATTTTTATGTTGCATGAAATAACATCTAGGAAATATTTAATAAAAATAAAATTAAAATTTTCAGATAATTATAATATAGAAACTATAGCATTGTTTGATACAGGAGCTGATTTAAACTGCATTAAACCTAGTTTAGTACCAAAAAGATTTTGGCAACAAATTAATGAAAGTTTATCAGCAGCAAATAAATCTAAACTAAATATACTTGGTAAAGCAGAAGCATCAATTATAGATAAAAATTTAGAAATAAAGAATATATTTATCTTAACCAACATTCATCATATGGTAATCTTAGGAATACCATTTATGAATTTGATAACACCTTATTCAGTAAATGATGATAGTATAAGTTTTAAAGTTAGAAAACAAAAGATAATTTTCCCATTTTTAGAGAAACCTAAAAAGAGGAATTTAAATCTTTTAAAGGCTCATTCAATAAATGAATTACAAATAAATGCACTTATAAAAGCAAAGTCTGAACAACTTTGTAATTTAAAAAATAATTATCATTTACAAAAAATAAATGAACAGTTAAACAATAAATTTACACAAGATAAAATTAATAAATTAAAATCTCAAATAGAAAAAGACTTGTGTGCTGATATTCCAAATGCATTCTGGAATAGAAAGCAACATATGGTTGATTTACCTTATGAAATAGGCTTTGATGAAAAGTCTATTATAACTAAAGCTAGACCCATTCAGATGGCGCCCGATTTAATTGAATTTTGTAAAAAAGAAATAAATGATTTAGAAAATAAAGGGTTAATAATTAAATCTAGAAGCCCTTGGTCTTGTGCTGCATTCTATGTAAACAAGGCCTCTGAAATAGAAAGAGGTGCACCTAGATTAGTAATAAATTATAAACCTTTGAATAAAGCTTTAAAATGGATTAAATACCCTATTCCAAATAAAAAAGATTTATTAGGAAGATTATATAAAGCAAATATTTTTAGTAAATTTGATATGAAATATGGTTTTTGGCAAATTCAGATTAACCCTAAAGATAGGTATAAGACTGCATTCACTGTTCCATTTGGACAGTATGAATGGAATGTTATGCCTTTTGGTTTAAAGAATGCACCCTTTGAATTTCAGAGAGTGATGAATGATATTTTTAACCCTTACACTAAATTTTGTATTGTTTATATTGATGATGTTTTAATATATTCAACAACTATAGAAGAACATTTTAAACATTTAAAAACATTTTTTATGGTAATAAAACATAATGGTTTAGTATTAAGTAAAATGAAGATGTCTCTGTTTCAAACTAAGATTAGGTTCTTAGGACATTATATAGAACATGGAATCATAGAACCTATAGAAAGAAACTTAGCCTTTGGGGATAAGTTTTCTGACCAAATAATTAATAAAGCCCAATTACAAAGATTTTTAGATTGTTTGAATTATGTTATAGAATTCTTTCCCAACCTAAATAGAACTATTAAACCTCTGCATGATAGATTAAAGAAAAACCCAGGTCCATGGACTGAGATCCATTCTGGCATAGTTAGACAAGTTAAAGACTTAGTTAAAACTATTCCTTGCCCCCATATAGCTGACCCATTAGCTTCTAAGATAGTAGAAACTGATGCTTCAGATATAGGGTTTGGTGGGATTTTAAAACAGGTTAAAGAGGGTAGAGAAGCCATAGTCCAATTCTATTCAGGACATTGGAGCCCAACCCAATTAAACTATTCAACTATAAAGAAAGAGATTTTGAGTATCGTTTTATGTATTTCAAAATTTCAATCTGATTTATTAAATCAAAAATTTCTATTGAGAATTGATTATAAAAGTGCAAAAGATGTTTTGCAAAAAGATGTTAAAAACCTTGCCTCAAAACAGATTTTTGCTAGATGGCAAGCTATTTTGAGTATATTTGATTTTGATATAGAGTTTATTAAAGGAGAAAATAATAGTTTACCTGATTTCCTTACTCGTGAATTCCTTCTCAGGAATCATGGGGAGAAAAAAGAAAACAGCCAATAAAGAAAAGGAAACCCTTAAAGATGACTCTCCTAAAGCCCTATCTGATCATTCAGATAGCATTGCAAACCCTAAACCTATAAAGTCTTGGGCTGATGCTGTCCAAGCAGAAGATGATAAAGCTAAAATGGATATATGGGTCTCACAGCTGGCCCAATCTCCAGAGGTCCTTAAAGCTTTTGCAAATTTGGGCTTCCCGCCTCTTGAAGCCCCAGGTATGAATTCTTTAATCCCTTTTAAAACAGAGTTAGGTCAATCTTCAAAAACCCTAACTCAAAATATTTCTAAAAATGAGTTGAATGTTTCAAACTCTTCAACTCAAATTGTTTCTTTAAATTTTCTTTTAAAGTCAAAAACCTTTTGGCACAATAAAAATTTTTGGTCTACAGAATTAATTACTGATTTTGGGTCTGTTCTGCTAAACCCATGGTCTATAATTGAAACTGTATACCCTAAAGGATGGTTTTTTAAACCAAAGGAATTTTCAAAACCTCAAGAATATTATCTTCATATTCTTGTGGACTCAGGTTCTTTGTTTTTAAAGCACAATTATAGTCAGCAAGATAAGGCTGTTACAGCCTATTCTTCTTTCAAAATAAAGAAAATTCTCCATCCTTCTGAATGGGGAAGACCTTTGCACATTCCGGTGCAATTTAAAACTCTTCCTTCTTTATCATGTTGTTCCTCATATAACTATTGGGACTATATAGAAGCCTGGACTAAAGCCCTGTTTTTCCAAAACTCTGGTAAAACCCATTCTTGGCTAATCTATTGTGAGACCAATATAAAGATAAACAACCTCCCATCCTGGTTTGTTGACTGGTGGTATTTCTGTGGTAATGAAGACCGTTGTCTCCCACAAGAGGTACAGTTAGCTTACCAGCATTATAAAGCTCACTTAAACCCTAATCCTTATGAGAAGAATTTTCCTCCTCTTCTTCTCTTTAGTTTGACCTTCAATATACCGTGGGTATATCAATGGTACTTTGAATCATCTATTATTCCAGGTACCAATATCCCTGTTGTATTAAGGAAGTCTAAAGTTAAGTGGTGGACTGCCTTTCGCAATTCTACCACTGAGGAGACTGTTAAAGCATGGCTCCTAAAGAGAAACCATAATGGTCTTGACCCAAGACTATCTGCCTCTTTTGGAGCTCAAAGAACCTAGAATATTGCCCTTCTTGCAGCTGCCAAAACTGCAGAAGAATATAAAACCTTAATGGAACAGATGGTTGGGTCTCTTCTCTCAACGTCTGAGCCCATTAAGCCCAGTAGAACCTGCTCTGCTGGATCTTCAAATAAAGCTCAAACTAAAGTCTCTAAAGCCTCATCCAGAAGAAGAAAATCTCTTTCCTCTTCTTCGGATTCCTCTACATCATCCATGACATCATCTTCCACCGAGACATCTGACTCGGATTACTGTCCCAGTAATGAGGATGATTGATATGGTATATTGTCTCCCATCAGAGTGAAAAGTAAAGGTAAAATGAAAAAGAATAAAGAAAAAGAAAAAGAGAAAAAAGAAAAGATAAAGAAAAAAGAAAAGAAAAAGAAAAAAGAAAAGAAAAAGAAAAAGAAAAAGAAAAGAAAAATAAAAAAGAAAAAGAAAAAGAAAAGAAAAATAAAAAAGAAAAAGAAAAAGAAAAGAAAAATAAAAAAGAAAAAGAAAAGAAAAGTAAAAAGAAAATTGAGTCAGAAGTTGAATCTGACTCAGATTCGTCTGATTAAAGGCAGGAGAAACCTAATTTCTCCACTCAAATTGTTAAAGTCAATAAAGACGGTGCCCACTGACAAAATACTATTCATCAACAGTATTCACCAGAGGAAAACCAACAGTAAAGTCAGAAGAACTGTTCATCAACAGTTTCCAACAGTAAAGCAAACAGTACCCAGACAATGTACTATTCATCTACAGTCCCAGCCGCGTGAAGGTACAGTAAAAGTAAATAGTAACGACAAGTTACTATTCCTCTACAGTGCCAAAACATGTGACAAGAACAGTGGAATTTTAAAGCCTCTGTCTATATAATGAAGCTCATTCTGAAGGTAAAAGGGATCCGAAACACTTCTCTCTCAACACAGAAGACATTCAAGAACCTCTCAGCCTAGTTTTAGCTTCTTCCTTCCCTCTCTTCTTTCATTTACTATTTCTCCAGTTCTGTACTCCACACCTATTGATCTCCTTATATAAGGTAGTCTTAATTTATAACTTATAATATATATTTTGTATTTTAAATTTTAAGTTTTATTCTGTATTGTTATTTCAATTAAATAAATTTATATTTTATATATATCTCATCTCTCATTTCATTTTATAAGTATGCTCTGTTCTAATTCTTGCAAGCAAAAAACGAGCAAGTTGAGCTTGATCTGGAATTAGAGCATCAGAAATTATATTTGCACTACTTACAGACTGAAAAGGACCTCTATATTCTATCATTTTCTGTCTTTCTCCTCTCTATATTCTACGCTGTATACTTATACGAGATCCGTATATTTATACCACATATAGTATAACTAGGTATACTAAAAGATATAGACATAAGAGTGTGTATTGATTAAAATATTTTAGACTTAAGATACAAATTTAATTAAAGATTTAATTATAATCTTTAAAGTGGTATATAAGGCTGGAAACCTAAAGATAAATTAGAGCAACGTCAGACTTGCACTTGTCTGAAGTCCTCCTTTGTACCAGATATGAAACAACGCCGCCGTACCATTTAAAAGAGATTATAATTATTCTTTATATGTTTTTAATATATGCTTTTAAATTATTTCTGTAATTTATTTTAATATAGTCTTTTACATTCTGTTTCTTATTTCTGTTTCTTATTTATTATTCTAATTAAATCTGTTTATATATGTATCCTAACTGTCTATTGTTTTCATTAATCCTTGTAAAGTTATTTCATCCCCTGTAAAGGTCCTTTCGTTTTTGCTGGCATATATATATATATATATATATATATATACCTACCTTGGGAAAAAAGTTGCAGCAACCAGGAGGACCAGAAAGCCTATCAATCTGAAAGATGGTGACATGGAGAACTCCATGAACAAGAATAGCAGCCATACTTAGTTTTATTCAAATATCAACCAGGAGGGCCTTTAACAAATTTGACCACCATGTCCATATATATATATATATGTGTGTGTGTGTGTGTGTGTGTGTGTGTGTATTACAAGGAGACCAAGGGTAAGAAATGCTGACAAAGAAGAATGATGGTTTGGTTGGAATTGTTTTTCTTGGAAAAAAGGGTATGTATTAATTAATTTGGTAGAATGGAAGTAGTTGAAGGAATTTTAAAATATTCATTAATGAAGAATTGACAAATGACTTAGCAGGTAAGTGAGGGATCATGTAGGCTAATTAACTAAACCCATCATTTTTATTTAATTCTGGTGATGTTGGTCACCATTTAAGAAATTTTCCAATTTGGATTTCTGCTAGAGATATTATAAAATTCTTGATTAATTTTTATTTTCAAATTTTTCCTTTTTGTTTTTTGTTCAAAATCACTAGAGAATTCACAAAGAACAAAAATATTTTTTGATAACATGGAAAGTAAAGTAATGAAGTTACTACAAAAAATTATGAGTTTAAATTTTTCTTTTTAGAAATTATTTTTTAACTAGTTTTTTTAGTTAAGAAAATAATAATTTGGATAAAATTAAACGAATGGAAAATAATGATGATAAATAAATAAATATGAAGTTGAATAAAGAAATCTAGGCTATATGACAAATATAATTATTTCCTTTTTCTAACTTCATTTTTAAATAATAATTTCATCAATATTGTTAGCGACTACTTAACAGAAAAATGATACCTTTCAATATAAAAAAAAACTGATAATTCCTCCTTGAAAATTTTCTGATGGATTAAAAAATAAAAAAAACCCTCAAATTCAGGAGCAAATTAATAGTCAACTTGTTTTCTATAATCCAACTAAACTTACATATATAATTTATATATACAGCTTGCATTTGTTTTTGTTTACAAATTGAAGACCTGCGAATGAAGCTTTGTACTCGGTTTTGACAAAGAACAGGTCAACTATCCTTGGAGATTTTGAATTTTCTGTTCAATATTGTTGAATTTTTTATTTAATGACCTTCAAGTAGCTCCCGGATATATGAAATATTGGTGTGGAAAATTGCAGTGTTGAAGAAATGGTCACTATTCATGAATTTAGAGTATATATATTTTTTATTAATTACATGTGAGGGAATGAGATACGTAGAAAGCAAATTCGAGACTTAAAACGGGAGCAACACATACTCTTGGTCACCAAGTTAGATCTTAGTGGTTGAATTTAGAGTATATTTAATAAGTCATAATGAAATGTAATATAATATAAGGTAATGCTGCCAGCCAAAGCATTCTTTATAGTCTTATTATATGAAATATTGGTGTGGAAAATTATAGGGTTGAAGAAATGGTCAGTATTCATGAATTTAGACTATATTTAATATAAGGTAATGCCGCCAACCAATGCATTCTTTTATAGTCTTATTAATAATTATAATTATAATGCACCATTACTTGAAAGAATAACAGGGAAACCCATTTAGTGATTAGATTAAAACCAGCAGATTAGGTACTTATGTGTTTGATTGATGGGAAAATGGAGTATATGATAAACCCAAATCAAGTCAAATAGCACATTTTTTCAGAGCTTATATGCGGATGCCAATCAAGCTCATACTCTTACCATCAGTGTTTTATGATCATAATGATAATAACTCAGCGGAATGAAATTGATAAAACAGATCCATATGTAACCAACCCCAGGTAATCTGGGATTGAAGTTTAGTCATGCTATAACTTTCATCTTTAACAAGCACACAAATGATGAGAATTGAAAAAAAAATAAAAAAGATTTACCTCAGAAACTCGAGCAATTCCTTAAATCTTGTATATCATTACCCAATGCTTGTCAATAGAACAAATGCACATATGAAGAACATGTGCTGCAGTTTATTTACAAAGACAAGGAAAAGATGAAGTATCAGGACTGAGATCCCTAGCTACCTGGAGAAGGTGTTCTATGTCGATTTCAGGGTAGTGCTGCAAAAGCCTTAAGTTTGCTGCAAAATCCCCATTCAAAAGCTTGCTTTTCACACATAATAACATTGCACAACAGATCCTCAAAAGCATATCCTGCAAAGAAAAGTGTTTTGCTTTCCATGAATTAGATTTGTCTACTAGATAATCTCAAGATTATTTCGAAGTGAGCAACAGTGTTTGGTTACTACTGGCACGGTGAATAACACATGAGAGTGTATGTCTGAAAGAGAGAGAGAAAGACCTGAACACCAAAGGGATTACTCAGAAGAGAATCCCAAATTCTTAAGATGGACTGGAAGTTGAATTCTTGAGTAAGTAACAGTGTGATCCACCTAAAAGCATAGAATTGTGGCTTAACCTGGTCATTAGGTGGAAAGGTATAGTTAAGCTTCCATGATCAACACTAAAATTATCAGTACAACACTGATAACTAAAAGCTTCCACATAGTTATCTTTTATAATAATTGAATTCAACTTAATTTACCTTGGTTGTGAATTCAAGATGCCGCCACAATTCCTCATCATTTACTTTTAGTAAATCCATCAATCTAGAAAGGGTGGCTAGGATACCAACTGGACTATTGTCCAACAATTGACAAAAGTGATCCACTGAGTCACTTAGTAGTCGGACAAAACAAGAAAAACTGTCTGCTTCTGCATTTGCCTGCAGGATTGAACAGAGGAATAAATAAACCTATTCTCTGTTTAGTTTATATTCCTTTAAAACATACCTCATGATTAAAAAAGTTCCAACTTTTCTAAAAATTGCAACTGTAACCAAACTTTTCAAATCAGACCAGAATTTTTTTTCTAGTTGAGAAGGGATTGATGAAGAAGTATGATCAAATTTAGTCACAAATGGTTAGAAAAACTGACACACACACACACACACATATATATAATAGACTAATTTTCATTTTAATTTTGACCATATAACTGTAATTGCAATACAATCTCTAAATTAGGGTAAAAAATTGTTTATTTTGAAAGGTATGGATACAATTGCAATTTTTTAATGCTTACACATCTCAAGCATAGCCTCTCAAAGAAAGAACTATCTCAAGCAATTGAAAACTTACAGCATTCTGCTCATCACTATCAGTACTAAAAACATAGAATATCGGTGCCAAGACCTCATTCATCCCTTGAACATAACGAATTGCAGGATTAAGTTTTGCAAATAGGAGAAGAATATTCCTCATTGCATCCTGCAATTGAAAATATATCAGAATTTAGTCAGGGAGAATTCATTATCATGTCTTTGTTACTTCTCATCCACAAGTGTATTTCTCTTATTCAACTATGCAAAAGACCGGGAACTCATCTATTGCCTGAAAAAATGAAAAGACAGATGAAGCAAAAGGAAAAATGACATGAAGGAAACTGAGAACTTTCAGCATGCCCCTCAGCCTGAAGAAACATTTACTACCAGCTAATTGGAATTGAAAGATAAGAGAAAAAGAGGGGTGGCAGAAGATATACCCTGTTTTTCGTACTGAATGAAGTGTCCCCAGAGAAGAATTTGATATTTGGGTGTGTGCGTTGCAAATCACGATCAATCTGATCTGCAATCTCTGTATGCTATAAAGAAAGTGTTCATCTTGGATCAATAGAGGCTCCAGCCAAGTATATTGAGCTTCAAAAGCCATGGAGTTGAGAAGATTTATACCTGGAAGTACTGATGCCAAGCACTGGCCTTACCAACACTTAAGGGGTGATCTTCATGTGAAATTTGATGCCGCATAAGGGGTCCAGCAACATCACAATCAGTGTTTTTCCCATCAGAATTCAATGCATCATCATTTTCCCTAGTAATCTCTGACTGTCTAGATTTAAGATTTTGGTTAGTGCATGGTAATAATAAAGGCACAAACCAAAAGTCACCTGATAGCATATGTGCGTGGTAAGAAATACATCTGCAACTAAAATTAAGAATGTGATTGATTTACAAATAATGCATTGCAATCAGCAACTTACGGGACTCAACAGAAGCTCTTCTTTTAGCTTTGCATATTTTTGTCTATTCTCAGCCAGCTCCTTTTCCCATAAGTCGCGAGAAGGAGGTAAATAATCTAAGAGAAGCTGACAACATTTGAAATTGTAGGACATTCAGAAAACACTGATAGCAAGAAGTATTTAAAAATTATAAAACTAATTTAAAGTATTAGTTCTGGTAAAGTATAATAACAATCCAGTATTTCTTTTGTTCAGTTTTGCAATAATATATTCTGAAGCAAACAGGATTAGAAATGTGCCTAGTTTTGTGCTAAGATGGTGATTCTTGCAATTCTCTATGTGCATTACTAAGACATTTAGGCATCAGCACATATAGACATTTAATGATAACAAATCTCTAAGTATCAGCACAGTGAAAAATTATAAGGGAAGCTGTGAATTATGATAAACTTCAAATTCCGAAAGCAACTTGTGATACAAATACTCCAAGCTAGTTAAATCCTAATTGGCATTGAGGTTGAAACTGCTTTTACCAAAAACCATCACTTTAAAGTTGTTAGGAAAATTTTTTTTGAAGTGTTATTTAGCTATTTTGAAATGTTTATGATTTAAACATGTGAAAGTCACCTTAAAAACAAAATTGAACAACCTCTAATTAATCTTTTATGCATATGTTTTTCTCAGCAGCATTTCAAACAACAATGTCATATTAGACCCTTAAAAGGTGAGAGACATGCATTGCAGAACCGGTTTGGAAACCATAAACCTCCTCGGACACAGACAGATTTCTATTTGCCTCATCGTTGTCTCTTTGTTTCTGGCAATATTGTTGTATAGTACAAACAAAAGTGCTAGCAATGTATGCGTAGATGGGTTATTTCACTCTAATGTCGAAAAGGTGAAGAAATTATACTGTTGAAATACAATTTTAATTATCCAAAGTAGAAAATTTTAAATTCGCAAGTTGAGTTGTTTGATCATATAAAGCATAGACTTTAGCTCAACTTAATTATGCTTCTTGAACCAGCATGAGGTTCACAATCACCAACCAATACGTATACACTCATAATAAATCAATGTAAATAAAAATACATAGCCATTTTCTGCTTGAAATCTTAAAATTTCTCATATGATGACACAGACCATACATATTATTAAGCAATAATTAAAAGTCTAATACCTTCCATGTTGTTGCCCGTAAACCTCCTCCCTCGAGGAGACCTGTTGCAGCAATTCTCTTCAACTTTTCTAAATTTATCTCCTTCTGAGAAAGCTGACAAAAATAAAAGCATGATAAATAAAAAACAGAATTTGCCAATATTTAGGTTTTAAGAAAATAAATAAATAAAGTCCAGTTAATTAGGCTAGATTGACCTACAATGTTTCAAATTGAACAACAATGCTCCATTTTCTCAGCAAACAAGCACACCATAATAATCAAACATTAAAGAATGAATCTCATTAAAAACCTCAAAATCCCTAAAAAAAATTGAATCCCATTAACCCAAACTCAAATTAACAACATCAGTTAAAGAAGAGAACAAAAGAAGTTCAAATACTTACCTCATATACAAGATCAGACCTTTTCTCATCGGCAAAAATAAACTCCTTCTCGGAAACCTGACCCTGTCCGTCTTTATCGTGTCTTTTCCGGACCCTAGCTTCCTCTTTAGCAGTTAATTTCTCATTAACGCATATACCATTATCTTCTTCATCATATTCAAACTGGAATTCATAGTCACCTCCCTTACCCAACTCAGTTCCATTGGGCTGCATAATCTCAAGCTCCTCTCCGGACTCAAGAACTCGGTCGTACCCTTCATTTTCATCTTCATTATCGTTCAGATCAGCGACCAAGCTCCCAAGCCGGTCCGGGAAGATGCGGCGAGCTTTGCTAGGGTGCTTGCCTTTGAGCATGGTAAGCGAGTTGGGACCGAGTCAGTGAATGTAAAACGGGCGAGCCGGATTGGTGGGGTTGCGCAGTTTTTCCATAGATTGAAAGAAATGAAAAGAAAGATGAGTCTTTAGAAATGCCATGAGTCATGACTCGGGATCAACTCGGTTTTGAAATCGGTGCTTCTCTTTTGAGGAAGAGTGGTAGTTAATAACGGTTTGAATGGTAGTTGTAACAGAGGTTCTGGGCCATAATAAAAATAAACATTTTCATTTCACAAGAAAGCCCAACAGGAGTATAAAGTTATGGATTCAGGGAAAATATACACCCTCAACCCATATTTTTTATATGCTTTTTTTTTTTTTGCCAGAAGTATTTTAATTATTTTATATTAAATTTATAATAAACTCATACTTATTATTAACTTATAAACTAATAATAAACTATATAAATCTGACAAATTAGTAAACTAATAATAAATTTTTATAAATTTGAATATATTTTGAAAATTTAGGAAATTTGAATTTATTTTTATTTTTTGGCTTTTTTGTCAAAACTTCATGGATTTAAGTCCAAAGCCTGTTGCTCGCCAACTTCTTCTTCGTTTTAGAATTTTTACCAACAACAAATTATTAAGGGCTTTTAACATTTCCAATACAAAAAAAAAAATGCAAATATGAAACCTTTAAGGAATATTTACATATTTAGAAAAAAAAAAGTCTTCTAAAATAATAAAAATATGCAGCTTTAACAAGCATTTAATATTAACTTCATCTTCAACAAATCTCCATCTCTATCTATAGTTGTTTAATCTTCACCTTTTTTCTTCAATAAATCTTCATCTTATTCACACAAATCATCAAACATTAAAATAAGAAGAAATTCTTGAAGTGAATTATGTATGCAAATCAAAAACAAATCTTCACTTCTTCACACAAATCATCAAAAGCAAATCGAAAAGATTTTTAAATACAACCAGATCTAAGATTTGCTTTAAAAAAAAAAAGCAGATCATAAAGCAAAATAAAAAAAAAATATTGCAACCAAATCTAAAGTTTGAATAGAAAAAGATATGAAAAAAAATTTCAAAAAAACTTGTATTAGATTCTTAAAAATACAATTTTTAAAAATAATAAAATGATGTAGAACAATACAAAATAAAAATTATTTGATGTATTATAGATATTATGCATATTATAAGAATACAAAATAAAAAGTTTTAATGTATGGCATATGTTTGATGTATGTTAGAAAAATATATAATAAAAAGTGTTAATGTATTTTATATGTTTTGTGCATGTTAAAGGAATATAGAATAAAGTTTTTTAAAAAATATTAATTTCAATGTATATAAGTTTAGTAGATATTATGTGTAAGTTTGGCAAATGTTGTGTACATATTAAGTCTTGATTGTGTATGTTGTATGTATATTATATAAATACTATATGAATATGTTGTGTATTGTTGTGTGTATATTATATAAATATAAATTTTATAAATTAAGGTTAAAAAATATTAAATAAATTATGCAGATATTTGGTAGATATTTTGTGTATATTTGGTAAATGTTGTAGATATTTTGGTAGATATTGTGTATGTTATGTATTTGTGAGAATATAACATAAAAAAATTTCTTTTGAATAAAAAACATAAAAAATAAAAAATCAATGTTAAAAAAGAATGTGACATCCATTAGCTGTTGCGTAAAAATGAAAAAAAAAAACACAAGAAAACTAAAAGTAAAAAAAAAAGTTATATTTGAAAACAAAAATATCAGTTCGTAGATTTGTAGGAATATGAAATAGGTGTCTCTCTAAGCCCAATCTAGTGGGGCATGAGTGAAGTCCTATAAAACTTGTCATAATCTAGGCCTGGACATGTAAAATGAGCCATTAGAACCCCATAGAAGAGAGCCTCATTTCCACTAATCATCATCCTTTACTGCATGTCCACTAGAGGAAGATTAGGCACAACTCTTGTGTTAGAGGAATGCTACCACATAAGTCACTCACCCAAATAGTATGACTTGCTCTGCGGAGCTATAAAGAGGACCCGACGCTTTGATAAAGTTGCAGTCCATATAAGAGAATTAGGACTCACTAGAAACCTTCCAACATAGGGTATCCCAGTAACCTAAAAGGGGAATAAGATCAGTTAGTTAGTACAAAAGGGGATATTTGCATAAAAGCATGATCAACCTACATCATCATGGCCTATTCGGTTGAAATGGGATATTAGTGCACCAAGCAAAGGCGAATCAGACTCCTCTATATTGTCACTATTCTATCTGATTCTCACGGGGAAAACATCAAGAAGGGGCTTCCTCGAAACAGGTTTGGTGTATGCAAGGTTCTCATAAGCCCAAATATGTACAAAATAAAGAAGTCAGCATAGAAGGATACATGCTTTTAGAAAAAGGAAAAAAAAGGAACAAATAAGTGCAAGATTGATAGCAAGTAAAATCCACACATATTTAAGATGTTATTTGGGCTTGTTATCAAATGATTATACTGATTTCTAAGTATTTGTATAGAAAAGGTCACAATAAGATGGCCTACAGTCAGATGAAGAAAAGTTGAATTAAAAGCTAAAAATTTATAAGAAATGTGCATACATAACCCTCAGACATAAGCCTTGGGCAAGGCTAATTGCTTATCTGACCTGACAGATCTTTGGATAGCTTTGACAATTGGCACTTACCATGTTTAGATCTTTAGAGATACGATTTTAGCAGGATTTTAAAAGATGAATCTGACATTGTAATTCATTATTAGTTAGGAATGTAATTTAGAATATTATTTCTATTTTCTTTTATTATTTTTATTTTTATTTTTACTTTTTACTTTTTCTAGTTAGACTTAAATTAGAAAGTTTTGTTTTAGACAAGAGTATATAAGCTGGTTTTTTCAGTAACCCTAAGGGAACCTTTTGAATGAATTTTGACAGACTTTTGGCTACTGCAACTTTACAATTTATCAAAGTTTAATTTTCTTCAAATTATAAGCAACTAATTTTATCTTAGTTGAAAGATAATTGAAGTTTATATTCGTGAATTGTGAGATTTAAAAACTTAATTTTTTTTCTCTTCTTTAATATTCAGTATTTATATAATTCTCTGTGGCTTAGTATCATTGTTGTTGTCCTAATTAATCGATAGGGTTCATTGCTTGATTAGTTAAATAATATATAGCTATTCAAAATTCTTGAATCCGTAATTGTTCTTGATATTTTGATTTAAGTAGCAATTAGGTTTATCCTAAGAGATTATATAATGTAATTATATAGATCTAGAGTTGGGTTTATTGGTTAGAATTAGGTCCTTTTAGTTCTTAAGGCTGTCTATAATTAGATTCTAAGGACTTTCCTATATGATAGGTTATTGGCAAGAATTAATTAGAGAATGTTTTATAATTAATTTAAAACATAAGGAAGAATTATGTTTAAATCTATGATTGATGGGTGTCGAATCCACCAAAAATAATAAACCTGCTCTTCCTGCAAAAGAAAACTTGTAAATAGGGTGAGAATGGTCGAAACCTGGGGACTAGCCTTGCCCAAGGCTAACCAAAACCTGACCTGCTGTAATTTAAGAAAAATAAAATAAAACTAGGGGAATTATATTTATGAAAAATAAAACGAAGTTAAGTTTAATAAGTGATCAAGAACGAAATTAGGACAACAAAAATAATTAAAAACTTGAAACAATGGAAGACAAACTCAGTCAAAGGTAATTCGCGGTATGAAATTCATTTGGATTGATCATCGATTTCAAGATAGCTTTTCAACTCATTATTGTAGACAAGTTATAGTAAAAAAGGAACGTCCTCCCAACCAATTCTATCTTAGTATTAGATTATTAAGGTACGACCTAATAATAATCCCTAATTAACTAGCAACCCTAAGTACGACAAAGGATTTAGCCGTTAACAGCGTTAAAAATTAATAGAACCCTGCCCTGACCAACAAAAAATACGAGAATCCATTTAGATTAGATTATGTTTTCCCACAATATAACCCTAAGGCTTTGACGCAATTGAATTATATTGACTACCACTTTTATCAACTCGGGTTAACAATTACGGATTAAACCAAATTGATTGGTTGCGCAGAAACCTATTAGATGAATAACGGGCCCTGTTAAAACAAATAATAGATATCCACTATGGATGATTCTCACCCCAATAATCAAAGAGAAAACACAAATACAATATGAATCAAAAAGCAAAGATAAAGCACATTAAATCTCACAATCCATTAGAAAATCAACGTTGAATTAACCTTCGACTGAAAGAAAGAGTTTAGCCACACATGGCTATGGAAGAAAACATTGTAAAATCTGTCAAAGAAAGCTGAAATTCGTATCTCTTCTTACCTCCTCCCAAAAGTGTCTATTCAAAAACCTAATTTTAACTTATATACTCCTAAAAGTGGGGCCAAAACATAATACAATAAAAGGGGCCCACTAAACAGTGTTTAATATCATTCCTCTGCTCTAAAACACGCTGGAAACAGTCCCAATAAGTCGCAGGTCAGCCACTAGTATAAATCAGTCCGCATCTGTTCGCTTGTTGCTTAGTCTTGCCCAAGGCTAAGGACTTGACAGCTTCATATTTTCCAAACAGATTCCAGCAGCTACTGCTTCCCACAAACATCTTCAAATCTACTCCTTTTAGCTTCATTCTCACCATATCCTGTATATCCTAACACAAAAACAAGAATCCAACTAAAAACTCCTCTTTTAAGCACAATTAACACAAAATCAGCATATTATAATCAATAAAAACGTGTTGGATTTACATGTTATCAAACTTCCCCACACTTTTCCCATGCTTGTCCTCAAGCGTGACTTAGAACTCAAAATCAAATCTATTAGGAGACCACGTACTTCACTTAAGAACCCAATCAAACACACACAAGTTCCCTAAACAACTCAACATCGCAATTAAGAATCCAACCATCAACATCATTCCATCATTATGAACTCAATTGAAAAATGTTACACTAAGAATTCTTAAAACACGCACACACACATTCGAAGTTTGAATCAACAGGTGTTTTCTCGAGCAATTAACAAGCGTTTCAAAAACATTTTCATAGCTTCAAGAAAACAAAAATAGTGAACAACCATAGGCTCCCTCCAAACTCCCTCTCCACTAATGTAGGTCAAGTCTCAACCAAAGATCATTAGGTCTTTACATGGGTTAGGCTGGGTGATGGTTACAAAAGATAGGATAATGTAAGGCTAAGAATAACAAGAAAATAAGTCTTTTACAATTAATTTCAAAAGAACAAGGCACGAACTAACTAATGGCGACAAATGCGACCTAAACCAGAGAAAAGCTTAAACTAGAGAAAAACTAAAACTGAAATTGAATACATTTCTTTTTTTTCTTTTCTTTTTTCTTTCTTTTCTGATTTTTTTTTCATTTTTCTCTTTTTTTTTCACATTCTGTTTTTTTTTTTAAGAAATTCTAAAACATAACTAAAGTACTTACAACCAACTTAAACCCAACAACTTTAAACACATAAGCCACAAGGACCATTTATTTTCACAAACTAAACAAAGTCAATGACATTAAACAAAAATGCATTTGCGCCAATTATTAATAACATACACGTGCATGCTCAAGAACGACTAAAAAGACCATTTTCTTGCTCAAGGGTGGTAGGCAAAGGGCTTTTGGTGTATATGGCTATATTGTAGGCTAAGAAAAAAAAATAGAGTATGCATTTAGCATACTTCGTAGGCTAGAAGGGGTGAAAAGAACGGTAACGTAAAGGTGGGAAAAACGTAAAAGGAATGATGAATCGACTAAAAGAACGCCTAAATCATCTCAAAAGTTGAGACTCGCCTAGGATTTCGCCTCAAGGGAGCGTAGAAAAAAGTTCTAGTGTTCGAAAGCTATCCTAAATTTGGCTTCGGAAATTGCTCTCAAAAACACTTATCGAAAGAAACTAAATTTTGAAAAACAGATTTTTAGAATTCAAAGTGTAACAGCTTGCAATCAAAGTTTATAAATACAGTGATGGTTAATCTCAAGTTAGAATTCTCGTTCACTAGTCTTGTTATTCGAGGTTCTCACATGTGTTCAACTAAATTACAAAAGCAAATTACTCCTCTCTAGAATTCCTAAAAGCTCCAAATCATGTTCAAGGACACAATAAACCCATTGAGTAAATCCCAAAATCAGCACATAGCATCAACAAACTCAAAACTTTACTCAAAATTTCAAGGGGTAAGTGTCTTAACCTCTAACTCAGCCAAACAAATAAGCAAAATAAGTCATTTGGTAGCAGCTCAAAACATCCATATAAAGCTCAGAATATCAATATTCATGCTGCCAAACAAAAGAACAGAAGACAATCACAGCAACATGGTAAAAATCAGCAGTAACTTACTCCACAACACAGAAACTCAGCAAATATACACAGCAATAACTATACACCTCCCCACACTTACGCCACACATTGTCCTCAATGTAGACTCAAGGCATCAGATGTAAAAGAAAAAGTTAAGAAGATTGCCCTGTTGTGGAGTATTTTCTACCAAACCTCAATGCGAAGTGGGGTTAGAGCGGTTGTCTCCAAGCCGTTCCAACAAAGTTTGCAGCAAAATCACTGTTTCTCTGCAACATGGCTTGCATCACTTATTGTTGCTGCTCTAAAGGTTGCAATCTGGTTTCGATGCTTGGTGGTATCATTGCTGAAGTTGGAGGGGCAACAACAGCAGCCTCGTTGTCAGAGTTCAAAATCTGCTGCTTAGCTAATGGACCTGCAGGTACAAAAGACACAACACCGCATTCCTCATGGCATAGTAAAAACATGGAATCCAAACAATCCAAATCAAGAGGGGGCATACGACAAGCACAATGCAAATCATTTTGAAGTGTGATGAGCTGCTCATGCAGTGCTAGTTTAGTCACAATGAATCCTAAGGACATATTTCTACGATGGCTAATGTTCCTCCGAAATTCATCGGCTAACCAATATCCTAGGTTCACTCTTTTGTTCACCACCATGCACCATAAAAAGAAAAGTTCAGCTTTACTAAGCACAGGAACATTATTATTGCGACCTGAGAAAGAATAGGCTAGGAACCTATGTATGTAGCGCAAAGCAGCACTTGTAACCAAGTTGGCTTTAGACTTGCTAGGAGCAAACTGCACATTTTGGAGTCCGGTATGTGATTTATAAGCAGTCAATTGATCAAAATCAGTTGTTGGAAAATCACAATATGCATGGACATACTCAGGACTCACAACATTCTCTCTAGTGACAAAACCTAAAGCAACATTGAGATCATCAATAGAATAATGAAACATGCGACCCATAAGCCGAAAATGAATTGTTGGAGTTGAAATGTTGAAAATTTTCTTTTTATGCTCAAAATTAAAAGTGGAATAAAATTCCCTAGTCAACTCAGTGTAGGATGGATAATTCATAGAAAAGTATGTTTGCCATCCTATGTTAGCAATCAAATCCTCAAATTCATCAAACAAGTGTAAATCTCGCAAAGTTTCAACATGGACAGATTTAGCACTTAGTATTGAACAAGTTTGGTAAAAGGCATACCTCTTTTTGTGTTCACGGTGTCCAAAAGTCAAGTGACCATGCAAAGCCTCTGTAGCAGGCGAATATGAACTCTTTCCTTGACCAAACCTTGCTCGTCTCCTCTTTTTAGGGGCTGGTTCTGCCACTTCTTGTTCTTCCTCAGGTATGTCTCCAAAAACCTCTTCTGGAAGGCTATTCTGGGGGCTGGATGGTTGTTGCTCATGTTCAGAATGCACTTGAGCTGGTTCCTCATCATTTGCTTCATCAAAAATCTCCTCTAGAAGGCTGTCTGGTGACCCTTCGGGCTGCTCCTCATCAACAGAATGGGAGCTCTCAGTTTGTGGCTGTTCATGAACAGAGTGCATAGGGACTGAATTTTCTTCATTATCCTGAACAAATTCAGCTGTAGAAACTGCTTCTATATGCTGATTTTGAACATCTGTAGGAGCATGAGCAGAATCATCTTTCTGTACATACGTAGCTGATGACCGAATAATGCTGGATGAACCTCTGTATGGCTTCCTCTTTTTCAACTGAATGTAATCACGCAACAGTATGGACATCTCTTCTAGGGAAAGGCAGGTTCCTTGAATATCGGGTAAAGAAATTTGTGATGATGTAGGTGTGGATGGTTCAGGTTGCGGTAGTGGGGAAGTAGGAGCTGGTTCGGAAAGTGGTGGGGGTGTAGCGGTCTGTTTGCGCTGTCCTTTGGTGTTTTTGGGTTGTTTTGATTGCTTATAAGCAAGCTTCATAGGTGGTGGATTAGGAGTAATTTTTGTTCGAGCCATATGGCAGAATTACTGAAGTGATTACCTGCAAGAGTTAAGTGCAAAATGCAACCAAAACAAACAATGAACAAGCACAAACAGGTGCAACGATAAGTAAGCTCCACGTTCAGCAAAAACTCGCAGTGGAACCAATATGAATTTCAAGGTACAGCAGCGACTGAAACGCAGGAAGAGGGAGGTCTGGAATTTTTTTTCTTCTTTTTTTTTATTCGGTTCAGCAGTGCTGTTGATTTGAGCAAAAGGGAGTGTCGCGATTTCTGGTTTGCAGTTTCTGGGTTGCAATTTCTGGTTTGCAATTTCTGGTTTGCAGTTTCTGGTTTGCAGTTTCTGGGTTACTTCGATTTCTGGTGGTGATTTCTGGGTTGCTTCGATTTCTGGTGGTGGGTGGCTGCCGAAAGTGAGGGATTTAGATGCTGGAGTTTCGGTTGAAAGGGAGAAGGGGCTGCTGGATTTTCGAAATTGGTGAGGCTGCTGGGTTTTTCGGATAGAGAGAGAGACAGAGAGATAGATAGAAGCTGGGTTTTCGATTGAGGGGCTGCTGGATTGTGGCTGGTCGTGGTCTTGAGAGAAAAGGGATGAGCAATGGGCAGCGGCGAAGAGGGAACCGTGAACCCTAGGTGGAGAGCTATCTTGACTTGAGAGAGAGTGAGGTGGGTGGGGTTATTTAGCTATTACTGAGCTGCAAAATAAAAAAAAATATTAGGAGAGTAAGTTAAAAGAGAACAAAGCTGATGGTTAAAAAAATAAAGAAATAAAATAAAACTTCCTACTTCTTTGAAGCATTGTAAACACGTGAGTAAGAAGTTTACTGTCAGTAACATAAAACCACCATTAAAGACCAACTTTTGACCCCCCACCTTACTCAAAATTTTCAGAACTCTACTAGGAAGAAGATGACACTGTTTTTTTTTTATAAAAATAAAAACAAAGAACAGAAAATTGGTTGACTTGGGTTGCCTCCCAAGTAACGCTCTTGTTTAACGTCTGAGGCTCGACATTCTCAAAACTTATAAGTCAATTCCTTGGGGTCTTTCAACTCCATATCTTCTGCCCCAGCAGTCTCAAGTCCTTCATAGAATGGTTTTAATCGGTGCCCATTGACTTTAAAAATTTTGTTGGTTTCAAGACTATGAATCTCCACTGCACCATGAGCAAAAACATTAGTGACTACAAAAGGTCCGATCCATCTGGACCTCAATTTACCAGGAAATAGTTTTAATTTAGAATTAAAAAGCAGAACTTTTTGACCAATTTTGAATGTTTTCCTCGAGACCATTCTGTCATGAAAAGCTTTTGTTTTCTCCTTGTAAATTCTTGAGCTCTCGTAAGCTTCATTTCTTATTTCCTCCAATTCTTGCAATTGCAATCTTCTTTGTTCTCCAGCCGCTTCCATCCTCATATTACACTTCTTAATTGCCTAGTAAGCTTTATGTTCGACTTCTACCGGTAGATGGCATGGCTTGCCGTATACCAACCGATATGGCGACATACCAATTGGAGTCTTGTATGCTGTTCGGTAGGCCCATAGAGCATCTTCCAGCCTTGTACTCCAATCTTTCCTAGTAGGATTGACAGTCTTCTCTAGGATTGACTTCACTTCTCTATTCGAAATCTCAGCTTGGCCATTTGTTTGAGGGTGGTAAGCTGTGGAAGTACGATGAGTGACTCCATATTTCTTGAAAAGATTTTCCATAACCCTATTGCAAAAGTGAGTTCCTCGATCACTAATGACTGCCCTTGGGATCCCAAACCTTGCAAAGATATTGCTTTTCACAAACTTTACCACTATTGCAGCGTCGTCGGTCCGTGTAGCCTTAGCTTCCACCCACTTAGAAACATAGTCCACTGCTAGCAGTATGTAGGTGTTTCCGAAAGATGACGGAAACGGTCCCATGAAATCAATGCCCCATACGTCGAATATCTCGCACACCAGGATAGAGGTCAAGGGCATTTGATCCTTACGGCCTAGGCTGCCTGTCCTTTGGCAATTTGCACAAGACTTGCAAAACAAGTAAGCATCTCTAAACAAAGTCGGCCAAATTAGGCCACATTCCAGTACCTTGCGAGCTGTCCTCTTGGGACCAAAATGTCCTCCACATGCTTCCGAATGGCAGAATCGCAGTATTGATGAACTTTCCACTTCCGACACACATCTCCTAATAATCTGATCTGAGCAAAACTTCCATAAGTAAGGATCATCCCATGCATAATATTTGGCCTCTCTCTTGATCTTTTCCTTCCCACTACGGGTCAGATCCTCCGGTAATGTACCTGCAACCAAATAATTCACAATATCAGCATACCATGGGGTAATTCTTTGTAATCCTAAGAGTTGCTCATCTGGAAAGTCATCATCTAAAGGCATCGATTTTTCATTCAACAGCAGCCTACTGAGGTGGTCAGCTACTAAGTTCTCGGATCCCTTCTTATCTCTTATCTCCATATTAAACTCTTGAAGCAAAAGAATCCAACGGATTAATCGAGGCTTTGACTCCTTCTTCTTAAGCAGGTACTTTAAGGCTGCATGATCGGAGAAAACAATCACTTTAGTTCCCAACAAGTATGATCTGAATTTTTCCAAAGCAAACACTATCGCCAAAAGCTCTTTCTCCGTGGTGGAGTAGTTGCATTGAGCATTGTCTAGTGTCCTCGAGGCATAATAAATGACGTGAGGATTCTTGTCAATCCGCTGCCCAAGAACAGCTCCTACAGCATAGCTGCTTGCATCACACATGATCTCAAAAGGATGATCCCAATTTGGTGGTTGTACTATAGGTGCAGAAATTAGCTCTTCCTTTAGCCTATCAAAAGCTTCCTTGCACTCATCATCAAACTTAAAAGGTACATCTTTTTGCAAAAGCTTGCAAAGTTGTTGGGCAATCTTTGAGAAATCCTTAATAAATCGCCTGTAAAAACTTGCATGACCAAGAAAAGAGCGAATCTCCCGCACACTAGTAGGATTAGGTAAGGATTTAATCACATCAATTTTTGCTTTATCAACCTCAATACCTTTAGATGAGACAATATGACCTAGAATCAAACCTTGATCCACCATAAAGTGACATTTCTCATAATTTAGGACAAGGTTTGATTCTATACACCTTTCTAGCACTTTTGTAAGGTTAGCTAAGCATCATCAAAAGTATTACCATGAACGGTAAAATCATCCATAAATACCTCAATGATATTCTCCACATAGTCTGAAAATATACTAACCATACATCTCTGGAAGGTGGCTGGAGCGTTGCAAAGCCCGAATGGCATTCGCCTATATGCGAAAGTACCAAAAGGGCATGTGAAAGTCGTCTTCTCTTGATCTTCGGGTGCCACCGGAATCTGGAAAAAACCTGAAAAACCATCTAAACAACAATAGTGAGAACGACCTGCCAATCTTTCTAACATTTGGTCAATAAAAGGAAGTGGAAAGTGGTCTTTTCTAGTGGCTGCATTTAGCTTCCTATAGCCTATACAAACTCTCCACCCATTTTGAACCCTTGTTGGCACTAACTCTCCTTGATCATTCTCAACAACAGTGATCCCCGTCTTCTTGGGTACTACTTGCACTGGACTCACCCACTTACTATCGGAAATCGGGTAAATGATACCCGCATCTAACAACTTCAAAATCTCTTTCTTCACAACCTCCATCATGGGTGGATTTAAGCGTCTCTGAGCTTCTCTACTAGGTTTGCTACCCTCCTCTAATAAAATCTTGTGCATACAAGTGGACGGACTCAAACCTTTAATGTCAGCTATCGTCCACCCAATAGCCTCCTTGTACTTCCTAATTTGCTGAATTGTCCTTTCTTCTTCATCTTTGCTAAGCTTGTTGGAGATAATTATGGGCAATGTATCTCCATCTCCCAAATATGCATACTTTAAATGACCGGGCAGCGGCTTCAATTCCAGCTTGGGGCCCTGCAAAACAGAAGGTAAGATCTTTTCATGAGTACTAGACAATTTAGCTCGGCTAGGGCGAGCATGTAGCAGCTGGTCCGCATCCATTCTTTCTGAAATTTCCTGCACAGTCTCATTAATTAGAAAATTTTCCTTATGTTCCTTAATGCTTACCGAATTTATATTCCTGCAAAGCACTAAATTGAGATTATCAGTAGCATCCCATTCAAACATCTCTTGAGCAAGAGAATCAATGACATCAATACCACACACACTAGACACATCACAAGGATATTTCATAGCCTCATAAACATTAAACTTAACTACCTCACCGTCAAACTCCATCGTCAATGTTCCTTCATAAGCATCAATTTTTGTTCTTGCGGTGCGAAGAAAGGGTCTCCCAAGTAATAAATCAGCAGAAGTAGAGGATTTGTCATCCTCCATATCAAGCACATAAAAGTCAGCGGGAAAAATTAACTCACCTACCTGCACCAAAACATCCTCAAACAACCCCACCGGGTACACTATAGACCTGTCCGCCAATTGAATTATAATGCGTGTCTCCTTCAAGGAACAACCCTTGAAGGTTGAATAAATAGATAATGGCATGACATTTATAGATACACCTAAATCACACATAGCTCTCTTAATCCCTATGTTGCCAATTTTACAAGGAATAACAAACATACCTCGATCCTTACATTTTTGTGGAAGCTTCCTTTGTATCATGGCTGAGCAATTTTTCATCATCAATACTTTCTCCACACTATCTTGCTTCCTCTTGTTAGTACAAAGTTCCTTAAGAAACTTTGCATAACGAGGTATTTGCTTTATGGCGTCAAGTAAAGGAATATTTACCTCTACCTTACGGAAGGTCTCCAAGATGTCTCTTTCTTCCTTCTCTCTTCTTGATTTCGCCAATCGCTCAGGAAAAGGGGGCTGGATTACAAAGGGTTGGGGCTGCTGTACCTCAGCTTGCTTTGGGGCTTCTTTTTCTTGAATTTCCACCTCTTTTTCAACTTCATTCATTGTTCCACTACTGTCCTTCTTTGGAGCTGCTGAATTTAGCTCCTTTCCGCTTCGCAAAGTAATGGCACTTGCATTTTCCTTAGGATTAACAACTGTTTGGGAGGGTAACTTCCCTTGTGTCTCCAATCTGCTCAACGAAGAGGCTAGTTGGCTGATTTGATTTTCCATATTCTGCATATTTTTCTTTGTTTCTTGCTAAAATTCTTGTTGGGAAGTGGCAAGTGACCTAACTATTTCTTCCAATGGTATTTTTGAAGATGAAACGTGTTGTTGAGGCGGTTGAGCTTGTGGGAACCCTCTGTATTGTTGGAAATTCTGGTTTTTGGGTCCATAGCTGAAATTGGGATGATTTCTCCAAGAATCATTGTAGGTATTACCCATCGGTCTCTAGGGTTGTCCGGAATAACCTCCCATAGCATTCACTTACTCTTGATCATCTTGCCATGACAAACACACCTCAGTCGGATGGTCGTAAGCCATACATACTTGACAAGGGGCTGTTCTCTTTCCTTGACCTGCAGCCATAGATTTAACCAAAGAAGTTAGTTCATTTATTTTAGACTCAAGTGAAATATCACTTACCTGATATATCTTTCTTGAAGGCTCTTCAATTTGGCTAAATTGTTGTGAGTTGGCTGCCATGGTTGATATAATCTCTCTTGCTTCGGCTGGGGTTTTATTAGCAAGTGCCCCTCCACTAGCCGCATCAACCATTTTTCTCTCCATGTCTAGCATCCCTTCATAGAAATATTGGAGTAGGGATTGCTCGGACATCCCATGTTGTGGGCATGCTGCGCATAGCTTTTTGAACCTCTCCCAATAGTCATAAAGACTCTCTCTAACATTTTGTTTGATTCCACAAATCTGTCTACGAATGACTGCTGCCCTAGAAGCAGGAAAGTACTTGTCTAGGAAGGCTCGAGCCATAGCTTGCCATGTGGTGATGGAACCGGGAGGCAAATTAAGCAACCATTCTTTAGCGGCATCCTTCAAAGTGAATGGGAATGCTCTCAACTTCACATGCTCTTCCGCTACACCATGCGGTTTCATGCTTGAGCACACACCATGGAATTCTTTCAAGTGGTGGTGTGGGTTTTCATTTTTCATCCCATGGAAGGTAGGAAGCTGGTGGATTAAGCCGGACTTCAACTCAAACGGCACCTCCAAATTCGGGTAAGTTATGCACAAAGGCTGCTGCTCCACAGGGGCTGCTTGCAGCTCTCTAATAGTCCGATTATCAGCCATCTGTTCCTCTCTTTCAGATTCTGTTGAGGTTTCTTCTAATTCAGGATCAAATTCAGTTGAAGGTTCAACTAAATCAGTAATTATAATTTCTGGATCAGCTGTAGAAGCAGTTGCAGCCCTTTTTCGTAGCCTGGTTTCCTTCGTCAATGTACGGGCTGTCTTTTCTATCTCAGGATCAAATTCCAATTGCAAATTTTCAGATCTGGTCATTCAAAGAGGCAATAACAGTAATGTAAACTAGTCCCCGGCAACGGCGCCAAAATTTGATGGGTGTCGAATCCACCAAAAATAATAAACCTGCTCTTCCTGCAAAAGAAAACTTGTAAATAGGGTGAGAAGGGTCGAACCCTGGGGACTAGCCTTGCCCAAGGCTAACCAAAACCTGACCTGCTGTAATTTAAGAAAAATAAAATAAAACTAGGGGAATTATATTTATGAAAAATAAAACGAAGTTAAGTTTAATAAGTGATCAAGAACGAAATTAGGACAGCAAAAATAATTAAAAACTTGAAACAATGGAAGACAAACTCAGTCAAAGGTAATTCGCGGTATGAAATTCATTTGGATTGATCATCGATTTCAAGATAGCTTTTCAACTCATTATTGTAGACAAGTTATAGTAAAAAAGGAACGTCCTCCCAACCAATTCTATCTTAGTATTAGATTATTAAGGTACGACCTAATAATAATCCCTAATTAACTAGCAACCCTAAGTACGACAAAGGATTTAGCTGTTAACAGCGTTAAAAATTAATAGAACCCTGCCCTGACCAACAAAAAATACGAGAATCCATTTAGATTAGATTATGTTTTCCCACAATATAACCCTAAGGCTTTGACGCAATTGAATTATATTGACTACCACTTTTATCAACTCGGGTTAACAATTACGGATTAAACCTAATTGATTGGTTGCGCAGAAACCTATTAGATGAATAACGGGCCCTGTTAAAACAAATAATAGATATCCACTATGGATGATTCTCACCCCAATAATCAAAGAGAAAACACAAATACAATATGAATCAAAAAGCAAAGATAAAGCACATTAAATCTCACAATCCATTAGAAAATCAACGTTGAATTAACCTTCGACTGAAAGAAAGAATTTAGCCACACATGGCTATGGAAGAAAACATTGTAAAATCTGTCAAAGAAAGCTAAAATTCGTATCTCTTCTTACCTCCTCCCAAAAGTGTCTATTCAAAAACCTAATTTTAACTTATATACTCCTAAAAGTGGGGCCAAAACATAATACAATAAAAGGGGCCCACTAAACAGTGTTTAATATCATTCCTCTGCTCTAAAACACGCTGGAAACAGTCCTAATAAGTCGCAGGTCAGCCACTAGTATAAATCAGTCCGCATCTGTTCGCTTGTTGCTTAGTCTTGCCCAAGGCTAAGGACTTGACAGCTTCATATTTTCCAAACAGATTCCAGCAGCTACTGCTTCCCACAAACATCTTCATATCTACTCCTTTTAGCTTCATTCTCACCATATCCAGTATATCCTAACACAAAAACAAGAATCCAAATAAAAACTCCTCTTTTAAGCACAATTAACACAAAATCAGCATATTATAATCAATAAAAACGTGTTGGATTTACATGTTATCAATGATCAATTCAAGAATTAAACTAAAATTACTCCTTCAACTAAGTCTTTTTCCATTGTTATTTTCTTAATTTAGTTTCATTGTTCTTTAGTTCATTAGTTTAATTTTTAGTTTTTAATTTATTAACTCCCCTTTTTAAATTTTATTGTTTTTATTTTGGTTTTCAAAAGAGATTTAAATAAGTAGTCAATTCTCTATGGATTCGACCCTATTCACCACTACTATAATTTAATTTGTTTAGGAATAGAACTTTAATTTTGGTGGTTTCAACATCTATTAAATTTTGGCACCATTGCAGGAGAATTGATATTAACTTGTTTTATTTCTTTTGATTACTATGAATTTTACGGCTACCAATTTGTGTCAATTTAGATATAAGAGAGAAATTTTAAATGAGGTAAATATGCCTTCTTTTAAATCAAAGATTTCTGATCTAACCACTTATGTGCAAAGAATGATTGCATGTAATAAGAAACAAGCTAGAGTCTATGAAAGTTGCGCATATATGAGATATTCTACACTTCTAAAATATGATCACCATTCTACACTTCAAAAATATGATCACCCACAATAGAGTCATGATTCATACTTTAATGTTTATAATTCAATGTGGGGAGATCATCTAAGCTTAAGCTATGAAGCAAATCCACCATATTATCAACAATTTCAGTCAAGGGTACCTCATCAACAACATCCACCAACACCCACACCATGTTTATCTCTTGACGAAATATTTGGATTATTTATGACTAACACTAAACAATTTCAACAAAAGATAAGAGCATGCATTCAAAATTTGAAGAATCAAATTAGCCAATTAGCATCATCTATATACAAGTTAGAGTCTCAAGAAGAAATTTTCCCCTTAAAGGATGGTGAATTCAAAGCAAAATACAAGTGTAACAACCTTAAGGTATGGAAAAGAGCTACTGGACAATATGCAGAAGCAGACCCCTGGGCAGGGCTTGAAAAAAACTGCAAAATCTGAAATTTTAGTCCAACAAGATGAACGACCTACTACTTTCAGTAATGACCAGCCTAAATAAGTGGTGATATCTCCTCCCTTTCCACAAAAATTAGCCAAATCTAAGAAGGAAAAGAAGGAGGAAGAAATTTTAGAAATTGTTTGCAAAGTTGAGGTATCAAAATGGAAAATAACAGATTCTAGTATAGCAACCAAGAAGAATCTTTTGCGCCAATGCCGAAGAGATTAATTTGGGATGTGTAGACCCTTAATTTTTTACTCAGTCCAGTCCATTTTTTTTATATAGTTCAAAATAATTTTTGTGGTATTTTAATTAAATAATATTTATTTTAGTATTTATTATTTATAATTTTTAATAAAAATAAAAATGGTGAAGTTAATAAAGAAAATAATAATAATAAAATAAATAAACAAAAATAAAAAAATAATAAACAAAAATAAACAAAAATAAAAAATAATAAAAATAAATAAATAAAAATAAAAATCGGCGACGGAAATGGCCTTGGGCCATTTCGCCGCAGGAAATTCCTACGGCGAATTGGCTGGCCGCCCAGTCAATTTTGTAAGTTTCTTCGCCAGCTCTCTCAATTCTTGGCCAACGCTCGCAGTTTTCGCCAGCGAAATTTTTTCAAAGCAATTTTTTCCGAAATCAAATTCTATTTGGTTTTGGTTTCTTTTCCTAATAAATTTTAGTTTCCTTAAACAATTAGAATTAGGTTTATGATTTTTCCTATAAATAACACTTTAAAAATCAAAATTAAGGATAAAAAAAAATTAGTGTGATCGAAAATTAGACTTTTGAACTTGGATTGGATCGAAGTAAAGAAAAGGTAGAAAACCCTAGCAAGAACATTACCAACAAGCATGCAATCAACAATTCATCAAAGGCAGCAATCTTGCCTTTGTCTTTGGTCATCCAGAAAGCAATTTTTTGGTGGAATCAACGAACGGAGATTTGAATCTCTATTTTCTTTATTTATTTCTTTACAGTAGCTTCATCATTCAAATTGGATTAATTATTTCATCAAACAATTTGATCAAGAACTTCAAAATAAATCGTTTCTTCTGTTTTCAAAAACTTTAAAACCCTAACCTAATCTCTATTCCAAAAATTCAGTAGCCTTATTTTTTTTAAACATCAAAAGCTTTAACCCTAATTAATCATTCTTTCTAAAATCACACAGCAAGCATTATTTTTTTAAAAAATAATAATAGTTTCTTCCAATTTTAAAACCATATTTTCTAAATCTTAAACCCTAAAATCTTAATTTTGAACACCAAAACCTACAACCCTAAAAGCCAGTTTTTAAAATCTTCTGGGTGGGCCCCAGACCCAGCAAGGGGTGCTGCCCCCTTGACCCCTGCCCGCTAACCGGCTATGGGACCGCCGTATGGGCTCGGATCAATATTTATTTGTGTATTATAAGTTTTTATGTTTAACTTCCTTTGTTATGATTATTCTAGCTTTATTCAAAAAACAAACCTAAACCCTAATTTATTCAAACCATAAATCATAATTCTGTTTTCAAATCTTCACAGTAGCTTTTTATAATTTTATTCACTAGGATATTTTAATTTTTCAATAACTCCATTAAAAGACTGTCTATGTTTGTTTCATCTAAAAGTACCTAAGTAGTTATTATAGTCAATATTAAAATCATACTTAACTTTGATCACGGTAAAACATCAAATCCTAAATCATAACCTGCAAAATTAAGGTTTCAAACCATAAAATCCTAATTCATGAAGTTTGCTTAAAACCCTAACTAAACCTACCTTTTTTTTAAGTCACAGTAACATTATTTTCATAAAACATCCAAAATCTTAAATCTTTTAAACATCCAGTAGCTATGCTATTACTTTAAAATATTTCTTAAAACCCTAGTTATTGAGCATAAAACTCTAGAAATCCTAATTAATGTATGGATCCCTAAAATTAATATATTTATTGTTTTATTTACATTGGATGAATGTTTATTATATATTTTGATTGATGTTTAATATCTTTGATGAATGATTTATTTATGATGAACGGTTATTTACTTTTATCGATTTATTTTGATTTTCAAATATTGTAAGAGGTATGTTTTCACTTTGTGGGTACCTTATTAATTAATTTCTATGTAATTTAAATTGCTTTTATATTTTGGATCAATGTAAAGGACATGTTTCTACCTTTCGGTGGGTGTCCTATTTAGTTTAAACATGAAAAATGTAAGGACATGTTTCCATCCTCGGATGGGTGTCCATTTATTTGTTTTGTTTGGACATTGCTTTGATTTTTAATATAACGATGTTTTATTTCAATTTTTGCGTGTAATATGAATAATATTATTATACTTAAAAATTTTATAATACTAAGACTTGCAAAGGAGGCCGATTCCAATAAACCGGGTGTTGTGGGGGTGCTGAGCCATTTCTCACCTTTCCCACACGTACCCAACTTTCTGAACCCATTAGGGGGTTGGGGATTCCTTAGGAATCGAGTCTTCCACCCCTTTCTTTTTTTTCGGCTCGTCCTGATGGCGACTCCATTTTCTCTGGACCTAGGTCCGTGTTCTCTAAGGCTCCGAGCCTAAACAGTGCCGAAGTCGCAAGAACCATTCCACTGGGAGTGGGGGCGAAAATTCTGCTCACAGGATGTTTACTAGAGAACAAGAGCGATATCTAGCCAAATACTTTATATAGAGGCGCTTGTTGGAAGGCAACCTAACCTTTTAAAAATTTTCTTTTTAGTATTTTTTTATTTTTTTCTCTTTTTTTTTATTTTTATTTTATCTTCTTCTTTCTTCAAAAATTCCTACAAATCTCTCTTTTTCAGGTCAATGAGGCACTACAATGTAGAAAAAAATTGCCACCACTTTCACTCTCCATTTTCACCCACAACTGAAAATCTTGAGGAAAATAATCGAACACCCATATCCACCATATTGATCAAGAAAAAAAATCAGGGGAGTCCTCTATTCTTATCTAATTTATGTTTTGTTTGATTACATTAAGGACAATGCAATACTTAAGTGCGGGTATACATATTTCAGTGAGAGTTGCTGCAATTTTAATGAATGTTGACAAATTTTTGGAAAATTTTCAATTTTGTGAAATCTTGCACATATTATTGATGATAGTTGAGATTTGTTGGAATTTGATGAGTTTTTGAAATTCTTAGAAATTTTTGGGTGTAGATTTTTGTTGATACTTTGGGAAACCAATTATTAAATGATGATATTGATTAAAATTTTTTATGAAAGTTTGATGATTTTGCTGCTACTATGTTGCTAGACATTTTTTAAACTTCTTAAATATTGTTATTGCCTTGTTTGTGTTTTATGATTTTTGACCCCCCCCCCCCCCCTCATATTTTGTCTTTCAAAAATTTTAAAATGTGATATTTTATGAATCAAATTATTGTGGCAGCCTCTGACCAATTAATCTAGTTTGATTTTTATTATTTCACTCATTTTAGCAATCACAATTGACATGTTTATTATTTATATAAAATATTTGAAGGTTTTTACCCCATGATGTTTTCAAACTTAATCAATTTAATTGACTGAAAGCACATTAGTAGGATTATCTTGGTTTAATTTTTAAAATAAGTGTGAAGTGTATGAACCAAACAAATAAATAAGAGCCCAAAAAAAGTTTGAAAATGAACATCTTACTCCGCTAGTCTAAAGATTATGAGTAGAGCTAGTAGCCACTTGAAAGTTGTGGCCAATTGAATAAACGGGTACTAGTATCACAAATGTTTGCCCTTACATCAAAAGGTTGGTGACATTTCAAGTTAGCAATTAAAAGTACTCAAAAGTAAATAAAAAGTTGGTTCTTAATTTTAAATCTTTTTGTAATTAAACCTTGATAGGTTAAGTGAGTCTCCTATGCGTAATTGATTTTTCAGTTGGTAATTAATTTATCATCAAAGTTGGGTAAGGATCTTGGTATATTATATTTATAATATATGTCAGTTTGATTGCTAAATTTGTGAAATGTTGAAAATCTTCTTCTATGAGTCCTTAGTTATTGGGCTGTCATTCTTTTTGAGTTATTTAAATATTATAGATTGAGTTAATTGATAAATATGAGGAATAGAGGTCTTGAATTGTGAAATGCTTAAGGGCAAACATGATTTAAGTGTGGGAGAATTTGATAACAATTAGAATCTATACATATTTAAAGTATTATTTAGGCTCGCTATTAAATCTTTCTACTGATTTTTTTTTATTATTTTTACAGGAAAAATGGTTTAAGGAAGGGCTAAAATCAAATGTGAAAAATTGGGCTTAAAGCTGGAATTTTGCAATAATGTGCAGACCGGAGCCTTGGGCACGACCCTTGGGCAAGGTTGGTGATAGACCTGACCTAATAGATTTTCGTTCCTGCATCTTTACAATATATCAAAAATTTTTTTTATTAAAGTATGAACAACTAATTTATTACTTAGTTGAAGGTTAATCAAAGTAGATATTCAAGAATTGTGAGATCTAAACAATTTATCTTTTCTCTTCTTTACTATTCAGTATTTATATTGTAACACCCTTACATTCTATATACTTAATACATATACTTTATATGCATAAAATACACATATAGAATATAAAAGTGCCATAATAAATATCGTATTTAAATTTTTATTTTAATTAACATAGATAATTACTAATAAATGATATATATATATATATATATTTAGGTAGTAAATTGTTAAAATACAAATTTATAAAGAAAATCTTTGAGAAAAATTTTACCAGAGTTTTATATGAAATTTTAATATTTTCAAAATAACAAATACACAACCTGCATAGAAAATTGCACTCCCAAACACGTTACATTTCTATTACTCCGTCATCTCTCTAAATATATTCAAAAATTCTTAACAGTGCCACTGTAAGTTGTAAATTCATATTTAAAGTAATAATACTTATTAAAATATTCACATATACACAATAATCTTTTACAAAACATATCTAATATATATATATAATATTTTTACTATATAAAATACACATTACATAGTACATAAATAATATATGTATGCATCACTCTCTAAATTAGTCTCGTAGCACCCACAACTTCAAATCTCAATCACACGCAGATTCACCCTGGTTTGTACTTCTAATACTTGTGTGATTCACGCAATCGCGCTAAACCTTACAACTTAGTGGTGCATACTATAACCATATAATAATTTAAATAACACACATGCATACTTTTTAACTCATATTTTATGATCATGTTTGCAATACATACACTATTATTTTTGCATTTCCTTTACCTTATAATTCATATACACTTAAATATTCATCATAAATTACTTATTATCCGTCCCCTAATTCTTCAAACATATATATATATATATATATATATGAGTCACACAACATCATCATCACAAAATTCATATACAAAGATATCACAACCACACGCGCATATATTCATCAACTCAATATTTCGTTGCCACATTATCAACATAGCATATTGCTCAACTAATCTCATTTAATTCATCACATCATTTCATTGCAATACTAGCAAAACTTTACAAGACATGATATCACATCATACGTTGGGTCCAACTACTCCCTACACAATAATCAAGTTTCAGAATAATTGATTTGGTCTATTATGATACCCAGTGTCTAGCCTGTAGACAAAAATCATTTCAGTTTTCTCGACATAGCTCTGCTCGAATCCTCAATCATATGACCTAGCTCTACTCAAATTATGGCCTAACTCTGCTCAGGCTCATCATTATATAATCTCTAATATCAAAATTTTGAAACAAGTTATTATGGATAACACACACATTACATGATTATTCATCTCATCAAATCATATTTCCATAATCTCATTTTCAATATCAAGACTTAGCTCTACTCAAGTCTTGATATAGCTCATTTCTCATTATTTAGCATATTTTTCATCTCATATTCCTTCTCAGCAGTTTGCATATGTATCATGATCATATCATTCCATGATCACCATCATATATCTCATTTAACCATCACAGATTTTATATATAATAGGTACCACAACATTACATTCAAATATTAATTTCACATCTCAACATATCACAATTTATCACATTTTCATCATTCTCCATCACACATTATTAACATATCACAACTTGCACATATTATTTATCTCATCATTTTCATTCTTATCATGTTTCTATATCTTTATCAATTTTTACACATTTCCAAATTCCACATACTATTTGTATATTTTTCACATATTTCATATTTCATATATTTCTTATTCACATTTTTTTTCATTGTTAGCTATTTTCCACATATCCATTTACATTATCTATCATATTACTCATTTTCCATAATTCTTAATTATTTTTCCAAGTTTCCTATTCATATAAAATATGTTACTTAACCGCATTCACGATATAGCCAATTTCCTCATTTTATTCCATTTTTCACATTTTCGTATTTATTTCCCCATTTTTCCATTATATTTAGCATAATATACACTTTTCACATCTTATGTACATCACAATTGCATTAGCCATAATACAATGGCTTAATATTTCATATTCCATGTTTTTAACTCACCTTTAAATGGTACAATACCATATATATATTAAAATAAATATCAAAGTGACATAACACATTCACAAAATCACAACGTGCCATGCCAACTCAAATGCAATTCAAGCATAATTTATTAAAGTATATACTAACCTTGGAAATACTAACTCCAAGCCCAATGCACTCTTCCAAAACTAACTTCACCAATTGCCCTTCTTCACTTTGATTTTATAAATCCACTTTGCTCAATGTTAAATCACATTTTAAATAGAAATATACCATTATCATCACATTCCAGGTCATTTAAATCAATCAAATACTAATTATACTCATTCTTTCGAAATTCCACTAAAATCCTATTTCAACACTACTACTTCTTTCAAACTACTATTCTACTTATCTATTTCCATTATTCAACTATAAATTCATTATTGGTATATCAAAACAACACTAAAATAATTCATTTTCACAATTATTAAATCCTTTTTCAAAAATCCTAATTACACATAATATATCCATAAACCTTAACTTCATCTAACCTTACCCATATTCAATTTTCAACTATAAAATCATCATATATACACTAGAACAACATTAAATCATCTCAATTCAATAATTAAAACTACCCATACCAAAATCTCAATTTTCACATAGTCATCCCATGACCCTAAATTCACAATTCATGCTCATCTCAACTTAATCCACAAATCATCACATATCTATCATTTAACTTTATTACCATCTATTTTAGCAATTTAAAAAACTTTCTCTCTCTAGACTACATCTTACATAACCATAAAATTAGAGAAAATAATGCTTTAAAAGAAAGAAACTTACTTGATTTCCTTAATAAATCTTCAAAACCTCTTTAAGTTCTCTTGAATTTCTTGTAATATTTGATGTTTAGAAGAACCTTGCACTCTTCTTACTCTCTCTCCAAAATCACGTTGAAGAAAGAAGAAGAACAAAAAATGAAGTCTTCCTTTCCAATTTTAAATCGTTATCCTTAATATAAATAAATAAATTGGTTAATTAATTCCACCAATTATTTTTCTTCATTCTTTGACTTTTCTTCTTCTCTTATTATTATTATTATTATTATTATTATTATTATTATTATTATTATTATTATTATTATTATTATTATTATTATTATTATTATTATTAATTTTTCCTACATCAAATTATATGTCACATATATATAATGTATATTTTATGTATATTTATGTCTTATATATGTTACTTATATTTTACATATACCATTATGTATATATTTATGTAATGTATATGCTATGTATATGTAATGTATATTTAATAAATATAAATATCCATATGCACAAATAATATGTATCATATATACACATCAAATATACCTTATATGTATATTAAATATATCAAGTATGTGATGTATATATATCCAACATATGCAATTAATATACAATATGTATATGTTATGTATACACTAGGTATAATTGATATATATAACTTTTATACCTCTAAATACTTATTTAATTTATCTGAAATTACGGATATGATATAGATAAATCTCTATGGTTTAATTCAATTGTTGTTTGCTAATTAATCAAAAGGATCTATTGCTTGATTAATTAAATAACATATAGCTATTCAAAATTCTTGAATCCGTAATTGTTCTTGATATTTTGATTTAAGTAATGATTAGGCCTAACCTAAGAGATTATATAATCTAATTAAATAAATCTCAAAATTAGGTTTATTGGTTAGAATCAGGTCATTCTAATTCTTAAGACTGTCAATAATTAAATTCTAAGGAAGTTCCTATAGGATAGGTTATTGGCAAGAGTTAATTAGAGAACGTTTCATAATTAATTTAAAACCTAAAGAAAGATTGGCATTGAGAGTTTGTCCAATATTATAACTGGTTTATTGAATAATTAAAAGAGTATCTTTGAATCTATGATCAATTCGAAAATTGAACTAATATTATTCCTTCAACTAAGACTTATCACATTGAATTTTTCTTAATTATTAACTTGTCTTTAATTTAATTAGTTAAAATTATTTACTGAAATTTAATTTTAAATTTTCACTTCTTTCAAAATCCCCCTTTTATTTTTCTTGTTTTAATTAATTTTTTTGGCTGTAAAAAAATAAAAGTAACAATTCATTGAGGTCCGGCACCCTATTCACCACTTTTACAATTTAATTTATTTAGAGAATAGAAAATTATTTTTGGTGGCTTCGACATCCTTATGAATTTGAGGAATGGAGGTTTTAAGTTGTAAAATGCTTGAGGGCAAACATTGTTTAAGTGTGAGAGAATTTGATAACAGTAAAATCCATACCTATTTAAAATATTATTTGGGCTTGTTATTAAATGATTATATTGATTTCTAAGTATTTTTGAAGAAAAAATTTCAAGAAGAAGGCCTAGAGTCAGATGAAGAAAAGTTGAATTAAAAGCTAAAAATTTACAAGAAATGTGCAGACACGACCCTCGGGCAGTAGCCTTGTACAAGACTAATTGCGTATCTGACCTGATAGATTTTTGATAGCTTTGACAGTTGGCACTTACCATGTTTATATCTTTGGAGATACGATTTTAGCAGGATTTTGAAAAATGAATATGACATTGTAATTCATTATTATTTAGAAATATAATTTGGGATATTATTTTGATTTTCTTTTATTATTTTGATTTTTTACTTTTTCTAGTTAGATTTAAATTAGAAAGTTTTATTTTAGACAAGGGTATATAAGCTGGTTTTTTCAACAACCCTAAGGGGGACCTTTTGAACGAATTTTAACAGACTTTTTTAGCTGCTGCAACTTTACAATTTATCAAAGTTTACTTTTCTTCAAAGTATAAGCAACTAATTTTATCTTAGTTGAAGTGTAATTAAAGTTTATATTTGCGAATTGTGAGATTTAAACAACTTCATTTTTTTATCTTATCTAATATTCAGTATTTATATAACTCTCTGTGGCTTAGTATCATTATTGTTGTGCTAATTAATCGATAGAGCCCATTGCTTAATTAGTTAAATAATATATAGCTATTCAAAATTCTTGAATCCATAATTGTTCTTGATATTTTGATTTAAGTTACAATTAGATTTATTCTAAGAGATTATATAATCTAATTAAATAGATCTAGAGTTGGGTTTATTAGTTAGAATCATGTTCTTCTAGTTTTTAAGAATGTCAATAATTAGATTTTAAGGACATTTTTATAGGATAGGTTGTTGGCAAGAATTAATTAAAGAATATTTTCTAATTAATTTAAAACCCAAGGATTGGTATTGAAAGCTTGTCGAATACTATAACTAGTTTATTGAATAATTAAGAAGAGTGATCATTGAATCTATGATCAATTCAAGAATTGAACTAAAATTACTCTTTCAACTAAGTCTTTTTCCATTGTTATTTTCTTAATTTAGTTTTATTGTTCTTTAGTTTATTAGTTTAAATTTTAGTTTTTTGATTTATATTTTTTTAATTTATAAACCCCCCTTTTTAAATTTTATTATTTTTATTTTGATTTTCAAAAGAGATTTAAATAAGTAGTCAATTTCATATGGATTCATTCCTATTCACCAATACTATAATTTAATTTATTTAGGAATAGAAATTTAATTTTGGTGGTTTCGACACTCATTAAATTTTATCAAGAGATTTGCTTACTTGTTATTAAAGATGTACCTACCAGATAACATGAGTACCATCTAAGGAAGAGCACTTGCCTCAGGATAAGTCACACATCTCTTAGTACATGGTGCTGAGTACAGCCTTAGCCCAGTCATATGTGCCGATCATAGTCAAGTCTTAAAGACTGCAAAGAATGTCGAAGTCTACAATATCCTAGAAGGAATGCCAAAAGGAGCAGCCAATAATTAGAAGAATGATAGACCTAGCAATTTGGTCAGTAGTCGGGCCAAATAGGGTAGTGAGTAAGGTCTCAACATGAGATTGCATCCAAGTATACGCAATATGCATAAACCTCCTTGGACGATGACCCCCAATCATATCATACACCTCCTCATGAGGCATAGTTCTCTAGTCAACAAAGTACTCTACACTCGTGTACCAAAATGGATCCCGATAATAGTGGTCAAATTGGATGGCATAATGGTCATCTCATTGCATGAAAAGTGGAATGTATTAATGTTGTCCCACTATTGCTCACTGAGAGCTTTCAGAAGAGGAATATTACTTGGAAGGAATGTATCCAAGCTTAAGAAATCTTAAAAACATGTCAGCTCAATCAAGTGAGCCACCTCATCAGGTATGGCCAAATTTTCCAAGTTCACTCGACTCCATCTCATACTCAGGAGAGTAGTCTTTAAAGAAAATCATTGTAAGTAATGTAAATAACATTGCATAATGATTCTAATGTATTAAAACAAGTAACGTGCTTTTCGTACCAATGGGCCCCAAAATGGTATTTTTTTGTAATTTTACAGAGGTAAAAAGTACATGTCATTTTTTTTACAAGACTTTGCAAGGATCAATATAAGCATAAAAGGATATCTTTAATCATTTGAATTTGATTTCAATACGTTAAGCATGCTAATTTCGCTTTCTGTGCCAAATAGCATGACAAAGGGCATTTTTATAATTTTATAGGCACTGAAAGTGAAAAATGTTATACCTTAAGGCTCCAAACATCCTAAATATAGGGCAAGGACCAAAATTCAAGAATTTAAAGAAACTTAGGGAAAAATAATTTCCTAAAATTATAGGGTCAAAATGCAATTATGAAAAGATTTAGGGCAAAATTATAAATAATAAAAGTTGGCTAGAGATTATAAATACCTCAAGTGAGCCAATAACTGAAGTATGTCTCCCAAGTTCCACCAATAATGTTTCCACTCAGCTTAACATAAATAACGTGAAGAAGTGGAGGCCATCTTCAAAAGTTGAGAGGATTTGGGTTTAGAGGGAACTTAGAGAGAGAAGAAAAATTTAGCAAATAAGAAAGAATAATGGAATGAAAGTTCAAGTGGTAACCCCTTTATATAGGAGTGGGTTCTAAATGTCAAATGGATATTTTGGAACTGTTTCAGTTTAGATTCATGAACCATTTGAAGTAACTTGACTATAATCATGTCCTTTGTATTTGAGTGTAATTAGAATTATAAAAAATGACAAAAGTGACAAACAACTATAGAAGATGACTATAAAAATGATAGAGATTCAGCAGAATCACAAGTGAACTATGTCGATCAGTAAGTACCTTCTATCTTAGTCATAACATCATAAATGATCACATTTTATCCTAAGAAAACTGAATTTTAATTAATAGTTTACTTCCATCATGTCGGCCTTAGAAACCAAGACCGACATGACGAGGAAAGATGTGAACCTTTTATTTTTATCTAATATTAAAATTCAATCCGTTATAGTTCTAACATAACTTGAATAGCTCAAATCGAATGTTGAAAGAAAGAGAACGAGCCTTTGAAAATTTACTGTACGAAAATTGAACAAGAACGTACGCTATAGGGCCCTGCCACCATGAGGCAGCTAGCAGGAATAACCAAAAACCTACCACAAAACGCCTTTTTTCCACCATGATTGGCCTAAAACTACCACAATGTCTAGATTCAAATTTTTTCAAAAACTTTCAATTTTAACCTTTAAAATTTCTATCAATAGGCCCTCCCCACCTTATTTTTACTAACTCCACTCAACCAAGCAAATCTAGTTGCTAGTTGTTTCATCTTTTCTCCCTCTTTTCTTCTTTAAATTAAAATGTTTAATCTTCTTTAGTGAGAACCACTTAAAATTTGCTTTCTTAGCAAATTTGGCTGCTCGGTCTATGCTTAATGGCTGATTTTCCTTAAACAGCTGATGTGGCTTAATTTTATGTTGAATAATCAAGCTAATGTGGCTTAGTTATAGTGGCTGAAGCTAATGTGGCTTAGTTATAGTGGATGAAGCTAATGTGGCTAAGTTTAGATGTTTAAATTTTGAGCTAATGTGGCTTAGGGTGTGCCTTAACGTTTTAAAGATGTTTAAAGTTTTTTTTTATGGTGTGTATGCGTGTATGCATAAATGAAAAAACAAGTTTAATGAACACAACATAAGGTTATTATGGTTCATACTACCTAAGGGTAAGATTTATGGTCATTGTATGAATGAAAAGGTGGTTTGGTCAAAAGGGTCCTGTCACACTAGAACAACTATATATCTAACTATATATTAGATAAAGAATCTGGTGTGGATCCAATAGTATTATATATCTGTTACACATCCAAATAAATCGAGGATTCATCGCAGGTCAAATGCTTTTAGTATCCCTCAACATATCTAATGAAGGTTTCCATGTATATGCTACTCGCTAATCAAGGGCTTCCTAAAACTAAGGGTTACAATGATTAATGAAAAGAACATGTTTAGTTAAAGGGATATTTAATCTTACTTGAAAAGAGCCCATTAAAAATTTTCTTTTGAAAAATTTTATCCCTCAATGGAGTCGCCAACTGTGAAGCCTCACCCAAAATTGGTCTGGCCCACTAAGAGAGTCAAAATACTCATTTAGATTTGAACACACATAACAACGCCAGTATGATCCTTAGTTAGTTCGGTAAGCATGAGTTTAAAAATAACTTTTTTTATTTGAAAAAATAATTACTCTCCTTTATTTTCAAAGCTTGATTGAAGAGTCATCACCTTAATTTATTTAGTTTAGAAAAATTTAAGGAAAACCCCATTTTGTTTGACTCCATGAAAACTATCTAATTTTACTCAAAAGGCACTAGTCTCAAAAGGTGCTAGGTTTTCAAGTGGATTTTAAATAAAAAGAAATTCCCTTTAAATAAACTTTAACTTTTGAAAATTATATTTTCGTGTAATGAAAATTAAGACACTCAACTCAACTCAACAAAGCCTTAATCCCAAGTCACTTAGGACCGGCTATATAAATTCTTCTTTTTCACTCAGTACGATTTAGGGTTATCTATTCTGAAAGATGTAACATCATAAAATCATTTTGGACCATCTTTAACTACGTCAATTTATGCCTACCTCTGCCTCTCTTAGCTATATGACAATTAAGATAAATGACAAATATTATATATGTATGATTAGTTATAATTATGATATCCATTTAACAAGCTAAAAGAGAAATACAACTCCAAATTATTATGCACAGAGGATTTTTGACTCTAGCTCTTATGGATACTAGGCCAATTACAAAATTGCAATTTAAAATAATAAAGAATTACAACTCCAAAATAACATACTCAAAGGAGCACTAGCTCAACCCTTATGGGCATAACTAAGAACAAATCCTCAAAAATAATTATAAGTAAAATAATAAAGAATATTTAAACGAAGATAAATTACAAGTAAAATAAATAAATAGTAAAAAGAGCAAAATAAAATAAACTAAAGAAATACAAGAAAAGAAATAAAACCAATTGTGTGGCTTTTAATGGACTCACTACCTAAAATAATATTTCAGAGTATGACTACTTCTCCCTTTTGAATGAGAATCATAGCTTCTTAATAGTTCGCTCCTTTAATTACAAAGGGTAGGGGTTGATTATTTAGTTTGGTTATGTTACTAAATTTTGAAAAAGATTGAGTTTAGAGATTTACCTTTTTGACCTCTTTTTGCTTGTCTTGATAAAATATTGAAGTATTTTTTCACTTCGTAATTTCACTTCCCTTGAGCTTTGTGCTAGAATGAATTAATTGATTGAAAGAAGAAGAAAAACTAATTCTTTCTTAAACAAAATTTTGTTTTTTAGAACAAAACTAAGCATTTTTCAATATTAATTTGAGTATAATTTTTGCCAAGATTTTTCAATATTTTTTAATAAGAAAAGATCCCTATTTATAAGAGAAAAAAGACCTAAAAAATTGGATTTATGGTCAAATTACTACTCGAAACACGGCCAACCGCGTGTGGCGCACATGGCTGGCATGGCCAATCATGTTGATCATGCAATTTTTTACCTTTTAAGGCTCGTCTAACCCTCAGTTTGACGATTGAAATTGCATTGGACCTAGATCTAGTTTCCCTTTCTTTTAGTGAAAAATTTCTGGTTCACAACTATGAAGTATATGGAAAAGAAGAACCATAGAAAAATTGAGAAAGATTTGGTGGGAATGGGTCATATGGAAGTGAAGATCTCTATTAATTCACTAAATTAAAGAAGAAAAATTTGCAAAAAGAAGAAAGAAATAGAAATAAAAGAGAGAAATAGAAATAAAAGTGAGTAATCGAGAATTAAGTACAGTGTTGGGTATGGTTAGGGTAATTGGCATAGAGATGATTCTAGATAAGAGTTTAAAGTAATAGCTAATAGTGATGTTTGAACTAAAGAGAAGTATTAGGTATAAGCAGTCAAGAAAAATTTCAATTGTCGAAATATAAAATCAAGCTACCATTGTCATTAGATTTTGCAAGAACATAGTTTTTCTGATATAAACTTAGTGCTATACTGGTTAAGAAAAAATGGACCAATTTCTCCAAATGGGTCTGTTAAGAAGGGGAAGATAAAGGGTTGTGAATTTAATAATTGGGAAACTGGGAAGTTTGATAATATGCATTTTAGGTCAAATTATCAACAAATTATTATCAAGGGCAGTTTTGGGAAGTTCAGAAGTCATTGACATAGTGAATTATTTTGCCTTAAGTTCTGCATTTAATTAAGTGTTGATGAAATTTAGGTATTTGAATAGAATTTGGGGGAAAAATATGAGAAGAGGAGAGAATTAGGAATTCAATTATTTTTTTAAGAGAATTAATAATATTTTATGTGAACAATTATTTCACACAAGGCAAATTCTATGAAGTCTTGCGTTTTTCCACTTTAGCAAAGAAGAGTCTATTGGTTAAGTTATTCATCAAATTAAAAGAGTTATGTGGTCAATTGAAAAGTTGAGGAAGTTGAGGGGATAAAATAATAAATATCTTCAAATATAAAGTGTTACAAATGTATTAATCTTAATTTATTTATAAATAAGAAAAACTTATCGAAAAATTCAATTTTGACCCAATTTAATTAATCTAAAAAATGCACCAGCTTAAATAAAAAGATAGATTCACATAATACTCCCTCTGTTCCACTTTAAGTGGCCCATTCTCTATTTTCACACATATTAAGAAAATTATTGATTTGTATAAATTTCATAAAAATACAAAATAATTTTCCTTTAATACCCTTCTTGCTATTATCCCTATTTAATGTATTATTATTGGAAAACGAAATAGTCAAACTATTAATTTGATCTTTTATACTACTCATTTTCAAAAAATAAATTTGAAAACCTAATGCTTCCCATCATATTTTGGCAAATAAATTTTAAACGTAAATTTCAATCCCTCCAGCAAACCAAATTAGAAACATTATAAAATTCAAATTTAAATTTCAATCCCTCCAGGCAAACATTTTAGAAGCACTATAAATAATTTTAACTCTACCTTCAAATGAAAAACAAAATGGCAGCAAGACAATCTCATCTCTCACCAGATTTAAACCTTCATCCTACATCAAATATTAATTTATTAGACTTAAATAGTGAACCTTGCATGGAGAATTATGATTCTGAGACGGTGCATGTTTCAGTTGAAGGAAATTTCAATATCACAGGTACTATCCCTCCTTTGTTTTTTTACATTATTCACATAATGTTTGATCATTTTTACAAATTTTTTTACGTTACCGTCCATAAAATGTTTTTCCATTTTTTTTAATTTATGGATTATTTTTTTAATAGGGGACAATGTTCATAACTTGGGTGCAGCTACTAACAACCATTCCAATAAAAATTTGAGCAATGAACAAAGGGCTGCTTTTTATAATTTCCTACTTGGAAAATGTAGTAATGGAAGAATACAACATGGGATGGTTACAAAATTAGCATTGGATTTTTCAACGAGCACTCGTACTATTAAACGGATTTGGAAAGAAGGTAAAGAGGGTAATATCAAAACTAGGAAAATAGCGAACAATAATTAAAAAAAAGTAGAAATAGATTTTGACTGCTTTCGGGCTCTCCCATTACGCAATTGGTCTACTTTTAGACAATTGTCTTCTTCTTTGGATATGAGCATGACTACTTTGCACAGAAATTTCAAGTCGGGAATATTTAGACGGCATTTAAATTCTTTAAAGCCTGAACTAAAAGAAGAGAATAAAATACGACAATTGAAATTTTGCATTTCAATGATTGAAGAACATAGCATACCATATGATCCAACTTTTAAAGGCATGTATAACATGGTGCATATTGACGAAAAATGGTTTTACATGACCAAAAAAACTGAGAAATATTATTTGTTGCAAGATGAACCAGACCCATATCGCACATGCAAGAACAAAAATTTTATTGATAAAGTTATGTTTATAGTTGCTTTAGCTCGACCAAGATTTGATCCATAAGGCAATGAAACTTTTTCAGGCAAAATTGGAGTATTTCCTTTTATTGTAAAGGAACCAGCCAAAAGATCAAGTTGTAATAGGGAAAAGGGGACAATTGTTACGAAGCCAATAACATCAGTTACTAAAGAAGTAACAAGGTCATTTCTTATTAACAAGATAATACCCGCTATTAAGTCCAAGTGGTCAAGAGAGGACTCAAGTGCTCCAATATTCATTCAACAGGACAATGCAAAAACACATATCAATGATCAAGATGAGGAATTTCGTAGAGTTGCTAAAGAAGATGGATTCGATATCCGTTTGATCCATCAACCACCAACCTCGCCTGATTTAAATGTCTTAGACCTTGGATTTTTTAATGCTATCCAATCTTTACAACAGAAGGAGGCACCTAGATCTATTGATGAACTTGTCAATTCTGTGGTGAAATCATTTGAAGAGTATTCTACTGTAAAGTCTAATCATATATTCTTAACAATGCAACAATGCATGATAGAGATAATGAAAGTAAAAGGGTCTAATGATTATAAAATTGAACATATCAACAAAGCATTATTGGAGAAGGAGGGTTGGCTTCCAACTACTATGAAATGTAATCCTAGTATAGTACAAGAAATTCTCAATAGTTTTATCACCAGTTAAATAGAGGCAAATTTTAATTATATTTCATGCCTATAGTGGTCGGGTTGTGATCACTAAGTTTTAAGGATGTTAGTTATTTTAATGAATTTTTATCAATATTTTTCCTAACCAAGCAATAGATCTTTGTTCCATGTATCATGCAGATTATATAATTAAAAATATAAAATAACACCATAGGATAAAACACAAACAAATTCCTTACCATTACATATGAGCTTTTAGTAAAATTTGGGAAGATAAATTTTTAACATTGTATGGACTTCTTCACTATATTCTTTTTCTTTAGAAACTTTTGCAACTTCTTCATAAGTAAATTTGTTCAAATCAAAATCTCTTGCAATGTTTTTTGTAGGTAGATCTATCAACTGTTTAGAATCTAATTCAGATAGACATTTAGATTCTTTCTTTGAATCGTCATCAAGCATTTTTGTATTTTCATCAATTTCGTTCAGTGAATCTTGAACCCCCATGGAATCATTAACAATTAAATTCATATATTCTTCTGAACCTTCGATAAAATCTTCACTTTCAAATGAATCTTCAACCACCATATTCATATATTCTTCAACATCTTCATTCATATCACTATTCATCATTATTCATCAAATGGTCACTATTCTTTTAGAAGTGGAAGTGAATGATAAAAAACTTAGAATAATTACTTATTCTATTTAAGTCAATCCGTATATACTGTTATATTGAAAATTGTAAGTGGAATTTTAGAAAAAAGAAAATTTAGCACTGAAAACTTAAAAGACCCTATAGAAAGATGTGAGTATTTATTAATTAAAGTACACTGAAGATATTCACGAATAAGGGTAGGATAGGAAGGAAAAATAATTGTCTTGAAATAGGCCACTTAAATTGGAAAAAATAAAAATTGAAAAAGGGTCACTTAAAGTGGAACAGAGGGAGTAGATTTTAATTTTTTTTAAGTAAAATAAGTTGGGCCTTGGCCTTTAATTAAAATTTGATTTATAAAAATTGATTTTATGAATAACATTTATATTATGCAAGAAACTAATATAATATGAAGAATTAATTCAACATAATAATGAGAGAAAGTAAAATCGAATAAAATTTAATTACATGTAAAACCCAAAAGGGGATCTTAACTGTAACCCTTATGAATTCTATGTTAGACACACATTTCTTATAAGCAAACATTTAAACTTATTAAGTGAAGTAATTAAATTAGTTAAGTAAATCAAATAATCAGGGCATTTAAAGCAATTTAGATAAAACAAATAACTAAAAAAAAGCAAAATAAAGGTAGAAAAGAGAAAACCAATTTGATTGGTTTGATTTGGCCTGCTACTTGGGTTCAAATCTTAAGTACATCTCTGTAAAACCTTGCAGTTAAATCCATTATTTAAAATAAATAATTCAATTTATTTTTAATTTATCATATTCAACTAAAACATGCTAATTAAGGTATATTAAATTAACAATGAATAATATAAAATAAAAAAGAGATTTCAAGAATGTATCATCTTGGCTTAATAAAAGTTAACAACTAACTTGCCAAAAAAAAATACGGACGAATGCTAATGAGGATTAAATCTCTTGGAAGGCCCGATAGCTATCTCATGTTACACATAAACTACAATGGTTACAAAATATAATAGAGAAGTAAATTAAAAGAGCTGTTATGAATTTTTGAAGCAAAAAATTTTTTGAAACCTAGTTGAGATGGGGGGATAATGTGAATAAGTGAAATTTGGGGTTGGAATTGGAATTTCTAAGAAGGAGAAATATAAATAAATGGGAAAGTATATGGTGCAACCCATGCACTAAAGCAGATTGCTTGTAGGTTAACATTTAGCTAAGTATAAAATATCTCAACTACACCTACTCTACCCACTTTTGGTAACTGAAAATTCACCATTTTCCTTAGCTAATTTTCATCGGAAATAAGGGAAGGAGATAAGTGTTATTAGTGTTAATGGCTTGCATAATTTTGACACCAAGATAGCGACATCTTCATTAGGGAAAATAGGTAAGCTAAGGCATTAACAACTTATTCACAACTTGTCAACCTACCTGGCCTTGTTTATCAATTTTCCATTTTACACATCTACAACAAACACCACTATCATTCTTTCATTTTGATTATGTCACTAAGGATACATAAAAAGAAATAGAAAAGAAAAAAAAGAGAAAGATTGAAGAGGAAATGAGCTTGAAGATTGGAATGGAAGCACAAATGGTGAGTATTCTATGTCGCACACAGGGCAACACATAGCAGGCAAAATTTAGATTTAATTTCATTTTTGTCAACTTATTTTTAGTTATTATTTTCATATGTATTGCCACTAATTAAATATAAACACCTAATATTGGTCTATATTTCTAGATTTATAGGGTTGATTGCATATAGAAAAGAAAAAATACCTTACAATACCCAAAAATTAGTACTGTAATTATTATGATATTTTGTTATCTATTTTTTTATTTGTAGATGAATTATATTTAATGTCTGAATATAAACTCTAGTTATATTCTTTTATTTTTATTTTTTTTTACTATTGTATCCACTGTCTAAAAATAAAATTTTTATTAAATTTTATTATTTTTAATGATTTTATTACTCTTGTGGATACATATTTTATTTATTAATTAATAATTTAATCCTTCATTCACTACCTGAATATAATTATTTTATTTATTAATTAATAATTTAATCCTTCATTCACTACCTGAATATAATTATTTTATGACTTAATATTTATTAAATTTATAATTCTTCTAGTTTCACATTTTATTAATTTTTTTTATAGTTTTATTTTTGCAATTGGTTAATATATTTTTTTAGAAAAATATATTTTAATTAAAATAGATCTGAATTTAAAATTTAATTTCAAATACCTATGCATGTATTCGACAGAATCAAAATTCCCTTAGTTTGATTATATGTTGAATATTTTATTGTTTTCATTGTAATCATTAATGATGATATTAATATTATTATGGTTATTAATGATGTTGTTATTAATTGATTCACTTTCAAAACATAACTCTTTTATTATTTTTATTTTTTTATTTTTAATTTGATTCATAAATTATTTTTGATTTGCTATTTATTTTTTTATATGCTATCATCTTTTGATAGCTATATTCCTGATCTGAATTTAATTATTTTATTTAATTAGTATGTACATATACATATATACTTTTGAGATGTAAATATTAAATTAGTTTAATAGTTATTATATGGGAGAAGATGCACATACACACCCCTGTACTTATCTTGAAGGTATAAATAAGCCCCATTTCTGTTTTTCGGCTCAAATCAGCCCATATTTTAAGAAATGTAAGTTTTTAGCAATGTTTTCATAACCGGACCGGAGATCGAACCGGCTCCATGACTAGGTCAAGGTTCAACTTGGTCGGATCGGTTTGATCGGGTTTTTGACTTTTTTCGAAATTGGATTTTTTACTAGTAAATATTCTAGTTGTAAGTCAACAACTTATCAAGTACATAAATAAATGACACTTCAAAGTTAATATTGTCACATAATATTCTATTGTTCAAAATACTTGAAATAAGAAAGTTTAAGTTCAATTTTTTTAAAAAAAAAACATAAATAAGGTAAAAAAATTTAAAATACTTAATGACTTAAACATTAATATCAATATCAATATCATCTAAATTAACATCGAAATTTTCTTCCTGATCAATATCATCATCATCTTCTTCTTCTTCTTCAACTTGAGCTGGACTCTATCCTTCATCTAAAAAATAATTTGAATAATACATATATTAGTATGTATTATTTAATTGATTACACTAATTTAAATATAATGAAAAAAAACTCAACAATTACAAACCATGAGAGACTTCATTAAGAGGTTCATCACCATTCCTTGGATATTCTTCTTGAAGTAAATTTTCCAATTCATTATAATCAAGTTCAGCTTCTTCATCATCTTCCACAACCCAAAATTCTGTCTTATCAATTGATTCATAATCAATTGGATCATATTCCCTTTTTGACTTGGAAAACCTTAAAAATTTGAGCAAACATTATATTAGAATGCAACCTATATTGAAATGACATGAGTTATTGAAATGAAATCTTACCGATTTTGTAATCGTAAGTTGTAATGAACACAAACAAGATCGTTTAACCTTTTATGCTCTAGTCTATTTCTTTTCTTGGTATGTATTCTCTCGAACACACTCCAATTGCGCTCACATCCAGAAGAAGAAGCTTTTTGACTTAGAATCCTCACTGCCATAGTTTGTAAATTCGGAACATCATAACCAAATGTCTTCCACCAATTAGCTTTTACATATTTATATATATATCATACAAAAAAAAAAGAAAATGTTAGATCAAACATTAAAATTTACCATACTAATATTAATGAATAAATTAAAATGTGAAATAAATTGATTAAATATTACCAGGTGATGTGGTTTTGCTACAGGAAAGTGCAGTAGCCCGAGAGAAATTCAGCTCACGCTCTCGAAAAATTCTTGTCTCATCCACCATTTTTCTTCTCAACTCATGATCATTTGTATACTTGTCAATCATATTCAAAATACCATCCTTGATCTCACGCTTTTGACAAAAGTTTTCTTGATCATATTGAAAAGATGGATTCAAATAGTAAGCTGCAGCATGAAGTTCTCTCCTCAACATGTTATCCCACCTATTCTTGATAATAGTAGTGTAGGGCTTGTAATGTTTTTTCTTATATTTGAACAACTTTTTAATCCCAAACGAGCCCTATGCATGCCCTCATAAATAAATTCCAAAGCCGGTTTCTCATCCGAATCACAAATACGTAATAACCGAATTAAAGGAGTCATAATCTTCACAATGATCAAGCAATTATTCCAAAAAATCTCATCGAGTATAATTTGTTTCACTTCTCTACCTTTTTGCAACTTCATAAATTTCTTAAATTCATCACTTACTACTAAAACTTGCAAATGATCTTTGTAAGCATGTAAACTTTGTAGTGAAATAAATACAGTTGCAAATCGAGTAGCTCCAGGACGAATAATTTCTTGCCATTTTGGTCTTTTTCTCAACCAATTCAAAGTAGCTTTATGGTTATAAACAAAAACAGTCACTTTAGATGCTAAAATTGTGACATCATCTACTAGCTTGATAGCTCCTATATCTTTCATTATTAAATTCACACAATGAGCAGCACATGGTGACCAACTTATATGAGAATATCTCTCAACAAGTCTACCTCCTGCAGCTTTGTAATTGGCTGCATTATCTGTCACTAAATGAACAACATTTTTTGGCCCAACAAACTCAACTATTTCACTAAAAAGGTTGCATAGATTTTCAGCATTTGTCACAATACTAGAAGCATCTACTGATTGCACAAATGTGATCCCTTTTGGACAATAGACAAGAAAGTTTATCAATGATCTTCGTCTAGTATCAGTCCAACCATCACCCATTATAGTGCAACCACAATCAATCCAAGAATTTCTTAATGAATCAATAACAAGTTTAACATGCAACTTAGCATCATTCAAAAGATTAACTCTCAATGCATGATACGATGGACCTTTGTACCCATGACCCATACTAGCTACTTTACTAATAGCAACATCAAAATATGATGAGTTCACAGCATTAAATGGGATACAAGCATCATAAAACCACAGTGCAAGTGCCATATCAGTATCACGCCATCTTTCTTTGCTTTGCATAGATGCTTTAATACTAGGTTGGGATAGATCACTTACACCTCTTTTGAAGAATGAATCAATCACACCGCTAGCTTTTCTCTTTCCCTTTGAAAGCATTTGAACCTGAGGTGAAACTTCTTGAATTTCATCACCTTCTGACTCATCAATTAAATTTTTCTTCTCTTTGCTTTTTTTAGCAAGCTCATCTAGAGATTCTTTCATTTGGCAACGAACATCGACTGACACTTTTTTGCATGGATCAATATTGCCTTTAATCCCAGCTAAATGTTGTTTCATTCGATTAATCCCTCCACCTTGTGCTGTTTTTTTTTTTTGACAAAAACTGCATATTAATTTATTTTTCCCTTCATCATTTCTTCCATCTATGATGTACTTCCATGCTATGTCCCTTTTTTGTCGAATTGAACGCTCCGAAACTTCCGTTGATTGTACATCATTTGAAGATGTATTATTCAATCTGTTCCTTGTTGATGATGTATCCCTTCCACCTAAAATATTAAAAATCATAATTAATATGAGGATAAGACTATTTAAATTAAACAAGCACATTTATATAGTAAGCAAAGTCATTTTCTTTTGAAATTAAACAGAGTTAATATTTAATTTTAAATAGCATATCAAAACATATATAGAATTATAGACAATACATAATTCATATATATATATATATATTACAAGCAATACTATATAGCCAATATAAAATATAAATAAAAAATGCATGGTGTTTTGGATTTATTATGGACACATATTGAACTGTGTGTGCATGGTGTTTTTTATTGCTCTTTTGTCCTTTTCCTATCATGTCATGTACCATAGCATAAACAACTATCTTCTTTTACTTTATCTTCTTTTCCTGTATATGCTCTGTTTCTTTGCTTGCTTAAGACTAAGAGAAATTGCCTTTGTTTTTTACTTTTTTATTGAATTGGTTAACGGGCAATCTATTTTTTTCTCTGTCTCTTACTTTTTTGCTATGTTTCTTAGAGTGGAAACAATAAACACCATTAATGAACTGTTAATTGCATTAGTATACTTTCATGCTCTGTTTAGTTTTAAAATTGATTTTATGCTTTCAATTTTGATTAAAAATTGGAATATTGTTCTTTATGGAAAAGGGGAATATTGTTCTTTATGGAGAAAGGCAATAGACGTTCATAATATAAGAAATATATTAGTTAGAATATAGAATCCATAAACTATACAAAACTCCATGAATACATAACATACAGAGACCCAAAAAAAAAATAAAAGAAAAGCACTGCAACAGGGAATGTTTGATAATTGATATTGCTACCTGGATTGACCTCTTGCACTGGTGACACCATGAAGGCAGCTGTATTGCCGTCGATTGAAACTTAAAATCGGCGACAGTGGTTTAGGTTTAGGATACGTAAGTAGGATACTGTATTACTTTAGGTTTGCAGAAAAGAAAGAATTTCAAAGGTTTCTTCAAAATAAAAAAAAATTCAAAAGTTTTTCCATGACCGGCCCGGTCCGAATTACTAGGTCAAACTGGTTTTTTGGTCCAACTGGGTTTTTATCCTCAAACCGAGCTGACATATAAACTGGATCGGACAAGCTGCAGGTTTCCGATTTTTTCGGTCCGACCTACCGGTCCAGTCCGGTTTTCAAAACCATGGTTTTTAGGCCCTCCAACCAACGGTCAATTTAACGCTAGCGGAGCACCGTTAGTGTGTGCTTACATGACAATAAAAAAATATGTATGACATTTTTTCTTTTATCAGACCGTTAATTCAAAACTTCTAAAATTTAAATACATGATTTTAATATTATCAAATTAGTTTATAAAAATTATTGATAAATTTAAATTATTTAGTAATTGCTAGCTATAAAAGAAAATAAAAAATGCAGTTTTAAAATGGGCATAACCCCTGGATATACTAGATATATATGTGTAATATAAAAAAATAAAGTAAAATTGGTGATTATAATATCTAGCAAAAGACAATAAATTATTATTTTATGCATGAGATTTATCTAAATAGTGAGTAATTAACTATCTAATTTTTTTATTTAAAAAAAAAACTATCTTTGATACCTAAAACATTCTCTCTTCTTGTTTTTCAGCAAACAAAATCCATTTCATTATAATTTGCTTTGCAGGTGATGGAGCCTGGTAATGGAGCCTGCAGGTGATCCATCTTCGGTGTGCCTTGTGTCAAAAGTCTTCCTGATATTGTGGTGGTCAGGCGGCGTGTCCCGTGGGTGAATAACGGCGGTATAAGATGATTAAGATGGATTGGTGTATGGATTATCGCTCAAGGGGAGGCCATGTGACGTGTTGTCCGTGATGTGTGGTCCTCGGCTTGAGGGGAGGATTGTTGGGGTGTCAATCAAAAGTCCCACATTGGAAAAGCCAAGAGACAATTGAGTAGTATATAAGCATCCATACCCACTCCATAAGATGAGGCCTTTTGGGGAATAACCCAAGAATAAAATCGTGCGGGCTTGGCCCAAAGCGAACAATATCATACTATGTAGAGTGGATGGTGCGGGCTTGGGGGGTCCAACAATTGGTATCAGAGCCAAAAGATCAAGGCTTGAAACATGTCTCATTTTGAGATTGAGAGAGCAAGGAGAGAGCGAGAACAAAGAGAGAGAGAGCTGAAAGAAAGAGAGGATGCCGTAAGCGATGCTTCCAATAGAGAAAGCGTGTCGAGTCAAGAGAAGGAGGGCTCGGTTACGTTAAAATATCCCATGTTGACAAAGAGCAATTATGCAGCATGGGCTATTAGAATGGAAGTATTTATGATGGCTCAAGGTGCCTGGGAGCCAATCGAGTCTAAAGGTCAAGTTGATAATAGAAAGGATAAGATGGCATTGGCGGCCATCTATCAAGGTATAGGTGAGGATACCTTGCTTCAACTAGGGGCTAAGAAGATAGCTAAGGAGGCATGGAATATGCTAAAAAATATGAACCAAGGCGTAGAAAAGGTGAAGGAGGTCAGAACTCAAACCTTATGGAGAGAGTTCGAGGCATTGGGGATGAGTGATTCAGAGACAATAGATGAATTCTCTGGAAATCTCACCATCATTGTCAATAAATTAAGGAGTCTTGGTAACATAATTGAAGATGAGAAGGTGATTAAGAAGCTGTTACGTTCTACTTCCTCAAAATTTCTGCAAATAGTTTCCACTATAGAGGAATTTAGTGATCTGAAAACCAAATCGGTAGAGGAGGTAATTGGATCACTAAAAGCTCATGAAGAACGATTGCTTGGTTGTGGAGGCAATTCGGCTGAAACAGTTCTTCTTACAAGAGCTGAATGGAAGGCCAGAGAGGTGGGAAGCTCTTTCAAGAAAGCTCAAAATGACAATGGTGGAAGAGGAGGCAGAGGTCGAGGCCGAGGATGCGGCCGTGGTAGAGGAAGTAGTAACGGTGATTCAAGAAGAAGTGGTGATGATGAGTCAAAGCCACAGAAGAAGAAAGACAAAAGCAAAATAAGGTGTTATAGTTGCGGCCAAATGGGACATTATGCTTCAGAATGTTCCACAAAAGAGAGAGATGAAAAGGCCAACTTAACACAACAACAAGAAGATGAGGGACCATCCTTGTTGCTGCTGGAAACATGTGTACCAGAACTGTTAACAGCAGAGGAGTCTGAAATTATCATGCTACAAGAAAATACAAGTGAAGCCGAAAAGGAAGAAAGCAATTGGTACTTGGATTCAGGTGCGAGTAGCCACATGTCAGGTGAAAAACACTGCTTTGTTGAATTAAATCTAACCATTACTGGTAAAGTGAGATTTGGTGATGGATCTATGGCTAACATATGTGGGCAAGGTTCAATTTTATTTCAGTGCAAAAATACTGAACATTTGACACTGTAGAATGTTTATTACATTCCAAGGCTTAGAAGCAATATTATAAGCCTTGGACAGCTTGATGAAGCAGGTAGCACAATTGTTATTGACGGTGGACACCTGAAGTTGTATGACTGGAGAAACAAGCTGGTGGTGGATGTTAAAAGAAGAACAAATCGGCTCTATATCGCAAAATTACAGCTTGCTACGCCAATAAATTTAATGGCAAGGATGGATGACGAACCTTGGACGTGGAATGCTAGATACAGTCATCTTAACTTCAATTCATTAAGAAAACTCAGCAGAAGGGGCATGGTGAAAGGATTGCCTAGCATTGATCAAGTTGACAAACTTTGCGATGGATGCCTTGTGGGGAAACAGCGTAGAACCTCATTCTCGAAAAAATCAGAGTTTAGAGCAAATAAACCATTGGAGCTCGTCCATAGTGACTTGTGTGGTCCGATAACACCAACAACATGTGGAGGTAATAATTATTTCATGTTATTGGTTGATGATTTTTTTCGATTCATGTGGGTATATATGTTGAAAAGCAAGGATGAAGCTCTAAACAATTTGAAGAGGTTCAAGGCAATCGTTGAATCTAAATCTGACATGAGGTTAAGAGCAATTAGAACAAACCGTAGAGGAGAGTTTACCTCCACAGCATTCAGATTGTTTTGTGAAGAGCAGGGAGTCAAACGATTTCTTACAGCTCCATACTCACCCCAACAAAATGGTGTGGTGGAGCGGAGGAATCAAACAATCATAGAAATGGCAAGATGTATGTTAAAGAGCATGCAGGTCCCGTCGAGATTCTGGGCAGAAGCAGTAAAAATGGTGGTATACATCTTGAACAGAGCTCCTACGCAGAGTATTCCAGAATTGACTCCCTATCAGGCTTGGTTCGGTAGAATTCCTAATGTTCATCATTTTCGTGTGTTTGGATGTGTAGCACATGTAAAAGATGTAACTCCTAATCTTACTAAATTAGCTGATATAAGTAATCAAGCAATAATGCTTGGTTATGAAAGTGGAACTAAAGCTTACAGGTTATTTGATCCAAGCCGGAACAAAATCATTATGAGTCGTGATGTAGCATTTGAGGAAGGAAGAAAATGGTAATGGAACAATGATCCAGAGGAGAGAATAAAGGAAGCCGAAGAATTTACTGTAAATTTCAACAAACAGGCAGTAAATCCTTCAGAAGTAGAAACTCCTTCAGAAGTAGCAACACCATCAACACCAAGCTCGATCTCCTCACCTAGCATGTAGTCACAAAGCTCAAACTCAAGTTCCAGTTCGAGCCGTCCTCAAAAAATACAAATCTCTTCAAGAGATTTATGATAGTACTCGAGAAATAGAAGAAGCCAGCCTATGTTTTCTTTCTTTAGAGGAACCCACTTCTTTTGAAGAAGCCTCTAAGAATGAAAATTGGAGAAGCGCAATGGAGCAGGAGATTGCCTCAATTCAGAAAAATGGTACATGGGTACTTACAGATCTGCCAAAGGGTCACAAGCCAATCGGTTTGAAATGGGTGTACAAGTTAAAAAAGGATCCAGATGGCAAGATTGTAAAGCACAAAGCTAGATTAGTGGCAAAGGGCTATGTGCAGAGACAAGGCATAGACTACAACGAGGTGTTTGCATCAGTTGCAAGACTTGAAACAATAAGGGTCTTATTGGCGATTGCGGCTCAAAAAGATTGGGAGGTTCATCATATGGATGTTAAAATGGCATTCCTGAATGGTGAATTGGAAGAGGATGTTTACGTCGCACAACCAATTGAATTCAAAGACAAGAAAAACCCATATAAAGTTTTGAAATTACATAAAGCTTTATATAGGTTAAGGCAAGCACCTAGAGCGTGGAATTCAAAGCTTGATGGGTGTTTAAAGGCACTTGATTTTGAACAGTGTCCGCATGAACATGCTCTTTACAAAAGAAATGTTGAAGGAAAAATTATGGTTGTTGGTGTCTATGTAGATGATCTCATTTTGACAGGTGAAAATCGGAATGTCATCAACAAATTTAAGTTAGAGATGCAGCAGAAGTTTGACATGACCGATCTCGGATTATTGAGTTTTTATCTTGGCATTGAGTTAAACAAACTGCAACCTCAATTTTTGTTTGTCAAACAGGTCATGCCAAGAAGATTTTGGAGAAAATGGGAGTGGGGGAGTGCAATCCGTGCAAGCTTCCAATGGAACCAAGAACAAAGTTGAGCAAAATTGTCGAAGGTGAAACGTTAGTTGATACAATGTTGTACAGGAGCATAATTGGAAGTCTTAGATATCTGGTTAATACAAGACCATATATCACTTTTTCTGTTGGTGTCTTGAGCAAATTCATGGAAAAGCCTACGACAACTCACATGGCAGCAGTAAAACAAGTCCTACGGTACATCAAAGGTACTTTGAACATTGGTTGTGTTTACTTGAAGAAACAATCAGATATGGATCTTGTTGGTTACTGTGATAGTGACCTTGCTAGTGATATAGACGATAGAAAAAGTACAACTGGAATTCTATATTTTCTTAGTAGCAGTCTAGTAACTTAGGTCTCGCAAAAACAAAGAGTTGTAGCGTTGTCGTCGTGTGAAGCAGAATACATTGCTGCTACTGCAGGTACCTATCAAGGAATCTGGCTAAGTAAAGTGATTAGTGCAGTTGAAGGTACAGAAGTGAAAGAAACACTCAAAGTGGACAACAAATCAGCCATAGCTCTTGCTAAAAATCCGGTATATCACGATAGGAGTAAGCACATCGATACTCGATATCACTTTATTCGTGATTGTGTGCAAGCTGGAAGCATTGATTTGGTGTATGTTAATACTGAAGTTCAATTGGCTGATATGTTAACAAAGCCTTTGGGAAGGCAAAGGTTTGAAGAGCTTCGAGAGAAGTTAGGCATGAAGGCAATCGGTAAAAAAGAATAAACAAGTTTAAGGGGAGTGAATGTTGAAGTTAATTAAACTTGTTTTATTTTTTATGTTTCGTACGTTGTACAGCATAGGTAGAATTATTTGTTTTTACAAATAAAGAGTCAAACTCCAGTAGGAGTAATAATAGGAGTTTAGTTAATATTAGATCTGGTCAGCTGTATGGGAGAGGTTGCAGGAGTTATATGTGCCACTTCCTCCTATTTTATAGATCCACTTTGTTGAATTTTAATATAAAAATCGGTGTGCTATCTATGTTGAAGATAGATCACCACAAAAATAGTTAAATTAATTGTGTTGCTCTCTTGTTGCTTTCCTGTTTTTTTTTTTTGTTCAACAATTGGTATCAGAGCCCGGTAATGGAGCCCGCAGGTGATCCGTCTTCGGTGTGCCTTGTGTCGAAAGTCTTCCTGATATTGTGGTGGTCAGGCGGCGTGTCCCGTGGGTGAATAACGGCGGTACAAGATGATTAAGATGGATTGGTGTATGGATTATCGCTCAAGGGGAGGCCATGTGATGTGTTGAAGCCAAAAAAACATGGGTCATCACTGATTTACCTCCTGATAAGACTCCAATTGGATGCAAATGGGTTTTCAAGGTAAAGCACAAAGCTGATGATACTGTCAATAGGTGTAAAGCACGGCTAGTGGCAAAAGGGTATACTCAGCAAGAGGGAGTAGATTTTCTTGACATTTTCCCCAGTTGCAAAGATGACAACAATTAGGGTTCTTTTAGAAGTGGCAGCAGCTCATCATTGGCATCTCCATCAGCTAGATATTAACAATGCATTCCTTTATGGGGATCTTCATGAAGAGGTTTATATGAAAATGCCCCCTGGATTTGAATCAGCATAAAATGGAAAGGTCTGTAGACTTCAAAAATCACTTTATCGTCTGAAACAGGCAAGTCGACAATGGAATGCAAAATTGACAGATGCTTTGATTAGTCGAAGGTTTGTCGAAGCTTCTTCTGATTCTTCCCTTTTCTTGAAGAAATTAGAAGGTTATTCATTGCTCTCTTAGTGTATGTTGATGATGTTATCCTTGCGAGCAGTAGCATGTCTGAAATTGACTCTATGAAGGTATTTCTTCATGATACATTTCAAATTAAGGATTTGGGGCAATTGAAATTTTTCCTCGGGTTGGAAATTGCAAGAAATTCTCAAGGAATTAACCTTTGCCAAGGAAAGTACGCACTTGATTTATTGAAAGACCCTGGGTTCTTGGGTTGTAAACCAGTGGCAACACCCATGGTTGTCTCGACCGCACTCTCATCTACCACTGGCTCACCTCGGCCAGATGTCACAGCATACAGGAGATTAATAGGAAAATTGTTGTACTTATGTACCAACAGGCCTGACATTTCATTTCCTGTGCACCAACTTTCCCAATTTCTGGATAAACCCACTGATGTCCATCTCTAAGCTGCCAACAGAGTTCTATGCTATATAAAGCGTGCAACTGGTCAGGGTTTATTTTTCTCTGCCTCTGCTGATATGCAACTTAAAGCCTTCTCTGATTCAGATTGGGCCACTTGCCCAGATTCGAGGTGTTCAGTCTCTAGTATTTGTGTATTTATTGGGAGCTTGCTTATCTCTTGGAAGTCCAAGAAACAATCAAGAGTATCTCCTTCAAGTTCAGAAGCTGAGTACCGAGCACTTGCATCTACAACATGTGAAATACAATGGCTTATTTATTTTCTTCGAGACTTGGGTGTTGATCATTCTGCTCCAGCCTTACTTTACTGTGATAATAATTATGCTCGACACATTGCCCACAACCAGTTTACCATGAACGAACAAAACACATAGAAATTGACTGCCATGTAATTCGAGAGAAACTTAAGTCTGGAGTAGTACATTTGTTGCCGGTCTCCTCTACAAACCAACTTGCTGACTTCTTAACAAAGCCCCTTCCTCATTTATTTCATCAATCCATATCCAAGCTGGGCATCCTTGATGTATATGCTCCAGCTTGAGGGGGGCTATTACAACAGATTAATCAAGTAGCTTTTACTCTTCTACACGTGCTTTTGGAGTTAGTTAGAGTGGCAGCGCCATTTGGTTAATTAGTTACATTTTGTTATTTTTGTCTAGTTAGTCGGTTACTTCTTCTTCTTCTTCTTTTGCTATAAAGAATTTTGTATAAAAGGTAGTAGAACCATTTATTGTCTTAACATAGAAAAATCAGAGTATTTCCTCCAAATTCTTACTCCATAATTTCATTAGATTCCATGTTATGTGTTATTGCAAGTATAAGCTTTAGATTCAACCTTATGTTTATGGCATTTAGGTATTATGTATAAGTTTTTGTACAAATGTAAGCCATATTCATGTTTTGTTTTCAAGTTTATATCAAGCCCATGTTTGCTCAAGTTCATGTTATAATTCAAGTTGCATTTTAAACTACATTGTCCACATCTTGCATCCAAGCTAAATTAAGTTCAAGTTCATGCTTTATTTTCAAGTTTATGCTCATGTTCTCAAGTCCAATTTCATGCCTTTGTTTCAACTTCAAGTTTGTGTTATGTTTTGAATTGTATTTCAAGTTCATGATTAAATTTCTTTTTACAAGTATAAGCCATGTATTAAGTTACCAATTCATTACTATATTTCATGCATAAATCAAGTTCACGTTTGTAAATGACTATGATTTCATGTTAAGTCAAGTTCTCAAGCAAGCCAATTCAACTTTCAAGCAAAATAGCTTTCATGTTTTTAGATATTTTTATGGTATTTATAAAATGCTTGTCATGTATAGTTTTAATGCTCTTTAAACTACCTTCATTAAAAGTATTTTGATACCTATATTCCAAACAAGTTTTTAATGTATTTTAATTCATAGTATTTCAAGTATGTTCAATACGTCCAAGGTTTACATGCAAAAGTTCTCTATATTGCAAGATGAGCAAGTCATTAGATGTTTTCAAGCTCATGTTATTATGTTTTACAAAAAAAAGGAATAATAAATAAATAAATTCAATGTTTTCACATACAAGTTATCATGCCATAAGCTTTATCCTTACTAATAGAGGGCTAACCATTAAATAATGTACACTATTATGTTTTATAAAAAAAAAATAAAAAAGTTTTCAAGGTTTTCACGTACAAGTTGTCATGTCATAAGCTATAACCCTACTAATGGAGGGTTAACCATTAGATAGTATATACTATTAGCCTGACAGAGAGGGTCATGTATCTATGCTCGGTGGCAGAATTAAAAAATATTAAAGGGAGGGCTCAAATTCCACAAAAAAAAATTACAGACGAGTTTGCTATAAAATTAAATATTTAATATTATAGTAGTTCAATAATTAATTTATGTTATTAAATTAACTATGTCTAACAGATGATAATTGCATTCTATGACTTTGCATGTTCTGAAAATATTGCATAATAGCCTCATTTTCAATATTTAAAAAAAATATCTTTCTCTATATAACACACTAAACAGTCGGTCAAAAAATTATCTCCCATCTTATTGCGCAAATCTATCTTGATAATGTTTATTGCTGAAAAAGCTCTCTCGATGGTAGCAGTGGCAACATATAAGACTAAAACTAACTTGATAAACAGATATACTAAAGAAAACATAGTGTTATAAGCTGTCTCAACCATTTTCTGAGCAAGAGCTCCAATATCATCAATGTTAGAGAAAGCTACATTTCTTTTAACATCAGAAATGTAGGTGTTAAGTTGATCTTCAAGTATCATATGATCGATGATGGAGAAATCATATGGATATAGTTCAACAAGATGAAGTAATTTGGATAGCTGGAAGTTAGAGAATGAGTTTTTAGGAGAAATACAAGCAATGCATGAAAGCAATTTTGTACTTGATTCTGTGAAGCAATTTTCCATTTCTTGAGCAATGAAATCAATAACCTAGAATTTAATGAAAGAAAATTTGGTTGTAGCATAATAAATAGTTAAGTATAATACTACGAATAAAAAAGAGTACCGGACAAAATATTTCTACTCAAAAGTGGTGGTAATAAGTAATAGGAGTACCAAAATGCTTAGAACACAAATAACCTGCATTATCTTCTAAATTAGGCATTGTGACATCATGATCTATACAAAAGTCATTAACAATTTTCAATAATTTATCCCATCCATTATCCCTGAAGCTTTGCAATTCTTGTTTAACCATTGCAATCAAATAAACTGCATTATCAATATTTTGATCCTTTTTTTGTAAGGCTTGAGATAGATCATTTGTCATACCTAAAAGTTTTCTCATTAAGAAAGTAATGAAAATAAATTAATAACTTCCCATTTTATCAAGCAAGCCCATAACTGTCCCTCGATTTCTTTGATCTGAACCATCTTCATAAATATTCTCAAGAATCTCTTTCACTGGTGACCACATAGAGAGAAGACGTACCATTGTTTTGAGAAGACTATGCTCATTTGAAAGAAAGCCATGGTTCTGGGCATGCATCTTGATCAAATGTGTGACTGTCCAAGACAAGTTATGGACCCAGTGTGAGTCCTATTTCAAGTTACAAGTTTTAAGTTATAAGTTGCAAGTTCAAGTTACAACTGCAAGTGGTGTGACTTATATTTAACCAAGATAAGCAAGTTATTATTTCAAGTTTTTTATGTTGTTTAATAGATTATACACTTTACTCATGTTTTAATTATTATGCTTACTTCATGGCAAGCTCTTTTTATCGTTTTCATGCTAGTTTCATGCTCATTACAAGGTATTCCAATTTTTATTTATTATTATCAAGTTTATTTAAGACAAGTAAGCATCGTTCCGTATTATTATTCTATTTTACTCTTATTCTCATTTATATTTTAAAATGTGTTGTTTTCACTCATGTGTTTCCTCTCATGTATAGCCCATATTTTGAAAACTCTTAGCCAAATCAAACTTCACGTTAGTGTGATTATTTTCTCACTAAGAAGAAAGCTCATCCATATAAACTGCTAGCGTAAGTGTCACATAGCTCATGATAGCTTCTTTATTCTTTCTCTCCAAGATGCTTGCTTTATATATGTGCAAATTGCCTAATATGGTATAAGTACTCTATAGAGTCCCATAATATTTGTATAGTACATTTATGGGGTATGTTACACTGTAACATAGTGATGTGGATGTAAAACAATGTGTCATAATCCTTATGTATTGAATATGTATAAGTATTCATCTAAGTCATAAACAAGTTAAATAGTTAGTGAAGGTTTTTTGAGGTACCTAGCGACCTTAAGTTGACTTGGACCCTAAAACTATCGCACCCCTCAAAATCATGCGTGACAATTATATTACCAAAATTATTTTCTTCATTCATTAAATTAGTCGAGGTAACAGATTCATCTTCCTTAGAATCATCCTTTAATGGGAAGCTAATTACCATTAACTATGTGTTTAGTTTACCATTAGAAGATTTATGCCACTTAAATTTGTATCAAAATACGTATTGATTTTTTCGCTCAGTTATGCACTAAAATGATATTTTTATCTATTTATAAATGAATCTAAAAAGTTTAAGAGCAAATTTTCTCTTAATTTTCAATTGAAATAATTTTTTATTTTTAAAATATCAAATTTTAATTATCTTTAAAAATATGTTCTATAATTAATCAATTGAAATGGCAAGAGTTAATCCACTAAAGTGTTTTAGGCTCTCTAAGAGTTAATAAAATGGCAAACACCTCCAGGAAGAGTAGGAGATGAACCTTCTAAGCAATATGATTCTTCCATTTAGTTTTTACACCTCCTTTATGTTTTTTGGGGGGTTCCATGTCCATTACAACTTACATTTTCTAAGGGTTAGCTTCAATTTCCCTTTTCGATATTATGAAACCTAGAATTTTTCTGGATAGTTACATTTGCCTAAATTAAGCTTCATCCCAGACTTTCTGAGGATGTTTTGGACTTTAATATCATGTAATCCACATAAACCTCTGCATTTTAACCTATTTGCTCCTGAAAAAGCTGGTTGACAAGCCTCTGATAAATGGCTTCTACATTTTTAAGGCCAAAGAGCATTACCTTATAGTAATAATTTCCTTTGCTCGTTATGAATGAGGTCATCTCTTTATCTTCGATCTTTAATGAGATCTAATGGTATCCTGATGATGCATTAATAAAGTTGTACTCCTCATATCCCATCATAGAGTCTACTAAGTGATCAATATTATGGAGTGGATAGGAGTCTTTGGCGTATGCTTTATTGAGATCTATAAAATCTAAACACATTCTCCACTTCCTATTGGACTTCCTGACTAAGACCGCATTAGTTGGCCAATCAGAAAATAAAACCTCATTGATAAAGCCCACCTCAGGAGCTTTTCTACTTCCTATCAGTAACTTGCTATCTCTCTGGGCCATGATTTCTCTTCTTTTGCTTTATAGGAACAACTTGAGGATCCACATGGAGCTTATGCATCATGACCTTGGGTAGAATTTCTTTCACATTTATTGGTATCCAAGCAAAAACATCTTAGTATTATTAGAGGACTCGAGTTAAGGAGAGCTCACTTTTAGTTCCACTGGAGCTCGCAATCTTCAGCTTTTTATCTTCTTCAACTTGCACATCTTTCAATATGTCTATTGGTTTAGCCTGGAATTCTAAATTTTTAAGGATGTCAAGGGATTCCACTGGTAGTACCAGGTTGGCATCTTTTAGGAGAATGGCATATGACTCCTGAACTGCTTGTTGATTTCCCTTCAAAATTGCCACTCCATTATAAGTCAGGACTTTCATGTTTAGACTATTCATGAAGATGCAGGCATCCATCCTAACAAAAGTGGGCACCTAAAAATTACATTGTAGGCAAATTTCATAAAGATGTAGGCATCCACTCCTACCAAAAGCAGGATTTGCAATCTCTCACCATCGGACCATCCCCCACCTAGATTTCTAACATAGCCAAGCAAATGATTAGGACACTATGTCCCCATAATCTTACCAAGGGAGTCACACTGGCTTAAGAGTATTTAGGGACAAGCTGAGCTTTCTATAGGCTTCTAGGGTTACTAAGTTTATAACACTGTCTGTGTCCACCATAATGCATTACATCATGTAGTCTTGAATTATGGCCCCTACTACTAGAGCATCGGTGTGAGGAGTAGTCACTTGTTGGGACACTTCATAATAGAAGGTTACCACTGGGCTCTTTGACCTTCATATCTCAGCAATAGAAAAGACTTCCTTAGCTTTACACTTCTTTGACCTTTCTATGATATCATAATGCTATTTCCCTATAGTAACATGGATGACTCCAACTTGGAGTTTTTTTAGGGGGGTTTCGAGCTTGGCCAAGAATCTCTGTCTGGTTGGGTGCTAGCCAAAAACTGCTTCAACTTACCAACTCTGACCAACCTTTCTATCTCTCTTTTAAACTTCCCATACTCCTTTGTGGTATGGCCATGATCCTTATAAAAGCTACAGTACCAGGATTGTTCTCTCTTCGCATCCTTCCTCATCTTATTAGGCTAGTATACTTGCCCATTTTCCTTTATCCATCGAAGGATACTGTTTTGGGTTGCATTTAAGGATATGTCCTAGTTAACCCTAGCAAGTGCACTATTCGTGTCAGTAATATAGATTTGTGAATCCTAGTATTATCCCACGAAGACCGAAGTTTAAAAGCCAATTATTATATTGTGTTGACAATTATTTGAGAAAAAATATCTGAAAAAAAAATTTGAATTTAAATCTAAAATTAAACTAAATTGCTGAAAATTAAATATTTTTGGTGAATTAAGAATAATCAATTAACAAAATATGTTAGAGTCCATAATCCTCCTAAACTTGCATAGATATCAACATTGATTAAGAAAATTGAGTTAAGATTGGTGGGTTATCTTTAGCCTGGTTAACCTTATTTAGGGAGATAGCTTTTCAAATTAATATTAAACTCTGATTCAAACACTTTAACACTAATTTGCATATAAACAAACCTGGTTATTCGACCTTATTCAGGGACACGAATAGTGTCACAGGCTAATATCGAATCATTTATTCGAATACATCCTCAGTTAAACCCATTATATAAAATCACCTATATAAATCAAACATTCAAATCTCATTGAATAAAAATCCTAACTTCTCTATTCGACACATCATCAAGGAATTTAATTAATTAAATATTGAATACAAGCTTTAAGAACTAGAAATTTGTAAAAAACTAACTCAAATTTCAATAATCAACATCAATATCCATTCATAGTTATTTCCTCTAACAAAAAAAAAAATACTCCATACTTAAATCTAAGAAACTAAATCTGAAATTGAAATAAGACATGATAAGAATAAGCAAACTCTTGATAGTTATTTTTGGCTTCAGCTTGAACTCCTTCAATGGAGATTTTGTCTTCAAGAAGAAAGAAGAAGAAGAAGAAGAAGAAGAAGAAGAAGCCTCCAATTTGTTTGAAGAAACTGCTGTATTCTTTTTCAAATTTGCGTAAAAAAAACTAAACTCCTCCTCAAATGTGTTTCTCCTCCTTTTAAATCCCTTCTCTTTCTATTTTCTCTAGGTTACAATAAGTAAGCTTTCTATTCTATTTAGAACTCTTAAACAAAATAAATGAAGTTCTAAACAAAATATAAAAGGAAGTCCTAATGAATTGAGGAAACTAAAAATCCCAAATTTCTGCTATAAATTCTTGCATTTGCATGACCATACATATACCCATATGCCTCTTTGCTCTTTAAAATCTACACTGGAAACTTTGGCAGCCACATGCATGACCATCTGGATGTCCATGCGTCTACCCATGCTCATCTCTGTTTTTTTTGTGTGTTTTCACTGGATTTTTATTATATTTTCCAAAATTCACCTACAAAAATATAAAATAAGACTAAATAACTAAAATAACTAAAATTAAATGAGAAATAAGATAAAACTAATAAAAACTAACAAAAACTAAAGAAAACTATTGCAAATGTTGTCTTAATTATATATAAAAATACACATTTATCAACTACCTCGCACTCAGCATTTTGCTCGTCCTTGAGTAAAGTCAAAATAAACCAAGTCTGAAAGATCTACTCAACACAATAGAGAAACTTTAAAATTCAAAAGCATGGGTCTCATACTCAACATTAATAATCAAAATTCCATAAAAGTTCATTAAATGGAAGTTAAAGAATAAAAAGATCATATTGACAAAGAAGACCAACATTGCTCATTTATAAGCTCACAAGAACCGCAATTAATCAAAATTTGACCCTTCTCATTTACTTATTTATCTATCTTTAAAGCTATTGTATTTTGCTTCCTTTTTTTTTGATTTGGCACTTTCTCTAGTCGCAGTTTCTTTTTGACCTTTTGGCCACCACCTTCAGAAAGCGCCTTGCTCATGTTCTTTAATAAATTTATATGAGTTTAAACTAGAACAATGGAATAATATCTACTTGGCTTGGGAACTTTCTCTTGTCGCAGTTGCATTTTGACCACCACCTTCAGAAATCCCCTTACTCATATTCCTTAATGTTTTAATTTAATTAGAACTGGAATAGAGGAGCAAAAATTAATTTACTCTTATTCTAGCCAGCTCTTTTGGCCTGAGAGTCCACATGGGGTGCATGCCGATCCTTGGTTACTTTACTAAGCTAGTATAGCGGAGTATAATTCCACAAATCACAGTAGCTTTCTTAGTGTTCATTTCAAAAATTCATTCAAAAAGGTCAAAAAGAAACGTAAGTATTAAAAAGCAGAGTTGAAATTACTTATAAAGTTTGCAAGGCTAGTTTCTAAATCAACATGATGCTGAAAATTTAAAAACTTCCAAGTAATTTAAATGTCATGAAATAAAGACAAAATAAGTTAAGTATAATCGACCCATAAAATTGAATTAAGAGTTTCAGCTATTGCATCAAAATTCTCAAACAAACAAGAGTTCAACAATTTAACAACAAGCTCAAGTTGCATAAACAAATAACTAAGTATGAGTATATGCAAAAATTTCAAACATCCGACCCCACACTTTAGGAACTAGCATTATCCTCAATGCAAAAATAAGAAAAAGAACATAGGAGAGAAGGAAGAAAAGTAAAGGCTAGAATACTCCCCTCATATGCTGTGAGGACAACTAAGATAAAGTTGGTGCTAGTGCGATGGAGATGATTGTTCTTGACTAGACCCTTCAAGTTATTCATCTAGTTTTTGCTTAATCAGATCCAAGAGAGCATTATAGCGACAGAGGATACCTGTAATCTCAACATACTTGGCATTCATATCAGTACTTAATGATTCAATTGATACCAAAATATGCTCAAGGGTCACCGAGGAGGAAGAGGGACTAGGGGTATCATGTGATATCTCAGGTTGTGCATAGAGTGTGCTTCCTCATCTATCAAAATGTAGTGATCCCCTAGCTTGTGACATAAATGCATAGATTTAAGAGCTTCCAAATCTATGAATTGAACTTCTACAGTTGGGGCTCCTAAATTCATTAGCCCAAGATGATGTGCTATTGCAGTAACCATGCCTCCAACTAAAATATCCCCCTTATCATTATGTGTTACAAGTGACAGATGGTGGAGAAACAGTGCTCCACCATTTACCCATTGCCCATTTTCCATGCACCAAAGAATAAACAACTCAAAATTTATCACAGTCCCATTGCTAGTGCCTCTACCAAATATTATGTGGCTAAGCACTCTATGTATATATCTATGTGAGGGCTTTATCAATTTTGAAACTTTAGAGTGACTAGCTTTAAAAAGTTCATCATGTAGAGCATATAGTTTCCAAGCATTGATAGCTGAAAAAGCTTCATTGGATTGTGTTTTTAAAGCAAGGTTGAGGTGTTTAAAACCATCATTTGGAAAACCAAAAACAACATTTAGTTCAGGCAAAGTCAGAGAAAAATTCGAGTTGAGCATTTGAAAGTGAATTTGATCAGTATCAGTGCAATTATACATATTAAAATCATATGTAAGTGTGCTCAAAAACTCTAAAGTTTAAGCATGATATGATGACTTTTGAATGCCAAAGAATTTAGTCCATCCAATTCTTTCAATTAACATAGATATTTCATCAAATAAATGTAAATACTTGAGAGTATCAGGATGGAGATACCTATTAATACCAAGTTTTCTCTTTGTTAATTTCGCATACCTTGCCTTTTGTTCTGAATTGACAAAGTTAATTGAAGTTGGAGGTGCAGTGGGTTTGGAAGAGGATGAATTTGCTCTTTTGTCTTTTGGAATTTGAAACTACTACACTCCTTGATCTCTTTGGTGGCATGTTGAAACAACTGAATTTTTTTTTAGTAATGAGTGAGAGAGAAAATACCTCTACTGATCGATGTAATGCTATTGCTCAGGTGGATGGTTGGTGGAGACAGGTGGTGACTTGAACGGAACGTGCAACTGCTTGGGTAAATCGCTGCTGGACGAGCGAGGTGAGTGTTGATGGTGCTAGTTCTACTAGAGGACTACTACTCCTCTCCTCTGAATGCGCGAGCCAATGGGACTTAATGGCGCTCCATTCTGGAAGTGATGAACGAGCGATGCCACCGCTCAGAGTTGCTGGTGCTGGTTTGAGCTGCTGCAGGTGTGAGATGGAGTGGCTCGCGACACTTCTGAGGCTAGATATGGCTCTATCTAATTGGTGGAGTGATGCTCGATTACGATGATATGCAAAATTGATGGGGCTACTGCAAGTGCGAGTCGCTGAGTTTGATGCTCATGGTCACTGATGAGGTGCATTGCTACAATAGGTGCGAGCTAAAGCCGCTAGACCTACGATGATGGTGGCACAATTGATGGAGCTGGAGTGATTGGATATACGACACTAGTGTAGCTGAGCTGCTGGTCAGGGGTGGAGCTTCGCTAATGGAGGTTGAGCGTGATAGAGGTGGCTGCTGCAAAGGAAAAGAAATAAGAAGAGGCATTAGGGTTTTATGAAAGAAAGAGGAAAGAAGAACAATAAAGAAAATATTATTTTTTATTATATTATTTTTTTATTTTATATATTTTTTATTAGTATATTTATATATATAAATTAAATAAATAAAGGAATAAATAATAACAACAATAAAATAAAATACCTAAAATTTGCATGGGCATGAAATTGCCCATGCACCCTTCTGCCCAAATTTTATCTCTTCATCCCATCTTACAAATAATGTGCATGATCATGTAGATAGTTGTGCAACTCTCAGCATCTTTTTCCTAAATGCATTTGAATTATGCATGGGTAACTGCATGACCATGCAGATGGCCATGCGTAATTCTGCCTAAAATCTGTCTTCATTAATAAAATCTCTAAAATCCTGCCAATCCAAATAAAAGCCTTTTTAAACTTTTGTGCACCTCTAATAAAAAATTTAAAAGGCCAACCCCATACTTTAAACTTATAACATCAATTAGAATCAAACAAATGCATCAAACACATTCCTAAAAATTCAAATAAAAGAAGCTAGCTAAAAATCAAAATAAAATAAAATAAATGCTCACCACTTCATATGGACCTCTTCATCTGGACTTAAGCTTACCTGGAAATAATCTTAACTTACTATCATAAAGCAACACCTTTTGGCTTTTTTTAAACTCCTTGTGGATAATACGTTTATCATGCCACTCCTTTGTTCTTTTCTTGTAGAGACTTGAATTGTCATATGCCCATTGGCGAGATTCTTCCATTTCATTAAGCTGCAATAAATGATTGTCACCTGCATTTTGAACATCAAAATTTAAAAATTTAGCAGCCCAATAAGCTCTATGTTCAAGTTCAACTGGCAAGTGACATGCTTTTCAAAAAACTATTCTAAATGGTGATGTACCAATAGACGTTTTAAAAGTTATTCTATATGCTCAAAGTGCATCATCTAACTTAATTGCCCAATCTTTTCTAGAAGCACTAATAGTTTTTTCTAAGATTCTTTTTAGCTCACGGTTAGAAACTTCTACTTGCCCACTCGTTTGTTTATGGTAAGGTGTAGTTACCTTGTGCCTAACCCCATATTTTTTCAATAATTCTCTAAATTGGTGATTACAAAAGTGTTTACCACCATCACTAATAATAGCTCTAGGAGTCCCATATCTTGTAAAAATATTCCGCCTAAGGAATTGAACAATTTTTGAGTCATTGGTTCTTGTGTGAATAGCTTCTACCCATTTTGACACATAATCAACTACTACAAGTATATATTCATTTCCATATGAAGATGGGAAAGGTCCCATAAAGTCTATACCCCAGACATCAAAAATTTCACACACAAGAATGTTAGTTAGGGGCATCTCATCCCTTTTTGAGATATTACATGTATGTTGACAATGGTCACAAGTAGAGACATACCTCTTTGCATCATGGAATAGAGTAGGCTAGAAAAAATCTGATTAAAGCACTTTTGCAGCTGTTCTATTTGCTCCAAAATGGCCACCTACCTCTTTATCATGGAAATGACTTAAAATAGAATCATATTCCTCTTCAGGGACACATCTCCTAATAACTTGATCCTGTCACAGTTTATACAAGTAAGGATCATCCCAGATAAAGTGTTTTGCATCAGATATGAGCTTTTTCTTTTGTTGAAAATTGAAGTCCTTTGGTATCCACCTTCCTTAAAGAAAATTAGCTATATCAACATACCATGGCATTTTAGAAGAGATGAAAAACATATCATATAATTTCTCATCAGGAAAAAGTTCAAAAATCCCCTCTCCGGATGGTAGGGAATTCTCTAGTCTTGATAAGTGGTCAGCTACCAAATTCTTTGCTCTTTTCTTGTCTCTAATTTCTCTATAAAACTCTTATAGTAGCAACACCCATCGAATCAGTCTTGGTTTGGAGTCCTTCTTAGCAAAAAGATGTTTTAAAGTTGCATGGCCAGTTAAAACAATTATTTTTGCACCTATTAAGTATGATCTAAATTTCTCAAATGCAAATACAATTGAAAGAAGCTCCTTTTCAATAGTACTATAGTTGAGTTGAGGGCCTGCGAGAGTATGACTAGCATAGTAAATTGCTTTAAAAACTTTATCCTTCCTTTATCCAAGGACAGCTCCTACAACATAATCACTGGCATCGCACATAAGCTCGAAAGGTTTACTCCAATTTGGTGATATTATCAATGGTGTTGTCACTAGTTTCTCCTTCAATGTATCAAAGGCCTGCAAACAATCAACATTAAAGTTAAATTTAACATCTTTCATAAGTAAATTGCTTAAGGGCTTAGCTATTTTTGAGAAATCCTTGATAAATCTTCTATAGAAGCCCGCATGGCCTAAGAAACTTCAAACAGCTCAAACATTTATTGGTGGTGGTAATTTCGCTATCACCTTCACTTTAGATTTGTCAACCTCAATCCCTTCCTCAGAAATTTTATGTCCAACTACTATTCTTTCTGTCACCATGAAGTGACATTTTTTTCTAATTTAGCACTAAATTTGTCTCTTCACATCTCTGCAGAACTAATTCCAAATTATATAAAAAAGAATCAAATGTTAGTCCATAGAGAGTGAAATCATCTATGAAAATTTTCATAAATTTTTCAATCATGTCATGAAATATAGCCATCATACACCGCTGAAATGTAGCCAGTGCATTGCACAACCCAAAAGGCATACGTCTATAAGCAAAAGTACCATAGGGGCAGGTGAAAGTTGTTTTCTCTTGACCTTTCGAGGCAATGGGAATTTGAAAATACCCGGAATAACCATCTAAAAAGCAATAAAACTTATTACCTGCTAATCTTTCCAGCATCTGATCTATGAATTGTAAAGGAAAGTGATCTTTCCTAGTGGCTAAATTTAATTTTCTATAATCTACACATACTCTCCACCTAGTTACTATCCTAGTAGGGATTAATTCATTATTTTCATTCTTAACTACTATCATACCTCCCTTCTTAGGATCTACTTGAACAAGGCTAACCTAAGAACTATTTGAGATAGGATAGATAATGCCTATGTCAAGCAATTTTAACACTTCCTTTTTCACTACCTCTTGCATTGCTAGATTCACGCACCTTTGTAGTTGAATGGTAGGCTTGAAGTCATCCTTCATGAGGATCTTGTGCATATAAATGGTAGGACCAAAACATCTTCAATGATCCTTAAAGGTCTTTTAGTTGATCTATCTGCAAACTAAAGTACCATGCTTGTCTCCTTGATCTCCCTAAGATTAAGTTTCTTGTAAATAGATAATGACATTAGATTGATACTTAAACCTAAATCACATAATGCCTCATTAAATTTAAAATTTCCTAATTCACAAGGTACGAAAAAACTTCCTGGATCCTTAAGCTTTGTAGGTAAATTATTTTACAAAATGGCACTATAATCCTCTGTAAGCATCACAATACCATGTTCTTCAATTTTCCTTTTATTAGAAAGGATGTCTTTAAGAAATTTAGCATATTATGGCATCTGCATCAAAGCCTCGACAAAAGGAATATTAATTTGTAATTTCTTAAAGATTTCTAAAAATCTAGCAAACTTTGCATCATTCTTATCTTTTCTAACTCTATCAGGGTAAGGAAATTTATTTACTTCTATATTAGAATTGGAATTGATAACTGTAGAAGCAATGTTTTCCTTACCTTTCTCTTCCATACTTACCTCAACCGGGCTGGAATGAAACATCTTGTCAGCTCTAACTTTTGATTTTGGCTCTTCTAGTTCCTTCCCATCTCTAAGTGTTATGGCCTTAACATGTTCCTTTGGGTTTGTCTCTGAATTACTCGGCAATGACCCTTGAGTTTTACCTACAATAGCATTGGCCAGCTATCCCATTTGTGTCTCAAGATTCTTCATAGAAGCTTCATGATTTTACAACCTTGCTTCAGTATAGGTATTAAATTTTGTCATCAGCTCCTCCAAGTTAGATTTCTTTTCTTATGGTAGAGGATGAGGTTGTGGTTGTTATCTCCCTTGATTATTATTGTTGTTGTTCCATGAAAAGTTCGGGTGATTATGCCAACCAGGGTTGTAAGCATTGCTGAAAAGATCATTGTGCCTGTGAAAATTATTAACAAAGTTAGCTTGCTCAAGCATGGTATTTACAACAAAAATATTACCTATTTGGCACTCTTAATTTGAGTGTCCTCCTCCACAAAAATCACAAATAGATGCCACTATAGTTGGTTTTTGCAATTACAGTCCTTGTATGTTCTTGTTCAATGCTTCCACCTGAGCTGCTAGTGTTGTAATAACATCTACATTGTGCATCCCAACTATCTTCTTTGTTGATTGCCTATCGGTGGGCCATTCACATGAGTTAGCGGCCATCTCATTAATCAATTCATAGGCTTCTTCTAGTGTTTTCATGTATAATGAGCCTCCAGCTACAACATCTATCATGCTTCTAATATGGCTACTAATTCCATTGTAGAAGGTTTGCACTCTTCACCATGTAGAAAACTCTTCTTGAGGGCACCTTCTCAACATATCCTTGTATCTCTCCCATGCCTCATTTAGAGTCTCCATGTCTCTCTGAGAAAATTTAGCAATTTCATTAATTAATTGTGCAATTTTAGATAGAGGATAATACTTACTCAGGAATTTTTGAGCCAATCCACTCCAAGTGGTTATGGAGTTTGGTGCTAAAGATAGTAGCCAACTTTCTGCTTTGTCCCTTAAAGAAAAAGGAAAAAGACTTAGCCTTTTTGCATCTTCCGAAACTCCATTATACTTGAAGGTGTCACAAATTTGGAAGAAACTTGTTATATGTTGGTGTGGGTTCTCATTGGGTAAGCCTCTAAATTGGCACATTTGCTTGATTAATTGTACCATAGATGGTTTGATCTCAAAGTTGTTAACTTGAATCGAAGGTCTAAGAATGCTTGGTCCTGTGCCTTCCAATGATGGCATAGCATAGTCTCTCATAGTTCGAATAGGTTGTTGAGCTTCTCTAGCACCATCATTGTTTCCTCTAGCTGGAATAAGATCTTGTGGATCATCCTCCATGTTGAGTTGATGGTTTTCTCTTCTTCTTGAATGAAAAGTTCACTCTGGTTCTGGATTGAATTCTGCTAATGGCTCCCTAGAAGTTTTGGTCATACAACAACAACAACAACAACTAAGCCTTAATCCCAAACAAGTTGGGGTCGGCTGTATGGATTCTCAACAAAATAAGCTCAAAAGACACCAAAAAAGATACTCCAGCCTTAGGCCCCTTCCAAGACACGGATTTTATGTCTCCATTCAAGTCTGTCATTAATCAAATCCGCATCAAGATCTAAGGCACGTAAGTCTCTTGCTATCACCTCCTTCCACACAGTTCTAGGTCTGCCACGACCTCTAGCCCCCTCAATCAACAAATTCTCACACTTACGAACCGCAGCATTAGGAGGTCTTCTTAAAACATGCCCATACCATCTAAGTCTTCCTTCCCTCACCTTATCTCCGACGTCCGCTACTTGGACTTTTTGTCGAATATGAACATTCTTAATTTTGTCCAGTCTGGTATGTCCACACATCCATCTTAGCATCCTCATTTCTGCCACACTCATCTTATGCAAATGTTGTCCTGTTGGTGCCCAACACTCACTACCATAGAGCATCGCAGGTCTAACAACCGTCCTATAGAATTTACCTTTCACTTTCAGAGGTATTTTCTTATCACATAGAACCTCAGTCGCATCCTTCCACTTCAACCACCCTACCCGTATTCTGTGAGCCACATCTTCATCTATACGGCCATCATTCTGGAACACCGAACCTAAATATTTGAAGTGCTTGGTTTTAGGAACCAAAACTCCATCCAACTTAACCTCATGTTCCTGCTTCTTCCTTAGACTGAACTCACAGTGCATATATTCCGTTTTACTCCTACTTAACTTAAAACCCTTGTCCTCGAGGGTTTTTCTCCACACTTCCAACTTACGGTTTACACCAGCACTAGTCTCATCAATTAAAATAATGTCATCAGCAAACAACATACACCAAGGAACATCGTCTTGTATGCTTCTAGTTAGCTCGTCCATAACCAGAGTAAATAAATATGGACTCATGGCCGAACCTTGATGCAATCCGGTAGTAATAGGGAAAGCCTCAGTGTCTCCACCAGGTGTTTTCACACTAGTGGATGCATTCTCATACATGTCCTTGATGATGTTGATATATTTGCCGTTGACTCCTTTCCTCTTCAAAACCCACCATAACACTTCTCTTGGTACTCTATCATAGGCTTTCTCCAAGTCAATAAATACCATGTGGAGATCTTTCTTCTTCTCTTGATACAATTCTATTAGTCTTCTTAGAAGAGAAATAGCCTCCATGGTAGATCTCCCTGGCATAAATCCAAACTGATTCTCCGAAACTCTTGTAAGCTTCCTCAATCTGTGTTCAATAATCCTTTCCCATAATTTCATAGTATGGCTCATAAGTTTGATACCCCGATAATTTGTACAGCATTGAATGTCTCCCTTATTTTTATATATGGGTACCATGATACTCTTCCTCCAGGCATTCGGCATCTTACGTCCTTTCACAATAGCATTAAAGAGTTTAGTTAACCAGACAACTCCTACCTCTCCAAGGTTCTTCCAAACCTCTATAGGAATACCATCCGGGCCACAAGCTTTACCAACTTTCATATACTTCAAGGCTTCTCTTACTTCACTATGCAAGATCCTCCTAGACCAGCTGATATAATCATTTGTTGCATGAAGACCTTGAAAATCTTGTTCATGTTCAGGGTTGAATAACTGCTCAAAATAAGCCTTCCACCTCTCCTTAATCTCAACATCTCCTGTCAACACCCGTTGATCTTCGTCCTTTATACATTTGACTTGGCTTAAATCTCTGCTTTTCCTTTCTCTCATCCTTGCAATCTTATAAAATTTGAAACAAAAGTAAATAAATGAAATAAAAATCTCAAATTAACAGCTAATAACAATATAATAATTTTTAGATAAATCTTCGATCCCCGGCAACGGCGCCAAAAACTTGATATGTCCTAGTTAACCTTAGCAAGTGCACTAGTTGTGTCAGTAACATAGATTTGTGAATCCGAATATCATCCCACGAAGACCAAAGTTTAAAAGCCAATTATTATATTGTGTTGACAATTATTTGAGAAATAATATCTGAAAAAAAAGATTTGAATTTAAATCTAAAATTAAACTAAATTGCTGGAAATTAAATATTTTTGGTGAATTAAGAATAATCAATTAATAAAATATGTTAGAGTCCACAATCCCCATAAACTTGGATAGATATCAACATTAATTAAGAAAATTGAGTTAAGATTAGCGGGTTATCTTTTAGCCTGGCTAACCTTATTCAGGGACATAGCTTTTCAAATAAATAGTAAACTCTTATTCAGACACTTTAACATTAATTTATATATGAACAAACCCGGTTATTCGACCTTATTCAGGGACACGAATAGTGCCACAGGCTAATATCATATCATCTACTCAAATACATCCTCAATTAAACCCATTATACAAAATCACCTATATAAATCAAGCATTTAAATCTCATTCAATAAAAACCCTAACTTCTCTATTCAACACATCATCAAGGAATTTAATCAATTAAATATTGAATACAAGTATTAAGAACCAGAAATTTATATAAACTAACTCAAATTTCAATAATCAACATCAATATCCATTCATAGTTTAGGGTTCATGCTTTCTCTAACAAAAAGAAAGTACTCCATACTTAATTCTAAGAAACTAAATCTGAAATTGAAATAAGACATGATAAGAATAATCAAACTCTTGATAGTTATTTTTGGCTTCAGCTTGAACTTCTTCTCCAATGGAGATTTTGCCTTCAAGAAGAAAGAAGAAGAAGAAGAAAAAGCCTCCAATTTGTTTGAAGAACCTACTGTATTCTTTTCTAGATTTGCATAAAAAAAACTAAACTCCCCCTCAAACATGTTTCTCCTCCTTTTAAATCCCTTCTCTTCCTATTTTCTCTAGGTTACAATAAGTAAGCTTCCTATTCTGTTTAGAACTCTTAAACAAAATAAATGAAGTTCTAAACAAAATAGAAAAATAAAAGGAAGTCCTAATGAATTGAGGAAACTAAAAATCTCAAATATTTGTTGTAAATTCGTGCATTTGCATGACCATGCATCTGCCCATGTGCCTCTTTGCTCTTTAAAACTCTACACTGGAAACTCTGGCAGCCACATGCATGACCATCTGCATGCCTATGTGTCTACCCATGCGCATCTTTGCTCTTTTTGTGCTTTCACTGGATTTTTGTTATATTTTCCAAAATTCACCTACAAAAACATAAAATAAGACTAAATAATCAAAATAACTAAAATTAAATGAGAAATAAGATAAAACTAATAAAAACTAAAGAAAACTATTGCAAATGTTGTCCTAATTATATATATAATACACATTTATCAAAGTGTTATGTTGAGGTGTCTACTATGTGGTAAGCTCGGTGTGGTGTTTGGTAGGTAGTAGCTTAATTTGACTTTCGGCTGCGATTTCTCCATATGTGGTTGTTTTGGATTTTTTGGGGGCACTCCAATTTGGGTGGGTTTGTAGAGGTGTTTAAGGAAGAGCCTTTATGCAATATTTGAATGTCAGAATGAATTCAACAATTTTCATCAATGTGGATGTACTTATAGGCTCTGTCCATGAGGGCATAGAAATCATATGGGGCTCTTGCTCACAGAGTCTAAGAATTATTCGCATCTTGTGTTTTTATGCATTGCCTGTAGACCTAGTTTAAAATTAACATTCTAAATATTCATCATAGCCTTGTTGAACCTATGAACAAAGGCTCAAAATTTTTCCTCAAGTTTCTGCATAATATTTAATAGGTCCACTGAGGTATAGCCCGAGTTAATTGAGACTACAAACTTATTAATAAATAACTTGATGAACTACTTAAACTTGTGGTAGGGCTCAAAGTTCTTATACCATAACTGGCATTACCTATTAGAGTTTAAGGATAAGGTTTACAAAGGGTTGAGTCCGAGGTCATGTGTACTAAGGCGGTATTATAGAAATTGTCCACATTTTTTGTAGGTTGTGGAGCCATTGTATTCTTTGAAATTAAGGACACAAAAGGTTAGGTACACATCACCTGAGGATTTCTTATGATAGTGGAGAGCAAACGGTTGTATCATATTGCAACACATTCCTCTTCTACATCCATATAATACGTTCGTCTAACAGAGCATTAAGATCCTCCTCAGTGATTATAACACCTTTATTTCTTGACTTAGATGGGTCTAGGGTCATATGATTTATGGCATGGGAATTGGAGGGCTCAGGGGGTAAAAAGCCTCCTTCTAGTCTTAGGCTCAGGCTCAAGCTCTATTCTATCTAGTGGGGATGGCAGAGTTCATCTTGGTAGGTTATCTAGTAGTATGGTGGTAAGGTTGGTGGTGTTTATGAGTTTGGTTAGTATGGTGGTTATTGTGGCGATTTTTCACTACTTTATTGTCTTATGGCAGAGATGAAATCTTTAAGGGTGGTTGTTAGTTCTCGGGCTATTTGCTCAGTGACACTCGATGATTGTAGAGCTGTGGAAGTTATCTAGGTTAAGCGTGTGTAGGGAGTAAAAGGTCTTAGTGCTGAGGGTCTGGTTGGTGGATAGGGGTTTGGATCAGATGAGAGGTTTTATATGGTATTGGGGTATTAAGGTGTGTACTGTGATTGGGTTAATCTATTGTAGGGTGTATAGGTGTTGTTATATGGATCATGAGGTAGGTATTGGGTTTTGTTGTCCATTTTTGGAGAAATAGTTGGTCTATGCTTACCGTATCACTAATGACAGGTGAACCTCAGTTGTCTCTTAAGAGTTCAAGTTTCGATTCTACTGTTCGGTTTGCCTATCTGTAAGATAAAGAAAAGGCCTTAGCTCCAATGAAGAGACTTCAATGCTTAAGTTAGCTCAGTTTATTTACAAATAAGAGAACTTAAAGAATGAGAAAATATATATTATCTATAGGGATTCACTCCTAATTATAACTGAAGCATGAGAGGAAAACTTCTAAATGTAGCAGCGAAAATTATGGATATGTTAGTGCCATATGACGACAATGTCAAGAGTCTATCTTTAGCTGGTAAAGAGTCCAATGTAGGCATCTTATGTTTTCGATAGGTCGGTGACTCAATCTTGAATCTTCTTGAGATCTTGATCCTGATATTTGATCTATCATAGGGGATGGGTTGGTTGCCTGTGGAGCTTAGTTCCAGGCTCGGGGGTATCATTATTACATAATATGATATCAAGCTCGTAATGAAGATATAGTTCGAGTTAAGCAAACTAAAATTTAAAATAATAATAATAATAATAATAAGTAAAAATTTAAAGTTTCATATATATGTCAACTAGTAGAGAGAAGGTATATTTTTGTCCCTCATGTTTTAGCGTGGGTACATATTAGCCCCTAAAAACATTTTTGGCTCAATTTAGCACAAATTTTCCTAAAACTAAGTTTTTTAGCCCATGTTTAGATGGTCACAGTAACAAAAGTTAACACCTGTTAACTCTCCAATGATGTGGCAGTTAACACCCATTTAAATGAAATTTGACGGTAACAGGAGGCATATTTTACCTTAGAGATCGAAGAGAGAAAATGAAAGGGAGTGATGGGCAGCATATTTGCCTCGATCTAACCCAAAATTGTGATTCTATTAACTTGTAAACCATTCAAGTTTTCTAAAAAGAGGGGCACAAACGAAAGATTTTTTGTATGGTGAAAGTGGTTCAACAGTGAAAGTGTTCTTTCATTGGTAACTAAACAACACATGCATGCAGGGTTGCTCCATTTTTTTCCAAAAGGAATAATTGGTAAGTTGTGCATTTAATTTATCTCTTGCAACAATAATAGGTATTTTGTTGTTGATTTATTACTTTATAATAAGGATTCAGTGTTCGATGTTATATAATTCTAGGGTTTGGAAATTTTGGTGAAATTGGATTTGAGTTAAGCACAATCGAATACAAAAATCATTCAATTATTTTTTTAATGAAATCTGATAAGTTTTGAACTATTTTTTTTAGTATGCTAAAGTGTTAATAGACTGAATGGGTATTGTTAATTAAACAATTGAATTTTACTAATTCTATTAAATATTTGTTTTTGCAACATGAAGAATACAATTGACTTGAGATTTAATTATAGGGGTCAATGGGTTTCAAAGTTAGAAGACCCTAATAAATCTAAGCTAGAATATGTTGGGGGTCAAGTGGATGTCTATATTTTTTTTTTAGTTTGGCTACATGTTTTATTTTGACATAGTGGCGAGGTATAATGGTCTAGGATTTAGTAATGTGAAAAATATTTATGCCCTGTTACCTAGAAAAAATTGATTAATAGATTGTATTTGATAAATGATGATAGCAGTATTAGGACCATCTTAAAATTTATTTGTAAAAACAGTTGGGTTTGTGAGATTGACTTTTATGCTAAACATGGTGTGGATAGCCCTATTGTGTTTCGAGACCCATTAGCCTTAACTTTATGAAGGGTGTGAAATAACTGACAGTCAATTATCACTACAAAGTACCCCTAAAAAATAATACCTCCTGAAAGTAGCCCTAAAACACCAATACCGCCTTAAAGTAGCCCTAAAACACCAATACAAGCAGATCTTGAACATTAAGCACAACTTGATCTAGATCTAGATTTAGAATCAGAACCAGAAGCGGCAGCATAGTTTCACACAGAAATACCAACACAAGCCAGTTGTTTCACCCTTAATGTGAATGAGAGATCCCTAGACAAAAACATAATCAGAGGACTTGCTAGTTATGCCAATGATGAGGATGAGGAAGATGAAGATTCTGATGATGAGGATCATAAAGGTGAGGTATGATGGATCTGATGGGTAGGGTTATTTCATGCTTAGAATGACCTTTGCTAATGTACTAGAGGTTAGAGATACTATTGCAAAATATGTTATCACCTTTGGTGTGAAAATTAGGATAAATCCAAACGAACCTCACAGGCTTAGGGCCAAATGTATTAGTGAAGGTGATTGTCCTTTTGTAATGCTTATGTCAAACGATTGAAACAACCTAGGATTGAAAGTCAAAACATTAGTGTCTGAACATAGGTGCTATAGGCATTATTGCATTCCAAGTGCTGCATCTAATTTTCTAGCTAAGTATTTTAAGGATAAAATATATAAAAGGCCTGAATTTAGATGTAAAGATATGAAGGAGGAAGCTGAGAAATTGCTTAAAATAAATGTAAGTTTAGAAAGTGTAAAACAACAAAAAGGAAAATCATACAAGAACTAGATGGGAGTTTTAGAGTGGAATTTGGGATGTTAGCTGCCTATGTTGCTGCTTTGAAGTAGAGTAACCTAGGTTCATTGGCAGAAATTGAGTTATGTAAGGATGAATTGAATGAAGAGAGAAGTGTTTAAAAGAATGTTTATATGTTTTAATGCTTGTAGAAGATTTTGGTTGCAAGGTTGCAGACCTATAATAGGTCGTGATGGTTATTTTTAAAGGGAGTTTGTAAAGGACAACTACTTGTAGCTGTTGGCAAAGATGGTAATGATTTAATGTTTCCAATAGCTTAAGCAGTAGTCAGTATTGAAAATAAGAATAACTGGAGGTGGTTTTTATATTGGTTGGTACAAGTGCTTAACCATGGAGATGGGTCTACATTGACCTTAATTTTTGATATGCAAAAGGTATTAATTATTGCTTTTGTTTTGTATTCCTTTATATTAATATTTCACTTAATTGGCATTATTTATTTGTTGTATTTATGGATTAATTGATGTTGTAAAGATAGTTCTCCCTAAAGCTGAGCACAGGTGGTGTGTCAAACATATTTATGCAAATTGGTCCAAGAAATGGAGAGGTGGGGAGTTGAAGAATAAGTTCTGGATATGTTCTTGGAGCACATATCATGAACAATTTAAGGAGAATTTGAAGAAATTATTGAAAATTAGCAAGAAGGCTACTAAGGATTTGCTCAAAATACCCACCATATAATTGGGTCAAAGCATATTTCACAAATAGAAGCAAGTGTTATATGGTTGACAACAATGTCTCGGAGACTTTCAATTCATGGATAGTGCTTGCAAGACACAAACCCATTATAAGTATGTTAGAAGAGAGAAGATTGCTAACTATGAATAGAATTAAGGATAACAAGCAGATGGTAACCAAGTGGATCAATGATTGGAGTCCATCAAGCATGGAAATGTTTCATCAAAATAAAGAGAATACAGTTGGTTGCAAGGTTGTTTATAGTGTAGATATTGGGTATGAGATTGGGGAGGGTGAGTATAAGCACATAGTTATCTCAGACAAGGAGCTTTGTACGTGTAGAAAATGGAAACTAAGTGGGATTCCTTGCCAACACGCTATCTGTGCTTTTTTATCAAACATATACTTGGAAGTGGTATCACAAAAGCACATACTTAGCTGCCTATGAACTTCCTTTGCAACCTGTACCTAGGAAGCAATTTATGAATATTGAAAATTTTTAGCCAATTGAACCTCCAGCATTGCCAAAATTAAGTGGAAGGCCAAGGAAGAAGAGAATTAGAGGATCTAATGAACCTAATCCAACAACGAGCAGCTCATTCAAACTTTTAAAAAAGGGAAAGAAGCAAACATGCGGTCTGTGTAAGCAAGAGGGTCATAATAGGAAAGCTGCTTTAATAAAGAAAATTAGATATATGTTAATGTTGTATGAATGTAACAAAAGCTAGCAAAATATAATTTGGGTAATGGTACATTTACTTTACAGGAACCAACAAGTACATCTCAACCTCAAAGGCTTGCTAGTAGAGGAAGTACTACATCTCAACCAAAAAGGCCAACTTATAAAGGAAATACCACATCTCAACCAAAAAGGCCTACCAATAGAGTAGCAAGATAAAGTTCACAACAAAGTAGCTACTCTTCTATGTCCCATCATTCAGAGCAAACTTATCATTTCAATAAATTAAGAGGATATGGTTGTTTTGTTGATGAAGCTACAGGGGCTATGACAATAAATGTATGTGTTTTTCATGTATTTTATTGCATTATTTTTTTCATTTTATATTTTGTATATGTTTGTTTATTCTTTTGTATTGATTTTTTTTTTCTGAATTTGCTACTTTTTGTAGAGCTTGGAATGGCTACTGAAAGAATCATTGTAGGAGGTGATGTTCCTTTGGCTATTGATCCTAATGTCCAAACTAGATTCCTAATTCCCAATGAGAGAGAGCTGATGGGGAATAGATTGTCAACAAGTACAACTAATTTAAAAAAAAAATTAGTTTTGTTAATGATGGCTCAAAAGTGACATATGCTACTGAGTTGCCCTTTCAACCAGCTAGTTTATAATGGAAAGGATGTCCTGCAGTTACAGTAAAACAACTTCAACAACAAAGGTCTTTGCTTTCCAGGGTGAAAAATGATAATTCTTCATCTGCATCAAATAGCTAGGCACCCTAGTTGAATTTACATTTTTTTGGTCTTTTTAAACATGGCTGTTAGTCATGAAGTGTGGTTGGGATTTAAGATTATTTTGTGATTTTAGATGTTATTATTGTGAATGGTAGAAAAATGAAATATTGCAAGATGTCCCAATGATTTTTAAGGTGCATACACTATTTTGTTGTGATTTTGTTGAAGTTATGCACCTAAACAGTATGCACATTTATTTTTGGATATTTATGAAGATTTCTCAATTTGTTTAATTAATCCAATAATTAGTTGTTTATAACCTTTAAATTTACATAATTTGAGTTGTGTTCTGTCATTTTATTTTGGTATCTATTAACCTTTCTACTTTTGATTTTTCTTTTTTTGTTTACAGTATATTCTTCTTCTTCCTCTTCTTCTTCTTCTTTTTCTTTTGGCTTGTTAATTTTAATTGACAAAGAAGTAGAAGGGTATGCAGGAACTACAAAACAATTACTCAGAACTAAAAAATTGGCTTGTTGCAATTTCTTTATCTCAATAACCCAAGAGAAAGCCAGAACTATCTTCCACTTTCGACATACACAAATTAGGCCCTGCAATTATTCAATCCTCAAAACCCAGCTTATTATCTAAACCACCACAATTACCATTACAAACTAACAAAAAGAACCCAAGAGAAAGCCAAAACTCTTCCACTTTCAACATACACAATTTAGGCCCTACAATTATTCAATCATCAATAACCAACTTATTATCCAAACCACCACAATTAAAATTGCAAACCAACAACAATCTATTACCAAAATCACAATGGAATCACACAAATCAAATGACAATTAGCCAATTTGACAGTATCATTTAATTGCTTAAACATTACAATAACAAGGATTGAAACAACAATTACATTAACATTAACACAAATACAAGAAAAAACTAGGAAAATACAATGATGATATATGCTTCTTTGAGCTTCTTTTTTGCCCCCTCACACTCTAACATTTTATCATTCATAATCCTATTAAACTCTAACCATAAAAAATCAATTTCAGCTTCAAAATCAATATCGACAACATGTCCATTTGCCTTTAATCTCCTATTCTCGGCCAACAACAAATCTCTCTCTAATTTGATTTCATTTAGAAGTTCTCTAGCTCGGCCAATAAATTTTTCATCATGCCATTCAAAATACCCATAACTTCTGACCTGTATATTGAGCACATAAATCAATTTTATGAAATTTCAATAACTACAAGAAAAAAAAAACAACTTCAACTAATTGCCCCTAAAATTCAATATATATATATACTTACTCTGAAATTAGTGTAGCCGTGGAACCTTCTCCCTAGATTTTTGTTCAGTCTATAATGTCCACCTTGAAGCCTTAGTTCGAAAACCTCTTTGTCCTCACATTTGCAGTATCTCACTTTTCCCTCATACTCTAGTTCCATATTTGTTCTCCTGAGTGATGAGGACATTGTTGAAGATGAAGAAGATTCCATATTCGTTTTACCTGGATTTGAAGAATGAATGAGAAGGATTCAATAATGTAATTTTGCAAAATGGAGAATATTATGATATTTGAAGATATATATTTTTGAAGATGATGAAGAATCGAGCTTCAAGTGTTCCTTCTACAGCGGATGTCGATGATATTGGGGATTTTTAGAAATTGGGAAAAAATTTGGTAGATGAAATTTTAATTTTTAGGTTTGGCTATTTTATATATTTATGTTTTTTTACCATTGACGACACATCATCAAAGAGTTAACGGGTGTTAACTTTCATTATTGTGACAGCCTAAACAAGGGCTAAAAAACTTAGTTTTCAAAAAAAAAATATGTTAAATTGAGCAAAAAAAAATTTAGGTGCTATTCTATACCCATGCTTAAACATAAGGGGGAAAAATGTACCTTCCCCCCAAACTAGTAAGCTAATTCAATTATTTATAAAAGTGTAATTATTACGTCAGCTGAGTGCAAGCTTTTAGAACTTAGATGACAGCTTTTCGACTCTCACTTAAATAGATCAATCTATTTAGTAAAAATTAAATAAAATATTAGCTAATAATTTGTTAGAAAGTTCAAATAATTTTTTTTCCATTTAGAAAGTTTAAATAATTCCTGACTTACAAATGAAATTTTTAAGTCTGTGAAGTGAATTAAAATGGAATCAGTTGCTAGTGAAATAAACTAAAATGAATTTTTTTTTGTTCCACCTAGAAAGTTCAAATAATTGATGACTTAAAATTTTCATTTAATTTATTTCACTAGCAATTGATTTAATTTAGACCATACTACCCTTAGAAAGAAATTTATTATTAAGAAAATATTTTTAGATTAATTTTTTATATGACTATAACAGCAATCACTACTAAAATTTTTGCGATTTGCAATAGAAATTTGCAATGGATCCAAAATTAGTCAATTTGCAACAAATTTGCAATGGAAAAAATGAAAAAAATTTAAAAATTATTGCAAGAAAAATTTGCAATGGAATAATCTGTTGCAAAATTTGCAATGGATTAGCAACGAATTTGTAATAAATATTTGCAATGAACAATCTTCCGCACAAAAAAATGTGCGAAATATTGATGCTCTTTTTTACAATAGAATTTTCAATTACAATAGAATTTTCAACAGATGGTTCACCATTGTAAATTTGCAATAGGTTCTATATGTTGCAACACCATATTAAGAATATAAATAAATTATTGCAAGGAATTTTCTGTCCCATGCAAAATTTTCTTCAAAATTACCCCATTTTGTTTATATTTTTTATATTTTGACTTTGTTTATTATAATTTTTTATTAACTGAATATATAAATATCACGCAAATATTTTCATAATATTCATTATTAGAATATAAAAATTACTTTATTTCTATTTATAAATATTTAATTTAAAGTAAGTAAGTAAAAAATAAAATTTCCCTAATTTGCAACTTAAATTATTAAAATAGATAATTTATTACCTTTAAAAATAACTAGACATTTTTCACTTTTCTAACATCTATATATTAATAGAAAGATAATGTTAATGAAATTGAATAATAAATTAAGAAAAAATTGCATATATTACATGTGATTTATAGATAGAAAAAAACAGAGAACACATTATAATAGAAACATAGTAATATTATATTATTAATATCATTTAATATGATAATAAATAGAATAATAATATTAATAGAATAGAATAATGAAAAATAAATATTTAAAATTAAATAATATTAGTTAATAATATGAATATATATAATTAAATAAATATATAGAAATATACAACAATAGAATATATACGTATATAGAATTAGAAATATTAAAATATTATATTATTAATTTTCTTTAATATAATATTTAATAAATATTAATAAATAAAATATTAATAAATAATTAGTAAATAAAAATACAAATTTCCTAATATAATGGTTAAATTACTAATTTGTCATAAAATCATATTAATGTTGTTTTATTTTTAAAATAAATAAATAATAAACTAAACAACTATAACAAACGATGCTGTGTTATGCGTTATATTTACTATCACACTTAGAATATTCAGAATATTCATGTCAATCTACTCTTCTTTACAATTCGCTCTTCTCACGCCGTAGCTACATTGAACGATCGACATCACCAATGTCATCACGGTCATCACCAACACTCAACAACGCTCACCATCATTGCCATCTTCGTATCCTTAAGTGTTCTACTCAAGTGCATTTCATTCTCTCATATATTTGTTGATTTTTTTTTAAGACCCAAAGATTGAAATTCCTTTTTGCTACCATTATTCCACTTTAAATCCTAAATTTAATTGCATTCCTTTCTAGTTTCTAACTCCAAATACATAGAGCTTAAGGATTTCAAATTATTAAATTTGATGAGCATTGCTACTTAGCTTCAAAGAATCAATTATGAGTTCAAATATAGTATAATACTACAAATATTAATGACAATTTGTTGGCGTATGTTGTTTTCTAGCTAGTGATGAGTATATGATGGTGGTGTGTGAATATAATGACATCAAGAATGAATGAATGAATATTCTCTCCTAATTCTTTGTCTCTCTCATTCTTTGATTCTTTCCCTCTGCTCCTCCTCCTCCTCCTTCTTCATCCTATCTACAACTTTATTCTTCTCTCTACTATTTCCTACAACCCTGCTATTATTCTAAATTCGAATTTAATATGAGCTAAAGTTTTTGTGGTTGATTGTTTTGGTAACAATTATGCTACAAAAGCTAGTTTTAGGATTCCATAAGACCTGCATTAGCATAAGTGATTGATTCAGTAAAGCAAGTGAATGTGAAAATAATTACATTAACAATCTTTAGTTTTAAAGTGGATTGGGTTAGCTTTAGGATCAAAGTGCTTGTCTCATACCTTAAAAGGTGAAAACCCCATCCTTTTAGATATTTCTAACATACAAAAGAAATGTAGATTGATTTGAAGCAAGAGGAGTTGTTAATAAGAATCTAGTTTTTCGCTAATTGTCATAAATTCATCCACTGAAGCAACTACTTGTGAATTAGAGTTCCATCTTCTTAAATTTGTACAAAAATTATGAGGCTGTAATTTAAATACTTCTAACTGTATATTTTAATTCTTTAAATCTTCTAGTTGTATCTTCATTTCTTTAAATCTTGTCAAGTTAACATTCTTGTTTTGTAGATTTTAAGAAGCCAAGTCAATAATATCTTTTTTCTTGTATTCTTTTACTGATTATACCTTTAATATCACAACATGTGTGTTGTACCTTTCATAGGATATTTCTTAATCAATTGCAAGCCCATGAACCACACTTAGATGATGTAGAAATGGATAGAAGGCTCGAACATGACTTTCCATCATGGTTTATGATATATGTAGTTTTCAACAAATTATAATTTGCTTTTATTCATTGATTTAATTTCATTAAAATTCCTTGTGGTTAACAAAGTTATACCAAACAGGCATGTAACAATGTTGAAAATGTATTCATCAATGCTTTAACAGAAGGCCCGTTTAGAACTGCATATTATTATAGAAGATATTATGTAATAGTGGTTTTTGCATTGAAAGTAGCAATTACACATTGGATGAGACAGACTACTATAGTCATTTAATAGAGATGGTTTAGTTGAAGTATCACGGTTGGCCAATTAAGAAAACAGTGTTGTTTAATTGTGAATGGTTCAATATTAGAGAAAATATAGAAAGTAAGATTCATAAACAATATAAAATTTATGATGTTAACAGCACATGGAGATACATAAGAAGTGAAGAAGAATCATTTGTTTTGGCAATACAAGCATTTTAGGTATATTATATAGATTATCCAAGTTTAAAGTGTGACAGTCGAGCATGGTGGGATATTTGCAAAATAAAAAGTAGGGAATTATTGAAAAGCTTGTTGAGTGGATAGAGACAAATACGGAGCCATTCCATGAGGAAGAAATAGAGGCTGGACCATTTGAAACCCTATCTGAAAATGAAACTATTAATGTTAATTATTCAACTGGTGAATTAATAGAGATTCAAGATAATGATATTGAGTTGGAAGAAGAAGAAGAGAAATATGAATCTATGTCAAGGGACACTGATGAAAACAATGATAATGATGATGATGATATATGTTGAAGGTTAAAATAATTACTTTATAAATTTTTCATTTTCTAAATAATTTCTTGATAATGATATTTTTGAGTATTTTGTATGTAGATATAGTTAGGGGAGCTGGTTGAATATCTCATCCTTATAATAGAGGAGGCAGAGGGGCATTAGGTGTTAGGGTCTACCTTTGACATCTTCAACCTCTACTCCTATAGAGGATCCTTTCTTTGATGGAGCATCTTCATCAGCTGGTTTATCTGCTACATCTCTTCTACAACTTACATGTGCTAATGATGGGAAGACTTGGATTGTCATGTGCCGAGGAAAGTAAGTAGAAAAAAATATTTCTTGTCTTTTATTTTTCACTTGTAACTTTAGTTTAATTGAGCATTTTTATGTTTTTTCAGAGTTCAATGGCTTTCTAAGCATTCACGTTGCACAACATTAAGTTTTAGAAAAAGACTTGACTCAGAAAGCCATAATTAGGCATCGATGTCTCAAAGCACCAAAGACTTCTATTGGGAGGAGTTTAAGGTAAAAACACCAAAGATTTCTATTTATTTATTTATTTATTCCATTGAAAGGAGCATTAAAGACCTTTATTTATTTATTTGCTTGCTTACAATTTTGCTTCACAATATTGTTAATATGCATGTGCAGAAATATTATTGCTGGGACCCATAAATAGAGTGTCAAGTGAAGGAGTAGTGGGAGAGTTTGATAAGAAAAAATTATTCAACTCATTTATCTTAGTGGAGGAGTTTTAGTGGTTGGGACTGATCAGATGCCTAAGGGAGTACCCCTAAAAATTTGAGAGGCTTGACTTTCTCATTTTAGTACTCCAAAATTTTTAGCAAAATCACAACCAACCTCTCAAAATAAGATTTGTGAGACTGGAGGGTGAGGGTTCAGGCTCGTCACAACATACTGGTGGATCTATTTTTCATATAAAGCATGCGTGGTGATTGGTATACTTATTTCAATTTTTTAATATGTCAATAATTTATGTTTTGATGATAAGTTTTATGTTTAGTTTAACGCTTTATTTAAAATTTTAGGAAAAAAAAAGTTACAACGTCCACCTCTTCCACATTAAATTCTAGAGCAAACTCATGAGCACAAGTCAGATAAACAATTTGTAGACCAAAGATCCACGATAATATATGTAAGTCATTAAATTTTATTCAATACGATTGTTATGTGCTTGTGTTGTTGAATGTTGTAGACTTAGAAAATGTAAAGTAATGATTGATTGTGATGTTTGATTCTCAATTGCTTATGTTATCAAGTGTTGTAGATTCGAATTTTTGTAATATAGCTTGTTTGATTTGTAGGAATTTTATATAGGTCTCACAATGAGATATGGTAGGCTACGACTAAGTCATAATGTTGGTGATTTTTTTAATTAATAAATGCAATTTACATAAGTTACTATTAACATTTATCCATTTATATTTTAGTGTTATCTATAAGATTATGAGTTAAATTATAAATTTTATGTTGTAGGATCGTATCTCTGCTAGGGTCCAAACGCAGTCTACACCTACAGATGGAAATGATAGTCCTCAATTTGTGGATACTACTAATTTTATCTAGATGAGGTTGGTGGTGTCAAAAAACATTGTGTGTATGGTCTTGGTTCTATTGCTTCTTATTACCAGGGATCGATTTCTGCCTCTACATTGGTCACTTCACAGCCTTCACAATTGCATCGCAACAGAGAGAGGATGATTTTGAAGAGGCCATAAAGAGGAAAATATAACAAATGAGAGAAGAAATTAGGCAGGAGGTGAGATAAGAGATGTAGGAACTCAAAGAATTATTGAAGAATCATTTTGATGGAGTTCAGAATTACTTACATGATTCGTCTTCTGGCCCTTCTACAGCTGGTGTACCTCCAGAAAATGATCTATCTGATATGTGAGATTAGGTTTTCTTTATTTGTATTATTAATATTTTTATTTCTGAATTTTATTTGTAGTATGAATATGTTTAACTATACTGATATTTTTACTTTTGAATTTTATTTATATTACATGTTTGTTTGAAATACAAACATTTTTAGTTTTATATTTTATTTGCATTATTCATATAAATTGATTTTATATGCAATTTTTAAAGATTTTTACTTATTCATATATATAGCTCAATTGAATTAAATAAGTTTAATAATTTAATAAAATAAAAATAGAAATTAGAATTTTGCAACAGATTTGCAATGAAAAATTCATTGCAAATATTTTAAGAAAGTCAGCATTTTGCAATGATTTTGCAACTGTTATTTTCCATTGCAAACTTTGCAGCGAAAATAATATCCATTACAAAACTGTTGCAATTACATCTAATTTGTCATGAGATGTGCAACAGATTTTGCAATGGAAAGCTTCCGTTGCAAATGTTTGCAACAGAAAACATTGCTGCAAAATCTGTTGCAAATATTTGCAATCCACCATATTTTATTGTAATTTGATTAGCGACGTCACTTTTGGTCACGAACTTGTTGTTGTAAATTCATTGCAAATAGTAATTTGCAACATATTTTTCCCATTTTTGGGATGGATTTGTCCGTTGCAAAACTGAAATTTGTTTGTAGTGAATTACAATTATTAAAATATTATAAATAGTACTTATAAAACTATAATAATCATATTTAAAATAAAAAATAAGTATATAATAAACTAATCAATTAAAGCTTTTCAACTAATATATAACTTCATTAATCTTGCCATTTATATCATATATTAAAAAAAAACTAAAAACATAATAATTTATTAAAGTTAAATTATATTCTTAATTGCCATTTAACTTTTAACAATAATAACTAGTAAAAGTTTACCAAATAATCATATTTTTCAATTATCAATTATTAATAACTAACTAAACTACATATATTCTAATACAAATGCAATTAAAACTATACAGAGTAAAACCCCCACTCGACTATATCAGAAAAAGTCAATTGCATGCTTCAGCAAGAGTTTTAAATTAACTATTGAACAAAAGCTAATTGCTTGAAAACAAAAAATCAAAGTTCTTCTCTAATGTTTCTATTTATAATGTTATTAATTATTAATTTTAATTAAATAAGAATTAAAAATACTATTAAAATAAAAAATTTTACTTTAGGTATTCATTCAATTTTAAAATATTTTTCACATAAAAATAAAAAAGAAATGTCTTTCCAAATTTCATTAGAATTGTGAATCACAATTACTTGAATAATCTATTGTTAAATTCATATAGTAGAATATATGGGACTTTACAAAAATACTAAAAAACAAAATTTAAATTTACCATTTTTAAAAATATTTTCATATTTACAAGAATTTATAATATTTTTTAACAAAAATAATAGATTTATAGAGTTTATTATGAGTTTATTACGAACTTATTATGTGCTTGTAATAAGTTTATAAATTTATATAATTTATTATAAAATAATTAATATATTTCTAATAAAAAAATTTATGGCGTAATTTTCCTAATAATATATGATTATGCATATATGAAATATTATCATAAGCATGTATGGGCATAAATAAATTGATGTGATCACTTCTCGGTTTCTTAATTTAGGGCCAATATATCCACCAACATGTACAGAAAAATAAATGACAATGAAGTTTTTTTTTTTTTTTGAGGAATAAATACAATGAGTTGTTAAAGCTGTACAAAGAGAATGGATATCAAAGCTCAAATAGACCCTTTTACGAATTTAGGACCACAATGTATATATATTTAATTGCCATAAGTCACTGATTTAAAGGAGTAATCCCTATAAGTATACTTGTATATTTCATATTTTTTAAATCAGTGTTTTATTTGATAATCCAAATTATTATATCTTACCTTAAAATAAGTTTTTAAAAATATCACCATATATTCCATTTCTATAATTATAAATTATCGATCATAAATTATCATTTGATTACACTTTATCATAAATAGAATTATATTTATAAATAGAATGATGATGCATGATTAGTAGGTGTAATTGAACAATTAATAATAAAATTAACAAGCTCCCTAACTATATTTTCTATATCTATAATACAAGTCCTATCATGCATGTGAGTTCACTATCACAGCTTTTATCGTTATTAAATTCAAAACTTAGCTATTAGATTCAACAAACAAAGCCATTTCTGTATGGCTACGTGGTTCATCAATAAACCAGACAACCCTCCTTAAGGCTCCATCAATAATTCCTCAAGGATATTTTAACTTACAAATTTCTTTTATTAATTATTATTATTATTAGGATTTTGACTTTAGGATCATATATTATAAGTATTTTCTTTATTTTTGAAAGTTTTAATTGTAAAAAAGTAAAAATAAAATAAAATTTTAGATTTTTTCTTTCAATTCTATATATATATATACACATATATGTATTTCAAAAATAATTACCGATAATTTAACTAGATGAAATAGGTAAGGAATAAAACAGGACATACAGATATTAAAAAGAGCCAATGAAATACATATATTGAAAAGGAAATACGAGAATTTTTCAAAAAGCAGAACGTCACATCCATTATTATTTTTTTTATATAAATTATTTTTTAACACAATAAAATTCTCCATTTTTTTTTATTTTGTTATGCAATCATTGAATTAACCAATATATATATAAATGTGGACGTACTTGTTGACAGAGCTGAAGTGAATCTAAATATAAATGGGTTTATTTATTTGCAGATATTCTCATATGTAAATCGATTTTGTCCACTATACTACGCACGTACTGTTTCAGCTTCCCAGTATCCATATATATGTAATTATATATATATATATATATAATTAATTATTGTAACAAATATTAAATATCTCTTCTTCTTTTTTGTCCTTTTTATATTCACATATAAATTTATTTCTGTATTTTAGATAATTCAATTTTACTGAGTTTTGTAAAAATAAATAAATTGATTGATTGAGTATTCATATATATTTAGTACTCAGTTTGGTAAGATAAGATCTAGGAGACAATTTTAAATAAAATGTTTATCATCTTATTTAAATAATATATTATAGTATTGAAATTTTAAAAACTTAAATAATTCATTATCAGAAATACTTTTTTGAATTTGAATTTTTTTAAGCTATTTAGTTTTGAAAAATATGTATATTAATTCAATCATATTTTATGAAGATCTAAATTATATTCAAGAATGGACCCAAAAAAAATTATATTCAAGAAATGCGAGATTTTTATTTTTTTTTGAAGATGGTTGGTGGACTGAGCACAATAGTCAAGACAAGACTAAAGAGTCAAAACACTTGGACTTGATAGTATTCAGATCGTACAGCTCCATTTCTTCGGGAGTTTTGCTGGTCCCACGCTTACTGAAATTTCACGTCATCCTCACTTCAGCTCCCCCGTATTTCATCTCCTTCGTTATGAATTTTTTTTTTTTTGCCAATAGAGTGAAAATACCTTTTTCTTTTTTTTTTCTTTTTTTAATTCTATCATATATCTTCTGAAAATAAATTATTATTCGCTAAAATTTTAAAATTATTTATAATTTTACAAATAGTCCCCTATATTTATTTTTCTTAGCAAAATAATTATTTTTTTAGTCAAATAGATTGGTAGTATATTTTTAAAACTTTACTCAAATAATAATAATAATAATAATAATAATAATAATAAATCATTGAAAGAAATAATTTCAGAAGTAAAGATTTTAAAATTTTATCAAAAAATGTTTTGATCCAAATCTTGATACATCAATTGAAGTTTATTCAACGAATTAATTATTTTTTATTACATACTCTGAAATAACCATGGGATAATATTAAATATTTTACTCCATTGCATAATAAAAAATTCTACTATAAGTAATTATTGGGCATGTGAAGCAGTTGGTAAAATTTTTTTCTAAATCAGTCGGTGATAGACTATTCTAACTTAATAAAAAATTTTAAATTCAAATTTTGAATATATATGTGTTAAAATTTAGTATAAAAAATTTTATCTGATTTTGTGATATTATTTGGTTCAATTTTAAAAAAATAATTTACACGAAAACAAAGTTCTAAAAGCAAAATCAATTACTTCTTATCATACGGGTTTCTTTTGTTTTTGTTCAAAAATTTATTTGTGACTTAATTAATTTATCTATTAATTTGGTTTATTACTTAAACAATTTCAACAATAAGAACAAAGTTGTAAGTTATATATTTTTCTTTAATTGATGAAGAGAAAATTTAAGCCTATTATTTTTTGAGATAACAATATTTAGGATTTTTTGGATACTCATTCATTTTAATTTGTTTATATAAAATATGAATAATTTATAAATAATTTTAGTATAAGTATGGATAGTATTTTTACTATTCATGATGAGTTCGGTTTGAGTTCGAGAACATACTTTTAGATACTTACTATCTAATCTAGTTATATATATTAATTATATTTTATTAAATTTTTATTGTATATTAATTGCATACTTTATTTTAATTATAAAATAGTGTAATATAAAATTATTTAATAAAATTGTATTAGTATTAAATTTTATTTATAATTATTTAATTAAAAATAATTTTATAATTTAAATTTGATAATAATTTAAATTTTTATATTTAAATGAGTAATTAAATAAATATGAACAGTATTAAACGGATTTAGAATGAACATGAGTTGTAAAAGTATAATTAAAATTAAATTTGAAATGGATATGAGTAATTTAAATTTAAATAAGTTTATATTTAGATAAAAATTCATTCATCCGACTTAAATTTCAAATCAAACAAAAAATCTGAGTTTATTATAGAAACATAATAAAAAAAAAAATGCAAGAAATGGAAGCAACATATGAAATAATAATATTAGAAATAGAACTGGGATTATGTTCAATTCAAATCATAGCTTCTCCACCTGGATCATGCGTACATGCAAAGAAAATCTTAGCAGTCCATCCTTTTAGGTAAACAATTATAATACAAGAAAAATATTTTCATTTTGAAAATTGAGAACATATATTGATGATGTAAGCACCTCGACATTGTTCTTCATTTTTTATCAATTCCATTCTTTTTTTTCTTTTTTTTTTGTATTGGCATAATTTTAATAGACAAATATATATAATCTCTTTAAATTTTATATAATTAGTCAGTTTTTATTGAAATTTACATGACTTTAATAATCTCATTTTCTAAATTTATAATTTTTGTTATTTATAAATATAATTATGTTTAATATCATAAACATGCCAGCGGGTTGATGTGAAATATTTTAGTTAAAAATTATTGAATCATTGGATTTTTTTTTACATTTTTTTAAAATAAATTTATCTCACTCTCTCAAAAATCTAAAAATATAAAAGTATTCATTCCAACTTATTCATATTTAGTTTAGTTATAAGATTAATTAATAAGGAATGGAATTCATACTTTATGTAACTTATAATTCTAATCGATACAATTTTTTATATATCATAATAAAATTTTGATAGTATATAATTTCATTTTGATAGCATAATTTATATGCTGTTAAAAATAAAAATTTAATGCAAATAATAATTAGGAATAAAAAAACCTGATAGTAACTAAAATTAAACTAAAATTATTTAATTGTTTATTACTACTACTATATATAAACATTTGGCACGACATGTTACCGTTAATATATATTATTATTTGGTAATACTATTGCTCAGTGGCGGAACCAGGATCACGTCGAAGGGGGGGCAAAATTTTTAAGCGAAAAAAAATTATAGATAAATTTATATTTAATTTTATTTTGATATTAAAAAATTAATATAAATAGTTGATATTAATATTAATATTTTATTTTATTTTTATATTAAATATTTAAATATTAAATTTTTATCATTTTATTTTAATATTTAAATATTACTTTAAAAAATTATATAATATATATTTTTTAAATAATATTTATATAGTTTTAAGTTATTTAAAAAATATTTAAGCTAATTATTTTTTAATAAATTTATATGATAGAATATTTTTTGCAAAATGATTAATCTAAAATATTTTTTGCTAATCTAATCATAAAATTTTTAAATCCAATTCATAATTAAATTACAAAATAATTATTAATATTAATTTTAGAATACAAATTGAAAATAATTAAAGCTAATAAATATATAGATTTATTAATTTAATATATATTGTAAAAATTTAATATAATATATATTATATATTATATATTAGAATATATTTATAAATATATATATAAATATATAAATAAATAAGTAATGTATACACATACACACACTTGAAGGGGGGGGGGGGGGGGGGGGAGAATATACACATATAATATGATTTTGAAAGGAGGGCAGAGTGTTCATGTATATATATATACATGTATATGATTGGTGGAGGGGGGACAACAGACCCCACGTGACCCCATGTACATCCGCCACTGCTATTGCTATTAACTAATTAAATAATAGTAAATTAATTAGTGCTTCTAGATCAAGCATTAATTTGTTATAGGAGAAATATTCTCAACTTCTGAATCTTCATGTCTCACTATATTAAGAAATAAGCGGTTACTTATTTTATTATATTGTAACACTAATTAACCCGGTGGTCATATCAACATTAAAAGAATAAAATTATCATAAACATGACAATTTTTGGACTTTTGCCTTTCATATTAAATTTTATTTTTCATTACGATAATAGACAAATCATACATACACTAATTATATAAATTTTTCTATAAATTAAATTAATGAGAGTGTAAAATAATAGTGAAAATAATACACACATAAATTTAATAATAAAATTCGATCAATTGTGCCTACGTCTACAGACTCCCTAAATATTATTTTATTAAAAAGATAATATATACAAAGTGTTTATAACACTCAGAATTCACAACACACACCTAATTATATCCAATAATTTTTCTTCACAAACTTTTTTTACAAGTTTTTTCTCCTTAAATTTTTCTCTTAAACTCTCTTTAATTCTCTAATTTTGGAATGATCTTACAAATGAGATATAAGAAATTTATATAGGCTTCAAAAATTGGGTTGATAAAATTTTAATAATGATTAAGCATCTCTATTTTTTTTATAAAATTAGTTACCTCCATTTTTTATAAAATTAAGCACATCTATTTTGATAAAATTAGGCACTTATATTTTTGACAAAAATGAACATCCATTTTTGACTCTTCAAATGGTGCAATTTTCTTAACAATCTCTCACTTGAAGATTGATTTTCGCACAGATAGGGCTTTTCAGTTTTGTTACTTTTGTAAGCCAACTGAAGTTGAACACAACTTCAGTTTTTTCAATAGCCACTATCTTTATCAACATATCTACTAAATTCTTACTTTTTTGGATCTTCTCCAGTATTAACATATCATCTCGAACAGAGTTCTGATAAAGTGATAATGAAGTCCAATATGCTTTATTTGAGAATGAAATATTGAATTCTTTACCAAGTGTATCGCACTCTGGCTATCACTGTATAAGACATTCTTTTCTCGTTTGAATCCCAGCTCAGTTAATAAATCTTGAAGTCATATCATCTCTTTACTAGCTTAAGTCACTACTACATATTAAGCTTCTATAGTGGATAGAGTGACAATTTTTTGTAACTTTGAAATCTAACTAACAATTGTATTTTCAATAATGAATATATAACCGATGGTACTTTTTCGGTGATCAACTTCACCTCCAAAGCATGTATCAACGTAGCCTTGTACTTTTAACTCTCTTTTATCAAAGTACAAATACTTTTCTGTGGTGCCTCGAATATATCTCAAAATCCATTTTACAGTTTCCCAATGAGTTTTTCCTTTATTTGACATAAACTTGCTCACAACTCTCACTGCATAGCCAATGTCTGTTCTTGTACACCATTACGTACATCAATCTTACAATGGCTGAGACGTAAGAAACATTGCCCATGAGTTCTCTCGCTTCCTCCATTTGAGAGGATTGATCCTTAGATAGACAAAAGTGACTAACCAAGGGTATTCTGACTGACTTGGCATCACCCATGTTAAATCTCTGCAAAACACAGTTGATGTACTCTCCCTAAGATAACTGCAAAAGTCATTTCTGCTTATCTCTTGTGATTTGCATTCCAAAAATCTTCTTTATTGGACCTAAATCTTTCATGTCAAATTCCTTTGACAATTACTGCTACAACCTTTTGATATCCTCTATATCTGAATCTGCTACTAACAAGTAAGAAAATAATATAACTAGAGCTATATCTCTTGAAGTAGCAACAATGGTCGGCGTTGCACCATTGGAATCCTTCCTTGTGTTTGAAGCCGTCAAACTTTTCTGTACCACTGTCTTGGGGCATATTTCAGTCCATACAAACTCTTCTTAAGTATGCACACCATATTTTCCTTTTCTTTTTCTTAAAAAATCTTCTGGCTGGTGCATATATATCTCTTCATCTACATCTCCATAAAAAAAATGCAATATTCACTTCTAACTATCTATGATAAAGATCTTTAATGGCAACAATACTCAACACTGATCTAATAGTATTAAGCTTCACAACAGGAGCAAAAATATCAGTGTAGTCGATTCCTTCATTCTGCTGGAATCATTTGACAACTAGTCGAGCTTTGTATCTCTTAGAACCATAATAATCCTCTTTCACCTAGTACACCCATTTGTTGTGAATTGTCTTCTTTCCTATAGGTAACTTAACTAGTCTACATGTCTGGTTAGAGATGAGAGACTTCATCTTGTCTCTCATGGCAAACTCTCACTTCCCAACATCTCTTTTTTGCTCCATACCTCCTCTGGTATTTTATGCTCCAATGGAATCGATGGGCCTCGATTGATCTACTAAGTTGCTGTGTTGACTACTTTTACCCATAACTGCTTCTGTAGACCTGACTATATATGAATGCTTCTGGCTTTTTCTATCAACATTCGGTTTATATGCTTAGCTACACTATTTGTGTTGAGGTATACCCGGCACGATTTTTTCCATTCTGATCTCGTGCTCATAGCAGAACTTCTTGAATATGGTGTCTTCATATTTACCTCCATTTGTCAAATTTTGAGTATTTTCTTCTTTAGGATTGTGCCACTTGTCTAAAAACTGACTCTCTTCTGCTTTCCAACCATGAAATCTTTGCACATGTCTATCTTAATTGACTGTAGACTTGTAAATTTTTCATCTTTCATTTGAGTGCCTACTTTTTATTCATTTCTCACTCATGTATCGAAGTCTCTGGTACCACAAATTGAGATTTTCGTTTTCTGCTACAACTGCAATTGAACAACGTGCCTCTACTGTCATGTAAAGAGTACCACTCTTTTTCCCCCGAGCAACAGTCATTGCGCCCTTTGAAATCTTCTAATCATCACCATGAAAGATTGTAGTGTCATCTTTATTGGCCAACTGTCCTACTAAGATTAAGTTCTTTCTCAGGTTGAGAATATGTCTGACATCATTCAGCTCCTAAATAGGCACATTCAGCTTAATCTTTACTACACCTGTACCAATAATGACATAAGGTCGACCATCACCAAGATATACCTTTCCAAAGTTTCTGGAAACATATCTTTCGAAGAATTCCTTTTGCGAAGTGGCATAGAATGATATTCCAGAGTCTAACACCGAAGACTCATATTTGCTCTCCAAAGAACATATCAACACATCATCTCTTCTAGAGGTGGAAGTAATATTTACCTATGTCTTCGCCTCCTGGTCCTTCGATGTACTCTCACACTGATTTTTATAGTGTCCAGTATTCACTATTTATATGAATAGTAACCTCATAGAAATTTGACAGAATTCATAACCAGCAGCTCTGATACTAGTTGTTGAAAAAATTATGCAGTTTTTTCTATAAATCATATTAGTGAGAGTGCAAAATAATAATAGAAATAATACACGCATAAATTTGATAACGAAGTTTGACCAATTGTGCCTACGTCTCCGGATCCCTAGATATTATTTTATTAAAGAGAGAAAGTATATAAAGTATTTACAACACTCAGAATTCACAACCCACACCCAATTATATCCAAAATTTTTCTTCATAAAATTCTTTTATAAGTTTTTTCTCCTTAAGCTTTTCTCTCAAACTCTCTTTAATTCTCTAGTTTTGAGATGATCTTCCAAATGGGATATAAGAGGTTTATATAAGCTTCAAAAATTAGGTTGGTGAAATTTTAATAATGGTTAGACACTTTCATTTTTGATAAAATTAGACACCTCTATTTTTTATAAAAATAAACCTCCATTTTTAACTCTTTAAATGGTGTAATTTTATTGACAGACACTAATATTAAAAATTGTACTACCAACCCAAATCCAATTAAATTTAATCAATAACATAGCTAAAGACTATAGAGACCCCCCAAAAGTTGACCAAAACAATGCACACATTATTATCTATAACTTAACATATATAGAGATATAAAGCTTTAATATTACAAGAAATCTAATTTTATTTTCCAAATGTATTTTATGTTTGATTGTGATTTGAGATGCTAATAAGAGTGCATTTTTTATAAATTAATATAAGTGATTTGATTGGTGATCGATGTCATTATATAAAATAATTTCTAAAATTATACTTGTTTTCCTTTCGATGCTGACTAATGTTTAAACATGTTCCTGTACGATATATGATCAACATCTATAGTAATGATTTATATATTTAATTGTCATCAACGAATCATGAAATTTATTAATTGCAGTTCCATTTCATTACATGTATATAAATAATTGCAGTTCCATTTCATTATATATATAAGAAAAAGAAATGAAAAGGAGCAAGAAAACAAGCTACCTAAAGTCCACTTCAAGAAAAATAAGTATAGTTTATGATAATTAGGTGGTTGGATGCGACTATATATTTTGCATGATAGTGCTTAGTACTTGACCTCATTACATATAAGTTTAAAACAAAAGCGATATTTCAAGAGTTATATATTTTAAAAATTTTAATATGATGAAAACTTAAAATACAAGTTAGAAGTCTAAATTACTCTTTTTTTACCCTTTTTAAAGAGTTTAAAGTACTCTTATAGCAATCATCGAGTACATAGATCAGTTGATAAAAAATATTCTAATTTCATGAGATATTTCAAATTTGATTTCTAAATATAAAACTACGTTAAAATTTGATAGAGAGAATTTTACTATCATTATGGTATGAATCTGGTGTTGAATATGGTTATTTATCCCACATCGAAATATGTGAAATTTTTGACGGAGAATTTTTGTTATAAAAGGGGACCTTCCCCTTTAGTTTGAATCATCCCAAAAAATAAGTTCATTTAATGTATAAGGCTTATTTTTCTTCTCTCTCTTTTGTATTTCTTCTTTGAAATTAGTAATATTATTTAGGTGGTATCCAAGGACATAGGCAAAATTAGCCAAACCTTGTTAAATTTGATGTTCTCTTTATGAGTTATTTAATAGCTATTTTTGGCATAGTTGTGGTTGTATTTTGTATTAGTGATTATATATCTAGGAAAATTCTGTTTAAGGAAAGACTTGGTATATAAGAGTGTCCATTATGATCCTTCTCTCTTTCCTATAAATTTTCTTTGTATAATTGTTGGTGCAATTGTTCACACACTATATATATTATTGGTAGAAAATTAATTTAATTTTTATAACAATTGGTATCAGAGCCAAAGTTTTCTGAGTATGCTCTGTAGTTGCAGCCTAGTCTGATCTTTCACATCAGAAAAGATTTTCTAGGATTATTTGTATTCCGCATTTGTCTGAGTCATCTGCCATTCCTGCTTCAAAAAATTATGGACAGACAATTTTGGGCTGAGGCTATTACATATGCATGCCATCTCATTAGCCGCTTACCATCAGCTGCTATTGGTGGTAAAACACATTTGGAGATATGGTCTGAAAAATCGGCTACTGATTATAATTTCTTACGTATATTTGGTTCCACTGCATACTACCATGTTAAGAAATCAAAATTAGATATGAAGGCAAAGAAAGTGCTCTTTATGGGGATCACCACTAGTATGAAGGGACTTCGCCTTTAGTGTCTAGAAATAAAGAAGATAGTCTTTAGCAGAGATGTTACCTTTGATGAGTCTACCATATTAAAAAAAAGGTAACAAATGAAATTGTTCAGCAAACAGATGTTACTCTGCTGCAGGTGGAGTTTGAAAGAAGAATTATTGACCCGGCAACAAATAAAACAGATGAAGATAGTCCTATGGTAGAGGTGGAGTCAGATGAAGAAGGGGTTCCAACCCAAGAACTCCCACAGCAATAAGAATCTATTGCAACAAATAGGCCACGACGAGAAATTCTCAAACCTGCTTAATTTGATGATATGGTGGCTTATGTATCCCTAATTGCAAATAATGACATTCTTAGCACTTATAATGAAGCTGTCCAAAGTTCAAAAAAAGAAAAGTGGAGGAAGGCCATGGATGATGAAATACAGTCCCTTGGAAAGAATTAGACATGGAAGCTAGCTAATCTTCCAAAGGGAAAGAAGGCAATTGGATGCAAATGGGTATATACAAAAATGGAAGGATTTTCTAACAAGAACGATGTTCACTACAAGATAAGGTCGGTAGCTAAAGGTTATGCTCAGATGAAGGGAATTGATTATAATGAAGTATTTTCTCCAATTGTAAAATATTCCTCCATTAAAATTTTATCGGCCTTGGTAGCATAATTGGATTTGAAACTCATTCAACTTGATGTAAAAACTGCATTTCTACATGGAGACTTAGAAGAGGAAGTCTATATGACTTAGCCAGAAGGGTTCAAGGTTGCTGGAGAAGAAAAATGGGTGTATAAATTGGAAAAATTATTGTACAAATTGAAACAATTCCCGAGGCAGTAGTACAAATGATTTGACAATTTTATGATGAGGCAGAAGTACATAAGGAGCAAATACGACCATTGCATGTATTTGTGTAAGCTACAAGATGGATCTTTCATATATCTTCTCCTGTATGTTGATGCTATGCTGATAGCTTCAAAGAATCTAGAAGAAATTGAGAAGTTAAAGACCCAACTGAATCGGGAGTTTGAAATGAAAGACTTGGGAGAAGCAAAGAAAATTTTAGGCATGGAGATATGCAGAGATAGGAAGAAAGGGAAGCTTTGTTTGAATCAAAAATATTATCTGAAGAAGGTACTACAACGTTTTGGACCGAATGAAAAGTCAAAACCTGTAAGTACACCGCTTGCACCTCATATGAAATTCAATGCATATTCATCTCCTAAAAATGAAGCAGAACGGGAGTACATGTCAAAGGTTCCGTATGCAAATATTGTTGGTAGCTTGATGTATGCTATGGTGTGTACAAGGCCAGACATTTCACAAGCAGTTAGAGTTGTGAGCAGGTACATGCATAATCCTGGTAAGGAGCACTGGCAAGCTGTGAAATGGATTATGCGGTATATTCTGAACACCGTATATATTGAATTGATATTTGAGTAGGATGAGAAAGATGGTCAATGTGCAGTTGGATATTGTGATTCCGATTATGCTGGTGATTTGGATAAACATCGATCAACTACTAGTTATGTATTTACACTTGCTAAGGGGTCGATTAGTTGAAAGTCTACGTTACAATCAACAGTTACCTTGTCCACTACAAAAGCAGAGTACATGGCAGTATCAGAGGTTGTTAAAGAAGTAATTTGACTTCAAGGGTTGCTTGGTGAACTGGGAGTTAGACAAAAGCACATTAAAGTACATTGTGATAGCCAAAGTGCTATTCATTAGCAAAGAACCAAGTTTATCATGCAAGGACAAAGTACATCAATATTCGGTATCATTTGTATGTGAGATTTTGGAGAAAGGTGAAATATTACTTCAGAAAATTAGGACCACTGACAATCCCGCATATATGTTGATAAAGGTGATGACAACTGTCAAGTTCAACTATTGTTTGAACTTGATCAATGTTTTGAGAAATTGAAAATAAGCGTTACACAGCGCATTTGAAGATACCACTGAAATAGTTTCTTATTAGAGAAGATTTGTATATTATAAATAAAAAAATTAGCCAAAGTGGATATTTGTTGAATATGACTATTTATCCCACATCGAAAGATGTGAGATTTTTGAAAGAGAATTTTTGTTATAAAATGGGACCTTCCCCTTTAGTTTAAATCATCCCAAAAAATAAGTCCATTTAATATATAAAACTTATTTTTCTTCTCTCTCTTTTGTATTTCTTCTTTGAAATTAGTACTATTATTTTGGTGGTGTCCGATGACGTAGACAAAATTGACCGAACCTCGTTAAATTTGATGTTCTTTTTATTAATTATTTAATAGCTATTTTTGGTATATTTGTGCCAGTGATTATATGTCTAGAAAAATTCTATTTAAGGAAAGACTTGGTATTTAAGAGTGTCCATTGTGACCTACCTCTCTTTTCTGAAAATTTTTCTAGTATAATTATTGGTGCAATTATTCACACACTATATATATTATTGGTGAAAAATTAATCCAATTTTTACAACATCTAAGTCATATGATATATATATATATATATAATAGTCTTATGATATATTTTTTTACTTAATAAATTCCAGTTGATATATATGCAACTTGATCATCAATGTTTGAGGAAATTTTATTCATTCGTTAAAATAATCAACGTTAATATGTGTTAGTTAAAATTTTTGCCTACATCCCATATATATATATATATATATATATTTATAGACCAAAGTCAGAGATAATTTGTCTTATTTGTCAATTCTTGCTTGGTAAGGCGTCAATTCTTCTGAAAATAACAATTAAGTCACATTCAATTATGAAGTTAGAGTAGGTAATTGCCTCACTAACCGCTCTAAAATTTTAAAAGGTCTATAAAAAATAATTAAAATGATTATAATTCAAAAAAAATATTTTTTTTATTAAATCCCACTCTATTAAATATAAAAAATTTAATATGATATTAGATTAAAGATTTTTACCTTTAAATATAAGATTTCATTTCCAAGTGAGAACGTTAAATCCTATATCTATTATATAAAAAATATGATTAAATTAATATATAAATGAACTTTTTAATTTTAATAGTTAGATTTTAAGACTAACATTTTCTAATTTATATTAAAAAAAATTCATATTTTCTCATCATAAACTTCCTCTATCTTTATATGATAATTAGATATTTTAATTAAAAATGATAATTAGGGTTTTTTTGTGTTAATTAATTATCTAAATATATAGCAATTATAATGTACAAAATATAAAATTCAAAATTTGAAAAATCCTTCATTTCACGTTTCATAATTAATAAGGATGAATTTAAAAAAAATGAAGAAAAAAATTAGAAGGGGGGGGGGGGGGGGGGGGGGGGGGGGGGGGGGGGGGGTACTTAAACAGCTAATAAGGTGGAAGAGGTGGATAATTGATACATAATTGGGGCGGACAATTTAAAAGTTTAGGTAATGGCTAGCCATGATTGATATTAAAGTGACAATAAATGATTCAATACGAATCCAATTGGTTACCCTCCGGTGTAAGAACGTGGAGGTTCAAAGCCTAACAACAAAATTTAGTATAATCATATGCTACTTCTTTAAAAGTTGACTTATTACTCAATAGCGGAACCAGGATTTACGTATTAAGTTATAAATATATTAAAAAGTAAATAGTCCATCATTGTACATGTACCGGTCCACCGCCACTACTCTGATCTCTACAACAAGATTTTATCCATCTCAATGCCATGGCGAGCCAAGCATGACTTTTATGTATAGATAACATGACAAGCAAGGCTTCTCCATAAGCCAAAGAATCCTCTCTGATGTCCGAATAAAGGTCCCTCACTCTTTAAACCTTGCTTGATTCCGTCACTGTTATTACCAATATACTCGTACAACTGATGGCTGTACGTAATTGTAAAAATATTCATATTATACTTTTTTTTATATTAAAATTAATGCATACACTTATATTAATATCGGTCCAGAAATTAGATGTTGAATTTAACATCTGTTTTGAATTTGAATTTAAAGCAAGTCTTGCAAATAAACTCAAAATTAAATATAATGTGATGTACGTAATGACCCAATATTCTTGTAATTCGCTAATATGTATGTGTGTGTGTATATATATATATTTTACATTTTTTAATTATTAAAATATCTTTATAAATCCTTATAAATAACATTGTATGTAAAATTATTATGTATCTCTTAATAACATTGTATGTAAAATTATTATGTATCTCTTTCACTCATTTCAATAAATAATTAATTTTATTTCAGATTTGCAAGATTAATTATTTTTTAGAGTCTTGATTATTTTTTTTTTCAATTCTAATAATATTCACCTTTTGATTGACGAGTCTTTTCAGTCTATAAGAAAAGTCATATAATTGTTACCTATATATCGTAATGTTGTATTATAATGTTATTTTTATACAAAATATTACTAACTATATTTCATAAAATTATTTTATTTTTGTAAAAATTACTAACTAATGGTTGATGGTGCTCTTACGCCTATATACCATAAATTAAGTTAATTAATTATATATTTTTTAATTAGGAAAAAAATAGTCCAGTATTAACATAATTCAAATAAAATATCCTTAATCAAATAATCTATAAATATTAAGTTTAATAAATTCACCTGAATTAGTTAAGGTTGAGCCAGTTATTTAGATGGCCTAATTTAAATCATTAGTTACATATTATTATGCGAAAATTACATTGTATACCTCCTCTTAAGGTTTCATTTTCAATAATACAGAGGAGCTTTTTTTTTTTTTTTTTTTTTACTTTTGGACGGTGATTTTTTTATGTTTTTATAATTTTTTTATTTTTTTTCTTTTTATGTTTTTTTATAAAAAAAAAATTAATGTCATATTTTAAATATACATAAAAAAAATAAATATATATATATAATATATAATACACGCTTAATAATACAAACTAAATTTAAGATATCTAAAATAAATCTACAATACATCTACATAATATTTTTAATGTTTATTTAATTTTTAATTTTTTATTCTCATAATATACACACAATATTCATATAATATTTAATAATTTTTACATAAAATACACACAATTTAAATAATAAATATATAATATATACACAATATATCTACGAAATATTCACGAAACATCTACATAATATTTACATAACGAAATTAACATTTTATTTTTATTTTTTATATTTATAATATCTAAAATTTATTTAAAAATAAATTTAACTATTTTTATTAATATATATATTTTTTATTTTTTTATTTTTTTGGGAATGTTATTTTTTTTAAAATTAAAATTAATTTTTTTATAAAAATTATAATTTTTATATGATGAAAAAATAATTTAAAATATTAAATTTTAATCATTTTATTAGAATATTTTTATTTAATAGTGAAGTTTAAAAAAAATTAACATTTAAAGTAAAATATTAATTATAGTGAAGAAAAAAATATTCAAAAAAAGCTCTTATTCTAGAAAAGAATGAAATATTTTTAAAATTTTACTATAATTTTTTATAAGAATAAAAATATTTTATTTTTTATATTATTTTTAAAATAAAAATTATTATTTTTTACATAGTTATGCAAGTGTTACTATTATTATTGGAGGTTGGCCAAATTGGGGTGGAAATATTTCATTCTTAATAATCTATCGACTTATAAGGCATCTTCAACAATCCTCTTTAATATTAAAAGTATAATAAACTCTTTAATTGATAGTTAATAAATAACAATGAATGAAAAACAAATAATGACCATACATGTAAAGTTGACTTTTTTAAAATTAAAAGTGAGATTGACTTTTGTGAATTGACTTTTTAGATGTGAAAAGCAAAAAATTTACTCTTTATTTTAAATTTAAATATTAGAAAATTTATTAAACTTTTAATTTTCTTACATTGATTTTTTTATTATTGAAAATTCGGGAAGTATAAAGAACTAGAAATGCTAAAATATAATATAGTATATATATAATATATTAAATCATTAATATAAAGTAGTAAGAATACTGATTTTCACCTGTCAATAGTACTAGGTGATAAAATTAATGCCTTGCTAGCTCTAAATTGCCCCACTTATACCTATTCTTCGATCATTAATGCTCAACTTTTTTTAAAATGATATACGAAATACATACATACATTAATATACGTGGAGAGAGAGAGGGCAGCTAGTCAAAGATGACATGGTAACGCGTTGATAAGTTAATTAATTGTTATAAAATTTATTAATATATTAAAAGCGGATTCTCTAAATTTACCAATTAGCTTATACCCTAAATCTATATTAAAAATTCAGTATAATATCAAATTATAATCTCTCTATTGTTGATTTGTGGCTATTGTTCCCGTATCAAAAGATGTAGGAATAAGGGAGGGGGAGTCTTAATGCTATAAAAAGACCCCTCTCTCCTTAGTTAAACATATCTCAAAAAATAAGTTGATTTAATATATAAAGATTAATTTTCTTCTCTCTCTTTTGTATTTTTTTTAATTAGTAATATTATTTTGATGATGTCCGAGAACGTAGGCAAAATTAGCCGAACCTCGTTAAAATTTAGTATTCTTTTTATTAATTATTTAATATATATTTTAAGTATAGTTGTGGTGGTATTTTGTACTAGTGATTATATGTCTAAAAAAATTCTGTCTAAGAAAAGACTTAGTATTTAAGAGTATCCATTGTGACCCACCTCTCTTTCCTAAAATTTTTTTTGGTATAATTGTTGGTGTAATTATTCACACACTATATATATTATTGGTGAAAAAATAATTTAATATTCACAATAATTGGTATCAGAGCCAAGATTTTCTGAGTATGCTCTGTGGTTGTATCATAGTCTGATCTTCCACATTAGAAAAGATTTTCTTGGATTATTTGTATTCCGCATTTGTTAGCTATTAAATAATTTTTTAAAGCAAAAATAACAGACGACTCAGGCAAATCATTCACTCCAAAAGAAACAGCATTAGTTTCATCTATTTGGTCAAGGATTGTTGTATCAAATGCTAGATTTATAGTGGATATTTTTGATAGTACGGGTGATTATGGTATGTGGCAAAGTGAAGTTCTAAACGCTCTCTTTCAGCAAGGTATAGATATTTCCATTGAAGAAGAGAAATCAAAAGCATTGATGAAAAAAATTAAAAAGCCATCAATCATGTGGCATATGGTATAATTCGATTGTGGCTTTCTAGAGAATAGAAGTATACTTTCTCTAAGAAAGTTTCTGCAAGTAAATTGTGGAAGGTATCAGAGGAAATTTTTTTAAAGAAAAACAGTCAGAACAAGCTTTATATGAAGAAGAGATTGTTTCGCTTCACTTATGTTCCAGGTATCACTATGAATGAGCACATCACCAATTTTAATCAGCTGATAGTTGATTTGATAAATTTGGATGTGTCTTTCAAAGATGGAGATTTGGCTTTGATGCTGTTGGGTTTCCTTTAAGAGGAGTTTGAGTTTCTTGAAACAACTCTACTCCATGGGAAGGATAAAGTAACTCTCTTTGAAGTAACTGCTACATTATACAGTTTCGAACTGCGAAAGAAAGACAAGAAAGAGAGTTCAAGTTGAACAATAGAAGCATTGATTATGAGAGGTCACTCTCAAAGTAGGAAGAGAGAAAAAAAAAAGAAAAGATCAAAATCCAGACCAGCTCAAGATGAATGTGCCTTTTGCCGGAAGAAAGGACATTGGAAGATAAATTGTTCCACGCTGAGTAATAAAAGCAAATCTGATAAAGGAAAAGTTATTATGAATTCAAATGCAGCTGAGTGTGATGATGAAGACTCAAACCTTTCATTAGCTGTTGTGTCATCAATAAGCTCTTCTAGTGTATGGCTATTTGATTCTGGTTGTAGTCATCATATGTGTCCCAATCAGGATTAGTTCTTTGACTTTAGAAAACTAGAAAGAGCAACTGTTTACTCAGCAAATGATGGTCCATGTATGATTAAAGAGATTGGTTCAATCTAATTGAGGAATCAGGATGGATCAATCAAAACACTGTTAAATGTCCGATATATACCGAGTTTGAAGAAGAATCTCATCTCTATGGGAGTCCTAGAATCAAAGGGCTTCATTGTAAATGCAGCAGATAGAGTAATAAAAATCATCTCCGGTGCACTGGTGATAATGAAAGGATTAAGAGAGGCCAATAACTTATATTATTATCAGGGTAATGCAATTATTGGGATAACAACAGTAGCTTTTAGTAATGATCAGGAGTTGGAAGCAATAAGACTATGGCATATGCTTATGGAAAATGCTGGCGATAAATCATTGAAACTATTGTCAAATCAAGAATTATTAAAAGGAGTGCTACCCTAAAAGTTAGATTTCTGTGAGCATTATGTCAAAGGCAAATAAACTAGAGTGAAGTTTGGTACTGCAATTCATGATACCAAGGGTCTTTTGGACTATGTTCACTCAGATGTGTGGGGTCCTACCAAGACAACTTCAATGGGAGGAAAACACTACTTTATAACATTTATTGATGACTTCTCTCGGAGAGTATGAGTGTATACTATGAAGATAAAGGATGAAGTGTTGAGAGTTTTTCTCATATGAAAAAAGATGGTGAAAACTTAGATGGCAGAAAAGTCAAATGTTTCCGTACAGATAATGGTGGAGAGTATAAAAGTGATCCAGTTTTAAAATTCTGTCAAGATGAAGTTATTGTTAGACACTTCATAGTTAGAGATACACCACCACAGAATGGGGCGACGGAACACATGAACTGAATATTGGTGGAGAAATTTCAATGTATGTTGTCTAATGCTGGGTTGGGCAGACAATTTTGGGCTGGGGCTATTATATATGTATGTCATCTCGTTAATCACTTACTATTAGCTGCTATTGGTGGTAAAATACCTTTGGAGAAGTAGTTTGAAAAATTTGCTACTAATTATGATTCTTTAAGTGTGTTTGGTTCCACTGCATATTATCATGTTAAGGAATCAAAGTTAGATCCGAGGGCAAAGAAATCACTCTTTATGGCGATCACCATTGGTGTGAAGGAACTTCACCTTTGGTATCCAGAAACAAAAAAAGATAGTCTTTAGCAGAGATATTACCTTTGATGAGTCTACCATGTTGAAAAAGTTAACAAATAAAATTGTTCAGCCAACAGATGATACTCCGCAGCAGGTGAAGTTTGAAAGAAGAATTATTGATTCAGTAACAAATAAAACAGATGAAAACACTCCTACGGTAGAGGGGGAGTCAAATGAAGAAGAGGTTTCAACCCAAGAACCTCTACAACAACAAGAATCTATTGCAACAAATAGGTATAATGAGAGATTTGCAAACTTGGTTGATTTGATGATATGGTGGCTTATGCATTCCTAATTACAAATGATGGTATGCCTAACACTTATAGTGAAGCTGTCTAAAGTTCAAAAGAGGAGAAGAGGATGAAAGCCATGGATGATGAAATGCAGTCTCTTGGAAAGAATCAGACATGGAAGCTAGCTAATCTTCCAAAGGAAAAGAAGAAAATTGGATGCAAATGGGTATATACAAAGAAAGAAGGATTCCCTGATAAGAACGATGTTCACTACAAGGCAAGGTTGGTAGCTAAAGACTATGCTCAGATGGAGAAAATTGATTATAATAAAGTATTTTCTCCAATTTTCTCCAGTTATAAAATATTCCTCCATTAGAATTTTTTTGGCCTTGGTAGCACAATTGAATTTGGAACTCGTTCAACTTGATGTAAAAACTACATTTCTACATGGAGACTTAGAAGAGAAAATCTATATGACTCAGCCAGAAGGGTTCAAGGTTGCTGGTGAAGAAAAATGGGTATGTAATTGAAAAAATTATTGTATGGATTGAAATAATCTCTGAGGCAGTGGTACAAACGATTTGACAATTTTATAGTGAGGCAGAAGTATACAAGAAGCAAATAAGATCACTGTGTGTATTTGCACAAGCTGCAAGATGAATCTTTCATATATCTTCTCCTGTATGTTGATGATATGCTGATTGCTTCAAAGAATCTAGAAGAAATTGAGAAATTGAAGACTCAACTGAATCAGGAGTTTGAAATAAAAGACTTGGAAGAAGCAAAGAAAATTTTAGGCATGGAGTTATGCAGAGATAGGAAGAGAGGGAAGCTTTTTTTTTTGAATTAGAAACATTATTTAAAGAAGGTACTATAACATTTTGGACTACATAAAAAGTTAAAACATGTAAGTACACTGTTTGCACCTCATATGAAGCTCAGCTCATCTTCATCTCCTAGAAATGAAGTGGAACTGGAGTACATGTCTAAAGTTCTATATGCAAATGTTGTTGGTAGCTTGATATATACTATGGTGTGTACAAGGCCGAACATTTCATAAGCAGTTGGAGTTGTGAACAGATACATGCATGATTCTAGTAAGGAGCACTCACAAGCTGTGAAATGGATTCTATGGTATATTCTGAACACCGTAGATGTTGGGTTAATATTTGAGCAGGATGAGAAAGCTGGTCAATGTGTAGTTGGATACTGTGATTTCGACTATACTGGTGACTTGGATAAACGTCGGTCAACTGCTGATTATATGTTTACATTTGCTAAGGGGCCGGTTAGTTGAAAGTCTACGTTAAAGTTAACAGTTGCCTTATCCACTACAGAAGTAGAGTACATGATAGTATCAGAAGCTGTTAAAGATGTAATTTAGCTTCAAGGGTTGCTTGGTGAACTAGAAATTAGAGAAAAACACATCAAAGTACATTGTGATAGTCAAAGTGCTATTCATTTAGCAAAGAAGCAAGTTTATCATACAAGTACGAAGCACATCAATATTTGATATCACTTTGTACGTAAGATTCTAGAGAAATGTGAAATATTACTTCAAAAAAATTCGGACCACTGATAATCCCGCAAATATGTTGACAAAGGTGGCGACAGTTGTCAAGTTCAACCATTGTTTGGACTTGATAAATATTTTGAGAAATTAAAGATGAACGCTACACAACGCATTTAGAGATACCACTAAAATATTTTTTTTGAGAGAAGATTTGCATATCATAAATAGATAATAGCCAAGGTGGAGATTTGTTGGTTTATGGCTATTGTTCCCACATCGAAAGATGTGGGAATAAGGAGGGGGGTCTTAATGCTATAAAAGACCCCTCTCCCCTTAGTTGAACTTATTTCAAAAAATAAGTTCATTTAATATATAAGGCTTATTTTTCTTCTCTCTCTTTTGTATTTCTTCTTTGAAATTAGTAATATTATTTTGGTGGTATCCGAGGACGTAGGCAAAATTGGTCGAACCTCGTTAAATTTTAGTATTCTCTTTATTAATTATTTAATAGCTATTTTTGGTATAGTGTGGTGATATTTTGTGCTAGTAATTATATATGTAGAAAAATTCTGTCTAAGAAAAGACTTGGTATTTAAGAGTGTCCATTGTGACTCACCTCTTTTTTCTGAAAATTTTTCTGGTATAATTATTGGTACAACTATTTATATACTATACATATTATTGATAAAAAATTAATCCAATTTCCACAACATCTATCTCATATATTTAGAATGAAATTTTAATTCATGTCTGATTGGTGAAGAATAGGCGCAAACTAAACAGTTTTAACATTTATATATGAATGGAGTTTTCATTTTATTAGAAACTGCTTTAATAGCAATTTGATAAATTTTGAGAAAATTACGTTATAATTTCCTCAGTGGTTTTGCAATTATATAGAGTGGTAGTTTTTTTTTTCACTTGTACGAAATATATTTTTTTAATTACCATTTTGACAATAATTTTTAATTTTTTTCTAGTTTTATTTTTATTTTATTTTATATAAAAAATTTTAATGTCATATTTTCAATATATACAAATATATATATATATATACAGAATATATATAAAATTCACACCCAAACATATAAACTATATCTACAATATTTACAACATATCTACTGCACATCTACATAATTTTTTAATATTTATTTAATTATATTTTTTAAAATTTTTTATTCTCACAACTTCCATACAACATTTACATAATATTAACATAACATGCAACAACTTTTATATAAAATATACTTAACTTAGATAACAAATATATAACATACAAAGATCTATAAAATATCTACAACGTCTACAAAATATATACAGAATATCTACCAAATATATACATAACAAAATAATTTTTTATTTTTATTTTTTTATGTGTATAATGTAAAATTTGTTTAAGAATAAATTTAATAATTTTTATTAATATATTTTTATATATTTTATTTTTTCTATTTTTGCGTGTTATTTATTTTTTATAATTAAAATTAAAATTTTTTATAAAAAAAATTATGATTTTTATATACTGAAAAATAATTGAAAATATTAATTTTTATTATTTTATTAGAATATTTATGTTTAATAGTATAATTTTTATTAAATACTGAAGTTTAAAAAAAATTGAAGTAAAATATTGATTACAATGAAGAAAGATATATATTTTAAAAAAAATTCTTATTTTAGTGCAAAATGAGGTATTTTTAAAAAATTACTTAAACTTTTTTTAAAAGTGTATATATTTTTATTTTATGTAGTATTTTTAAAATATAGTTAGTTTTTTAAGGTAGTTTGTAAATATTCCATAAATTTTGTCCACAAGTTAAAATTTAAATTTAGACATTTCTTGGGCCTAAGTTAATGGGAAATAGGTCAATAAGTAAAACTTACTGTTTTGCAGTGATGCCCATCACTTTTAGATCAAATCTAATATTTGCACTCCAAAAATGTATTTTTTCTAACTTTTGGCATAATTTATTTTCTTCTTTATTTTTCGAAGAAATACTGAATTAAAGCACCGTTTTATGGCATTTTGCGTGCCTTATCAAATATTTAATTTTAATATATATTTTATTTATTTCTTTTTACACATCCTGTAGCCAGTGGCGGACACAAAAAATACTAAAGAAAGGGGGGGGGGGGGGGGGGCTCAACTTTTACAAAAAAAAATTACAGACGAATTTGCTATAAAATTAAATATTTTATATTACAGTAGTTCAATAATTAATTTGTCATATTAAATTAACTATGCCTAATAGATGATAATTACATTCTACGACTTTGCATATTCTGAAAATGTTGCATAATAGCCTCATTTTTAATATTTAAAAAAATATCTTTCTCCATATAACACACTAAACAGTCAGTCAGAAAATTATCTCCTATCTTATTGTGCAAATCCGTCTTGATAATGTTCATTGCTGAAAAAACTTTCTTGACTATAACAGTGGTAATAGGTAAGACTAAAACTAACTTGATAACCAGATATACCAAAGAAAACATAGTGTCATAGCTTGTCTCAACAATTTTCTGAGCAAGAGCTCCAATATCATCGAGGTTAGAGAAAGTTGCATTTCTTTTAACATCAGCAATGTAGGTATTAAGTTGATCTTCAAGTATCATATGATCGGTGATGGAGAAATTATATGAATATAGTTCAGCAAGCCAAAGCAATTTGGATAGCTGAAAGTTGGAGAATGAGTTTTTAGGAGAAAGATAAGCAATGCATGAAAGTAATTTCATACTTAATTCTGTAAAGCCATTTTTCATTTTTTGAGAAATATAATCAATAACCTAGAATTTAATTAAAGAAAATTAGGTTGTAGCATAATAAATAGTTAAGTATAAAAATACGAAGAAAAAAGAGTACCTGACAAAATATTTCTACTCAAAAGTGGTGGTAATAAGTAATAGGAGTATCAGAACGTTTAGAACACAAATAACCTGCATTATCTTCCAAATTAAGCATTGCGATATCATGATCTATACAAAAATCATTAATAATTTCCAATAATTTATCCCATCCATTCTCCCTGAAGCTTTGCAATTCTTGTTTAACCGTTGCAATCAAATGAACTGCATTATCAATATTTTGATCCTTTTTTTTTGTAAGGCTTGAGATAGATCATTTGTCATACCTAAAAGTTTTCTCATTAAGAAAATAATTAAAATAAATTCATAACTTTCCATTTTATCAAACAAGCCCACAACTACCCCTTTGATCTGAATCATCCTTATAAATGTTCTCAAGAACCTCTTTCACTGGTGACCACTTAGAGAGAAGACGCACAATTATTTTATAATGAAAATCCCAATGTGTGTCACTAGGTCAAGCTAGATTTATTTCTTGATGCAAGCTTCTTCCGGTTTGACTATCACCACTTTCTAGGTGCCAAACTACTTCATCATGTTGTTTTTGAGGTAGAGCATCCCTCCTTTTACATGAAACTCCAACAATGTTCACAATCATTGCAACATAATAAAAAAAATTACTCACAAATCTATTGCTCCTTGCTGCAGCAATAAGCACTAATTGGAGATGATGAGTGAAGCAATGAATGTACCTTACTGAGGGATTTTTATTTATTATGAGAGTTTTCAACTTGTTGAATTCACCCCGCATATTAGAAGCCCCATCATAACCTTCACCTCTAAGTTTACTTAGTGATAATCCATGTTTCACTAAAAAATCATCAAGTGCACTTTTTTAAAGACAAAGCGGATGTGTCGCTAAAATGCACCACTCCAACAAAGCGCTCAACCACTTGTCCCAACTTGTTAACATATCTCAATACCATAGCCATTTGCTCTTTTACTGAATTATCCCGAGCCTCATCAATTAGTAGAGAGTAGAATTCATCTCCAATATCATCAACAATAGCTAATGTCATCTCCAAAGCACAAGCACTCACAATTTGCTTTTGGATGCATGGAAAAGTGAATTGATTATTTTTAGGAGCATTTGAATTAAGTACATTCCCAACCTCAATATTTCATTTACTGTACCAATCGAGAAGTTCTAGAAAATTATCCCGGCTAAGTGACTTTTTTGACTCGTCATGACCTCGAAAAGCCAACCCATTAGCTAAAAGAAAATGAATACAATCAACAACAACTGTTAAATGCGCCTGGTAAAAAACTTCTTGCTCTTGGCTATGAGAAGATAAGACATAAGACACACTTTGTCTTTGATTTTTGAAACAACATATTGCAACCTAGCAGTATTGTGTAGACTATTTGGACTGCCAACATGGTCATTAAACTTCTCTATGGCCTTTTTCCAATTGCAAAATCCAATGTGTGTAAAAATATTATCCCCCCGCTTCACTTCTCTATTCGAGTTAAAATGATAATACCATAAACAAAACGATGTATCTTTGGAAATACTATATTTCAACCACTCAAATTTATAGAATCAATTCTCTTGAAAATTCCTCCTAATTTGTCCATGTGAAAAATTATAACCAAATGGTTGGCAAGGCCCTTTAACTACATATTCTCTCCTAACATCATCTCTAATCCCAATATCAAACTCATCAATGGGCTTACGTAATGCTGGATCACTAACAATATCATCAAAACTAACCTCTTGATGTTCTTGTTTAGCACTGGTTTCTTCCCTACTTCTATGACTACTTACTGTTGGAATATTCGATGATTCACCACATTCAGTTCGTATCCTTTTAGTCTTGATTACAAATTTATCCATATCTGTTTCAATTCATAAATAGTTTATACTTTATATTCAATTCATAATTTTTAGTTTATATTTTTCCAATTAATAATTTACAGTCAAATTTTAATTTATATATCCAATTTTATTAACATAATTTATATCATACATTTTAATTTATAATTTATAATCAATTTCAATAATTTATATCATACATTTAATTTATAATTTATAGTCAATTTCAATAATTTATATCTTACATTTTAATTTTAATAATTTATAACCTAATTTATAATTATATTCAATTTAACTTAATCATAATTAATATTAAATTTTTTTTATAACTCAATTGAATCTTAAAATTTTAATTATAATTCACATTCAATTTACATATTAAATTAAATTTATATTTTAAATAATATTAACCTAATTTATATTCAAAATTTTAATTTATAAATTTTAATTAATTTAATAATTTAAAATAAAATTAACAATTTATAATCAATTTAACCTAAATTCCAAATCACTAAATCAACACAAATAACACAAATTAATTCTAAATTTAAAACAAATCACAAAACCACAAAATAAATAAATTAAAAATAACAATTTACAATCAATTTAATCTAAATTCCAAATCACTAAATCAACAAAAATAACAAAAATTAATTCTAAATTTCAAACAAATCACAAAACCACAAAACAAATAAATTATTAATTTAATTAGTAAACAAAACAAACTTAATTCTATTTTTTAAATTAAATCCCTAAAATTTCTAATTAAAATACCAAACAACACAAAAAAAAAGTATACATACCTCTTATGGCGCCGGCGTCGGTCGGAGCGGGGGAGCCGTTGTCTGTTTCTGTCATCGCCGTTCCTTGCCACTGCACACCGCTCACCATCGCACACCAGTCGCCTATCAGTCTCTCACTCGGTCTCTGTCTCTCTCGGCAAGGAGCTCGTTTGCTCGCTGCTTTTTTTTATACACCCTTGGCTGAAAAATGGTAAACGGTGTCATTTCAGCCATAAGGTGTTTTTAAAAAAATTATAATAGCCCCTGGCTGAAACAACGCCATTTTAGCCAGGGATAATTTTGTAAAAAAAAATTTATTTCATTTTCAACCTCGATCGCCCTCTCTTCTCTGCGAACTAGGCACAGGCGTCAACGCCGAGCCCCAGCAGGCCAGCCCCCCTCCCTTCAAATTAATCATTGGCGGCCATACCCCCTATATGATCTTCTGGCTATGGGGGGGGGCTCCTGAACCCCTTGTACATTTGCCCCTGCTTATAGCATATTTACCAATTTTCCTTATTTGATGTATTAAGGTTTTTGAAATCTTTAAGACATATATTGTACGTTAAAAATTGAAAAAGCAGCAATCAATAAAAATTTTGACAAGAGAATTATTTTCTTTTCTTTCCAAACTATCAAAAAATTTTACTTACTACTTGTTTGAAGCATATTTTGTTGGCATTCTTAAACTAAATATGTTAATAAAAATTTAACTTAATTTTATTCTTTACTGAGTTTCTTTCATCTAGTGATCAGTTTTTAAACATTTGTTTGATGAGTTTTTAAATATTTGTTCTTCATTCTGCATGAGGTTGTCCTTTAAACTTTTATTTTTATCTGATATGGAATGTCCTTCTTGTTTAAAAACTTTAATGGCCCAATACATATCACAAATTTGCAAATATGAACTAGTATTATCAAAAAAAAAAATAATAATAATCTAGTCGTCTTTTAAGGGGTTGTTGTGAATGTGATTAATAAAAATGAAAATTTCAATCTTAGCCGCTATTTTTTGAAGTTAACATCCCTAAATCTATATTAAAAATCTTATTGTAATAAGATTATTTCCATTTTATTAATGAAATCAGTCTATTTGAGAGGAAAACAGAAGAAAAAGTTTTATCTCCAAAAAGCAAAATGAAATATCACTTTCAAATGTGGTCCTTTTCAGAACTTAAATAATTGTTACAATAGTCTAGTTTTTGTCATACAATATTCAGATACTAAGATTTCGACATATCTTACTGAATAAAAATAAAAACAAAATTGAAATGAATAAAGAAAGAAAGAAGTTATTAGTAAGTCCATCAAATTTTAATATGACTTTACCTTTTATTTATCTGTTCACATGAATTTTGATAAATATAATTCAAAGGGTAGATGATATAGTACAATAGTAGAGCCAACAACAATTAATTTTGGTAGGTAATATAAATTTAATATATATATTTTTTATTTATATAATTAGGGGGAAAGAGATGCATCATGCAGTTGATATACACATGAAAGCTTTATTATGTAAAAGCTTATAAATTTCCTAGTACATAAACCGTTTAGTTGGCCGACAATAATGTACTAAGCTGCTAAGCCACATGTATGTATCTGTCTTGAACCTTTCCCTTTTCTCTTCTCCATCTATCTTGTTATATTCTCATCTCTGAACTCTTCTGTACTTCACCTTTTCTGTGCTTTTGTCTCTGTCTCTCTTTCTTTCACCAAAACCAACATGGTGCAATCAAAGAAGTTCAGAGGAGTTAGGCAGCGCCATTGGGGTTCTTGGGTATCCGAAATTCGACATCCTTTACTGTATGATCTTAAAGAAAAGATTATGTATCTTTCAATTTCATTTAGTTGAATTATTGTCTTCTCTATTAGATTTTAATGTTTTCATTGTTTGTCATGCATTATATTAATATAACAGGAAAAGGAGGATTTGGCTAGGTACATTTGAAACAGCAGAGCCAAAACAAATTTCCCAATATCTCAAACTTCAAATGGAGATCCAAAACCTAGCGACCCATTACCAACTACTACTACTACTACGACTACTTCTACCAGAGCGAGTGCTGCAGCTACTAGTAGTAGTAGTTATCCAAATGGTTTATCTGAAATTCTACATGCTAAGCTTCGAAAGTGTAGCAAAGCAACATCTCCTTCAATGACATGTTTGAGGCTCGACACTGAGAATTCTCATATTGGGGTTTGGCAAAAGCGTGCAGGTCAGCGTTCGGATTCCAACTGGGTCATGACTGTACAACTTGGGAAAAGAAATGATCACCAAGACGATGTTTCTGATGGTACATTGGTTTCCACTAGTAAGTCCTCCGAACATTTACCCATACCAGAGTTAAGAACAGAGATGGATGAAGAAGAAAGAATTGCTTTGCAAATGATAGAAGAGCTTCTCAACAGGAATTGTCCTAGCCCGTCCTTCGGGGTTCAAGACGGGGATGCTAGCTTTTATCGTTAGTTTAATTTATATACCTATGTATATATAACATATACTAATATATACATTTATATATTAAATATACTATATATATAATATAAAAAAATATACTATATATATATATTTAATAATCATTGGATTTCATATCTGTGCTAGTTTTGAGGGGGAAAATTTTGTGTTTTTATAGGTTGCATGTCATTTCTGTATATTTTGAGAAGACAGTCCAGTCTTTTGGGGTTAGTACGACTACCCTCCAAAAACAGAAATATATATATATATATATTGTGAATTTCTATATAATTTTTATTTAGTACTGTAGTTTATTACATTACTATATATATATATATATATATATATATGAAAAAAAAAATTATAGCCAAGAAAAAAAAAGACTTTGTACAAGACTGTCGAGCGATTACAATAATTTGCATGTGTTGCTTACAAATAATGGAATTAATTTTTATTTCAGTTTAATTATTATATTTGTGTGTGCAATAATCTATACATAGATAGACTGCATTTTCTAATTCTCTTTATTTTCTTCTTCTTCTTCTTCTTTTTTTTTTTTAAAAAAAAAAGTAATTTGGTTTTCTTCTCCTTCTCTCTACCCTCTTCTTGTTTCCTTTAGTGAATTTGGCTTCAAATTAGAATTTAAATTTAAAACATTTCAAGACTGAAAATTACTTCAGTATCATTAGATTAAAATCTCATTATTGTTTCTCTTTTCATCCTTTTTATATCTTTTAGATGGAAAAGTAATAGTCAGATATATATATTTTTAATTTGATGATATATAAAAGAAAGTGGTCATACAGGTAAAATTTTTAGCGCACATTTAATTAGTATAAAAATAAGAGACAAAAAGTAAGTTAAGTTTCATTATTTTATTAGATTTTCTGAATGTCTTCCACGCACATTTGAATATTGTAAAAAATAAGTTTCATTATTTGATAATTTTTTCAAATCATCAGCACTTTAAATTTTAAGAAGTTGCTGTTGTTGTTTTTAACTCAGCTGAGATAATCTAATATCACTAAATTATGTTTGTAAGAGTTCGGTGTGTTAATTAAAGAGACAAAAATAGAGTCAAATAAGACAAAATTGGAGTCAAATAACTTTTTTTTTATTTCTCCTTAAAGAACTGTTTGGATTTCGAACTATAATTTTATATTTTTAAAACTTATTTAACTTTATGAACTGAGACAAAAAAAATCAGAATTACATTTGAAACCCAAAAATGAAGAGTTAATTAGAAAAAAAAATCCATAAGATTTATCTTATAAGTCCTATTATTTAAAAATAAACAAAATTTTTCCATATATTTCTACTAATTAAAAGTTCAGTACAATTATATTTATTATGAACTAAACTAATTCAGAATAAATAGGGTGAAAGTCATATGCTGAAAATATTAAATATTACAGCCAAGAATAAATTAAAGCGTAAAATCATTAATAAATCTAATCATAAAGTCATTAATAAATCTTATCATTTGCTACTTGAAGTTTAAACTAATTTTTTATTTCATGGCCAGAATATGAGAGAGATTTTTTTAAATATTTATTATCCAAATTATAAATACACTTTATTTAAGTATGTCTAAATACATGCTTGGAAAGTTTGATGTTAATTTTAATTGGAGATAATGATAAATATTATATGAACAATATCACGTAGCATGCTTCTAAACTTATAAAAATAAAAATACATTTGTATCAACCCAACTATTAAAATTAAGTAAGGATATATATTTTGTATATTTTTGGATTTGTTTTGGTATATTATGACTTTTTTTTTGGTATATTTTTGGATTTGTTTTGGTATATTTTGTATAAGGAATTGAGTCTACTAATGATGGACTTCTTGTTAATCATTCTTCTTTACCTACTCAAAATCAAAATTGTGAAAATGAGTCTCTCCTTAACTAAATCAATACACTCAATTGTTGGCCTTGTTAAATCAGTCTTCTCTCACCGCTCCTACAATACAATAAATTATTCATCACACAACTACTATCAATTCTGCTCAGGCCATTCATGGTGCCTCTTTTACAACATCATATTCTAGTATATGTTTATCTACTTTGCCCTCTCATGTTTCTAAGTTAGTAGAGTGGATTATTGACACCAGTGCTTCTGATCATACTGTATATGATATATCTCTTCTCTTCAATATTAAACCACTAAGAGATTGCATAGTATTAGTACCTAATAGGACTAGAATTGCTATTACTCACATGGGATTTGCCAAGTTATTTTCTAGCTTGTAACTTGCAGATGTCCTTATGGTCCCCAACCTTTTGATATAATCTCATTTCTGTTAGTAGATCGTTGGCTACTAATAGAATTTCACTTATCTTTACTGATTCAATTTGTATCATTCAAGACCTAGCCAAGAGGATGATTGGTACAATTTATCTTCAAAGAGGCTTATACCATGTCTTTTCTTATCTTGTGGCTTCATCAAATTTTGTTCATTCACAAGAGTCTCTCATTTCTGTAAATACTTCAACTTCATCAAATAAGCTTGATCCTTGGTATTATAGATTAGGACATCCATCAAAATCTAGGTTGAGAACTTTGCAAGGTTCTTATCTTGACTTGATTCAATCTTAATTTTTTATTTGTGATATCTGTCATTTAGCTAAACAAAAGAAGCTTTTTTTTTTTTTGCTGTAAGTGTTTCTTATTCAAATAAATTTTTTTATCTTGTTCACCTTGACATATGTGGACATACTATTTGTTTAGTCTTTGGTTACTAGTATTTCTTAACCATAATTGATGATTTTTCATGGTTTATTTGGGTTTCTCTTCTAAAGTCAAAATCCGATGCTAGGGCTTCTGTTGTTGGTTTCTATAACATGGAACTGACTCAATTCAATGTTAAAATCAAGACCATACGTATAGATAATGGCTAGGAGTTTATTTGGAGTGATTTTTATAATTCAAGAGGTATTGTTAATCAAACCTCCTGTGTGGCCATACCTCAACAGAATGGTATTAGTTAGAGAAAGCACTAACACATACTGGATGTCACAAAGGCTCTCTTATTTCAAAGCCACTGCTGTCCATTGGTCCGAGGCTTTAGTTCATGCTATGTTTCTAATCAATAGACTTCTAACACCCTTACTTAATGATCTAAGCCTTTTCCAGTTACTTTATAATCATAAACTAGATCTTACCTCTCTCAAAGTTTTTGGTTCTTTATTTTGCCTCTACTATTCCTCAAAAAAGAACAACACTTGATCCTAGAGCCTCAAAATGTCTTTTTCTAGGGTTTAAACCTGGCACCAAAGACTTTAAACCGTTGAACCTTCAAACCAATGAAATTTTCATTTCTAGGAATGTATATTTCTATGAGACCATTTTTCCATTACATAATATCCCAACTGAAACAATGTATGATTTTCTTTTATTTTCCATATCCAACTCTAAACCTTTTCCAACTCTACCAGAATCATTCAAGAGAACATCCACTAGAATCAGTAGGCCACCTTCATACCTACAAGATTATCATTGTTATCTGCTTCAATCTTCTCATAAAGCTTCAATCTTCTCATACTTTTGCTTTAGCTTCTACTTCAATTTTTAATCCCACTCCTTATCCTTTACCCAAATATATCTCTTATAACCAGCTGTACACCATCACACAAAGCATTTGCTCTTACCATTTCTACTGAGCTTGAACCAACTACTTATTCACATGCTATTAAAGATCCAAAATGACAGCAGGCAATGGACCTTGAATTGAGAGCTTTACAACATAACTAGACGGGTTGTTGTAGACTTACTTGCAGGAGCACAACTAATAGGTTACAAGTGTGTTTACAAAATTAAATATAAGGTTGATGGGGCTATAAAGAGATACAAAGCAAGGCTTATGGCCAAGGATTATACTCAGCAAAAAGAGAGATTATTTGGAGACTTTTTCCCTTGTGGCTATAGTCAGATGTTTGCTTAGTATTGCAGCTATCAAAGGATGGTTTTTGATGGTTTTTAGAATAATTGGATATTAACAATGCTTTTTTTGCATGGTGTTTTAGTTGAAGATGTGTATATGAAATCTCCACTTCATTTTCTTATTGAAAATAAGTCTCAAGATTTCTAGTTATAAAAGTTACTATAAGGGTTGAAGCAGGCTAGTAAACAATAATATGCCAAATTGACCAATGCCTTATTGTCCAAGGGGTTTACTCAATCTGTTGCAAACCCTTCTCTTTTTACCAAAACATTTGCTTATTCTTTTAGTGCACTTTTGATATATATGGATGATGTCATATTGGCCAACACGTATATGTTTGAGATTGATTCTATTAAGGCATTTCTTCATCATCAATTCTAGATTAAAGACTTAGGTCCTCTCAAGTACTTTTTTAGTTCTTGAAGTTGCTAGATCATCCAAAGGCATTCATCTCTACCAAGGAAAATATGCCTTACAGTTGTTAAGTGATTAAGGCCTTTTGGATTTAAAACCGGTTGCAACTCCCATGATACCTTTTAAAGCAACATCTGTTAATTCTTAAGTCAGCTACTATTATAGAGGATATTACTAGCTAGAGGAAGTTGATATGAAGGTTACTCTATCTTACAAATACAAGACCTGGCATTAGATACTCCAGTCAGTATCTAATTCAATTTTTTAATAAACCAACTAGTTTTCATCTTCAACTAGCGCACAGGATCCTCATATATATATAGGTTGTACCAGCTCAAGAGATTTTCTTTTCTGCTACTTCAGACTTAAAGATAAAGGCCTTTAGTGATGTTGATTGGGCATCCGGTCCTATCACTAAAAAATCAACCACTGGCGAGTATGTTTTTCTTAGTAATTATCTTGTTTAATAGAAATCCAAAAAGCAAGCTGTAGACTCAAGGTTTCATTTTGAAGCAAAATACAAAGCTCATGATTCTACTACTTGTGAAGTTCAATGGATTAGTTATCTTCTTGTTGATCTTTTTGCTTCTTCTTCCACTTTGTGCTCTGCTTTTCTATGATAATATTTCTACTATTAATCTTGCCCAAAATCCTATTTTCCATGAACAAACAAAACATATTGAGCTGAATCAGAATTTGATCAGAGAGAAGATTCAATTTGAATTTCTAAAGTTCTTCTAGTTAGAAGCTCAAATAAATTGGTAGACGTCTTTACAAAGCCTTTGCATATTTGGTGTGGATCTATGGAGCTTATTTTTTCTCTTTATTTATTTGATCTAACTAGTAGTTGTATATAGTTAGTTAGTTGTTCTTCTATTAGATTTTCTGTTAGCTATACTACTTAGCCAACTGTATTTATCTATAAACTTTCGCTTTCTATGCAATAACGTGTGAATAAGAATCATTCAGTTCAGTGACTCGTTATAATTTATTAAAATTTTCATGCAAATGTTGAAAAAATATCAATAAATCGATACAAAAAGAATTCTTATTTTATTTAATTAATTAATATTAATATAATAAAAGTAAGCATAAAAATATAAAATTCTCAATTATAATTAATTATCTTTTAATTTTACAATTTTTAACATGAATTGTGGTTAATTAACCTTTAATTTCACAATTAAAAATTATGTAAAAAAATGCCAAATTAAATTATGCAAAGCAATTAATATCCAAATAAAGTATTAAACTTTCATGATTATTTGAACAATATTCTAAATTTGTCTTTATTTAATTATGAAATATAAAATATATCAATAGATGACAAATTAATATGTCGACCTTACATCAAAACTACCAAAATTAATTTCATATTACTAAAACAAATTAAATTATAGTAGTAGCGAATATGGTCGAATCCACAGAGAATTGACTATTTATTTAAATTTCTTTTGAAAACCAAAATTAAAATAATAAAAAAAATAAAAAGAGGGGGTTTATAAATTAATAACTAAAATTAAATTAAAACAGAAAATTAAACTAATAAACTAAAAAATAATAAAACTAAATTTGAAAAATAACAATGGAAAAAGACTTAGTTAAAGGAATAATTTTTGTTCAATTCTTGAATTGATCATAGATTCAAAGATCATTCTTACTAATTATTTAATAAACCAGTTATAGTATTGAACAAGTTCTCAATATTAATCCTTCTTTACATTTTAAATTAATTAGAAAATATTTTCTGATTAACTATTGCCAATAACCTATCCTATATAAATATCCTTAGAATCTAATTATTGATGAACTTAAAAATTAGAAGGACTTGATTCTAACCAATAAACCCAACTCTAGATTTATTTAATTAGATTATATAACCTCTTAGGATAAACCTAATTGCTACTTAAATCAAAATATAAAAAATAATTACCTATTCAAGAATTTTGAATAGTTGTATGTTATTTAACTAATCAAATAATAAGCCCTATCGATTAATTAGTAAAACAACAATGATATTAAGCCACAGAGTGTTAGCCAAACCCTTGGCCTAATTTAATCTATTTTGATCTTAGGCAATTAAATTGAAGAGGACTAATCTTTGTACCGAGCTACATTTGTGCAAGAACTACCATAGTCCGCCCGTACCACTGATACGCATGACCGGATTGGCCTAGACTAGAGTAAACATGAGCTTAAGTACTAGTACGAGCCGAACAAAAAGAGCTCGAAACTGAGCATCAAAGCCCTTGAAGCCCGAGCTCTAGCCAACGATATTGAACATCGAACAATTAAACTCTTATTGTTAGAAATAAGCATGAGCTAAACAGATCAAGCTCCTATAGCATGGACCGAGCCTCAGTTATCAGGAACGAGCTCAAAGGAAGACATGAGACCAAATAACTGCAACTTAGACCGAACCCTAGCTATCAAGGAGGAGTACAAGCAAATGAGTCTGAAGTCACTAGGAATGAGCTCAAAATAGGACATAAGACCGAACACCTGTAGCTCGAACTGAGCCCTAGCTACCAGGGATGAGTTAAAACTGATCGATTCGAACTTGAGTCCAAAATCATCAAAATGTCCAGAAAAGCTTATGGCCAATAGTACTCCAAAAACTTCAGCATATCAAGCCTAGATCGACCTGACTGATAATAGTCTGACCATACCGAGCCATGCCAAAAGATCCAAAACATCTAGCAGAGCTCACGGTCTATAGTACTCCGACAATTTTAGCATACCAGACATGGACTGACTATACTATACTATAGCCTGCCCGTACCGAGATTGAGTTAAATACTCGAAATGTCCAGTAGAGATCATGGTCAGTGGCACTCCGAGAATTTTAGCATACCTCAAGTAAACAGATCAGACCATTGTCATACCGACCAGACTATGAAAAAAGATTTTAAAAATTATAACCGTTGCTTATCCACTCAATTAGTGGATGCCGCATGTACTAGCCATTGAAGAACTTTTGTTAAAAATTTAAATCTCATGACTGGACCAGAGCTTATCTAACCAAGCCTAAGTCCGAGCCAATCAGACTACTTGGAGTCTGCCCATGATTTTGCTTGGCACATTAATGGTATTGAGAGACAAAGTCTAAACATGTAGGCACCCACTTCAAATGGCTAGTTCAAGTCTTGAAGGCTTTAAATACCTCAAAAAACTTCTTTTTTGCAAGGGATAACAATTGCAACAACCAAGATAAACATCTTTATTTTCTTGCATCAAAATTTACATTTATATTCATTGAGTGTTAGGTATAAGCATTAAACACAATTTGAGTGTTAGCTTTAAAACACTTAAGTTTTAGAGTGAGCCTTGGAAAAACTCTTGTTAGGTTATGGTGATAATACTCAAACCTTATAAAAGTTTAGTGTGAGCTTGTAAAAACACAAAGTTAGAGTTGAGCTTATAAAAACTCAAGATTAGTGGAACCTTAACAAGTTGTTAAGGAAGTGGATGTAGAATTGAGGTAATCCGAACCACTATAAACTCTTTATGTTCATTCTTCTCTACTCTACTTCTTCTTCATCATGTTATTCTTATTATTTCAAAATTTTAATTTGATATCACTTCTTTAAGAAACCAATTCATCCCCCCTCTTGGTTGCCATCTTGGAACAATAACTGGTATTAAAGCATCTAAATTTCAAGAAGCTTAATTGTGAAATTTGATCCATAACGGCAGCCACATCAACAAACACTTCCCATACTTCAACTTCTTCTACTTCTAACTCCATGGCTTTTTCACATGGAAATCTAAATTCCTACCTTAGATACTATTTTGTTGGAATCGATTATTCTTATTGGAAACATAAATTGTATATATTCTTTGATAGTTAAGGAATTGAGCTTTGGGAATATGTGCGAAATTAGTGGAAACCTCATACTCATGAAGTTGATGGTGTTCAAGTTCCTCTTTCTATAGCATAATAGACAAACGATGAAGTAAGAGCTCATTACAAGAATATTAAGGCAGCCTCAATCTTGATGAATTTAATTTCAAGAGAATAAGATGGAAGAGTTCAACATTTCACTTGTGCATATAGTATTTGGAAAACTCTTGAGAACTATCATGAGGGAACTACTCTAATAGGTTCACCAAGGCTCAAATACTTGTGCATGAGTATGAACTCTTTAAGATAAAGCCCAACAAGAATGTCACCGATATGACAAATCAATTGCTTGCTATTACAAATGACATAAAGAAATATTGTAAAGTCTATGAACAAGGTGATGTCAATAACAATATATTAAGGGCACTTAAAGCCAAGAAGAATTTTGAGTCTAAGATTTCTTCAATTGAAGAAGCTCATGACCTTAGCGCTTTGAGAACCAATGAGCTTATGGGAAAACTTCTTACCTTTGAGTTGCACACCAAGAAGGAAGATGACTAAGGTGAGAAAGACATGAAAATAATAGATCTCAAAGCTATCAAAGAGGTTGAAAGCTCATGTGATGAAGATAGTGATGAAGAAGAAGAAATGGCTATGCTATCTAGAAGAGTAAGTGATTGGAAAAAAAAGAGAAGACTTCAAGACAATACAGATGCATACTCTAAATCCTCTTTCAAAGATAAGGAGAAAAAAATGAAGTGAAATGCTATTAATGTAGCAAAATAGGACATATCAAATCGAATTACTTCAAATTAAAAAACAAGAAGAAGTGGGATAAGGAAAAGAAAAAATGTCTCATAGCCACATGGGATGATGACTCCTCAATTGAAGAAGGAGAGGAGGAAGAGCAAGAAAGTGCAAATTTATGTCTCATGGCCATTGGAGATGATGATCACACCAATAAGGCAAGTACTTAATCCTTGAACTTGAATGCATATAATGATAATATTGATGATGTTTTAGATGATAGTGATTTAGTAGAACATATGAACCTAAGAGTCCAAAAATATTTTTCTAAGATGAAATTTTATAATAAAAAAAATAATCTAAGTTAGAAAAGGATTTTATCTCTTTAAAGAATTCTACCTTAGATTTGAAGAATTCAAATGAACAATTAATGAAAATTTAAATGAGGTGTCAATAAATTCATCTAGCTTGGATAATGTTGTTACTAGCTTGGATAATGTTGTTAAAGAAAATAAGATTTTGAAAGAAGAAATAAGTGAATTAAAGAATTAAATTCTAAAATTTCAAAAAGGAAAAGAAGCCTTAGATACTATGATTAGTAGTCAAAGGTCACCTTTTCTAAAACATGGCTTAGGATTTAATGGCTCCTCTGCTACTATATCTAATGCACCAACATTTGTCAAAGCTTCCATAACTCAAACCTCTAGTGTTGAAGTTGCAAAAAATTCAAATGTACATAATAAGCCTAAAAATCCTAAAAGGATTGCATTAGGAATACAAGACTCTAGAACTATGGTTCCAAGAGCAAACTACGCATACATGTATACAAGGCATGAATATAGGCATAAGAATGCACAAAAATAATTTCACTCAACACACATTTGTAATTGCTCACATAGTACATTAAATTTCAATAGAAGAATGCAAAAACATAAAATTTTATATCAATGCCATTATTGAATGAAGTTTGGCCATAAAAATACTTATTAGGAAGGCTCATCTCAAACTAGAGGACCCTTCTACAACTAACCTCTAAGGACCCAAGTTCATTTGGGTACCTAAAAGAAAATAAACATTATTGTCTTATAGGTATGCCTAAAGTTTACTATCAATTAGAGTGTTTGGCTTGTAGATAGTGGATGCTCAAGGCACATGATGGGTAATGCAAAACTTTTCACAATTTACTTACAAGTAAGGAGGTAATGTGACTTTTGGAAATAATGTTAAAGGTAAAATTATAGGCATTGGTTCTATTGGTATGCTTGGAAAAAACTTGATTAATGATGTATGGCTTGTTGATGGTTTAAAACATAATTCACTTAGTGTGAGTCAATTGTGTGATAAATGATATAATGTAAATTTTAACTCTAAAGGATGAAAAATTACTTCTTCCAATGGCTTGCATTCAAAGGAGTTAGAATTAACAATACTTATGAAATTGACTTACGTTCTAATAATGCTTTTGAATGTCTAGTCACTTTTAGTAATGGTGTTTAGCTTCGTCATAGAAGACAAGGACATACTAGTATGGACCAATTGCAATGCATTAGCAAAGAAAAACTTGTAGATAGACTCCCTAAAATAAAATTCAATAAAGATAAAATATGTAAACCTTGTCACTTTGGAAAATAACATAAGAGTTCCTTCAAAATCAAGAATGTTTTAAGCACATCTAAACCTCTAGAATTAATTCATTTGGATTTGTTTGGTCCAAATAGAGTTGCTAGTCTTAGAGGCAAGTTATATGCATTTATACTTGTTAATGATTACTCAAGGTTTATATGGGTAAATTTCTTAGCTCAAAAGAGTAAACCTTTCAACCATTTCAGAATTTTTGCAAAAAGAGTTCAAAATGAAAAAGGCTATGTTATCACATCTATTAGGAGTGATCATGGCAAAGAATTTGAAAATAAAAATTTTAAAAATTTTTACAATAAGCTTGGTATTTCACATAATTTTTTAGCTCATAGAACACCACAACAAAATGGTGTGGTTGAAAGAAAAAATAGAACATTGGTAGAAATGGCTAGAATAATGCTCAATAAGTACAATCTACCTTCTTACTTTTGGGTGGAGGCTGATAATATGCATGTTATATTTCAAATCGAGTTTACAAAAGGCCTTTGATAAATAAAACTTCTTATGAGCTTTGGAATGAAAGAAAACCCAAAATCTCATACCTTAGAGTATTTAGATGCAAATGCTTCATATTAAATACCAAAGATAATCTTGAAAAATTCTCATCCAAATTGGATGAAAGCACATTTTTAGGATATTCATATTCTAGTAAGACATATAGAGTATTTAATAGGAGAACTCTAGTAGTTGAAGAATCAATGCATGTTATCTTCGATGAATCTTCTAAGCTTGATCAAAAGAAAGATAGTGTTCTTGATGATTTTATAGGTACATTTGAAGAACTTGAGACAAATAATGTTTCAAAGAACAATAATGAGCTCAAACTAAGAATGGAACAAGAAGAATCCATGATGGAAGAGACTCAAAAACTATCCAAAATTTGCAATATAAGAAGAATCATCCCAAAGAGCTTGTTATTAGTGACACTTCAAAGGGAGTAACAACTAGATCAAAACTTAAATACTTAGATGCTAATATTGCATTTGTTTCTCAAATTGAGCCAAAGACCCTTAAGGAGGCTCTCAGTGATGAATGTTGAGTGATTGCAATGCAAGATGAACTCAACCATTTTGAAAAAAAAATAAAGTGTGGGAACATGTTCCTAGACCCAATGAATATCCAATTATTGGTTGCAAATGGGTATATAGGAATAAGCTTAATGAAGATGGTCTCATTACTAGAAATAAAGCTAGATTGGTAGCCAAAGACTATAACCAAGAGGAAGGCATTGACTATAATGAAAATTTTACACCCATTACTAAGCTAGAAGTTATTAGAATTTTGCTTGCATTTGCTTATCATATGAACTTCAAACTTTTTCAAATGGATGTCAAAAGTGCATTTCTAAATGATTTTATAAATGAGGAAGTTTGTGCTGAACAACCTTCTGATTTTGAAGATTACAAATTCTGAAATCATATTTTTAAACTTACCAAAGCACTATATGGATTGAAATAAGCTCCAAGAGCTTAATATGATAAACTTAGTGCTTATTTGTTAGAAAATGGTTTCTCAAAAGACAAAATTGATATAACTCTCTTTGTTAAAAAAATATATATAACATTTTGATTTTACAAATCTATATTGATGACATTACATATGGTGCTACTAATAAATTTTTATGCAAAGAATTTGCTTCTTGTATGACTAGAGAATTTGAAATGAGCATGATGGGTGAACTTAAATTCTTTATTGGTTTACAAATTAAGTAATGTAAGGATGTGATCTTCATCAATCAATCCAAATGCATAAAAGAAGTTCTCAAAAAGTTTGGCATGGATGGTTACAAAGTAAGTAAGACTCAAGTGAGTACATCCTTAAAGCTTGACAAAGATGAAAGCAGTAAGATGGTAGATGAGAAGAAATATTGAGGTATTATCAAATCTGTACATCCTTAATTTTGGCCCTAAGCTAGTCCGATCCCAATAAACAAGGCCAAGCCAAATTCGGTCCAATTTTAAATGCTTAAACCTAGTTTATAGCTTTGATTTAGATTGGTCCTATTTTAAAAGGCCTGAAATAAGCTAGTTCAACCTTTAAAACCCTAAAATAGTCTGATCCAGAGTTCGAATAGGTTTGGTTTAGTATAATTGGACATGGGCCAAGCAATGACAAATTAGGCCTGCCCAATTCGATATGGACAACATGTTTAAAATTTAAATAGGGGCAACACTTAATAGCGAGTAGCAGTTATTATTAAACCCTAGCATCAACAAAAGAGAGGCAGTAACAATTATAGAAAAACATAATCAACACATAAGAGAAAAAAAATACACGTCAATTGTCACAGCATTCGTTTCTCCCAACCAATATCAATGTTAGCTCAGGCACTGGATTAGTAAGTTTGGATCAACAGATTATTATTGGTGGAGCCTTCAACGTAGATTTTATTTTCTATATCTCACTCATTTAAAGTTACAGTAATCAGTTTCATTATTAATACATTCAATGACTTGCAATTGATTAAATCTCTAGTAGCAATTTTTAAACCAACACATCTCATGTAATATTCATCTAAATTAAATCTACTAGCCCTAAGTTTATAAACATATTCATAGAAATCAAACCTTAAGCATTAAACCCTAATTTTGATGATGATTTTACATAAACCCTAATAATATGATTTAATTTAACTTATTTTGATTCAAAATCCTAAAACCATAATTTATCCCAAAAATCCTAATTTGTACCTTAAAATCCTAGTTTAGGAAAAACTTTAATTTCTAAATATAAAACCATAGTTTAGATAGAAACACTAATTCCCTGCAAGGGGTGCTGCCCCTTTGACCTCCACCTGCTAACCGACTAGCGGGATCGCCGTATGGGCTCGCCCTATATTTCATTAAATGATTAATATTATTTCTATGTATTATAGTTCTTTTGATTTAATTTTGATTTTCTTTTTATTAAACCCTAATTTTATAGTTCTTGCTTGGTGATTGTATTTATGGAATGCAATTTTTATTATTTGAATTTTAAGAATGTAAAAGGCATGTTTCCACTTGTGGGTGCTTTATTTATTTAATTTATTTATTTTTGTGTAATTTAATTTATTGTAAGACTTTAGTACAATTATAAGGGACACATTTTCACCTTTTTATTAGTGTCATTTTTTATTTATTTTCTTCGTGGACATTTAAACATTTGTAAGGGCATGTTTCCATCTTTGTATGGGTGTACATTTTATTTAATTTGGTTAATTTATAATATAGTATTCTTTATTTTTTATAACTGCATGTAATATGGATAATGTTATAATAACTAAGAATTCAATAATATTTAGACCTAAAAAGAAGGCCAGTTCTAATGAACCGGATGTTATGGGGGTGTTGGGCTATTTCTCACATTCTCCATGCCTATCCAACTTTTCGAACCCAATAAGGGATTGAGGATTTTTTAGAAATCAAGTCATCCACCCCTTTTCTTTTTCAGCCCGTCCAAGTGGCAACTATATTTTTTTCTAATTTAGGCTCATATTCTCTAAGGCTCTGAGCCTAACAGTGCTGAAGCTACAAAAACTATTCCATATGAGAGTGGGGACAAACATTCTCACTCACAGTGGCGACTCCACTAGGGATAAGAGAATTTGATTTTGTTTGTCTTTATATTATCTTATTCTTTCTTATTATGATATTATCCATTGCATTATTTAGATTGCATTGTGTGTGTGAGCTAGGACGCCCATGTAACCCTATGTTATGTAAGAGATATCATACTTTCACTCAAGGCATGGAGATCGAGCATGGCATAACCACTCATAGCCTCGTACCTTTTGGTATATACTGGCTATGAGAACCTAAGCTTTTTAACCCAAAAACTAAAGCTCATGTAATTGGCCTAGTTACTTTCCCTAGAGTTTTACCCAAGTGCTTATTATTTGACTATGATTGATATATTTTAGTTTTAAATATGACTTACTTGGTTTATTCTTTTCCTAATATGACCTAATTATGTTGTAAGCTCAAAATAATTTTATTTCTTTAAGCCCAAAAGACCAAAATTATTTTCAAAAATTTCTAAGATGTCTTTTCTAAAATTGGTCAAAATTTTCTTTCTACCTCATGACTAAAATACAAAGCCCAATATTCATTTTTAAAATCTTTTTACCATAGGCTTTGAAACAAAACTATTTTTTACTTCATTCAAATTACGACCTTTCTTAAAATCTCTTTTTAAATGATCTTACAACTATTTAGGTTAATTATGGAATACCAAAAATCAATTGTGGGCCTAATTTATACTAAGAATTATTAATCATGTGCTTGTTTGTGGCATGAATCAATAGTTGCTTTTCCAAATGGGGGAATCTATTTATGATAAACTCTTTAATTTGGTTTAATTTAGAATATAACATAAAAGTTATCTTTTTGTTGGCCCAATGGATTAAAGCTTAATTAATGAGAATTATTGTGGACTGACTTCTAAGTTTGAAAACAACCACTATTGGTTAAACCGTCTGAGTGGAATTTTTTGAAAATAAGATATCCCATGTTGATATTTTGTTGACCATATACATAGAAAAAAAAACTCATCATTCTTGTATGGAAGGTATAAGGTTGGAAGGAACATCCTAATTATATTTGTTTATCTGTTACTTATACATCTATACATATATGCATTGTATTACATGGCATTGATCCTTTCTGGCTCACAGACTTGAAGCACAGTAGTTCAAAAGCTTAAGAACCTATGCCAGTGATGTAGAATCCAATAATGATTTAGTCGATTTCATATCAAAAGCGATGGATCCTGAGCAAGTTTAGAAATTGGTGAATGATGCCCTTAACTCCAAGATGGAAGAATTAAAGGAGACCCTGGCTAAGACCGTGAAAAACCAGCTAGCTACACTATTAGAAAGTATTGTTGAAGCATCTGCTAGTACTAATAAGTAGAAGGATAAAGGAAATAATAAGGCCAGTGAGGTATCCTTTGATGACGACAAGGTGATAATTGATGATGATGATGATTGGACCCAATATTTCCAAGATCTTTAAGAAACGAAGAAAGAGAAGAAGGCTATGGAGAAAGCAGCGGTGGAGAAAATTGAAACTACAGATGTGGAGAAAATGACTGCTGATTTGGAAAAGAAGTTCAAAAAGAAGCTGAAGACTGAGGAAGTATCAGAGGTAGACAAGCTATTTGAGCAAGATGAAGAAGTTTCCTACAAATTCAAGATGTCTTCTTTCACCAGATATAGCAGTACAGGAAATCTTCACTTGCATGTTATGCAATACATCACTTTCATACAGTCTGCTCGAGCACTTAAGGCTTAAACTCTTAGATAATTCATGCTCTCATTAGATCCTATTGTACAAAATTGGTTCAGCACCTTAGAGGAAAACACTAAAAAGAATTGGGATTCACTATACAAAGCATTCATCCAACTGTATAGGTACAATGTTGAATTAGAAGTAACTTTAATAGAAGTAGAATCAATCAGGCAGAAATAAAAATGAGAACTTTGTTGATTATGCGAAGAGATGGAGAAATAAGGTTGTGCTTCTTAAGAAGAGGCCAAATGAGTATGATCAAATTAGGATGATAGTGAGAGGTGTCCTACCTAATCTTCATGAATGGATGTCTCACACTCTTATTAGAGACTTTAAGGATCTTCTCTAAACTGGCTTGCAAACTAAAGAATAGGAACGAGAAAAGAATTATTTTTCTATAAGAAGGAATGAGAAAAGGAACTACCTTATTTTTCTACAAGAAGGAATGAGAAAAGGAACTACCAGTTTAGCAGTCAAGGTATACAGATAGCAGTAGATGTCAATGTGACAACTAGTCAATAAAATAAAAAGATACTTTTTAGTTTTGGGAAAACCTCTATCTTCTATTTTTAACAAGTTGCAGAAAAAGGTATTATTACAGTCGTTGGCTTCTCAATCACTACACAATCCTTTGCTATCAAACTTTAATGTCAAGGCCTTCTGTCAATTTCATCAAATACACGTGTATGATATAGATAAATGTGCTCGATTAAGGCATGAGATCCAAGATTTGATCGACAATGGTAAGCTGTTTGAGCCTGATAAGCCCAACACTAAAAGCAATCAATTGCCTAAGTTTGGAAGAGTTCCACCTCCAACAACCTTTATGATATGGGGATGATTGAAGGAAAGTTTTATCCTGTTGTCTTTTCAAGATATAGATGGAGAAACGGCTGAGAAAGAGGTTGCTAGTTTTGATCCTTGCACTTGATATGCCTGAATAAATAAAGCATCTTCAACTCCAACTTAACAAAATTATCTTAGTTTGTTTGGTTTTTATTTCTTTTTCTTTCTTTGGTGTTTTTTGGAACAATTATGTTTTTCAAATTAAGATTGTTTGAATAAATTACTTTCATTAAATTTTCCTCGGTCTTTTTTCTTTTTGGCGCTCAACCAATGATGAGTCTAGCATGATATTCATAAATTAGTGTATCTATGCATTATAAATCGAATAACTTTACCAGGAGAGGGAGCTGTTCTATACTTAGAGAAGGCTACTGCATAATTACATTTTTTTTACATTCTAGTCAATCTTAGAACATGCTTTGATGAATGTTCGAGGTGAAATTAAACTTTGTTTATTTAAGAGAGAGATGATTTGAGCATTGTTTGGTTAGCCAACAACTAGTATCTACCCTATTAATATCAATTCCTAACTTGTCCTTTTGAGTTTTCATAAGATTTTAGCTTGCTTTTCATTGGCTTATAAACTCAATAACCTAGCCTAAACTATTGTTACACATTTGACAAGTCTGATGATCACTAAATTACTAAGGGGAAAGAAGATCAAAGAAAAATATGTACAACCAAGACTATAGTGATAGTTGAAGGCCACCTGAACCATACCTAATATCACAGAATGACATCAGGGAAATAAAGGATTCATCCTCACTAAAGTAGACTCATCCTACCCTATTCATAGCCAGAAGTATAAGATGGTACAAATAAGACAACACTTTTAGAGCTAGGACAAAATAAAAACCAAAAAACAAAACAAAACAAACAAACAAACAAAAAAAGAAAAAAAGGAAGAAAAATAAAAGAAAGAAAAAAGAAAAAGAAAAAAGAAAAAGAAAAAAAGAAGAAAAAAAGAAAAAGAAAATAAACCCAAAAAGGTGGTTCAAAAAGCCAATCGAGTTCTTTTTTACCGAAAGTAAGCAGAAGACTTCTACTTAGTTTATGAGGATAGATTGACTTGAATTGGTCTAGTCCAGCTAAAGATTCAAATAAAATTAGAGAATTAGAGAGAAGACCATCTTTCATTTTATACGATGTAGCTCTAAGTCAGCAATATTCTAAAAGAGAAAAGGATGGAAAGAAAGAGGAAGGAAAAGGTGGTCTAAAGATTAAGATAGTACTGATTGGATCCATATTTCTGCCAAGAAGATGGAACGACATTCAAGCTTTATATTTTCATAAAGTTAGAAGATAAAAGTGATGCTCGGAGTTTAAGAATAAATCCAATAACATATGGTTCCAACAAAAAGTTTGTAGTGTTATGGCTTGTCCATAATGTTACATAAGCTTCAATTTAAAAATGATCTTCATTTAATCAATATCCCTTATAAATCCAATTTCAAACCTATTAAAGGCCTGTTGATCTCTCTTAGTAGGTGGAGTCTATTAGTGGCGATTATTTGAATCAGCATATATATGAGATAGACAATATTTAAACTCAATAAGACCTTTGGCCAAGTAATGTGTATGTGCCTATCTGAAGTGCAACGGTTCTTGTTCAAATGCAAATTATTCTCCAGTTTAGTATGGTAACTAGGGTTGTCATATTATAGATATATTGATTTGGGAAAGTCGAGTATTTAGGTAAATTAATACTAATTTGACAAAGTCAATATTTGATTTTTTAAAAAAGAAAAATTATTTTCTTGTTACATAAGCCTTCGAGCTTAGAGAAGTATGTTGCACTGTCTAACCTTAAAGGACAAATTAGGCAAAAGAGGGCTAATGACAAGATCACTTGTAAGGTCATGTCATAACAAAGTTGCCAACCAAATGTGTTGAAATGGATGTCTCTCATGCCTCTAACTACCTTGCTTTGGGCCCTCGCACTCATGGTTTCATCTTGGAAGATAAAAGCAATAGATATGAAGTCTTCTGTTGTTCTAATGCAAGACCTAAATGAGTAATTTGGATTACTACCTCGGTCTTTGAGTCAATGAAACCACTGTAAGTATCATTTATGTATATCATACGTACATAAATATATCACACTGTATTTTTTATCTTGTGTTACTAGTTCTTTGTCAAAGTAAACAACAATAGTCTGTAAAGCAAACATGAAGCAGATATGGAATCATGGGGCATGGAAGGGCCATTATAAAAGAAAGAAGAGATGGAGGCTAATGCAAGCAACCAGACAAAACACAAACATCAATCAAAGCCTGCATGACAATGAAATCACCGGTTTGAGCCTACACAGGGGGTAAAACTTTCTCTTTTCAATTTTTGAGTTTATGTGTGTATAAAATATTTTTAGACTTACTTTTAACATTTTGCCATGCAGAGAAAAAAGAGAGGATACGAGGACTAGTTAAAGAATAACTAATTTTTTTCAAAAAAAAAGTATAACTAAAAGAATGGAATAAGAAGAAAGATGCAAAAGATAAAAGATCAATTCAGCTAGAAGAGCTAAAGTCAATGCAAGAGAAATGTCCAAGGATGAAGATCCATTTTTGAAGGTACAGACCCAATCTTCAAAGGATAAAGATCCATTTTTGAAGGATAAAGATCCATTTTTGAAGGGTGAAGACCCAATCTCTAAAGGATGAAGATCTAATTTAAAGGGTGAAGACCCAATGTCCAAAGGATGAAGATCCATTTTGAAGGGTGAAGACCCATAATCCATTAAAGAATGGATAAAATGGCTAAAAGAAAGTTTGAACTCTCAGATGACAAAATATTAACAGAATCCATTAAATAATGGAACTGGTGGCTAGAAGAAAGCTGTAATTCTCAGACGATAAAAAGTCAACCAAGCTAGAAGAGCTAAAGTTAATCTATTTTCTCTTAAAAAATCTAGTCATCGGGTCAAAAACCAAAATTTAGTCTCGGATAGAGAATCCAAATTCAGTCTAGGGTCTAGAATTCAATTTCATTCTTGAGTCGAGAATTCAAATCCAGTATAGGGTCCAGAATCCAAATGTAATTTAGGGTCGATAACCCAAATCCAGTCTCGGATCGAGAACCCAAATCCAGTCTTGAGTCGAAAACCCAAATTCAGTCTACGATCGAGAATCCAAGTCTAGTCTCGGGTTGAGAATCCAAATTCAATCTTAGATTGAGAACCCAGATACAATCTCAAGTTGAGAACCCAAATCCAGTATTGGGTCGAGAATCCAAATTAATTCATCAAGTCAAGAATTCAAATCCAGTCACAGGTCGAGAACCCAAATTCAGTCTAGGGTCGAGAACCCAAATCTAGTCTCGAATCGAGAATCCAAATCCAGTCTAAAGTCAATATCGCAAATCCAATCTAGGTTCAATAACCTAAAACCAATCTCGAATCGAGAATCCAAATTCAGTCTAGGGTCAAAAACCCAAATCTAGTCTCGGGTCCTAAACTCATATCTAATCTCATGTCTTGAGCCTAAATTTAGTCTCAGATCTAGAACCCTAATCTAGTCTCGGGTCCAGAACCCAAAATCTAACTTCTAGTCCAGAAGCCAAGCTAGTTCAAGTTCATCAAAACTAAGATATTAGAGTAAATTGAAGGTTTTTATTGGGATATTAGAGTTGTCCAATTACCCATTGAGATATTAGAATTGTCCAACGGTCAAATGTTGATACGCAATGGTTTCTCACTCTAGGGTATCCATCCTTTGAATTTCTGTTACCTTGTCTCAATGTTTTGTTTTGCAAATGCTTTGTGCCAAAATTTAGAAGTTGTATCATTGTTTTTTACTTTCTTCTACTGAAGTCTCAGATCGTTTAAGCAGAGGGCAAACCGTAGACCCTTAATTTTGGCCTTAAGCTAGTTCGATCCCAATTAAAGAAGGCCAATCCAAATTCAGTCTAATTTTAAAAGCTTAAATCTAGTTTATAACTTTGATTTAGGTTGGTCCAATTTTAAAGGCATAATATAAGCCGGTTCAACCTTTAGAGCCTTAAAATGGTCTGATCCAAAGTTCGAATGGGTTTGGTTCAGTATAATTAGACATGGGCCATGCGGTAACAAATTAGGTCTGCCCAATTCGATATGGACAACATCCATATCAAATTGGACTCATCCCTCGATATGGTTAGTCTATATTGAATTAAACAAGGTTTAATTCGATATGGATGGGTTCCATGTCGAAATAAATTAATTTTAATTTGATATGATTTCTATTTTGGACTTAATCCAAGCCATACTTAAATTGAAAATCCGGATTGAGCTCGAATTTAGCTCGGCATTTACTAGTTTTAACCTAATCTGTTCCTACAAAAACAGGTTTAAAATTTAAACAGGGGCAACACTTAATCAACAAAAGAGAATATGCATTGACAAAAGAGAGGCAGTAACAATTATAAAAAAGCATAATCAACACATAAGAGAAAAAACACGCATCAATTGTCCCAGCAATTATTTCTCCCAACCCAATCAATCCTAGCTCAGGCAGTGTAATAGTAAACTTGGATCAACAGATTATTATTGGTGGAGCCTTCAATGTAGGTTTTATTTTCTATATCTCATTTGTTTAAAGTTACAGTAATCAGTTTCGTTATTATTACATTCAATGACTTGCAATTCATTAATTCTCCAATAGCAATTTTTAAACTAACACATCTCGTGTAATATTCATCTAAATCAACATCTAGTAGCCCTAAGTTTATAAACATAATAAAAAAATGAACCTTAAGCAATAAACCCTAATTTTGATGATGATTTTACATAAACCCTAATAATATGATTTATTTTAACTTATTTTGATTCAAAACCCTAAAACCCTAATTTTATAGTTCTTGCATGGTGATTGTGTTTATGGAATGCAATTTTTATTATTTGAATTTTAAGTATGTAAAAGACATGTTTTCACTTGTCGATGCCTTATTTTTTAAGTTATTTATTTTTGTGTAGTTTAATTTATTTTAAGACTATGGGATAATTATAAGGGATACGTTTCCACCTTTTTATAGATGATCTATTTTATTTATTTTCTTTATGAACATTTGGATATTTGTAAGGACATATTTTCTTCTTTGTATGGGTGCCCATTTTATTTAATTTGGTTGATTTATAATATAGTTTTTTTTTATTTTTATAAATGTATGTAATTTGAATAATATCATAATAACCAATAATTCAATAATATTTTGACCTGAAAAGGTGGTCGGTTCGAATGAACCAGGTGTTATGGGGTTGGCATTTCTCACCTCCCCCATGCATACCCAACTTTCGAAGCCCAATAAGTGATTGGGAATTCCTTAAGAATCGAGTCATCCACCCTTTTCTTTTTCCCAACCCATCTGGATAGCGACTTTATTTTTTCCAGTTTAGGTTCGTGTTCTCTAAGGCCCTGAGTTTAACAGTGCCAAAGTCGCAAGAACAATTCCACATGGGAGTGGAAAAAAAATTCCTACTCATAGGATCCCTACTTTAATTAACCACTTCTAGACCCGATATAATGTATAACGTTTATTTGTATGCTAGATTTCAATCATGCCTTAAAGAATCACATTTGAATGCTACTAAAAAATATTCTAAAATATTTGAGTGGAACATTGCATTTAGGACTTTGGTATCCAAGAAATACATTATTTGACATTTTAGATTTTTTGAATGCGGATTTTGCCGGCAGCCTATTGGATAGGGAAACACAATTGGTGTTTACCATTCTCTTGGTTATTTCCTAGTTTCTTGGTGATTTCCTAGTTTATTGGATAGGAAAAAAATAAGTGTCAGTTGCTTTATCTACCACAGAAGCCGAATATGTTGTTGGTTATTTTTGCTGCACAAAAGTTTTGTGGATGAAATAATAACTTCTAGATTATGACAAAACATTTGATCTCATCCCTATTAGGTGTGACAATATAAGTGCAATTAATCTATCTAAAAATCCCATTCAATATTCTAGGTAAAAAATATAGATATTAGACTTCATTTTTTGAGAGACAATAGTCAAAATAAGAATGTAGACTTAGAATTTATTAATACTCAAAATCAACTTGGTAACATTTTTACAAAACCCTTAAATGAAGAAAGGTTAAATTTCATCAAGCAACATATATGCATGATAAATGGAAGTACTTTGAATTGATGTATGTGCATACATATGATGGAATTAAATTTTCTCATAATTGCGTGCATTTTATATGATCAAATTCATCATTCACATATATTTTGATCATTTAGTAAAGCCACAAATTGAGATTTATACAAAATTCTTCTTTGATCAGTCTACCCCCAATCATAGCTCGGTCTGTTCAGTATTCTCACTGTAACGACCCCACCTGCACTGTCTTATGACAGCTGGTCTATTGGGCCTTTTCTCCCGTGGGTGGACTGTAGTCCCAGCCCTCAACCCGGCAGGCCGCCATAGTACTGGACCGCCCTCGTGGGCTCCCAACAGGATTTGTTTATTTGGCTTAAATGGTCTACAAACTATTTAAGTCGCCTCCTCGTATTGAACACCTGACCTCTCCCTTAAGAGAGCCAGCATGAGCCATCCAGTACCATTTGGTAGAAATGGTACTGGATGGCTCACGCTGGATCTCTTAAGGGAGAGGTCAGGTGTTCGATCCGGAGAGGCGACTTAAATGGTTTGTACACCATTTAAGCCAAATAAACAAATCCTGCTGGGAGCCCGCGAGGGCGGTCCAGTACTGTGGCGGCTTGCAGGGTTGAGGGCTGGGACTACGGTCCACCTACTGGAGAAAAGGCCCAATAGACCAGCTGTCGTAAGACCGTGCAGGTGGGGTCATTAAAGTTAAAAGGTGCCTTTTTAATTGTAATGACCCCACCTGCACGGTCTTACGACAGCTGGTCTATTGGGCCTTTTCTCCCGTAGGTAGACCGTAGTCTCAGCCCTCAACCCGGCAGGCGGCCACAGTACTGGACCGCCCTAGCGGGCCATCCAGTGAGATTTGTTTATTTGGTTTTAAAGGTAAACCTTTAATGTCACCTCCCCGAATCAAACACCTGACCTCCCACTCAAGAGAGCCAGCGACCACAATCCAGTACCATTTCTACATTATCCATGGATATATTGCCTATGGGGCTAGACACATGGTGTCATTATGGACCAAAGTAGTAACTCTGAAATTTGAATAGCATATTAGAACCTTTTTGGGCCCATGCTTGTCTTTGTTTTAATGTGAATTATGAATTGTGATACAATTGAGCAATATAATGTTATGAGTTGTGATTATGAAATATTTGAAAAATATAAGAAAGTGGAATGATGTGACATCTATATGCATTGTGCATTGACATTACATTTGGACTATATTGTTATCAAAGTTTGTACCACTAGGCTTCGGTTTAGCGCGATTATAATTTGTCGCGCAGGTCTCATGGACGTTTTGGTAGAGCCAGAGAGTTCTACTAGACCTGGTCAGGTCTAGGTTTGTATTTATTGAGCTTGAAGAGTTTTTCAGTACATCAAGATCGGAGCCAGTTGCCAGCATGTAGATATTAGATATTATATTATATTTTGATATTATATATGTTATGATATCTTTTTGAAGTATATAATGTAAATTATAAAGAATGATTTGAATAATTTATTTAAGATGGGATCTTATATGTGACGTTGATATATGTACCTATATATAAGTATTTTGAGAAAATATGGAGAAATTGAGAAGTATTGGTGAAATGGTGAATTGATTTTATTTGGAGTGTTTGTTTTATGCAGATTGTGTTTTGTTGAATTTTGAAAACGTCCAAATTACAAACAAAACTTTGGCAAATTTTTCTCAGAGATTTTCATATAAAATGTTATTTCGGGTTACTATACAAGTAAAGAATATTTATATATTATTTAATTTTATATATTTAGTATTCGAAATTTTAAAACAGAAATGTGAAAATTTTTATTAAATCGGTCTGTGACATTTTTGTACCGTATATGCATATTGTACATATGCTGGAAATATGTATTGTACGTATATAGGGTATAAGGGTGTTACATTTATTTTGGTATCATAGCCTAGGTTTGAGGTTCTCGACCTAGGTGGGTTGTTAGAGAGAGAAAATTGGAATAAAAAAATAATTTTTAATTGTGATGTATGCATTGGCACTGACAATTTATTTGATCCCTGATGTGGCAATGTCCATTTGATATAATGGATATGGGTTGAGATGGTGAATGAGTTATATAGATCAGAGTGACACAATAGAAATGTCATTCTGGGGCGTATGGATTAAGAATTTTTCAAAATGTTATTTGCAATTAAAATTCATAGCTGATTCAATTGATGAATAAGTGAAATTAAGAAAAATAATTTATGAAATGATTTAAGATATGAAATAAAAAGTTTAAAAAATGGGCATGATAGTTACGGAAAATTTTATAGGTGTGCTATAAAATGATATTGTCGAATTTTTGAATAAATATAGGAATGTTGGATGAGTTTGAAAATTTAATAAAAAGTTTTTCTAAATGTTAGAATCTATTGTATAAAAATTTCATAATTTTTAAAGATGAATTACTAATTAAGAAAGGTAGAAGAACACAGATTGTTGGAGGAGTTTCAGAAACTCAGAATCTGTAGAAATTGAGAAACATATTTAGAAACTATAGCAAACAAACCCAGAAAAATATGAAAATTTACACCCAATATCATATGTATTCTTATAACATATGGTTAAAATTTCATGAATTTTTATTAAGGTATGATACCAGAAAAAAATAGACAACCGGTTGCTGCCAGAGAAATTATTAAAGAGACAGATTCTCTGATTTTGGAAGATTTAATTTTTAAATATATTAAATCAACTTGGAAAAATCTAAAACTTTAAATATAAGTCCTTATATGTGTAAAGTGTACATGGATAAAATTTTACAAGCTTTTATAAAGAATTGGTAAGAAATATAAAAATTGAAAGTAAGAGTGACATGAAACTAAGGAAGTCAAACAATTTTGTGTACATAAGTAATAAATTAATTTCATGAGACAAATGAATAAGAACAATTATGAAAATTTGTATGCATACGGGTAGAAGTATGAAGAAGGAATATGGAGTTTTAATAATTTAGAACAAAGAGTTCATAAAAAAAAATGAATGATACATGAATTAGGGTTTGAGTATGTAAAAGTAGGATATCTAATTGATAATGCTAATTAGTGTAAGGAAATGAATTAGTGTTGTTTAAAAGTAAATGTTATGATCTTAAGATTGAGAATGTGATATGGACGAGATTTGGTCAGGTTCATGTTGTTGGTTGCATTATATGAAATTTAAATTTTTGAAATGGGTTTCCATAATTGTGAAAGTGATGTGTTTTGATGTTATATTAATATAAAAATAATGTTTATAAAGTTAGCTCTTGAAAGTGAGATTAATAGAATGAAGTTTAAGTAAAGTAGTAAGTTGAAAATTTAGAGTTGTAAGGGAATTTTGATGAGGATTGTTTAGATATTGATAGTTTAATGTTTAATAAGCATGAGAGTAATTTTGAATGAGTAATATTATTTATAAAGTACTAACTATGGTGTAATGTGGTTGATAATATAGAAATTTGTTGTGAAATAAAGGGAAATGATTAAGCAAGTGAAAATGAGTTACTTTAGTTAATTAAATTGGAAATGATGAAAATGGATATGAAAGGTGTGATCAATGCATAAAAAAATGTGAGAGAGATGTCACATTAAAAACGTGACTAAGATTTATGTGAAGTGTTAGAAAAAAAAATATAATAAGAAACTTATTTAAAAGATGGGCGATTAAATAAGAAAGATATTAATTATGTTGTGGTCAGAGTGTATATATATGTTAAATTGATGAATAACCTAAGTAGTGTCAAAAGAATGAGAAATGATAATATTCTCTGAAAGGTAATAAATGTTAACTTTGTATAGCTAGTATGTAAAAGTATAATTGTATGATATGTATGATGAGATTTTTCAATATAAACACAATTGTGATAAATAAGAAAATGTGAAAAGTAAGTCACATTGTGAATATGACTTACGAATGTGCATGTGAATGATTAAAAAAATATATTATCGAGTGTTTGTTACCTTATACAATTACTTATCTAGTGATATTGAGAATGATATTGCAAGTATTAATATACCTAAGAGAGATTAGGTCTTAACCTGTGTAGAGTTAGATCATGTGATGAAATTGAGATTGAGAATGGACCCGAGCAGCGTTGGACGGTGAAATTGTTATTGTAACAACTGAACTTGATGATTGTATAGTATTTTGGGCCCAAAATATATGCATATAAATAAGAGATTGTAAGGAAAAGGAAAGTATAATGAAGAAAATATGGAAGTGAAAAAAATGAATGAAAATTTTTATAAGAGATAAATTAGAAATGTAGTAATAAATGGAAATTGTATAAAATTAGCATATGAACGAATGTGTATATGTAAGAGATGTTAATTATAATATTGTTGAAACTTGAGTTAGGCTAATGATGATCAAGTGATTAAGAGTAAATTGTTTAGAAACAGAAGTGATCAAAAGTAAATTGCTTTGAAACAGAGCTGAAATGTGTTAACTCTTTGTGTAACAAAAGATTAAAAAAATGAATATGTGATTTTTGCGATACGAACTTAATGTTGTGATTGAAAATGTTTGAAGAAGAATGATGGAGGAGCAGTAGTTATTTATAAGCCACAGGCATGATCATGATTATGCCATGGTCGTATGATTTGTTTAGTATATTGATCGATTAGTTTTGTTATCCACGGGCATGGGCCTGAGATGACATGACCGTTGGATAGATTTAGTGAGATTGATAGTTATGCTACAAGAAACATGGTTAAGATTTATGATTTGCATAGTTATATCTTATAATTTTATGTTAGAAATTTGTTTACAATTATAGAAAGTTTGGAACAAAAGAGAATTGTGAAAATATGATGAGCTTTAAATGATGTGTAAGAAAAGTGATTTTTGTAAATATGATAACTATAAGAAATGTGGTGTATATATATTAAAGAGATGAACTAATTTTGTCTAATGGTAATTCGATTGATGATATGATAATCTATTGTGATTGTTTGAGTAAATAGCCAGTATAATGATGAGTTATGGAGTGGTAAAAAGGTAATTGAGAATGAACCTAAGGGGGAGAATAGAAATTATGCAATTTGATTAAATAATAATTTTGATGAGATTTTAAGATTATGTTTCATTTGGATGATTTATTACCGTACTGAACAATTTCGAGGACGAAATTATTTAAGAGGGATAAAATTGTCACATCCGTAATTTTGGAGATATAAAATTTTATATATACTCTATATATATATATCTAGAGTATATATATAACATATACATATAATATATTAATTGTATATGTTGGATTAATACATTACATACTTAATATATTTAATACACATATAAGATACATTTGATGCGTATATAAGATACACATTACTTGTGCATATATGTAATATCCCAAAATTTTTGAAAAGTTCTAATTTTTGAAAATTTAATAAAATAAATTATAATTTAAAATGAATAAATTAAATTAATGGTTTTAAATGAAAAATGAAGGGATTTTAAATGAAAAGTGGAATATATATGTGATATATATGTAAAATATATACAACATATAAAAGTCAATACTTTTTAAAAGAAAAATCAAAGTAAAAAGGTATTTTGGTAATTAAATCTTAGAAATTTAAAATTAATAAAATAATTCAAAAATAAATAATTTTGGATGGAAAATAATATTTTAGAATTTTAATTAATTAATTAATTAATTAATTAATTAAAAATATATTAAAATAATAATATATATAAGGTTGAAAATGTGAGTGGGAGGAAAGAGAAAATTATTTTTTTTTCATCATCTTCTTCTTCTTTCCTTCAAGGCCGACTTTCATGGCTTCAAGAGAGGATTTTCCTTCTTCCAAGCAACCATAATTGAAGAGATTTCAAGGATTTAAGTGAAGTTTTAAAAGATTCTTCATAAATTGGTAAGCTTCTTTACCAATTTTGCCTATTGTATGGAAAAGTGTGTTATGTGAATTTTTGGATTTCATAGTAGCATGATTTAATTGCTTAATTGGATATGAATGAAGTTGTTTTGATTGGTTATTAATGATTTTAAGGTTAGATTTAAGAAATGGTTGAATTTAAGTTGAGTTTAGTGAAGAGAGAGAATTTAGGGTTATAGAACATTTGAGTTTTTGAAATCATGAGTTTTAATTGTGAAAAATGGTTCCAAATGTGTTATTTTGATCCATAAATAAGGATTTTAAAATCAAATGATGGATTTAGTTAAGTTTGGATAGAGTTTGAAGATGGTAGTATTGATTTAGGGTTTTGAAAAAGTGAATTTTTAAAGAATGATTAATTGTTTAATTTTAGTGCTTAAATCATGTTATTTAATGATATAAGTGGTGAAAATAAGATTAAAATGATAATTGGATTGAGTTGGAATGGAGATCCTTCAATAGTGAAGGCTATGCCATTTTAGTGTTTTGAACATAAGCATATGGTTAATTAATGTAATTGGTTTAAACATGTTAAAATATGTTTGTAATGATATAAATAAACTCAAAACAATAATTTAATGGGTTAATATGGATTTGCTAAGTTAAAGTAAGGAAAGACTTAATTTTTGAAATTTTATAGGAGTGTTGTTAATTAAGGTTTGATGTTGAGAATGCCTTAGAATGTGATATTAAATGATTGTTTATAATCACATTTGATATAGGCATTGAGGGAGGTTGATTTTTTTCATCCAAGTTGGAAGGATAGGATTGGAGGTTGTTTTAAGCTTGCTTTGGGTTGCTAGTGGAGGTATATACAAACTTTGAATATATTGTTTATATTTGCATGACATTTGGGCTTAACACATTTTGGTTGAAAAATGTGTTAAGTTACTTGGTTCATTGATTGAGTATGAATAATTTGCTATGACATTTGTAATGTCATATATGTATTAAATGCATTGTGAAAAGCTATTGATAACAGCTAAATTGTGTAGAATGTGAAATATGTATATTATGTGAAAATACCCAAAGTAATTGGGTAATGTGTTGTAAATGCAAAAATGAGTTATGTGGTATAATAAAATGAATTGATATTGATAAAAATGAGAAAAATGAGAAAAATGAGAAAGATGTGAAAAATGAGAAAAGTGAGAAAAAAAATGTGAAAATAAGGCAATGTGCCTAGATTGAATATGTGAAAATGAGAAAGAGATTAATAATGAGAAATATGAATAAATTGTGTGCCTAGTATGTTATTCAATTTTCAGAGTTCTGGGTTTGGCGGCATGCCTATGATTGCCTATGGGCTAAACGCTGGAATGGTGAAAAGACTGGGTCGTAAGCCAGACCAACTGATAAATATGATGTTTTTAGGGTGAAAAGACTAGGTCGTAAGCCTCAAAAACTGTAGCAGTCTAGCCGGGTTGAGGACCAAGTTACTAGGGCCTAAGGGTCTAGCCGGGTTAAGGTCCAAGAGACTGGGGTTGTTACACTCACTTTTTATCTTTACCGCTCGGATCATACAGTTAGTCTGACCTAATTATCTCAAATTGAGCATACAACTCATACTTGTCTTACATTGTTTGATCATTTTGTTCCATCTGCTAGAATCCATGTAAGCACGCTCGGTCATTCCAAATTTAAATCAGTCCAACTAGGCAGAGCCAATTTGTTTTTAAAAAATAACCATTGAACATTTTTAAAATCAGTCATTTTTACCCTCCAACAGTTATAAAATGGCTAGTTTTAGTCCAAAACATTATAAATATCCCTAAAATTGGTCAATTTCTAAACTATCTAAACACATAAACTTCATCAAATAACTCATCATCTTTTCTATTTTAATAATTTCTCATCAATGTCTCCTAAAGACTTTAAGAAGAAAGCCTTTAGAAAGGAGAAAGGAAAAGGTTTAGCAACATCCTCCATTCCTATGGTTGAAACAAGAATAAGATCTCATAAACCAAGACACCTTAATGAAGAAGAGAAGAAAACGTACAATCTTATCTTAGATAAGAAAACTGAACCAAATATGATTCCTTCTCTTTTTTCTTTAGAATCATTTTCCATAGAAAATGAGATTAGAGCTTACCTCTCTAATCTTAGGTGGGAAACCTTTATTTTTTCTTGAACAAGATTGTTTGGGATGGGAATCATTAACTAAAGAATTTCTTGTAACATTGGTTGTTGAAAAGAAAGATGTTAAACTATTAGGCTACTATGGTCTCACATTTAAATTTTTCAACCAATAATACCAAATGACTTTAGAAGATGTTGCTTCTATTTAGGGATTTAACACTGAAGGGATACTTCATGCTTCTTGTAGACCCTTGATTTTGGCCCTAAGCCAGTTCAGTCCTAATTAAAGATGACCTAAGTACTTATCGGTCCATTCTTAATGGCTTAAATATATTTTAAGCTTGTATCTTGATTGGTCTAATTTTTATGAAGGCGCAAATGAGTCCGGTGTAGTTTTTAAAACTTTAAAAAAGTCTGAAAGAGAGTTTTTAAACCTAAAAACAGTCTGGAAGTCATTTTAGTTCGATAATGGAGTATGCATGTTGAATTGGGTTTGTCTAGTTCAATATGGGAATCCATGTCGAACTGGCACTTGCCCAGTTTGATATGCCTAGTTCTATATGGGCACTAGTCCATGATGGATTAAGGTGTTTTTAATTCGATATGGCCAGATTTTGCTTTGAATTTAAATTATTTTAATTTTATATGCCTCAGGAAACCATGTTTAATCGAAAAATTGATAATGGTTTACGAAGTTTAACCTAACCTTGTCTTATAAATATAGGTTAAAAAGATCAGCAACCGGGGGGGGGGGGGGGGAATTAATCAAAAAGTAGCAATAATCAAACAATAAGCATTAAATCCTAGTAGTTGAGTGAGCAGAGACACATAACTTCAAAACCATCAAACCAAGAAGGCAATGAAAGACATCTTCATTCTATCTAACCGAGATTTAACCGTTAGTGCAAATATAAGGCTTGGATCAATATAAAAATATTAGTGGAACCAATAACGAAGGTTTATAATCTCTTATTTAGTTTGTTTTAGATTTACAACAATTCATCCAATGTTGTTTCATGGTTTTATTTCATTCCTGCACTTCTATAAGATACCCAATAAATTATTTAAGAAATCCACACCCATAAAACCTATTTCGATTGTCCGGTAAATTGTTTTATCCAAGGTAGTGTACTTAACCTATTTTCAATATAACAGTAACCTTGATTCTATATCATAGTAGTAATAGCCATCGATTTATGTAGTATTAATTTAAATTACATATATCTAGTGATCTGAAATTTATAATTATAGTCACAGTAGTTTGGTTTTCTTAAAATAAAAACAATGTCCTTGTTTTAATAACCAAAATCCTAGTTTTGTTTCTTTAAAACCTTAAAGCCAGTTTTTAAATTCTAAAACCCTAAACCCTAGACTTTCTTTCCTAAAACACTAAACCCTAGTTTCGATAGAAACCCTAATTCCCTAACAGACCATATCATGTAAAATGCCTACCTTTCGAGGGCGCTGCCCCCTTAACCCTCACCCGCTAACCAGCTAGCAGGACCGCCGTATGCGATCTCTCATCAATGGGGTCAATATTTATTTATGGATTATAATTCTTTATGATTTACTTTAATTCCTTTTATTAAACTCTAATTTATTATTTTTTGTGATGATTAAACTATGTGTTTCGATTATTTATTTTGTTATGAATGGTTGAATGGAATTGCAATTTTTATTTGGATTTTAAGGATTGTAAAAGGTATGTTTCCACACTATGTGGTTGTCTTATTTAGTTTTTATTTAATATATTTTATGGACTTTGAAATTATTGTAAAGGACACGTTTCCACCAATTGGTGGATGTCCCATTTTATTTATTTGTATGTATATTTGGACATTTGTAACGGCATGTTTCCATCTTGTATGGGTGCCCATCTTTGATTGATTTATTTTAATTAATAATATGATGTTTTATTTTATTAATTACATGTATTATGGATAATATCATGATGTTTAAGAATTTAATAACATTTAGAATTGAAAAGGAGGCCGGTTCTAATGAACTCGGTGTTATGGGGGTGCTAGGCCACTTTTCACCTTCTCGATGCATACCCAACTTTCTAAACCTAATAGGAGGTTGGGAATTCCTTAGAAATCGAGTCATCCACCAATTTTTTCTTTCCTGGCCCATTCAGGTGGCGACTTCATTTTCTCTGGGTTTAGGCCCGTGTTCCCTAAGGCTCTGAGCCTAACAGTGCCAAAGTCGCAAGAACCATTCAACCAGGAGTGGGGTGAAAATCCCCGCTCACACTTCCGACCCTAGAATTTCCAATGAAAGTCTTCTAAATTTTGGAAAAAGTTATCCATTAAAATCGACTTTCATAAACTTTCCAATGATAAATATCTTTGAACCCTCACCTCTTGGATGTTATATAGAATCATCACCCACACCATTAATGATAGGAGTGATGCTAGGGGTGAAAGTAATGAAAAAGTCGCTCATAAAGATCTTATCTTCCTTTATTATTTAATTAAACGAGAGCAAATTCAAACCGAAAAGTTCTTGATTGATTCATTTCTTATACTTAGAAATAAATGATCCGGAACCGTCGTGATCACCTCCTACATTACTCAGATTGCTAAATATGTAAGTACACTCGCTCCTTCGAATAGAGATACTCTTTCCAATCTACTTGAACCATCCAAAAACCCAATCAACATTCAATATTTGAAAGACTCAAAATGCATAATTGAAGTTAATGGAACATATCTTTATGCTTTTGGGGCACAAGACATAAGAAAAAGAAAAAGATTAGGAATTGTTGATGAAAGCCAAGAGTCTTTCCAAGTGATAATTCCTAGACCTCGAACTTCTAAAAGCCAAAGCTCTATCCTCTCCATCCTTCAAGACATTCAAGGACAAATTTCTTCTCAAACTTCTGAGATTGATACCATCTTAGGAAGACTCTCTCATCTTCACATGGGCATTAGGGATATCCAAGGTGCTATGAGATTTTGTCAATGTATGATTTGGGATGAAAATTTAGAGGAAGAAGAAGAAGCCACCCTTGGAGAAGAACAAATTCAAAGAGGAATGGAAGAAGAAGAAGAAGGGGACAAAGATGAGAAAAATGGAAATAGAGATGGAAATGATGATGATGAATTTGACACCCCTCCTTACTCTCCTTTACTTTGATCTTATTTTACTCTTTTCTTTTATCCATGTATGATCTCTTAATTTTGTTGGCTTTACCTTAAAATGATCATACATGCATGTTTTGTTTGTCTTGAATAAAAATACCTTACTTTCTTATTCTTTCCTTTTTGTCTTTGTCAAAGGGGGAGAGGATGCATTAAAATTTTAAATCAAAGGGGGAGAAGAACCTTAAATTGTATTAAAACAACAACTAAGGGGAAAAGGAACATTTGAATTAAAATGGTAGAAAAATATAAACCATAGTATTTGTTAAAGGGGAGCATTTGTAAAACTTAAAAATTAAACAAGTAACATTTGAAATTTTTTTATCAATTCAATTTAATTGCCAAAGTCAAAAAAGGGGAGAATGTTAGCCAAACCCTTGGCCTCCTTTACTCTATTTTGATCTTAAGCAATCAAATTGAATAAGACTAATGTTTGTACCAAGCTACATTTGTGCATGAACTACCATAGTCCGCCTAAACCACTAACATGCACGATCAAAATGGCTTAGACTGGAATAAACATGAGATGAAGTATTATTACGATCTGATCAAGAAGAGCTTAAAACAGAGCATCCAAGCCCTTGAAGCCCAAGCTCTAGCTAACAGCATTGAACATCAGACAACAAAGCTCTGGTTGTTAGAAATTAGCATGAGCTAAATAGACCAAGTTCCTAGAGCATGGATAGAGCCTTAGTTGTCAGGAATGAGCTCAAAGGAAGACATGAGACCAAACTCCTGTAGCTTAGACTGAACCCTAGCTATCAAGGAGGAGCACGAGAAAATTAGTCTGAAGTCATCTGGAATGAACTCAAAACAGGACTTAAGACCGAACACCTGTAGCTCAGACCGAGCCTTAGCTACAAGGGATGAGCTGAAATGTATTGATCCAAACTTGAGTCTAAAATCATCACAAAGAAGCTTATGACCAGTAGTACTATAAAAATTTCAGCATATCAAGCCTAGACTGACCTGACTGAAAATAGTCTGACCATACCGAGCCAAGCCAAAACATCCAATAGAGCTCATTGTCTATGGTACTCTAACGAGTTCAACATAGTAGACATGGACCAACCAGACTATGCTATAGCCCGCCCGTACCGAGGTTTAAAACTTTTAGTAGAGATCACAGTCAATAGCACTCCGAGAATTTCATCATACCTCAAGTAGATCGACTAGACCATTGTCATACTGACCGCGCTATGAAAAAAGCTTTTAAAAATTATAGCCATTACTTATCCACTCAATTAGTGGAATCCACGTGCATTAGTTATTGAAGAACTTTTGTTCGAAATTAAAACCTCACAACCAAACCAAAGCTCATCCGATCGAGCCTAAGTCTGAGCCGATCGGACTACTTGGAGTCTGCCCATAATTCTGCTTGGCACATTAATCTATGAAATTTATCCATAATTTTTCAAGTCAAGTCTGTCACCAGAATTGCCCAAGACTCCTACCCAATGCTTAAGTCTGCACATTATTGCAAAATTTCAGCTTTAAGCCCAATTTTCCACATTCAATTTCAACTCTTCTTCAAACCATTTTTCATGTAAAAATAATCAAAAATTAGTAGAAAGATTTAATAGCGAGCCCAAATTATCTATGTGTATCTATTTTAAAACCGCAAGTGCACAGCTCGTAACAAGTAATACAGTGAAAGTAAAAGTCAATCCCACAAGAAAGGAACAATTTGATTAACTAAAATTCAATGTAACTATTATCTGAAAATTAGTAATTCGCAACAATTTATTTTTACCTAATTAATCTAAATATATCCAAGTTAATTACTCTAAATTAGGTGTTCAAATAATCAATAATATGGGATTAAGATTAGGTTTCATTGACATTTTTACTATGAGTTTAATTAATAAAGTATATAAGTCCAATTCTTAAATCCTAGATATCCAATATCACTCAATTCATCCACTTCTCTCTCAAACAAGGGGAATATAATTGGGAAATAATTAAATTACTATTTTCATGTCAAATAATCAATTTCCAATTCAATTAAATCAAGATATCAATCCTAGATCTCTAAGTAATTAATTTATCTCTAAACTAATCACTTAAGGTTGATGATTCCACATCAAAAATCACATTCAACTCTCGTATTTTATATGATTCTTTAGATTTAAAAATTGGTGGTTAAACAATTGCTAATCAATTAAAATAAAATCAAAAAAATCAAGGATAAAAGAAAATAAATCGATGTATATTAATAGATTATAATCAAACTCATAGTTCAAACATCTAAATCCACCTAATCCCACAAATGGATTAGTTGCTCATAACTAAATTAAACATAATAAACAGAGAAATTAAGAAAATAAACATGATATTCATAAACCCAACATTCAAATCAATAACAAAACAAAGACATTAAACATAAACCAAAATAGATAGTTCAAACTAGATGAATGAATAATCTTGTAGAGATGATGAAGTTGTCCTCAAATCCAATTTTTTTTCCTTTGATCTCCAATGGTGAAAAACTAATCTCTCTTTTCAAAAGATCAAGAAAAGTATAGTAGAAAAATTGGTTCTAGATGTCCTCTCCATTGCTGTTCACGTCCCATTAGTTGTCTCTCCTCAAAACTTCAAAACTAGACTCCTACTCCTATACATCTTATGTTCTAAAATTTGAATTCAAACATTTAAACCTGATTTTCTATCAGATATCTCCCTTATCTCAAATTTACTTCTTCATAAAATTTGTCCAGAAGATTATATGATTTTAGGCTTTTGAATAACCTCATTCGGCCTTCAGACACTCTAGTTATGGCCCAATTACTCCCAGTGGCTCGGACTGAACTTCTACTTCTGAAATTTTAGCCTAACTTCTACTTTAAGGATGAAGGCCTAAATGAACTCGGAATTTTACAAATAAGACCTATTTAGAAAGATTGAGATGTCTCCTATCAACTTCATGAAGACCAATTTTCCAAATTTTCAATTTATAACCACTAAATTAGTTCTTGAAGATCTGAAGGTCCAATTCTACCAAAAATTCCAGCTTACACCATCATGCAAAAGATTAATTCAAACTAATCTAAATTTAAGAATAATAAAATAAAAGCACATAAATAAGCTTAGAATAGATTAATTTAAATCAATTACATGTCAAATCTGATAGAAAATATAAAGTCAATTCGCACTTAGCACACATTAATCTGTGAAATTTATCAATAATCTGTTATGTTAAGTTTGTCACCAGCCTTGCCCAAGGCTCAAGTCTGCATATTATTGTAAAATTCCAGCTTTAAGCCTAATTTTCCACATTTGATTTTAGCTCTTCTTTAAACCATTTTTCCTATAAAAATAATAAAAAATCAGTAGAAAGATTTAATAGCGAGCCCAAATTATAGATAATATTTGCACGTTATCAAATTCCCCCACACTTAAATCATGCTTGCCTTTAAGAATTTCTCAATTCACGACCTCCATTCCCTATACTTATCAATCAATAACTCAACCTGCAATATTTAAATAACTCAAAGAGAATGGCAACCCAATTGTTGAGATTGTTGAACAATCAAACTCTATTTTGATCATTGACAATCAAATTGAAAAAGTACTAGTGATTTCAAATAAGTTTGTACTACAGGGATAAAAATTGAGCCCCTTTGTGCAGCCACCAGGCTACTAAGAGAACGCACAAAAGCTGCTCTAGCCATCGAGTTATGCTACAATAGGTTTTCCAAGCTAACCAAACAACACAGATAAAAGTGTCAAGCTACGCAAATGTTGAAGCCATAGAGAAATGTTGAAGCTATGCTACAATAGACTTGCTGAGCTAAAGAGAGCAGCTCATATAGAATTACCAAGCTAAGCAAGAAGTGAAGCAGTATACCAAGTTGAATATGCAATCGCCTGAGAAAACCAAACGTACACACAGATAAGGCATGTGACCATACTCGAGAGCAGTGTCAAGGAGAAGTGAAGCAAGGTCACCAGATAGGCATGTAATAGTATTCGAGCACTGAGCGACCACACTAAATCATGCTAAAAATTCATAAACTCATAGAAAGGATCGCAGTCTCAGTGAGCGGTGAAGTTAGGATGCCAAAACTTTGTGCTAGCGTCCAAGATGCCTGAGCGACCGCACATAACAAAACCTAAAACTGAAAAGTGACAATAGAGATAGTGGTCTGCTCGCACGGTACTTCCTTAATTCTCAAAGCCTTGTGTGAATGCCCAGATGAATTGAGTGACCACAAAAGTCCAGCAAATTTGAATCATAGCACCAAATATCTTAGACAAATTATATTTGGTCATGTAGATGAAGTAATTTGAATTTAACGGTAACATGGTACCGAGCGACTGCATATTGAGCTATGCGGCCATACGACACAAAAGCATGGGCAGGCTAAATTTTGTCAGAAAATAAAATTTGACCTTTGGAATTAGTCATTACAGAGAAGCATATCGAGCCGAGCGACCGCACACCGAGCTTCAGCCACCAAATTAGTGAAAATTAAGCACTAAACATGTGAGAACCATCTCAAACGGCTAGTTCAAGCTAAATGGCTATAAATACCACATTAAACTTTATTTTTGTGGTTAGAAAGTAGTAAGATTGTGATTGCAATTTCATTGAATAGTATTTTTCATTTTCTTGTCTAAAAATAAAAAACCTACAAACTTGGAGCATTGGGTGTAAGCATTAAATACCATTAAAAAGTTTGAGTGTGAGCTTGGAAACACTTAGGTTGTTAGAGTGAGCCTGAAAAAACTATTGTAAGGGTTATGAGGATTGAACTCAAACCATTATAATAGTTCCATGTGAGCTAGTGAAAACATCAAGTTAGAGTTAAGCTTATCAAAACTCAAGACTAGTGAAATCTTAACAAGTTCTTTGTGTTCTTACTTCTCTACTATACTGAATCTTCTTTTACATCCTCTTCATCTTGCATTTGAATTTTCAATTTATCATCACTACTCAAATCAACCAATTCACCCCTCCTCTTAGTTGCTAGTTTGGGACAACAATTGGTATCAGAGATAGTAATTGTTTTTAAACTTAATTGTGAAATTTGATCCAAAATGGCAACCATTCCACCAATAAACACTTGTACATCAACCTCTACCTTTAACTCCACTTTCTCTACACATGGAAACCTAAATTCATTCCTTATACCATATCTTGATGGAACAGATTATTCTTATTGGAAACACAAGATGTATTTGTTTCCAAATAGTGAAGGAATTGAGCTTTGAGAATTTGTTGAAAATGAGTGAAAACCTCCTACTCATGAAGTTGATGGTGTCCAAGTTTCTCTTCCTAAATAATAATGGTCAAGTGACAATATGAGTGATCAATTCAAGAATAATAGGGTAGGCTCCATCTTGATGAATTCAATATCAAGAGAAGAAGATGGGAGAGTCTAACATCTCACGTGTGCATATTGCATTTAGAAAACTCTTGAGAACTATCATGAGGGTACTACTCAAGTGAGGTTCACCAAGAAGAAAATATATGTACATGGGTATGAGCTATTCAAAATAAAGCCCAACAAAAATGTCAATGATATGACAAACCACTTGCTTGCCATTGTCAACGAATTAAAAAAAATGGCAAGATATATGATCAATGTGATGTCAATAGTAAAATATTGTGAGTACTTAGAATAAAGAAAAGCTTTGAGTAAAAAGTTTCTTCTATTGAAGAGGCTCATGACCTTAGCACCTTGAGAACCAATGAGCTTGTAAGAAAGCTACTCACTTTTGAACTACACACTGAAAAGGAAGAAGAACAAGGTGAGAAAGAGAAAAGGAAAGCAATAGCTCTCAAGGTAATCAAAGAAGTTGAGAGCTCAAGTGATCAAGATAGTGACAATGGAGAAGAAATGGCCATGCTTTAAAAGGAAATAAGTGATTGGAAGAGAAAGAGAAGATTGCAAACTAACAAAGTTACATTTCCAAAATCCTTCATCAAAGATAAAGATAAAAAGAATGAAGTAAAATGATATGAATGTGGCAAATCCGGTCATATCAAAACATATTGCTTCAAGTTGAATAACAAAAAGAAGTGGGATATGGAAAAGAATAAATCACTCAAAGCTACATGGGATGGTGATTCCTTAAGTGAAGAAGAGGAGGAAGAAGAGGAAGGAATTGTTAATCTATGTCTCATGGCTATTGAGGATGAAAACAACTCCAATGAGGTAAGTACTTAATCTTTAAACTTGATTGCATATGATGATGATGATACTTTAGATGATAATGAATTGATTTAACATATGAATCTTAGAGTAGAAACGAATTTCTCTAAGATGAAATTTCGTGTCTTTGAAAAACTCTACATTAGAATTGAAGATCTCAATAAAAAATTGTTGATGAAATAAATGAGCTAAAAGAATCAATTTCAACATTTCACAAGAGAAAAGAGGCCTTAGATACATTAATTAATAATCAAAGATTACCCTCCTTGAAGCATGGTTTAGGGTTTATTGGCTCATCTAACACTTCACCTAATGCACCAATATTTGTTAATGCTTCTACAACACAAACATCTAGTGTTGATGTTGTGAAGAATACAAATGTACAAACCAAGCCTAAAAATCCTAAAAGGATTATCTTAGGTACACAAGGCTCTAGAATAAAAGTTTCAAGAGCAAATCATGCATACATGTATACTAGAAATGCATATAAACATAAAAATGCTCAAAAATAATTTCACTCAACTCATACTTGAAATTGTGTAAATAGTTCATTGCATCTCAATAAGAAAGTGCATAAGTATAAAACCTTGTATGAAATTTGGACATAAGAGCACTTTTTGCTACATTAAGAAGGCTCATCTTAAATTAGAGGATCCTTCTACTACTAACCCTTAAGGACCCAACTTTATTTGGGTACCTAAAAGAAGATAGATCATATTATTTTGTATGTATGTCTAAAGTCTACTATTAATGAAAATATTTGGCTTGTAGATAGTGGATGCTCAATGCATATGACGGGAAATACAAAGCTTTTTACAACACTCACTTACAAGCATGGAGTTAATTTAACTTTTGGTAATAATGTTAAAGGTAAAATAATAGGCATATGTTCCATTGGCATGCTTGGAAAAATTTTGATTGAAAATGTATAGATTGTTGATGGGTTAAAACATAATCCGGTTAGTGTAAGTCAATTATGTGATAAAGGATGTGATGTAAGTTTTGACTCTAAAGGATGCAAAGTTACCCATTTAAATAGTGAACTTATATTCAAAGGAGCTAGAATTAGCAATAATTATAAAATTGACTTATATTCCAATAATTTATTTGAATGTTTAATTACAATAAGTAATGATGCTTGGCAATGGCATAGAAGACTAGGACATGCTAGTATGGATCACTTACAATGCATTAGTAAAGAAGAACTAGTTGATGGTCTCTCTAAAGTAAAATTTTATAAAGATAGGATTTGTGAACCGTGTCAATATGTTAAGCAATATAAAAGTTCATTTAAATATAAAAATATTCTAAGCACTTCTAGACCCTTAGAACTCATTCGCTTAGATTTTTTTGAACCAAATAGAGTTGCAAGCTTAGGTGGAAAGTTATATGCATTTGTACTTATTGATGATTACTCAAGGTTTACATGGGTTAATTTCCTAGCTCAAAAGAATGGAGCTTTCAATCATTTTAAGATATTTGCAAAAAGAGTTCAAAATGAAAAAGGCTATGTAATCACATCTATTAAAAGTGATCGTGGCAAAGAATTTGAAAATGAGAACTTTGAAAATTTTTGTAATGAGTTTGGTATTTCACACAACTTTTTGGCTCCTATAACACCATAACAAAATGGTGTAGTTGAAAGAAAAAATAGAACATCGGTTGAAATTGTCAGGATAATGCTCAATGAGTATGATTTATTATCTTACTTTTGGGCGAAAGCCCAAAAGAATATCTCATGTTATATTTCAAATCGTGTTTACAAAAGGCTTTTATAAACAAAACTTCTTATGAGTTATGGAATGAAATAATACCCAAAATTTCATACATTAAAGTGTTTGGATGTAAATGCTTTATATTGAATACTAAGGACAATCTTGGAAATTTCTCATCCAAATTGGATGAAGGCATATTTTTAGGATATTCGTCTTCTAGTAAAGCACATAGAGTATTTAACAAGAGAACAATAGTAGTTGAAGAATCAATGCATGTTATTTTGATGAATTCTCTAAACTTGATCAAAAGAAATGTAGTGCTCTTGATGATTTTGTAGATACATTTAAACAACAAGAAACAATTGATGCTCTAAAGAATAATCATGTTGAACAAGAAGAAGAGTCTCAAGAGCTACCCAAAAAATGGCAATAAAAAAAGGATCATCCAAAAGAGCTTGTCATTAGTGATACATCAAAGTGAGTAACTACTAGATTTAAAATTAAGTACTTAGATGCTAATTTTGCTTTTGTTTCTCAAATTGAGCCAAGGACCATTGAGGAGACTCTTAGTGTAAATGTTGAGTGATTGTTATGCAAGATGAACTCAACCAATCTGAGAGAAACAAAGTGTGGGAACTTGTTCCTAGACCTAAAGATCATCCGATTATACAATCAAATGGGTATATAGGAATAAGCTTGGTGAAAATGGTCTCATTACTAGAAATAAGGCTAGATTGGCAGCCAGAGGCTATAACCAAGAGGAAGGCATTGACTATGATGAGATATTTGCTCCTGTTGCTAGATTATAAGCCATTAGAATATTGCTTGCATTTACATGTCATATGAATTTAAAACTTTTTCAAATGGATATTAAGAGTGTATTTCTAAATGGATTTATAAATGAGGTAGTTTATATTGAACAACCTCCCAGTTTTAAAGATTATAAATTTTCAAATCATATTTTTAAACTTATCAAAGCACTATATGGATTGAAATAAGCTCCAAAAGCTTGGTATGATAGACTGAGTGTATATTTACTTGAAAATGATTTTTCAAAAGGCAAAGTTGACATAACTTTTTTTATTAAAAAGAAATTGCATAATATTTTGATTGTACAAATTTAAGTTGATGACATTATATTTGGTTCTACTAATGAATCTTTGTGCAAGAAATTTGCTTCAAGTATGACTAGAAAATTTGAAATGAGTATGATAGGTGAACTTAAATTCTTCCTTGGACTACAAATCAAACAATGCAAGGATGGGATCTTCATCAACCAATCCAAATATACAAAGAAACTTCTCAAAAAGTTTAGCATGGATGGTTACAAATTAAGTAAAACTCCTATGAGCACATCCTTGAAACTTGACAAAGATGAGAGTGGTAAGGCAGTAGATGAGAAGAAATATTGAGGTATTATCATATCACTAATCTACTTAGCTGCTTTTAGACCGGATATAATATTTAGTGTTTATTTGTATGCTAGATTTCAGTATTGTCCAAAGGAATCACATTTGAATGCAACTAAAGGAATTTTAAAATACTTAAATGGTACATTGCATTTAGGTCTTTGGTATTCTAAGAATACATCATCTAACATATTAGGCCTTTTTAATGCGAATTTTGCTGGTAGCCTACTAGATAGAAAAAGTACCATTGGAGCATGTGATTTTCTTTGTGAATGCTTAGTTTCTTGATTTAGCAAGAAACAAGTGTCGATTGCTTTATCTACTGCAGAAGCTGAGTATGTTGCTGCATATTTTTATTGCACATAAGTTCTTTAGATGAAATAACAATTACTTGATTATGAAAAAATATTTGATAATATTCATATTAAATATGATAACACAAGTGTAATTAATTTGTCCAAGAACTCCTTTCAACATTTTAGGTCTAAGTATATAGACATTAAACATCATTTTTTAAGGGATAATGTTCAAAATCACAAATGTAGTTTTAGAATTTGTTAAAACTCAAAATTAACTTGTGGATATTTTTACAAAATCCCTAAATGAATAAAGATTGAATTTTATAAAATAAAATATTAGTATGGTTGATGGAAAATCTCTTGAATAATTATTCTTTAATTCTCCCAAAATCTATTTTGATTATGTGCACTTGACAAATTATTAAAAACTTGTCTGTTCACTTTGTGCGATCATCCAACCATACCGAGCGGTCACATATCATCTGCTTTTTCTTGAGCCAGAGCTTAAAAGCTGAACTATCTCCCTAGCTTCAATATATATCTCTCCAGAACCAAGCTTCAACATTTTTTTCAGAGCGAGCGCACAACAATTCATGTGGTTGCCCAAATTCAAAACTTTTAATTCTTCTCGACTGTTACACATCACTCTGCATTGTGTGAGAGCACACTGCTAAGAGGGCTCACCAGACTGAGCTGGTGGTCTCACAACTGGTTAAGCGACCGCACAACTTGTGTATCTGTAAAAAAAAAAATTTAGGCTGAAAATTTAAATTTTTGGCCCAATTTGCTCCAAAACGGTAAAAAACGGCTAGTTTTCCCAATTTTTTCTATAAATACCTTTATTTTGCACATAAATACATTTTTACAAACTCAAAAAATACATATTCAAAAAATCTTTCAAGAATTTAATCATCAAGATGAAGACATTGAAGGTTTTTCAAGACTCGTCAACAATTTTAAGTTCTTTGTCCAAAGCTTCATCAACAATCTATTTTCTCTACATTTCTTTCCATCTTCTACATTTATATTTTCTTTTATTTTTGTTTGTGATTGAGGATATGGCACCCAAAATTGAAATCACCAAAAAGAAAGACACAACCAAAGGTAAATGGATTGTTATTAGTTAACTTCAACCTCAACCTCAACCAAAACCTAAACTCTTCACTAGAAAAAGTGTCCAACCATAAAAACGTAAATATAAAAATGACGAAGAGAAAACTAAATACTACATGCTCAAGAAAAAGGCCCTAGAATCAACCAAAATGCTTGCAGAGGGGAAGATCCTAGCCCTAAATATCCAAGGTGAAATATTTAGCTACCTTGATAGAATTTGGTAGAGACATTTTGCATTTCCTAATGAGTTAGGTTATCCTAATCTCTCAAGAGAATTTCTAATGTCTTTAAGGGTAGAAAAAAACCACAATGAACCTATAGGATTTTATAGAGTTTATTTTAGGCTTTTTGACCAAAACTTTGCTCTTTCTTTAGAAGAATTTGTTGAAGTTTGGGGATTCCAAACTCATGGAGCCTTCTCCTATAATGATAAGGATTTTTCTTTAAAGAGTTATTCATCTTTTTGGAGTGAACTATCCATTGAAACCCAATACAATAATAGGTCTTCAATTTATTGGCTCTTACATAAAATCATCACTTACACCATTCACCAAAGAAGTGATAGGAATGAGAAGGCCACTCAACGTGACTTATTTTTCTTGTATGCTATTGTACATAATGAGCCAATTCAAAGTGCTAGGTATCTCATAGATACATTTATACATGATGTGAAGTCTAAGGTAGGAACTTTCTTTCTATCCTCCCAAATTACCTAACTTGTTAGACACTTAGGTCTCATAACCCCTAAAATCTTGCAACCCTAAGTGATCCCCTTGATCCAGCCATAAACTCCATCAACCTAAACTACCTTGAACATGCTAGATGTATTCAAAAGGTTAATGAGCAAGAAAGTTATCCAAATGGAAAGGAAGAGACCTGGGTACAATGTTATGGAAGAATAAGTTGAACCTATCTATGTTGAAGTTCAGCACCCTCGCAGAACTTCCAAACCCAATAAAGAAAAAGGTGAATCATCCAAAACTCTCAACCTTATCCTTAAAGCCATATCTTCTCTCCAAAAATAATTTAATCATCTTAATAAGGATTTCACAAATAGAATCACAAAAGTCAATAAAAATGTTGATCTCATTTCCCATATTCATTATGGCATATATGACTTACAAGGAAAATTTGATCTTCCTCAATATAAGCTAAGTGAATGGGATGTGAGTGAGCATATTGAAAGTCCTTATGAAGGATCCTCAACATCCTCACATTACTCCTCTCCAACTCCCTCTCTTGGTAATGATGATGAAAGAACTCCAGCTCCTCATACACCATCAAGAAAAGGACAAAAATTAGATTAATCAGTTTCTTATATTTTCTTTCAATTGGTATCAAAATTATTTTATCTTGTATTCAAATTTATCATCAATAATTTTTATCTTATTTCCTTTTCACCTTTGTCAAAGGGGAAAAAATGTGACTGAATTTAATTGATTTAATTATGAAAGGGGGAGATGAATTTAATTACCAAAGGGTAGAAGAGAACTTAATTATCAAAAAGCGGAAGAAAAGACAACAACTTGTATGAATTTAAGGAATTATCTATCAAAGGGGGAGAAAATTTATTAAACTTAAAATTTTTTCATGAACATTCATTAATAATCTGAGAAGGAGCAACTAAAATCAATAACCATTGTCATTGAACATTTGCATTTTGAATTACAATTGATGCATGCACTTGATTTTTTTTAACTTAAATTCAATTTGATTGCCAAAGTCAAATAGGAAAAGGCGCTCGGGAGATTATTGAGATTGTTGAACAATCAAACTCTATTTTGATCATTGACAATCAAATTGATAAAGTACTAATGATTTCAAACAAGTTTGTACTTCAGGGATAAAAACCGAGTGCCTTTGTACGACCGCTAGAGCTATTAAGCGACCGCACAAGAGCTGCTCGAGCACTGAGCTATGCCATAGTAGATTTGTCGAGCTAACCAAACATCACTGATAAATGTATCTGTAGACTCTTAATTTTTTACCCAATCCGATCCAATATGCTTTATTTAGTCCAAAATAATTTTTGTTGTTTAATTGGTCCAAAATAATTTTAATTAAATAGTTTTTGCTTTATTATCTAATTTTTATTAATAAAAAATAAAAATAAACAAATAAAAATCAAAAAAATAAAAATAAAAATCAGAGTAAGAAAAAATCGGCAGCGAAAAACAGTCGCACGGGCCCGAGGGAGTTTTGCCCGCAGGAAAATCCTGCGGGCAAAACCTTCGCCCGTAGGAATTTCCTGCGGGCGACGCGCCCACAAGCCCATTCGTTCGCCTGCAGGAATTTTCTGCGGACGAAGTTATTTCGCTCGGGGAGAAGTTATTTTGCCCGCAGGGCAAAATAACTTCCTGCGGGCTGGCGCGCCTACTGGCCCCAGCCACGGTCCCGTTGCTACAGTTTTTACCAGCGCAAATTTTTTTGACCCAAATTTTAGAAACCTAATCCAATTAGGTTTTAATTTCTTTTTTTTATTAATATTAATTGCTGTGTGGAATTAGGAAGAAATAACCTTAAAACCACTATAAATAAGGATCAATTAAACCAAATTAGAGGGAGGAAAAAAGAGGCAGTGAGCTTGATCTTTTGAAACCAAATTAGTAAAGGAAAAGGGAAACTCAATTCAATCGATCTTTAAAGCAGCAGTAGCACATATTAAGCAATTCAAAGGCAACCAAGGCTTGTCTTTGGAGCTAGTTCATCCAAGAAGAGTTATTTTTTGGAGAATCAACAAATGAAGGTTTGTTAAATTCTTTTTGATTTATGTTTTACAGTAGCTAAGTTATAAAATTTAAGTTTTTTAAATAAAAAATCTTAGAGCTTTAACTTATTTTTCCAAGATTAAAACACTAAAATGTGACCTTCTTTTCTAAAAAGACTTAAAATTGTTATTTTTTCTTCTTAAAAACCTTAAAACACTAATTGAACATATTTTTCAACAAAACCAAAATCAAATTCTGTTTCTTTTAAGATTTTAAAGTAGGTTTTATTTCATTCAAAAAGCCTTAAAAAACATCTTTCCTACTTGTAAAATCTTCAATCCATGTGTTTAAATTCATAAAACTTCATAAAATATCAAATTGGTTTCTAAAACCCTAAAAATTACCTTTTACCTGAGAACCCTAATTTTAAAGCCTAAAATCCAAAATTCAACTTTTAAACCTAAAATAATGAACCTTAATCCTTTTAAAACCTTAAACCCTAATTTTTATGAACCCTAATCCTTTTAAAACATAAAAACTCAAAAATTACACAGTAGCTTAAAAATGCAATTTAAAATCACAAATCAAAGTATTTCAAAGTGTCTAAAACCCTAGTTTCATGATTTCATCATTCAAACCTTAATTTGGTTAATCAAAGAGTCTTACCAACCTTTTAAAACATAAAACCCTAATCTATTTTAATTCCATAAAAAGTCACAGTAGCTATACTTAAACTTTTATTTGCTTTATTCAATTGCATATATTTATTTATACCTTGATTTATCTCTTATGCTTTAATCTATTTAATTTCAATACTTGATTTATTTAATTTATCATGGATGGATGTTTATTTTATTGATATTTAAATACTTTTGATGAATGATTTATTTATGATGGATGATTATTTACTTTTATCAATCAATTTAGATTTCCAAAAGTTGTAAGAGGTATGTTTCCACTTGGTGGGTACCTCATTATTTAAACATCATGTAATTTAATTTGCTTTTCTATTTCAGAACTTATGTAAAGGGCATGTTTCTACCTTTTGGTGGGTGTCCTATCTAGGCATGTGATGTAAGGACATGTTTCCATCCTTGGATGGGTGTCCATTTATTTATTTTGTTTTGTTTGGACATTGCTTTGATTTTAATATATTGATGCCTTCTTTTAATTAATGTGTGTAATATGGATAATGTTATTATGCTTAAGAATTTTATAATATTAAGACCTGTAAAGCAGGCCGGTTCCAATGAACCAGGCGTTGTGAGGGTGCTGGGCCATTTCTCACCTTCCCCACACGTACCCAACTTTCCGAACCCATTAGGGGGTTGGGGATTCCTTAGGAATCGAGTCATCCACCCCTTTCTTTTTTCCCAGCCCGTCCGGGTGCCGACTCCATTTTCTCCGGACTTAGGTCCGTGTTCTCTAAGGCCCCGAGCCTAAACAGTGCCGAAGTCGCAAGAACCATTCCACCGAGAGTGGAGGCGAAAATCCCCACTCACAATATCTAGCTAAGCAAATGCCAAAGCCATAGAAAAATAGAGCAGCACATATAAACTCACCAAGCCAAATAGAGCAGTTCATATAGAATTATCGAGCTAAGCAAATATCGAAGCAGTATACCAAGCTGAATGTGTGACCGCTCGAGAAAACTAAGCACATGCACAGATATATTGAGCACACTGCACAAATCTTATAGAAGAGTTTGCATTGTCAAAGAATGGTAAAGAAAGGTCATGAGATAGGTGTATGACCATACTCGAGCACTGAGCGACCACACTAAATCAAGTTAAAAATTCATAAACTCACAGAAAGGATCGCTATCTCAATGAGCGGTGAAGTCAGTATGCCAGAACTTCATGTGACCTCCAAAAATGCCTGAGCGACCACACATAACAAAGACCTAAAAACCTAAAATTGATAGAAGATATAGTGGTATGCTCGTGCAGTACTTCCTCAATGCTCAAAGCCTTGTACGACCACCCAGATGAACTAAGAGACAGCACAAGTCCAGCAGATTTGAATCTAAGTACCAAATACCTTGGACAAATAATATTTGGCCACGTGGATGAAGTAATTTAAATTTAATGGTAACATGGTGCCAAGCGACCGCACATCGAGCTGTGTGACTGCACGACACAGCAGCATGGGCAAGCTAGATTCTGTCAAACAATAAAATTTGACCATTAGAATTAGTTGTTATAGAAAAGTTTCAAACTGTACTACCGATCACTGAGCTGAGCGACCACACACCGTGCTTCAGCCACCAAATTAGTTGAAAATAAGCATTAAACATGTGGGAAGCAACTTGAACGGCTAATTCAAGCTAAATGGCTATAAATACCATATTAAACTTTACTTTTTGTGGTTAGAAAGCAGTAAGATTGTGATTGCAATTTCATTGAATAATATTTTTTATTTTCTTGTCTAAAAATCAAAAACCTACAAACTTAGAGTATTGGGTGTGAACATTAAACACCATTAATAAGTTTGAGTGTGAGTTTGAAAACACTTAGGTTGTTGGAGTGAGCCTAGAAAAACTCTTGTAAGGGTTATGAGAATTGATCTCAAACCATTGTAATTGTAACACACTTATACTCAATATAAGTACACTACATACTCTCAACATATGTAATACACGAATATAGGGTACAAGAATGTCACAACCATTCTAATAAAATAAGTCTTCACTTATAAAATATGTATAAACATTTAACCAATATCATATAAATAGTGAAAGAAATATTATTTGCTATAACACATATATATACATTCAATGCCAAAGGTATATCCAAAACATTTTTGATAGTTTACGGAAGCGGAATATACATATTTATATACATCAAAGTCAATATGTACAAAACTTTAAAAAATATACATGCTGGCAGTTAGTCCCTGATCTTGATGTCCCAAATCAACTTCGCTCACAAGATCTCAAGCCTAGACTCGACTCGGTCTAGACGAACTCTTCGGCTCAACCGGATCTACCCTGTCACCTATACGATGAACCACACTTGCGCTAAGCCAAAGCTTAGTGGTAAAAACTTTGATAACAATATATAGTGCAAATGCCATGCCAATGCATAACACATAAAGATATTATACCTCATACTCCTGGATGCTGTAACCAACTGGGAAAAATCCTGATACCTGGAGCCTAGAATAATGCACATGATAGAGGGTCTCAACCCCTCCTCAAATCTCTGACACCGGTCAATCTCATCCGAAATAATCCCAACAGCATACTGACTCAACCGGGTGGACTCTATCTCATACTCCGATACAGTCCTGGTATCCTGCTTCTTAGCATCTTTATACTCCCTCAGAGTATATTTCTGCTCAAATCTCGTAAAAAATCATCATAAGTCAAGGTTGTTAGATCATCTAAGGCATTTGGAACCGTCTTCCACCAATCATATGCATCCCTCTGCAAAAGAGATCTAACATAATTAAACTTTTCTTCTGGAGTAGCCTGAAGCTGGATGAACACTCTCAAGACTATATCTAACCACTGCTCAGTTACAGCAGGTTCTGTAGTACCCATAAAGTCTTCCGCTCCAAACTTCCTTAACTTATCGTATTGCCTCATCGATACTTGCGACTGCGGTTGCGGTGGCGGCGGCTGCTGAGCTGGAGCCTGCCTCAACAACTTCACCATATGTCATACCTAGATCGATGAAATCTCATCAACTGCTGATCTCTCTGGCACAGAAGTAGGTGCCCCTCTATTAATCTCAACTCTAGCTCCATCTCTACCATCAACAAGAGCTACACTTTTCGCACTACTCTCAATAGACTGACGTGTCTGGGATACCATAACTACCTATATCTGTAAACACAGTAGAAATTGCTACATCAAAGATCAGAAACTGCCAATGCCAATACATGTATCTTATTTAAAAACCAGATTTAAAAATCTCAATTTTCTTTCTCTTACATCCCACCTAGGTTGAGAAGCTAAAACCTAGGCTCTGATACCAAAATAAATGTAACACCCTTATACCCAATATACGTACACTACATACTCTCAACATATGTAATACACGAATATAGGGTACAAGAATGTCACAACCATTTTAATAAAACAAGTCTTCGCTTATGAAATCTGTATAACTTAAAACATTTAACCAATATCATATAAATAGTGAAAGACATATTATTTGCTATCACACATATATATATACATTCAATGGCAAAGGTTTATCCAAAATATTTTTGATAGTTTGCGGAAGCGGAATATACATATTTATATACATCAAAGTCAATATGTATAAAACTTCAAAATATATACATGCTGGTAGTTAGTCTCTGATCTTGATGTCCCAAATCAACTCTGCTCGCAATATCTCAAGCCTAGACTCAACTCGATCTAGACGAACTCACCAGTTCAACCGGATCTACCCTGTCACCTGCGCGATGAACCACAATCGCGCTAAGCCAAAGCTTAGTGGTACAAACTTTGATAACAATATATAGTGCAAATGTCATGCCAATGCATAACACATAAAGATATTATACCTCATAGCATTATATCATCATATTTTAATATATTACTCAATTGTTCCTCGATTCATAATTCACATAAAAGCAAACACAAGAATGGGCCCAAAAAGGATCTAATATGCTATTCAAATTCCAGAGTTACTGCTTTGGTCTATAATGACACCTTATGTCTAGCCCTGTAGGCAATATATCCATGGATTAATCCAACTAGGACTGAGTTTACAACCCTGTCATTTCACCTAGCATATCTTCAAGGATTTGTTTATGAGGCTTACGACCCGGTCATTTCACCTCAAAAACATTTTCATAATGACGACCAACGTCTAGCCCATAGGCATTTCATAGGCATGCTGCTAAACCCAGAACTCTGAAAATTGAATAACATACTAGGCACACAATTATTTTCATTTAACATTTATTTCGATATTAATTCATTATATTATGTTTCCACATATCTAATTTCATTTTCAAATCCTTTCTCATTTTCTCATGATCACATTAGGCACAATGCCTAAAATATCTCATTTATATCAATATAGTTATTACTCATGACTTTACATACCATCTTTAATGTACACATAACAATTTGCTTTATCCATACCTTTTGGATTATTATCATATTTTGCACCAAGTCCACATTATACATAATGCATAAATGCCATTATGCAAAACATAACATATTATTCATACGTCAATAATGTAGTTGAGAACTTAACACATTTTCCAACCAAATGTGTTGAGTCCCAATGTCAAGTAAATATGAACAATTATTCAAAATTTGTACTTACCTCTAAAGCAACAAATACCACTTTTAATCTCCTCTTTCAAGATATCCCTTAACACTTGGATTGGGGTACTCAAGTCTCTTCCAAGCCTAAACCAAATGTGATTATAAGTAATCACCAAATGATACTCAAAGAGAAATAAGGAAAAGAACCATCTAAAGCATATTCTACACCTGACACACTCAATAACACGGACGTGTCCATGACCATGCCGTAAACCCATAACACAGAAGATATGAAAAGCTTAGAGACATGGGCGCGTCACTGCACATATAAATACTTCAACAACACAGTAGCTATGACACGCTCAGTGACATGGGCGTGTCACTGCACGTGTCAAATCTACAATATCACAGTAGCTATAACACGCTCAGTGACATGGGAGTGTCACTGATCGTGTCAATTCTACAACAAAACAGAAGCTGTGACACACTCAATGACGTGGGCGTGTCACTGCTCGTGTCACCAACACCGAAAACAGAACTATCGACAAGCCCAAAGGCACGGTCGTGTCACCGGGTGTGTCAGGCAAAAAACCTGGTATCCACATAATAATTTCACATCCGACTATCATCTTTCCTTAACCATTTCAACTCCTTACAAACTCAGCCAAATCCATTATTATATCACATAATACTTGTATACGCATCAACACAACTCAATTAAACACAAAAATACACAACAACAACTAAGACTTCATAACTTAAAAATTACACAACTCACAACTCTTATTCTCTTCACCAAACATAACCTTTTATTCAATCCAACCAAATTCAAAGTTAACTAAACAAAAGAGCTTCAAATATACCAAAATCAACCATAGACACAACTTCACCAAGCATCCAATTCACACATACAAACTTTCATGAAAATTCAAGGAAACAAGTTGAAAACATACCAAATATGAAGGAAAATCCTCAAAACTCCAACTTGATCACTTGAAATCCTTCAATTGCTTGACTTAGCAAGAAGCAAAATCTCTTTCCCTTTGATGGTAATGGTGGCCGGCTACCAAGGAGAAGGAAGAAGAAGATGAAAATAGTCAATAACCACTCCACTAACAACTAACACTCTTAACCATATGAATTTCCCTTCTTTTAATCTCCACCATGCAATTATATTATAATAATATAATTACTCTCAAATATCCTCTTCCACTATCTATAATTAATTTCAATTTTAAATAATTAAATATCATTTGACCTTATGAAATGTTGAATTATATATATGTTGTATATAGATATGTATCTACATATATACATCATGTACTCACTTCCCTCACTCTTTTCTTTTCACTTAATCATAATTATACATTAAATCATTTAATTAATTTCCAACAATTAATATTTTTAAAATTTTAGGATAATATTTGGGATATTACAATAATATTTTGGTATGAGCTAGTGAAAACACCAAGTTAGAGTTAAGCTTGTAAAAACTCAAGACTAATGAAATCTTAACAAGTTGTTAAGGAAGTGGACACAAGATTGAGGTAAATCTGAACCACTATAATTTTTTATGTTCTTTTTTCTCTATTCTACTCAATCTTCTTCTACATCTTCTTTATCTTGCTTTTGAATTTTCAATTTATTATCACTACTCAAATCAACCAATTCACCCCCTCCCTCTTGGTTGCTAGTTTGGGACAACACCAATAACTAAGAACTCATAGAATAAGATTTTTAATGTTTCATAAATTTAGCGATCAAACTAGCATACATTATAAATATAAGATACCAAGATCATTACCCAACTTTGATGACAAATTAATTACTAAGTGAAAAACTAGCTACACATAGGAGACTCACTTAACCTATCAAGGTTAGATTGGTAACCATTTTTTCACTTTTGAGCATTTTTTAATTAGTTGCCTAAAATTTTACCAACCTTTTAATGCGACAGCAAATATTTTAGATGCCAGTATCTTGTTACTCAATTGGTCACAACTTTCAAGTGGCTACTAGCTCTACTCATGACATTTTGATTAGTAGAGTAAGACATTCATTTTTGAACTTTATTTGGCCTCTTTTGTTTGATTTATTTGGTTCACACTATATTTCATAATTAATTCCAAAATTAAACCAAGATGACATAAGCAATCCTACCTATATACTTTCAGTCAATTAAATTAATTAAGTTTAAAATATCACAGGATAAAAATCTTTAAGCATTTTATACAAATAATAAATATTTCAGCTGTGATCACTAAAATGAGTAAAACAACAAAAATCAATATAGATTAATTGACTCAGTGACTGCCATAACAATTTATGCCTTAAAATATTGCATTTAAATTATTTCAAAGATAAAATAGGTCTTTAGGTAAAAAAATTACAAAATACATATATGGCAATAGCAAGGTTTAAGGAATTCAAAAGCTTATCAAAAAATTTTAGCAACACAAAATTAATTAAAATCTTCAATTTATCATCCTAAAGTCAACAAAAATCATCATTATCAACAAAATTTCCAAAGTAAACTTGTCGGAATAAACAATTTACTAAAATAGTAACAAAATTTATCAAAAATAGTCAAAATGGCAACACTCCATAGTTAAATACACTCCTCCACCACACTTATTTCTCACACTGTTCTCAATGTGTAAATATAGATATAAAATAAAAGATAAGAATTAGAGGACTCCCCTTAATTTTTTTTCTTGATCAGATTGGTGGAGATAGGCCATTTGCTTCTTTTCCTCATGATTTTAGAATATGTTTAGCCAAGAATTGAGATTTTATTTTCTAGAGGTTTGAGAGCCTTCCTTTTACACATTGAATCCTTCAATTATTCATTAGCAACAAAATTCATCCCTAAATTTTTCACATTATCATTCAGCTCATCATTATTAGTCAATTCAAAATTTTCTTTATTCACAACATCTAAATTGTAAGGCACATAACTATAACAGTTCATATCCTTATTAACATTAAATTTAATAATTTTTCCATCAAATTCCATAATGAACATACCATCATATATATCTACTTTTATCTTAGTTGTGCTAAGAAAAGGTCTTCCTAGCAAAATAGAAGATTTAGAAGACTTATCATCCTTCATATCAAGTATATAAAAATTAACATGAAAAATTAATCCATTTACTTGAACTAAGACATCCTCTAACACTCATTCAGGGTAAATAATAACCTATCAGCTAATTATATCATGACAAAAAATTTCTTTAAATGACCAACACCTAAAGATGAACAAATATATAATGGTATAATATTTATTGATGTTCCTAAATCACATATTGCTTTTTTTATGCCTAAATTACCTATTTTATAAGAAATAGAAAACATACCTTCGTTCTTGCACTTGGGAGATAATTTTTCTTGAATTATAATAGAAACACTTTCTCTCATACTTACCTTTTCATTGCCATTGAGCTTCTCTTCGTTGGAGTATAGTTCTTTTGGAAACTTAATATGACGAGGTACTTTTTTAATAGCATCAAGAAAAGGAAAATTTACCACATGATTGTGAAAATTTTTTTAAATTTCTTCCTCTTTTTTTCCTACTTATAATTAACTAACCTTTTTAGAAAAGGAGGTGGAATCACCCATCGCGTGGGTTGATCATTGCTGGACATGACAGGTCGCTCCTTTTGTTTTACTAAAATTTTTTATTCTCCTATTTTCCTTAAGCCCTGCCCAGGGGTCTGTTTGTGGTGCAATTTTTTTCAGCAGCTCCTTTTCACTTTTCAAGGTAATTGCACTTACATTTTGTCTTGGATTGACCACCATTTGAGAGAAAAATTCTTCTTGAGATTCAACTTGTATATAGATGATGCCGGTTGGCTAATTTGATTCTTCAAATTTTGAATACATGCTCTGGTCTCCTATTGAAATTCTTAAGTGTTGGTCATAAATAATTCAAACATTTCATCAAGAGACATACCTGGTGTGGGTGGTGACTGCTGCTGATGCTGACGTGTACATGGCTAAAACCATTGAAAATTTGATGAATTTGCTTCATAGATTAATCTTGGATGATCTTCCCTCTCTGAATTATAAGTATTAGTCTGTGGTTGATCATATTTTTTAAGTGTAGGATAATCCATATATGTACAACTTTTATAAACTCTAGCTTGTTGCATATTACATGCAACTATTCTTTGCACTCAAGTGGTTAATTTAGAAATTTTAGATTCAAGAGAAGAGATATTTACCTCATTTGAAATTTCTCTCTTGCATCCAAATTGATGCAAAGTAGCATCCATGAAAGACATGGTAATCAAAAGAAATAAAATAAGTTAAAAATAATTATCCGGCAATGGCACCAAAATTTGATGGGCGTCAAAACTACAAAAATTAAATTTCTTTTCCTAAACAAATTAAATTATAGCAGTGGTGAATATGGTCAAATCCACAAGAAATTGACAACTTATTTAAATCTCTTTTGAAAACCAAAATAAAAATAATAAAAAAATAAAAAGAGGGGGTTTATAAATTAAGAACTAAAATTAAATTAAAACTAAAAATTAAACTAATAAACTATAAAACTAAATTTGGAAAAAAATAATGGAAAAAGACTTAGTTGAATGAGTAATTTTAATTCAATTCTTAAATTGACCATAGATTCAAATATCGCTCTTGCTAGTTATTCAATAAACCAGTTATAGTATTGGACAAGCTCTCAATACCAATTCTTCCTTAGGTTTTAAAATAATTAGAAAACATTATCTAATTAACTCTTGCCAATAACCTATCATATAGGAACGTCATTAGAATCTAATTATTAACAGACTTAAGAAATAGAAGGACCTGATTCTAACTAATAAACCTAACTCTAAATTTATTTTATTAGATTATATAACCTTGTAGGATAAATCTAATTGCTGCTTAAATCAAAATATTAAGAATAATTACAGATTCAAAAATTTTGATTAGTTATATGTTATTTAATTAGTCAAACAATGGACCCTATCAATTAATTAGCAAAACAACAAAGCCACATAGAATTATATAAATACTGAATATTAAAGAAGAGAAAATATAAAGTTGCTTAGATCTCACAATTCGCGAATATGAACTTTAATTATCCTTCAACCAAGATGAAATTAGTTGTTTATAATTTGAATAAAAGAAAATATCAATAATCTGTAAAATTTCAGCAGCCAAAACGTAAAACAACTTATTTCTAGGGTTGCTAGAACTACTAGCTTTTATATCTTTGACTCTCTAAACTTCTTAATTTAATTCTAACTAGAAAAACTTAAAACTAAAATTAAAAATAAAATAATAAAATAATAATAAATTTTCAAATTAAATTTCTAACTAATAGGGAATTAAAGGATCAAATTTATCCTTTCAAATCTCTCCAAAATCATATATTCAAATATCAAAATAAAGTAAACATCAACTATCAAATTTATCCACAATCTGTCAGGTCAAGTCTGTCACCAACCTTGCCCAATGCTCAAGTTTGCACATTATTGCAAAATTTTAGTTTCAAGCCCAATTTTTCACATTCGATTTCAACTCTTCCTTAAACCATTTTTCCTGTAAAAATAATCAAAAATCAGTAGAAAGATTTAATAGAGAGCCCAAATTACTCCCAAAATATAGACAATATTTGCACGTTGTCTATACTATTTAGATTTAATTCTATTAAATTAAAAAATAAACTGTAAAATAACCTCGTGCGATGTTGTGAATATTCTTATTTTTTTCAAAATCTTGATAATTTAAAATAAATAATTATATACTTACAACTATAAATAAAGAAAACAATAACATTATATATATTAATAAATCTAAACAAATAATCTAGAGTTATGATATTATAGATATAGAGAGACTTGCAACTCTATGATATTATCATAATAATTCGTGTAAATACTAGTTTGTATAAATAATGAAAATCATTTATTAAACCAAATTAACCAATATCATAGACAATAAATAAAAAAATACTTATAGCAAAACTAAAAGAGGAATACCAATAACTAAAAAGAGCATTAATCAGCAAGTCAAAGAAAATTCACAAAATTCAACAACTCTAGTGACTGAAAAACTATTAAAAAAATAAATATGATAAATCAAATATAACAAATCCAATTAAAGCAAAAAATGGAGAATAGAAAACAAATAAATATATTTAACAACTAATTAATTATCCATTCTAATAAATAATAAATTTAATCTTTTGAAAAAATTAATTTAATTTGAAACATGGCAAGAAATAATCTTTATGTTTTAAAAAATTAATTTAAGAAATTGTGACACGTGACAAGATAAGAGCATAATACATGGCACAATACTATATTAGCGATCTCCAAATAAATTTATATTAACAATCAATTAATTATTTATTATAATAAATAATAATTTTAATATTTAAAAAAATTTATTGTATAATATATAGATATCTTGATGTAACATAAATATTAAAAGTTTAATTTTATCATTAATTCTAATAATTATGAAATCTAATCAAGTGATACACAAATTTTTTAGTGTTACAACTAAATGGGATTAGGGTAAAAAAAATTATATATTCTAATAAATAATAAATTTAGTATTTTTTGTGTTTTTTGTATAATTAGATATAATATTATAAATTTATTTAAACTCTCCAAATATATTTATTATAAGAAAACAATAATTTAATTTGAAATTTTAAGAAATTATGGCATGTGTTAAAATATGAAAGAAAAATGGAGCACAATACTATGCCAACTATATATATATATAACCAGTTGGGGTTAGCTCAACTGGCCACTTGATATTACTCTCATAGCAGAGGTTAGGGGTTCGAACCTTACAAAAACGTATTTCAAGGTTCGAGCTTTTAAAAGAAAAAAAAATGCCGCCCACCTTTAATTAATATATATATATATATACATACATATAGATATAATACTATGCTTACTATAATTATTCATTTCCTAATATAGTATAATGCAATGTATTTATATTGCTATTTAATTATAATGTAAATCAAAATTAGTGATGGAATGAAGCAAACCTATACTTGATTCTTGTGTAAATTCTTAGATAATTTATTCGTATTTCACTAAAATTTTGTTGTAAGATTAGTTTTAGTTGTTTAGAATTTTTTAAAAAAATAATAATTTATTTAAAATTAAAAGTCCCTATAAATTCATACCTTCATTTTTTTACCATTTATTTTTTACTCATATAAATTTATTTTTGAAAGTTATAACTTAAACATTAATTTTAATTATTTTTAGTTTGAAATTTATGATTTTAATTTATTTTACAAATTATTGTAAGGAGTTTTAATAGAAAGTTAAACATTAATTCGAATTGTTTATTTAATAAATAAATTATTATTATTATTATTATTATTATTATTATTATTATTATTATTATTATTATTATTATTATTAATTTAAAAATGTGATATATGATGAGATCATTGGGAGATATGATGTTAGTGACTTAGTGACTATAGATTTAGTATTATATATATAATTTAATAAATAATATACTAAACATCTTATTTTTCAATAATGATCAATTAAAAATAAAAAATAAAATAAAACATAGTAATAAAATTAAAGCATAAAAATTGTATTCAATTTCTTGAATAGATTTTTTTAATAATATAATATAATTGCATAGAATGATAATTAGTATTTAAATTTTTTGTAATTTAAAATAATTAAAATAAAACATTAATATATAAATACTTAAATTAAATTATGAAAAATTATACTTTGGATTCAAATGAAAAAAAAATATATGTAAAAAATACGTAAATTAATGATGGAAAATTTTGATGAAAAAATTATTTTTGTATAAAATCATAGAAGTAGCATAAATCTTACTACAACAAGATTCAGTTATGCAATAATGACGATGATAGAGGTGTGCATTATTTGGTTAAAATCGAACCAAATCATAAAAATTCCATTATTTCAATGCGGAGATAATCGGTTTTTAGTTCGATTCAATTATTAAAATATAAAATTTTTAATTTTCGATTATCGATTCGGTTAGTTCTATGATAATAAACAAATTATTATTTTAGTTATATATATAAATTTATTGTATTTTTTATGTTGTATTTAAATATTATAGTTAATTATATAAATAAAATTTTTATAATTTAGTTAATATAACATTTATTTTCTTAACTTAGAATGATATTTTTTATCTTAATTGATATTTTTAATCATTTGTTGTATGAAATTAAAAATTTTATAATATAATTAAAGTTATAAACTCATTAATTATTTTGAGATTATTATCCATTGAAAATACATTTTTTATTTATATGATGATATTTGTTAATATTAAATATTAATATATTTAATGTTGACTTAACTATAACTTCTAATAATATTACTAAATAACTAGTATAAGTTTACTTATTTTAAACTTTTATTAATTGATTGACTTGAAAATTTTTATTATTATATATTAGAAAAAATTGGTTAACTAAAATAATTAGCTAATCGAATCAAAATATTTTGGCTCAGCTACAATTCAATTTTTAAAATATTTGGTTCGGTTATTATTTATAAAATTTTAAAAAGTTCGGTTATCTCATATTTCAGTTCGGTTCGATTTTAGTTAACCGAATGCACACCCCTAGATGATGATGATGATGATTAATCCTACGGCTAAATACATAAGTAGCCTTCTGAAATTATAGTGTTTAGCTATTTTAAATTTATTCCTTAAACTTTTAATTTAACAATATAGTCCCCTAAACTCATATTTTCTTAACTTATAAACACAAACTCGCTGAGTCATACCGAGTCACACCGAGTAATTAAAGTATCTATTTGGTATAAAATATATAAATACAAGAGGTAAAGTGACCAGTATTAATTAATATAAGTGTTTGTTGATAAAAAATAGATAAGTACATGGGGGGTAAAGTGGTTAAAATAAAAGTTCAAAGGGCAAAATGACTAACCACTATAAGATAAAGGGGTTACATATATATATTTGGCCTTAATCCTACTATATTTATAAATAACTAAAGACATGCATAGATAACTATATTGTTTTCTCTTGACTTCTTTTTTATCATGACAAGTCCAATAACATTAAAAGGAAAAGGAAAAACAAGCGCCTTGGATAACCAAGACACAAAATACAATATAAGACACCTAATTTTCCACTTATCCCTAAGAATTATGGAGCTACAGCAGATCATCCCTGACAAAAAAAAAAAGCTAAAAAGGAAAATAAAAAAATGGCCAATAGCTACAAGGCTCAAAACCTTGAAAAAACTTGCAAACAGGCACAAGCTACCATAGAAGAAAATTAAAAATTTCCTAAACCAAACCCTCATACATCATCATATATTGAATAAAATTAGAAAAGAGGACTAAGTATCCTTATAAAGGAAAATTGAGGAAGCATCTCAGATAAAACTATAGAGATAAGCTGAAAAGGAGAGGCTTCATAATTAAGGCACCAAACAATCTCCTCAACTAATATTAAAATTCATCAAAGAAGCCTAAAGAAGATGTTTTTGTATTAAAGAGCTGTAACTGTCTTGATTACAGTAAATGAAACAAAGATGAAGGATGAAGGACAGTACAACTTTATAGAATAGATTAAACTAGTATATCCAGTATTTTTATACTAAACTTCCAGCTAACTGATCTTGATAAATGTATAATGGGCCTTAACATATCAACCTTTGGCCCAATAGCAATATCTCCCATCCCCCCCCTCCCCCACCCCCAAGCTAGACCATAAAGATTTTAAGGCCCAACTTCCTAATAGCAAACTGGAAAGTAGTTATGGGTAAAGGTTTGGATCTGAGATTGCATAATTGAAGCCTTGAGAAAGCAGAGCTTATGTTAATTTTGAGTGCCATTGTCTACTTGCTTGCTTCAGACCATATAGTGATTTTTATAGTTTGCATACTTTCCCTCTGTCATTGTGCTGAAAACCTGGTGGTAGTACTATAAATACTTTTTATGTAGATCACCATGAAGAAAGACATTATTTATGTCTAATTGGTGTAGAAACCACTTCTTTTACAGATATTATGGCTAAGAGAGTTCTTACTATTGTCATTTTAGCCACTAATGAAGAAGTATCTAGGAAGTCAAGACCAGCCTGTTGTGTGTATCCCTTTACAATCAAATAGGATTTGCACCTTTAAATAGTTCCATCAGCTTTGAATTTCACCCTATACACCTACTTGTAGCCAATTGGCTGTTTATCCAGGGGAAGGTCATTAATCATCCAAGTTTGATTGTCATTTAATGCCTTCAACTCATCTTCCATTACTTTCTTCCAACAGTCAAGTTTAATTGCTTCATTATATGATTTGGGCTCAACTATTGAGGTTATGTTAAGGGTATAGTGTTATTGTTATGGAGGAAAATTAAGATAAGAAACAACAGAGGCAATTATGTGGTGAGCTTACTTTATTAGGTAAGGTTGGGCAGTGAAAATCTTTTAGTTTGGATGGTGGTTTAATGGTTCTTGTTGATCTTCTAAATTTAGTAATATTTGGTAAGGTTTGTGTTAATGAATTTTATTGAGATAAGGATGGTGAAGGGTTAAAATTGGTCTAATTTGGAGTAAGGTCAGTTTGATCTTCAGGTGATGAAGTGAATAAAGTTAATGGGTTTGACATATCAAAGTCTAAGTCTGGGTGAGATGCTGGTATCACAAAGTTAAAGGCTTGTACATGATATGGTTCCTATTTAAACTAAAAAGGAAAGTGAGTTTCATTGAAGATAACATTTCTTGAGACAAAAACGTTTATGGATTGTAGGTTGTATAACCTATAGCCCCTGATTGTTGAAGGGTAGCCAAGGAAAATACAAGAGACAAACCTGGGATCAAATTTGGATCTTTGTTGCTCAATTGTTGATGCATAGCAAAGACATCTAAAAACTTTTAAGGTTTTCATAAGAAGGTTTACTATTATAAAGCATTTCAAAAGGAGTTTTGTTATTGATTACTAATGATGGAGTTCTATTAATGAGAAATAGAATGGGATACACAATCTAACCAAAAACGAAGGGGAAGAGAAGGTTGGAATTTTAAAGCTCTTGCAACATTAAGGATATCCTGATATTTATGTTCAACTACACTATTTTATTATAGATATAAATGCAAGATTTTTGATGTATAATTCCAATAGAATTGTAAAAGGAAGGTATGTCAAATTCAAGACCATTATTTGATATGATTATCTTGATTTTATGTGAAAATTGAGTGTTAACATAATTCCAAAAATTCTGAATATGTGGTCTGACGTCAGATTTTTATTTTAGCAGAAAGATTTAGGTGCAATGGCTGAAGTCATCAACAATTGTCAAAAAAAAACTTGTGACCATACATAAAATGAATTTGCATAGGACCCCATATGTCCATATGCACTAACTCAAAACAATTGGCAGAGGAAGATGTACTAATAGGAAAAGGTAACTTTCTTTGCTTAGCAAAATGGCAAATATTGCAATCTTTATTAAAAGAAGTATCAATACATGAATCAATATCTTTGAATAAATTTATTCTTGAAGGTGACATATAACCTAATCTAAAATTCCAAATGGTAAAGGAATCAAGAACATACTTAGGAGCAAGATTACGATAGGAATTTAGAACTAAATAGTACAAGCCATTCATCTTCTTCGCTAATCTAATCATCTTTGAATTGTTTAAATCCTGGATGAAACAATAATGATGATGGAAAATCAAAGAAAGGTTAGAGTGAATGGTAAGTTTACTGGTAGAAATCAAGTTAACTTTGAAATTTGGAACATAAAGCGTGTCGGTTAATACTAAGGATGAAGAAAGTTGCAATGTTCCAATATGGGTTACTGAAATTTATTGGCCATTTAGTAAATTGACAATAATGTTGCTTATGTTTATATAGGTAACAAAAATATCAAAATTGGAGGCTATGTGGTCTGTTGCCCTTGTATCTAGAACCCAATCATACTTAGCAATTTGGATAAAAAAAGCAACAGAATGAGAAAGAGAGACATTACCTGAATCAATAATTAGTTCTGGACTGAAATGAGCTGAAATTGTGTTTACTTAAGTATTGACACCATTGTTGTTCACCATATGATAACTTGTTGAATTTGGGTTTTGTATTAGGGAAAGCAGCTTCATGCATTATTCTTTTGTAAATGGGAAGTTGTTAACAACAGATGTTTCATTGCAATGAAATCCTTGTGGTGAAACGTCTTAATTTTCTGTCACAGGATTTTCAATTGCAATTGAGTCAACTTGATTAGAAAAGCTATTTTGCTTGTGTCTTAGAACATAACCAGGGGGAAAGCCATGCTTCTTGTAGCACCTATCAATAGTATGTCCAGACCAACCACAAATGAGCAAATCGGTTTTTTGTTATTAGGGTAATTATTGAATCTTCTTGATCTTCCAATATTTTTTTTGTTTCCTTTAGCCTTATTGTAAAATGCATTAGAAATATTTTATCTCATATCTTCATTGAAAGTTGAACCATCTGACTGACTTTGATTAGTTTTGGTCAAGAAAAGATTTGCTTCTCCAGAGGCAGCAAGTCCTAGTTGTCTTTCATGTTGCAATGCCAAAGAAAAGACTTTATTGATATTGGGTAAGAGATCTATCAACATAATCCGTGATCTTATGGTTGCAAAGTTTTCACTCAATACTTTAATAAACCTAATTACATGATCATTTTCTTGATGTTTCTTGACAATGAGAAGTGCTGCACAAGAGCATTTTGGCTTACAGGTGTAATAAGGGATGTGTCTGAGAGTGACTAATTCATCCAACAAAATCTCAAGATGGGTATAATAGTCAGTAATAGATTTCTCATTTTGGTGTAAAGAGCATATATGTCTTCTTATAAGTCTAAAATTCTAAATGAATTTGCTTATGCAAGCCTATCCTTCAAATATATCCACACATCAAGTGCACTATCTGGCCATGTTATACTTTGTGCAATGGAAGGAGAAAGTGGTCTGAGAATCTAACCTGTCACCATTGTATTGCATAGCTCCTAAGCTAGATAAAGGGCATTGTCTTTTGCTGGAGGTATTATGGTACCATCCATAAACTTCAGTTTGTTCTTTAAGAGTAAAGCCATTTTTATGGATATGCTCCAAGTGTGATAATTGCCGTCATTCAAGGGATGGGTTACAAGAATTATAGATGGGTTTTCATTTGGGTGTATGTAATAAGGGCTTGATGGGATTTCTTTTGATCTAATTGTCTTGTTATTCTGATTGTTGTTAATTAGAGCAGTTATAACACCCTTATATCGTATATACGTATAATATATACACTCGGTATATGTAAAATATACGTATACGATATAAAAATGTCATGACCGATAAAAATAAAAATTTTCACATTTCAAATTTAAACCCCAAAATACTTTAAAATGTATAATTAAATAATAAATAAATATTCTTTATAAATTATAGGTTCCAAAATAGAGTTTTATATGAAAATCTCTGAGAAAAATTCGCCAGAGTTTTATCTATAATTTAGACATCACCAAATTTCAACAAACCACAACCTGCATAAGAAAAATACTCCCAATAAAAAAAAACATATATTTCACCTATACTCCTCAATTTCTTCAAGTTTCTCAAAATATTTATATATACATATATATATATATTTATAAAAAACACATATATAAAACCCACATTATAAATTTTTTTAACACATTCTTTATAATTTACAATATATACATCAAAACATAATATAATATACATAATATCAAAATATAATATAAAACATATACATGCTGGCAGTGTCTCTAATCTTGATGCCTGATAGAGTAAAAATTTGATCAAATATTTTATGTAATTCTAACCATGATTTTAATTGTTTTTAATTAAATTTAATGGATTTTATTTAATTTAATTAGAATTACATTATTTAAGCATGAGAAGATAAGATTAAAGGTTTTTGATGAATAGAGGTGCAAAATTAAAGAAAAGAAATTGAAGAAAAACAAAAGTTCCAAAAGAAAAATTAATGCCACGACCGTGGCCATTGAAGGCCATGCTCGTGGGATCCATTTCCCTACTGCCAGAGCCAAGAACAGGAAGAAAAGTCAGAAATTGCAGCCTTAATTCAAATGCCATGATTGTGGCAATTAAAATTCCATAATCGTGGCCCACAAAGCCACCATTTACAACTGGAAAATGGCTCAGAATAGTCCAAATAAACCCAGGCCACGACCGTGGGGGCAAAAAATGATGACTTTAAGCCAAAAAATTAAATTTTGAATATCTAAACAACTGCAACTTGCATTTGACAACTTGCCACCATCATGAAGCCTCCAAGCACTCTATATAAACACCATTCCTCCAAAGGTTTAAGGGTGTGATGTTATAATAGATGAGTTTTTGATTTAGCTTTAGATACAAGTAAGAATGTAGTAAGGTTAATTCTTTGTATCCATAACTTATATCAATTGAGTTCTAGTCTCTATTTTTGAGAGAAGAGTAAACATAGGGTTTCAAAGAAGAGATTCAAGGAGTCCTAAAGGAGTTCTTCTCCAAATCAAGAACTAGAGTTTGATCTTTCTTGTTTCTATGTTTTCAATTAATAAATATTGTATTTTTATTTTAAATATGAGGAACTAAACTCTTTTTAGGGTTAGTCCATTTTATTGAGTTTATTATGGAATACTTATTGACTAATTGATTTAATTAAGTTTATCTTTGATTATTTTTTATCTTTGATCTCAATGCTTTAATTATCTTGCCAATAATTGATTGAATTGAGATGTTGTTTGATTAAGCAAGAGTGGAAGAACAATATTTGTCCATGGAGATAACAATCTTAAAGAAGTTTTTTACTTAGAGATAGGGTTAAACATTTAAGAGGTTGATTCAAGAATCTCACAAAACTCAATGAATTGATTTAATTACTTGTGATCACGAGAATAGACATAAGGGTTAAATTAATATTAGCTTTAGTACTTAAGAGATATTTAAGCTTGATTAAGGAGAATTCAACCATTAATAAAAAGGAAAATTGAATTAAAAATTAATAATTTAGAAAATCCATAATAAACTCATAAATGTGACTTAATCCTAAGTTTTATATTATTAGATTCAATTTCAGCAATTTACTTTTGTTTAATGTTTAATTTAATTTTAAATAAGTTGTTCTTACCCAAATAATAAACAGTTTAATTATTTAGTACTTAAAATAACCTTCCTCGTGGGAACGATACTCTTCTTATCACTATATTGCTTGATACGACCTGTGCACTTACAGATAGCTAGGCCCGAGTCCTAACATGTTTTTGGCACCACTGCGGAGGAAGCGACCATTTTGATAATAATAATATTAAACTGTTATTGCTTTGGATTTTTATTTTCTGTTTTAATTTACTTTTAATTAAAATTTTTAGTTTAGATGCGAAGAAATCCTAATACAAAACTTGAGCCATATAATCCATAAATTGAACTTTTCAGGAAAAAGAAGAAAGAGAGAAAAGAAGAATAAACAGTGGAATGAACTTCAACAGCAATTCTTAAAATTGAAAATTCAATCGACTCATCTGACGAAGAATCAACCATGGGATATTCACAAAATATGACTCTTAAGCAATATGTTATGCCGTCTACTCAACCATGATCCAGCATAGCTAAACCACTTGTTCAAACCAAGACTTTTGATTTAAAGCTAACACTTATTAATTTGATTCAACAATCAGTTTTTCATGGCTTACCACACGAAGATGCCTATGCTCATATATCTAATTTCTTAGAAATGTGTGACACTTTTAAAATTAATAGTGTATCTGATGATGCTATTCATTTGTGACTTTTTTCAGTTTCTTTGAAAGATCAAGCAAAGGATTGGCTCACTTCAAAACCACCTGGCACGTTCACAACATGGGATCAATTAGCCGCAACTTTTCTTTCCAAATATTTTTCACCAGAAAAAATGGCTAAATTGAGAAATGATATCACAAGCTTTATTCAATTGGATGGAGAAAATTTGTATGAAGCTTGGGAACATTTTAAAAATTTACAAAGAAAGTGTCTGCATCATGGAGTATCTAAATGGCTTTTGATTCAAACCTTTTATAATGGTCTTCATCCAAATATCAAAAGAACAATTGATGCAGTAGTAGGCGGTGCAATAATGAATAAAGCTCCTTCAGAAGCCAATGATTTGATTGAAGAAATGGCAGCAAATAATTATCATTGGACTTTAGAAAGAGGTATGCATAAAAGAGTTGCAAGTTTACATGAAATTGATAATTTTCTTTGCTTGCAGTTAAAGTGGATACAATTGCTAAGAAGTTGGAGCATATCAATTTGTCATCATCATCTTTAGCATGTGAAGGATGTCAAGGAAATCATAAGACAATAGATTGTAAAATTATGGAGCAAGTCCAATTTTTAGGGAATCAAAATAGGGGTTAAAACTTTCAAGGAAGTAATTATAACCCAACATGGAGAAAACATCCAAATCTATCATGGGGAAACCAAAACAACCAAAAAGCACCCTATCAACCTCCATACATAAAAAACCAATTAATTGATCATTCAATTAAATATTCTATTGGCATTGTTGAAGATGTTCTTGCAAAAGTAGATAAGCTTTACAGTTCAGTAGATTTTGTGATTTTAAAAATGGACGAGGATGTTGAAATTCCACTTATTTTAGGAAGACCATTTTTGGCTATAGCCAGAGCCATGATCGATGTTCGAGGAGGAAAACTTACATTTTAAGTAGGAGAGGAGAAAGTGAAATTTAACCTAACAAAAGCAACAAAACATCCAGCATTTCTTGATGATTGTTTTCTAATTAATGTGTGCAGGAAACATGTGAACAAATGCATAATGATTCTTTGAAAACATGTCTTGTACAAGGTTCGACATTAGAAGAGGAAAACGAGGAAGTAGCTGCTTATGCTTCAGCTTTTTAACAAACTCCAATTATGTACTTTAAAAAATTTGAACCTCTTGAAAAAGGTAAGACCTTACCACCTTCTTCTATTGAAAAGGCACCAGATCTAGAACTCAAACCTCTTCCAAATCATCTCAGGTATGCATATCTTGAAACTAATAATAATTTGCCTATTATTTTCAGTGCTAATTTGTTTCAAATTCAATTAAATCAGACCTTGAATTTGATTATAAAATATAAAAAAATAATAGGTTGGACTATATATGATATTAAAAGAATTAGACCTTCAATTTGTCTGCATAGAATATTATTGGAAGAAAATTCTAAACCTGTGATAGATCAACAAAGAAGATTAAATCCAAATAAGAAAAAGGTAGTAAAGGCCGAAGTGACTAAACTTTTAGATGTAGGAATTATTTATCCCATTTCTGATAGTTCTTGGGTAAGTCCTGTACATATAGTTCCAAAGAAGGGAGGAATAAGTATTATTAAAAATAAAAATAATTAATTAATTCCTTCAAGAAAAGTCACTGGATGGCGTGTTTGTATAAACTATAGGAAATTGAACAAAGCTACTGGCAAGGATCACTTTCTTTTATCATTCATTGATCAAATGCTTGAGAGACTTACAGGTAATGCTTACTTCTATTTATTAGATAGATATTCAGGATATTTTCAAATTTCTATAGCACCGGAAGATTAAGAAAAGACAACATTCATGTGTCCATATGGCACTTTCGCTTATCATAGAATGCCTTTTGGATTATGCAATGTGCCAGCAACCTTTCAAAGATGCATGATGGCCATATTTTCAGATATTCTGGAATCTATTGTTGAAATACTCATGGATGATTTTACTATTTATGGTACCACTTTTGATACTTGTTTACAAAATTTGGAACAGGTACTTAAACGTTGTAAGGAAACAAATCTTTTTCTTAATTGGAAAAAATGGCATTTCATGGTAGAAGAAGGCATTATTCTTGGACATAAAGTTTCCAAAAGAGGAATCGAAATTGATCGAGCAAAAATAAAAGTTATTGAATGATTACCATCACCAACTAATATTAAGGGAGTTCATAATTTTTGGGACATGCAGGGTTTTACAGGCATTTCATAAAGAATTTTTCAAAAATTGCTAAATCCTTTTGTGAATTATTGAATAAGGATGTTGTTTTTCATTTTTCTAATGAATGTTTAATTGTTTTTAATAGGTTAAAAGCAACACTTACAACAACTCCTATCATTTCACCACCAGATTATTCGTTACCTTTTGAGCTCATGTGTGATGCAAGTGATTATGCTATTAGAGCTATGTTGAGTTAAAAGAAAGATAAGAAAAGTCATGTCATATATTATGCAAGTTGAACTCTTGATGATACTCAAATCAATTATGCTACAACAGAGAAATAAATGCTTGCTATAGTATTTGCTCTTGACAAATTCAGATCTTATCTTTTAGGCTATAAAGTTATTGTTTATACTGACCATGCAACGATTAAATATCTTATGAGCAAAAATGAAGCTAAACCTCGGTTAATTAAGTGGATTTTAGTTTTTTAAGAATTTGATCTTGAGATCAAAGATAAAAAGGGAGATAAAAATCTCATAGCTGATCATCTGTCATGATTGGCAAAGCACATGGATAGGGATATTTTACCTATTAATGAATCATTTCCTGATGAACAATTTTTCTCTGTTAAAAATTATGTTTCATGGTATGCTAATTTTGTGAATTATTTGGTAGGTGGGATCCTTCCATCAGATTTAACATATGCTCAACGGAAATTTTTTTTTGCTGATATTAGACATTACATGTGGGAAGAACCTTTATTGTTTAAACAATATGAGGATAGAATGATTCGTAGATGTGTCCCAGAAAAAGAAATGAGAAGTATTTTAGAATCCTATCATTCAAGAGAATGTGGAGGTCGTTCTAGTACATCTAAGACAATTGCTAAAATTTGGCAATCTAAATTTTTCTGGCCAACTATGTATAAGGATGCCAAAAATTTTGTTCAGTCATGTGATAGACGTCAAAGGATAGGTAATATTTCCAAAAAATAAGATATGCCACTTAACACCATTTTAGAAGTTGAATTGTTTGATGTTTAGGGAATTGATTTTATGGGACCATTTTCACGATCATTTAATAATCAATACATTTTAGTGGCTGTGGATTATGTTTCAAAATGGGTAGAAGCACTAGCAAGTCCAACAAATGATTCCAAGGTCGTAACTAGGTTCATTAAGAAAAATATTTTCACTAGATTTGGAGTTCCTAGAGCCATAATTAGTGATGGGGGTACTTATTTTTTGTAATAAGAGTTTTGATGCTATTCTTAGGAAATATGGAGTACATCATAAGGTGGCAACACTTTATCATCCTCCAACTAGTGGACAAGTAGAAAAATCTAATAGGAAACTTAAGTGGATTTTGGAGAAAACAGTGAGAATTTCAAGGAAAGATTGGTCAATTAAGTTGGACGATGCTCTTTGGGCTTATAGAACAACATGTAAGACTCCAATTGGTATGTCACCATATAGACTTATTTTTGGAAAAGCATGTCATTTACTTGTTGAATTAGAACATAAGGCATATTGGGCTATTAATTAATTGAACATGGATTGGAATAAAGCCGGACAAAAGCATCTGTTACAGTTAAGTGAATTAGATGAGATTAGGATTCAAGCTTATAAAAATGCTAAAATATATAAAGAAAGAACCAAAATGTGGCATGATAAATTTATTAAATTAAAACACTTCCATAAAGGACAACAAATTTTATTATACAATTCTAGATTAAGACTCTTTCCTGGAAAGCTTAAGTCTCGTTGGTCGGGACCATTTATAGTTGTGAAAGTTTATCCTTATGGTGCAGTCGATATTCAAAATCAGAGTGAAGAAATCTTTAAAGTGAATGGCCAACATTGAAATCTTATTTCATTGGTGATCCAACAGATGTCAGGACCGTTTATCACATCAATACATGAGCATTCAACCAGAGAATATCGAGCTATCGACAATAAACCTAGCGCTTATTGGGAGGCAACCCTATTTATTTTCACTCTGTTCTTTTAATTGATTTTCTTTTCAAAATTTTAAATGATGGTCATTTGATTCTTGTTTTGAAGGTGATTTAAGGAGCAAAACCACAAGAATTTGAAGGAGTAAAAGTGTCACAATCATGGTAATTCATCCCAGGTTCGTGAGAATCATTTTAAAGCTGTAAAAATGGAAACGAGGGAAGAATTTTGAAGAAATAGCAAAGAAATGTATCCCATGACCGAGGGTTGAAGAAGAAACTACCAAGCATGAAAATACAAAGGAAAATAGAGGGAAAAAAGCAAAATGGATCCCACGATCGTGACCTCCCAAGGGCCATGACCGTGGGATTGCAAATGAAACTGTCAGAAAGGGAGAAATAAATGGCAGAAGCGAAACATATCCCATGACCGTGGCCTCTTAATGGCCAAGACCGTGGAAATCCATGCAAACCGTCTTTGACCAGTCAAAAAAATACCCCACTACCGTGGCACTTAGGGACCACGACTGTGGCCTTTCAGACTATATATTCATCTCATTTTTCTCTTCTTTCACTTTTTAAAGCCCTGGCCGCCCAAGTTTAAGACCTATGACCAAAACCTCTCAACCCACGATCTAAACTCCATTTTCACTCAATTTTCTTCCAAATTTCTTTATTTTCATCAAATCAAAAACAAAAATGGTGAGAAGTAAGACGTTTGCCACAAAATCAATGGGTGGATCAAAAGGTGGCAGATCAAAGGGAGGTAACTCTAAAAGAAGGCGTCTAGAAGGATTATCATCATCATCATCAACTCCTTCTCCACCATCATCTCTAACACCTCAAGGACCACGCATGTATCCAGAAATTTATTTTTGTGATGAGGAACAACGGCAAAAGTACCAAATTTTAAGATCTAGAAAATTTATTTCCTCTCATTTTATTGATGGAAATGTTATTAGAAAATTGGAATGGAACGATGACTTGCTTAAGATGTTTACTGATATAGAGTGAATTATGTTTGCTAGAATGTGTTATCCAACATATGCCAAATTAACCCTAGAATTCTTAAGTAGTTACCAATTTATTCCACCAGATAGTAATGATGCTCATCATGGTAAAGTGGAATTTTAGTTAGCAAATCAATATTATAATTGGTATATTGGTGAATTTGAGGATGCTTTGGGATTAGTTGGATTGCAAGGAACATTTGGGAGAACTGAAGGGTTTGATGAAAATGAAACTTGGACTAGACTAGGAGGCGTGAGAAGGTTTAATAGTAAAATCCATTTTATCGGTATATCTATATTGTCCTAGCCAACACCATTTTTTGATGAGGAGAGAGTCAAGGCAAGGTTAATTTCAAAGAGTTGCATTTCTTTTATTGTGTCATGAAGAAAAAAGTGTTCAATGTTGGGTTTTGGTTTGCCAAGAGGTGTGAGAAAGTCTTTAGGCAAAGCGGTAAAATTGTCATTGGGAGAATGATTACAAAAATTGCTGCATATCTAAATATAGAATTTGATCACCTTGTACCCGTCCTAGGTAAACTCACCATTGATATGGGAACCATTTTAGCCATGAGATTATCAAGAAAAAGAGGGAACCAATATAAAATTTTAGGACCACCATATGCTGAAATTAATATTGACATAGATGAGTTATTTGGAGAGGGAGGTGACTTTGAGGAACCTGAATATCAACTAGGTGGAGGTGGGTAGATTTGTCCATCAACTCCTCCTCCACCTTCTGATTTTGGACCATATGCTCCACCACCAAACACATTTGATTATTTTGCTAACAGATTTGATTCTTTTAAAAATGAGATGAACCAATGGAATGCAATATGGGAGCAACGCTTTGACCATATAGAGCAGCGGTTTGGAGGAGTTGAGCATGAGGTGCGAACGATTCCCACTCAGATGACGGGCCTTAGTGAGCAGTTCAATTCTTTCTTTGCTCAATTTGGACAACACTAACCACCTCCACCTGGTGATGATCCTGATGTTGGCAACCACTGAGGACAATGTTAATTCAAGTTCGGGGGAGTTTTTCTCTTGGAATTGTTGAAATTATGCAAACTTGTTGTACTTTTTAATTTGTGGTATTTTGGTTAAGTTTGTTTCATTTTTACTTATGTTTTGTAACACCCTCATACCCTATATAAGTACTATACATATACCTCGTATACATACAGTAAGTATATAAAGTATAAGAATGTCACTGTTCATTATAATTAAAAAAAATCCTTACTTCTCAAAACAATCCAAATATATAGTAACAAAACATTTTAGTCAATATACAATATTAAAAAATTTTACATGCATGCATCACCTTCTAGTTGGTCTCGACAAACTCTTACTCTTCCTGTGGTAAAACGAAAGACTTCAGATCTACCATCTACTCACCTGCGCGATTAACACATCCGCGCTAAGCCCGAGAGCTTAGTAGTACAAATGAATAATATAAACATACAATACAGAAATTCTAACGTATATCCATATACTAACTTTAAGTACTGTTAGTTTCTTATCGTAGTTTCCCTTTTCAATTACATTTTACACATATCTCAACTAATCTCATATATTACATACATGCATACATATCAATAACACCAACCACAATTCCATCACTATTACTCACAAGGAACATATCAATATACATATTACATAACATATTTCATAACATTTCATTTCCAATTAAGGCAACTATAGATTTCATTATTCATTCATTTCACGTTTCATAAACTACATCGAAAATCAAGACAGAACTGGGCCCAGAACACACTAATATGTTATTCAAAGTTCAGAGTTACTGCTTTGATCCATAATCACAATAATCAAGCCCGTAGGCAACATATATCATATCTCTATCCATAGATAGTGTAACAGACCCAGTCTCTTGGACCATCAACCCGACTAATCGAGAAGATCCTCAACCCGGCAAGACTGTTACTTTTCATATATTTCACATTTATAATTCATATAGTGTAACAGACCCAGTCTCTTGGACCATCAACTCAACAACTTGAGGAGATCCTCAACCCGGCTAGACTGTTAACACTTGTAACAGACCCAGTCTCTTGGACCATCAACTCAACAACTTGAGGAGATCCTCAACCCGGCTAGACTGTTACATTTCATATGTTATAGGCATGCCGTCAAATCCAGAACTCTGAAAGTTGAATTAACATATTAGACACAACTCTTTTCATTTATATCTTTGTACATTTCTTTCTCAATTCATTTCATATTCAAAACAGGCAACCATGCCTCAATTATAATTCATTTACATTCTCATAGCCAACACAATGGCTTCACATCTCATTTGATTCATCATAGCCAATCACAATGGCTTCATCTCTTATCATATTTCAATTCACATTATAGCACTTCATCATTCAAGTATACATAAACAATTATATTGAGCATATATCTTAAATTCATCATCATATAATCAACATGTCTATTTATTTCATTTCAATCATTATTACCAACCACAATTACAATACATTTCATCATTTCTCAAAACACATTAGCACAATTCATCATTACAATATTTATCATAACAAATTGCATTGTACATACCTATTTGAATGATCTTCATATCTTTCACATCATCCCATCATAACCTTAATCAAATTATATTGACAATATAGTAATTCACTTAACACATTTACAAACAAATGTGTTAAGTCTTAATTCATGTAAATAAGTGCAATCATATAAACTTTGTACTTACCTTAAAACCAACTTACACCACTCTATACACCTACTCTTCCAAGAATCCTCAACACTTAGATTAGGGCAATTCAACCTCTTCACAACCTAATCCAAAAGGAATATTAGCAAAATGACCATATGAATAGTAAATTCTGGTTTTAGACTAAATTTTATCCTTATTTTGAAAATTTGTATAAAATAATATATTTGACTAAAAACTCTAAAATTTTTACAGAACTTAATTTTACATCTTAAAATCATTCCTTTAAAATTTCAGATCAAACTGAACACAAAATCTTGGTCAAATAGTTCACCCAAACAGACTGCCCCAATTGCCCTGCATCCTGGCAGCAGTTCTAAACTTTGTGAATTCCATAAATTAAATTCAATCAACTTGGTTCCAAATTATTTTTCTCAAATACTAGACTCATTAAGCAACAACATATCCAAAATTCAATTGAATATAATTTTTCTACATTTTATTAAAAATCCCGAAATATAGCTATCTCAGTTAAGGTACCTGCTGGAACAGGTCTAATAAAAATAATCTTTCCAAAATCATAACCATTCCAAAATCGAATCAACATATTTTTCAGTCATTCTAGACTCATATAGGCACAACATATCAAAAATTCACTTTAGGAACATTTTTCTATATTTAATTAAAAATCATACAAGTCACAGCCTTTACTAGTTGTAAAACAGAAAGAAATTCCACTAAACACAACTCTTGCTCTTCAATCACCAACACCAACCTAATTAAATCAAACATACTCCAACATACTACAATAATACAACCCTAATTTCAATTATCAACAATCAAACCTTCATACAACTTCAAATAAACCAAAGAAATCAAGAAAGAGAACTTACTTGGATTCTTAGCCAAATCTTCACTATCCACTTGAAATCCTTAAGTATTTGGTGTAAATAAAAGCAAAATCACCTCCTTCTCTCTCTAGCTTCTCTCTCTCTCTCTCTCCCTCGACCAAAAAGAAGAAGAAGAAGAAGAACACGTTTTTCCTTTTCTTCTCTTCTTATTCTTATCTCAAATATATATATATAATAATAATAATAATAATAACAATAACAATAATAATAAAAACAATAAATCTCCACCACACACTCTCTTCCAACCTTTGACTTTCTTTTCTCTTTTTCTTTTTGTCCTTATCATCATAATTATTAATTAATTAATTATAAAAATATATACATAACTCACTTTCCCTACACCACTTTATATCCCATGTATATGTGATGTATATGTATATATCTTTTATATGGTATTTATATTCCCATATTTCCTTATATATATATCATCTTATAATATTTCCCCTTTTTACTTCCATTAAACATATACATTAACTCCAAATATAACAATAACTCCAAAACTTTTAGGGTATATTTTGGGATATTACATGTTTTATTTAAGATACTTATGTTAATTTGTTTGGTTTTATAGATTATAAGTTTGGATAGAATTTAATATAGTTATGTGTATTTTTCCTTCGATTTCCTTATATGTTATTTTATATGTTAAAATTTTTCAATTAAAATTTTTGCAATCTTAAGGTTAAGATTTGGTGGAATAATAATACCTTATATATTTCTAACCAAATGAGCTTTTCAAATTAATTGAAAGTAATTAGTTATTGAATTTTAGATTAAGTATATATTTTTTGATATTATAAATTATCTAGGCCTAGAACATGTTTAAAAGAGCTTTTGAGGCAAAATTGAATCTTACTAACTAAAAGGGAAAATGAATTAGGCATTGTTTGTGAAACCAAATTCTTATATCCTCCAATTTAACATTATCCTTAGTTGTTCCTTTTGAGACTAAATTAAATTTTTAGCTTGAGAATTTCTTTGATTTGATAAGCTACAAAAATCACCCTTTTCAAGGTTAATTGTCTTTTAAAAATTTTCTCAAAATTACAATGGCTATGAGGATACAAGTTTAAGAAGCTCATAAAAGTTTAAAGTTTGGGAAAATTAACACTATTTAAAAAATATTAAAATAAATATATATATAAGTAAAATAAAATAAAATTTCCCTAGAGAAAAGAAAGGAGCAAAGCATTCAAGAATCATCTACAAAAGCAACAAGGTAAGAGAATTAACCGGTTTCATTTTAATCTTATTTTAGCCTTATCCTTTATAGACCTCATTATAAGCCTATCAAAGACCTTTTAATTTTTCTTGATTTAGTGTGGTCTATTAGTGGAGAAAACTCAATTAAGCATGTGTAAACCCTTAATTTTTTACCTATTCTGGTCTGATATTTTTTATATAGTCCAAAATAATTTTTATGGTATTTTAATTAAATAATATTTATTTTAGTATTTATTATTTATAATTTTTAATAAAAATAAAAATGATAAAGTTAAATAAATAAATAAAAATCGGCAACGAAAAATTCATCGCCGAAGGTGAATTGGCCGTAGAAATTTCCTGCGGGCGAATTGGCCATTGGCCATTTCGCCGCAGGAAATTCCTGCGGCGAATTGGCGCCCGCCCGTAAGAAATTCCTCACAGCTCGCAATTCTTGGCCCGCAGTAATTTTTTTGCCAGCGTAATTTTTCAACGCAGTTTTTTTCGAAACCAAATTCTATTTGGTTTTGGTTTCTTTTCCTAATTAGTTTTAGTTTCCTTAGACAATTAGAAGTAGGTTTATGATTTTTCCTATAAATACTACATTAAAACACAGAATTAGAGGGTCGAAAAAAAAATTATTTTACAAGGGGGATACTTTGGACTTTTGGTCGGGAAAAATTATTTTACAAGGAGAAAAATTGTTTACTAGATCGAAGACTCAAAACGTTCTATCTACCAAAAGAGAACCCTAGTAAGCAAGAGACATTAGCAATAAGAAGCAATCAATCCATCAAAGGCAACAACATTGCCTTTGTTATTGTTCATCCAGAAGTCAATTTTGGTGGAACCAACTACGCAGGTTTGATCTTTAATCATAGATTATATATTTACAGTAGCTTTGTTTCTTTGATTAATAAGAACATGCACACAGTACCTTGATCTTTAAATATGTAGTAATTTGATCTTTGTTTCAATAACTTAAATTGTTTCTTCTGTTTCCAAAAACCCTAAAAAGTTTATTCTGCTTCCAAAAACCTTAAAAATACTAAATTGTTTTCCCCAAACTATTTTTATTTAAACCCTAACTTTTTGTCCAAAGTTTCCAAATGTCTTCTTAAATCTCCAAACCCTAATCTTCTGTACAGTTTCTAAAAATCATAATTATTTTTATGAAACTCTAAACTATTTTCTTAAATCCTAAAATTGAATATGTTTTCCAAAATATATAAAACCCTAGACTATCTTATTAATTCTCAAAACCATAACCTCAGTGTCTTAATTCCTAGTTTTCCTAAACCCTAATTCTTAAAACATCAAAATTGTATCAACACCTTAATTTTTCAAACCCTCATCCAGTAAACCTAACAAACCCTAAAGCCCAAATCTAATAAATCTCATAAATCTTTCTCTCCAGTAAACCTAAAAAATCCTAAACCCTAATCCCAATCTTTTAAAATTATAAACCCTAATGTCTTAAGGTTCCAAAACCCTAATTTCATGATGTTAGCTTTAAACCCTAATTTGATTAACCATAAACTTTACTACTTTCTTAAAATTATAAAACCTTAATCAATTCCATTTTTCTAAAAATCTTTACAGTAGCCTTAATAATAATAATAATAATTCTAAGATCCCAAAACCCTAAATTTTAATTAAAGAACTCTAAATTGAGACATAAACCTAAATTTGTATCTTTATTTTCTTTATTTAATTTTAGATTTGATTATGTAGTTTATTATATGTTTTGATGGTTGATTTATTTAATTTCAATGCTTGATTTATTTAATTTACCATGGATGATTGTTTTCTTTATTGTTATGATTATTATTTGTTTGTTTTAGTATTAAAATTGTAAGAGGTATGTTTCCACCTTGTGAGTACCTCATTAGTTAAGTATTATGTAATTTAAATTGCTTTTATATTTTGGGACCAATGTAAAGGACATGTTTCCACCTTTCGATGGGTGTCCTATGTAGTTTAGACATGGATGATGTAAGGACATGTTTCCATCTTCGGATGGGTGTCCATTTATTTGCTTTATTTGGACATTGCTTTGATTTTAATATAATGATGTTTTATTTCAATTGTTGCATGTAATATGGATAATATTGTTATACTTAAGAATTTTATAATATTAAGACCTGCAAAGGAGGTCGGTTCCAATGAACCGGGCGTTGTGGGGGTGCTAGGTCATTTCTCACCTTCCCCATACGTACTCTACTTTTCGAACCCATTAGGAGGTTGGGGATTCCTTAGGAATCGAGTCATCCACCCTTTCTTTTTCCCGGCCCGTCTGGGTGGCGACTCCATTTTCTCTGGGCTTAGGTCCATGTTCTCTAAGGCCTCGAGCCTAAACAATGCCGAAGTCGCAAGAACCATTGCACCGGGAGTGGGGGCAAAAATCTCCGTTCACAGTGGCGACTCCACTGGAGATAAGAGAAGTTGATTCCATTGGTCTTTTTATTATTCTATTCTTTCTTATAATGATATTATCCATTGCATCATATTAAATTGCATCGTGTGCGTGAGTTAGGATGCCCGTGTTACCCGTGTTGTGTTATGTAAGGGATACCATACTTTCGCTCAAGGTATGGAGATCGAGCATGGCATAACCACTCATAGCCTTGTACCTTTTGGTATATACTTGCTATGGGAACCTAAGCCTTTTAACCCAAAGACTAAAGCTCATGTAATTGGCCTAGTTACTTTCCTTAGGTTTTTACCCCAAATGCTTGTTGTTTGACTATGGTTAATCTATCTTGGCTTAAATCATGGCTTATTTAGTTTGTTCTTTTTCTAATATGACCCAAGTACATTTGTAAGCTCAAAATAAATTTTTCTCTAAATCCAAAAGACCAAAACTATTTTCAAAACTTTTCAAAATGGCCTTTGGATATAAAACTTTTCCATAAACAAATCAAAAATTCTTTTCTCATGACCCAAATACTAAGCCCAAAATCCATTTTATCTAAAATCTTTTTACAATGGGCTTGGAAACAAAATTATTTTCATCCAACCTTTAAAAGAGCTTGCAAATTATTTAGGTCAATTATGAAATACCAAAAATTAATTGTGAGCCTAGTTTATACTAAGAATAATTAATCATGGGCTTATTTTTGGCATGAATCATTAGTTACTTTTTCAAGTGAGAAATCTATTTATGATAAACCTCGTAATTTAATTTTAATCCAATATAGCATAAAAGCTACTTTAGTTGGTTGAATGGATTAAGACCTAATTAATAGGAATTATCATGAACTGATTTCCATTTTAAAAATATTACTATTGGTTGAAACGTCTGAGAGAAATATTTAAAAATAAGATACCCCTTGTTGGTATTTTGTTAACCATATTACCTAGGAAAGAGACTCGCCATTCGTGTGTGGAAGTTATAAGGTTGGAAGGAACGTCCTAATTATCTTTCTGTGTTTATTATTTGCATACATACATTTGCATCTCATATCATTGATCCTCTCTGGCTCACAGCCCTGGATTATGACAGTTCAAAAGCTTACGACAATCCAACCTACGTCGAAGATGAAGAATATAGTAACAACTCAATCACTTGCTCACCAAAAGCAATGGAGCCCGAACAAATTCAAAGAATGGTGGACGACGCCCTCAATGCCAAGATGGAAGAAATAAAAGAGGCCCTGGCTGAGACCATGAAAAACCAATTGGCTGCAATTTTAGGAAATCATGCCGAAGCATCTGCTAGCACTAAGAAGCTAAAGGACAAAGGGAAGACTAAAGTTAGTGAAGTGATTTTTAATGATGATAAGGTGATCATTGATGATGATGATGATTGGGCTCAATACTTCCAAGATCCTCAAGACAAGAAGAAAGAATCGAAGATTGTTGAAAGATCAGTCGTGGAGAAAACCGAGACTTCTGATGTCCAAAAGATGATTGCAGACGTAGAAAAGAAATTTGAGAAGAAGTTGAAAACCGAAGAAATGTCCGAAATTGACAAATTATTTGAGCTAGATGATGAAGTCCCGTACAAGTTCAAGATGCCATCCTTTGCAAAGTTTAATGGAATCAGAAATCTACACCTCCATGTGAAGCAATATATCAGTGCCATGCAGTCTGCCTGAGCTACTAAGGCTCAAACTCTAAGGTACTTCATACTCTCGTTGGATCCTTTCATCCAAAATTGGTTCAATATCTTAGAAGAAGGAACACAAAAGAGTTGGGATCTGCTATACAAGGCCTTCATCCAATAATATGGATACAATGTTGAAATGGAAGTTACCTTAATAGAAGTGGAGTCCATTAGATAAAGGCCAAATGAGAATTTTATGGACTATGTGAAAAGATGGAGAAATAAGGCCGCTTTGCTCAAGAAAAGGCCGATGAATCCAATCAAATAAGGATGATTGTGAGAGGGGTGTTGCCTAATCTTCGTGAAAGGATGTCTCATACACTCATCCGTGATTTCAAAGATCTCCTCCATGCTGGTCTGCAAATCGAAGAATGGGAAAGAGAGAAGAACCGTTTTTCAACAAGAAGGAACGATAAAGGAAACTATTAGTCTAGTAACCAAAGCATGCAAAAGGCAGTCGGTGTTAATGCTACTAGCCAACAAACAAGGAGGCAGTTTTCAGAATTAGGAAAATTGATGTCTTGGGTTCTCAATAAGCTTCAAAGAAAGGGATTGTTACAACCCTTAAATCCTCATCCTTTGCCTAACCCTCTCTCACCTAATTTTGACACTAAAGCATTTTATCAATTTCATCAAATGCAAGGGCATGACACGGATAGATGTATGAGGTTGAGGCATGAAATCCAAAATTTGATTGATAGTGGAAAGCTGCCCGAGCCCAACAAGCCTAAAACCAAAGACAATCCATTACCAAGGTTCAATAGAGTACCACCACCGGCAACCTTCATGATTGGAGGAGATTTACATGAAAGTTTTGTTATGTCCTCTTTCCAAGATGTGGGTGGAGAAGCAACCAAAGAAGAAGAGGTATTTAGCGAGATTGAACAAGTTATGGTGGGTAAAAAAGTAGCAATTTGTGTTGTCAATGGGTTTTGGGATTCAAGCGATAGTGATGACGATCTTGTATCCCAGAAGGAGGAATGGATCTGGTCCGAACCCGAGGAAAATGAAGTAATAAACACTCGATCCAGTATGCCTTATGCAAGGCCACCGCCTAAGAAGGTAGAAGTTAATAAAGGAAAGGAAGTTGAAGTAGGGAATAGAGAAGAGGAAGATGAAACCGTGCTCAAGCAATTGAAAAGAACCCAAGCAAGTGTTAGCATTTGGGATTTATTGACTACTTCTAAAAAGCACAGAGAAACTATGGCCAAGGCCTTATCTAGCATGCCAATTTCCACCTTCATAACACCGGAGGAGCTTATCAACTTCATTAAAATTGAGGGAGTAATGAAATGTGAAGATATCCAAGAGAAGAGCAAAGTTAATATGGGAGCGCTATCTTTCTTAGATGCGGATTTACCGAAAGAGGGGAGAGGTCACATCCGCCCTCTCTTTATCAAAATAGAAATCAAAGGGAAAAGGACTCCATGTGTAATGGTTGATGATGGGTCCGCTATAAATGTTTGTCCACTTAAAATATTGCCAAAACTAGCCATGTCAATAAGGGATCTAAACCCAACAGAGGTAACCATTCGGGCTTATAACAACACAAAGAGACATGCCGAAGGAACTTTCAAAGCTGTTGTCAAGGTTGGTCCAATTGAATCTATTGTTGAATTTGTTGTTTTGGACATACCTATTACCTTCGCCTTACTCTTGGGACGACCATGGTTTCATCCTCTTGGTGGAGTTCCTTCCACCCTTCATCAAAAGATCAAGTTCCCTAACAGAGATGAGACAGTGATCATCGAGGCCAAAGATAATAAGGTTGTTAATGCTCTAATAATTGAGAGGCCTCTCAATGGTTTCCAAATAGTTGCAATTTCTAATGATGAAGTTGTGGACTCCAAAGTCTTGAATATGATGAAGAACATGAACTACCTTCTCGAAGCTAGTCTTGGAAAGGGCAAGACCGGTTTGACAAAGCTTCCAGATTTCAAAACTCAAACCTCCAAGAAAGGGTTGGGATATGATGAAGTCAACAAAGATGTCCAGCCAAAGAAGAATGAGAAGATGAGCTTCCCACCACTTGAAGAGATCTTTGTCAAAGCTCCAGACATGGGACCACTCCAAGGAAAGCCCGAGCCAATCATGTTCATGGAAAAGTTAATCCCGGGTTTTGAAATTTTTACAGATGTTGCCGAGCTAGTGGAGCAAGTAAAGAAAGAGCTCACCCTGCCAGCCAATAAGGAGTCCAATCTGGAAGAAAAGAAGGAAGTTGTCCTGAAAGCTGAGAAGTCTCCGAAGGAAGTTTGAAGACATTCTGCCTTATGATTTTGAGAACAATAATTTTGATTTTGATTTTAATTTGTCTACTTTGTATGAGGATGATGATGTTTTCTTTTCCAAAATGAATGCAATAAAGTCTGATTTTGCTTACTTGTGTGATGTTTCTCCTAATGGTTGCATACATTCAAACAGCAATTACATGAGCATCTTTAATATTAATTCTGTTGACACACAATCATTAAATTTGGGAACAATCAAAAATCCTAAAAACATTAGCATAGAATCCGACCTTGATCCTAATGAGAGAGAGAGATTTGAAAAAAAAATTCAAAAAATATGAAGAAGTATTTGCTTGGTCTTACGAGGATATGCCTGGAATAGATCGAGACATAGCCAAACATCTTATACCTACTTACACTGACATGAAACCTATCAAACAAAAGCTTAGGCGATTAAGACCTGAGTGGGCTGAATTGGTTAAAGAAGAGGTCACTAAACAAATACAAGTGAAGTTCCTTAAAGTGATAGAATATCCAAATTGGCTAGCAAACTTAGTACCATGCCAAAGAAAGATAGAAGAATAAGGGTATGTGTGGACTATAGAGATTTAAACAAGGCTTCCACTAAAGATGATTTTTCTTTACCCCATATAGATGTTCTCATTGATAGTGCAGCCTCTAGTATGCTACATTCATTTGTAGATGGATTTTTCGGATACAACCAAGTGTTAATGGCCTAAGAGGATAAAGCCAAAACTGCTTTCATTACTACATGGGGTATATTTTGTTATAGGGTGATGTCGTTCGGCTTAAAGAATGCCGGAGCAACCTACCAAAGGATGGCCACCACGCTATTTCATGACATGATGTACAAAGAAGTTGAAGTATATGTTGATGATATGATGGTGAAATCAGATACAAGGGAACAACACTTCCAAAACTTAGAATTATTCTTCGATAGAGCATTGAAATATAAGCTAAGATTAAACCCGAAGAAGTGTGTGTTCGGGGTTACCTCAGGCAAATTGTTGGGACATGTGATTGGTCCGAATGGCATTGAGATTGATCCTGACAAAGTGAAAGCAATCAGGGATATGCTAGCCCCTAAGACGGAGAGAGAAGTTCGGGGATTCATTGGTAAATTACAATACATTAGCAGGTTTATAGAAAAGCTCATAACAATCTGTGAGCCTATCTTCAGATTGCTTAAAAAGAATCAGCCAGTCCTGTGGAATGAAGAGTGTCAAAAGGCCTTTGAGCAAATAAAGGAGTATCTACTAAATCCACCTATTTTGAAACCACCCAAACTTGGTAAACCCTTGTTACTATACTTAGCAATAGAAGAAGAGTCAATAGGAGCCATGCTAGCCTAAGCAGATGAGTCAGGGATTGAGCATGCAATTTACTATTTGAGTAAAAAGCTCCTACCTTATGAAATTAAGTATAGTATCATTGAAAAGACCTGTATAGCTATGGTTTGGTCTTCTAAGAAGTTGTGGCATTACTTTCAATCTTATAGTGTGTAAGCAATTTTCAGGTTGGATCCAATGGAGTACTTAAGGGAGACACCCTCTTTGATTGGGAAGTATGGTCGATGGTTGAGATTGAGTATGTAACCAGGAAAACAATCAAAGGTAGAGCAATGGCAGAATTCCTAGCCCAACAACCATTACCAGATAGCGAAGAGGTAGTCCTAAAATTTTCGGATGAACATTTAGAGGCCATTGAAGTACAAGGATGAAAAATGTATTTTGACGGAGCAGTGAATAGGAAAGGAGTAGGTTTGAGAGTCATACTAGAATCACCCAAAGGGGAACTTATCCCTTTAGCAAAAAAGTTGAAATTCATGGCAACCAATAATATGGTGGAGTACGAAGCATGTATCTTTAGTTTGGAAACCCTAATGATTATGAAGGTGGATAAGGTGGAAATTTTTGGCAATTCATTGCTAGTAGTATCCCAAGTAAACGGAGAGTGGGAGTTGAAATAAGAAAAATTAAAACCATACCACCATTACTTGACCATGATGAAGAAGAACTTTAAGGAGTGTAGGTTTATACACCTATCAAGAGAAGAAAAACAGATGGCTAATGCCCTAGCCACATTGGCTTTGGTATGGGAAAATCCTATCAGCTTATTCCTTAAGCCTCTGATTTTGACCAGTTCATCAACTCCTTGCTACGAATATGAGACAATCATAGAAATTGATACAGACTATGATGCGTGGTATGATACTATAAGACGATTTTTAGAGGAAAGGAAATACCCGTCGGGGGCAACAAAGAAAGAAAGAAGAGCCATAAGGCTGTGGTCCTTACAATACATCACCTTTCATGGAGAGTTATATCGAAGATATCCTGATGGGGTGCATTTGAGATGCTTGAGGAAGCCTGAAGTGAAGGAAATCATGTCAGAAATACATGCGGAAAGTTGCGGTCCGCACATGAGTGGTTTGGCCCTAGTTAAGAAGATAATTCGACAAGTTTACTACTGGTTGACCATGGAGAGAGACTGTATTGAGTTTGTAAAGAAGTGCCAACAATATCAGATGTATGGTAACTTGAATCACATGCCTCCTGAAGAATTGCATTCTATGTCTTCACCCTAGCCCTTTGCCACTTGGGGTATAGACATTATAGGAGAGATACATCCGACAGCCTCAAACGGTAGTAACCTTAATGGGTCATTGTATTATCGGTAGATTATTTTTCGAAATGGGTCAAAGTCGAATCCTTCAACAAACTAGGGGCAAGTCAAATGGCTAGATTTATTGAAAAGAACCTCATCTGCAGGTATTGGGTCTCTCACAGTGTGATATCAGACAATGGGGTACAGTTTTAAGGTGCAGTTAAGGATTTGTTCTCAAAGTACCAAATCCATCATCATCGATCCTCTCCTTATAGACCAAAGGCTAATGGTGCGGTAGAAGCAACAAAAAAGACAATTAAGCAGATCCTGTCCAAGATGACCAAGACATACAGGGATTAGTCAGAAATGCTTCCTTTTGCTTTGTGGGAATATAGAACAAATGTGCAAACACCGACTGGAATGACACCGTTCTCTTTGGTTTATGAAATGGAAGCAGTGTTGCCAATTGAAATCGAGATCAAGTCGTTAAGAGTGGTCTTGGAAGTTGAACTGCCTAAAACAGAATGGGTAGTGAGCAGATACACACTGTTAGATTTATTAGAGGAGAGAAGGTTAAAAGCATTATATCATCATCAATTGTATCAAAGGAAGATAGCTCAGGCCTATAATAGAAGGGTTAAGATCAGAAAACTCAAAGTCAGGGAATTAGTGTTGAAACAATGTAAGCCTAATGTATCTAATCCAAGAGGGAAGTTTAGGCCTAGCTGGGAAGGGCCATATGTTGTGAAACAAGTCATGAATAAGGGTACAGTGAAGTTATCAGACATGGACGGGAATGAGTTTAGTAAGCCAGTGAACATTGACAGGTTGAAGAGGTTTTATGTATAAAAAAAGAAAAAAACAGAAAAAGGAAAAGAGCTCGCTAGGTTGAAAACACAAAAAGGATGACCTAGGTAAAAGTTAGAGCAGTCTGCTAGTTTCAAAAACCCGAAAGGGCGGGCTAGGCAACAATTAGGACTAAATGAGAGAAAATTGTCAATTAGAAAACCCGAAAGGGCTAGTTAGCAACAGGAGTGATCTTGTGTATGCTGGCTTTATGTTTGGTTGTTTCCCAATTTAATAAAATAGAATTAATGTTAAAATTGTTCTGTGTGCACTGTTATAAGTATTTGACCAGATATGGATGAAATAAATAAACACAATAGCAAAAGGTGATGACAAATTATAAAAGAAAAAGAAGCATCTTTTTACTTTTATTATTATTATTATTTCATCCTGACAATACACTTTCTAAATTGATAAATAAAAAATTTATGGCAGACGATAAGTGTAACATGCAGGCCAGCTTTGCTTCAACCGATCCAAGTAAGCTTCAGTCAGACAAGGCATATCTAAATCGGGAGTTAATTCAGAATCACGAGGCTCAGCTCCATACTGACGTCTAAGCCGGCGAGGATCATAGCAAGTACCTCGACGAAGAGCAGTAAGAGGAACATACATCAAGTATGTCCGCATGGTGATATGAGAAATCTTCCACCAAGGTACCAACCAACGGATGTTGACTTCGACGCGTGAGTGGATCCAGTCAGCGTATGAAGAAGCAAGATGGAGTAGTTTCCTAGTAGAATGATGACGTGGTAGATATTTGGAAAAATCTCTGGATGAAGTATCAAGCAAGCAAAGACGCTCCTGAAGCCAAATCTGTGAGGGAAAATTATATTAAAAAAAAAAGAGTCCGCTAAGTTGAAAACCCGCAAGGGCAGCTTAGGCAAAAATTAGGACAGCTCGCTAGTTTCGAAAATCCATATGGGCGGACTAGGTAAAAATTAGAGCAATATAAAATATAATAAAAAAGAGTCAGCTAAGTTGAAACCCCGCAAGGGCAGCTTAGGTAAAAATTAGGACAACTCGCTAGTTTCAAAAACCCGCATGGGCGGACTATGCAAAAATTAGAGCAATAAAATAATAAAAGAGAAGAAGAAAGAGAAAACCTAAATTGAAAACCTGAAAAGGCAGTTTAGGCAATTACCTGAAGCAACAACGGACTCTCGGTCAGTCTCTTTGACAATCCTAATTTAAGTTGGTCTAATCCAACTAAAGTCTCGGCTAAAATTACGGGTATCGGCGACAAGCCTCCTTCCATTTGGTCCATGATATCCAATACTCATGGATCAATATCGCCATCAGAAGAAATAAGTAAGGATTGACCAAGCAAGCATAGACAAATCATACGTCCCCATGCCTTAGTAGGCGCCAAATGAGAAAGACAAAGGTCAAATAAGAAAGTAAGTAGAATTTTCTCACCTCTCATCAACTATAGAACTTCGGATTTTGAAAGTTGAAATAACATTTGCATCTTCTTTTGAGTCTTGGAAATCAATATGGGTAACGCCATTTGTTGATTATTTGGATATCCAAGGATGGCCTCAAATTCTTCAATCAAGGGACGTATTTCAAAGCCATTAATTTTAAATGTCCTAGAATCCACATTCCAAAAAGAAGCCATGGCATGTAAAAAAGAATGGTATAATTTAACATTTTGAAAACACTTCAAAGTATCAATTTTTGACCAAGATATTTACTTCCAATGAATGGCATTCATATTCTTAAATAGAATTTTTATTTTCTTTAAATGGAGTTCGGTCATTGTGGAAGGCGGAAGGAAAATTAGAATTGTTAAAAGGAGTTTTTATAGCTTCTGTATGAAATTGTGGCATGAAAAGTGATTTATATAGGATGATTATGTTGTTCCAAAATTGATAAGGAAAAGAATGAGACTGAGATTCATGAGGACAAGGAATTGGCGACGAATGGATCTTAAATTGCCGCGTTGCATTTTGTTTTGTAGTGATACTGTGTAAAAGTTAAATATGATGAGGAAAGTATAATAATGATGAAAAAAAAGTTGTAGAAAAATAAACATTATATATTATCATTATTATTTTTATACTTATTGTATAATGTTTCCTCAATTGACACAATATTCATACATTACTAAGAAAGAGGTGGTAAATCATCAAATAAAGCTCTAAAAAAATCATCGCCTATTGGAGGAGGAGGCATATCACCCGTCCCAAGTCCGCCCGAAGTAGGAGCACCAGAATCTTTATTACCTTGGAGTTTTGATCTGTAACGGTCCTCATCAGAAGTAGAAGAAAGGATCTCATGGGCATCAGTTTAGGGGCCTCTAGATGAAGAAGTACCAGGATCTCTCATCCCCTGAAATCAAAAGTCTCAAAAATTTTGCTCTGATTGATGGTATAAATTTTTGAAATGGGAAACCTGTTGACGACTAGCGGCCAGCTCTTCTTGAAGTTTCTTATTTTGTTCTTCAAGCATCCGCTGTGAGCCAAAAAGAAAAAGAGTAAGAGCATACATAATCATGCATACATATAGCATAAATTATCAGGGAACAAGAGAATCTACCAGGTAATTCATGTCAAAGCCCTGCGGATGAGATGGCATATCTGGTGTACTAGAATGAGCAAATGAAGGAGCAGTAAAAGAAGGTCCAGCCTCATGATCAAATGAGCCAGCAACCTACAACAATTATTAAAAAATTCAAAATAAGTTAAGAAAGAAGCTATTGCAATGGAAAAATGGTAAAAGCTTACGTGAGAAGTGCTAGCCCTAAGATGTAGAACAAACTCTCCTCCCTCTCTATGATATTCCTCTTCATCTCTATCCGCATTTTCCTCGAGAATCTCCCGTATGCCAATGGGAGATACGTCAAAGTTCAAGAGCCCTATTTGAATAAACTGGGTATAAGATGCACCCGATGGATAGAGAAATATTTCAACATCATATCCATGCCGAGCCAACCACCATGCATTCTCCGGCATTGATGTGATATTTAAAGTATATTTTGAACAACGCATCAGGATCCTCCACTGCTCAAGACCAAGAAACCACTCATATACTCTCTCTCTGAGAAACCAGCCACTAGACATAGGGCCGGCGATGACTCGACGAGTATGTTGAAAAGGCAGTGCGGCATTCATAGAGGAAGTCCAAGTCGTCTGCTCTTCTGTATTCCACCAGGCCAAATTGACCTACAAAAATACATGAGATAAATGAACTTTTATATAAATTTTAAAGTATGCTAATGATATTTTACCTGGCCCCAGGTTAGGCAACTCAAGAAATAGCGTTGGTTGTGCATATGGTGAGAGCCGAGACCAAGAAACCACTCAAGACCAAGAAACCACTCATATACTCTCTTTCCGAGAAACCAGCCACTAGACATAGGGCCGGTGATGACTCGACAAGTATGTTGAAAAGGCAGTGCGGCATTCATAGAGGAAGTCCAAGTCGTCTGCTCTTTTGTATTCCACCAGGCCAAATTGACCTACAAAAAGACATGAGATAAATGAACTTTTATATAAATTTTAAAGTATGCTAATGATATTTTACCTGGTCCCAGGTTAGGCAACTCAAGAAATAGCGTTGGTTGTGCATATGGTGAGAGCCGAGAACTTCTACACGATCTGACAACCAAAAATTTAATCTCGAATACCAGACTCTCTCTGGGAAAATGCCAGGCACCTTCACAAGATTGTGCTCATATGCCCATGCTTACAACAATAATAAAAGTCAAATTCATGCAAGAATAAGGATGGAATTTACATTGGTGGAAGAAGAGTACCTCGACAACCACCATAAAGCCAACAAAAGACTTCTTATTTCTGCAAATTTTGTCAAGACCATGGTAAAGACAGGCAAGACCAGCTTCACCCCAGCCGTAAAGTGGTACCATCCTCATATTAGTAAGTGCCCTCAACACCGATAAATAGATGGCGAATTCGGTGCTGCCTAAAATGGTCGACCCGAGCAAATACAGCAAAAATCCTCGAGCATACTGTTTGGTTGTATCTCTGTGAACTCGTCCTTCGTAGTTCATTCAATAACTACGAATTGGCTCAATTTTTATCTTGAAAGGCCCTTTAAATGATGGTTCCATACCAATTAAATGTTGAATTTCTTCAAATGTCGGAATATCATTGGTAAAAGGTACCAGAAGGCCGCAATAATGAATGCCGGTTATAGCAGCAAAGTTAACCAGACCAATTGTCATCTCTCCAATGGGCAAATGAAAAGTATCGTGTCCACCGTTCTGACAATGCTTGAACCACACTCCGGTCTATCGAATACTCCTCGGATGGTAATTGCAAGATTAAGCTTTCAAAATCACAATCTCGGATAATCTGTCTCACCTGAGAAGGTGCTACATCGTACCATTGTTGTGCTTTATAGACACACCCTCCGCCCCGGATAACGCAACGATCACGCTAACACGAAGCCAGGTAAGTCAACACGAGGTAAGTATATCATTATATCATTACCACCAATTTTTAGGCTAAATTAATTTATATTCTATTTTTAGTCTATCTATTTACTTAAATTCTTAAATATATTCATCTAATTAATTTATTTTTTCTAAATTTTCTTTAAAAAAACAACAAAAATAAAAAGAAAATGAAATATATAAAAAAGAAAACAGAAAATATATAAAAATAAAAAGAAAAGAAAACAAACAGAAAAGAAACAAAATACAAAAAAAAACAACAAAAACAACAAAAGAAACAGAAAAGGAAAATGAATATATAAAACAAAAAAAATAATAACAAAAAACGAATATAACAAAAACAAAACTACAATAAATAATTTGCTGTTAAAATAAATAATTACCTTGCTCTTTTGATTTGAACTACGATGAAGCGGCATTCCGGCTAGTAGACTTATATTTCCATCTTCATGCCGCTGAATAAACTCCAATAACTCAGCATTAGATCGAGTTCCTAATCTTGAAGCATGCATTTTTCCAAAACTGTATGTTAAACTCTCTAAAATGAAAGACTTATAGCTATGAATGAATGAAATGAAGAAGTTTGTTATAAATGAAATGAAGAAATCAGTCGTTTATATAGAGGAATGGCAAAGGAAAAAGACGAAAAAAGAACAGTAGTCTCGTGAAAAAAAAAAGAGAAAAAGGAAATTTTACTATTGATAAATAGTATGTTACTATTTATAAATAGTAACTAAATAGTAATAAATAGTGCATAAACAGTAACTACACAGTAAATAAATATGAAACTCAATTATTCAGTTCAATCAATCAATCAATCAGATACTTGAGTGTATATAAATATTTTTACACTTTTAAAATATTGTTTACACGCAGGGGCAAGGAGAAGATATGTGCATGGTAAAAATTAACTAAATTTTTTTTTTCAAATTCATTTAGTATACTACTGGCTATAATTATTTTTTGCAGATAATTAAATCTCACTTAGCTCGGGTTCAGAACTCAAATTTTTCTTAGGTCCATAACCTAAAATATCTCTTAAGTCCAGAATTTAGCTTGGGTTCAGAACCCAAATTCCTCTTAAGTCTAGAACTTAGCTCGGGTCCAGAATCTAAATTTTTCTTAGGTCCAGAACCTAAAATCTCTCTTAAGTCCAGAACTTAGCTGGGGTCCAGAACCCAAATTTCGCTTAAGTCCAGAACTTAGCTCGGGTCCAGAACCCAAATTTCTCTTAAATCCAAAACTTAGCTCGGGTCTAGAACCCAAATTACCCTTAAGTCCAGAACTTAGCTTGAGTCCAGAACTCAAATTCCTCTTAAGTTCAGAACTTAGCTCGAGTCCAGAACCCAAATTACCCTTAAGCCCAAAACTTAGCACGGATCCAGAACTCAAATTACCCTTAGGTCCAGAACCTAAAATCTCTCTTAAGTCCAGAACTTAGCTCGGGTCCAGAACCCAAATTATCCTTAAGTTCAGAACTTTGCTCGGGTCCAGAACCCAAATTACCCTTAAGGTCCATAACCTAAAATTACCATTGAGTCCAGAACTCGAACCAGGTCCAAAACCCAAAACCTCAACCATCTCAGAAAAATTAAGTCTTATTGTTTTTCACTCTCTTTTGTTGTAGTCTCAGATCGTTCAAGCAGGGGGCAAACTGTAAACCCTTAATTTTTTACCCATTCTGATCCGGTATTTTTTATATAGTCCAAAATAATTTTTATGGTATTTTAATTAAATAATATTTATTTTAATATTTATTATTTATAATTTTTAATATAAAAATTATGGTATCATTATAAGACAACACGAGTAACACGGGCGTCCTAAATCACTCACACGATGCAATCTAATATGATGCAATGGATAATATCATTATAAGAAAGAATAGAATAATAAAAAGACCAACGGAATCAACTTCTCTTATCCTCAGTGGAGTCGCCACTATGAGCGGGGATTTTTGCCCCCACTCCCAATGGAATGGTTCTTGCGACTTCGGCACTGTTTAGGCTCGGGGCCTTAGAGAACACAGACATAAGTCCGGAGAAAATAGAGTCGCCACCCGGAAGGGGCCGGGAAAAAGAAAGGGGTGGATGACTCGATTCCTAAAGAATCCCCAACCCCCTAATGGGTTCAAAAAGTTGGGTACATGTGGGGAAGGTGAGAAATGGCCCAGCACCCCCACAACTTCCGGTTCATTGGAACCGGCCTCCTTTGTAGGTCTTAATATTATAAAATTCTTAAGTATAACAATATTATCCATATTATATGTAACAATTGAAATAAAGCATCATTATATTAAAATCAAAGTAATGTCCAAACAAAGCAAATAAATGGACACTCATCCAAAGATGGAAACATGTCCTTACATCATCCATGTCTAAATAAAATAGGACACCCACCGAAAGGTGGAAACATATCCTTTACATTGGTCCCAAAATATAAAAGCAATTTAAATTATATAATACTTAACTAATGAGGTACCCACAAGGTGGAAACATACCTCTTACAATTTTAATACTAAAATAAACAAATAATAATCATAACAATAAAGAAAATAATCATCCATGGTAAATTAAATAAATCAAGCATTGAAATTAAATAAATCAACCATCAAAACATATAATAAACTACATAATCAAATCTAAAATTAAATAAAGCAAATAAAGATACAAATTTATGTTTATGTCTCAATTTAGAGTTCTTTAATTAACATTTAGGGTTTTGGGATCTTAGAATTATTATTATTATTATTAAGGCTACTATAAAGATTTTTAGAAAAATGGAATTGATTAGGGTTTTATAATTTTAAGAAATTAGTAAAGTTTTTGGTCAATTAAATTAGGGTTTAAAGCTAACATCATGAAATTAGGGTTTTGGAACCTTAAGACATTAGGGTTTATAAATTTAAAAGATTGGGATTAGGGTTTAAGATTTTTTAGGTTTGCTAGAGAGAAAGATTTATTAGATTTGGGCTTAAGGGTTTGTTAGGTTTACTAGATGGGGGTTTGAAAAATTAAGGTGTTGATACGATTTTGATGTTTGAAGAATTAGGGTTTAAGAAAACTAGAAATTAAGACAGTGAGGTTATAGTTTTGAGAATTAATAAGATAGTTTAGGGTTTTATATATTTTGGAAAACATATTCAATTTTAGGATTTAAGAAAATAGTTTAGAGTTTCATAAAAATAACTATGATTTTTAGAAACTGTACAAAAGATTAGAGTTTGGAGATTTAAGAAGACATTTGGAAACTTTGGACAAAAAGTTAGGGTTTAGATGAAAATAATTCGGGGAAAAAAATTTAGGGTTTTTAAAGTTTTTGGAAGCAGAATAAACTTTTTAGGGTTTTTGAAAACAGAAGAAACAATTTAAGTCATTGAAGCAAAGATCAAATTACTATATATTTAAAGATCAAGGTACTGTGTGCATGTTCTTATTAATCAAAGAAACAAATCTACTGTAAATATATAATCTATGATTAAAGATCAAACCTGCATAGTTGGTTCTACCAAAATTGACTTCTGGACGAACAATAACAAAGGCAATGTTGTTGCCTTTGATGGATTGATTGCTTCTTGTTGCTAATGTCTCTTGCTTGCTAGGGTTCTCTTTTGGCCGATAAAACTTTTTGAGTCTTCAATCCAGTAAACAATTTTTCTCCTTGTAAAATAATTTTTCCCGACCAAAAGTCCAAAGTCTCCCCCTTGTAAAACAATTTTTTTCCGACCCCCTAATTTTGTGTTTTAATGTAGTATTTATAGGAAAAATCATAAACCTACTTCTAATTGTCTAAGGAAACTAAAACTAATTAGGAAAAGAAACCAAAACCAAATAGAATTTGGTTTTGGAAAAACTGCGTTGGAAATTATGCTGGCGAAAAACTTGCTGTGGGCCAAGAATTGCGAGCTGCGAGAAATTTCCTGCTGGTGGGCGCCAATTCGCTGCAGGAATTTCCTGCGGCCAATTCACCTGCGTCGTCGATTTTTTCTTCGTCGATTTTTATTTATTTAACTTTACCATTTTTATTTTTATTAAAAATTATAAATAATAAATATTAAAATAAATATTATTTAATTAAAATACCACAAAAATTATTTTAGACTATATAAAAAATATCGGACCAGACTAGGTCAAAAATTAAGGGTCTACAGCATGCATATAAGACTAGGTTAATCTTGCATCAAAAAGAATATTTGCTTATCTAAAGTTTGATGATTGATTGCAATTAATTAAGTTTTAGAGTAAAGGAGGGAAGAATAAAGAAGGTAAAGTTATGAAGCAGAATTATTTACCTGAAATATTAAAAAAAATTTATTATTAAATTTTTTTCATATAAACTAACATATAAAAGAAATTTATAGTATTAAATTTTAATTGCTTGAGGACAAGCAATGATTTAAGTTTGGGAGAGTTTGATAGGGTAAAAAATTGATCAAATATTTTATGTAATTCTAACCATGATTTTAATTATTTTCAATTAAATTTGATGGATTATTTAATTTAGTTAGAATTATATTATTTAAGCATGAGTAGACAAGATTAAAGATTTTTATGAATAGAGGTGCAAAATCAAAGAAAAGGAAGCAAAAATGAAGTGTCACGACCGTGGCCATTCAAGGCCACAACCCTAGAAATAAATTTAAGTCTGGTACTTCAAAAATTGAAGAAAAATAAAAGTTTCAGAAGAAAAATTAATGCTACAACCGTGGCCATTCAAGGCCACGCACGTGGGATCCATTTCCCTACTGCCAGAGCCAAGAACAAGAAGAAAAGTCAGAAATTGCAGCCTCAATTCAAATGCCACGACCGTGGCAATTAAAATCCCATGATCGTGGCCCACAAAGCCGCCATTTACAACTAGAAAGCGGCTTGGAACAGTCCAAATAAACCCAGACCACGACCATGGCATCCATATGCCATGACCGTGGGACAGAAAATGATGACTTTAAGCCTGAAAATTTGAATTTTGAATATCTAAACAGCTACAGCTTGCATTTAACAGCTTACCACCATCAAGAAGTCTCCAAGCACTCTATATAAACACCATTCCTCCAAATGTTCAAGGGTGTGATGTTATGATAGATGAGTTTTTTTATTTAGCTTTAGATACAAGTGAGAGTGTAGTAAGGTTAATTCTTTGTACCCAAAACTTGTATTAATTGAGTTCTAGTCTCTATTTTTGAGAGAAGAGTAAAAATATGATTTTAAAGAAGAGATTCAAGGAGTCCTAAAGGAGTTCTTCTCCAAATCAAGAACTAGAGTTTGCTCTTTTTTGTTTCTATGTTTTCAATTAATAAATATTGTGTTTTTACTTTAAATATGAGGAACTAAACTCTTTTTTGAGTTAGTCTCTTTTATTGAGTTTATTATGGAATACTTATTGCCTAATTGATTTAATTAAGTTTATCTTTAATTATTTTGTTATCTTTGATCTTAATACTTTGATTATCTGGCCAATAATTGATTGAATTAAGATATTATATGATGGAGCGAGAGTGGAAGCACAATATTTGTCCATGGAGATAACAATTTTAAAGAAGTTTTTCACTTAGAAATAAGGTTAAACATTTAAGAGGTTGATTCAAGATTCTCACAAAACTTAATGAATTGATTTAATTACTTGTGATCACGAAAGTAGACATAAGGGTTAAATTGATATTAGCTTTAGTACTTGGGAGAGACTTAAGCTTGATTAAGGAGAATTCAACCATTAATAAAAAGAAAAACTAAATTAAAAATCAATAATTTAGAAAATCCATAATAAACTCATAAAGGTGACTTAACCCTAAGTTTTATATTATTAGATTCAATTTCAGCAATTTACTTTTATTTAAAGTTTAATTTAATTTTAAACTAACTCTTGTTATCCAAATAATAAATAGATTAATTATTTAGTATTTAAAACAACCTTCCTCGTGGAAAGATACTCTTCTTATCACTATATTACTTGATATGATCTATGCACTTACAGAAGGTTAGGCCCGAGTCCTAACAATGTCCAAAATCTACTCTACTAGCAAAATCTCAAATCTAGACCCGACCTAGTCTAGAAGAACTCTCTAGCTCAACCGGATCACCCATGTTACCTGTGGGATGAATTACAATTGTGCTAAGCTAAAAGTCTAGCAGTGCAAACTTTGATAACAAATAAACTTAAATACAATGTCAATACAATATGCATTTATGCAATGTCACAAGGTGACATTCAAGCTCACTTTTAAACATATTCTTTCATCATTCAATAATTCACTCAAGAACAAACACATGCATGGACCCAAAAAATCTAATATGTCATTCAAATCTCATAGTTACTGTTTTGGTCCAAATTGACACCATGCGTCTAGCCCCGAAGGTAAATCATAGTAATGCTCAAAAGCTAGCTCCGAAGGCAAATCATATCACAGTGATTCTAAGCGTCTAGCCCCAAAGGCAAATCAAAGTAATTACTCAAAAGTTAGCCCCGAAGAAAAATAATGAGGATAACCTCATAGGCATGCCGCCAAACACAGAACTCTGAAAATTGAATAACATACTAGGCACAATTATTTCATATTTTCCATTATCAATTTTTTTTTTCATTTTCTCATAATCAACTAGGCACATTACCTCTTTTCTCATTATCAATTAGGCACACTGTCTTATTTTCTCATTTTTCTCCTTTTTTTTCTCATTTTTATCAATGTCAATTCATTTTACTTCATCATATTTCAGCATATCATCACAATATATCATATTTTATATTAAAATACATTACCCAAATATTTTGGATAATTTCACATGATTCACATATAAATCACATTTTATGTACTTTAGCCATTAACAATGGTTTTTCACATTGCCTTTAATGCATACATAACAAATCACATTACCCAAACACTTTGGGTCATTTTCACATATTGCACATATTTCACTTTTTATTCAATTTAGTCATTATTAATGGCTTTTCATAATGCATACATAACACTACACATATCATAGCACATTGTTCATGCATGTTTAATGCATCAAGTAACTTAACATATTTTTTAACTAAAATGTGTTAAGTCCAAATTATTGCCAACACATCTAATTTATCAAAAATTTGTACTTACCTCAAAAATCTCACAAATGCAAGCTCAAAAACAACCTTCAACCTTCTCTTCCAAGTTACCCTTCAATATTTGGATTGGTCAAACTACTTCCTCTCAATGCCTATACCAAATGTGATCATAAATAATCATTTAGTATCACATTTAAAGGTATTTCCAATCTTAAACCATAATTAAACAACACTCCCACAAAATTTTCAAAATTAAGTCTTACCTCACTTTAACTTAGTAAATACATATTAACTCATTTAAATTAGTATTTAAGTTTATTAATATCATTAAAAACACATTTTAACATGTTTCATCCATTCACATTAATTAAATATATATTTTAGTTTAAAATCCTAAAATGAAATAACCTTCACCATTGAAGGGTCTCCACTCCAACTCAATCCAATTATCAATCTAAGCTTATATCCATCCTTAATATCATTAAATAACATTTTGTAACCATTAAAATTAAACAATTCACCATACTTTGAAAATCTCTTTTCGAAAACACTAAATCAACACTTTCATTCTTAAGCTCTAATCAAACTTAGTCAAATCCATCATTTGACTTTAAAATTCTTGTTCATACATCAAAACAATACATTTAGAACCAAATTGCATAATTAAAACCCATGATTTTACAAATCCAAAAGTTGCATAACCCTAAATTCTCTCTCTTTACCAAACATCACTCAAACTTAATCATTTCTTCAACCCAACCTTAAAATCATTGTTAACTACTTAAAACAACTTTATTCATACCCAAATAGACAATTAAATCATATTACTTCAACAACCCAAAATCAATATAATCAAATCTTAATGAAAATTCGAAGAAAAAGTTGGAATACTTACCAATTAAGGTGGAAATCCCTAAAAAATCTTACTTAAACACTTGAAATCATTCAATTAAATGAGCTCGGAAGAAGCAAATCCTTGAGCTTAGTATCCATAGAGGTTCGGCCTTGAAGAAGAAAGAATAAGAAGATGACCAAAAATGAATTCTCTCTTTCTTTCCACTTTCTTTTAAACTATGTATATATAATATTATATTATGTTTTTAATTAAATAATTAATTAATTAAAATCCCAAAATTACTTCTTCCATCCAAAATAATATATTTTTGAATTATTTAAATAATTTTTAATTTTTAAAGTTTAATTATAAAAATGCCCTTGAACCTTTGACTTTTTTAAAAAAAGTTAACTTTTTTATTGACTTATATATTATGTATATTTCATGTATATATCACATATACATTTTATTTTTTCATTTAAAATTCTCTCATTTTTCTTTTAAATAATTTTATTTAATTTATCTAATTTAATTTTAATTTATTTTATTTAATTTTAAAAAATTTCGGATGTTACAGCAGCAGCATTCAAAATGATTGAAACTAATCCAGAAATAATTGATCAATTGAAAAGAAATCAATGGGTTTTCTTGTGATGCCATGGGAAATTCATCAAATGAGCCTCAAGAAGAGGCTTTTGTACTAAAGAACTATAACTGTCTTGATATAGTAAACAAAACAGAGATGAAAGATGAAGGAAAGTACAACTTTCTAGAATAGACTAAACTAGTAGCTCTACTGCTTTTATACTAAACTTCTTGATCAGTTACAATTGTTAGTAACAAATTTAGAGTTTGTAGTTGACAAATGTATAGTGGGCTTCAACATAACAATCATTGGCCGAATAGCAATATCTCCCGTTATCAACATTAAACCAAAGCAAAACAACATAGGGAGCAGAACTCTTAAAGATCCATCAAAGAATCCGAAGATAGACTGATTAGCTTCTAGAAGAAGAATAATAACTTTGAAATGCCCAAAATAGAAAATGTCTTCTCTGCAATCTTTGAACCATGATTCACAAATAATAATAATAATAATAATAATAATAATAATAATAATAATAATAATAATAATAATAATAATAACAACAACAATCCACCCAAGGACTGGAAGATAAAAACAGCCATAGAATGTTAGATGTAGAGAAGTAAACAACCAAACCCATAAAACAATTATGAATTAAAAGAAAATCCACAAGAGATGATAAATATAGAGCACCACCGGCCTTGGAGAGTGCCTGTGAGAGTCTCATTCTTCCTAGAGATATCTTTGTTTTCTCTCGATCTCACACATCACATTACGTGTGCTACCTATCAACGCCATGCATGTGTGTTTATATATATCCATATTTTTTTAAACTTTCTTCACCATTTAAAAATAAGAAATTTGTTTATCATGATAAACAAAGTCAATTATAAATTTATATTTTTATATTTTTATCTCAACTTTGTATATTATATAAAATTGATTTTTTTGGTATATTAATCAATTATTATAATACTAAGATAATATCTTCATTGATTTCCAATAATTACCTAATTCAGTTTTAGACTTAGGAAAGAAAATGTGAGAAAGTAGTTTATATCAAATTTAAATTTTTATAAATGAGACGAATTATTTTAGATATATTGCTTTATCAAAATAATCTATATCTTTATTTGTAAAAATTATTAATTTTCATTCTATATATGGTACTATTTTTTGGTAAATTTGGCTTATAGGCTCAAGCAAATATTTATTTTCAGAGTCATGAAAACCACATTACTAAATTAAATATTCCTTAAGAATACCATGCATTATAATGGTTAGTATATACTGTGATATAAATTGTTTTTTTTTTTCAAACGATGCTGCAATCAATCATTTTCTTGTCTTAAAGTCCTACCTAAGCAATTACACATTACAATAGTTATTTCGACCGGGCATCTTAATTGGAATAACAAATTAATTATATAATTATATATATTAATATTTTTAAAAAAAGTATATCATAAAAATTATCTAATGAACTCTATATTTTTTTTTGACAAGCATAAAAGTTATCTGATGAACCCTATAATTTTTTTTGACAAACATTTATAGTTATCTAATTAGTTTATTATTTCAACTAAGATACCTAGTTGTAATAACCATTCTATTATATAATTTATCGTCATACAATATTTATTTACATTTGTTTTCTCTTTTTTATATATTTTTTTCCAAGTAAAAACCAACCACTTGTATTGCAACTATTTATACAATACATAATTTATATATTTTATTTATTCTTAGCCATGTATATAGTTAATCCTCATTAACTAGGATAGTATTTAATTTTCAACGACCATCATTTTTTTTCATGAAAAATTTTACTTCACCTAAAATATCACTATATAAAATTAATAAAAATTAATTTCATATTTATGCAAGAGTTGAAATTTTCTCCTATCATAAGACATAAGGGAATAATAATTTATTATATTTAACAAAAATTACATAAAGCAGCTAAAACTACCTAGCTAGTACTTATATAGGATGAAAAAAAAACAAAAAAACTTGCTAGGAATTGTATAATTAGGTCAAGTATACAAAATATCAAATTGCTATGTTAATTTTCTCTTCAAATTAAATATATGACTTTCAACATCTTTAATTAGTAATATAATTAGTACACCTTTTGACTTTTTTTTCCTTCTTACTAATTAATATCATTAAATCATATACCATAGTTTTAACAGTGGTATCACTCACATGCATGCAACTGCTCTAAGCCTCCAAGTTGCTCTCAATTTAATTAAATCCTCAATTATATCCCAAAACCCAAGTATTGGTCAAAGTTTAATTTATTATATATAGATGTGGGATTGATCAGTACTCTAATGATTAATATATCTTATTAAATGAAGTATTTAACAAAAAAAATAATCAAATAAAAATTAATATATATGGTGTCTGTGTGATTTCCTTTCATATTTGATTAAAATAATTTGATGTATGTTAAAATAATTAAGAAAAACACACACACACACACAAACTACATAAGAAAATATCCATAAAGTTGTAATTAAAATAAAGGGGGAGTATTAAATAATTGGATGAATATAATTTAGTAGGGAGAGTTTAGAGGTGAGAATGGGTGGTTGATAATCAATTTAATATATGGAGTAAAAGTTTGATTGGAGATAGTTTACTAATTAATTGTCTCAAAGGCTTTTATTTGGACCCAAAAGCTCTTACCAAATTTTTGTACAACCTTTGAAATTAGAATTCAGTGCTTGCCTATTTAAGGGTACCAATTGCAATCAATCCCTTTAAATCATTACTAAATTATGAAAAGGATTGTGTGCTACTTGCTTCAAAAGCCATGATATTCATTAAACATCAATTTATTCACAAATAAATTTATTACTATAAATAATTGTTATCCCATTAAATAGAAGCTGATATAAACTGGAATTTAGACAAAAATAACTTTGATTATGAATTAAATAGTTAGAAAGTTTAACTGATGAGTCGAGACTATTGAACTATTCTATAATATGATAAAGTATGAATAATTTTACATTTGAAAAAATATAAGAATATTATCTAGTTAATATAAAAATGAGTTCTTCAACCTTAACAACTAGCTTTTAAAGTTAGCACTCCTAAGATCTATATTAATAATAAAAAATATAATATGAAAAATTTAAAAGAGGCGACCAATTTTTATTCAAAATTATTTTTACATAGTAATCTTATTATGGATTATAATGTCTACCTTAATTTCCACTGTATAAAATGGTTGGATCTGGCTTATAGAAAATGACATACAAAATTAATCAAATTAATTAAATAAAAATATTTTGCGAATAAACACCAGGGATTCCAATCTTTTTCAACAATAAAATCCTCTCATGAATATTCCAAATGATGAAAATAATAAGAAAAATCCTAATTTGAAAGTGATGCAATCCATTTGCCGATGTAGACCCTTTTCATTTAGGTTAATTAGACCACCAAACATATGTGACATATTGTGCAAAAAAAATTTTATTTCATTAAAAACGCATTAACTTATTAATCTTCTAAGCTGCCATATGGTCCTCTAGCTTTGTTCTATTTAACCTAGTCTTTCTTATTCCATCTCTCTATTGCTATCAATAAATACATTCATGAAAATGAGAACAATCAATTTTCACTCTAGCCCTTTTTTTCATGTTTGAACAATTAATTAAGAGTGAATGGACTTATTGTTTATTATTAAATATCAATTGATATTAAATTAGTGTAATACTACAGTGGAGTTACTACCCCCTTGTACCTCCTTTTTATTCTTTTATTTCATGGTATCAATAGGCCGACCCTCTTCTTTCTTCTTTTTTCTTTCTTTCTTTATGAATAGACCAAATTCAACCACTACCTAGACTCATTACATAGCGTTTTTCCATGGAGATTTTGTAATTGTAAACTCTATATATGTATAGATACCTAGATAGATGGATTTTGTAATTGTACTCAATATATATATATATATATATATGTGCGCGCGCGCGTATTGATTTTGGATCGGATCCATCCATGATGAATGAATAAGAGCATAAGCTCAACAAATTCAAAATATTTATCATATAATATTTAATTATATTATCAATAATATTTCGATAATGGAAGATTGTTCTAATTTCAATAAATCAAAGATAATAAATTAGGAATTGATAATTTACATATTTCGTATGTGAAAATAGTATACATTAATTTAATTTAATTGATGAGAAAAAATTTATGTAAAAATATTTAAATAACCAAGAAATAAATACCTATTTTTAAACATGAAAGAAAAAATTGATGAATATAATTGATTTAATTTTGTGTATTTCATTTTTTTCAGAAAAAACATATATTTTTTAATTTTTAATTCCCATTGATTTCCATTAGGAATAAAAATTTGATTCACACAGACATAATAGTAGGACATGGCCTATTTTTATTATTGGAATAATGAGATTTTTATTATCTTATCTATTTTATCTAATCAAATAGCAGCAATAGGAACCTTCAATTCTCGATCTCATTTCTACCCTAAACGAACTACTATTGTGTATAAGATATAAACTTTATATATAACTCTAAAAGATAGTATTTTTGAAATTAAAAATTGAAACATTGATATTTTTTAAAGAAAAAAGAAAATTGAGTTTAAATTCCTAAATTAATAGAGTTTTTTACAAAACTACCTTAAAAAAATTTTATTTTTTAAAAATAATACACATTCAGAAAAAGTTTTCAAAAATACCTTAAGCAATATTTTTTTTATAAAAATATCTCATTTCCCACTTTAAACATAATCTTTTTTTATATACCACTTTAAACATAATCTTTTTTTATATACGAAAATTCATTCTCTCTCTCACATCAAGCAATATTTACTTTAATTTTTATTTTTTAAAAAATTTTACTATTAAATAAGTATATTACAATGAAAATTAATATTTTAAATTATATTTTTAACATTAAAATCTATTAAATGTTTATTAAGAAAAAAAAAGTTTGATTTTGATTTTAATTAAGAAATAACACTCAAAAAATTTATATAAAATGATAAAATATATAAAAATATTTTAATAATAATTATTAAATTTATTTTAAATAAATTTTATATATTATATACATAAGACTTAAAATTAAAAATATATTATTTTTGTTGTGTATATGTTGCTTCTAGTTGTATATGTTACATGTATATTGTGTATATATTATATATATATTTGCATATGTTTTTGTGTGTATATTATATATTTTTTATATTTATTATGTGTATATTATATGTATGTAAATAAAACATAATTCAATACACAAATGCTCCAGCAATATACAGAGTCCAGGTAAGAGTTGAACCTTACAATGTGTATTTTTTGTATGAAAAATTTAAAAAAATATATTAAGAATGTTGTGTATATATCGTATATATATTATATGTATGGTTATATTTCTTCGTATATTTTATATATGTTGTGTGTATAATATATATATATATAGATTTATATATTTTATATGTATATCATGAATATGATAATAATAAAATTATTTATGAATGAAAAAACAAAAAACAATGTAAAAAATAAAAACAGAAAAAAATGATCCATTCCATTAAAAAAAGGCAATATATATATATATATATATGTATATGTATATGCATAAACTCATTGGCCCTATAAATGAAAAGGGAAAATAAATTTCCGTATATCACGAAATTTTTAAAAAATTAAGGGATATTTATAAAACTACGCTCAAAACTAAATCAACTTTTAAAAATACGGTACTAAAAAAAAAGTTTTCAAATTTACAATAAATATATGTTTCTTTTGCAAAAGTATGGAAGGAAATTTTGACCAAGTCAACTATTTTAATTGGATTCTTCTTTTTATTAGCCACACTTCTTACAAAATGGGCCACTATTTTTAAAAAAGCAGTGATCATCTTTATTAGTTTTTTTAAGTAATTTAATTTCAAAATAAAATTTTTAAAATATTCAATTAAAAATATTTATATTAAATTATTTTTTTAAAATTACTCATATATACCCATATAAACTCTCATTTTAAAAATATACCGATATATATCAATATATACTAATATATGCCACTTTATATGCAAAAAAAATATTAATATACAAATTAATATATATTATTATATGTTCATATATATTAAATATAACTACATATATTAATTTTATAATGATATATATGTCAATATATTTTTTTTCATATCAACATATATCTGTTGTATATTTATATTTTTTTTATAATTATATGTTGATATATGTTATATATAATAGTATATATCGGTTGATTTATAATAAAATATCTAATAAATAAACTCATATATGTCGATATATGTTACATATAACAATATATATGAACATATACGAGTATATATTACATATAACAATATATATCAGTTAATTTGCAATAAAATATCAACATATGTTATTGCAAATCAACTAATATATCAATATATATTATTACAAATCATCTTATATATATTAGTATATATTATATATAATAACATATTAAATGATTTATAAAAAAATCAATATATATTGATATATGTTATATATAACAACATATATCAACGTATATTATTATAAATCAACTGATATATGTTGATATATATTACATATAACAATATATTAGTTCATTTGCAAAAGAAATATTAGTATACAACTGATATATGTGATATATGTTGTTATATGTAATATATATTAGTTTGTATATTGATATTTTATTACAAATCAATCGATATATGTTGTTATATATAACATATATTAATATATATTAGTTTATAATTAATATTTTATTACAAATCAACTGATATATGTTGATATATGTTATATATAATAATATATATTTGTTGATTTATAAAAAATATCAATATATAGCTGATATAGGTTGTTATATGTTAATATATATTATATATAATAATATCTATAAGTTAATTTACAATAAAATATCAATATACAAACTAATATATTTTGTTATATATTCATATATTTGGCATATAACAATATACATTAGTTAATTTGTAAAAATATATATAAATATAAGTATATAACTGATATATGTCGTTATATGTTCATAAATGTTATAACAACATATATGAGTTAATTTGCAATAAAGTATCAATATACTACAAACTAATATATATTATTATATATTCATATATATTACATAGAAGAACATATATTAGTTGATTGCAAAAAAAAAATCAGTATATAACTGATATATATCATTATATGCTCATATATGTTACATATAACAATATATATGAGTTAATTTGTAATAAAATATCAATATACAAATTAATATGTTATTATATGTTCATATATGTTACATATAATAATATATATTAGTTCATTTACAAATGAAATATCAGCATACAACTAATATATGGTGCTATATGTTCATGTATGTTACACATAACAATATGTGCTATTTTTTTTGTATATATAATTATATATAACTTATACTCATTTATAAATAAACATATAAACGTTATATACTGTTATTTTGATATTTTATTTAGATTAATATTCATTTTACTATCTTTAAATTATTATAATAATCTTTTATTAAATTTTAATATCATATTTATTTATTTTTAATAGGCTAAATATATATATGTAGTGCTCTGAACTTGTCGCTTTTAGTCACTTTGCTCCTTAAACTTTTAATTTAACCATATATAGCCCCCTGAACTCATTTTTTTAACTTATAAACACAAATTTGCTGAGTTACATTGAGTCATGCCGAGTCACTGAGATGTCTATTTGGTACAAAATATATAAATACAAGAGAAAAAGTTATAAATATTCATTAATATAAGCATCTGTTAGTAAAAAAAATATAAGTACAAGCGGTAAAGCGGTTAAACTAAATGTTCAGGTGACAAAGTGACTAAACGAGAGAAGTTTATGGGGCTATATATGTATTTAGTCATTTTTAATATTATCATATTGTGATATATATGCACATATATTATTATTTTATAACTAACATATACCAATATATACTAATATATACTAACATATACCCACATATGACTAAACATATAAAATTAATAAAAATAAAATTAATAAAAATATATTCTAATAAAAATAATATTTTTTATTACATAACTAACATATACATAATAATAAAATATTATTGTTCATTATTTTATTAAAAATTTTAATTTTAATTTCAAATAAAAAATAATACTCACAAAATTTATATAAAAAATAAATATATAGAAATATAAAAATATTTTATATTTTTAATATATCTATGTATTTTATTTGTACACTGTGAATATCTTAAATTGTAATTAATTAAATATATATTTTTATGAAATTATATTAAATAATAAAATTTTAAAATTAATTAAGTAAAAATTAAAATATAATAATAATAATAATAATAATAATAATAATAATAATAATAATAATAATATAAAACAGCTGCCCGCTCATGAAAAAAAAAAGGTAAAACGTAAGATTAAAAAAAAAAAGAAACTTTCCGTATATATGTAAATTAAAAAGTATAAAAATATATATAAAAAAAAAATTTAGCGCCGTAAACAAGAAAATTGTAAACAAAATACAGCATACCGTGTAACTTTTCTAAAAATTAATATACTTTGTTTTGGGCCAAAGGCCCATCTTTGGGCTTTAATAAGTCTGTTTACAATGGCCCTTCTCTTAATTTTTGATGCATAAATGTTGAATATCGACAAACATAAACATCTTCAAAATCGCTCTCAAAGCTTTTTTGGATAATAAACAAATTTAAAAAAGAAAAAATAAAAAAGGTAATTAAGAAAACAGTGGTGCAACTGAAAGATCGTAACTAAAAATAAATTAATAAATTATATTTTGATATATGTTAAATAATATATGGATGACTATTTATTAGATTAATCTCATTCTATTAAAATTATGATTAGTATTATTCTATTTAAATTAGAATTTAATTATAATCTTTCTTCTCATTTAATTTCTACTCATACTACTATAAATACTTCATTATAGATGGTTCATTAGAAATAATTGATAATAAAGAGATTTCTCTAATTTTTCATTTTCTATATATCTTCTCTTCTTTTATTTACAACGCATTATCACCACGATAGTCTCTTCAAATTATAATTGTAATGGGAGAAATATTTAATTTTTCTAATTTGTAAGAAAAAATTTATATCTTTTAAATTAAGGTATGCTTCTGCATATTTAATTTATATAATTTAATATGATTAATTTTGGCTTAATTGAAGTTTATGATTTTTTTCAATAATATCAAATCTCTTCATATTGAATCATTAAGAAAAAAGAAAAAAATATTATGAATTTTTTTATTTAATATATATATATATATACCTTGTATAAAGAGTTGTTCTGTTACAATAGATAATACATATTTATATTTGCAAAGATATATGTATTGTTGTTCTATTATTTGACAGCTTTAAGTATTATATATACGTGGAAACAATTGATATCTGTACATATTTTTTACTTGGATTCATGAACATTATATAAATTTTTTAATTTTTTATGTCCATTAACCAATGAATTTAAACTTGAATTTTATGTGTATACACATATACATTTCGTGGTTTTTGATTCAAGTTCTTAATAAAACTTGAATTTGTTACTCTTGATATTTTCTGATGAAATTATATGTTATAGGTACTTAATAATGAGATTCACCTTGATATTGTGAATCTTAGAGATATTATGAAAAGAAAATTAAGCACTCTCGCAGTATCGCTTAAAAGTAATAAATTTTTTTTTATTACTTAAATAAGAAATTAAAAATTGATTATCTCATTATTAATTATTACAGTTTTTTTATGAATATTAAATTTTTTATGCCTTAAATATGCTTCTGCAGTAGCTATATTGAGAGAAAAGAATTATAAAATATTTTAAATTATTTTTTTATTTGCCTGTAACTAAATAAAATTTTTAGCTTTTGATAAAAAATAATTAAACACGTCTAACTATTTTGACATTATTCCTTGAAGTGAATGTGATATATTTTCAATATTTATAGACGATATCTTGATAAAAAAAATTACAGTGAAAAAAAAATTTCCTATTAATTTTGAAATCAAAAGCGCTAAAAAAATATATATTGGCACAATTCTCATAATTTCTCATGATTAGAAAATATTTATTATAGTTAACATTAACAGAAATTAATGTTAACATGATATCTGGTTATGCAAATATAGTTGAAGACTCTAGAAGAGTCCACCTTATATTCTGAATTTGAGCAAAATAATATTTCAATGATACATTGTATTCAAATAGATCCTGAAGAAATTTATTAAGTTTTAAAGAATACGTCGCAATTGATATTTTATTGAAATAAAATGAAAGAAAGAAACATGTTCAACGCTACCTATATGGCATATCCAATATGAGTTTATTTTTTTTGAAAGAAATAAAGTCTGAATTGGCAGGATATGCTGATGCTAGATATCTTTCTGATCCTCATAAAGCTCGATCCCAAATATATTATATCTTTACATATAATAATATTGCTATTTTATGGCGATCTGTAAAATAAACAATCACTGCTACTTCATCAAATTATTTAGAGCTATTAGCTATTCATAAAGCTAGTCGTGAATGAGTATGGTTGAGAAGCTTAATTGAACATATTAGAAGAATATGTGGATTACCTATAGAAAGCAAGCAACCAACAATATTACATGAAGATAATGCAACATGTATTATACAAATCAAGAAAGACTACATAAAGGGTGATAGAACTAAACATATATCACCAAAAAAAATTTATACTCATGAGCTCATGAATGAAGGAAAAATAGATATTTGTAAAGTTCATTCAAGTGATAATCCAGCAGATTTATTTACAAAAGTATTATCGACATCAATTTTCAAAAACATGTACACAATATTGATATGCGTTCAGTTAAAAATATGTCTTAGTCAGTTGTATTTTTGAGAAATTATCTATGAATATTGTACTCTTTTTCATTCGCTAAGTTTTATCCCACTGAATTTTTCTTAGCAAGATTTTAATGAGGCATATTCATATGGATAGTCATCCAAAGAAAAATGTTAAATAATATATGAATGATTACTTATTAGATTAATCTTATCCTATTAAAATTATGATTAGTGTTATCCTATTCAAATTAGAATTTAATTACAATCTTTCTTCTATTATAATTTCTACTTATACCACTATAAATATCTCATTATATATCTCCAATATTCTTTAAATATCTCATTATATATCTCATGTATTCTTTTATTTACAATAATATATATATATATATAAAGAGCTTGAAAGAAAAAAAAAAGTTATTCAAAGGAAATTAAGGAAAAACACTCCTGCCAGATTTGAAATAGAGACCTAAAGATTACAGTATTCTTACTGCAGTCCTCCGCTCTACCAACTGAGCTAAGGTTGGTGTGGTAGCTTTCCTTACTAAATTATTTATAAAGCTTTTCAGCATACAATAGTACTACTTCATTTTTAATCTCTATAATAATATAATTAATTTACTATTTTTTAATATATTTATTTTTATAAAAAAAATATAATTATTAATTAATTAATAACATTAATTTGAGAATATAAATTGAAATCACAAATAAATGGACTTTAAAAAAAAGAATAAAATGCTTCTAGCATAAATAAATCTGACTAATAAAGAAAATAATCACTCATGCATACGTGTAGTGGAACGGTAGATTTAGCCTCTTAATTTATCTACAAAATTCTAATGGGTAAAAAATTAAACTTGGGTGCTATTGACTGTATGATTTAAGAAAAACGTTTTACTTGAAATTGATGTTGAATAATGCCAACAATCATATCATTTACAAACAGAAGATATCATTTGATCAAATCAAATGTGTTAATTTGATAATAATGTCTTAACAAGAAGTTTTCTCATTGATAAATAATTATATTTAATATAACTTCAATTTTTGCTTAAATTATCTGTAAAATATCAAGAAATTATAATAACATTTAAGGTAATAATGGACATTTATTCTTAATAACATATTAAGACTTTATATTCTTTGCATTAAGGTACAATAATTATTTTGAATATTCATCAACTTGGCATCACGTAATTAAAAATTAATATAATATTTTTTAAAAAATGATAATCACCAAAATAATGTTTCACAAAAACAATAATATTAATTGTAAGGGCTTAAATATATATGTCATTAGGAGTCAAAAAAATATTGGTTTCAATCAATTTAGAAATCATAATAATCAAGAATACCCAATATATATATATATATATATTTAGTTAAAGGTAGGCGGCACCACCATTAAATTTTATTAATTTGAAAATATTGGGAAATTTATTAAGTTTTCTTTCTTCTTTCTTAATAAATTAGAGGCATACCAGTAGAATACCCAATATATATATATATATATATATATATATATATATATTCAAGTATATTGATAACATAATTTCACTGTTCATGAAATTAAACAAATGATTTTTTTTAACTTGTGTATTTCATTTTTAACTCTCTATTGTTTACCATTAAGAATAGTAAGACATCTCATGAATGTGTTCAATATTAACTATTAGAAATAATTATTTATTTTATGATCGATGCAATAGTTACTCATTATCACCAAAAAAAATTTCATGCAATGAAAAATAAACAACTTTAGTGAGTTTATGTATAAAATTCTCTAATATAATAAAAATTTATTGTTCATCAAAATAAATAACACGTGATCACTAATAAAGCTATTAGGATCTACTAATAATCTTTCATGATATGATAACTTTAAATAAGATATTCCTAAAATTACAATTCAAATTAATCAGTTCCTAGTTATCAAATAACAAGTATAAAATAAATATTCTTAAAATTATATCACTTTCTCAATAACTAATGCATTTGAATTTTCCATTAAAGTTAAACACTATAAAAGATCCATATCATCAAATATTATTAATCCATGTATCATACTTTATCACACATAACTTGTTGGAATCTCAATGGTGAGAGATCTCATATAAAAAATAAATAAATTTAGAGAAGGATATATAAATGAAAAATACTCATAAACTCAATATCTTAATGAAAATATGCTAGATTATAGTGTCACACCCACGAACTGTATTTCTTCGCTAAGCCCATGAAGAAGGTCTTCCAAATAAGTGGGCTATTTGAATCCAACAATTGGTATCAATACTAAATTCTGCAGTAAAGAATATGGAGACAATGGTCATACATGTGGTTATCATCTCTATGTGGAAAAGCAAGATAACTCCCGGTGGACAAAGACCGATGGAAGTAAAAGGGCTCTAACGTGATATCGTATACTCATGGTTGAAAAATATTTCATTCAAGGGGAAACCTAAGTCCAATATAGAAGCTCACACTTAATAAAAATATTGTTGAAGCTTCAATTTGTAATAGTTGTCATATAGTCCCTTTGTCCCATTAAAAGTATCACTTTTGCAAAAAAAAAAAAAAATTATCTCATCTAAAATGTTGCTTTATAAAATCAAAATAGAATTAATTATTTTTCTTCTAACTTTAGCAATGTCATTGTTATCATCACTAACATTAATACTACCATTAAACTTTCTCTTTTTTATACCTTTTTTTCTTTAATATTTTTTTTGTTTGTTTAAAGGTTATTTTAACCACTAAGATATACTTTGGTGGCTAGTAGTATGTGTTGTTCCCATTTAAATCTTGAATTTTGAGTCTTAGGTGTTCCCCTCTCTATATGTAATTAATAAAATAAACTTTCAATACTTATCTTAATACTTATAAAAATGTCAAAAGTGATGTTTTCAATGAAAGAGAGACATTATAATATATAAAACACTAATAAATGTCCGTAAAATTTGGACATAATTTGTCCTTATCAAGAATTATGATATAATTTGATACATTGGTATATTTTGTAATGACTTAAATGCCCCAGCAAAAATTTCTATACTAAACATATGAAAATTAAAATTTTTAGAAAGTTTTTTTCTCTTAGTGAATGTAATGGACTCGCCTCTACACATGTGAATTGTGAAAATACTTGAGCATAATAAATTCCCAAATTTCATATTAATTAGCTAAATCAAACACAATAAATGTGATTCTTCACTGTAAGAAAAATACAAATTAACGACGGTTAAATAACGATAGATTAGCGACGAAAAATTATTAGCGATAGATTTAGTGATATAATAAATTCTTCACTAAATCTGTTGCTAAATCTAGCGCCAATTATTGGCGCCTTGCTAATTAGCGAAGGAATAATCTATATGTCGCTAATTTCATCTCAATTAGCGATGAAACTATTTCGTCGTTAATTTTTAATTATTTAAAAATACAAACAATTTTTTTTTGCAGGCTAATTAGCAAAGAAATTTATTTTTTGTGGCTTATTTTGTCGCTAATTAGCGACAAAATTATTTTGTCTCTAATTTTTAAATATTTTAAAGAATAGATGAAATTTTTGTGTGAAATTTTAGCAACGGAACTTATTTTCGTCGCTAATTTTGTCGGTAATTAGCTAAAAAATTATTTTTCATGGCTAATAAATATTTTGAAGAGTAGGCAAGATTTTTTTGGGTAATTTTAGCGACGAAACTTATTTCCGTCGCTAATTTTGTTGCTAATAATGAATTTTTAAAAATATGCTGCGTCTTTTTAGCAACATAATTAAAACCTAAATATTTATTTTTTTCAACTTTTTTCCTTCATTTTTTCTTTTTTCTTTCTTTCTTTCTGCTCTTCTCCTTCTTTCTTCCTTCTTCTTTCTTCTCTTTTCTTTCTTTTTTTTTTCTTTCTTTTTTTTTTCTTTCTTCTTTCTTATCTCTATCTTCTTTTTTTTTTGTTTTTCCTCTTCCTTCTCTTTCTCCTTTATTCTCTTGCATTTTAATTGAAGATTTTATAGTTTTGCAAATTGATTGAAGATATGTATTTTTTATTATTTATTTATTTATATTTTTATAATTGGTAATAATTTTTAGAATAAATACTATATTTTGTTGAATAAATAATATTTAGAAAAAAAATTAGAAATTATTTGGTAGAAATTTTTTAGAAATTATTAGGTTGGATAATTTATTTTTAAATTGAATTAATTATTTGATTGAATAAATAATTTTTAGAATAAATTTTTGAAATTAATTAATATATTGATTTATGTTTTAGATAAATATTAGAATAATTTTTTTAGAAATTTATTTAGTAGAATAATTTATTTTTATATTTTAGATAAATGTTAGAATAAATTATTTCTTAGAGAAATTAGTTAAAAATTAATTTTTAAATATTATTTGGTAAATAATTTAATTTTTATGTAAATAAATTATTTATTAGAATAAATATTTTTTAGAATAAATATTTTTTAGAATAAATTATTTAATAGAATAAATATTTTTGAAAACAAATTACTTTGGAAATTAAAAATAAAATAAATTAATAATTTAGCAACGAATTTAGCAACAAAAAAATAATTTATTTTATTATTTAAAAATAATTTATTTTATTTTTTAAATAAATTAATAATTTATCGGCGAATTTAGCGACGAATTTTTCGTCGCTAAATTTATTTTCACTAAAAGGACGATAAGATTAAATAATGACAGCTTAGCAATGAAAAAATTCATCGCTAAATACCGACCGAAGTGAAAATTTTATTGCTATTTTTTCAGCGACAACTTGAATAATAACAACATCAAATTCGTCGTTACTTTTTCGCTACTGACTGTTAGCGAAGGATTTTGAGAATTAGCGATTGATTTTGTCTGTTGCTAATTTTTATTTTTCTTGCCGTGCTTGCGTACTTGGAATCATGAATAGTCACCATAAAACTTTTTTCATTTTATGATGTTTAATTATAGAATGGCATTAGCAACTTCTCATCATTTGTTTACATATATGGAGGCCTATGAGGAGAGAAAGACAATCTAAGAGAAAGGGAAAATATTATTTCATTTTCAAAGGAATTAGACCTAATGTATATTAGGAGAAATTTTGCAAAAAACATTGAACGTAGCAATTTTCCTAGCTCAACATCAAAATTAAGAGCAACACGAGATGACTTGTAGATTAAATTCCTAGTCAAGTTAATGGTTGGCTTGGTAATGTCTAATGCATGGTTATTCAACCATGAAGAATCCGACCATAAATCTTAGATTTTATATTTTTGCAGTCATGTCTTAAAGTTTCATCCTATTAGTGATTGCACTAGCAAGTTTTGATCACATTAGATGTTATTTTGCAAGTTTTTTATTTAGTATTTTACTATTTTTATATTTCATGTTCTAATCTTGGGACTATGATTCATTTATGCCATTTAATTGAGCTATTTACATAAATAATTATCAATATTGTCACGTCTTGATATTAAACCTTGATGGTTTACATATGCAAGGTGATTGAAGTTAAAATAAGCCACATTCGCTATATAATGCAAATAAAAAAACCTTTAAAAGAAAGTTAGGATTATAAGGAGAAGACATTGTATTTAACTACCAATATTCATTCCAAATGCAAATAAATTCATTGCTAACTTGATGGAAAGTCACACAATACAAATAACTTAAGTAAGCAAACCACAACATAGAAAGTCTTCAAAAATGAACAAAAGACCCTTTATTCAATTTAAAGTAAAAAACCAAGCACACATCGCGAGAAGCAAATCATGCTTTTGATGTTTCGTCAGAGTTTGATATCATAGCAGTTGATGTCTTCTTATTTTCATTGTGCTTATTTTCTTCAGCATTGTCATTATAAATGTAAAACAAGATAATCAAAAGGTCATCTTGTAATAATAGTTCTTCTTTTCTTCAAAGGTGCTGCCATGAAACTTGATGATCTTAGAAAATAATTCATTGGCCTCTATCTTAAGAGTAGCAAAGTTTTCTTCCCTTTCTCTTTCTATGTGTGTAACTGTGTCTATATACACACACACATACACACACACAAGCAGGTGATGTAGGAAGTGAGTTGCTGCACTTTCATTTTTTGTTAGTGGTTAAGTCTATTTCTTGTTTTTAACTGATCCAGATGAAATCCATAATTACTTCATATTTTCCATTTAGAAAATAACAACAAACTTTGCTTTCCATTTTTCTTGGAAAATTTTCTAAAAATCAAGATCTGTTTTCCACAAGTAAACAACCTTCATATCTTTAAGGAAAATGATGGTTTGAGACAAGTTTTATTTTCTTTTAAATCTTTTTCTTCAAACTATGTCTTTTTAATATTCTTTTTCAAGTGTTAAAAGAATAGAGTAAGGATGACATCAAATCCAAGGTTGTAGAAGAATAAAAAGAATATGTATTATTCAATAGAATTCGACTTGGAATAAATGACTCATGGGAAGAAAATGCACCACTTGTTCTAGGTGTGAGTAAAAACCTCTATAAATCTTATGATTAATGGAAGAGGTTATAAATGTTCCAAAAACAAAGAAAAAGAGCGTAATTCATCTATAGTATATTCTAAAAATGCAAGAAATGAGTTTCTTCCAATAATGGAGATATGGAAGATATATCTAAAAATTTTAAATGAATAAGAAATGGAGACTAATGAATTCAATAAATTTGTTCTTGGTTTTGTTATTGGAATGTTGTTTGGCATTGTGCATCTTTCAAAGTCCTGATGCGTAGCATGTCAATTGGGAAATTTGAATTGTTTTTTAAATAGAGGAGAATGTTAATCACATATGAAGTCTGATCTTTAAAAAGATTATTATTCTAGATTTTAATGAAACTTGTTTTTATGTTATTTATGTTAGTTTTGAATGGGTACCCTTGTACATAAAAATAATGAACTCTAAATTGTAGAAACATGATAACACTTAGCTATGCAAATAAAGATATTCAAATGGGTTAACCATATAATCTATCCCTAGCTTTACTCACTTTTTCAATTCTATCCAAATTTAAACTTTGTTACAATTTGGTATATCAACTTTTTGAATTATAACAAATATATTCTCAGCCTTTTAAGGCACATGACTTTGCTTAGTTGGATTGCTTATGTGGCGTCAGTAATAAATCACTACTGACATAGCCTTTGATGTGGATTATATTTAGAAACTAAAAAAAATGAAAATACAAAGGCAAAAATGATGTAGTTTTGCCTTTGTATATTCTTTTTAGACCCAAAACAGAAAACTCATAACTTAGAAAAAAAATCCAAACCGAGCTAGGGCTATTCCTTTTTTATTTCTATAATTACTCTAATTACATGTATTCTTACTCTTTTTCTATAGTATTTCTTTATCAATGAAAATGAAGTACTAGGAAAGTGCAAATGTGGACACCCAATTCGAATGATGAATCCCATATCGAAGCAAACCATGCACGAAAATTTTGGGGATGTCCTCATTTATAGGTAGTACTCTGTTTATCTGGGTTAAATTGATGGTTTCAAGTTGTTTGATGGAAATTTTCTTCTAGTTCATTGTATGGTTTGGTTGTTAGGTTGTTCAAATTAATTTTGAACTGAATACGATGCACTGAATTTGTCAGATTGTTTGGTTGTTAGATTGTTCCGATCAATTTCAAACTTGGCTACATTCTGCTTGAATTTGATGCCCTAAATTTTTCGTTAGATTGCTTTATTTTTAGGTTGTTCTAATCTATTCATGTTTGTACCTGAAGAATTGAATGTATATGATTATTTGTTATTGAACTTTACAGATATGAGTATAATTCATTCATTCACTAAAAAATTTTTATTTACAGGGTAGGCAATATGATTATTTCAAATGGTATGATGAATGGGTGAATGAGAGGACTATGCTTGTGTTCAATGAGTTAAAGCGCTTAAATGAAAATTTTGAGAGGGCTAATTCTTCAAGGAGTAGCAGAAGTAATTGTGTAAATGAATATAACAGTAGTGTCGATAGTGACAATATTGTGGAATTAGCATTTTTGAAGGAAGCAAGTAGAAGGACAACAGAGGACTTGAAGAGCTTGAAGAGTAGCAGAGACATATATAGGATTGGTTTTTATATTGTAGTTGTGATATTGCTTTTAAAGATTTATGTTTAAAACTTGGTTATGTATTTCTTGAATATTAATAGAGTTATGTAGTTTATGACCTTCTAATGTAGTTGTGTAGTTATATAAGTAGGTTTTTGATACTAATGTAGTTTTGATGAATTATTATATTTTGTTATTTAATGTTAGTCTTTTTTTTTTTATTTATATCAAATTGGAGTAGTATGGATAATTTTTAGTTTGAAAATTATACAAAATTATACTTGGATAGTTGTAGAGATTCTATTTGCCAAAATATATCAAATTGAAAACACAAATACAATTACCAAAAAAATACAACCAGTTGATAATTAAACACACAGCAAAACAAATCCCACACAATTTTCATAATATTATCTCTGACATGTTATTATCAACACTCTCATTTTTTGCAAAACTTGAGATAAAAGCTCTATAAAACACCTGAGGATCTTTGGATATGAAAAGTGCAGCTGCTCCATATATTTTTTCAAGTTTCTCCAAATTTGTTTTATATTGTGAAACATAGGTAGATTGCACAATTCTCCAAAAAACTTTCTTGTATTCTTGCCCATGGTACACCTTCTTCCAATTTATATAAATATGATGGGCATAATTTCTCATTCTGCATGAGGAACTAACTCTCATAGTACTTTCATTAATTCCTACAATAAGGGCAAACATATATAGTGATGACAAAAAGTTAAAATATCATTAAAAAAATACTAACCATTGCAAAACAATTATAATATACATTTCGTTGGTCACTTGTGAATGTCCATCCAATGCCATCTACAATTCCAAGATCTTCTATTAGTTTCTCAAAAAGCCATCTCGATGTCATTTCACATTCTGAAGTAACAACTGCCCAAGAGATTGGAAACATTTGATTGTTCCCATCTCTCCATATTGCACTAAGAATGCCCCTCCACCAATAACAGTCTTAAAAAATGCACCATCTAGAGTAATCATTGGTCTGCAACCGTCAAGGAACCCTTTTTGTAGCCTTCTAAACCCAATGTATAACCCTTTAAAGGACCCAACTTCTTTCCTATCCCTATCAACTCTATCTACATTAATGACAAATGTCCCCTCTCTATAAACTCTATGTAACTCAGCTAGTGGCGGAACCAGGCTTTTGCTTAGGGGGAGTCGGCATGTAGCTGCAGTACCTCTGGTGGAGCTAGGGCTTGTTTGGCTGGGGGTGGGGTGGGAGCTGCTGGGGAGAGGAAGACAGGGGAAACGATGTCAAAAAGACAGGGGAGCTGCTAGGGTGGGGGTTGCAAATAAAACTTTTTTTTAAATGGTCCCTGGCGAAACGACGTCGTTTCACCAGGGACGTATTTATTTTTTTTATTTAGCCCTTATCGAAATGACGTCGTTTTGATAAGGGCTAAATAAAAAAAATAAATACGTCCCTAGCGAAACGACGTCATTTCGCCAGGGACCATTTTTAAAAAAAATAAGTTTTGTTTGCAGCAAAGGGTTCTTCAACCCTTCGTTGCTAAGTTCTGTGCAAACTCAGCCCCCATTAACGAGGGCTGAGTTTTGTATCACCGGTGGCCTTTCTTTCTGGTCACCGGTGAAGGGGGGTCGTGTGACCACACACGACCCCATAGTAGTTCCGCCGCTGAACTCAGCCATATATGATCTCAATCTTCCATAATGTGGCTCTAATGATCCTCACTCTATTCTTTACTGTATAATATGTTACTCTATTAATATGAAGGGAAAATTGGGACATCATATTAGATATGAAAAGATTCACATTATAATTTGGGTTCGATCGGAACTTAATCACAAATTGATTTGCATGCCATTTTGTATTTGCCATTCTATTTTTAAGGACTCTACAACAGGCGTGGGTTTTAGTTTATGTCCTAACTATGCAACTTTGCTCCACACTATTAACTGATGCATACAATCTCCATCCACAAGGCCCTTTACAGGCTGCTTCCATTCTTGACAGACATATTTTTTTCCACATCACATCAAAGCCATTTGAAATGGCATACATTTGAGCAGCCTCTATAAACTCATCCAAATTTGTAAATTTCATCCCAATAACAAAATTAAACTGAGTATGATCACAATTCTTGTTGTAAATTATAGTTTTTGTCTTTCTCTTCTTATTAGTATCTAATTCAAATTCATCACTGCTAATAGGTGTTTCTACCTCATCATCACTGTCAGGATAGTCAGAGTTATATTCACTATGCTCATTTGCTTCCCCCACAACATGGTCACTGACATTAACACCCATTTGAGCACTACTTTACCCAACTCATTTTCTGGTACTCTAATTCCATACCCTCTATCAATTTCAGCTTCCTCAAATTGTTTTAAATTCTTCATAGTATTATGAAATTCATCATCTGTTGTAGTAGGCCCATCATTGCTTTCCCCTGACTCAGATTCATGTAAAGCATCTGGAACATAGGTTTCATTACTATTGTCATCTAACTCAGAGCTATGTTTAGTCATATCCATCTTTTCCATTTCAAAATTGGGTGGTTCACTATAATTTTTAATTGCTTCTACATATATTTTTAAGAACCCAGACTAAAATTTGTCCTCTATCATAGTCTGACATTATTTATTTGTCTCAACATACTCTAACCCTAATTGAAGTTCTAGTGGTGTATACCTTACTGGAGGTTTTTAAGCAACACTAGACATTTCTGTATACCCTTTTTCCTTAATGATTTTTTTAATCCATCGAGTGTCAAAGCCTCTATTGTTATCTGCATAGATTTCCCTCCAAGATACCCAAGAATAGGATGCTTAACAAAGATACCACCATGCCATATTTCAACTGGCAAACATCTGTACAAAAATAATTCACTAATTACAAAAATACATATACACCATATTAACTTACTGAACAAAAATAAGCCATAACAACACACCAGCACAAAAAATTATCGACTCAAACTCAATCAATATCAACAACATGTTGTGACTGGTTAGGCTTGGTTGATTTTGTCAGAAAAGAAAGTAGGTTTTGAGGGTTCATTGATTAGTACACCTCTAGTACTAGTAAGGTCGGGTTAGGTTTATTTAAGTGAGTGGAGAGAAGGGAGCTGAAAAACGTGAAAGCAAGTCTATCCCCAAACGTCTGCAAACCAAAGATCGACATTCAAGCCAGGAGCCGCTACTTGACTGATTCATTGCCTGTCATCATGAAGTGAACTAGAATGGCTTCGGTCTCTCTAGTTAATTATGAAAATCATTGAAACCCCAAAATTTTACTCACTAAAAATCATAAATTTGTTGTCAGATGATTAAATAATACAATTTAAAAAATATTTCAAAGCTTACCTTTGTGATTTTTCTCTCTCGCGGTTTGCCATTAAAGGGACGGAATTGGGACCACGAGGACCACAACCACCCTTTTCAAACCAGACCAAATTCCATAAGACAACAAATATGGTTTGGGATCACAACAAAGATAGTTTATTTAGGGATTTAGAAGCTGATAACTTTAGGAAATAGTGGGATAGTATTTTGTCTCTTTATTTAGGGATTTAGAAGCTGATAACTTTAGGAGATAGTGGGATAATGTTTTATCTCTGTCTCTTTAGGGGTTTAGAAGCTGAGAAGTGATAATAAAAAAATATTTATGAGTTTTCTGTTTTGATTTAAAAGGAATATACAAAGGCAAAACTACACCGTTTTTGCTTTTGTATTTTTTTTAGTTTCTAAATATAATCCACGTCAGAGGCTATGTCATCAATGATTTATTATTGATGCCACATAAGCAATCCAATTAAGTAAAGTTTCATGTCTTAAAGAGTTGAGGATAGATTTGTTATAATTCGAAAAGTTGATATCCCAACTTGTAACAAAGTTCAAATTTGGATAAAATTGAAAAAGTGAGTAAAGTTGGGGATAGATTAACCCTATTCAAATTTAGAACTTAGAAACTTAGAAAAGCTTTTAAAATGAATATATATGAATGCAAAAATAAACATCCATTAGATATTAATATAAATAAACATAATTTAAACATGATATAATGCATCTCTTCCGATATTTATCTTGTTGCTAATTTCATTTGTTTAAATTATGCTTAATATAGTAAACAAAATCTCCATTAGAAATTTTTAATACTATATATATTCAATTAGAAATAGTTAATGTAATATAAATAAAATTATCTTCGATTAAAACAATTTTTAATTGTAATGGTTGCATTCTTGTACATGAGTAACACTAAACTTCAAATAAATTAGATATTTATATAAACATGATATAATAAATATCTTTAATTGTTTAATAAACTTAAAATACATTAAACACAATTTGAACGTGATATAATGTATTTTTTCTGGTCATTGTCTTGCTGGTAAATCATTGGCTGAAATAGTATTTAATTTAACAAACAAAATATCCATTAGAAATGTTTAATATATATTTTGCATATATATTCAATTAGATATGGCTAATAAAATATATAAAAAAAACTACATTCCGTTATAACAATTTTTAATAGTAATAATAATATTTTTTAACATGAACAATATTAAACTTAAAATACATTAGATAATAATATAAACATGATCTAATTTATCACTTTTGTCTTTATGTTACAATTAATTTCATTGGTTTGAATTGTGTTTAATATAGTAAATAAAATACCCATCAGAGATGTTTAATATATATATTTAATAAAAAATGGCCAATGTAATATCAAAAATTGTCTTTTGTTAAAATCATAGCATTGGTTGCATTTTTGTATATGAGTAATACTAAACTTAAATGAATTATACATTGATAATGAACACATATTCTTAATATTTTATGGGTGAAATAAAGTTCATTGTCTAGTTTTTCTACTGATCTCTTAGTGTTTTTGCAGAAAAATGGCAAGACGAAGACCTGCAATCAAGATAAAGAAAAATTGAGGAAAAATTGAAAATTTTACAAGGAATGTGCAGACAGTCCCCTTAGGCAGAAACCTTGGGTAAGGCTAATGGCATATTTGACTTGATAGATTTTGGATAACTTTGACAGTTGGCAGTTACCATATTCAGATCTTTGAAAATATGATTTTGATAGGACTTAAGGAGTTATATCTGGTATTGAGAGTTTTTCTAATACTATAACTGATTTGTTGAACCATTAAAAGAGTGATCTTTGAATCCATGATCAATTTGAGAATTAAACTAAGATTATTTCTTCAACTAAGGTTTCTCTTATCAACTATTCTTAATTTTTATTTTATCTTTAATTTAATTAGTAGAATTTATTTCTGAATTTTATTTAGATTTTAATATTATTCAAAACCCCCACTTTAATTTCTTATTTTAATTAATTTTCCTTGGTTATAAAAGAATTAGAATAAGTAGCAATTTCTTGAGGTTCGATACCCTATTAACCACTTTTACAAATTAATTTGTTAGGAATAGAAAATTATTTTTTGTGACTTCAACACCCATCAAATTTTGGTGTCATTGCCGAGCAGTTATTCTAACTTATCATATTTCTTTTTCATGACCAGGTCTGATCGTGATGAACAACTTCTTTACGATCCTAAAATAGAGAAGACTGCAAAGAACTTAAGGAAGAAAACTAAATTACAAATACAAGCCTCTACAGTTGAGACATCTGAAATCAATTCAGACACATCATCTGAATTTGATTCTTCTTCAAGCGAATCTAAAAAAGAAAAAGACATGGCCGAACGAGAACGCACTTTGAGGGAGCTCGCTACACCTCCCACCAATCAGCAGCCTTTGTGCATTGCATATCCAACTCTGAACGCTGCTTTTGAACTCAAATCTGACTTGATACACATGCTACCAAAGTTCCATGATTTGGAAAGCGAAGACCCACATAAGCATCTCAAGGAGTTCCACATTATTTGTTCGAGTATGCGACCACAATAAGTGTTAGAAGAGCAAGTTAAACTATAAGCATTCCCTTTTTCTTTGAATAACCGGGCCAAAGATTGGCTATTTAATTTGCCACCAGATTCGATCACTACATGGACTGAATTGGTAAGGGCATTTTTGGATAATTTCTTTACTATTTCGTGTGCTGCCAATGTCAGAAGGGAAATATTTGGGATTAAATAAAAATATTCGAAAAATATCTTTGAGTATTGGGAGAGATTTAAAAGATTGTGTGCAAGTTGCCTTCAAAATGGGATTACCAAGCAGGCACTCTTGCAATATTTTTACGAGGGGCTCATGCCTACTGAACGAAGTATGTTGGATGCCGCAAGTGACTCTGCAGAATTAACAAGACTCCTCAAGCAGCTAGAGATTTGATTTCAGTCATGGAAAACACCTCTCAACAGTTTGGAAGCAAAAATGAGACGATTAGAAGAGTCAATGAGGTAAGTATTTCATCTCTTGAATCTAAAATCTCTCAACTTACAACTTTGGTTCAAAATATGGCCTTAGGTAATGTACAACCAGCTCGAACATGTAGAATCTGTGCACATTTTGGACATCCCACGGATATATGCCTAACTCTTCACGAGGAAGACCCTTAATAAGTGAATGTTGTGGGTGGATTCCCTAACCAGCCCCAAAGACGCTATGATCCATACTCCAATACTTATAATCCCGGGTGGAGAGATCATCCCAATTTTAATTATGGAGCAAAGGCATAAAATTCACAAACTTATTAGCCAAGACAACCTCCACCACAGCTTCCACCACTACAAAAATCAGGTATGTCTCTTGATGACATGTTCAAGGCTTTTATGACTAATACCCAGCAACATCAATAGGAAACTCGCTTGAGCATTCAGAATTTGGAAAGCCAGATTAGTCAGTTGGCCACATCAATTAGCAAGCTGAAGTCTCAAGAGAAGTTACCCTCTTAAATGGTGGTGAATCTAAAGTGAAATGCAAGTAAAATAACCTTAAGGAGTGTAAAATAATTTTTAGACAACATACCCCAGAAGCAGACCCTTGGGCAAGGCTTCAAGAAAACTGCAGAACTTGAAATTTTGGTGCAACAAGAGCAGCAACTGTTACTTTTAGCAAAGATCAGCCCAAACCAGTGGTGATTCCTCCTCCTTTTCCATAAAGGTTAACCAAGTCTATGAAGGAGAAGGAGGAAAAAGAAATTCTAGAGACTTTTCGCAAGGTTGAAGTGAACATTCCATTGCTTGAAGCAATTAAACAAGTACCAAGCTATGTGAAATTTCTTAAAAAATTATGTAGCAGTAAGAGAAAATTAAATGGAAATGAAAAGGTAAGTATGAGGAAAAAATATTAGCTGTGATTAAAAGACAATTACCCCAAATTAAAAGACCAAGGTATGTTTGTAATTTCTTACAAAATAGGCAATTTAGGCATTAAGAGAGCAATGTGTGGTTTAGGAGCATCAATCAATGTTATGCCTTTGTCTATTTATTCTTTTTTACAAGCTGGCTCTTTGAAAGAAACAGGTGTTGTTATAAAAGTTAGCTGATAGATCTGTAGTGTACCCTAAGGGAGTTTTGGAAGATGTTTTAGTTCAAATTAATGGTCTTATTTTCAAGATGATTTTTATATTCTTGAAATGCTAGATGATCAGTCTTCTAACTCTTCTAAAATCCTATTAGGTAGGTCATTCTTAAGCACAACTAAAATAAAAATTGATGCTCATGATGGTACACTCATGATGGAGTTCGATGGTGAAACTGTTAAATTTAATGTTTATAATGCTATGAAATACCCTAGTGATGTGTCATATGTTTATGGAATGGATGTGATAGACTCCCTCAGTCAAGATTTATTTGAGTTAAGTGTAACTGATAAGCTAAATGTGGCTCTTTGCAAAAATCTTACAGCGGGTACATTAGCAAATCTAGAAGCAAAAGTCACTTTGGAAGATGAGCTATGTACAATGGTGCAATAATTGGATACATACAAGCAAGTAAAAGTTCCCATTAAATCTGAGTTACCCATATCTCACAAAAAAATTTTACCTTCTGCTGTACAGGCACCGAATCTAGAATTGAAGATGCTTCTAAGCCACCTGAAATATGCCTACTTGGAAGAAAATAATAGTCTACCAGTGATAATTTCCATCAAACTTACTAAAGGTGAGGAACAAAGTTTGATTCAAGTTTTTAAGGAGTATAAAGGTGCAATATGATGTACAATAGTTGATATTAAAGGGATATCACCTTCCACATGCATGCATAAGATATTAATGAAAGAGGATAGCAAGCCTAGAGGAGAAGCTAAAAGGCGTTTGAACCAATCCATGATGGAAGTAGTGAAAAAAGAGATTTTAAAGCTCCTTGATGCGGGTATAATCTATCCAATTTTGGATAGCAAATGGGTAAGTCCAGTTTAGGTAGTGTATAAGAAAATGGGTTTTACTGTCATATAGAATTCAGATGGTGAGTTAATTCCTACTCGAGTTCAAAATGGATGGAAGTTTTGTATTGATTATAGAAAATTAAATGCATCTACTAGAAAAGACCATTTCCCCTCCCTTTTATTGATCAGATGTTAGAAAGGTTAGCCGGTTGTTTTATTAGTTTTTGTTATAGATTTGTATCTTATTTGTTATGATAATTATTGTTTTATTTAGGTATTTTGGTAGTTTCAATCGGTTTATTTAGTGTTTTCATTAATTTTGGTAGTTTTAATTTATTTCAGTGTTTTTGTCATTTTTGTCTTAGTTTTTAGTGTGGTGTTTTATGTTTTGTTGGTTAATATTTATTTACTTCTTGTTTAAAGTTTGTTTCAAGTTTTGTTTTAGGTTAAAAAACCAAGGAACCAAGAAGAATGAAAAATTGGACAGTAGCTGACACATGCAGGGGACACGGCCAAGCTTGTGGCCGTGTCCCATACCAAGCTAAAGAGGAAGACCAAGATACAGAAGGTGACACAAGCAAGGGACACGGCCAAGCTTGTGGTCGTGTCCCTCCAAAAAAGCTCAAACACGGCCAAGTTGTGTTAGCTTGGCCGTGTCTCACTCAAGTCCAAAGCAAAAGAAAGATGAAAATCAAGCAGTAGAAGACACCTTCAGGGGACACGGCCAAGCTTGTGGCCGTGTCCCTCCAAGAACCTCAGACACGACCGTGTCTCCCCCAACTTGGTCGTGTCACTCATGGGTTAAAGAGAACCCCTATTTTTGAAGCGGAGGTTTTCATATAAATATTAAAGTTAGGGTTTTGAGAGGGTGTTGAGAGTTTGAGTTTAGGTTCAGCCGTCAAAGAAAATAGTTAGGGTTTCATCTTGTTTTCTTTGATCTTTTGATTACACTTTGATTAAACTAGCTTAGATTAGATTTGTTCTTGACATTGATACATTCTTCGAGCAAGTTCTGAACAAGATATTCTTCAAGAGCTAAGGGAGTTTGTAATTTGGTTTTGTTCTCGAACTTTATCTCTTTAATTTTATTGGAATTGTACTCATGAATATTATTATGTCTAAATTGATTTCTTTGAATTTTAATGAGATGAGTATGTTTGATAGTATTATGAACTAATTTGATCTATTCTAGGGTTTGTATGGATCTGCTATGATTGTATGAATTGGTTATTACTCTTAACTTAATTATTTCTTTAGCCTTGATTGAATGGATTATTGTTAATATATAATTAATTGGCCACCAATTATGTGTTTTAGGTATTAGATGATGGATTGAGAAATGAAGTCTAATGCTGGAATAATTCAATTAGGGACTTAGGTGAATTAGAGATATAACCTAGGAAAAGATTATTTCAATTGTAACAAGATTATTTGAGAAAGGTTTGAATGCGAGAGCTTATTTCCTTGATTCGATTAATTAAGTTGCTTGAGATTTAATCTTTGAAATTAAATTAGTTAAGAGGAATAACCATTCATACATTTAAGTATAGAGAAGTGCAAACCCTATACCATTCTATTAAGTGAATCAATTCATCAGTCCAGTTTACTTTTATTTGTTTTAAACTTTAATCGATCTTCTTCATTAGTTGTTAGTGATTTAAATTTATTCATTACTTGTTATCTATAATCTGATAATCAATTAGCTTATCTAGCTTCCTTGTGAGACGACCTTGGGGCGATCACCTTTGCTACAGCTACCTCGTATACTTGCGAGTGACGCTTTGTGGTAGAGTTAATTCGAGCGCAACAAGTTTTGGCGCCGTTGCCGGGGAAGCTAATTGGCGTAATTGTTTATTAGTCATAGATACTTTAGATTATTTTTCATTGTTTACTTTTGATTTTATTTGTCTTTTGTTTTTAATAATTCCTTTTTCTAGAAATTTTGTTTATGCAAGGCAGGAGATCACTCGAAGGAGAGCTACATCCATTTATTCCAGAAATTCAGAGAGTGAAAAGGAGCAGAGAAGAGTTTGAACTTTATACCGGATTTGATACCGAGGAAGACACTTCTGATTTTGAGTCAGACACTGCACAATCTGTCAATATGGGAGAAGAAAAACAAAGAACTATGAGAGACTTTGCTAGACCTGTCATTGGAACTTCCACCTCTTGCATAAGATTGACATATGCAATAAGAAATTATGAGTTGAAGAATATTCATTACAATATGCTTCCATCATTCTATGGAGTTCCAAATGAAGATCCTTTGAACTTTATTCGGGATTTTTATTCTACCCTCAACACTTTTCCATTGGGAGGACTAACAGAGGATCAGTTGAGGATGAGATGTTTTCCATATACATTGAAGGATAGGGCAAAGAGCTGGCTTATGATGTTGCCCGAAAATTCTTTGACAACTTGGGAGCAAGTTTATAATAAGTTCATGGGCAAGTTTTACTCACATCAGAAGACAGCTGAATTGAGAGGGAAGATTGCTACATTCTCTCAATTTGAAGGAGAGCCATTTCATGAGGCTTGGGACAGATTTAAGATGCTATTGATCCAGTGTCCACATCATCACTACCCACTTCAACTTCTTAATCAGTTTTTCTACGATGGTCTCACCCAGCAATTTTAGAACACTGTTGATGACGCAGCTGGGGGAGCTATGGGAGAAAAGACAGCTGATGAAACTTATGAGATTTTTGAGATGTTGGGAGCTAATTCTCAACAGAAAAGTGTAAGGGAAAGAAGAAAAGGGGTGAATCAATTGGAAGCCAATAGTGAGATGGTCAATCAAATAGCTGAATTGACAAGGCAGGTGCAGATGCTGAACATGAAGAACAATTCTCCTTCATCTACTCAAGAAATTTGTGGAATTTGTGGAACTTTCGGGCATGGAGCAAATATTTACCCCTCCACATATGAGACTTATGGGAATGAAGCTGAGCAAGTCAATGCTATGGGGGGATTTCAACCAAGGGCCCGGAATGATCCTTATTCGAATACTTATAATCCTGATTGGCGGAATCATCCAAATTTTTCTAGGCAACAAATAATTCTCAACAGCCTTTCCATTTGCTTCAGAGACAGAATCAACAGCAGGGCCAATCCTCAAATCAAGGGCAGTCTAAGATAGAGAGTTTGGAGGAAAGTTTACAAGCTTTCATCCAAGTCAGTGCTAAAAATCAAGAGATGACCAACAAGAGGCTGGATTCATTAAAAGCATCTTTTAAGAAAGTGGAGACTCAAGTGGGACAACTTGCACAACAGATGTAGATTCAACAAAAGGGAAAATTCCCAAGTCAACCTGAGTAGGCACAATCAGTGACTGTTCTTAGAAGTGGTAAGATAATTAACAATAATGTTGAAAATAATTCTGTGAATGCAGGTAACCAAGAGAACAAGAAGGAAGGAGAACCAGAGAACAAAGGTGCTGGAGAAAGTTCAACGGAGAAATCCTCTTCAACAGATTTACATAAGGCAAGCAATCCATACTGGCCACCTATACCATTCCCCAGCAGGTTGAAGGATGATAAAAAAGATAAGCAATTTTCTAACATCTTCAACATGCTGTCCAAGGTAAGTATTAACTTACCTTTACTTGAAGCAATAAAGAACATGCCGGCTTATGCCAAATTCTTCAAAGAGCTGATCACCAAGAAAAAGAGGTATGAGCCGAATGAAAAGGTGATAGTTTCAGAGGTACCTAGTGCTGTTCTGCAGCATAAACTACCTCCCAAGTTAAAGGATCCTGGTAGCTTTATAATTCAAATTACTGTGGGCAATGGAAAGGGGACTGATGGCATGTGTGATCTAGGAGCCAGTGTAAATTTGATGCCTTATTTTATGTATCAAGAATTAGAACTAGGGGAACTCAAACCAACCAAAATGGTGTTGCAATTAGCTGATAGATCTCTTAGATTCCCTAAAGGGGTTATAGAAGATGTGTTAGTTAAGGTTGGAGGGTTGATAGTACCTGTGGATTTTATAGTTCTTGACATGAAAGGAAGTAACCTACACCATCAGCACACACTATTTTACCGGGTAGGCCTTTCATGGCTACTAGCAACACCTTAATAGATGTTAAAAATGGTAAGTTTTCAATGATTGTCTTAGGACAAACTGTTGAATTTTCTATTTTCAACACTTCTCCTATTCCTACAACTGCTTTATATGAGGATTGTTCTTTAATTGATTGTATAGACGCAGTTGTTTCAGATGTTTTCTTGCAGACATGTTCCTCAGATAAATTGGAGCTGACACTAACCTTAGAAGAGGGGGCCAAACCAGTGAGGGAGACCCAAAGGTGCCTAACCCAAAGGCATATGAGAGCTCGAGGTACTATAAGGATCGCACTAAAGCAATTCATGACAGATTTATTGTGCGAAAGACATTGAGTCCAGGTATGAAAGTTTTACTTTTTAATTCTCGACTCCGTCTGTTTCCAAGTAAACTCAAATCTCGATGGAGTGGTCCTTTCGAGATAACTAAGGTATGTCCTTCTGGTGCCATTGAATTGCTTAACTCTCGAACAAATAAGACTTTTAAAATAAATGGATAGAGAGTTAAACCATATAAAGAAGGATTTCAAGAAGTGAGGATCATTGACAACACTTTGATCCACGATCCCTAGTCTTGCAGTGATGTCCAGCTATATGACATTAAAGAAGCGCTAAATGGGAGGCAACCCATCGGTTTGCATTTCTTTTTCATAGTTGTAATTTTAAATTTAGCAATTTTGATTTTATGTTTGGTTTAAATAAATGGAATGGGTGCTTTGATCGGTTTTTATTTTTCTAATGTGTTTCAGGGTTGTTCGAAGAAAAGATTTGCAATTTCTTTAAGACTTGGTGATCTATAAAAAATATATATATATAAAAAAGGATTAAAAATCACAGTAGGTGACACGGCCAAGGAGCTTGGCCATGTCACATGGGACACAGCCAAGCTTCACCACCTAATCACCTTTCTTTTATTTTTGCAAATTTTCCTTACAGTAGAGGACACACCCATGGGACACGGCCAAGTCACTGGCCGTGTCCCTCAAAACACACAAGACACGGCCGTGTTCACCCCAACTTGGCCCACGGCCGTGTCTCTCCACTTTTCCACTTTAAAAATATGATTTTTGCACAGTTTGTCCATTCAATCCCTAATTTTCTTTTTATTCTCTCTCTCGCTCTCTCGTTTTCTCTCTCACCAAAACTCCATTGATTGTGTTTCAAAGCTCCAAAACCTCCATTAGATTTCAATTTTCTTCACCAAAGCTTAAGTTAATTTGTTAAAACTTCTTCTTCTCTTACAAAAGATCGATTTAATCAGTTTGTGTCAAATTTTTTAGATTTTTCAAGATGCCAAGAACGAAGATAGTTTCCCATCGCAAGAAGAAGAGACCTACAACTGAAGGGGCTTCTTCATCTTCATCGTTTTCATCTTTGAAGAGAGTGAATCTTTTGGCTTGGGGTTTCTTCCCGACGAGGTATGTTAATGATGAATCCCTTGATGCTCTGCAAATTAGGACTAATTTTTATCGTTATGTGCAAATTCTTGGTGGGAGAACCTAGTCTCCTTGCGACCTTTGCAGTTTCAAGAGCTGACTTTGGAATTTTTGACATCTCTTAAGGTTGAAAGAGATGAATAAAAAATTTGCTCTAGGTTAAGTTTTAAGTTGCTTGGAAAATCTTTTGTGGTTAATATTGAACAATTGAATGCTATATATGGTTTCCATCAACATGGGGAAAGGTCGGTACCTAAAGAGTTTAAACAACAATTTGCTTGGGGAGCATTAGGCTCGGGGACTTATATGGCCAAATCGGCCAAAGCATCTAAATTGAGCAATCCCGCTTTGAGGTATTTGCATTGTTTTATGTCCTGCGGATTCTTTGCTAGGAAGGAGAGCCCGGGTGTAGTGGAATTGAGTGAGCTCTTTTTCTTGGATTGTGTGGTTAATGCAGTGTCTATTAGTTCCGGCTATTGGTTAGCCGATGTTTTTGATAGTGTGGCCAATAAAAGGAGGGGGGCAATTTGTATTGGAGGACTGATTACCACATTAGCAGTAGCCCTTCTTGATGATTTTGACCCAAGTACCAGTCGCATGACTAGAATTTTGGGTAATGACTCATTGGATTTGGCCACATTAGAGAAGATGCATATGGTGGTGCACAGGAGAGGGGCTTATATGATGGCTTCAGCTGAGCCAGAAGTACCGGGGGACAGACAGAAGAGACCACGGGTTCAAGAGGAGTCTGACTCAGATTCTCTTGATTTAGATGAAGATGCTCCAGTCTCGGGTAATCAAGAGATACTTAATAGGATTGAGGCACTAGAGGTCAAGGTGGACCGTAACCATGCTGAGGTTTTGCAATAGTTGGATCAGATTAATAGCAACCTTGCTAAGATCTTGAGTCTCCACCCCTCGGCTGCATCATCTTCACATCCGCCTTCACCGTAGATTTTGAGTTCCTTGCTTTATTGTGTTTAGTGTATTTTTGTTATTATTTTTCGTTTTTAATGTTAACGTTTATATTTTGGATATTTTATTCTTATATATTGTATTTTGTTTTTAAACATTTGCTGTTTGTGATGGAAAGTTAGGTTTTGCCTCACCAGGTTACGTTGGAAAACAGGTTGCACCTTCACTCTTTAGCTTTATTATTCTTGTTTTCCATTGAGGACAATGTAAATTCTAAAGTGTGGGGTAATCTTTTAGCTTTTCTTTAATTTTTGTTTTGTTTGTCTTTGTTTGTTATATTGTGTGTTGTGCATGGTATAATTGTTGAAAACTTATTGACTTTTCTGTGATTCTGGTATTATATTTGAGACTTTAATATCAGCATAGAGATTAGCATTTGAATTCATTCAGGATCAATTTTCACATTCTGCAATTCATGACATATAAATCTTTGCGAACCCACCTTTGTGAGTTTTGAGCCTCATAGATTGAATTTTATTGTCAATTAAATTTCTTTTCTTAAGTGTGCACCTTCATGATTTTGCATCTCTAGAGTTTGCTTTTGCATACTAATTGAACTCACATTATGATTTAATCTCAAGTTTTAAAATGATGAAGGCAAATTAGGTTATCCCTTTAGCTTAAAAAGACCTCCCTTAATTATGAATTCCTTAGTGAGCCAAGTTGAGCCTTTGACCTTTTCTTGATTAATCAACACAATTCACAACTCAACTTTCTCTTATTATCATCATACTTGCATTAAGGAATGGAGTTTATTATGATATGACAATAGGGTGGTTTAATTCAAAAGTGTGGGGTAAGCAAGTAAAAAAAAATAGTATTGCTTTAGTAAAATGTAGGGCCGAAATGCATACTTTGCACATTGTATTTGCTAAGAGTCGATTATTCTTTTCCTCTACATTGTAAGCTAAATGTTTCATGCAATTTTATATTTTGTATATATATATATATATTAAAAAAAAGATAAACAAAAGAAAAAGGAAAATAAAAGTGAAGATATATATATATATATAGATTCATATATTTTCTAGCATTAGAGGAATGTCGACTCATGTACTTTTCTTTTAGTGTGCAAGTATGTAAGATTATCAAGGGTTGGTGAATATGCCATTTGAGGGAGCTATGAGTTTCTGAACAAGATATTGTCTAATTTAGATACTCCATTTCTTGATGTTCCAGCTTAAATGTCTTTTCTCACACCTGCACCTTAGCCCCATTACATCCAAATAAAAGACCTTCGGATTTTTTCTTGAGAAAATCAGTGAGGGAGATTGGATAATTAAGCAAGTTTAGTCATGAGTGGTTTGAGTGAATTAATCTATGAAATCGAGTGAAACACTTAGATGAGAGATGAGATTTGTATGTCTGGATTAATGAATGAAATAAGAAGATCTTGATTGAAGGAAATTGCAATTATTTATGGCTGAGTCTTAAAGGATTTCATCTTATATACTGGAATTATAGTTAAGGTTGTTTGAGTTTTTAATTTATGCTATGTGAATTTGCTTGAGGACAAGCAAAGTTTTAAGTGTGGGGTAGTTGTTTTATTAGTTTTTGTTATAGATTTGTATCTTATTTGTTATGATAATTATTGTTTTATTCAGGTATTTTGGTAATTTTAATCGGTTTATTTAGTGTTTTTATTAATTTTGGTAGTTTTAATTTATTTCAGTATTTTTGTCATTTTTGTCTTAGTTTTTAGTGTAGTGTTTATGTTTTGTTGGTTAATATTTATTTACTTCTTGTTTAAAGTTTGTTTCAAGTTTTGTCTTAGGTTAAAAAGCCAAGGAACCAAGAAGAAGGAAAAATTGGACAGTAGCTGACACATGCAGGGGACACGGCCAAGCTTGTGACCGTGTCCCATACCAAGCTAAAGAGGAAGACCAAGACACAGAAGGTGACACAAGCAAGGGACACGGCCAAGCTTGTGGCTGTCCCTCCAAAAAAGCTCAAACACGGCCAAGTTGTGTTAGCTTGGCCGTGTCTCACTCAAGTCCAAAGCAAAAGAAAGATGAAAATCAAGCAGTAGAAGACATCTTCAGGGGACACGTCCAAGCTTGTGGCCGTGTCCCTCCAAGAACCTCAGACACGGCCGTGTCTCCCCCAACTTGGCCGTGTTACTCATGGATTAAAGAGAATGCCGATTTTTGAAGCGGAGGTTTTCATATAAATATTAAAGTTAGGGTTTTGAGAGGGTGTTGAGAGTTTGAGTTTAGGTTCAGCCGTCAAAGAAAATAGTTAGGGTTTCATCTTGTTTTCTTTGATCTTTTGATTACACTTTGATTAAACTAGCTTAGATTAGATTTGTTCTTGACATTGATACATTCTTCGAGCAAGTTCTGAACAAGATATTCTTCAAGAGCTAAGGGAGTTTGTAATTTGGTTTTGTTCTCGAACTTTATCTCTTTAATTTCATTGGAATTGTACTCATGAATATTATTATGTCTAAATTGATTTCTTTGAATTTTAATGAGATGAGTATGTTTGATAGTATTATGAACTAATTTGATCTATTCTAGGGTTTGTATGGATCTGCTATGATTGTATGAATTGGTTATTACTCTTAACTTAATTATTTCTTTAGCCTTGATTGAATGGATTATTGTTAATATATAATTGATTGGCCACCAATTTAGATGATGGATTGAGAAATGAAGTCTAATGCTGGAACAATTCAATTAGGGACTTAGGTGAATTAGAGATATAACCTAGGAAAATATTATTTCAATTGTAACAAGATTATTTGAGAAAGGTTTGAATGCGAGAGCTTATTTCCTTGATTCGATTAATTAAGTTGCTTGAGATTTAATCTTTGAAATTAAATTAGTTAAGAGGAATAACCATTCGTACATTTAAGTATAGAGAAGTGCAAACCCTATACCATTCTATTAAGTGAATCAATTCATCAGTCCAGTTTACTTTTATTTGTTTTAAACTTTAATCGATCTTCTTCATTAGTTGTTAGTGATTTAAATTTATTCATTACTTGTTATCTATAATCTGATAATCAATTAGCTTATCTAGCTTCCTTGTGAGATGACCTTGGGGCGATCACCTTTGCTACAGCTACCTCGTATACTTGCGAGTGACGCTTTGTGGTAGAGTTAATTCGAGCGCAACACCAGTCGGACTCACTATTATTGTCTTGATGGTTATTCAGGTTTTTATCAAATTCCAGTAGTACCGGAGGACCAAGAGAAGACCACCTTTGCCTGCCTATTTGGTACTTTCACATATCAGAGAATGCCATTTGGTCTTTGCAACGCTCCAGCCACATTTCAGAGGTGTATGGTATGTATATTTTTTGAATATGTGGAAGAGATTATAGAGATTTTCATAGATGACTTCACAGTATATGAAAATTCCTTTGATGAATGTCTAACTAATTTGACAAATTCTTGATAGGTTTCTAGAGTCAAATCATGTATTAAATTATGAAAAGTGTCATTTTATGGTTGATCAAGGACTAATTTTAGGACATATAGTATTAAAGAGAGGGATTGAGGTAGATAAAGCAAAGATATATGTTATTAAATCTTTATCTTCCTCGTAAGTGTGCGGGAGGTACGTTCTTTCCTTGGCCATGCAGGTTTTTATAGACGCTTCATCAAGAATTTCTCAAAGATTGCTCAGCCTCTATGCCGACTATTGCAAAAAGAAGTGGAATTTCAGTTTGACGACTTTTGTAGGAAGGCATTTGACATACTTAAAGAGATGCTAATTTCAGCACCAATCATACAACCACTTGATTGGAGTTTACCATTTGAGATAATTTGTGACGCCCATAACCATATTGTGGGAGCAGTGCTTGGACAAAGAGTTAAAAAGGAGCCTCATGTGATTTATTATGCCTCAAGCACATTGGATGAAGCCCAAACCAACTATTCTACGACCGAAAAAGAACTCTTAGCTTTTGCATTTGCTTAAAAAAAATTTCAATCTCATATTCTTGGTACTAAAGTAATTATTTATTTTGACCATGCAGTTCTAAAATACTTGCTTAAGAAGAAGGAGGCTAAACCAAGGCTCATTTGATGGATTCTCTTACTCCAAGAATTTGATTTTGAGATAAAGGATAAAAAAGTATTAGAAAACTTGGTGGTTGATCATCTCAGCCGACTGCTGTTGCAAGAGGAGTCACTCCCAATAAATGATGAATTTCCATATGAGTTTCTCTTTTTCATTCAATATTTAGAACCTTGGTACGCTGATATAGTGAATTATTTAACTTTCTGAAATTTTTTATGATGATATAACTAGGAGTGAAAAAGATAAGATCAAAAGAGAGGCCAAATATTATGTTTGGGATGACCCCCTATTTGTGGAAACATTGTTCTGATTAGGTTATTAGAAGGTGTGGCAATAAAAGTGAAATCCCATCTATATTAAAATTTTCCCATACTTATGCATGTGGAGGACACTTTGGTCCAAAGTGAACAACCGAAAAAATTTTAGAATGTGAATTATTTTGGCCTACCTTATTTTATGATTCTTATATGCACTGTAAGTCTTGCAAAAATTGCAAAAAAATAAAAATTTAAGCCAAAGAAATCAAATGCCTCTTACTCTCATTTTAATTTATGAAATTTTTTATGTATGAGGTATATATTTTATGGGCCATTTTCCTACTTCATTTAGTAATTTATATATTTTACTTACAATATATTATGTTTCGAAATTGGTAGAAGCTAAGGCTACCCAAATTGACAATGCTAAAATGGTTGTAGATTTTGTCAAGAGTAATATCTTTGTTAGTTTTAGTGTTCCAAAGGCCATCATTAGTGATAGAGGAACCCATTTTTGCAATAAGGTGTTGGATGCTCTCTTTAAGAAATATGGTATTACACATCGTACATCTACAACATATCATCCACAGACAAATGGGCAAGCCGAGATTTCCAACAGAGCAGTGAAATCCATTCTTGAAAAGACAATTAATCCAAATAGGAAGGACTAAAGTTTTCGTTTGAATGACACTTTATGGGCATATTGTATAGCTTATAAGACTCCAATTGAAATGTCTCTGTATCATTTGGTCTTTGGGAAACCTTACCATTTACCTGTGGAGTTAGAACATCAAGTATATTCAGTTGTGAAGCATTGTAATATGAGGCTTGAAAAGGCTGAAGAGCAACAAAAATTACAGTTGTAAGAGTTAGAAGAACTTAGGAATGAAGCCCATGAGAATTCAAGAATTTATAAGAAAAAAACTAAGGCATTCCATGACCGAATGATTTCCAAAAAAGAATTCTCTATAGGACAGAAAATGTTGTTATATGATTCTACGCTTAAGTTGTTTGCCAAGTAAGTTAAGAACTAGATGGATTGGTCCTTTTATTGTAACTAACTTATTTTCTCATCGTGCAGTGGAGATTCAAAGCTTAGAGACTAACAAAATTTTTAAAGTTAATGAATACAGGTTGAAGTCAATCTATAAAGGTTTCACAGCTCATGAAGCGGATGGACTTGCTTTAGAATGCCCACCATCTACTTAATTAGTATCCATGTCTAGCAAAGACTAATAGACGCGCTATTGGAAGACAACCCAAATTTTCTCTTATTATTTTCTTCTGCATTTTATCTATTTGTTCTTATTTCCCTTTGATGTTTGTTCTCCCTTTGATTTTTGATTTTGATTTTCGCTCTCTCATTTTTTATGCTATTTTTACATTTAAAAAAAACTTCTACATTTTCATTTTATTCTCTTAGTTTCTTTGTTTTTATTTAATTTTGCTTTTCTTCTCAAAATTTTCTTCTTAGTTTATTTTATGTTTATTCATTCCATTTTAAAAAAAATTAATTAAAATTTATTTAATTAAGAAAAAAAAAATAATATAATAATAATATGATTACTATTTATCATCTTCTCCAATGGTTTTTCTTTTTAATTTTTTTTAGATGATCTAGTACATTGATGGTCAGGCCTTGACTGAAATTTCTGATGAATGAAGTATTAGGCAAACGCATTTTTTTACCAAAGAAAGCAGTGAACATATTCATGGGTTTGAAAGGCCAAAGCTTTATTTTTCTTATTTTATTTCCTATAATACCCCTAACCCATACCCTAAAAATATTCATCCCTTTCTTTTCCTTTCTTTTTTTCTTTTCCTTACCTTTACTTTCATCTCCAGCCGCCGCCATCACCAAATCAGTAGCCCAAACGCACACCACCACATCCCGCCACCATCTCCGAGCCACACAACAGCCAGCCCACCAACCCAAATCGAGACATCACCAAGCCGAGCGAGCACCAATTCACGCCCGACCCTGTCCAGCCGCCACCATCACCGTTTCACTCCACACCTGATTGAGCCTTCACTCCACTTTTCCACCGAACCATAGAACCAATCCCAAGCCTGACCATCACCGAAACCTATCAACATGATGCGGACCAAACCCGCAGTGAGGCATGGGGCCTTATCCAACTAAGCGAACAAGCGACGTCGTCCAAACCGAATGACCAAACCATCTTCCACCGAACGTCCACCTAGGCTGATCGACGAAGACTCTGGTACAGATTCTGCCTACCAATCAGCAGCACCAACTTCATCTTCTCCATCTCCTCAGCACAACAGCCAAACCGCACACCATGGAGCACCCGAGTCGGTGACCAATCGAACAAGATTGTGTGCTCGGTAGTAGGAATTTATTGCAAAGGATGCCGAACCCAGTAGCCACCAACCACTACATTTTGCCTTACCAGAGGAGCATCTTCGATACGCCCAAGTGAGTGGGTTAGTGATCTACCTAGGAAAGTATGATCACTTTCCATCAATTGATTCCTTAAATCCTTTGGATCAAATATCTGACTTGGTTAGAGGTATAGGTTGGGGTGAATTCTTTGCACTTGATAGTCTAATTTTTGAAGAATTAGTTAGGGAATTTTACTCCACGTGTGCATTTGTTAAACCTGCTCATTTTGATTTAGATACTCCTCTTCTAGTGAAATTTAGATTGATGGGAACTCGGTTCAGCTTATCCTTAAATGTCTTCAATCAATCCTTAGGCTTTCGTGAAACTCGAGGTTGCTATGATTTTTCTAATGATTTTAAATCTTCTGAAGTTTACTCTTATCTTTGTGAAAATCCTCCTGCACTATATGACCCGAACAAGTCCAAAGATTTATATATTAAAGAACCTAGTCTCAAGTATATACATCGATTTTTGGCTTATTCCTTTTCAGGAAGAAAATATGCCCCAGCTTTAGTCTCCAAAACAAAATTATTTTTTCTATGGTGCATGACTAAAAAACATAAGGTCCATCTAGGATTTTGGTTGGCCACTCAGTTTGCTAATATCCTAACTTTTAAAAGGCCATTAATTTTGGGACACATTATTACTCAGCTTGCCACACACTCACATTTGATCGATGTTGAGCGGAACGACCTGCATTTTGTTTGTTAACCCACTCCTTTGCTTCTTAAGGCTTTAGATGACATGGTTTTGTTGTGTGAAAGCAATGATGTATATTCTTTAGCTCCTCCAGGTCCAGTAGCACCTCGCAAATGATGTGTATTTCGAAAAGTATCTCACAGTCCAGATCCTGCTGCCGCAATGCTACCCACTTCTTCTGGTCAACCACTTTTGCAGCAAATTCTAGACACCTTGCTTCGCATTGAGCGTTGGTTAGAGCATTTGGAGGCGAATAGTAATGAGAATGCATCACAAATTGTTTGGATTGAACAACAAATTGCTTGGTTAGTACATGACTTTACCATGCATTGTGCTTCCCCACATTAGCATTTTGGGACACTCTTTCACACATATCACCAGGGGAGTATTTTCTTTACATTTTCTCTGTGTTTACTTATTTTTGTTCATCGAGGACAATTCACATAATAAGTGTAGGGGGATATTCATATTTTTGTGGTACTGGTTGCAACTTTGATGAGTGTTGCACAAGTTTTTGAAATGTTCAAAAATTTTGATAAGTTTTGATAATAAATGAGATATACTTAAGAAAAATTTGAGTATTTTGGCACTTGGGGTATATTTTTGCCTAGAATTTGATTGAAATATTTGATAAAGTTGACAATCATACAACCACTGTTATGCTGTATGTTTTTGAAAGCTTTTGCAAATCTTAATTCAAGCCATTTTATGTTTATATTTTGTGGTTTTGGACCTCAACACGCATTTTTTCTTTGAAGCAATTTAAGCTGTGATATTTTGTGCATCAAATTATTATGACAGCCTTTAACCAATTAATCTAGGTTGATTTTTATTGTTTCATTCCATTTAGTGATCATGGCTGATATTTTTTTTATTTGTATAAAATGCTTTAAGGCTTTTACCTAATGATGTTTCTAAACTTAATTGATTTAACTAACTACAAGTACATAGGCTGATTTGCTTAGGTTATCTTAGTTCAATTCTTAGAATAAATTGTGAAATATATGTGAACCAAATAAATAAATTGAAAGAGCTTAAACAAAGTTCGAAAATGGACATTTTACTTGGCTAGTCAAAATACTGAGTAGAGCTGGTAGCCACCTGAAAGTTGTGACCAATTGAGTAACCAGGTGTCGGTATCACAAATGTTTGCCCTCGCATTAAAAGATTGGTGATCTTTCAAGCAAGCAATTAAATATGCTCAAAAGTAAATAAAAAAATGGTTTCTAATTTTAGATCTTTTTGCAATTGAACCTTAATAAGTTAAGTAGAGTCTCTTATGTATAACTGGTTTTTCACTTGGTAATTATCTTGTCATCAAGTTGGGTAAGGGTCTTGGCATTTTATATTCATAATATATGTCAACTTGATCGCTAGTTTTGTGAAACATTAAAAAGCTTATCCTATGAGCTTTTGATTATTGGTTGCCATCCTCTTTGAGCTATTTAAGCTATTTAAATATTACATGTTGAGTTGTTAATTGATGAATGTCGGGAATAAAGGTTTTAAATTGCAAAATGCTTGAGGGCAAACATGATTTAAGTGTGGGGGATTTGATAATGAGCATATATTCTTAATATTTTATGGGTGAAATAAAGTTCATTGTCTAGTCTTTCTACTGTTCTCTTAGTGTTTTTACAGAAAAATGGCAAGACGAATACCATTTGAACATCATTATATTGTCTAGTCTTTCTACTGAAAATTTCTGTAAAATGGCAAGACGAATACCATTTGAACATCAGTATATTGTTTTTACAGAAAAATGGCAAGACGAATACCATTTACTGAAGTTACATATTTATCTTTTTAAGTGCATTGTAAAGCACTTAATTATGTAATTAATTTATTGTTTGATAGTGTGTAGTCAATTTATTTTTTTATAGCTTTAACTTGCTTGAACATATCATTTAAATATTAATTTGAACTATCTTTCCCATATAAAATCATATTGAGATTTTATAACTATTTATCTCATTTTGTGCTCAACATGGAAATACTTCTCAATCTTAGCCCAAAACCACTTAGATACACATCCTACCAACTTTGTTTTTTTTTTTTTTGTATAAATCTTCGTAAGCCAATCATTCCTTTTTAAGCCATGCTTGGTAATAAAAATCATCCAATTTTTCTCAAACATATGAATACTCAAAGCATCATATATCCCAGCTTTAAACTCATTAACAGCACTATCATAATTACGAATATTTCTAAATTTATTAGATACCTTGCATAAAATATACAATAGACAAAATATGTGTATGGTATTTGGTAGCGCTTCTCTAACACTATCCTCATATTCTCATATTGATCTATTAGGATGGTAATTGGATATATTTATGTCTCCTATTATTTCAAGCCTTGTGTTGAAGAATCATGTAAAAGTATCTGCAACTTCATGAGCTAACAAAGCACATCATAATATAATGGATTGCCCATGATTATTTACTCTGACAATAATAGTAAATGGCATCTTGTAACAGCTTATAAGATATATTGTATGTATCAAAAGATACAACATTATTGAACTCTTGATGTGCAGCTTTGCCCCACAAGTGAACCCAAAAAATGTTTGAAAGCCTATTTTTGTTGTCGGCTTTGATTGAATAAAAGAAATCTTCTTCTTTCAATTGCATCTTCACAAATAACTTTCACATTGCCTCAGCATCCCCATCTTCTAGACATCCTTTTATTTTCAATGAAATTTCTGCAATCTTTAGGCATGCAACTCAAAGTCTCGGGCCCACTTGCTTGCATGTTTTGCGTACTAATGCTCTTGCATGGCCTTATGCCACATATGTTATTAGCCTCCAATACTCTTCATATTAGGAGTTATTTTCTTGTGAGATGCCAAAAACCTAGTCTTTAAGGGATCCAATTCATGATCATGATGATATAATTTTTGTGATGAGACAAATTCTGTTATCTTTTAAAATTGTATTCACTTTTGTGGGGCAATTTATCCTCTTACTAGACTTCTCAACATATGTTTTTTTTTCCCCTTAATTACTATAACATGCTTGATATTTATAAAAATCATTATTTCCCTTCGAAGCTAATTTTTTATCAATATAAAAAATTTTCAATTTAGCATGTTATCTATACAACTCGTATAAACTATCAACTGAGGAAACCCACATACTTGGTTCTAGACCTTCCTCTACAGAGGCATGATTTGTTAATAGCATATTATCCTTGTTATTCACTTCCTCCTTTGCACCTTGATTACTTTTGATATGTTCACCTCCTTCATTTTCCTCTTTAATAAAAATATTGTTATCTTCACTGCATCCAAAAACTTATTGAATTAATAATCTACTTTTAACTTCGTTTATGTTTTACATATTCAAATTTCTATTTTTAACAATTTAAAAAGGGAAAAATAATATTAAGCTCTTAACAAAATTTTTTCTTTATGACTCTAATTAATGGTCTCATGTAAATCAATTTCATTTATTATTGTACAACTAATTTTGTGGTGCTCAATAGATTTTATTTGAAATTAAAAAATAATAATAAAAAAAGAAATGTTCTTCCTATAATTTTTTATTACTAAATTTTTAGGTTGTGTTAAATACTCTTTTATATATTTTTTAATGACAAATTATTAAAATGAAGAAAAATTTTGAAGAAATTATGATTTAACAACAAATTAATATACGCTAAATAAAAAATATGACAATAAATAACAACATATTAATTTCTTCAAATAATAGTATCTCTTCAAATGTAGCTATGCTTTTCAATGGAGAAACATTTATGCTTCAATTATAAAGAAAGTGCAACGAAGGCTTTTGAGTTGGAACATCTCTTCTTTTACCTTTGTTAGGCATGTGACCCTTGCGAAACATGTTGTTGTGACTGTTCTATTCTATACTACATGGGCGATTGCTCTTCCTGTTTATACCAATGACAAAATAAGCCAGTTTTATAGAAGTTTCATTTAGGGGGTCTTCTTTTGATTAGTGTCATATTAGCTTGCTTAGTTGACAAGAGTTATGTCAGCCAAGGGACAAAGGAGAGTTGGGCTTAAAATATCTATGATCAATGAGCAAAGCTTTTATCTTAAAGTTGGCTTGGAACATGATTTGGCATAAGGATAAGCCATGGGTCAAGGTGCTTCGAGCTAAGAGGGTATTTGACTTAGTTTTTTTTTTAAAAAAAATAGACTATAGTTCTTATAAGCTAATATGGGCTTATAAGCATTTAAAATTTTAAATAATTATATATCTATCTTGAGCACTCACGAGTGGCTAATGTTGTTTGGCAATTTTTTTATCCCACATCATAAAGATGTGAGATTAGGGAGAGGGATATTTGACAATAAATATACCCCTCCCCCATTAGTTAATTCCATCCCAAAATATTAAGCCTTCTCATTTCTAAGGCTTTAATATTTTTTATCTTCTTTCTCTTTTGTATTTCTTCATTGAAATTGATAATATTATTTTAGTGATGTCCGAAGATGTAGGTAAAATTAGTCAAACCTCGTTAAATTTTTTATGCTCTCTTTATTTTAATTTAATAGCTATTTTTGATATAGTTATAGTGATATTTTGTGCTATTGGTTATTGTGAACACTCGAATTTTGAAGCTCGGAAAGCCAATTTCCTCAGACTAGGCCGGACCGGCGGGCAACGGTAAAAGTCCACCGAAAGTATGTCTTCATGGTGCTTGAAATGTCCGGTGCGACGCAAGGATCATGGACATGGTCTCGGAATAATTTTTGGAGGCCCGTGGCTCCCGGAAAGTCAGTTTTAGCAGAAGTAGCGCGAGTCGCGGTGGGCCAGGACAGCGGCCCAGCCGCCGTGGGGACGACGGCCCGGCCGCCGTGCAGCCCGATTTTGCCTATATATAGGCTTTAGATTTTCAAAAAAGGGGGGACTTTTGGGACTTCCTATGCCCAGATGCTGACGAAATTCTTATGCTTAAAAATTTCTAATATTGTGTTGTAGAAACCAAGAATCATACTCAAAAGTGCAAGGAAACAAGATCTGGAACTTAGAAGTGGAAAAATTCTGATCAAGGTAATATCATAATTCATCTTTGGTCAATTCGAGCATATCATAAGCATTCTAATCTTCTTCTTAATTTCTTCTCGGTCAAAGACCTAATCTTTTTAGGTCTGAGGGCCTAACGGACAAATCAATCACCCTTTCGGCATTAAGCTGTAAATAAAATTAACTCTTTTTGGCACGGAGCCTAAATTGCATCTCTTTGGTACTAAGTACCTAAATGGCATTATTAAAATGAACTTTTGGCATGAAGCCTAAATTGAACTCTTTTGGTACTAAGTACCAGAAATTATACAACTTTTGCACTAAGTGCTAAAACTCACAACTCTAGCAAAATGCCTGAAAAATGCACGAAGCATACACACACACACATGCATGAAGCATATTTTCCATCGCCTTTAAATAGGCTTTTCCGAACTACATGGGCTTTGATCTCCTATTCAAACGGGAGCATGTAGGCATGTTTGGGATTCACCCCAAATAGCAAGTCCACAAACTACCAACAATCTTTTTGTCTTTAAATTTGTTCCATTCTTGCAAGTTAATCAAAAGCATGACATAGTCCCCGAATCCTCCTTGGGTTCGCAGACTAGAAGCCTTTACATTGGATGCATTATTGGAGTCAAACAAGGGTTTTCTTAGTTTTTCCCTTCGAACAAAAATAAACTGAGTGGCGACTCCTGACAACGAGTGAACTTTCGCCCGGATCCTTTTCGGGCGGAAAACCGAGGTTCACAGATTGGCGACTCCACTGGGGAACCATAAAAATGATTTATGGGATTCTAAGTGGACCACTATTGCTTATTTGATTGATTTGACACTAGGGACCATAAAAACGATTTATGGGATCCTAGTAGATTGTTATTATTTGTTTAACCAATTTGCCCTTCTTTAGGGTATTTTTATTCATTTTGCAGGGTACCCTAGCATTATATATCCTTTCTTTAAGGATATTGGACTGAAGATTGAAGAAAGGAATCTTTTTCCTTTGATGGATCTATTTTTTGACTACTTGTGCATTTGTTTTCTCATTCAGAGAATCTTTTTCTCTTGCATATATGGGGGAATCTTTTTCCTCCATTGCATAAAAAATTGTTTTCAAATGAATTTCTTCTCTTTCTGTTCAAAGTTCTGAGTCTGGATAGCAAGTAGCGCTGACCGACAGGTCTCCTTGATTATGCCGGCGGACAGCCAAAGCGTCCTCCCTATTGTCGCAAACCATTCCAATCCTTTTGGAATGGCCCATGAGTAATCGTACTGTTGGACCCACGCGAAACTCCTTGTTTCACATGTGGTTAGGTGTATCTTACTCAAGACTCAAGGGTCCCTATGATAAGCCGATTCTCTATTTTTATATAACAATAGAACCTTCCCTTAGGTTGTATGTACCCAATGATAGTGCCGCATTCCATTAAAATGAATTGTGATGTGATGAGGTGCATTCATGCAACATAACAACATTGTTTTTGGGGAAAAATTTTGATGTACATAAGTGGACCAAGAGTTTTCCTACCCTACACACCACCCTGATTTTTTACCCTTGACCTTTTCAGGTATCCTCTGTCCGTGTGCCTTCACCTACACCAGACACATCAACACCAACTGTGCTATCCCCTACAAGTTCTACTACCCCAACTTCACCAACTACTCCAATTACTGAAATGGCCACAATTGAACAGATTAAGGCTTTGCTGGATGGTCAGGTTAAGGAAATTGAAGCTAGAATGCAAGAAAAAATTGATGAAGCTTTAGCCGCCCAAAAGGTAGCCATCCTAGCTGAATTAGAAGGAGCACCAAAGACAGTCCCTATTCCTGAAAATTTGGGGAAGGAACCCATTGTGGGGCAAACTAGTACCCCCGTGACTGCTCAGATTAATACCCCTGTTATCAATTTGGAGGATCCACCTTCCAAGAACGAAACAGATGAACTGAAAAGGAAACTTGAATTGCTTGAGAGGTCAATCACTGCCATGAAAACTCACAAAGAGGTGGTAGACATGGATTCCTTATCCTTGTTTCCCCAAGCCAGATTACCTCCAAAATTCAAGATGCCGGGGATGGACAGATTTGATGGGACCACTTGCCCTAAAACCCATTTGAAGATGTATGTGGGGGCCTTGAGCCCATGGGGTTTAAATGATGAACTCTTTGCTCAACTCTTCCAACAATCTCTGACTGGGGCTGCCCTTAAATGGTTTGTGAGTCTAGACCGTTCCAAGATTAAGACATGGGAAGACATCTGCAATGCATTTAACTCTCAATACCACTACAATATTGAGGTGGATGTCACTAGAAGGGAACTTGAGACTACCAAGCAGAACAACAATGAACCCTTCTCCTCGTTCCTTACGAGGTGGAGGGCAAAGGCCGCCCAGATGATCAATCGCCCTTCAGAACAAGAGCAGATTGATATCATAATCAGGAATTTAAGACCTACATATCAGGCTCAACTGCAAACCCAATATCTACCTACTTTCAAATCGCTCATTGCGACTGCGACCAAGGTAGAAGATTTGATATAGTTGGGTAAAATAGTGGATGAGGGGGCTGCATCGAAATATAAGAAACAAAGCCAAACTCCTTCCTTAAGCAAGGTCAATCAAGTGGCCAATATTGCCCCTGCGAATCCTTTACGTGTGGGCAATCTTGGGCCGAGAAATCAGCCAAGAAGGCAATATACTGACCTTGGGGTACCCCTTCATTTGGTGTTTAAAAAGGCTGTGGAAGGGAAATATTTGAAGCCTTTGGACCTAAGACCTCCTCCAAACCCATTACCTTCCAGTTATAAAGTCAATGAATATTGCGAATACCATCAAGGGAACGGGCATAAAACAGATGCTTGCTGGACACTCAAAAACCGCATCCAGGATCTGGTGGATAGTGGTGACATCATTCCTCTCAGGAGGCAACCAAATATCAACACTAACCCTTTGCCCAATCATTCCATCCACGCCATTACTGTGGAAGAAGAGTTGTTTGATCCTTTCAAACTTCTCTTGGAAATGAATGAAGTGTGTGTGTTAGATTTGAACGACCTTGCTGAAAAGGTCAGTGCTCTGACAAGAGGTGGAAGACAATATCAGCCACTTGACTTGGGAAAAACCCCTACAACCTCAAATCACCCCCATAAGAAAACACCAGAGCCAAAAGAAGACCCTGTCCTCACTCAGCTTAAGCAAACTCAAGCTAAGGTGTCAATCTGGGAGCTCCTTGCTTCCTCATTCCCACACCGCCAGGCTCTCAGCGAAGCTTTGAGTCAACTTGATACACCAGTGGACACAAGCCCAGAAGCTTTGGTGGCCACTTTGACCCAATCAACCAAAGCATTGAGTATCAGGTTTTCTGATGTAGATTTACCGGAAGACGGTAAGAAACACAATGATGCTCTATACATCACCATACAGACTGAGGGAAAGACTGTGCCCATGGTTCTCATTGATAATGGGTCAGCCTTAAATGTGTGTCCCTTGAAAGTAGCAAGCTGTCTGGGGTTGGAGGCTACAGATCTTACACCTTCTGATCAGATTGTGAGAGCATATGATAACACTCGAAGAGAAATTTTGGGTGTTGCCACTCTAGAAATTGCTATTGGGCCGGTGAAAATGGGAGTACCATTCCAGGTCATTGATGTACCCGCGAGCTTTAATCTCCTCCTTGGAAGGCCGTGGATTCATCAAATTAATGTTGTACCTTCTTCACTACACCAAAAACTTAAATTCCCTTTTGAAGGAAAAATCATCACTATCAAAGGGGATACATGTGAAGTCAACAAAAAAACCATGGATCAGTCTCTCTTTGAGGTTGTTCCTGGTGAAACCGCCATGACCTTGACTGGGTTTCATTACGACACAGTTCAATGCATTGAAGGTGAAAAGCCAAAAGGGCCATTTGTCTCATATGACTTTGGGGAGGTCCAAATCAACTGCCTAGTGGGAATGATGCTGAGGGTAGGTCTATTGCCCGGAATGGAAATGATCAAGTCTGGGAGAAAGAAGCCCGTAGTACGGCCATGGGAAGAGCCTGAGAATAAGGGAACTTTTGGCTTGGGGTACAAACCTACAGATGAGGAAATAGAAGAGCTTGAGCGTGGAAGGAAGAAACAGGGAAATTGGGGGGCAAGAAGCCTCAAAATGCGCCCTTACTTTAGAACTCTGAATGGTCATTTTTGCAAACCTGGAAAGGCAGTTCATCACCGTGGTTTTCAGGAACCATTCTATTCTCCTATGACCGGAAAGAAGCTACCGGGTTTTGAAATGTTTGCTGATGTTGTGGCCATAAAAGATGAAGAGCCAGAACCTGAAACTGACCCCCAAATGGAAGATTTCATGCGGCCTGGTCTCTTTGATGAGGTTGCTATGATAACCAATTTTGAAGACAATAGGGATTTCACAAAGCTGATCAAGACCACGGATGGACCGCTGAGAAACTGGTACGCCGAGGAGGGACAAGCTGCTGAGGTTAAACCTAGTCCTGTGTCACACCTTGAACTTGAGTCTTGTACCGAGTCTTGTACTAATTCTGAGTCAAAAACCAAGTCAGAGTCTAATTCTGAGTCTTCTGTAAGTTCAGATTTAGAAAACCCTAATGTCGAGTCTAATGTAATCTTGGAGAATGACTCCGTTATTATCAATGAAATTGTTCGGATTCTTGGTTACCCTTTGTCTTTTGCTTTCCAAGTATTATCTAGCAAAAATGAAATAAATGAAATAAAAGAAATAAATGAAAAGGTAATAATTGGCAAAGAAAATGAACATACATACATTGCATATGATTGTGTGAATAAGGAACAGGTTGTCGAGTGCATCAGAAGATATGTTGACTGCTTCATGTGGAAGACAAGTGATGTCACGGGAATAGACCCAGCCATAGCAGTTCACAAGATTCCACTATACCCAGGTGCGAAGCCGGTTAAGCAGAAATTGAGAAGAATGAAGCCAGAATGGTCTTTGAAAATTAAAGAGGAGGTTGCCAAGCAATTGGACAATAAGTTCATAGAACCAATTGCCTACCCTTCCTGGTTAGCAAACATTGTGCCAGTCCCGAAGAAAGACGGAAAGGTCAGAATGTGTGTTGACTACAGAGATTTGAATAAGGCTTGTCCCAAGGACGATTTCCCGCTACCTCACATCGATTTGCTGATAGACAGGATGGCTGGGCATATGATGGTTTCCATGACTGATCTTGCGGTTGGATACAATCAGATCCTGGTGCACCCACCAGACAAAGAGAAGACAACTTTCATTACAGAATGGGGCACTTTCTGCTACAGGGTTATGCCTTTTGGGTTGATAAATGCAGGGGCTACCTACCAAAGGATGGCGAAAACAGTCTTTCATGACATGATTCACAAAGAAGTAGAAGTGTATGTCGATGATATGATTGTTAAGTCAAAATCTCCAGAAGAACACGTTGAAGCACTTGAGAAGTTCTTCCTTAGACTTCACAAGTACAATTTGAAGCTTAATCCTGCAAAGTGCCTCTTTGGTGCAACTTCGGGCTTATTTTTGGGATATCTGGTCAGCAAGAAAGGAATAGAAGTTGATCCAGCAAAGTCAAAGGCTATTCTGAAAATGCCTCCACCAAGAACAGAGAAAGAGGTTCGAGGCTTGCTAGGTAGATTACAGTATATCAGTCGATTCATATCACAGTTGGCTGAGACTTGTGGTCCTATCTTTAAGCTACTAAGGAAAGGTGCTTCGCAAGAATGGAATGAAGACTGTCAGAAGGCCTTCGACAAGATCAAAGAATACTTGTTGAGTCCGCCAATTCTGCAACCTCCCAGAATGGGAAAACCTCTGCTCTTGTATTTATCTGTAACAGATGAAGCCATGGGTGCAATGCTAGCTCAAGAAGCCGAAGATACAAAGGTAGAAAATGCAATTTACTACCTCAGCAAAAGGATGCTGGACTACGAGTTAAAGTATAACAAGATTGAGAAGTTGTGTTTAGCGTTGTATTGGGCTTGTACGAAGTTACAACACTACTTGTCTTCTTACACTACTTATGTCATCGCAGAACAGAGTCCCTTGAAATTCCTTATGGAGAGGCCTGTTCTGGACAGCAAAATGGCTAAGTGGGTGTCAACATTGGCAGCCTTTGACTTCAAATTTGTTCAAAGGAAAGCTGTGAAAGGCGGGGCAATAGCTGACCAATTAGCAGAATTACCCGTGAATGACGAGATGCGAGAAATGGGTTTCCCTGATGAAGACCTCTTGAACGTGGAAAGCAGTGTTTGGGAGATGTATTTTGATGGGGCATCCAATTATCATGGAAACGGAATTGGGATTGTGTTCAAAACTCCTTGTGGAGAATACATTCCATTCGCAGTTAAACTTGACTTTAGCTGCACAAACAACGAAGCAGAATATGAAGCTTGCATTAATGGGCTTGAAGCCGCCCTGGAATTGGGGATTAAGGACCTAAAGGTCTATGGTGATTCTATTTTAATAGTATCACAAGCTTTAAGGAAATGGAAGATAAGAGAAGAGCGTTTGGTTCCTTACCTACAACGCCTTGATCATTTGGCACAACAGTTCAATGATCTGTCCTTCGAATATCTCCCAAGAGCAAAGAATCAGTTTGCTGATGCCTTGGCTACTTTAGCTTCCATGATCAATATCAAGGAGGGGAAAGTCATTCGTCCATTGAAAGTTCAGCTTCAAAAGCAACCCGCCCATATAATGCACTTGGCCGATGGTAAACCATGGTTTTGGGATATCAAGACCTATCTCAAGGATGGAAGTTATCCGGAGGGATCGTCAAAGGTTGATCAGAGGGCAATAAGGCAGCTAGCCACAGGTTATATTCTTAATGGAGATATCCTCTACAAAAGAAGTTGGAATGGAATGCACCTAAGGTGTGTAAATGAAGCAGAGGCTAAGCAGATAATGGAAATGGTACATGGTGGCGAATCAGGACCACACATGTATGGGATCGCCTTGGCTCGGAAAATAGCCAATCTAGGATATTACTGGTCCACCATGAATGCAGACTGTGTGGCATTTGTGCAAGGATGTCATCAATGCCAAATATTTGCTAAGCTACAGAAGCAACCTCCTGTTGCCCTGAATCCGATCACTTCTCCATGGCCCTTCGCTACTTGGGGAATTGATATAATTGGTAAAATACATCCAAAAGCATCAAATGGACATCAGTTTATCTTGGTAGCAGTGGATTACTTCACAAAGTGGGTTGAAGCAGCTTCCTATGCAGAATTAGATGCCAAAAAGGCAGCACAGTTTGTCCAAACCAACATCCTTTGTCGGTACGGAACACCATTCGAGATTATCACAGATAATGGAACTCATTTCCAAGCAGAATTTGCTAAACTCTTGCAGGATAAGAAAATCCAACATCATAAGTCCTCTCCTTATAGACCCCAAACAAATGGAGCTGTAGAAGCAGCGAACAAGTCTATAAAGGTGATCATACAAAAAATGATCAAGGAACATAGGCGTTGGCATGAGAAGTTACCACTGGCTTTGTGGGGATACAGAACATCAGTTAGAACTCCTACTGGAGCAACCCCGTATTCACTGGTATACGGAATGGAAGCAGTACTCCCCATTGAACTAGAAGTTTAATCGGCGAGGATAATTCAAGAAAGTCAGATAAATGAAGCTGAATGGATCAGCAATTATCATCATCAGTTGTTGAGTTTGGATGAAAAAAGACTTCAAGCTCTACATCAGATTCAAGGGTATCAAAGGCGAATGGCCAGACATTTCAACAAAAAGGTCAAAGATCGAAAGTTGGAAGAAGGTTGTTTGGTTTTGAAGGAGATCAGAACACCTGCTACAGATCCTCGTGGGAAGTTTCGTCCTCATTGGGCGGGACCCTACATTTTGAAGAAAATACTTTCCGGCGGAGCCATCATCTTGTCTGATTTGGATGGTCTGGAGTTCACAAACCCATGCAATCTGGATCAACTGAAGAAATATTATGTATGATCATGCATTCCATAAGGAACTACATTAGACCTGATTCTCGTAAACTAATTCGAGATATGTAGGCAGCTCTCCTTGAGCACGGTCTAAATTTTAATAAAAATCATTCATTCATCTTTCTTTTGCCAAAAAAAAAAACAAAACAAAAACAAAAACAAAACAAACAAAAAAGATCCCGCTAAGCCGAAAACCCACAAAGGGCGGCTTAGGCAATAGTGGGGCCCGCTAAGCTGAAAACCCGCAAAGGGCGGCTTAGGCAAGAATGGGTAAAAGCTCGCTAAGTTGAAAATCCGAAAGGATGGCTTAGGCAAAAATAAGAGCAAATAAATAAAGTAGATGATGCTTGGAAAGCAAACAAAAGGGTCATTCATTAAGAATCATTCATTACAAAAAGAGAATCATCTGTTACAAAAGGAGTCATTAAACCTATAAAATACAAAAAGGTCAAGTCATATTCCCCAAAAAACCAAAAAGGTAAAAACAACCCAAAAACAGAAAAGACAATGGAGTCACCCTGGGATCTAAATCCTACGCCTCCTACGGGGGGTAGAGTCTTCAGCATCTTCCTTAGTCCCGGAACTCTCCGCAATATCCACCTTTTCCTCACTAAGAGGAACCACCTCCTCTCCCTCCAACTCCTGCAGCAATGCACACCTCCTTGGTTTCTCAACGGGCCAAACCTCAGCTATAAACCAGGTCCTGTACTCTGGAGTGGGCTGAACGAGAGAAGGCTCTGCACAAGGCCTGATCATCCGATGGTCTCTGACCCAAGTCTGTAGAACAGCCCGGGTAACCCCGGGTGTAATAGGAGAAGCAATGGTAAGCCCGACAGGAAGGGGAACTCTCTGATCAATACCCATTTGCCTAAGGACGCGGGAAGCACTGTACCAAGTACTGTAAGTGAACCCAAGCAGGTAGACATGGTTGTGCATAGCATTTGCCTCTATGAATTGAGGAATCCTATACCAAGGGACGAACCATAATAATTCTTCCGGTCCAAGCTCAAACAGCCAAACGGTCCATTCGGCCATAGAGGGAAAAGAAATCTGAATTTTCCTGGTGCGGTACTGCGAAGGGTTGTAGGTCAAAGTCTGGGGGGCTGCAACCACTCGAAGATGATCTCTCAGCCAAACCTGAAAAAATAGATCCTTTCTATTTTACAAAGGAAAAGAGAGATGATAAAATAAGCAAAAAAGAAACAAAAGGTATAAATTACCTGAAGGATGACCGGGGTGACGGTCCAACGTTCAAATCCAAGTGCACATCTGTCGAGACTCTGAATAGTCTCAGCTAGGATCATGCCCCCAATACAGTTGAGCTCTTCCATTTGCCTAACCATTGGGCAAAGTCTCAAATCTCCAAAGCCGGGGTCACGGTTGAAGAGGAACCCAGCTAACAGACAAAAGACGAAGGCTCGCATTCTATGCCTCAATTGAACATCGTCTTCAAAATCGGCGGTCAAGAACTCATCAATTAGGGGAAGCAGCATCGCCTTATCCCCATCTACAATCATAGCTTGGGCTTGGGGTTTTGTGAAGCCAAAAAGCCTCTGAAAAGATCCCACATACCCGATTTGGACCTCATACCTCACAAGAGGGGCATTTGGATCGTACCCAATGATCGAGCAGAACTCCTCAAAAAGAGGACACATTTCCTCCATCCGAGCCCCAAATCTGAAAACATGGGCTTGGGGATCCCAGAACCTGATGCAAGAATGCAAGAAATCCCAGTCTACTACTACACCTCTGAGTGTGGCGACAGCTTTCAACCCGTACCTCCCCATGTTGATCCTTTCAACATTGTGGAGACTTTTGGTCAAATTATGCATCACGTGATTAAAAAGAGGATTCATTGTTATTTGAAAATATATATATATATAAGATCTTTCAGTAAGAGGATTGCTTTCTGGCCCACAGATGTAAGACAACCTTGATTTTTATACTGGTCTGGCCCGGGCAGCGGCTCGGCCGCCGTACACGGCGGCTCGGCCGCCGGCTATTCCTCTTCCTTTTTGGTGTTTTGTAAAATTCTCATGTTTTGGCCCTGTTTAGGCCCTGTTATGTGCTATTTTTTTTGGGATTGTTTCAGGGATTTATTTTTAAAATAGATTTCTAAAAAGAAAAAGCATCATGCATACATATGTGCTGTTAATACTAACAAATAAGTGCAGGTTTACAGATAAGTTCAGATAACAGCTGAAAAACATGAAAGGTACGAAGTACAGAAGGAAAATAATTCAAATACAGCAAGCATAGTTCAAGACAAATATGAAAAAAAATCAGTGTCGGCCTCTCCGTCTTTGCGGCCTACTCTGCCTCTCGTAAGCAGCCTCAGTCAAAGCATTAGACAGTTCATCCGAGAAAGCAGTAATCAGTGCCGCCATTTCCGTGATCAGGCCCTCTGGTACCTGTAAAAGAGACGAAATCACAATCAATCTCAAGAGAATTTTATGAATCCTTTTCATGAAAAGTTCTATGAGAATATACCTGAGTGACATGAGCAAAGCTCTGATATAATGCACCCTCTGCACTAATTGGTCGGGTCACCCAACCACCAGGTGCATGATGACGAACAACATAAGGCAGCCTCAAATCGGCTAAAATAGGGTCAAATTGGCCGGTAGCTGTATGGACGGATGCGGGAGGCCTCAAATGAGATGAGCTGCTGCTTGCTCCGGTGTGTGATGGTCTGGCCCTGAAAGCGGAGGCCTCAGCCCTAGAGGAAGAGGGTCTGTCAGTTCGCCGGTCGGGAGAGGGATGGTCTCTCGGAGTGCTAGAAGTGGGAGCCGAAGAGTGGGAAGACCGATAAGGGGGTACAGAGTCAAATCGTGCCCCAATGCGTGGCATCAGTCGATGAAGACAGTAGAAGTCATAATCCTCCTCATCCGGGGCATAAGCCGACTCGAAAGGGTCGCCCTCATACTGGGACACAGTAACAGGCAGAAGTGTTGAAGATAGCATATCATCAGGGGGATCCACGGGAACTGCACAGAAACCGGCAATCTGGAAGGTCACCCTCTCAGCGAGATAATACCGTCGAAATTCTGGATGGGGAAGTATGAATCGTCGTCGAGTCAGAAACTCTGATCGCTGAAAGCTGTAATCTTGAGCTATCCACTCTACCAGTCGGCTAGACATCACTTTAGATGCAACCTGTAAACATTTGTTATATTAGTGAATCATTTTCTCTAATATAATAAAAAAGATGACGATAAAGCATTTACTGAGTCCATTGGGCAGCTGTCGAAGAACGATCTCAGCACTCTGATGGGAAGTTTCCTCTTTGGTACTTCTACCCTCTCTCTATACCACCTCCAAGCAATTGGGGGAAAGAGGATCTGCGGGGGCAGGTATCTCACGAAGAAAAGGGGCGATGTCAGGAAAGTACTCGTAAGCCCAAGTCTAAAAAAAAAAAGAGAAAGAGAAGGTATCAGAGTTTGTGTATGTCAACATATATAAAGATAGGGGAAATGAATAAAATTCCTAAGCATGCATACTAGATGGACAAACGAGAATGTACTCACCTCATAGCAGCCGGTCCGAGAACTATGCTTCTCCTCCTCAAGTAAAAGATCGCAGGGAGGGAGTGGGATTTCGAGGTCTTCAAAGCCGGTGAAATCCATCGTCGAAAGAAAATTTGAAAGAAGTGAAAGAAGAAGAATGAATGAAAGCAAATGAAAATTGAATGAAATGAGCCTATTTATAGGAAAAACTGAGAACACGGGTCTTTTTACACCTCGCTCAAAATTCGCTTTTCAGAAGACCACTGAGTTCCATAAATCATTTTTATGGACCCCAGTGGGGGGCAATTGTGAACACTCGAATTTTGAGGCTCGGAAAGCCAATTTCCTCAGACCAGGCCGGACCGGCGGGCAACGGTAAAAGTCCACCGAAAGTATGTCTTCATGGTGCTTGAAATGTCCGGTGCGACGCAAGGATCATGGACATTGTCTAGGAATAATTTTTGGAGGCCCGTGGCTCCCGGAAAGTCAGTTTTAGCAGAAGTAGCGCGAGTCGCGGTGGGCCAGGACAGCGGCCCGGCCTCCGGGACTGGCGGCCCGGCCGCCGTACACGGCAGCCCGACCGCCGTTTCTGGCGGCCCAGTCGCCGTTGCCGGCGGCCCGGCCGCCGTGCAGCCCGATTTTGCCTATATATAGGCTTCAGATTTTCAAAAAAGGGGGGACTTTTGGGACTTCCTATGCCCAGATGCTGACGAAATTCTTATGCTTAAAAATTTCTAATATTGTGTTGTAGAAACCAAGAATCATACTCAAAAGTGCAAGGAAACAAGATCTGGAACTTAGAAGTGGAAAAATTCTGATCAAGGTAATATCATAATTCATCTTTGGTCAATTCGAGCATATCATAAGCATTCTAATCTTCTTCTTAATTTCTTCTCGGTCAAAGACCTAATCTTTTTAGGTCTGAGGGCCTAACGGACAAATCAATCACCCTTTCGGCATTAAGCTGTAAATAAAATTAACTCTTTTTGGCACGGAGCCTAAATTGCATCTCTTTGGTACTAAGTACCTAAATGGCATTATTAAAATGAACTTTTGGCATGAAGCCTAAATTGAACTCTTTTGGTACTAAGTACCAGAAATTATACAACTTTTGCACTAAGTGCTAAAACTCACAACTCTGGCAAAATGCCTGAAAAATGCACGAAGCATACACACACACACATGCATGAAGCATATTTTTCATCGCCTTTAAATAGGCTTTTCCGAACTACATGGGCTTTGATCTCCTATTCAAACGGGAGTATGTAGGCATGTTTGGGATTCACCCCAAATAGCAAGTCCACAAACTACCAACAATCTTTTTGTCTTTAAATTTGTTCCATTCTTGCAAGTTAATCAAAAGCATGACATAGTCCCCGAATCCTCATTGGGTTCGCAGACTAGAAGCCTTTACATTGGATGCATTATTGGAGTCAAACAAGGGTTTTCTTAGTTTTTCCCTTCGAACAAAAATAAACTGAGTGGCGACTCCTGACAACGAGTGAACTTTCGCCCGGATCCTTTTCGGGCGGAAAACCGAGGTTCACAGTTATATATCTTAAAAAATTCTATCTAAGAAAATACTTAGTATTTAAGCATATTCATTGTGACCCACCTCTCTTTCCTGAAAATTTTTCTAGTATAATTATTAGTGTAATTGTTCACACACTATACATATTATTGGTGAAAAATTAATCTAATTTTCACAACAATTGGTATTAGAGCCAAAATTTTCTGAGTATGCACTGTGGTTGGAACCTAGTCTGATCTTCCACATCATAAAAGATTTTATTGAATTATTTGTAATCCGCATTTGTTAGCTATTAAATATTTTTTTGAAGTAGAGATGACAGACTACTCAGTAAATCATCCACTCCAAAGGAGACATTATCCACTTCATCAATTTGATCAATGGCTGCTATGTCAAATATTAGATTTACAATAGAGATTTTTTATGGTACGGGTCATTTTGGTCTGTGGCAATGTGAGGTTCTAGACGCTCTCTTTCAGCAAGGTCTAGACATTGCAAATGAAGAAGAAAAACTAAAAATTATTGATGAAAAAAATTAGAAAGCAATCAATCGTGTAGCTTATGGTACAATTCGATCGTGCCTATCTAGAGAACAGAAGTATGTTTTTTCTAAGAAAATTTTCGCAAGTAGATTATGGAAGGCATTGGAGGAAATTTTTTTAAAGAAAAGCAGTCAGAACAAGCTTCATATGAAGAAGAGATTATTTTGCTTCACTTATGTTTCTGGTACCATAACGAATAAACACATCATCAATTTTAATCAACTGGTAGCTGGTTTGATGAATTTGGACATGACTTTCAAAGATGAAGATTTAGCTTTGATGTTATTGGGGTCCCTTACAAAGGAGCTTGAGTTTCTTGAAATAACTCTACTCCATGAAAAGGCTGAAGTAATTATTGCATTATACAGTTACGAACTACAAAAGAAAGATAAGAAAGAGAGTTCAAGTGGAGCAGCAGAAGCATTCTCAAAGCAGGAAGAGAGAAAAGAAGGGAAGATTAAAATTCAGACCAGTTAAAGATGAATGTACCTTTTGCTGAAAGACAGGACATTGGAAGATAAATTGTCTCAAGCTGAAAAATAAAAGAAAATTTAATAAAGAGAAAGTTGTCGAGAATTCAAATGTAGTTGAGTGTGATGATGAAAATTCGGACCTTTCATTAGCTGATGTATTATCAACAAACTCTTCTAGTGTAGCTACTTGATTCTGGTTGTAACCATCATATGTGTCCCAATCGAGATTGGTTCTTTGATTTTAGAGAACTAAAAGAAGCAACTATTTACACAATAAATGACGGTCCATGTATAATAAAAGGAATTGGTTCAATCCAATTGAGAAACCATGATGGATCAATCAGGACTTTGAAAAATATCTGATATGTACCGAGCTTGAAGAAGAATCTCATCTCTATGGGAGTCCTAGAATCAAAAAGCTTCATTGTAAATACAACAGGTGAAGTAATGAGAATCATCTCCAGTGCATTGGTGATAATGAAAGGATTAAGGAAGGCTAATAACTTGTATTACTATCAGGGTAATGCAATTATTGGGACATCAGCAGTAGCTTCCAGTAATGATCAAGAGTTGGAAACAACCAGATTATGACATATGTGCTTAGGGCATGCTGGCGATAAATCCTTGAAACTTTTATCAGATCAAGGATTATTGAAAGGAGTGCAACCCGGAAGTTAGGTTTCTGTGAGCATTGTGTCAAAGAAAAATAACTAGAGTGAAGTTTGGTACTGCAATCCATGATATCAAGGGTATTTTAGACTATATTTACTCAGATGTGCGGGGTCTTTCCAAGACAGCTTTAATGGGAGGAACGCACTACTTTGTAACATTTATTGATAACTTCTCTCGGAGAGTATAAGTGTATACTATAAAGATGAAGGATGAAGTGTTGAGAGTTCTCCTCATATAGATAAAGATGGTGAAAAATCAGAAGGGCAGAAAAATCAAATGTCTCCACACAGATGATAGTGGAGAATATAAAAGTGATCCATTTTTGAAACTCTGTCAAGATGAAGGCATTATCAGACACTTCACAGTTAGAGATATAACATAACAGAATGGGGTGGCAAAATACATGAACCGAACATTGATGGAGAAAGTTCAGTGTATGTTGTCTAATGTTGGGTTGGGCAGACAATTTTGGGCTGAAGCTAGTTGTTACATATGCATGCCATCTCTTTAATCGCTTACCATCAGTTGCTATTAGTGGTAAAACACCTTTGGAGATGTGATCTAGAAAACCTGCTACTGATTATGATTCCTTACGTGTGTTTGGTTCCACTGCATACTATTATGTTAAGGAATCAAAGTTAAATCTAAGGGACAAAGAAAGCGCTATTTATAGGGATCACCACTAATGTGAAGGAACTTCGCCTTTGGTGTCTAGAAATAAAGAAGATAGTCTTTAGTAGAGATGTTACCTTTGATGAGTTTACCATGTTGAAAAAGGTAACAAATGAAATTGTTCAGCAAACAGATGGTACTCCGCAGTAGGTGAAGTTTGAAAAAATAATTGTTGATCCAATAACAAATAAAACAGATGAAGACACTCCTTCGGTAGAGGGGGATTCAGATGAAGAAGCAGTTCCAGCCCAAGAACCTCCACAGCAACAAGAATCTATTGCAACAAATAGGCCACGATGAAAGATTTGCAAACCTGCTCGATTTGATGATATGGTGGCTCATGCATCCCTAATTGCAAATGATGGCATTCTTAATACTTATAGTGAAGCTATCCAAAGTTTAGAAAAGGAGAAATGGAGGAAAGCCATGGATGATGAAATGCAGTCCCTTAAAAAGAATCAAACATAGAAGCTAGCTAATCTACCAAAGGGAAAAAAGGCAATTTGATGCAAATGGGTATATACAAAGAAAGAAGAATTTCCTGATAAAAATGATGTTCACTACAAGGCAAGGTTGGTAGCTAAAGACTATGCTTAGATAGAGGGAATTGATTATAGTGAAGTATTTTTTTCAGTTATAAAACATTCTTCCATTAAAATTTTATTGGCCTTGGTAGCATAATAGGATTTGAAACTTGTTCAACTTAATGTAAAAAATGCATTTCTACATAGAGATTTAGAAGAAGAAATCTATATGGCTCAGCCAGAAGTGTTCAAGATTGCTGGAGAAGAAAAACGGGTATGCAAATTGGAAAAATCATTGTACAGATTGAAATAATTTCTGAGGTAGTGGTACAAATAATTTGACAATTTTATGATGAGGCAGAAGCATACAAGGAGCAAATATGATCATTGTGTGTATTTGTGCAAGCTACAAGATAAATCTTTCATAAATCTTATCCTGTATGTTGATGATATACTAATAACATCAAAGAATCAATGAGAAATTGAGAAGTTAAAGGCTCAACTAAATCAGGAGTTTGAAATGAAAGACTTGGGTGAAGCTAAAAAATTTTTAGGCATGGAGATATGCAGAGATAGGAAGAGAGGAAAGTTTTGTTTGAATCAGAAACAGTAGCTGAAGAAGATACTACAACATTTTGGATTGAATGAAAAAGTCAAAAGTTGTAAGTACACCACTTGCACCTCATATGAAGCTCAACACATCTTCATCTCCTAAAAATGAAGCGAAACGGGATTACATGTCAAATGTTTCGTATGAAAATATTGTTGGTAGCTTGATATATGCTATAGTGTGTATAAGGCCGGACATTTCACAAGCTGTTGGAGTTGTAAGTAGGTACATGCATGATCCTGACAAGGAGCATTGGCAAGCTATGAAATGGATTCTATGGTATATTCTAAACGCCGTAGATGTTGGATTGATATTTGAGCAGGATGAGAAAGATGGCCAATGTGTAGTTGGATACGGTGATTCCGATTATGCTGATGATTTAGATAAACGTCGATCAACTACTGGTTATATGTTTACACTTGCTAAGGTGCTAGTAAGTTAAAAGTCTACTTTACAGTCAACAGTTGCCTTGTCCACTACGAAAGCAGAGTATATGGCAGTATCAGAGGTTGTTAAAAAAGCAATTTGGCTTCAAGGATTCCTTGGTGAACTGAGAATTAGACAAAAGCACATTAAAATGTATTATGATGGCCAAAGTGCTATTCATTTAGCAAAGAACCAAGTTTATCATGCAAGGATGAAGCACATAAATATTTAGTATCATTTTGTATGTGAGATTCTGAAGGAATGTGAAATATTACTTTAGAAAATTTGGACCATAGATAATCCTGCAGATATGTTGACGAAGGTGGTGACAGCTGTCAAGTTCAACTATTGTTTGGACATAATCAATATTTTGACAAATTAAATATGAGTGCTTCACAACTCATTTGGAGATACCACTAAAAATTAGTTTTGAGAGAAGATTTGCATATTGTAAATAGAAAAATAGCCAAAATGAAGATTTATTGTTTGGCCATTTTTTATCCCACATCGTTAAAATGTGGGATTAGGGGGAGGGATATTTGAATATAAATATACCCCTCCCCCATTAGTTAATTCCAGCCTAAAATATTAAGTCTTCTCATTTCTAAGGCTTTAATATTTTTTTCTCTCCTCTATCTTTTGTATTTATTTATTGAAATTAGTAATATTATTTTGGTGGTGTCCAAGGATGTAGGCAAAATTAGTCAAACTTTATTAAATTTTTGGTGTTCTCTTTATTTTTATTTAATAATTATTTTTGGTATAGTTGTGGTATTTTGTGCTATTGATTATATATCTAGGAAAATTTTATCTAAAGAAAGACTTGATATTTAAGCGTGTTCATTGTGATCAACCTCTCTTTTCTGGAATTTTTTTTTGTATAATTATTAGTACAATTATTCATACACTATACGTCTTATTGATGAAAAATTAATCTAATTTTCACAACAGCTAATAAACAGTTGGCATATTTGAAAAAAAAAACAGTCTATAAGCACATTTATTATTAAATGACTAAAAATGATAATGGATTTAAAAAATAAATATGGATAATATAATAAATTACTTAGTTAATTTAGTATATAAGCAAAGTGCTAATATGCACCAAAATAATAAGCATCTGGCTTATTTCTAAGCTTATAAGCCCAACTTATAAGTTCATATAATTTCTAAATAAACATGCCACCTTAATTTAGAGCTTATAAGGTTATTTGACAAGCTTATAAGTCAGGATAAATACCCTCTAAAAATAGAGTCTCAATAGATAGTCTTTGTCTTAGTATTCCCATGTCAAAGCAGTATGCTCTTTGGAGAGCTATTGTTTATTTTTTTGGCCAACTAATAATGACATTTATGTTCTTTGATGGATTAATTGTTGGGTAGAAAGCCACTCCACTCTTTATCATTATACTCTAACTAATATCCCATTTAATCATCTCTATCAACGTGTCTCCAATTATATCTCTCTAAAAGATGATTGGAATTAGAGTGATTTTAACCATTTCCTTCTTGATCGCATCACACTTTCTATTATGGCTATGTTTCCTCCTCACAGTGGTATTCCTGAAGATGATTTTTATTGGAGTCACATTTCTAATGGCTTTTTTACTATTCAATCTACTTATTCTCTATTACATAGGACTAAAGTCATTAAAAAGGATAACCTATGGAATTCAATCTAGAACTAAAAAGGGCCCATTCTCTCTATTGTCTTTCTTTGACTGGCAGTTGAGAGTTGGTTACTTACTAATGGCAACAAAATGCAAAGCCATTTATCATATGATGGCTATTGTTTGAGGTGCGGGATAACTCTGGAGATGTTTTTCATGTTTTAAGAGATTTTGTGTTTACAAGATGTGTTTGGAATAGTCCCTTACCTTCTAATTATGATCACTCCTTTACCTATGGCCTTAGAGATTGGATTTCATCAAATCTTATGTATGCTATGAAAGGACCAAAGAATCTTTGTTGGACACAAGTGTTTGGGGGTCACTTGCTGGCAGCTTGAACATTCATAATTGGTTCCTATTTATAGGTATTCAATCCATCAGCAATGCTAGTATTTTTTGCTTGGCCCATGCATCCTCTAGCATTAGTGGTTCTAATTGCTCAACATGCCAATAGTATCTTATTTCTTGGTCTCCACCTCCTTATGGTTGGTTTAAATTAAACACTAATGGTGCTTGTCATATGAATGACAATTCGGTAGTAGCACATGGCTTTTCTAAAATTATTCGGGTGCCTGGATCATGGGATTCATAATGAATATTAGCATAGAGTTCATTACAAGAGCAGAATTATGGTAAGTATTCCAAGTGCTTAATTTTGCTTGGGAATTAGGGATTCGACATTTGTTGATTGAAGTTGATCACTTGTATATATTACATCCTATTCAAGGAGTCTACCCTTTTGACAAGGCTCATGGTCTTATTTTATAGAGGATTAGATTACTTCTAGCTCTCAATTGGGATGTCAACATATAGCACATCTACTAGGAAGGAAATTTTAGATGTAGATTATTTTGCTTCCATTGCTTTCCAATTTTCTGTTGCTACATATGTCCTTTATATTAGATCATGACCTTTTAAGGGTTTCTTACCCTAAATGGGGTCCCATGTAATCTTTTGAACTCTACCATTTTTATCATTCATATATGTATATATATATTCTTTTCAAAAAGATTATTTTAAAATATATTTTGGTTTGCTTATAAATTGCTCTAAGAGTATACTTTAAATTGTTAATGATATTCTTATTATTTACCCTAAAAGATAATAAAATTAAGGACAATTTTATCTTGTTTTATCTTTATTTACACTTTCCTTTCCATAGAAAATTAACTCTCTTGGTTCACCTTATTGAGTTGAACTACACCATGAAACTTTGGAAGAGAGTTATGCCTGGTCGATCAATTATGGAAGCAATCTATCTTATTAGAGATTTGACGAAAAAATACAAAGAGAAGAGAGATGAAGAAGGATTTCATATAGTCTTTATCGACTTGGAGAAGGCTTATGGTAAAGTTTCTAGAGAAGTTTTCTAGTAAGTCCTGGAGCACAAGATGGTGTCAATTAAATATATTCAAGTCTTAAAGGATATATATGTTGGAGCCATCACTAGTGTACGTAGAGTTGAAGGAGATACTAAGAATTTTTCTTTTTCTATTAAATTATATCAAGATTTAGCTTTGATTCCTTATCTTTTTACCTGGGTTATGAATGAGCTAGCAAGACATATCCAAGATGACATATCACGGTGCATGATGTTTGCAAATAATATTATGTTAGTATATGATATTCAAGAAAAACAAGTAGAAAGTTAGAGTTGTGGAGAAATACTTAGAATTCAAGGGTTTTAAGTTAAATATATCTAAGATTGAATATATACATTATGGATTTAGTTGCGCGAATAGAGAAAGAGGTAAAGTTATTTTAGATAGAGTCACCTCATAGTACTCATTTTAAGTACATTGGCTCAATTCTTCAAGAGGATGACAATTTGTGAGAAAAATGTTAGCCATATGATTAAAGCTGATTGGATGGAAGTGGAAGAATGCCACATGAGTTTTATATAATCGAAAAATGCCAATTAAATTGAAAGAAAAGTTTCACCGCACTGCAATATAACCTTTTATGATATATGGTAACTAGTGTTGGAGAGTCAAAGGATAACATAAGAATGTTAAGATGGATATGTGGACATACTAATATGTATAAAATTTGAAATAAATATATTAGAAAAATGCAGGATATCCTCTTTTGAAGATAAAATAGGAGAGCATAGATTGAAATAGTTTGAATATATGAAATAAAAATCTAGTAATGCATCAGTCAAAAAAACTAAACAAGTTAAGATATACATAGTTAGCAGAGGCAGTGGTAGGCTTAAAATAAATTGGACAAAAATAATCTTACAGCTTTATACCTTTCTGAATATATAGCCTTAAATTGCGTCAAATGAAAAATAAAAATCTAAATAACCTAGCTCGATTAATTTGAGACTAAAATCATTGAGTTGAGTTAGTTAAGTTCATCCGTGTGAGTTAAACTTTATAAGTGTTCTACCTCAATATACATTGGCTTTCCAAAAACATCAACTTTTTTCAAAGTTGCTTTTCTCACGTTAAACAAAACCATAGATTTTCTAATATTAAAAAAATAAACTTCGTAATATAATGGTATTGACGTGAAATGTCTAACGAGTGATAGGTTTTCTATGTTTTATAATTAGGTAACGGGATTAAGGGACAAATTTGAATATGTTTGTTTGTTTCATAGATTAGGCTATTACTAATTTAACATTCGCTCCTGTCAATTTACATCTACTTAATTTGGCATATGCCTCATTAGATACTAAAATTAATTATAAATTATTAAGTCTATACCTTTGTGATTAAAGCCTTATATTAATTAATTAATTAATCAGAGTGGGAAGACAACTAACATCTGCTGTCCAATTTTGAAGATAGATATTACATTTTCATGACCTTTTCATCAACGTGAAGCTGCTAAAATAATATATTTTATTAGAAATTAATTGGAACTTGCTAGAGGATTTTTTTTAAATTTTATATACATATATATGTATACATATGCATATATAAAAATTATTTAAAAAATTCCAATTTTTAAATTACCAAAATTAAATTGAATATTGAATCCTGAAAAAAAACAAAGAACTACACTAATTCAAAAGTTAATTGAATATATATATATATATATATATATAAGCTGCTAGAATAGTCAATCTGTCATCAATTTTTATTTAGATATGATAACCTAGAGAATAAGTGTTAACCCTAAAAATCAATTTCTATAATTAAAATTTTTAACTACATTATTTAACCAGGTCGTTTGCTAAATTTTATTGCCAGAAAAATATAGTTTAAACAGAAAAATTAATTTAATTTTCAATATTTAAGTGATTAGCACAGTTAATTAAAATTTAGAATGCATGGGCTTGCCAATCAGTCCTACAAAGCTGTAAAAAAATATGCACTGATTTATAAGCCATTTATACAAGTTTTACAAAGGTAAAAGATAATTATAAACTCTAATAAATAAGCATCCTAGCCAGGCTAGAAAGTCACAAAACGGGCCCACGAGATATATACATACATGCATGCATATGTATTTATATAACCAAAATTTAAAAAGTTTAATACATCAATTGTCTTTTAAATTTAGTAGCTTTAATCATTTTACCCTTCATATTTATATATTTATCATATTACCTCATATATTTATCTATTTTATTCCACTAAACACTTATATGCACTTATAATATTATTTTTATCTAGATATCTATAGAGTATGAAATAGATAAGTACAAAAGATAAAGTGATCAATTTGTGATTATATAAGTGTCTATTAAAATAAAATAGATAAATACAGTAAATGATTTAATAAATATATAAATATATAGATCAAAATAATTAAAACTGCTAAATTCATAGAACAATTAATATATTAGACTAAATATTAAATTCAGCTTTTTACAAATATATCAGAAAAAGTTCACAATATTACAAATTTACTAGTCCAAAAAACATTATTAAATTTATCAAAATTCTTCAATCAACTTACAAATTTATGAGCTTCATATAATACATATAAAGTTTATTATCAATTTATTATTATTTTATTAAACTATGATTGCTAGGATTGTGCACAAATCATATTCAGTCAATTTTAGAGCATTTTTTTAGCTGACAAAACCTAACCTCTTAATCAAAATATCCAACCAAGCTCGATCGAACCAATACAAAATTTCAATCGACCAACGTATATATAGATTTGGTCAGGTGAAATTGATTTCACTCAAATTCAAACTCCTAAAAAATCAAAAATAATTTTATAAGATAAAAAATACTCTATATCAGAACTCAAAGACATCAAAAATAATTCTGTAAAATAAAATAACCTAAAGAAAAACTCTTAAAAATCAAAATTATTTATATAAAATAAAATAAAATAAAAGCCTAAATCATAACCTAAAAAATAAAAAAACAATTTTATAAAATAAATTCTAAATCAAAACCCTAAAAAATAAAAAATATTTTTATAAAATAAACTAAAAAGCCCTAAATCAAAATAGTAAAAAATTAAAAATAAAATTTTATATAATAAAATAACCTAAACTCTAAATAAAAAATTAAAACAAAACATTAACATTAAACTTTAAACTTTAACTCAAATACAAGGCTAAGAATCAGAAAATCAGAGACAGAAAATTGAAGGATAATTAGAACTTGGAAAAAGAGAAAGAATTGGAGTAAACAAAGAAATAAGAGAAATAGAAGATTAAAAATAAGAAGAAGAAAAGAATCGATGGAGATGAGTTGAAGATTAAAATTGGCTTGCTGTTTAGTGCTCTTTAAGAATCAATGGCGGCAAAGAGACTAAAGACAAAGAGAATTGTGAGAGTTCGATATATATATATATATATATATAGAGAGAGAGAGAGAGAGAGAGAGAGAGAGAGAGAGAGAGAGAGATTGTCTCAGAAAATGAAACTTGAAACCAAAATGTAAAGTATGTGAATCTTAGCTCACTAAAGATGTTTATATAAGCACCTAAAACGACACCCTTTCCTATTGGAAAACAATGCCGTTTATATATCATACAATATATATTCTTAGGCTTATAACTATTTATCATATGCGAGTTCAGACAAAAAATATAAATCTCAACTTAACTTACTGCTTAAAATAGAAAATTTTTTGGAACATCTATTCGATTTTGAATAAATATGTGTCATGAACCGATTGTAACCGCATCAAAAATATTTGTTTATTTTGTTTCTTAATTTATGCACAATCTTAATGATAATTTTTATATGTTTATTATAATTATAAATTTATTATATATTCTTATAAAATAACCAAAAAATCTATGATAATATACATGGCAATTAGTTTATTTGTCTCACCTCGGCTTACAAAAAAAAAATAGTTAACTGTGTTGGATCATACCGAATCTTAAAAAATAATGATTTAACATGACTAATTGATTTTTATATAATCATGTTATATTATGTTGAATCGAATAATATTGTGTCAATATATAAGCTAATCCAATTATTTCCTAACAAACTTTACTATTAGTTTCAATTTTATTATTTATTTTAGGCATTATCGATCTAAAATCATATAAAAATTTTAATTAACAATTTTAATTTATATATATAGTCTCAATTAAAAATATAAAAATTTTTAAAATTTTTAAAAGATTAAATTATTTAAAAATTTTCAATACTTAACATTAACATAAATTTAATTTTAAAAGTTAAAAATGCAACTTTATTTATAATATCATAATCTAAAGAATAGTAAAAATTATTAGTTTAATAATGGCTTTTTTAAAATTAATTTTTTAATTTAAAATTAAATATAATATTATTTATTTAATAAAAAATAAAATAAAAAATAAGTCATTGGACCCATTACTTTATCATTAATTCATCATCATCCATTTTTTATTAATTATAAAAAAATTATATGTTAATTTTATTCAAATAGATACAAGAGGAAATTACGCCCAACGCGCTTTTTTGCTGGGCTTCTTTCAATTTTAAGAGTCATCATTTTTTTTTTCAATTCCATAAAGGTCTGCTTTTTTTTTTTTTTTTTCAATTTTACTTTTTTAGGTGTTGTTTTTTAATTTTTCTTTTTTTTTTTTCATTTTTTCCATCTGGTTTTAATTATTTTTTATTCAAAATAATTTTTTGATGTCATATTTTTAATATACATATAAAAAAATAAATATATACACAATATATAATACACACACAATAAATAATATCATATATACAATATATACTACATATTTATCAAACATCTACCACATTTATCAAATATCTACTAAATATTTATTAAACATCTATTAAATATATGTTAAACATCTACATAATATTTTTAATAATTTTTAACTTTATTTTTTTAATTTTATATTTATAATTCATATAATATCTCCATAAAATATATTCAACATATACAAATAAATACATAACACATACAATATCTATCAAATATTTACAGTGTAATATCCCAAAATTTTTTTTAAAAAATTTTAATTTTTAAAAATTTAACAAAATAAATTATAATTTAATTGGATAAATTAAATAAAAAATTTAAATAAAAAATTAAGAGTTTTTAAATGAAAAAGTAAAATATATTTGTAATATATATATAAAATATATACAACATATAAAAGTCAACACTTTTTAAAAGAAAAGTCAAAGGCGAAAGTAAAAGGGTATTTTGATAATTAAATCTTAGAAATTCAAAATTATTAAATTAATTTAAAAATAAATAATTTTTGAATAAAAGATGAATTTTTTGACTTTTAATTTATTAAATAAATAATTGAATTAATTATTAAAATATTAAATAATATATATAGTTTAAAATAAAAGATGAAAAAAAAAGAAAATTAAAAAGTTTTTTCATCTTCTTCTTCTTCTCACAAGGGCCGAAACTCCATTGATGGTGGTCTCAAGGTTTTGATTCTTCCATACTCTACAAATTGAAAATTTTAACAAATTTAAAGTGAATTTTTAGTGATTTTCACCAAATTTGGTAAGTTTCTAACTCTTTTCTTTGAATTTCATGAAAATTTTGAATATGTGAGTTTTGGGTTCTTGATGTAGTATGATTTAATTATTGAAGTTGACGTATATGATGTTATTTTAAATGATTAGTAATGATTTTAAGATTGAAGTGAAGAGATGATGGAGTTTGGGTAGGGTATGGTGAAGAGAGAGAATTTAAGGTTATGGAATGTTAGGGTTTGTGTAATCATTATTTTTAATTGTGCAATTTGATTCCAAATGAGTTATTTTGATGCATAAACAAGTATTTTAAAGTCAAATAATAGATTTGGTTGAGTTTGATTGGAGTTTGAGAATAGAAGTTGTGATTTAGGATTTTGAAAAAGTGATTTTTCAAAGTTATTGAATTGGTTGATTTTATTGGTTTAAGCATGTTATTTAGTGATAAAAGTGATGAATATAAGTTTGAAATAATAAATGGATTGAGTTGGAATGAAAAATCTTCAATGGAGAAGGTTATGTCATTTTAGGGTTTTGATAATAAGTATGTGTTTTTATAATATAATTAGTTTAAATATGTTAAAATATATTTTTAATAATATAAATAAACTTAAAACACCAAATGGAATGGCTTAATATGATTTTCCAAAGTTAAAGTGAGGTTAGCCTTAACTTTGGAATTTTTGTTTGAATGATTTTTAATTATGATTTAAGATTAAAAATGCCTTAGAATGTGATACTAAATGATTATTTATTATCACATTTGGTTTAGGCATTGAGGAGAATTGATTTACCCAATCCAAGTGTTGAAGTTGAAAGAGAAGGTTGAAGGTGGTGCTTGAGTTTGCTTTTGGTTGTTTTTAGAGGTATGTACAAACTTTGAATGAATTAGTTATATTTGTCTTACATTGGGCTTAACATATTTTGGATTAAAAAACATGTTAAGCTACTTGATACATGGAACATATATGAATAATGTGCTATGACATGTGCAATATTATATATATGTTAAATGCATTATGAAAAACCATTGTTAATGGATAAATTGTGTAAAATGTAAAATAGGTGTATTATGTTAAAATGACCCAAATTGTTTGAATAATACTATTTATTGTGTATGCATTAAGGGCATTGTTAAAAAGTCATTGGTAATGGCTAATGTGCATAAAATGTGAATCATATGTGGATTATGTGAAATTACTCAAAATATTTGGGTGATGAGTTTTAAGGTAAAATATGATGCAATGTTATGATATGATAAAATGTGATGAATTAATATTACTATAAATGAGAAAAAAAAGAAAAAATAAAAAAATAAGGTAATGTGTCTAATAGATAATAAAAAATGAGGCAATGTGCCTAGCTTGATTATGAGAAAAAGAGAAAAAGATTGATAATGAGAAATGTAAATTATTTGTGTGCCTAGTATGTTATTCAATTTTCAGAGTTCTATATTTGGCGGCATGCCTATGTTTTATTAGTTTTTGTTATAGTTTTGTGTCTTGTTTGTTATGTTAATTATTGTTTTATTTAGGTATTTTGTTAGTTTTAATCGGTTTGTTTAGTGTTTTCTTTAATTGTGTAGTTTTAGTTTATTTCTGTGTTTCTGTCATTTTTTATTTAATTTTTAGTATGTGTTTATGTTTTGTTGGATATTGTTTATTTAATTATTGTTTAAGTTTTGTTTGCCAGTTTTGTGTTAGGTTAAAACAGCAAGGAAACAAATTGAAGATGAAATGGGCAGAAGCTAACACAGGCAGAGGACACGGCCAAGTCACTGGCCGTGTCCCATACTAAGTTAAAAGGAAGAGAAAGTCCCAGTAGCAGACACAAGCAAGGGACACGGCCAAGTCATGTGGCCGTGTCCCTCCAAAGAAGCCCAACACGGCCAAGTCATCTTGACTTGGCCGTGTCTCACTTGGTTCCAAAGGCAAAGACGAAGCAAATTTCACAGAGGTAGACACAGGCAAGGGACAAGGCCAAGTCATGTGGCCGTGTCCCTCAAACATGGTGCAACACGGCCAAGTCACTTCTGACTTGGCCGTGTCACTCAACTAAAGAAGAAAGAGGAGAGAAACAAACAGAGGTGGACACCTGCAGGGGACACGGCTGTGTCTTGTGGCCGTTTCCCTCCAACAAGCTCTCACACGGCCGTGTCCCTCATCACCTGGCCGTGTCCCTCATGAACCAAACGCGCACCGAATTTTAAAGCCGACGTTTCGTATAAAAGCAAAAAGAAAGTTAGGGTTTGGGGACGGTTGACGATTTGGAGCAGATTTTGAGCCGTCAGAGATTAGAGCTAAGGTTTTAACATTTATTTTCTTAATTTTGATTTCACTTTGGATCAAAACTAGCTAGATTAGATTGTTCATACCATTGTTATATCCTTCTTGCAAGATTTGAACAAGAGATTCTTCAGAGCTTCGAGGAGTTTGTAATTTGGTTTTGTTCTTGAACTTTGTCTCTTAATTTTACATTGAAATTGTTTTAATGGATATTATCATGTATATTTTGATTTCTTTGAACATTAATGAGATGATTATGTTTGTTTGCATCATGAACTAATTTGATCTAGTCTAGGGTTTGTATGGATCTGCTATGATTGTATGAATTGGTTATTCTCTTAGTTAATAATTTCTTTTGCCTTTATTGAATGAAATATTGTTACATATAATTGATTGGCCACCAATTGTGTATTTTAGGTATTAGATGATGGATTGAGAGTTGAAGTCTAATGCTGGAACAATTCAATTAAGGACTTAGGTGAATTAGAGATATAACCTAGGAAAGGATTATTTCAATTGGAACAAGATTATTTGAGAGAGGTTTGAATGCGAGAGCTTATTTCCTTTATTCAATTAATTAAGTTGTTTGAGATTTAATTCTTGAAATTAAATTAGTTAAGTGGAATAACCGTTCATACATATAAGTAGTAGAGAAGTGCAAACCCTAGACCCTTTTATCAAGTGAATCAAAACATCAGCTTTTGTTTATTTTTATCGTTTTCAACTTAAATCAATCTTCTTCATTACTTTGCAATTTAAATTTCTTTACTACTTACTTTTAATTTGATAATCAATTACCCACTTTGGCTTCCTTGTGAGACGACCTTGGGGCGATCACCTTTGCTACAGCTACCTCGTATACTTGCGAGTGACGCTTTGTGGTAGAGTTAATTTGAGCGCAACAAGTTTTTGGCGCCGCTGCCGGGGAAGCTAATTGGCGTAATTGTTTATTTAAAAAGAAAAAAAAATAAATATTTTAGATTATTTTTCATTGTTTTTGATTTTATTTTATTTGTCTTTTGCTTTTAATTGTTTCTTTTTCTAGAAAATTTTTGTTTATGCAAGGCAGGAGATCACTCGAAGGAGAGTTGCATCCATTCATTCTAGAAATTCAGAGAGTAAAAAGGAGCAGAGAGGAGTTTGTGCTCTTCACCGGATTTGATACTTCAGAGGAAGATATTTCGGATTTTGAGTCATAATCTGAAAAATCTGTAAAGATGGCTGAAGAAAGGCAAAGAACCATGAGAGATTTTGCTAGACCTGTCATTGGGACTTCCACTTCTTGCATAAGACTAACAGATGCAGCAAGGAACTATGAGTTGAAGAATATTCACTACAACATGCTGCCATCATTCTATGGAGTTCCAAATGAAGATCCTTTGAATTTTATTCTGGATTTCTACTCCACCCTCAACACTTTTCCTTTGGGAGGACTAACAGAAGATCAGTTGAGGATGAGATGTTTCCCTTATACTTTGAAGGATAGGGCAAAGAGATGGCTTATGATGTTGCCCGAGAACTCACTGACAACTTGGGAACAAGTTTACAATAAATTCATGGGCAAGTTCTACTCACATCAAAAGACAGCTGAGTTGAGAGGAAAGATTGCTACAGTCTCTCAATTTGAAGGAGAGCCATTTCATGAGGCTTGGGACAGATTTAAGATGCTATTGATCCAGTGTCCACATCATCACTACCCACTTCAACTCCTTAATCAGTTTTTCTATGATGGTCTCACCCAGCAATTTCAGAACACTGTTGATAATGTAGCTGGGGGAGCCATGGGAGAAAAGACAGTTGATGAGACTTATGAGATCTTTGAGATATTGGGAGCTAATTCTCAACAAAAGAGTGTAAGGGGAAGAAGCAAGGGGGTGAATCAACTGGAAGCTAATACTGAAATGGTTAGTCAAATAGCTGAGTTGACAAGGCAGGTTCAGATGCTAAACATGAAGAACAATATGTCTTCATCTACTCAAGAAGTGTGTGGAATCTGTGGGACATTTGAGCATGGAGCAAATATATGTCCCTCTGCATATGAGTCTTTTGGGAATGAAGCTGAGCAAGTTAATGCTATGGGGGGATTTCAACCAAGAGCCAGAAATGATCCTTACTCCAACACTTACAATCCTGGTTGGAGGAGTCACCCCAATTTTTCCTGGACAACGAATAATGCTCAACAGCCCTTCCATTTGCTCTAGAGACAGAATCAACAACAGGGCCAATCCTCAAATCAAGGTCAGCCTAAGAGAGAGAGTTTGGAGGAAAGCTTAAAGGCTTTTATCCAAGTCAGTGCTAAAAATCAGGAGATGAACAACAAGAGGCTGGATTCCTTGGAAGCATCTTTTAAGAAGGTGGAGACCCAAGTGGGGCAACTTGCACAACAGATGCAGATTCAACAAAAAGGGAAGTTCCCAAGCCAACCTGAGCAGGCACAAGCAGTGACTGTTCTTAGGAGTGGCAAGGTAATTAATAACAATGTTGAAAATAATTCTGTGAATGCAGGTGAGCAAGAAAATAAAAAGGAAGGAGAACTAGAGAACAAAGGTGCTGAAGAAGGATCAATGGAGAAGTCCCCTACACCAGATTTGCACAAGGCAAGCAATCCATACCGGCCACCTATACCATTCCCTAGCAGGTTGAAGGATGATAAAAAAGATAAGCAGTTTTCAGATACCTTCAACATGCTATCTAAGGTAAGTATCAACTTACCCTTACTTGAAGCAATTAAGAACATGCCGGCTTATGCTAAATTCTTCAAAGAACTGAATACCAAGAAAAAAAGGTATGAGCCGAATGAAAAGGTGATAGTTTCTGAGGTAGCTAGTGCTGTTTTGCAGCATAAACTACCTCCTAAGCTAAAGGATCCTGGAAGCTTTATTATTCAAATTGCTATGGGGAATGGAAAATGTACTGATGGCATGTGTGATTTGGGAGCTAGTGTGAATTTAATGCCTTACTCTGTGTACCTTGACTTAGAATTAGGGGAACTTAAGCCAACAAAAATGGTGTTGCAATTAGCTGATAGATCTCTTAGATTCCCGAAAGGGGTTATAGAAGATGTGTTAGTTAAAGTTGGTGGTTTGATAGTACCTGTGGATTTCATTGTTCTTGACATGGAGGTAAGTAATTCTTCACCATCTGCACACACCATTTTGCTGGGTAGGCCTTTTATGGCGACTACCAATACTTTGATAGATGTTAAGAATGGAAAATTATCAATGACTGTTTTGGGACAAACTGTGGAATTTTCTATTTGTAACACTTCTCCTATTCCTACAACTGCTTTATATGAGGATTGTTCTTTCATTGATTGTGTTGATGCAGTTGTTTCAGAAGTTTTCTTGCAGAAAGGTTCCTCTGATAAATTGGAGCTGGCATTGACTTTGGATAGTGATTTGGAAATTTTTGATGCAGAAATAGCCAGTTGTCTCGAGACCTTAGGAAGTGCTGAAGTAGAGGAACTTAAGGAGGAGCCAGTTTGTGAACCTTCCCCCATTGAAAAAGAAGAGAAGAACCCCTCACTAGAGTTAGAGCTGAAAGAGTTACCTAAGAACCTGAAATATGTGTTTTTAGGGGATAACAACACTTTACCTGTGATAATATCTAGTGAGCTTAGTGAAGGGGAGGAGATGAGGTTAGTGAGTGAGCTTAAAAGATTGAAGAGAGCAATAGGATGGGGATTGAGTGACATCAAGGGTATTAGCCCTTCCATGTGCATGCATAGAATCACTTTAGAAGAGGGAGCTAAACCTGTGAGGGAGACCCAAAGACGACTTAACCCAAATATGAGTGAAGTGGTTAAGAAAGAGGTGCTCAAATTACTGGATGAAGGAGTAATATATCCAATTGCTAATACTGAGTGAGTGAGCCCAGTACATGTAGTTCCTAAGAAATCTGGAATCACTGTGGTGAAAAATGAGAATAATGAGTTGGTTCCTACTAGGACTACTACTGGGTGGAGAATGTGCATTGATTATAGGAAGTTGAACAATGCTACAAAGAAAGATCATTTTCCTCTTCCTTTTATTGATCAGATGTTAGATAAACTTTTTGGGCACTCACATTATTGTTTTCTGGATGGCCTTTCAGGTTACTATCAGGTACCAATAGCTCCAGAGGATCAGTCCAAGACAACTTTTACTTGCCCTTTTGGGACTTATGAATTTCGACGTATGCCCTTTGGCTTGTGCAATGCACCTGCAACTTTTCAGAGATGCATGATGTCTGTCTTCTCAGATATGATTGATGATTTTATTGAGGTATTTATGGATGACTTTTCTGTTTTTGGTAATTCTTTTGATAATTGCCTCAGTAAGCTTGTTCGTGTGCTTGAGAGATGCATTGAATGTAACCTTACTTTAAGTTGGGAAAAGAGTCATTTTATGGTTACCCAGGGCATTGTTTTAGGTTATGTGGTGTCAAGTAAAGGGATTGAGGTGGATAAGGCTAAAATTGAATTGATTGCTAAGTTACCCCCACCTACCTCAGTTAAGGGAATAAGAAGTTTTCTAGGGCATCCAGGATTTTACAGGAGGTTTATTAAGGATTTTTCCAAAATAAGCCAACCTTTGTGCCATTTATTGGGGAAAGATGTTCCATTTGAATTTACAGCACAATGCATGCAAGCTTTTAATTCCCTTAAGGAAAAATTGACTAGTGCACCTGTAATTGTAGCTCCTGTCTGGTCTTTACCTTTTGAAATCATGTGTGATGCATCTAATCATGCAGTAGGAGCTGTTCTTGGGCAAAGGGTTGACAAATACTTGAGAGTAATTTATTATGCCAGTTTAACCCTGAATAGTGCACAAATGAACTACACCACAACTGAGAAGGAAATGTTAGCTGTTGTTTTTGCTTTAGACAAATTTAGAGCATATTTAATTGGGTCAAAAATTATTGTGCATTCTGATCATGCAGCTCTTAAATATCTATTAACAAAACAACATGCTAAACCGCGCTTAATTAGATGGGTGTTGTTGTTGCAAGAGTTTGATTTTCAAATCAAGGATACTAAGGGTAGTGAGAATGTTGTTACTGATCACTTATCCAGATTACCCTTCTATAGTGAAAATCTTACATCTGATAACATTTATAAAAATTTAGAAGAATTTCCTGATGAGCATCTGTTTGTGGTGATTAATGCCCCTTGGTTTGCAGATATTGCTAACTATCTTGCTTGTGGTATTTTGAGATCTAACATGTCCTTTCAGGAAAAGAAAAGGTTTCTACACTTGAGTAAGTTTTATTTTTGGGATGAACCTTATCTATTCTGGATATGCAAAGATGAAATAGTTCGCAGGTGTGTAGCTGAGGAAGAACAACTGAGTGTTCTTCAATTTTGTCATGACCATCACTGTGGGGGTCATTTTGGAGGAAGGAAGACTGCAGAAAAGGTGCTTCAAAGTGGTTTTTACTGGCCTACTTTATTTAAAGATGCTCAAGACTATTGTAAGCACTGTGATCGTTGCCAAAGAGTAGGTAACATTGGGAGGAGGAATGAAATGCCCCTTCAGTCATATATTGTTGTTGAACTGTTTGATGTGTGGGGAATAGACTTCATGGGTCCTTTCCTCAAGTCCTTTGGTTATGAATACATTTTAGTTGCTGTTGATTATGTTTCCAAATGGGTGGAGGCAATCCCCACCCGTACTAATGATGCTAATATTGTTGTTAAATTTGTGAAGGAAAATATTTTTAGCAGGTTTGGCACACCAAGGGTGATAGTCAGTGATGGGGGGAGTCATTTTTGCAACAGGCTTTTTGAGAAGTTAATGCACAAATCTGGTGTGAAGCACAAGGTGGCAACCCCATACCATCCACAGACTTCTGGGCAAGTGGAAACATCCAACAAGCAGCTAAAAGGAATTCTGGAGAAAACAGTCAACACATCCAGGAAGGATTGGGCAAGCAGATTGCATGATGCACTATGGGCATATCGGACTGCTTTCAAAACTCCTCTAGGTATGAGTCCATATCGACTGGTGTTTGGAAAAGCTTGTCACTTACCAGTGGAGTTGGAGCACAGAGCATATTGGGCAATCAAAACTCTGAATTTGGACTTGGACAAAGCAAAGAGAGAAAGATTTTTGCAAATTTCAGAGTTAGATGAGCTGAGGAATGAGGCTTATGAAAGCTCGAGAATTTACAATGATCGCATTAAAGCACTTCATGACAGAATTATAGTGCGAAAGACATTGAGTCCAGGTATGAAGGTTTTACTTTTTAACTCACGACTCCGTCTTTTTCCAGGTAAACTCAAGTCTCGATGGAGTGGTCCTTTCGAGATAACTCAGGTATATTCTTCTGGTGCAATTGAATTACTTAACTCTAGAACAGGTGAGACTTTCAAAGTGAATGGATAGAGAGTTAAGCCATACAATGAAGGATTTCAGGAAGTGAGGGTCATTGACAGTACTTTGATTCATGATCTCTAGGTCTTGCATGATGTCCAGCTATATGACATTAAAGAAGCGCTAAATGGGAGGCAACCCATCGGTTTGCATTTATTTTTCGTAGTTGTAATTTTAAGTTTAGCAAGTTTTGATTTATTTTCGGTTTCAATAAATGAACTGTGCTTTGATCGGTTTTTTCTTTACTTTGTGTTTCAGGGTGTTTAAAGAAGAGGGTTTTCAAAATCGTTGAATAAAAAAATGTGTTAAAAGTGAATAAAAAGGCAGTAGGTGACACGGCCAAAGGACTTGGCCGTGTCCCTTGGCCGTGTCATACACTAGACACGGCCAAGCTTTTTCAAAAAAAGAAAAAAAGAAAAAAAAAAAGAGAGTTCGATTTTGCAAACTTAGTACAGAATTGGACACACCCAGGGGACACGGCCAAGTCACCTGGCCGTGTCCCCCAAGATCATTAGACACGGCCGTGTGCTCTCCACTTGGCCGTGTCCCTCCACTTTCACACACCAACACGGCCAAGTCAACTCACACACGGCCGTGTCACCTCAATTTTTGACTTTTAAAAACCCGATTTTGCCCAGTTCTTTTCATAAATCCCTAAATTTTTCTATCTTCGTCTCTCTCGTTCTCTCGCTCTCTGTAACGCCAAAACCCTTGATTTTTATTTCAAAACTTCATATCTTCCATTAAAACTTCAAATTTCTTCAACAAAACTTGAGATAATCACTTGAAACTTCCTCTTTACTCATATAATCTTGATTTAATTCAGTTTTGGGTGTTAATTTTTCAGATTTCAAGATGCCAAGAACTAAAACTGTCTCACACCGCAAGAAGAAGAAATCTAATACCGAAGGAGCTTCTTCCTCTTCCTCAACTTTATCTTTAAAGAGGGCAACTCTTTTGGCTCGGGGTTTTTTCCCGACAAGGTATGTGAATGACGAATCTTTAGATGCTTTGCAAATTAGAACTGCTTTTTATAGATATGTGCAATATCTTGGGTGGGAGACTCTAGTATCATTGAGACCTTTGCAGTTTGAGGAGCTTACCCTAGAATTTTTGACAACTCTTATAAGGTGGAAAGAGATGATAAGAAAATCTGCAGGAGACTGATGTTTAACTTAATGGGTAAATCATTTGTGCTTACTATTGATCAGTTGAATGATATCTATGGTTTTCATCAGCATGGGGAAAGATCGATACCCAAAGATTTTAGACAACAATTTGCTTGGGGAGCCTTAGGCTCGGGTACTTATGTGGCCAAATCGGCCAAAGCATCTAAATTACGGAACCCTACTTTGAGATATTTGCACATGTTTATGTCATGTGGGTTCTTTGCTCGGAAGGAGAGCCCGGGTGTGGTTGAGTCGAGTGAGTTATTTTTCTTGGATTGTGTTTTGAATGAAATGAATATTAGTGCGGGCTATTGGTTAGCCGATATTTTTGACACTGTAGCTAATAAAAGGAGGGGAGCTATTTGTGTTGGAGGATTGATCACTACATTACCAGTAGCCCTGGTTGAGGATTTTGACCCGAGTACTACTCGGATGACCCGTATTTTGGGTAATGATTCCTTGGATTTAGCTACCCTTGAGAAGATGCACATGGTGGTGCATAGGAGAGGGACTTTTGTGATGCCTTCAGCTGAGCCTGAAGCACCGGGGGACAGGCAGAAGAGAGCCCGGGTTGAAGAGGAGTCAGACTCGGATTCTTTAGGTCTAGATGAGGATGCTCTGGTCTCGGAACATCAAGAGGTACTTCTGAGGATTGAGGCCCTGGAAGGCAAAGTGGATCGACTGGATAGCAAGGTGGATCGTAACCATGCTGAGATCTTACAGCAGATGGAACAGATTAACAGTAACCTTGCGACGATCTTGAGTCTCCATCCCTCAGCTGCATCATCTTCCCGCCCACATTTTCCATAAATTTTCAGTCCTTGCTTTATTTTATTTAATGTACTTTTGTTTTATTTTTCATTTTTGTTTTAATGTTAACGTTTTGTATTTGGATATTTTATTTTTATATTGTGCTTTTATTTTTGAACTTTTGTGTTTGTGATGGTAAGCTAGGATTTTGCCTCACCAGGTACGATGGAAGACAATTTGTCCTTTGACTCTTTTTATTTATTATTCTTGTTTTACATTGAGGACAATGTGAATTTTAAGTGTGGGGTACTCTTTAAGCTTTCCTTTAATTCTTGTTTTGCTTATTGTGGTTGTTTTGTTTATTGTGTTTGTTGTGCATGGCATAATTGTTGAAAATTTATTGATCTTTTCTTTAATTCTAGCATTATAGTTGAGACTTTGGTATCAGCATAGAAATGAACATTTGAATTCGTTCAGGATTAATTTTTGCATTTTGCAATTCATGACATATAAATCTTTGAGAATCCACCTGTGTGAGTTTTGAGCCTCATAAAATTTGATATTTTTGTCAATTGATTTTCTTTTCTAAAGTGTGCATCTTCATGATGTTGCATCTCTAGAGTTTGCTTTTGCATACTTATTGAACTCACATTATGATTTAATCTCAAGTTTTAAAATGATGAAGGCAAATTAGGTTAGCCCCTTTAGCTTAAAGAGACTTCCCTTTATATTGATTTCCTTAGTGAGCCAAGTTGAGCCATTGACCGTTTCTTGTTTGATTAACACAATTCTCAACTTAACATGTTCTTATTATCATCATACCTATGCATTAAGGAATGGAGTTGTATGATTTGACAATAGGGTAGTTTATTTCAAGTGTGGGTAAGTAAAAAAAAAAATATGGAATTCCTAATTGAGGGTTGAAATGCATACTTTGCATATTGTATTTGATTAAGAGTCATTATTCTTTTCCTCTACATTTTAAGCTAGATGTTCCATGTAAGTTTATACTTTGTTTATATATGTCTAAAAAAATAAAAAAATAAACTAAATAAAAAAAAGAAAAAGAAAAAGTGAAAATAAAACAAAAAGAGATATTTATATTCAAAGTTCATATATTTTCTAGCCTTAGAGGAATTTTGACTCATGTACTTTTCTTTTAGTGTGCAAGTATGTAAGATTGTTAAGGGTTGGTGAGTATGCTATTTAAGGAGTTATGAAATTCTTAGCAAGAGTAGTGTCTAATTTAGATACTCCATTTCTTGATGCTCCAGCTTAAATGTCTTTTCTCACACCTTACCTTAGCCCCATTACATCCAAATAAAAGACCTTCGGATTATTTCTTGAGAAAATCAGTGAGGGAGATTGGATAATTAAGCAAGTTTATGGCAGTATGCACTCATGACTGGTATGAGTGATTAACCTTTGAAATCGAGTGAAACACTTAGTTGAGAGATAAGATTTGTATGTTTGGATTAATGAATGAGTTAAGAAAATCCTTGATTGAAGGAAATTGCAATTATTTATGTCTGGCTCTTTAAGTATTTCATCTATATGCTGGAATTTTAGTTAAGGTTGTTTGAGTTTTTAATTTATGCCATATGAATTTGCTTGAGGACAAGCAAAGTTTTAAGTGTGGGGTAGTTGTTTTATTAGTTTTTGTTATAGTTTTGTGTCTTGTTTGTTATGTTAATTATTGTTTTATTTAGGTATTTTGTTAGTTTTAATCGGTTTGTTTATTGTTTTCTTTAATTGTGTAGTTTTAGTTTATTTCTGTGTTTCTGTCATTTTTTATTTAATTTTTAGTATGTGTTTATGATTTGTTGGATATTGTTTATTTAATTATTGTTTAAGTTTTGTTTGCCAGTTTTGTGTTAGGTTAAAACAGCAAGGAAACAAATTGAAGATGAAATGGGCAGAAGCTAACACAGGCAGAGGACACGGCCAAGTCACTGGCCGTGTCCCATACTAAGTTAAAAGGAAGAGAAAGTCCCAGTAGCAGACACAAGCAAGGGACACGGCCAAGTCATGTGGCCGTGTCCCTCCAAAGAAGCCCAACACGGCCAAGTCATCTTGACTTGGCCGTGTCTCACTTGGTTCCAAAGGCAAAGACGAAGCAAATTTCACAGAGGTAGACACAGGCAAGGGACACGGCCAAGTCATGTGGCCGTGTCCCTCAAACATGGTGCAACACGGCCAAGTCACTTCTGACTTGGCCGTGTCACTCAACTAAAGAAGAAAGAGGAGAGAAACAAACAGAGGTGGACACCTGCAGGGGACACGGCTGTGTCTTGTGGCCGTGTCCCTCCAACAAGCTCTCACACGGCCGTGTCCCTCATCACCTGGCCGTGTCCCTCATGAACCAAACGTGCACCGAATTTTAAAGCCGACGTTTCGTATAAAAGCAAAAAGAAAGTTAGGGTTTGGGGACGGTTGACGATTTGGAGCAGATTTTGAGCCGTCAGAGATTAGAGCTAGGGTTTTAACATTTATTTTCTTAATTTTGATTTCACTTTGGATCAAAACTAGCTAGATTAGATTGTTCATACCATTGTTATATCCTTCTTGCAAGATTTGAACAAGAGATTCTTCAGAGCTTCGAGGAGTTTGTAATTTGGTTTTGTTCTTGAACTTTGTCTCTTAATTTTACATTGAAATTGTTTTAATGGATATTATCATGTCTATTTTGATTTCTTTGAACATTAATGAGATGATTATGTTTGTTTGCATCATGAACTAATTTGATCTAGTCTAGGGTTTGTATGGATCTGCTATGATTGTATTAATTGGTTATTCTCTTAGTTAATAATTTCTTTTGCCTTTATTGAATGAAATATTGTTACTTATAATTGATTGGCCACCAATTGTGTGTTTTAGGTATTAGATGATGGATTGAGAGATGAAGTCTAATGCTGGAACAATTCAATTAAGGACTTAGGTGAATTAGAGATATAACCTAGGAAAGGATTATTTCAATTGGAACAAGATTATTTGAGAGAGGTTTGAATGCGAGAGCTTATTTCCTTTATTCAATTAATTAAGTTGTTTGTGATTTAATTCTTGAAATTAAATTAGTTAAGTGGAATAACCGTTCATACATATAAGTAGTAGAGAAGTGCAAACCCTAGACCCTTTTATCAAGTGAATCAAAACATCAGCTTTTGTTTATTTTTATCATTTTCAACTTAAATCAATCTTCTTCATTACTTTGCAATTTAAATTTCTTTACTACTTACTTTTAATTTGATAATCAATTACCCACTTTGGCTTCCTTGTGAGACGACCTTGGGGCGATCACCTTTGCTACAGCTACCTCGTATACTTGCGAGTGACGCTTTGTGGTAGAGTTAATTTGAGCGCAACAAGTTTTTGGCGCCGCTGCCGGGGAAGCTAATTGGCGTAATTGTTTATTTAAAAAGAAAAAAAAATAAATATTTTAGATTATTTTTCATTGTTTTTGATTTTATTTTATTTGTCTTTTGCTTTTAATTGTTTCTTTTTCTAGAAAATTTTTGTTTATGCAAGGCAGGAGATCACTCGAAGGAGAGTTGCATCCATTCATTCTAGAAATTCAGAGAGTAAAAAGGAGCAGAGAGGAGTTTGTGCTCTTCACCGGATTTGATACTTCAGAGGAAGATATTTCGGATTTTGAGTCATAATCTGAAAAATCTGTAAAGATGGCTGAAGAAAGGCAAACAACCATGAGAGATTTTGCTAGACCTGTCATTGGGACTTCCACTTCTTGCATAAGACTAACAGATGCAGCAAGGAACTATGAGTTGAAGAATATTCACTACAACATGCTGCCATCATTCTATGGAGTTCCAAATGAAGATCCTTTGAATTTTATTCGGGATTTCTACTCCACCCTCAACACTTTTCCTTTGGGAGGACTAACAGAAGATCAGTTGAGGATGAGATGTTTCCCTTATACTTTTAAGGATAGGGCAAAGAGATGGCTTATGATGTTGCCCGAGAACTCACTGACAACTTGGGAACAAGTTTACAATAAATTCATGGGCAAGTTCTACTCACATCAAAAGACAGCTGAGTTGAGAGGAAAGATTGCTACATTCTCTCAATTTGAAGGAGAGCCATTTCATGAGGCTTGGGACAGATTCAAGATGCTATTGATCCAGTGTCCACATCATCACTACCCACTTCAACTCCTTAATCAGTTTTTCTATGATGGTCTCACCCAGCAATTTCAGAACACTGTTGATAATGTAGCTGGGGGAGCCATGGGAGAAAAGACAGTTGATGAGACTTATGAGATCTTTGAGATGTTGGGAGCTAATTCTCAATAAAAGAGTGTAAGGGGAAGAAGCAAGGGGGTGAATCAACTGGAAGCTAATACAGAAATGGTTAGTCAAATAGCTGAGTTGACAAGGCAGGTTCAGATGCTAAACATGAAGAACAATATGTCTTCATCTACTCAAGAAGTGTGTGGAATCTGTGGGACATTTGAGCATGGAGCAAATATATGTCCCTCTGCATATGAGTCTTTTGGGAATGAAGCTGAGCAAGTTAATGCTATGGGGGGATTTCAACCAAGAGCCAGAAATGATCCTTACTCCAACACTTACAATCCTGGTTGGAGGAGTCACCCCAATTTTTCCTGGACAACGAATAATGCTCAACAGCCCTTCCATTTGCTCTAGAGACAGAATCAACAACAGGGCCAATCCTCAAATCAAGGTCAGCCTAAGAGAGAGAGTTTGGAGGAAAGCTTAAAGGCTTTTATCCAAGTCAGTGCTAAAAATCAGGAGATGAACAACAAGAGGCTGGATTCCTTGGAAGCATCTTTTAAGAAGGTGGAGACCCAAGTGGGGCAACTTGCACAACAGATGCAGATTCAACAAAAAGGGAAGTTCCCAAGCCAACCTGAGCAGGCACAAGCAGTGACTGTTCTTAGGAGTGGCAAGGTAATTAATAACAATGTTGAAAATAATTCTGTGAATGCAGGTGAGCAAGAAAATAAAAAGGAAGGAGAACTAGAGAACAAAGGTGCTGAAGAAGGATCAATGGAGAAGTCCCCTACACCAGATTTGCACAAGGCAAGCAATCCATACCGGCCACCTATACCATTCCCTAGCAGGTTGAAGGATGATAAAAAAGATAAGCAGTTTTCAGATACCTTCAACATGCTATCTAAGGTAAGTATCAACTTACCCTTACTTGAAGCAATTAAGAACATGCCGGCTTATGCTAAATTCTTCAAAGAACTGAATACCAAGAAAAAAAGGTATGAGCCGAATGAAAAGGTGATAGTTTCTGAGGTAGCTAGTGCTGTTTTGCAGCATAAACTACCTCCTAAGCTAAAGGATCCTGGAAGCTTTATCATTCAAATTGCTATGGGGAATGGAAAATGTACTGATGGCATGTGTGATTTGGGAGCTAGTGTGAATTTAATGCCTTACTCTGTGTACCTTGACTTAGAATTAGGGGAACTTAAGCCAACAAAAATGGTGTTGCAATTAGCTGATAGATCTCTTAGATTCCCGAAAGGGGTTATAGAAGATGTGTTAGTTAAAGTTGGTGGTTTGATAGTACCTGTGGATTTCATTGTTCTTGACATGGAGGTAAGTAATTCTTCACCATCTGCACACACCATTTTGCTGGGTAGGCCTTTTATGGCGACTACCAATACTTTGATAGATGTTAAGAATGGAAAATTATCAATGACTGTTTTGGGACAAACTGTGGAATTTTCTATTTGTAACACTTCTCCTATTCCTACAACTGCTTTATATGAGGATTGTTCTTTCATTGATTGTGTTGATGCAGTTGTTTCAGAAGTTTTCTTGCAGAAAGGTTCCTCTGATAAATTGGAGCTGGCATTGACTTTGGATAGTGATTTGGAAATTTTTGATGCAGAAATAGCCAGTTGTCTCGAGACCTTAGGAAGTGCTGAAGTAGAGGAACTTAAGGAGGAGCCAGTTTGTGAACCTTCCCCCATTGAAAAAGAAGAGAAGAACCCCTCACTAGAGTTAGAGCTGAAAGAGTTACCTAAGAACCTGAAATATGTGTTTTTAGGGGATAACAACACTTTACCTGTGATAATATCTAGTGAACTTAGTGAAGGGGAGGAGATGAGGTTAGTGAGTGAGCTTAAAAGATTGAAGAGAGCAATAGGATGGGGATTGAGTGACATCAAGGGTATTAGCCCTTCCATGTGCATGCATAGAATCACTTTAGAAGAGGGAGCTAAACCTATGAGGGAGACCTAAAGACGACTTAACCCAAATATGAGTGAAGTGGTTAAGAAAGAGGTGCTCAAATTACTGGATGAAGGAGTAATATATCCAATTGCTAATAGTGAGTGGGTGAGCCCAGTACATGTAGTTCCTAAGAAATCTGGAATCACTGTGGTGAAAAATGAGAATAATGAGTTGGTTCCTATTAGGACTACTACTGGGTGGAGAATGTGCATTGATTATAGGAAGTTGAACAATGCTACAAAGAAAGATCATTTTCCTCTTCCTTTTATTGATCAGATGTTAGATAAACTTTTTGGGCACTCACATTATTGTTTTCTGGATGGCCTTTCAGGTTACTATCAGGTACCAATAGCTCCAGAGGATCAGTCCAAGACAACCTTTACTTGCCCTTTTGGGACTTATGCATTTCGACGTATGCCCTTTGGCTTGTGCAATGCACCTGTAACTTTTCAGAGATGCATGATGTCTGTCTTCTCAGATATGATCGATGATTTTATTGAGGTATTTATGGATGACTTTTCTGTTTTTGGTAATTCTTTTGATAATTGCCTCAATAAGCTTGTTCGTGTGCTTGAGAGATGCATTGAATGTAACCTTACTTTAAGTTGGGAAAAGAGTCATTTTATGGTTACTCAGAGCATTGTTTTAGGTCATGTGGTGTCAAGTAAAGGGATTGAGGTGGATAAGGCTAAAATTGAATTGATTGCTAAGTTACCCCCACCTACCTCAGTTAAGGGAATAAGAAGTTTTCTAGGGCATGCAGGATTTTACAGGAGGTTTATTAAGGATTTTTCCAAAATAAGCCAACCTTTGTGCCATTTATTGGGGAAAGATGTTCCATTTGAATTTACAGCACAATGCATGCAAGCTTTTAATTCCCTTAAGGAAAAATTGACTAGTGCACCTGTGATTGTAGCTCCTGTCTGGTCTTTACCTTTTGAAATCATGTGTGATGCATCTAATCATGCAGTAGGAGCTGTTCTTGGGCAAAGGGTTGACAAATACTTGAGAGTAATTTATTATGCCAGTTTAACCTTGAATAGTGCACAAATGAACTACACCACAACTGAGAAGGAAATGTTAGCTGTTGTTTTTGCTTTAGACAAATTTAGAGCATATTTAATTGGGTCAAAAATTATTGTGCATTCTGATCATGCAGCTCTTAAATATCTATTAACAAAACAACATGCTAAACCGCGCTTAATTAGATGGGTGTTGTTGTTGCAAGAGTTTGATTTTCAAATCAAGGATACTAAGGGTAGTGAGAATGTTGTTGCTGATCACTTATCCAGATTACCCTTCTATAGTGAAAATCTTGCATCTGATAACATTTATAAAAATTTAGAAGAATTTCCTGATGAGCATCTGTTTGTGGTGATTAATGCCCCTTGGTTTGCAGATATTGCTAACTATCTTGCTTGTGGTATTTTGAGATCTAACATGTCCTTTCAGGAAAAGAAAAGGTTTCTACACTTGAGTAAGTTTTATTTTTGGGATTAACCTTATCTATTCTGGATATGCAAAGATGAGATAGTTCGCAGGTGTGTAGCTGAGGAAGAACAACTGAGTGTTCTTCAATTTTGTCATGACCTTCACTGTGGGGGTCATTTTGGAGGAAGGAAGACTGCAGAAAAGGTGCTTCAAAGTGGTTTTTACTGGCCTACTTTATTTAAAGATGCTCAAGACTATTGTAAGCACTGTGATCGTTGCCAAAGAGTAGGTAACATTGGGAGGAGGAATGAAATGCCCCTTCAGTCATATATTGTTGTTGAACTGTTTGATGTGTGGGGAATAGACTTCATGGGTCCTTTCCCCAAGTCCATTGGTTATGAATACATTTTAGTTGCTGTTGATTATGTTTCCAAATGGGTGGAGGCAATCCCCACCCGTACTAATGATGCTAATATTGTTGTTAAATTTGTGAAGGAAAATATTCTTAGCAGGTTTGGCACACCAAGGGTGATAGTCAGTGATGGGGGGAGTCATTTTTGCAACAGGCTTTTTGAGACGTTAATGCACAAATCTGGTGTGAAGCACAAGGTGGCAACCCCATACCATCCACAGACTTCTGGGCAAGTGGAAACATCCAACAAGCAGCTAAAAGGAATTCTGGAGAAAACAGTCAACACATCCAGGAAGGATTGGGCAAGCAGATTGCATGATGCACTATGGGCATATCGGACTGCTTTCAAAACTCCTCTAGGTATGAGTCCATATCGACTGGTGTTTGGAAAAGCTTGTCACTTACCAGTGGAATTGGAGCACAGAGCATATTGGGCAATCAAGACTCTGAATTTGGACTTGGACAAAGCAAAGAGAGAAAGATTTCTGCAAATTTTAGAGTTAGATGAGCTGAGGAATGAGGCTTATGAAAGCTCGAGAATTTACAAGGATCGCACTAAATCACTTCATGACAAAATTATAGTGCGAAAGACATTGAGTCCAGGTATGAAGGTTTTACTTTTTAACTCACGACTCCGTCTTTTTCCAGGTAAACTCAAGTCTCGATGGAGTGGTCCTTTCGAGATAACTCAGGTATATTCTTCTGGTGCAATTGAATTACTTAACTCTAGAACAGGTGAGACTTTCAAAGTGAATGGACAGAGAGTTAAGCCATACAATGAAGGATTTCAGGAAGTGAGGGTCATTTACAGTACTTTGATTCATGATCTCTAGGCCTTGCATGATGTCCAGCTATATGACATTAAAGAAGTGCTAAATGGGAGGCAACCCATCGGTTTGCATTTATTTTTCGTAGTTGTAATTTTAAGTTTAGCAAGTTTTGATTTATTTTCGGTTTCAATAAATGAACTGTGCTTTGATCGGTTTTTTCTTTACTTTGTGTTTCAGGGTGTTTAAAGAAGAGGGTTTTCAAAATCGTTGAATAAAAAAATGTGTTAAAAGTGAATAAAAAGGCAGTAGGTGACACGGCCAAAGGACTTGGCCGTGTCCCTTGGCCGTGTCACACACTAGACACGGCCAAGCTTTTTCAAAAAAAGAAAAAAAGAAAAAAAAAAGAGAGTTCGATTTTGCAAACTTAGTACAGAATTGGACACACCCAGGGGACACGGCCAAGTCACCTGGCCGTGTCCCCCAAGATCATTAGACACGGCCGTGTGCTCTCCACTTGGCCGTGTCCCTCCACTTTCACACACCAACACGGCCAAGTCAACACACACACGGCCGTGTCACCTCAATTTTTGACTTTTAAAAACCCGATTTTGCCCAGTTCTTTTCATAAATCCCTAAATTTTTCTATCTTCGTCTCTCTCGTTCTCTCGCTCTCTGTAACGCCAAAACCCTTGATTTTTATTTCAAAACTTCATATCTTCCATTAAAACTTCAAATTTCTTCAACAAAACTTGAGATAATCACTTGAAACTTCCTCTTTACTCATATAATCTTGATTTAATTCAGTTTTGGGTGTTAATTTTTCAGATTTCAAGATGCCAAGAACTAAAACTGTCTCACACCGCAAGAAGAAGAAATCTAATACCGAAGGAGCTTCTTCCTCTTCCTCAACTTTATCTTTAAAGAGGGCAACTCTTTTGGCTCGGGGTTTTTTCCCGACAAGGTATGTGAATGATGAATCTTTAGATGCTTTGCAAATTAGAACTGCTTTTTATAGATATGTGCAATATCTTGGGTGGGAGACTCTAGTATCATTGAGACCTTTGCAGTTTGAGGAGCTTACCCTAGAATTTTTGACAACTCTTAAGGTGGAAAGAGATGATAAGAAAATCTGCAGGAGACTGATGTTTAACTTAATGGGTAAATCATTTGTGCTTACTATTGATCAGTTGAATGATATCTATGGTTTTCATCAGCATGGGGAAAGATCGATACCCAAAGATTTTAGACAACAATTTGCTTGGGGAGCCTTAGGCTCGGGTACTTATGTGGCCAAATCGGCCAAAGCATCTAAATTACGGAACCCTACTTTGAGATATTTGCACATGTTTATGTCATGTGGGTTCTTTGCTCGGAAGGAGAGCCCGGGTGTGGTTGAGTCGAGTGAGTTATTTTTCTTGGATTGTGTTTTGAATGAAATGAATATTAGTGCCGGCTATTGGTTAGCCGATATTTTTGACACTGTAGCTAATAAAAGGAGGGGAGCTATTTGTGTTGGAGGATTGATCACTACATTACCAGTAGCCCTGGTTGAGGATTTTGACCTGAGTACTACTCGGATGACTCGTATTTTGGGTAATGATTCCTTGGATTTAGCTACCCTTGAGAAGATGCACATGGTGGTGCATAGGAGAGGGACCTTTGTGATGCCTTCAGCTGAGCCTGAAGCACCGGGGGACAGGCAGAAGAGAGCCCGGGTTGAAGAGGAGTCAGACTCGGATTCTTTAGGTCTAGATGAGGATGCTCCTGTCTCGGAACATCAAGAGGTACTTCTGAGGATTGAGGCCCTGGAAGGCAAAGTGGATCGACTGGATAGCAAGGTGGACCGTCACCATGCTGAGATCTTACAGCAGATGGAACAGATTAACAGTAACCTTGCGACGATCTTGAGTCTCCATCCCTCAGCTGCATCATATTTGTTTTGCTTATTGTGGTTGTTTTGTTTATTGTGTTTGTTGTGCATGGCATAATTGTTGAAAATTTATTGATCTTTTCTTTAATTCTAGCATTATAGTTGAGACTTTGGTATCAGCATATAAATGAGCATTTGAATTCGTTCGGGATTAATTTTTGCATTCTGCAATTCATGACATATAAATCTTTGAGAACCCACCTGTGTGAGTTTTGAGCCTCATAAAATTTGATATTTTTGTCAATTGATTTTCTTTTCTTAAGTGTGCATCTTCATGATGTTGCATCTCTAGAGTTTGCTTTTGCATACTTATTGAACTCACATTATGATTTAATCTCAAGTTTTAAAATGATGAAGGCAAATTAGGTTAGCCCCTTTAGCTTAAAGAGACTTCCCTTTATATTGATTTCCTTAGTGAGCCAAGTTGAGCCATTGACCGTTTCTTGTTTGATTAACACAATTCTCAACTTAACATGTTCTTATTATCATCATACCTATGCATTAAGGAATGGAGTTGTATGATTTGACAATAGGGTAGTTTATTTCAAGTGTGGGGTAAGTAAAAAAAAATATGGAATTCCTAATTGAGGGTTGAAATGCATACTTTGCATATTGTATTTGATTAAGAGTCATTATTCTTTTCCTCTACATTTTAAGCTAGATGTTCCATGTAAGTTTATACTTTGTTTATATATGTCTAAAAAAATAAATAAACTAAATAAAAAAAAAGAAAAAGAAAAAGTGAAAATAAAACAAAAAGAGATATATATATTCAAAGTTCATATATTTTCTAGCCTTAGAGGAATTTTGACTCATGTACTTTTCTTTTAGTGTGCAAGTATGTAAGATTGTTAAGGGTTGGTGAGTATGCTATTTAAGGAGTTATGAAATTCTTAGCAAGAGTAGTGTCTAATTTAGATACTCCATTTCTTGATGCTCCAGCTTAAATGTCTTTTCTCACACCTTACCTTAGCCCCATTACATCCAAATAAAAGACCTTCGGATTATTTCTTGAGAAAATCAGTGAGGGAGATTGGATAATTAAGCAAGTTTATGGCAGTATGCACTCATGACTGGTATGAGTGATTAACCTTTGAAATCGAGTGAAACACTTAGTTGAGAGATAAGATTTGTATCTTTGGATTAATGAATGAGTTAAGAAAATCCTTGATTGAAGGAAATTGCAATTATTTATGTCTGGCTCTTTAAGTATTTCATCTATATGCTGGAATTTTAGTTAAGGTTGTTTGAGTTTTTAATTTATGCCATATGAATTTGCTTGAGGACAAGCAAAGTTTTAAGTGTGGGGTAGTTGTTTTATTAGTTTTTGTTATAATTTTGTGTCTTGTTTGTTATGTTAATTATTGTTTTATTTAGGTATTTTGTTAGTTTTAATCGGTTTGTTTAGTGTTTTCTTTAATTGTGTAGTTTTAGTTTATTTCTGTGTTTCTGTCATTTTTTATTTAATTTTTAGTATGTGTTTATGTTTTGTTGGATATTGTTTATTTAATTCTTGTTTAAGTTTTGTTTGCCAGTTTTGTGTTAGGTTAAAACAGCAAGGGAACAAATTGAAGATGAAATGGGCAGAAGCTAACACAGGCAGAGGACACGGCCAAGTCACTGGCCGTGTCCCATACTAAGTTAAAAGGAAGAGAAAGTCCCAGTAGCAGACACAAGCAAGGGACACGGCCAAGTCATGTGGCCGTGTCCCTCCAAAGAAGCCTAACACGGCCAAGTCATCTTGACTTGGCCGTGTCTCACTTGGTTCCAAAGGCAAAGACGAAGCAAATTTCACAGAGGCAGACACAGGCAAGGGACACGGCCAAGTCATGTGGCCGTGTCCCTCAAACATGGTGCAACACGGCCAAGTCACTTCTGACTTGGCCGTGTCACTCAACTAAAGAAGAAAGAGGAGAGAAACAAACAGAGGTGGACACCTGCAGGGGACACGGCTGTGTCTTGTGGCCGTGTCCCTCCAACAAGCTCTCACACAGCCGTGTCCCTCATCACCTGGCCGTGTCCCTCATGAACCAAACGCGCACCGAATTTTAAAGCCGACGTTTCGTATAAAAGCAAAAAGAAAGTTAGGGTTTGGGGACGGTTGACGATTTGGAGCAGATTTTGAGCTGTCAGAGATTAGAGCTAGGGTTTTAACATTTATTTTCTTAATTTTGATTTCACTTTGGATCAAAACTAGCTAGATTAGATTGTTCATACCATTGTTATATCCTTCTTGCAAGATTTGAACAAGAGATTCTTCAGAGCTTCGAGGAGTTTGTAATTTGGTTTTGTTCTTGAACTTTGTCTCTTAATTTTACATTGAAATTGTTTTAATGGATATTATCATGTCTATTTTGATTTCTTTGAACATTAATGAGATGATTATGTTTGTTTGCATCATGAATTAATTTGATCTAGTATAGGGTTTGTATGGATCTGCTATGATTGTATGAATTGGTTATTCTCTTAGTTAATAATTTCTTTTGCCTTTATTGAATGAAATATTGTTACATATAATTGATTGGCCACCAATTGTGTGTTTTAGGTATTAGATGATGGATTGAGAGATGAAGTCTAATGCTGGAACAATTCAATTAAGGACTTAGGTGAATTAGAGATATAACCTAGGAAAGGATTATTTCAATTGGAACAAGATTATTTGAGAGAGGTTTGAATGTGAGAGCTTATTTCCTTTATTCAATTAATTAAGTTGTTTGAGATTTAATTCTTGAAATTAAATTAGTTAAGTGGAATAACCGTTCATACATATAAGTAGTAGAGAAGTGCAAACCCTAGACCCTTTTATCAAGTGAATCAAAACATCAGCTTTTGTTTATTTTTATCGTTTTCAACTTAAATCAATCTTCTTCATTACTTTGCAATTTAAATTTCTTTACTACTTACTTTTAATTTGATAATCAATTACCACTTTGGCTTCCTTGTGAGACGACCTTGGGGCGATCACCTTTGCTAGCTACAGCTACCTCGTATACTTGCGAGTGACGCTTTGTGGTAGAGTTAATTTGAGCGCAACACCTATAAGGTTATCCTCATTATTTGCCTTTGGGCTAGATGTTGGGCATCACTATGATTTGTCTCTGAGCTAGATGTTGGATGTTACTTACCTTCGGGCTAGATGTTGGGCATCACTATGATTTGCCTTCGGGCTAGACGCTAGGCGTCACTTGCCTTCGGGCTAGCATATTAGACTAAAAAAATAACTCTGAAATTTGAATAGCATATTAGATCCTTTGGGCCCATGCTTGTGTTTACTTGTATGTGAATTGTGAATTATGAAATAATTGAAAGATATATTACAATGAAATGATATGAGATATGATATCCATATGCATTGTGTATTTGCATTGTATTGTATTTGAGCTTTATTTCTATTAAAGTTTGTACCGCTAGACTTTTGGCTTAGCGTGATTGAAATTCATCGCGCAGGTGACATGAGAGATCCAGTAGAGCCGGAGAGTCCATCTAGATTGAGTCAGGTCTAGCTTTAAGATTGCTTAAGTTGATTTTGCTGCTTCTTCGAGATCAGTGCCGACTGCCAGCATTTATATATTTTTATTACATTTTGATATTACATATATTATATTATGTTTTGAGGTATATATATTGTAAATTATAAAAAATGGATTAAAATTTTATAATGTGAATTTTGTATGTGCTTTTGCATAAACATATATATGTATAAATGTTTTTGAGAAATTGTGGAAGAATTGATGAGTATGGGTGAAATAGTAATTTAATATTATTTTGGAGTATTATCTTGTGCAGATTTTGTTATTTGTAGAATTTAAAAATGTCCAAATTACAGATAAAACTTTAAGAATTTTTTTCAAAGATTTTTATGAAAAATACTTATTTTAGTACATATAATTTATGATAATATTTTAGTTGCTATTTTAAATATACAATTTAAAGTATTTAAAATTTTAAATTTAAAAAGTGAAATTTTTTTTATTAAATCAGACTGTGATATTTTTATATCGTATATACGTATTTACATATATTTAATATATATTATACATATATATGATATAAGAGTGTTACATACAGTATATATCAAACATACAGAATATTTAACAAATATCTGTATGACATCTGCATAATAAAATTAGTTTTTTTTAACTTTTTTATGTGTATAATACATAAAATTTATTTAAAAATAAAATTAATGATTTTGATTAATATATTTTTATATATTTTACTTTTTTAATATTTTGTAATTTTTATTTATTTTTTAATCAAAATTAAATTTTTTTTATAAAAAATAATAAATTTTATATGCTAAAAATATAATTAAAAATAATAATTTTTATTATTTTATTATAATGTTTATATCTATATTATATATATATAAGCTAAGGAAAAAAGAAATGCTATTAGATTGCTGCTATTAGATTGTCACATTATCAATTTTTTTAAAATATATTATTTTTCCTTTTTTTTCCCTTTTTTATTTAATTTTAATAATTTATATTAAATTTAATAAATTTAAATAATTTTACATTAATATAATTTCACAATATTGATTAAATAAATTATATATGTGACTTGATCTTCTATAAATTAATTATACAATAATATAATTTAATAATATTGATTGATTTATATTTTTCTTAGAAAATTTGAAAGGTTAAAAAATAATTTTTAGCCTTCATATTAAATTAATTATAAATTACTAATTTATTTATAATAAAATTTAATTTATATAATTTTAGAAATTTTAAAAAAATTAAACAATAAAATATATAATTTTTTACATTTCTAAATTTATTTGAATTTCTATTTTCTATTTTTTATCTTTTTTTAATAGAATTTATAATTTTTATAGTAAAAATATATGTAAATTTTATTCTTAACTGGTAAAATTATCAAGTTCTAAAATAAAAATATAATATTTGCACACTTAAATTATTTTGACGAAATTATTATAAAAATTGAGATGAATATTTTATTTTATATTTATTTATAACAGAATTTATTGTTAATCTATATATAAATTATTTTATATTTATTTATATTTTATTATTTTTATTATCGCACGTCGCGCATGTAAATTCATAGCTTTTATTTAATAATAAAATTTAAAAAAAGATGAAAATTAAAATAAAGTATTGATGATAGCGGGGAATAAATATTTTTATCAAAAAATTATTTTAATAAGAACTGAGATATTTTTAAAAATTTACTTTAATTTTTCTTTAAGTATAAATATTTTTACTTTTTGTAATATTTTTAAAATAAAATTTATTTATTTTAAATAATTTTATAAATATCTCTTGATATAAATGTATGATATATTTATTTATTCTCACATATCATATCAAACTGAATTATTTATCATGGCAAATTAGATCAGTCAAATAAACCCAATCCGGCATATAACACTTAAACATGATTAGTAAGATGGGCTGTATCAACGGGCTAAGATAGACAGTTCGTGTATTGTGCAACCTAATTTCCTTGCATATTTGATAAAAAAAAAGAAAAAGTAAAAAATGGTAAAAAATCTGATAAAAAAAATGATATTTCTATATTAAATTTACAGAGGTTAGGCATAATGGTACCGAGCCAACCAACCAGCCCAGCTAGTTATCCTGAGCTTGATCATTCTGGTCCTTGTTGACACTAAGTTCGGCTTCAACTAGGTTCTGACTAATAAGATTAGTTAAATATTAATTATAGAGACTAATCTAAACTACATAAAAAAGAAAGGAAAAATTACGTTTTATACCATTTTTTTAATTTTTTTAAAAATATTTTATATTTTTAATATACTGAATATATGTTTAATATATATCTTTAAAAATAGAGTATATTTTTAATATATAAAATATATATAAAAAATATACCATTAAAAATGAATATTTTTAAAATTAAAATTGAAAAGAATATTTTCACTTTTATTTTTTAAGATATTTTTAAAAGCACTCAAAACGTAGAAGAGTTTGGTTGGTATCTGTTATTGGTAAAGATTGAGACAAGAAGATAAGAGAAAATAATTAAATTAAAAGGGATGGACAAATAGCCGACTTTAAAATCATAAATGGAATATGCTAATGTTTTCCGAGAATATATCTTTCCAAATCCAGCTTTGAGGCCGAGCGGTACAGAGTGGCACTTTAAAGATACTCCACGTGTTAATAAGGACCACAAAATTACTGGGTCAACTCTAGTGACATGAAGCCAGCCAAGGTCCACAAGAATGGGAAGGAGGCCACTGAGCTCACATCATCGAAGCCTTTAAAACCTTGTTGGGTCGCTTATCGCGCCCACAGTAATCCTAATTTTCTCGGGCAAATTACATTGTATAGCTTTTTTTTTTCTTTTTTCTTTTAAATATATATATTTTTAGTATAGATATATTAATATATACCTTTAAAAATAAAATATATTTTTAATATTTTTCTGAAAAAAAATATTTTTGATATTAAAAATTAAAAAAAAAAGTATTTTTAAAACTGAAAAAGAAAAAGTGGATATTTATGAAAATATCTTTAAGATATTTTTGAAGAAACCTTTATATTAGATAAATTCAATTTGAATAAAACTTATTCAATATTAATATGGTGTATGCAATATAACTAGATAAGTGCTTATAGGTCTGTGCTTAATTACAAAAAGAAATCCTGAAATGCTAAATACTACAAATTATACTCAACGTAACCCAAAATACTTCCATGTTAATAGTTACACTAAATAATTATTTCTGAATCATAATTTGAAGCCAGTCACATCCTCTCGTAAAAGATGAAATTTTTTTAAAAACTATAAGTTCTAAGACGCAAATCAAATTATAGTGAAGCTTTATATTGAAAATTTAAAAGAAGTGGACGTATATTAAAAAAAAATTGCTTTAAACCGCTTTGAATCTTAATTTGAGAATTTAGAAAAATCACTCTAAATTTTTAGGATGAAGTTTTACATTATATCTTTAATATCTTATAGGTTAATAAATTTGAGTTTCAATAAATTATTTTTTTTGTTATGTTAACTTTTGATATTTCTCTTGTATAAGATGCACGTATTCAAAATCTCTTCTGCATAACAATTTCTTTATTCAGAAAATAAGAAAGGGTCAAGAGCCAAGATTAGAGGGACGTATTGGACTTCCGAAAAGCCGCTTTTCTTAAGGTCACTTGGATTAATAACTAATAGCATCCTACTTCCTACGTTCTATTATAATGTTTATGAAAATTAAAAGGCTTTGTCAATTAACTAAATGCAAACGAAATAAAATATTTTTAATTACATCTTTCTAAAATAACTTTAATATTTTTTTCTCATAAAAAATTATTATCTGATTATTTGCTTTTATTAAGAAGAGTTTTCTATAGTATTTTTTTTTTGGTATTAGCATGGGAGAGGCACTGAATCTATGGTACATGGAGATGTATGTTTGTTGCTTTTACAAAACTAAATAATAATAATAATAATAATAATAATAATAATAATAATAATAATAATAATAATAATAATAATAATAATTCTTTACAAAAATACTATAAAACAAAAAAAAATTACACTTTTTAGAAAAAAAAAATTGAGCCAATTTTTTTTTAAAAATACCTAATTACTTACTAAAATAATTTTTTTTAAAAAAAAATACATATTCTCTTACTATAAACAATATTTTACTTCAACTTTATTTTTTTTAAATATCATTATAAAATAAATATTTTAATAAAATAATAAAAATTATTTTTTTAAATTATTTTTTCAACATATAAAATATATTAATTTTTATGAAGAAAAATTTTAATTTTGCTTACAAATAACACTCACAAAAAAATAAAATATATAAAAATATATTAATAAAAATATTAAATTTATTTTTAAATAAATTTTACATATTATAGACATAAAAAATAAAATTTAAAAAAATAATTTTATTTTATAGATATTGTATATATATTTTGTGTATATTCTATAGATATTGTAGAAGTCTGATAGATGTTATATGTATGTTATGTATTTATTGTATATATATTATGTAGATATTGTGTGTATGTTATATAAATATAAAAGTTAAAAAATAAGTTAAAAAATATTAAATAAACTTTATAAATTTTTAATAGATATTTGAGAGATATTGTATATATATTTGATAGATGCTTAGTAGGTGTTATATAATATTGTTAATGTTTAATATTTATTATAAATATATTATATATTTATAAAAATATGATATTAAAAAATTATTTTTAAATTAAAAATAAAAATAAAACAAATAAATAAATAAATATCGCTGTTAAAAAAGGTAAATGTGAAAAAAACAAGTACATCCAAAAAAAAACTTAGCCGTAGAAATGAAAAGTGTCCATAAAAAAATGGTAATTTGTGTAATTTCCTTTATATGTTTATTTTCATATTGTATTTTAATGTGCAATATTTTTTTATTTATTTCTATGATTATTTCATTAGATACGTAAATTGAAGTTAAAATAACTTTTATTTATTTTGATATATTTCAAATAATCAAATGTAGTTATAATTTGTATTTTTGGTTTTCAAATTGAAGCATATATTTTTTTTTATTTATCCTAAATTACAGATCATTTAAGATTTAAATAAATTAGTTAATGTATTAAATTTCTATTATACATATTGTAGCCATGAATAGCAAGCATTTACTTTGTATAGCTTGTATATTTTATTATTTTTCCATAATTAGATTGTATAGCTACAGGTAAAGAGACATCAGCTCTGGTTATTGTAGATCACTGTCAATCAGCCTTTTGACTATTGTATATTCATTTATTTATTCAATAAAATAAGGGCATAAAAATACGCAAAGCAATTCAATCAAAATTTTTCCAAATCAAAAGTTATCATGGTATCAAAACCTTAGTCTTAGAGTTCTAGGATTTTTTTTTTGTTCTTGGTGTACTGTTAGAGTTTTAGGCCACTACAGATTGCAAGTCTTCATCTATGTGATTTTTTTTTTTCCATTAACAGCAAAGCAATTTTTTGCTTCTTTTAATTAAGGTTGCACATCAAGTTTGAGTAGAGAGGAAGCCCACATATTTGGGTAATTTTTTCAGTCATATTTGATTGATTATCTCTCCATAGTTGAGTTAACTACGAATTTCTTTTATATTTGAAAAGTCTGGTTTGAAATCTGAGTATTGTGTTAAATTAACAGGAAAGCATTATTCAATATGAAAATTTCAATTTCGATTATATGTCATTGGAAAAGAGTAATGGGGACATCTTGATGGAACTAATGTAGCACCAACAGATGTTACTATTGGACTAATGGAAGATTATGAATGCTAGGGTGATGCCTTGGATCATCAGGTCATATGAACCTTAGCTCGTTCTTAATTTACGTCCTTATAAAACTACATAAACAATACAGGAGTATTTGAAAAAGCTTCAATCAAATCAATTCAATTAGGAGATTTAAATTGGAGTATGAGATTGCAAATTATACCCTGGGGAGTTTATCTATTCAGGAATATTTTTCTGTTTTTCAAAATTTATGGTTGAATTTTCTAATATAGTTTGTGCAATTGTTTCTAAAAATTCTCTTGTTGATGTGTTAGTTGTTCATGAGATTAGCAAGTGTAGTAAGTTGTTTTTTTTTTGTTACAAAGGGAAGGAAAACTAAGTTAGCTGCTTATTCTATGCTGATAGGCAATTCCATAAATGTCATGCAATAACCATTGGTGAGTCTCCGGGCTAGGGGCTGTGATTCTATGCACTCCCAGTGAGAAGGAGTTGGCCCACTCTGCTAGATGGTCAGCTGCAAAATTTGATTCTCTAAAATAATGCTTAATCTCAATGTCCCAAGAACTTGTTAACAGCTCTTCTATCTCTGCAATTAGGAGTGAGTGGGAATTGGACAGATAATTTCTTTGCTTGATCAAATCAAAAGCACACTTGCTGTTTGTTTCAAAAATAACTCTTCTTTCCCTAAATCCCAAGCCAGATGAAGTCCTTGAATGCACCAGAGCTCTGCATGAGTAATTGAACAGATACCAATATTCATGCAGAAACCTCCTTGCCAACATCCTTGGGAGTCTCTTATCACTCCTCCAGCCGATGCTTTTCCATATCGGTGATTCCTCGACCCAACAGTAATTACTTTAAGTACACCTTCTGGAGGAGGTTGCCAAGCAACCATAATCTCGTTAGTTTATAGTTAAGCTAGCACCTAAGTTTCCACCAACAGCAGAGCTCTAGAAATTTCTTCTGTCCTCCTGCTAAGCTTACTTAGTTTACTACCTAAGTGCCCTGAGTTTGGGTTGAATAAGCTTTATTGTGCCATCTCCAAATGCTCGATATTACCACCCCAAATATGAGTCTCCAATCGTATTGTCCCTGAAAATGAAACACATTACGCAAATTAGAGATCAATCAAGCTTGAAGGTCCAGTGAGAAGAAATCTCTCCAATACTCCCTAGGAACTAAAGAAATCTATAGAAGTCTGGCAAAAGTGTAGTCTCTAAGAGAATGCAAAATAGACTCTCGATCCCTAACACCGAATGCAACTAGAATCTCCATTCAGGTGGTGTCTAGAATACTCCACATTGGTGAGCTACCTTTCTTTCAAAGCAAGCCAGAGAAAGACTCTTATTCATTGGGGGCCAGACCACTTCCATATAATCTGCCAATCTCTATCCTCTCTTGATTCTACCATAAGTTATTGATATGCTGATTTTGTGCTAAATATGCCATTTGAGGTATGGCCCCAAAATAACTGATAATCCTTATTAGGGTCCTTTGAGATCGGAGTAGCAACTATCCTCAACAGGATAGAGTTTGGCAGATAGTCGTTAATAGACTCCCAAATCCATTGGCCATTCTCATTAATGTAATCCACTACTTTAAGATTAATATGATCATGAGGAATGTTTTTCAGCACAAAGACACCTAAAGATTTCTCCTTAATCACCAAACATCTAACCAAAATGGATTTTTCTTCCACTCCCCACTAGCCATCTACTTCCTTTAAGAGTGGCATCCCAAACTTTAGCCAGTGATTTCTAGACACGAGAGCCTCCACTAACCCTTCTAAACTGAGAAACCATGTTAGAGTTAACATTATACTTAGTTTGGATAATGCTAACCCATAATTTATCCTTACTCAATAAAAGATCCTAGGCTAACTTCATGATGAAAGCTTTATTCATGATTTGAAGATTCTTCCCATTTAACAAGTTAAAGTTTCTTAACTTCTTCGTTACTGCCCCATAAAAAATTTGGGTAGTCCTTATCAATTTCCTAGCAAATGTTCACCGGAAGTAAGGTTGTTTGCATGGCATACTAAGGTATGGCTTTAAGAGTGGAATTTATTAAGGTGGCCCTACCCACCAAGGCAAGAGAGGATTAAGTCAAATTATAAAGTCGATGCTTAACTTTCTCAAGGATATCCTTATAGGTGCTTTTAGTTACTCTAGAATGTAAGGGTAGCATACCTAGCTATTTACCAAGATTCTTAGTCATAGTGAATCCCAATTCTCTTTTTATAACAACTATGCCAGCACCTTTAACATTCTTAGAGAAGAAAATATTTGTTTTTGATTTATTGACCTGCTGACCAGAGCTAGAACAAAAATTATGGAGAACCTTTTTAATGGTTCTAGCTTGGTGAAGTGTTGCTTCAGCCATCAGGATGAGATCATCAACAAATAGGAGATGTGTAAGAGGTGGGCTATCCTTTCCTAATTTAATAGGCTTCCACGTGCCATTAACTACCTCATCGATGATCAAATGAGTCAGCCTCTCAATATAGAGAATGAAAATATATGGAGAAAGGGGATCTCCCTGACGGAGACCTCGACCCGGGTTAAATTTTCTAGTTGACTTACCATTCTAAAGGAGATGCATAGAAATAGAGTTAATACATTTCATAATAATAACACTAAAATTAGAAGGAAATCTAGCACAATTTAAAGTATTATAAATAAAGTTCCACTCAAGCCTATTATAAGCTTTTTCAAGGTCAACTTTGATGAGCATGAAGCTTTTTTTACTAGTTTTCTTATTCATGGGATGAATTACCTCTTGAGCGATAATAATATTTTCAGTAATATTTCTACCTAAAACAAAGCTTATTTGAGCAGGGCTAATAAGTTTGGGAAGGAGGTTTTTCATCCCATTAACAATAACTTTTGAGACCACTTTGTAGCTCACATTATAAAGACTAATTGGCCTAAAGTGCATGATAAGCTTCGATTTCTCTTTCTTGGGGATAAGAACTATCAGAGTGTTATTAATGTCATGGGGTAAGCTGTTACCCTCAAAAGTGTTAAACACAAGTTTGAAAATTGACTGACCAACATCCTTCCAATATTTTTGATAGAACATTGCCGGGAGCCCATATGGTCCATGAGCCTTCAAAGAGGCCATTTGGAACAAGGCGTTTTTGAATTTCTCAAAAGATATTTGTGCATCAAGGCATTGGATCTCATTTAAATCACACTGAGGAAAGTTTATATTCAAATTGAGCCTAGGCATAGTGATATTAGAGCAAGAAAAGAGGTTCTCAAAATGAGATAAAGCATGCTTCTCTAAGATGTCAACATCCGATGTCCAATTACCATCTTCAATAATAAGGGAATGAATCTTGTTATATCTTCTTCTAGATATGTGTTTGTGATGGTAAAAGTTTGTGTTTCTATCAGCACTATTGATCAAATCCATTCTTGATTTTTGCATCCAGAAAACTTCCTCTTGAAGTAAGACTCCATCCAATTCTTTCTTAAGTTCAATCTCTAAGTTGTTAAGGAACGAGGACTCTTTCACTTCTAAGGTAGCTTGGATCCCATTAATTCTTGTTAATAATTGTTTCTCCCTACAAAAGATATTGCCAACAGTCTCCTTGTTCCAAATATGGGCCTTATCTAGAAACTCTTTACAATTATTTATAAAAGGCTAATTTGGATTCCAAGAATTTGCCACTAAATTCGTAAAACCTTTATACAAACTCCAGGCAACCAAGAATTTAAGTTTTGGACTCCTTACTACCTGAATTAGATTTATTGAAATTGATAAGAAGCGGCCGATGATCAGGCCCAACCCTTGAAAGGTGGTTGACAATAGCATTAGGGTTGGTTGAAAGCTAACCAAAGTTGCAAAGGGCTCTATCTAATCTTTTATAAAGCTGACCTCTCTTCCAAGTAAAACTTGGACCCAAAAAACCCAGGTCCTGTAGACCCATGTCATGGATCCAATTTTAAAAGTATTGATAGCCCTTAATTTGTTTACTTGAACCTCCTCTTCTCTCAGAGATACTACTAATTGCATTGAAGTCTCCAAAAAGCATCCAAGGGGTGTGATCACTGATATTCAGTGGCGAAGCCAGACATTCAAAGGAAGGGGGGCAAAATAAAAATGTCATATATACATACATACATACATATGTATACATTTTAAAAATAATATAAATAATTAGCTTTTTATATATTTATAAACTAATAAGTAAATATTTTTCATATATAAATATTAAAGAAGCAAAAAAAAAAAACTCCCTATGTGTTCTTATATCTTGATAGTAATTCATAGTTTCAAAAAAAAAATAACAATAACAATTATATAATCAAACAAAATATTAATATTATATATGTGTTCCTAAATTCACCTAATGATACATTATAAAAATAAAATAAAGAAAAAAATTATTGAATCATAAATATAATCTCTTAAATAATAATTGAAGTAAAAATTATCACATAATATTAGAATTATAAATTATAAAATCAAAGAGAAGAGAAGAAATTAAAAAAAATTATAAAAATTATAATCTTATATTCTTATTGGATGAGTTTGTTCCATTTTTAATTTTTTTTCTTTTTTAAATTTTGGAGAGTGTCAATAATTTTTTAGTCAATTTTTTTTCAAAAAAATATATATTTATTTGGGAAAGAATGATTTATAGGGATTTATTTTCTTTAATTTATTGTATAAGTTAAAAGATTTAGGGGATATTTTAAAATTTTAAAGGGGGCAATTAAGTTTTTTTAAAATTTTAATATATATATATATATTTAGTTTTTCCAAAAAGAAAGGGGGTAGTTACCCTCCTTCTCCATCAAGTAGCTTCGCCCCTGCTGATATTAAGCTTTCCTAGATTTTCTCAATCTTTCCTGCAAAGAAGAGCGTTAGGAGTACCATAAACACAAGTGATAAGAGATACATGACCATGATTCTCCACACAAAGATGCATGAATTGTTGATGGCGAAGGAGGACATGAACATTGATAAACTCTTTCTAAAGAATCCAAATGCCTCTACAATAGCCTTTAGCCTCTAACCTGTAAGACAAATCAAAACCACTATTTTCAATAGAATTATCAGCTTTCAACCCACTAATCCTGGGTTCAAAAACAGCCACTAAATCAGGAGAAACATTCTTCATGAAATTACTGATGACTCTTTTGAAATTAGAGGATCCAACCCCTTGAACATTCCAAGTGAAAATCTTCATAATTAAAAAATAAGAAAAAAGAGTAGAAAAAAACAAGTGGAAAAAGAAATTAGAGAGTGTCATCCTCCTCAATCTCTATGCCTTCTTCTTGTATATTTTTACTATCACTTTCAAATTATTAATCATTATCACTCTCTTCCATGTAGTCCATGTCTTTAGATGAATGAGACTCACTATCCCCATATATTTCCTTATCTGGTGGTTTCTTATATTCAGTAGTGCTAGTACCATAAGCACCTGTGTGATAGGCTGGCTACGAGTAACTACTTTGTGTTTTTTCATATCAAGGGTAGTAGGAGAGGGAATAATAATGTATTGTCCAACCTCAATCTAGGGTACTCTGTTTTGAAACCTGATTTTGGTTAATATGTGTTCCAAGATCCTTATGCATTGTCAAAGGCAACAATTTCATGATTGGTTCTTTGATGATCGTTTGAGTCGGTCTCTGAATTTTCCTATTTTTAAGGACATCTTACTGATGATTAATAGCCTTTCCTTTATTTTGCATCTAACCACTAGCCTGAGGGCCACTTTCTTTTTCAGTTTCGTTCTCATAAATAGGTGGTAAATTTGATGGATTTTGATTCTCCTTTCCAAAAACTACAAACTGGGATCCTTTAGCGCCTTTTATAATGGCACCCTCTTTTTCCTGCAATGATTTTGCATTATCCTTCACAAATTTAGGTTCTTCTTTTCTGGTTGCTATCATCCAAGGTTTGAATCTATCATTTTCTTTGCTGGCTGGCGATGAGTTATTTTCTCCTTCTATTGTTGATCGTTTCTTTTCGGGGCAATTAGTATTCATCTAGTTTGGATTCTCCGAGCATGCACTTGAGCTGTGTCCTAGCTTTGCACAAGTGAAGCAGATTTGAGGGAGTGATACTCCACTCATTGAATCTTACCATCAAGAATAAATTGAGAATATAGAGGCTTACTCAGGTCTAGGGACACTATTAGTCTCGCAAACCTTCCTCTAGCTGCAGATTCGGTGTTATTGTCGATTCTAATCACTCTCCCCATGAGGTTACCAATTGCTCATAATACATTTTTTTTTTATAGTAATGTAATCGCATCCATAGCAGCCTTACCCAAGCCATCACCGATTTCATAGAGTCATTTGAGTAATCAAAGGAAGGAGTCCATTATTGCATCATTAAATAGTTTCCCATAATTACCCAAGGGCCTTCTGTCATAACCTTTAAAATGTCATGATCGGATTTGAATTTGACTAGGAAGAAATCATTCTCTAGGTTAATAAATGTAAACCCACTGAAGAAATTCCATAGAGATTCCAGATGGGTTTCAAGAGTCTCGAACCCTATCTTTCTGGCCAATAATTTAATAATAATGGTGTTCTTCTAAAGAGCCATTAGTTTTTCCTGAATTCTTTAGTGAAAAAGATCTATGAGATAGGATCATCTAATGAGACCTTCACATCCTCCTGACCTAACTCCTGCTCTTCACTTTCCTTGTCAAGTTCTTCTATAATCATCTAAGATTTCATTAGAGTCTCGTTGAAGGTTAACCCACTAGTGTTGCTAGATTCACCTTCTTACCAAACTTTGGCTGTAATATCCCAATTTATGCCCTAGAAGTTTTGAATATTATGGTTGTTTTAATTGGATTGAATGTATGTGTCAAATTGAAAGAGAAAAGAATTTTTAAAGGAAGTGTATATGTTGCATATATGGTAGTATAAATAACATATACATAAGTCAAAAGGGATGGTCAATGGAAGAGGATATTTATTTGAGATATGTGAAATTACTTAAATGGGCATATGAGTGACAAAGGTTAAGTTAAATGGATGAGGGCATTTAGGTAATTGCTTTGTTAAAATTGCTTGGTGGAGATTTAAAGAAGAAGAGAAGTTTGACTTGTGTTTATTTTCTTTTCTTCTCATTTGTGTGCCGGCTATCCAAGAAAAGAGAGAGCAAGAGAGGTGTTCTAAATACTAGAATCAAATTGAAGGAAGAATCAAAGGATTAAGTTGGAGATTTGTGAAATTTCTTCATTTAAGGTAAGTACTTTCTTGTTTTCCTTTGTTATTGTTGAAGTTGTGTTTGAGATGAGTTGTGATTTGTTGATATTATGAATTAGTGTGTTTGAGATGTGTTTATAAGTGTTGAAATGGATTGTAAGTTAAAAAGGTTAAATTGGTGTTGGTTTTGTTTGAAGATGGTAAGTTAAGTGGATGTTGATATTGAAAGAAGAAGATTGATGTTGGTTTAGGGTTTGATGTGGTAAGTGATTGATTGTATGGTTGATATAGTGTTAATGTGAATATTGTGATGAATATGTGTTAATAACATTGATTACATCCATTTGAATGAGGTTGTATTGTGCATAATATGTTTTTATTCAATCAAAAGAGAGTTGGCCATATTTAGGGTTTGTATACATGAGAGACACGGCCAAACCAAGGAAGAGACACTGCCAAACTAAAGGATTTTTGAGAGACACGGCCAAGTCTATAGAAATTTGGCCGTGTTGGATGATTTTTGGAGAAGACACGGCCGTGTCCCTTGCCCATGTTTGATTCTGTTGCTTTTGGTTGAGAGACACGGCCACAAGCTTGGCCGTGTCCCTTGAGTGTGTTGGCTACTGTGAGTGTCCTTTGCTCTTCTTGCTTTGTTGAGATTGAACATACATATGATGATGCATATGACACTATATGAACAATGTTATGTGTTATGCATTGTGAATCTTGTGAATGGTAATGTGCTGTATGAATAATGTACTTTGTAATGTTACATCAATGATGCTATATGTAAAATGTGAAGGATATGATGAGGTAATTAATTATGTATAGCTTGATGGGAGTAGTTCTTGAGGTAAGGGCAAACTTACCTAGATGCATTCTTTTATATGATTTTGAAACTTAAAACAATGTTAAGTAATTTACTAAATTTTTAATACAATGTGACTAATGTTGTTATTTGTATAGTGTGAAAGCTATAAGGATCATCCAAAAAGGTATGTGCAATGCAATTTGTTATGATAAATGTTTTAATAATGATTGAAATGAAATAAATGAATTGTGTGGCTAATGTGTTATTCCATTTTCAGAGTTTGTTGTTGGTGGCATGCCTAATGATAGTAACAATCTCTTGAAGTTAGGTTGGGCTTGATCCTTGAAGCCAAGTTGGGTAGAAGTTTAACATGTTTTACTCCCCTTGAAGCTTGGTTGGGTCTAGTCCTTGAAGCCTAATTGAGATGTTACAACCCTTGAAGCTAGGTTGGGTTGGTTCTTGAAGCCAAGTTGGGTTGATACTTAGCATGCTTTGTTCCCCTTGAAGCTTGGTTGAACCTAAATCCTTGAAGCCTAGTTGGGTCTATGATAATGATAAATGTGATAACAAAACCAAAGCATTAACTCTGAAAATTGAATGGCATATTAGTGTCTTTTGGGCTCGAGTCTGTCTTGGTTGTCAATGTGATATACAAATGTTGAAATAAATGAGTAATGAGATCTATGGTTGCTTTGTTGAAAATGTGACTCATAAATGGTGATAATGATTGCCTTCATGGGAAATGTGATTCATGATTGATGAATTGTGAATAAAATAATGATATGAAGTATGATATGTAATATGTATATTGATATAATGATTGTGAGTATTAGTGATGGATTGTGGTTGGTGTTAATGATATGTATATATGTATATATAATATATGAGATTAGTAGAGATATATGAAAGGTGCAGTTCAAAAGGAAAAACATGATAAGAAATAAAAGTGTACATGGAAGTGATATTTCATTATATGTTAGAATTTCTATAATGTATGTTTATATGTTATATTTGTACTATTAAGCTTTCGGGCTTAGCGCGGATGTGTAATCGCGCAGGTGACTAGGTGTAAGATATGAAGTCTTTCGTTATGCCACGAGAAGAATAAGAGTTTATCGAGACCAACTAGAGAGTGATGCATACATGTATAATTTTTAATTATGATGTATTTCTAACAAGAGTATATTTATAAGTATAAATGAAGTTTTTGATAAAGATAAGATGATGATATATATATGTAAGATCATTAAAAGTATAATGATTCTGTAAATGTTCTTCAAATTTATGTATTGTGGTTTGAACTCTGTTAAAGGTTTTAAAAATGTAACGATAAGTGGCATCCTTATACTCTATATACTTACTGTATGTATACTAGGTGTATGTATAGTACTTATATGGAGTATCGGGGTGTTACAATTATTTTGGTATCAGAGCTTAGGTTCGAGATTCTCGGCCTAAGTGAAATTAAAAAGAAAAAGTTTTGAAAAGTTTAAATAGAAGTAAAAAGGAAGAGTTTTGAAATGAAATTTGTAATACATGCATATGCATTGACACCTAGGTTGGTCTCGGATGTGGCATTATATGAATTGTAGAATATTTATGCTATATGAGATGGATGCTAGTGTGTGAATGATGTTTTACATGAAAGTAAAGCCAGAGAAAGAAATGATATGGGAAACTTAATATAAGCTTAATTGATAAAATAAATAATGGGAGTTTACTTACGGTAAGCAAATATTGAAATATTGCTTATTGAGATGTGGTTGTAATATAAAGAAATGAAAAGGAGAATAAAGTTGAAAATGAGTTGGAAACAAAATCAAGATTAAAGTATGTACTCTTTCCTCTATACTTTGAACCTCTTTATAATAAAGTTTATGTTGGGTCGGCTAGACAGAGAAAATATTGTTGGATTGTTAATATTGAAGGATATGTTATTAAAATGAGGAGAGTGTGGTGGAATATTGAATGAGTTAATTAGTATAGACAAAGTGTGATTATTTAAAATTTGGGATATATATATAAAGTTAAGGTTTTGTTTAAAGGAAAAAGAGATGATATTGGTTAAGTAAGAATAAAAAATTGGTATTGTTATTTTAATGCAAACATGGTGAATTCAATGTTACAAATGTGAGATGCTTGAATATTGTGAAAGCTTAAGGTAATGGTGGTAATATGTGATATTTGAGATTTTTGAAATGAGCTTGATAATTGTGAAAATTATATGTTTTGATATTGCTTTGTGATATATATACATAAGATGTTTTAAAGTGATATTAAGAAAAGATGAGTTTGGCAAATTGAAGTTTAAGCAAAGTAGTAAGTTGAAAAGTTAAAGTTTTAGTGGAATTTGATAAAAATTATTTGGATATTGATAGTTAAATGTATAATTAATACATGAGCTAGGTGAAATGACTAATATTGCACATGAAAATATTATGAATTGAGTAATGTGATTGATAGCATGAGAATTTGTTTTGAAGTAAAAAGGGAAGTGGATAAACAAATGAAAATGAGCTATTTTAAGTCATTTTACTGCTAAGGGTAAAAATGGATATGGAAGTATATTAAATGCTTTTAAAGATAAAAGTGAAAAAGATGTCACATTGGGAATGTGACTAACATGGATGTGAAGTGCTATTATAGTCAGAATATATATATATATATATGTGTGTGTGTGTGTGTTGTGTGAATAAATACTTTATATCATATTGGAAGAATGAAAATGATAGTGTTTAAAAGAAAGTGATAAACATTAAATTTGTATGGAATGTATGAAAAAGGAAAATAAAATAAGAGCATATAATTAAGTGTGTACATGTATATGATATGTGAACTGAGTTTTTCAATATGTATGTGATATAATTATAGAATTAGTGATATGGAAATGATGTTGTATGTATTAGTGGACCTAAGAGAGATTAGGTCTTGAACTGTGTAAAGCTAGATGGATTATGTGATGAAAGTGAGAATGGAATGGACTTGAGTAATATTGGACAGTGGAAATTGTTATAGTGAGTATTGAACTTGATGATTATATGATATTTAGAGTCTCAAAGTATTCGCATATGGAAAGTTCTATGTAATTATACATTATAAGAGATTGTAAATAGATTAGAAATGAAGTGACGAATAGAAATTGTATGAGAACTGTATATGATTGAATATGTATATTGTAATATTGTTGAAACATGAATTAAGTGGATAAAGATTATATAATCGAGTGCAAATTGGTTTGAAACGGAGTTGGAATATGTTAATTTCTGATATAGCAAAAATGTAAAGAAGGGATATGTAATTCTTGAGTTATATCTTAGCCTTGTCTTTGTAAAGATTGAGAATAAAATTATAAAGGAACAGTATTGATTTGAAAATTTTGTTTGAAAAGTAGAGTTAAAAGTTATGATGGATGAAGTTGTACCTTATCATTTTATGTTAAGAATTTGGTTATAATTATGAAGGTAGAGAGAAAAGGAAATTATGGAAATGTTTTGAGTTATGGATAATATGACAAAAAGGTAATCAAAATAAATATAACTATGTGTATATTAAAAGATAATTTGAAGTGATTTGTTATCATGATAATTTGGCTGAATATGAATCGGAAGAGATCAGTAATTGTTGGTGGCATGCCTAATGATAGTAACAATCTCTTGAAGTTAGGTTGGGCTTGATCCTTGAAGCCAAGTTGGGTAGAAGTTTAACATGTTTTACTCCCCTTGAAGCTTGGTTGGGTCTAGTCCTTGAAGCCTAATTGAGATGTTACAACCCTTGAAGCTAGGTTGGGTTGGTTCTTGAAGCCAAGTTGGGTTGATACTTAGCATGCTTTGTTCCCCTTGAAGCTTGGTTGAACCTAAATCCTTGAAGCCTAGTTGGGTCTATGATAATGATAAATGTGATAACAAAACCAAAGCATTAACTCTGAAAATTGAATGGCATATTAGTGTCTTTTGGGCCCGAGTCTGTCTTGGTTGTCAATGTGATATACAAATGTTGAAATAAATGAGTAATGAGATCTATGGTTGCTTTGTTGAAAATGTGACTCATAAATGGTGATAATGATTGCCTTCATGGGAAATGTGATTCATGATTGATGAATTGTGAATAAAATAATGATATGAAGTATGATATGTAATATGTATATTGATATAATGATTGTGAGTATTAGTGATGGATTGTGGTTGGTGTTAATGATATGTATATATGTATATATAATATATGAGATTAGTAGAGATATATGAAAGGTGCAGTTCAAAAGGAAAAACATGATAAGAAACAAAAGTGTACATGGAAGTGATATTTCATTATATGTTAGAATTTCTATAATGTATGTTTATATGTTATATTTGTACTACTAAGCTCTCGGGCTTAGCGCGGATGTGTAATCGCGCAGGTGACTAGGTGGAAGATATGAAGTCTTTCGTTATGCCATGAGAAGAATAAGAGTTTATCGAGACCAACTAGAGGGTGATGCATACATGTATAATTTTTAATTATGATGTATTTCTAACAAGAGTATATTTATAAGTATAAATGAAGTTTTGATAAAGATAAGATGATGATATATATATGTAAGATCATTAAAAGTATAATGATTCTGTAAATGTTCTTCAAATTTATGTATTGTGGTTTGAACTCTGTTAAAGGTTTTAAAAATGTAACGATAAGTGGCATCCTTATACTTTATATACTTAATGTATGTATACTAGGTGTATGTATAGTACTTATATGGAGTATCGGGGTGTTACAATGGCTTTCTTTGTTGTCTGATTGTCCTCCATTGGAGGTGGAGAGTCTTTGCTTAAGCTTTCAGTAAGAGAGAGATTAATGCCTTGTGTATAAGTGTAGTAAGTTTGTAATGAAGTTACTATCAAATCTTGAAAATGCTAGTGCTAATCTAATGAATCGTCATCCTGCTCCTAGCTTGGATGTGTGTTTTCAGTGAATTAATTTTTGAAGAACATCGTCTTCCCATACAAACCATTCTTCAATAAGAGAAGATGGCTGCAACATATATGGAATTTTTAACTTAAGGTAAAGGTGAGGGAAGAGATATGAGTAAGATTTAATATTTTATTTGCAAGAAATAGGTATATTGCTGCAAATTGTGCTAAGAAATTTTGCACATATTGTAAAAAGCAAGGGCATATAATCAAAGAATGTTTAATTATTCCTAAAAAATTGTTAGACCAGTGCTTTTCAGGCAATTGTTGGCAGCTCTTCCATTTATCAAACCCAAACTGGACTCTCAATAATCAATCAAAATATTGTTCTTACTCCTGAAATGGTGCAACAAATGATACTTTCAACCTTATAAGCCCTGGAGATTCAAGGCAATGGTAATTATTTATCTAAGACTTTTCTTGTTGATTCTTCCATATGAAATCATGTGTCTTGTTTAGCTAATTTTCTGAAAAATGTTCTCCCATATCGTGATTCAAAACTTATTCAAGTTGCCAATGAAAACAATTTTCTGCATTATTTTTGTTGGTGGTATTACTCTGATATTCAACAATGCCTACCTATCACCTTAACTTTCTAATAATCTTTTTTTAGTTGGACAATTAGTAGATAATAACTATGATGTCCATTCCTCTCATGATGGTTGTTGTGTGCAGGATCAAGTATTAGATGGTGAAGTGGCCTAAAGTTGGATGCTTTTTTCCTCTGTATATTCCCATTCCTATTCTTGTTTCCTTAGCGTGTTCTACTATCGTTAACAATATAGAAGTGTGGCGCAAACATTTGGGAAACCCTATTCTACTATAATGTCTTATTTGTTGAATTGTGCTTTATTAGGTAGTAAAGATCAATTCTCATATCGCCTTTTTATTATGCAACTTGTAAATTTCAAAAAAGGTAAAATTATTCCTCTTCTTATTGTTGGAAGTTGGGCAAATAAATATTTTGAAATTATTCATAGTGATATATAAGGATTACACATATTATTTCTCATGCACATTACAAGTATTTTGTGATATTTATTAATGACTCTAGTCAACTTGGATTTATTTTCTTCATTCCAAATATGAGGTCCTTTTAACTTTTAAGACTTATGTTGCATTTGTTGAAACTCAATTGTCTACCATCATTAAATTCTTTAGTTTGATGCTGGTGGAGACTGCATGTCTGATGCACTTCATTATTTTTTTTGAATGCAAAATATATCCTCTCACAATGCTCGTCTACAAATACCTAAATAAAATGGTATGGTAGAGCGAAAGGATTGTCATCTCCTAGAAGTTACTATGCATTATTACTTGAATCTTTTGTTCCACCTCAATTTCGGATAGAAGCTTTATCTATACTATCTTATCTTATTAATAGAATGCCTTCTCAAACTCTTAACTTTAAGTCTTCTTATTTTTGTCTTTGTAACACATTTATACACTATATATATGTATAATACATATACCCCATATATATAAAATATGCATATAGAATATAAAAGTGATACGACAAATACCATTAGTAACACTCACTTTAGTATGAAAAATAATTATAAATTTATAAAAGAAAATCTCTGGAAAAAAATTCACTAGAGTTTTGCCTGAAATTCAATAATTTCCAAAGTCAAAACAAACACAACCTGTACTAAAAATTTACAAAAAAAGAAAATCTTGTTTCATTCTAAAGCCCCTTCAAAAATTTATATCCACATAATACAAATATAATTAATATTCATTATATATACAAAATACAAGAAAACTTCATTTGCTTTTAACATATTAGTACTTAATAACTTTATTATACAAAAGCTTGAGTAATCTTAAGAATAAACTTATATATGTAATGCAGCACATCTATCGATCTCGTGGTAGACTAAAATCTCCAATCTCAATCTCACTTTGAACAACTCTGCTCTGCACTTCTATAACCTGAGCGATATACACTATCGCGCTAAGCTCGAGAGCTTAGTGATATAAATTTTACTAATTTAAATAATTTAAAAATTCAATGCATGCTTCTATGTTCACCACATATTATGCTACCAACACGTAAACAACACTTATGATCATATTCTTTATCTTATAAAATATTTAAATCTCACCAGCATGAAAAATTTATTATTTGTTACACTTTCTTAATTTTATATATTACTTAACATCATTACCTTAAAATTACCATTGACCATTCATTAATTCATATATATACAAAACATTTCTTTAACACACACATTGGGTCCAATAAGTCTCTATATAATATTCAAGTTCCAGAAAAATTAATTTGCTTTATCTCAATATCATATACAATACTCAGCTCTGCTCAAGTCTATCATCGAGCTTAATTTCATGATGCAACTCTGCTCAGGTCAAACTCATTCTCAAGATCTAGCTCTGCTTAGGTCTATTAACATATGCAACACCAACATCAACTTTCTGAAACAAGTAATTGTGCATAGCAACAAACGCATATGACCTCTTTATATAATCATATTCTCATCATTTTATCTCATTTTTCATTCCTCGAGTGATCAATCTGATCACTTTCACATTACATTTCCATATTCTCATTTCATTTGTCAATTTTTCATTATATATATCACAACATATCACAACATACACATTATCATATTTTATCATTTTTCATCATATTCACTTTTTTTTTTCATAATTTTTCATATTTTTCATGTTCCTTAATTATTTTTCATATTTTTCTATTCATGTAAAATATATTACTTGGTCACATTCACAATGTGGCCCGTTTCCTCATTCTATTTTATTTTCCCCATTTTTATAATTATATTTCATATTTTTTACATCCCATTTAGCATAATATATATTTCATACAATATGTACATAATAATTACATTAGCCATAAAATAATGGCTTAGCATATCATATTCCATGCTTTTCACTCACTTTTACTTAAAGTCATGCATTGATCATACAAAAACCAATATCAAAGTGATATAACATATTTACAAAGCCACAATGTGTTATGTCAACTAAAATGCAATTAATATATAAGTATGTATTAACATTGGAAATGCCAAAATCCAATGCTAATTCACTACCCAAATCTTACTTCACCAAATGCCTTTCCTATCTATGATTATGCAAGTGCACCATGATCACTCCTAGACTAAATTATAAGAATCAATATTCCATTAGCATCACATTGTAAGCTATTTTAATCAAACAAACATCAATTTCAATAATTCTACCCAAATTCCACCAAAAACCCTAATTAACCTACTATTTCTTCCAAACTTCATTAAAACCTAATCATTTCAATCAACCAACTAAAAAATCATTTCATATAGATCAAAATAATATCAAAATATATCATTTTAACAATTATTGAAGCCTTCATAAAAAATCCTAAATTCACATACTCATCCCATAAACCCTAGTTCTACCATAACAAACTCATTTTCAATATCCAACCATAAATTCATAATATCCACATCAAAATAACTGCATAACAACCTATTACAAAAATTATTGTTTCCTCCATCAAAACCTCAAAATTAACATATCATAAAAATTACTTAAACAAAGCTTAAAGCATGAATTACTTACCTAAACCTTGATTTTTATTCAAAATCAACTTAAATCCCTTGGAAATCTTGTAAAATTTGGTGTATTTGATGAAAAAAATTCTCTCTTCTATCAAGCTCTCAAATTCGGCCATGGAATTCAATATGGAAGAAGAAGACTTTTATTTTTTATGTTTATCTTCTTTCCCATCTATAAATATATATATATTAATTAATTAATTATTTTAATTTCTTTTAATCCCAACCATATATTTCTTTCTTCTTTTGACTTTTATTATTTATTATTATTATTATTATTATCTTTCCAACACCATTTGTATACTTTATATATATGTTATGTATATCTTAATATATATATGTGTCATGTATATTTTTTATATATTTTATATATATCTTTATGTATGTGTATATATCATATATATATTAAGTATATAATATATATTTAATATTTATAGTAAGTATATGTTAGGTATATACCATGTATATACTATATATATCCAATATATCTCTTATGTATATCTTATACATACATTAGATATATACACATATACCTCTCCTAATCATATTACTTAACACTCCATATTGCTTAATTAATTGTATTCAAAATTACGAGTGTTACTGTCTTTATCTATGGCATCTTCACTATAGGAATTTGAACAAATATAGTTGTTTTTGTTTCATTCACTTACACGCATTTACAAATCAAAAAGGTTTTGTTTGCTATGACTCTTATTCTAAAAAGTTGCATGTTTCTCATAATGATGTTTTCCTTGAAAATTGGTTTTTTTTTTCGACTTATGATCAATCATTACCTAATGTAGCTATTCTTCCTAGTTTTGATGATTTTTCTTCCTCTCCTAATCGATTTAGGCCTAGGTATATGTATAAATGACGTCTTTCACCATTGCCCCTTCCTAATCCAACCCGCCATATGATCCTACACCACCACCCTTAAGGCACTCTATCAAAGTCTCCCATCCTCCTAATGGGTATGGCTCTTATCATACATCATTTATTATTTCTTTATCCTCTATTACGGTACCATCTTCTTACTCACAAGCAGTTAAGCATGAGTGTTAGCAACAAGCAATGCAAGAGGAACTTTGGACTCTTCAAAATAAACATACTTGAGACATTGTTCTATGTCCATGTAAAATCAAATTTATTAGATGTAAATGGGTCTACTCATTAAAACACCACTCTACTAGGACTCTTGAGTATTATAAGGTTAGGTTGGTTAGTCTTGTTAATCAATAAGAGTATGGGGTGGATTGTGATCAGATAAATACTCTTATGGCTAAAATGACTATTGTGAATAACTGTTACAATATGTAATAAGCTTTATAAAATTATTGATGAGGTGCTTGCTAATAGATTGAAAAGATACTGTTTAGGTTGATATCATCATTTCAATATGCTTTTGTGCTCGATCAACTAATTTTAATAATGTTTTGATTGCTTTTGAGTTGATTCATGGATGAAGAGAAGGACTGGGGAAGTTTTGGATGGGCTACTCTTAAAATTGATAATAGCAAAGCATAAGATAGAGTTAACTGGGATTTTTAAGGATGATGATGTAGGCAATGGATTTTGATAGGGTATGAATCAATTGGATGATGATATGTGTTACTGATGTGAATTATTTAGTATTATTAAATGGTGAAGAAGTGCTCCTATTAGAGCGAAAAGGAAGTTGAGACAAGGGGATCCTCTTTCTCCTTATTTATATATTATTTGTGCAGAGGACTTGTCTCTTTCACTTAAGGATGATGAGATTAATGGACTGATTCATAGGTGTTGTGCTAGTAGGAGCAGACCCAAAATATATCATTTATTCTTTGTTGATGACTCTTTGTTGTTCTTTAAGGTGAATACACAAGAATTTATGAGTATAAAGGAGATTCTGAGGGTGTTGAAAAAGCGTCAAGGTAAGTAATTAATTTTCAAAAGTCGGGCATTATGTTTATTTCTAATTTGATTGAGGTGGTTCAAAGAGATTTGTCAGATTTGTTAGGGGTTCATACAACCTTAGGACAAGGGACTTCTTTGGTCTTCCTACTTTGATGGGGAGAAGTAAAAAAGCTATTTTTGGTTTTTTGAAAGAGGATTTGGAAGAAAGTGAATTGTTGGAATAACAAATTGCTATCAAGGGATGGTAAAGAGATTTTTCTTAAGTCTGTAGCTCAAGCTATTCCATCATATTGTATGAATGTATTTCAATTGCCTATTTCTTTGTGTGCGGAGCTTTAAAGGATTATGAATTCATTTTGATATTGTAAGAAAGATAGGTGATGAAATATTAGATGGATTTCTTAGGAGAGGATGTGTGTGAGTAAAAATCATGAAGGTATGCAATTTAGGGATCTTCATTGTTTTAATTTGGCTTGCTAGACAAATAGTGCTGGAGATTATTATCTTGTCATGATTCTTTTCCATATAGAGTTTTCAAAGCTAAATATTTTCCTCTGAGGATTTTTTATCGGCACATTTGAATGCTAATTCTAGTTTTACATGGAAGAGCATTATAAAAGCATGTGAAGTTATTCGAATGGGGATTTGATAGAGGATGGGAAATGGGGAGGATATTAGAATTTGGAAAACCCCTTGGATTCCTAAGGAAAATTGCAATTATTTTGTACATGAATTGCCTCTTAATTCTGATATGGATTGTAACGCCCTTTAACAATCCTATTTAAGAGCTATCATGTAACGACCCCACCTGCACAGTCTTACGACAGCTAGTCTATTGGGCCTTTTCTCCCATAGGTGGACCATAGTCCCACCCCTCAACCTGGCAGGCCGCCACAGTACTGGACCGCCCTCGCAGGCTCCCAGCAGGATTTGTTTATTTGGCTTTAATGGTGTACAAACTATTAAAGTCTCCTCCCCGGATCAAACACCTGACCTCCCACTTAAGAGAGCTAGTGTGAGCCATCCAGTACCATTTCTACCTTAACTGTAATGACCCTACCTGCACTATTAGGCCTTTTCTCCCGTTGGTGGACCATAGTCCCAGCCCTCAAGCCGGCAAGCCGCCACAGTACTGGACCGCCCTCGCGGGCTCCCAGCAGGATTTGTTTATTTAGCTTACCAGGATAATAATCAATCAAACAGTCATAGTCTTTAATAAACTCTAACCACCATCTCTGCCGAAGATTCAGCTCTCTCTGAACACCCAGGTATTTCAAACTCTTGTGATCCGTATAAATGAAACACTTTTCCCCATACAAGTAATGTCGCCAAATCTTCAAGGCAAAAACTATTGCTGCTAATTCCAAATCATGCGTCGGATAATTCATGCGGTTTCAACTGTCTAAAGGCATAAGCAATGACTCTACCCTCTTGCATCAGAACACAACCTAATCCACTGTGTGAAGCATCACTGTATATCACATATGGTTTACCTTCCACAGGCAGAGTAAGGACAGGAGCCTGAGTCAACATCTCCCTCAGCTGCTCAAAACTCGCCTGACACCGATCTGTCCACACAAATTTAACTCCTTTTCGAAGTAATCTGGTGAGTGGTGTAGCTATTATAGAAAACCCTTCACAAATCAACGATAATAGCCTGCCAATCCCAGAAAACTTCTAACCTCTGTCACAGTCTTTGGTGGACTTCAATTCAAGATAGCCTCAACTTTACTCGGATCAACTCTAATACCCTTTGCTGAAACCACATGACCAAGAAAAGCTACCTGATCGAGCCAGAACTCACACTTAGATAGCTTAGCATACAACTGCTTCTCCCTCAGAGTCTGCAATACGATCTGCAAATGCCTATCATGATCCTCCTCGTTACGCGAATACACCAAGATGTCATCAATGAAGACTACCACAAACTGATCCAAAAATGGTCTGAATACCTTGTTCATCAAATCCATAAAATTTGCTGGTGCATTCATCAATCCAAAGGGCATCACCAAAAACTCATAATGCCCATACCTCAAGTGAAAAGCTGTCTTGGGTACATCCATATCTCTGACTCTCAACTGATGGTACCCTGATCTCATATCAATCTTAAAGAGTACTGCTACTCCCTTTAACTAATCAAAGAGATCATCTATCCGAGGCAAAGGATACTTGTTCTTGATGGTCACCTTATTCAACTGCATATAATCAATACACAATCTCATGGTGCCATCATTCTTCTTCACAAACAACACAGGCGCTCCCCACAGGGACACACTAGGGCGGATAATCCTTTATCTAATAACTCCTGCAACTACACCTTCAACTCTCTTAACTCAGCAAGTTCCATCCGATAAGGAGTAATAGAGATAGGAGTGGTACTAGGCAACAAATTGATACCAAACATCACTTCTCTCTCAGGACGTACCCCTGACAACTCATCAGGGAAAACATCTGAAAACTCGGCAACTGTGGATATACTAGGGATCCCACTACTCTAGTATCTACAACATGAGCAAGATAAGCCTCACATCCCTTCCGAATTATCCTCCTAGCTGAAATAAACATAGATGAAAGATACCATTGCTCACCAGATACCATCACATCCCTACCATCACGTGTTCTCAAAGTAACATATTTCTTTTGACAGTCTACCACAGCCCCATGCTTGGATAACCAATCCATGCCTAAAATCAGATCATATTCCCTGAAAAGCACTCAATAAGGTCATCGAGAAACTCCTCATCCTAAACAACTGGACTATCTCGGTGCACCCTACTCACCACAATACTATGCCCTAAAGGATTTGTCACCAAGACATCAAATCCTAGAGACTCAGAGTGCAATTCAGTCACAGGCAAGATAGATGCACTTATGTATGAATGTGTAGATCCAGGATCTAATAGAGCAAGGATTGAAATACCAAATAAAGAAAATGTACCTGCAATGATGGCTGAAACATCCGGCTACCTCTGCATCACATAAACTCCCTGAGATGGTCCAGCCTCATCTGCCTACTGCCTCCAGATGTAGAGCCTCCTCTCTGACTAAACCCAGGTTGACCACCTCTACTAAAACCTTTGCCACCACGACCCCCTCTGACACTAGGTCGAGAAGCTGCAGTATTTGTTTGCCTAACCTCTGGTGGCTCATGACAATCTCTGATAAAATGGTCTGACGACCTACATCTAAAACACACTCCCAAAGCACCTCTCCACCAGCAGACACCTCCGTGTACTCTACCACAATGAACGCAAGTAGGTGGAGTAGGTCTCTGAGCCACTGGAGTCGAAGCACTAACCACTAAAACTGCAGGTCTCTGTCTCTTTCTCTGCTGATGTACTAACCTGCCAAACTGCCCCTGACTCCTACTAAACCTTTGAAAATGTCACCCTCTGCCTCTCTTCACTGATGAAGATCCTGCCTCACTCTGGGGTCTCCTAACTCTGGTCTCCTCAACCCTGGCAGCTGTTGCAAGACTCTGTGCCCTCTCAACACTCCTGGCAGCTGCAACTAACTGAAAAAAATCTTGATACCGAGAACTTGCGATGATGCACATGATAGAGGGTCTCAGTCCCTCGTCAAACCTCCTGCACTTGTCAAACTCGTTAGAAATGATCCCACCAGCATAGTGACTCAACCGGATAAACTCTATCTCATACTTGGTCACTGTCCTGGTATCCTGTCTTAGACTCAGAAACTCAATCTTCTTTGCATCTTTATACTCTCTCGGAGTATACTTATGCTCAAATTTCTGCAGAAAATCATTATAGGTCAGGACTGGTGGATCATCCAAAGTATGTGGAACCATCTTTCACCAATCATATGCATCTCTCTGCAGAAGAAATATGGCATAATCAAACTTCTCTTTTGGACTAGCCTGTAACTGAATAAATATCCTCTAAACCCGGTCTAGCCACTGCTATGCTACAGCAGGGTTTGTAGTACTAACAAAGTCCTCAGCTCCATACTTTCTCAGTTTATCATACTACCTCACCAGCAATGTTGCGCTCAAATTAACTCTACCATAAAGCGTCACTCGCAAGTATACGAGGTAGCTGTAGCAAAGGTGATCGCCCCAAGGTCGTCTCACAAGGAAGCTAAAGTGGCTAATTGATTATCAGATTATGAATAATAAGTAATGAAGAAAATTTAAATTGTTAACTAATGAAGAAGATTGATTGAAGTTAAAACGAATAAAAATAAATTAAGGTGATGTTTTAATTCACTTGATAGAAAGGTCTAGGGTTTGCACTTCTCTACTACTTATATGTATGAACGGTTATTCCTCTTAACTAATTTAATTTCAAAGATTAAATCTCAAACAACTCAATTAATCGAGTCAAGGAAATAAGCTCTCGCATTCAAACCTCTTTCAACTAATCTTGTTATAATTGAAATAATCTTTTTAATAGGTTATATCTCTAATTCTCCTAAGTCCCTAATTGAATTGTTCCAGCATTAGACTTCATCTCTCAATCCATCATCTAATACCTAAAACACATAATTGGTGGCCAATCAATTATATATTAACAATATTTCATTCAATCAAGGCTAAAGAAATTATTAGCTAAGAGAATAACCAATTCATACAATCATAGCAGATCCATACAAACCCTAGACTAGATCAAATTAGTTCATCATGCTATCAAACATACTCATCTCATTAATGTTCAAAGAAATCAAATTAGACATGATAATATCCATTAATTCAATTTCAATGAAAATAAAGAGAATAAGTTCGAGAACAAAACCAAGTTACAAACTCCTTGAAGCTTCTGAAGAATCTCTTGTTCAAATCTTGCAAGAAGGATGTACCGATGGCTAGAACAATCTAATCTAGCTAGTTTAATCCAAAGTGTAATCAAAATCAAAGAAAACAAAGTTAAAACCCTAACTTCACTCTCTGACGGCTCAATTCAATCTCAAAATCGTCAACAACCAAAACCCTAGCTTCTTTTTCCTTTTATATGAAAAGTCCGCTTTAAAATCCGCTACGGCTTTGGTTCATGAGAGACACGGCCAAGTTGGATGTGACTTGGCCGTGTGGGTGCTCTTTGGAGGGACACGGCCAGTGACTTGGCCGTGTCCCTTGCATGTGTTCACTTCTGCTTGCTTTCCTTCTTTTCTTCTTTGGTTGAGTGACACGGCCATGTTAGAGGTGACTTGGCCGTGTTGGACCCTTTGGGAGGGACACGGCCACTGACTTGGCCGTGTCCCTTGCCTGTGTTTGCTTCTGTGAGATTTTAGTCTTCTTTGCTTTTGATGTAGGTGAGACACGGCCAAGTCAACCAATCCTGGCCGTGTCTGAGCTTCTTTGGAGGGACACGGCCACTGGCTTGGCCGTGTCCCTTGCCTGTGTCCTCTTCTGTGCCTTGAACTTCCTTTTAACTTGGTATGGGACACGGCCAGTGACTTGGCCGTGTCCTCTGCCCGTGTCAGCTACTGTCCATTTTTCCTTTAGTCTTGGTTCCTTGGCTTTTTAACCTAAAACAAAACTTCAAACAAACTTTAAACAAAAAGTAAATAAATAATAACCAACAAAACATAAACACCACACTAAAAACTAGATCAAAAATGACATAAACACTGAAATAAACTAAAACTACCAAAATTAACAAAAACACTAAATAAACAGATTTAAACTAACAAAATACCTAAATAAAACAATAAGTATCATAATAAACAGGGCACAAATCAATAACAAAAACTAATAAAACAACTACCCCACACTTACAACTTTGCTTGTCCTCAATCAAATTCACATGGCATAAATTAAAAACTCAAACAACCTTAACTATAATTCCAGCATATAAGATGAAATCCTTCAAGACTCAGCCATAAATATTTGCATCTTACTTCAATCAAGGATTTTCTTAACTCATTCATTAATCCAGACATACAAATCTTATCTCTCATCTAAGTGTTTCACTCGATTTCAAAGGTTAATCACTCAAACCACTCATTACTGCATACTACCATAAACTTGCTTAATTATCCAATCTCTCTCACTGATTTTCTCAAGAAATAATCCGAAGGTCTTTCATTTGGATGTAATGGGGCTAAGGTAAAGGTGTGAGAAAAGACATTTAGGCTGGAGCATCAAGAAATGGAGTATTTACATTAGACAATACTCTTGCTTAAGGAATTCATAACTCCCTCAAATGGCATACTCACAATCCATTAATACTTCACATACTTGCATAACTTCAAGAAAAATACATGAGTCGACATTCCTCTTTTGATAACCAATGCTAGAACATATAAGAATTTTGTATACATATATATATCTTCTTTTCTTTTCTTTTTTATTTATATTCTCTACTCTCTTTTTTAATCATATATAATAATTTTTTTTCTTTTTTTTTTAAAAATACATATATATACAAAATATAACATTGTATAGAACATCTAGCTTAAAATGTAGAGGAAAAGAATAATCAACTCTTAATCAAATACAATATGCAAAGTATGCATTTCAACCCCAAATACCAATACCAAAATTTTTTTTTATTGCTTACCCCACACTTTGAAATAAACCACCCTATTGTCATATAATAAGAACTCCATTACTTAATGTAGGTATGATGATAATACGAGAAAGTTGAGCTGTGAATTGTGTTGATCAAACAAGAAAAGGTCAAAGGCTCAACTTGGCTCACTAAGGAATTCAATATTAAGGGAGGTCTTTTTAAGCTAAAGGGCTAACCTAATTTGCCTTCATCATTTTAAAACTTGAGATTAAATCATAATGTGAGTTCAATTAGTATGCAAAAGCAAACTCTAGAGATGCAAAATCATGAAGGTTCACACTTAAGAAAAGAAAATCAACTGATAGTAATATCAAATTATGAGGCTCAAAACTCACACAGATGGGTTCGCAAAGATTTATATGTCAGCAGAATGTGAAAATTGATCCTAAATGAATTCAAATGCTCATTTCTATGCTGATACTAAAGCCTCAACTACAATGCTAAAATCACAGAAAAGATCAATAAGATTTCAACAATTATGCCATGCACAACAAACACAATAAACAAAACAAGACAAACATTAAAGAAAAGTTTAAAGATTACCCCACACTTTAGAATTTACATTGTCCTCAATGGAAAACAAGAATAATAAAGAAAAAGAGTTAAAGGACAACCTGTCTTCCATCGTATCCTGGTGAGGCAAAACCCTAACTTTTCATCACAAACACAAAAGTTCAAAAACAAAAGTACAATATATGAAAATAAAATATCCAAATATAAAATGTTAACATGAAAACAAAAATAAAAACAATAACAAAAATACACTAAACAAAATAAAACAAGGAACTCAAAATCTATGGAAAAGGCGGGTGTGAAGATGATGCAGCCGAAGGATGGAGACTCAAGATCTTTGCAAGGTTACTATTAATCTGTTCCAACTGCTGTAAGACCTCAGCATGGTTATGGTCCACCTTGCTATCCAGTCGAGCCACTTTGCCCTCCAGGGCCTCAATCCTCAAAAGTACCTCTTGATTTTTCGAAACCGGAGCATCCTCATCTAGGTCAAGAGAATTCGAGTCGTACTCCTCTTGGACCCATGCTCTCTTCTGCCTGTCCCCCGGTGCTTCAGGCTCATCTGAAGGCATCACATAAGTCCCTCTCCTATGCACCACCATGTGCATCTTCTCAAGTGTAGCTAAATCCAAAGAGTCATTACCTGAAATTCTAGTCATGCGACTAGTACTCGGGTCAAAATCCTCAACAAGGGCTACTGCTAATGTGGTAATCAAACCTCCAACACAAATTGCCCCCTTCCTTTTATTAGCCACGGTATCAAAAATATCGGCTAACCAATAGCCGGCACTAACATGCATTGCATTCAAAGCACAATCCAGGAAAAATAGTTCACTCAATTCAACCACACCCAGGCTCTCCTTCCGAGCAAAGAATCCGCAAGACACAAACCTATGCAAATACCTCAAAGCAAAATTTCTTAATTTAGATGCTTTGGCCCATTTGGCCATATAAGTACCCGAGCCTAAAGCTCCCCAAGCAAATTATTGTTTAAATTCTTTGGGTACCGACCTTTCCCCATGCTGATGAAAACCATATATATCATTTAACTGGTCAATATTAAGCACAAATGATTTACCCAGCAATTTAAACATCATTCTAGTGCAGATTTTCTTATCATCTCTTTCAACCTTGAGAGATGTCAAAAATTCTAAAGTAAGCTCCTCAAACTGCAAAGGTCTCAAGGAGACTAGAGTCTCCCACCCAAGAAATTGCACATATCGATCAAAATTAGTCCTAATTTGCAGGGCATCAAGAGATTCATCATTAACATACCTTGTCGGGAAAAAACCTCTAGCCAAAAGACTTGCTCTCTTCAAAGATAAAGTTGATGAAGAGGAAGAAGCTCCTTCAGTTGTAGGCTTCTTCGTCTTGCGGTGTGAAACAATCTTTGTTCTTGGCATCTCTAGAAATCTGAAAAATTCAAACCAAAACTTGATCAAATCAAAAGAAGAAGTTTTAATGGATTATTTCTAGTTTTGGTGAAGAGATTTGAGGATTAAAGGAAGATTTGGAGCTTGGAATAAAAAAGAATGGAGTTTGCGATACAGAGAGCGAGAGAACGAGAGAGATGAAGAAACAGGAATTTAGGGATTTAATGGAACATCTGTGCAAAAATCATGGCTTTTTAAAGTGAAAAGATGGGAGACACGGCCAAGTTGTGGGCAACACGGTCGTGTCATGTGCTTTTTGAGGGACACGACCAGTGACTTGGACGTGTCCCATGCCTGTGTCTGCTACTGGAACTAGAGGTGCAAAATAAAAAATCAAAGAGCAATTTTTGGTGAAGACTTGGCCGTGTCCAGTGACACGGCCAAGGGACACGGCCAAGTCCTTTGGCCGTGTCACTCTCTGCCACTTTTTAACTTTTTTTTATATCACCAATTATCAAAGAAATTGCAAACCTCTTCTCCGATCAACCCTGAAACACATTAGAAAGATAAAAACTGATCAAAGCACCCATTCCATTTATTTAGACTAAACATAAAATCAAAACTTGCTAAATTTAAAATTAAACTATGAAAAATAAATGCAAACCAATGTGTTGCCTCCCATTTAGCGCTTCTTTAATGTCATAAAGCTGGACATCATGCAAGGCTTAGGGATCATTGATCAAAGTGTTGTCAATGATCCTCACTTCCTGAAATCCTTCATTGTATGGCTTAACTCTCTGTCCATTTACTTTAAAAGTCTCATTTGTTCGAGAGTTAAGCAGTTCAATGGCACCAGAAGGATACACCTGAGTTATCTCAAAAGGACCACTCCATCGAGACTTGAGTTTACCTGGAAAAAGACGGAGTCGAGAGTTAAAAAGTAAAACTTTAATACCTGGACTCAATGTCTTTCGCACTATAATTCTATCATGAAGTGCTTTAGTGCGATCCTTGTAAATTCTCGAGCTCTCATAAGCCTCATTCCTCAGCTCATCCAACTCTGAAATTTGCAGAAATCGTTCTCTCTTCGCTTTGTCCAAGTCCAAATTCAGAGTCTTGATTGCTCAATACACTCTGTGCTCCAACTCCACTGGTAAGTGACAAGCTTTTCCAAACACCAATCGGTATGGACTCATACCAAGAGGAGTTTTGAAAGCAGTCCGATATGCCGATAGTGCATCATGCAATCTGTTTGCCCAATCCTTCCTTGATGTGTTGACTGTTTTCTCCAGAATTCCTTTTAGCTGCTTGTTTAATGTTTCAACTTATCCAAAAGTCTGTGGATGGTATGGGGTTGCCACCTTGTGCTTCACACCAGATTTGTGCATTAACTTCTCAAAAAGCCTGTTGCAAAAATGGCTTCCCCCATCACTGACTATCACTCTTGGTGTGCCAAATCTGCTAAGAATATTTTCCTTCACAAATTTAACAACCACATTAGCATCATTAGTACGGGTGGGGATTGCCTCCACCCATTTGGAAACATAATCAACAGCAACTAAAATATATTCATATCCAAAGGACTTAGGGAAAGGACCCATGAAGTCTATTCCCCACACATCAAACAGTTCAACAACAATATATGATTGAAGGGGCATTTCATTCCTCCTCCCAATGTTACCTACTCTTTGGCAATAATCACAGTGCTTACAATACTCTTGAGCATCTTTAAATAAGGTAGGCCAGTAAAAACCACTTTGTAGCACCTTTTCTGCAGTCTTTCTTCCTCCAAAATGACCCCCACAGTGATGGTCATGACAAAATTAAAGAACACTCAGTTGTTCTTCCTCAGATACACACCTGTGAACTATCTCATCTTTGCATATCCGGAATAGATAAGGTTCATCCCAAAAATAAAACTTACTCAAGTGTAAAAACCTTTTCTTTTCCTGAAATGACATGTTAGTACGCAATATACCACAGGCAAGATAGTTAGCAATATCTGCAAACCAAGGTGCATCAAATACCACAAACAGCTGCTCATCAGGAAATGCTTCTAAATTTTTATGAATGCTATCAGATGCAAGATTTTCACTAAAGAAGGGTAATCTGGATAAATGATCAGCAACAACATTCTCACTACCCTTAGTATCCTTGATTTGAAAATCAAATTCTTGCAATAACAACACCCATCTAATTAAGAGCGGTTTAGCATGTTGTTTTGTTAACAGATATTTAAGAGCTGCATGATCAGAATGCACAATGATTTTTGACCCAATTAAATATGCTCTAAATTTGTCTAAAGCAAAAACAACAGCTAACATTTCCTTTTCAGTTGTGGTGTAGTTCATTTGTGCACTATCCAGGGTCAAGCTAGCATAATATATTACTCTCAAGTATTTATCAACCCTTTGCCCAAGAACAGCTCCTACTGCATGATTAGAGGCATCACACATGATTTCAAAAGGTAAAGACCAAACAGGAGCTACAATTACTGGTGCACTAGTCAATTTTTCTTTAAGGGAATTAAAAGCTTGCATGCATTGTGCTGTAAATTCAAATGGAACATCTTTCCCCAACAAATGGCACAATGGTTGGCTTATTTTGGAAAAATCCTTAATAAACCTCCTGTAAAATCCTGCATGCCCTAGAAAACTTCTTATTCCCTTAACAGAGGTAGGTGAGGGTAACTTAGCAATCAATTCAACTTTAGCCTTATCTACCTCAATCCCTTTACTTGACACCACATGACCTAAGACAATGCCCTGAGTAACCATAAAATGACTCTTTTCCCAACTTAAAGTGAGGTTACATTCAATGCATCTCTCAAGCACACGAACAAGTTTATTGAGGCAATTATCAAAAGAATTACCAAAAACAGAAAAGTCATCCATAAATACCTCAATAAAATCATCTATCATGTCAGAGAAGACAGACATCATGCATCTCTGAAAAGTTGCAGGTGCATTGCACAAGCCAAAGGGCATACGTCGAAATGCATAAGTCCCAAAAGGGCAAGTAAAGGTTGTCTTGGACTGATCCTCTGGAGATATTGGCACCTGATAGTAACCTAAAAGGCCATCCAGAAAATAATAATGTGAGTGTCCAGAAAGTTTATCTAACATCTGATCAATAAAAGGAAGAGGGAAATGATCTTTCTTTGTAGCATTGTTCACCTTCCTATAATCGATGCACATTCTCCACCCAGTAGTAGTCATAGTAGGAACCAATTCATTATTCTTTTTTACCACAGTGATTCCAGATTTCTTAGGAACTACATGTACTGGGCTCACCCACTCACTATTAGCTATTGGGTAAATTACTTCTTCATCTAGCAATTTGAGCACTTGTTTCTTAACCACTTCACTCATATTTGGGTTAAGTCGCCTTTGGGTCTCCCTCAAAGGTTTAGCTCCCTCTTCTAAAGTGATTCTATGCATGCACATTGAAGGGCTAATACCCTTGATGTCACTCAATCCCCATCCTATTGCTTTTTTCAATCTTTTAAGCTCACTCACTAACCTCATCTCCTCCTCTTCACTAAGTTCACTAGATATTATCACAGGTAAGGTATTGTGATCTCCTAAAAATACATATTTCAGATTCTTAGGTAACTCTTTCAGCTCTAACTCAAGTGAAGGGTTCTTCTCTTCTTTTTCAATGGGGGGAAGTTCAAAAACTGGGTCCTCCTTAAGCTCCTCTATTTCAGCACCCTCTAAAGTCTCAAGGCAACTGGTGATTTCTGCTGTAACACCCCGATATCTTATATAAGTACTATACATATACCTGGTATACATACGGTAAATATATAAAGTATAAGGATGCCACTTTTCGTTACCTTTTTAAAACCTGTAAAAGAATTCCAAACCATAATACATTAATTTAAATAACATTTACCAAATCATTATCTTTATCAAAAACTTCATTTATACATATAATTATTTTCTCGTCATAAATACATCAATATAAAAGTTATACATGTATGCATTTCCCTCTAGTTGGTCTCGACAAACTTTACTCTTCTTGTGGCATAACAAAAGACTTCATATCTTCCATCTATATACCTGCGCGAATAAACACCCGCGCTAAGCCCGAGAGCTTAGTAGTTCAAACATAAAATATAAACATATAGTATAGAAGTATTAACATATAATGATATATCAATTCAATATATAATTAGTTCTTAACATACCTTCTTTTCTTTTTAATTTCATCTTTAATATATCCTAGCTAATTTCATATATGATGTACATATATACATAATATTATCACCAACCCTAATGCATCACCAATACTCAAAACCAATATATTAATATCCCCACATTATATATACCATACCAATCATTATTGCAATACACACATTACACATCATACCACTCATTATTACAATACACACATTACATATCATACCAATCATGAATCACATTTCCAATAAAGACAACCTTTATCATCAACCACAATTCATTTACATATTACACTTAATAACATTATATTATTCACAATTCACCAAGCATAATTCATTATTAATACTCACAATCAATATTTCAATACTTGCATTTCACATTAACAATAAAGACAGACTTGGGCCCAAAACACTAATATGCCATTCGACTTTCAGAGTTAATGCTTTGGTTTAATTATCACATTTATCATTATCCCAACTAGGCTTCAAGGATTAGGTTCAACCAAGCTTCAAGGGGAACAAAGCATGCTAAGTATCAACCCAACTTGGCTTCAAGAACCAATCCAACCTAGCTTCAAGGGTTGTAACATCTCAATTAGGCTTCAAGGGCTAGACCCAACCAAGCTTCAAGGGGAGTAAAACATGTTAAACTTCAACCCAACTTGGCTTCAAGGATCAAGTCCAACCTAACTTCAAGAGATTGTTACTATTAGGCATGCCACCAACAACAAAACTCTGAAAATGAATAACATATTAGACACACAATTCATTGATCATTCTATCATCAATATCATTCACAATTCTCATCATCATTTAGGCAAACATGCCTCACATATCTCAATTGAATTGTCATAGCCAATCACAATGGCTTCATATCACATTTGAATCATCATAGCCAATTACAATGGCTCCATATCACAACATATCATATCTCAATTCATATGATACATATAACATCATTGATATAACATTTCAAAATATATTATTCATATAATACATTGCCATTCACAATGCATATAACATAACATTTCATCATTTCTCAAAACACACTAACACCATTCATTATTAGAACATTTATCATAACAAATTGCACATACCTTAAGAATGATTCTCATTTCTTTCTACCTTCCCATTTCATATTTCATCCTTTATATTTATATATATAAAATGATTTACATTCTTCATTTACATTCATAATATAATAGCTTATTTAACACTTTCATCCCAATGTGTAAATGTTCAAAGACATATAAGGATATACAATCAAATAGGGTTTATGCTTACCGTGTTAATGATCTTCACATCCTTCACATCATTATCATCACCTTAGTCCAATTATATTAACAATATAGTAAACCACTTAACACATTTGCAAACAAATGTGTTAAGCCTCAAATCATGTAAATAAATACAATCATATGTATTGGTACTTACCTCAAGAACTATTCCCATCCATCTATACATTTCCTCTTCCAAGAATTCTCAACAATTAGGTTATTGCAACACAATCTCTTCAAAACCTAATCCAAAGATCATTATTCATAGGTTTAGAATCATCCACATACATTTGTTTAGGTCATTCTTTGATTACAAAGTATTTAGAGTGTATATAAAATGTTTAGGAGCAAAAGACTTTTGAAGAATCAAACAATGCATGAAGAACCAAAAACCATCACAGTAGCAAACACACCCAAGGGACACGGCCAAGCTTGTGGCCGTGTCTCTCAACCAAAAATCCAGTGGCAGACACGGGCAAGGGACACGGCCGTGTCTCTCAACACAACTCAGGCAGTAGCAAACACGGTCAAGGGACACGGCCAAGCCAGTGGCCGTGTCTCTCCAAAATCTATCCAACACGGCCAAATTTCCATAGACATGGCCGTGTCTCTCAAAAATTCTTAGTCTTGGCCGTGTCTCTTCTTGGTTTTGGTCGTGTCACTCATGAACACAAACCCTAAATATGGCCAAAACTCTTTCAATTGCATTTACACACTTTATACACAACATAACCTCATTCAAATGAACATAATCCATGTTATTAACACTTATTTTACATATTCATCACAATATTTTCATTTACAAAAGATTAACAACACATTTAAGCATATACCACTTCAAACCCTAAAATCAACATTTCTCTTATACTTTCAACTTCAATATCCATCATCCTTCTCACAATCAACCTTATTTACATCATCTAATAACAATTCAACATATCTATAACTTTAATCTTTCATTAATATCATCATCACACACCAACCCTAACAAATCCAAACTCAAACAAGAGGAATCATCACAAAGAATTGAATACTTACTTGAATATCTTGACAAATCTTCAATCTCTATCTTCAATTCTCTTAAACCCTAAGATTTTGATGAAGATCATCACATCTTTCAATCTCTCTCTCTCTCTCTCTCGTGCAAGAACCAAAAGAAGAAGAAGAAGAAGAAGAAAGAAAAATCTTTTCCCTCTTCTCACGATAGCCACATATATATATAATAATAATAATAATAATAATTCCAAAAATCCTCCACCACACCTCTTCCTTCTCTTGACTTTCTTTTGACCAACTTATATGTATTATATACTAACATATAATCAACATATACATTTCTCTCTAAACCCTCTTTTCTTTCCCAAAACACAAATACATAAACCTTCTCTTCCCATTTCTTTTCTCTTCACATCACATATACATTCAATCCAACTTACAACAATAACATAATCAAAACTTCTAAGGTATACATGAGGATATTACATCTGCATCAAAAATATCCAAATCACTCTCTAAGGTCAATGCCAGCTCCAATTTATTAGAGGAACCTATCTGCAAGAAAACATCTGAAACAACTGCATCAACACAATCAATGAAAGAACAATCCTCATATAAAGCAGTTGTAGGAATAGGAGAAGTGTTAAAAATAGAAAATTTCACAGTTTATCCCAAAACAGTCATTGATAATTTACCATTTTTAACATCTATCAAAGTGTTGGTAGTCGCCACAAAAGGCCTACCCAGCAGAATAGTGTGTGCAGATGGTGAAGGGTTACTTCCTTCCATGTCAAACACTATGAAATCCACAGGTACTATTAACCCTCCAACCTTAACTAACACATCTTCTATAACCCCTTTCGGGAATCTAAGAGATCTATCAGCTAATTGCAACACCATTTTTGTAGGTTTAAGTTCCCCTAGTTCTAAATCAAGGTACACACAATAAGGCATTAAATTCACACTGGCTCCCAAGTCACACATGCCATCAGTACCCTTTCCATTTCCCATAGTAATTTGAATGATAAAACTTCCAGGATCCATTAGCTTAGGAGGTAGTTTATGCTGCAAAACAGCACTAGCTACCTCAGAAACTATCACCTTTTCATTCGGCTCATACCTCTTTTTCTTGGTATTCAGTTCTTTGAAAAATTTAGCATAAGCCGGCATGTTCTTAATTGCTTCAAGTAAGGGTAAGTTAATACTTACCTTAGACAGCATGTTGAAGATATCTGAAAATTGCTTATCTTTTTTATCATCCTTCAACCTGCTAGGGAATGGTATAGGTGACCGGTATGGATTGCTTGCCTTGTGCAAATCTGCTGTAGGGGACTTCTCCATTGATCTTTCTTCAGCACCTTTGTTCTCTAGTTCTCCTTCCTTTTTATTCTCTTGCTCACCTGCATTCAATGAATTATTTTCAACATTATTGTTAATTACCTTGCCACTTCTAAGAACAGTCACTGATTGTGCCTGCTCAGGTTGACTTGGGAACTTCCCTTTTTGTTGAATCTGCATCTGTTGAGCAAGTTGCCCCACTTGGGTCTCCACCTTCTTAAAAGATGCTTCTAGTGAATCCAGCCTCTTGTTGTTCATCTCTTGATTTTTAGCACTGACTTGGATAAAAGCCTGCAAACTTTCCTCCAAACTCTCTCTCTTAGGCTGACCTTGATTTGAGGATTGGCCCTGCTGTTGGTTCTGTCTCTGGAGTAAATGGAAAGGCTGTTGAGCATTATTTGTTGTATAGGAAAAATTTGGGTGATTCCTCCAACCAGGGTTGTAAGTGTTGGAGTAAGGATCATTTCTGGCCCTTGGTTGGAATCCCCCCATGGCATTGACTTGCTCAGCTTCATTCCCATATGATTCATATGCAAAGGGGCAAATGTTTGCTCCATGCCCGAATGTCCCACAGATTCCACAAATTTCTTGAGTGGATGAAGGAGAATTGTTTTTCATATTCAGCATCTGCACTTGCCTTGTCAACTCAGCAATCTGATTGACCATCTCACTGTTGGCCTCCAGTTGATTCACCCCTTTACTTCTTCCCCTTACACTTTTCTGTTGAGAATTAGCTCCCAACATCTCAAAGATATCATATGTCTCATCAGTTGTCTTTTCTCCCATGGCTCCCCCAGGTGCATTGTCAACAGTGTTCTGAAATTGCTAGGTTAGACCATCATAGAAAAACTGATTCAGAAGTTGAAGTGGGTAGTGATGATGTGGACACTGGATCAATAGCATCTTGAATCTGTCCCAAGCCTCATGAAATAGCTCTCCTTCAAATTGAGAGAATGTAGCAATCTTCCCTCTCAATTCAGCTATCTTTTGATGTGTGTAGAACTTGCCCATGAATTTATTATAAACTTGCTCCCAAGTTGTCAGTGAGTTTTCGGGTAACGTCATAAGCCAGCTCTTTGCCCTATCCTTCAAAGTATATGGGAAACACCTCATCCTCAACTGATCCTCTGTTAATCCTCCCAATGGAAAAGTGTTGAGGGTGGAGTAGAAATCCCAAATAAAGTTCAAAGGATCTTCATTTGGAACTCCATAAAATGATGGCAGCATATTGTAGTGAATGTTCTTCAACTCATAATTCCTTGCTGCATCTGTCAGTCTTATGCAAGAAGTGGAAGTTCCAATGACAGGTCTAGCAAAATCTCTCATAGTTCTTTGCCTTTCTTCAGCCATTTTAATAGATTGTGCAGATTCCGACTCAAAATCAGAAGTGTCCTCCTCTGTAGTATCAAATCCTGTGTATAGCTCAAACTCTTCCCTGCTCCTTTTCACTCTCTGAATTTCTGGAATGAATGGATATAGCTCTCCTTCGAGTGATCTCCTGCCTTGCATAAACAAAAATTTCTAAGAAAAAGAAATTATTAAAAGCAAAAGAAAAATAAAATAAAAAATAAACAATGAAAAATAATTTAAAATATTTTTTCCTAATAAACAATTTCCCCAATTAGCTTCCCTGGCAGCGGCGCCAAAAACTTGTTGCGCTCAAATTAACTCTACCACAAAGCGTCACTCGTAAGTATACGAGGTAGCTGTAGCAAAGGTGATCGCCCCAAGATCGTCTCACAAGGAAGCTAAAGTGGCTAATTGATTATCAGATTATGAATAATAAGTAATGAAGAAAATTTAAATTGTTAACTAATGAAGAAGATTGATTGAAGTTAAAACGAATAAAAGTAAATTAAGCTGATGTTTTGATTCACTTGATAGAAAGGTCTAGGGTTTGCACTTCTCTACTACTTATATGTATGAATGGTTATTCCTCTTAACTAATTTAATTTCAAAGATTAAATCTCAAACAACTCAATTAATCAAGTCAAGGAAATAAGCTCTCGCATTCAAACCTCTTTCAACTAATCTTGTTATAATTGAAATAATCTTTTTAATAGGTTATATCTCTAATTCACCTAAGTCCCTAATTGAATTGTTCCAGCATTAGACTTCATCTCTCAATCCATCATCTAATACCTAAAAAACATAATTGGTGGCCAATCAATTATATATTAACAATATTTCATTCAATCAAGGCTAAAGAAATTATTAGCTAAGAGAATAACCAATTCATACAATCATAGCAGATCCATACAAACCCTAGACTAGATCAAATTAGTTCATCATGCTATCAAACATACTCATCTCATTAATGTTCAAAGAAATCAAATTAGACATGATAATATCCATTAATTCAATTTCAATGAAAATAAAGAGAATAAGTTCGAGAACAAAACCAAGTTACAAACTCCTTGAAGCTTCTGAAGAATCTCTTGTTCAAATCTTGCAAGAAGGATGTATCGATGGCTAGAACAATCTAATCTAAGCTAGTTTAATCCAAAGTGTAATCAAAATCAAAGAAAACAAAGTTAAAACCCTAACTTCACTCTCTGACGGCTCAATTCAATCTCAAAATCGTCAACAACCAAAACCCTAGCTTCTTTTTCCTTTTATATGAAAAGTCCGCTTTAAAATCCACTACGGCTTTGGTTCATGAGAGACACGGCCAAGTTGGATGTGACTTGGCCGTGTGGGTGCTCTTTGGAGGGACACGGCCAGTGACTTGGCCGTGTCCCTTGCATGTGTTCACTTCTGCTTGCTTTCCTTCTTTTCTTCTTTGGTTGAGTGATACGGCCATGTTAGAGGTGACTTGGCCGTGTTGGACCCTTTTGGAGGGACACGGCCACTGACTTGGCCGTGTCCCTTGCCTGTGTTTGCTTCTGTGAGATTTTAGTCTTCTTTGCTTTGGATGTAGGTGAGACACGGCCAAGTCAACCAATCCTGGCCGTGTCTGAGCTTCTTTGGAGGGACACGGCCACTGGCTTGGCCGTGTCCCTTGCCTGTGTCCTCTTCTGTGCCTTGAACTTCCTTTTAACTTGGTATGGGACACGGCCAGTGACTTGGCCGTGTCCTCTGCCCGTGTCAGCTACTGTCCATTTTTCCTTCAGTTTTGGTTCCTTGGCTTTTTAACCTAAAACAAAACTTCAAACAAACTTTAAACAAAAAGTAAATAAACAATAACCAACAAAACATAAACACCACACTAAAAACTAGATCAAAAATGACATAAACACTGAAATAAACTAAAACTACCAAAATTAACAAAAACACTAAATAAACCGATTTAAACTAACAAAATACCTAAATAAAACAATAAGTATCATAATAAACAGGGCACAAATCAATAACAAAAACTAATAAAACAACTACCCCACACTTACAACTTTGCTTGTCCTCAAGCAAATTCACATGGCATAAATTAAAAACTCAAACAACCTTAACTATAATTCCAGCATATAAGATGAAATCCTTCAAGACTCAGCCATAAATATTTGCATCTTACTTCAATCAAGGATTTTCTTAACTCATTCATTAATCCAGACATACAAATCTTATCTCTCATCTAAGTGTTTCACTCGATTTCAAAGGTTAATCACTCAAACCACTCATGACTGCATACTACCATAAACTTGCTTAATTATCCAATCTCTCTCACTGATTTTCTCAAGAAATAATCCGAAGGTCTTTCATTTGGATTTAATGGGGCTAAGGTAAAGGTGTGAGAAAAGACATTTAGGCTGGAGCATCAAGAAATGGTGTATTTACATTAGACAATACTCTTGCTTAAGGAATTCATAACTCCCTCAAATGGCATACTCACAATCCATTAATACTTCACATACTTGCATAACTTCAAGAAAAATACATGAGTCGACATTTCTCTTTTGATAACCAATGCTAGAACATATAAGAATTTTGTATACATATATATATCTTCTTTTCTTTTCTTTTTTATTTATATTCTCTACTCTCTTTTTTAATCATATATAATAATTTTTTTTCTTTTTTTTAAAAAATACATATATATACAAAATATAACATTGCATAGAACATCTAGCTTAAAATGTAGAGGAAAAGAATAATCAACTCTTAATCAAATACAATATGCAAAGTATGCATTTCAACCCCAAATAGCAATACCAAAAAAAAATTTTATTGCTTACCCCACACTTTGAAATAAACCACCCTATTGTCATATAATAAGAACTCCATTCCTTAATGCAGGTATGATGATAATACGAGAAAGTTGAGCTGCGAATTGTGTTAATCAAACAAGAAAAGGTCAAAGGCTCAACTTGGCTCACTAAGGAATTCAATATTAAGGGAGGTCTTTTTAAGCTAAAGGGCTAACCTAATTTGCCTTCATCATTTTAAAACTTGAGATTAAATCATAATGTGAGTTCAATTAGTATGCAAAAGCAAACTCTAGAGATGCAAAATCATGAAGGTGCACACTTAAGAAAAGAAAATCAACTGATAGTAATATCAAATTATGAGGCTCAAAACTCACACAGATGGGTTCGCAAAGATTTATATGTCATAAATTGCAGAATGTGAAAATTGATCCTCAATTAATTCAAATGCTCATTTCTATGCTGATACTAAAGCCTCAACTACAATGCTAAAATCACAGAAAAGATCAATAAGATTTCAACAATTATGCCATGCACAACAAACACAATAAACAAAACAAGACAAACATTAAAAAAAAGTTTAAAGATTACCCCACACTTTAGAATTTACATTGTCCTCAATGGAAAACAAGAATAATAAAGAAAAAGAGTTAAAGGACAACCTGTCTTCCATCGTATCCTGGTGAGGCAAAACCCTAACTTTTCATCACAAACACAAAAGTTCAAAAACAAAAGTACAATATATGAAAATAAAATATCCAAATATAAAATGTTAACATGAAAACAAAAATAAAAACAATAACAAAAATACACTAAACAAAATAAAACAAGGAACTCAAAATCTATGGAAAAGGCGGGTGTGAAGATGATGCAGCCGAGGGATGGAGACTCAAGATCTTCGCAAGGTTGCTATTAATCTGTTCCAACTGCTGTAAGACCTCAGCATGGTTATGGTCCACCTTGCTATCCAGTCGAGCCACTTTGCCCTCCAAGGCCTCAATCCTCAGAAGTACCTCTTGATTTTTCAAAACCGGAGCATCCTCATCTAGGTCAAGAGAATCCGAGTCGGACTCCTCTTGGACCCGTGCTCTCTTCTGCCTGTCCCCCGGTGCTTCAAGCTCATCTGAAGGCATCACATAAGTCCCTCTCCTATGCACCACCATGTGCATCTTCTCAAGTGTAGCTAAATCCAAAGAGTCATTACCCAAAATTCTAGTCATGCGACTAGTACTCGGGTCAAAATCCTCAACAAGGGCTACTGCTAATGTGGTAATCAAACCTCCAACACAAATTGCCCCCTTCCTTTTATTAGCCACAGTGTCAAAAATATCGGCTAACCAATAGCTGGCACTAACATGCATTGCATTCAAAGCACAATCCAGGAAAAATAGTTCACTCAATTCAACCACACCCGGGCTCTCCTTCCGAGCAAAGAATCCGCAAGACATAAACCTATGCAAATACCTCAAAGCGGAATTTCTTAATTTAGATGCTTTGGCCCATTCGGCCACATAAGTACCCGAGCCTAAAGCTCCCCAAGAAAATTGTTGTTTAAATTCTTTGGGTACCGACCTTTCCCCATGCTGATGAAAACCATATATATCATTTAACTGGTCAATATTAAGCACAAATGATTTACCCAGCAATTTAAACATCATTCTAGTGCAGATTTTCTTATCATCTCTTTCAACCTTGAGAGATGTCAAAAATTCTAAAGTAAGCTCCTCAAACTGCAAAGGTCTCAAGGAGACTAGAGTCTCCCACCCAAGAAATTGCACATATCGATCAAAATTAGTCCTAATTTGCAGGGCATCAAGAGATTCATCATTAACATACCTTGTCGGAAAAAAAACCCTGAGCCAAAAGACTTGCTCTCTTCAAAGATAAAGTTGATGAAGAGGAAGAAGCTCCTTCGGTTGTAGGCTTCTTCGTCTTGCGGTGTGAAACAATCTTTGTTCTTGGCATCTCTAGAAATCTGAAAAATTCAAACCAAAACTTGATCAAATCAAAAGAAGAAGTTTTAATGGATTATTTCTAGTTTTGGTGAAGAGATTTGAGGATTAAAGGAAGATTTGGAGCTTGGAATAAAAAAGAATGGAGTTTGCGATACAGAGAGCGAGAGAACGAGAGAGATGAAGAAACATGAATTTAGGGATTTAATAGAACATCTGTGCAAAAATCATGGCTTTTTAAAGTGAAAAGATGGGAGACACGGCCAAGTTGTGGGTCTACCTTGTCACCTACGCAATGGAAACAATCGGGGCTAAACCGAAGTCTAGTGGTACAAACTTTAATAATAACAATATAACTCAATGCAATACCAAATGTATAATGCATATAGATGTCACATCAATCCACTTTCTTATATTTTTCAAATATTTCACAAGCATAACTCATAATATTATATTGCTCAGTTGTATCATAATTCACATTAAAACAAAGACAAGCATGGGCCCAAAAATGATCTAATATGCTATTCAAATTTCAGAGTTACTGTTTTGGTCCATAATGACACAATGTGTCTAGCCCCGTAGGCAATATATCAATGGATAATGTAACAACCCCAGTCTCTTGGACCTCAACCCAGCTAGACCCTTAGGTCCCAGTATCTTGGTCCTCAACCCAGCTAGACTCCTACAGTTTTTGAGGCTTATGACCCAGTCTTTTCACCCCAAAAATATCATATTTATCAGCTGGCCGGGCTTATGACCCAGTCTTTTCACCATTCCAGCGTGTAGTCCGTAGGCAATCATAGGCATGCCGCCAAACCCAGAACTCTGAAAATTGAATAACATACTAGTCACACAATTTATTCATTTTTCTCATTATTAATCTCTTTCTCTTTGTCACATATTCAATCTAGGCACATTGCCTTATTTTCACATTTTTTTTTCTCATTTTTCACATTTTTCTCACTTTTTTCACTTTTCTTATTTATTATCAATATCAATTCATTTCATTATTCCACATATCTCATTTTTGCATTCACAACACATTACCCAATTACTTTGGGTATTTTCACATAATATACATATTTCATATTCTACACAATTTAGCCATTATCAATGGCTTTTCACAATGCATTTAACACATATATGACATTACAAATGTCATAGCATATTATTCATACACAATCAATGAACCAAGTAACTTAACACATTTTCCAACCAAAATGTGTTAAGTCCAAATGTTATGCAAATATAAACATTATATTCAAAGTTTGTACATACCTCCACTAAAAACCCAAAGCAAGCTAAAAACAACCTTTAATCCAATCTTTCCAACTTGCCCTTCACCACTTGGATGAAGCAAATCAACCTCCTTCAAAGCCTAAAACAAATGTGATTGCAAATAATCATTTAGTATCACATTTAACGGCATTTCCAACATTAAACCATAATTACACATCACTCCTACAAATTTTTAAAAATTTAACCTTTCCTTGAACATTGGAATTCCATTCTACTATAATTAAGTTAGTGTTTTAAGTTTATTTATATTATTAAAAATATATTTTAATATATTTAAATCATTTATATTATAAAAATACACTCTTATACATAAAATCTCAAAATGGCATAACCTTCTCCCATTGAAGGTTTTCCATTCCAACACAACGCATTACTCATTCCAAGCTTATATTCATCACTTTTAACACTAAACAACATGCTTAAACAAATAAAATCACACAATTCAACCACTTTGGAAAATCATTTTTCCAAAACCCTAAATCTTCACTTCTATTCTCAAACTCCAACCCAACACTACCAAATCCAATATTTGACTTTAACATACTTGTTTATGAATCAAAACAACTCATTTGGAATCAATTTGCACAATTAAAGTTCATGTTTTGAATTCCTAAATTCTCTCTCTTCACCATTCTTTAACCAAACTCCATCATCTCTTCAATCTAACTTTAGAATCATTATTAACTACCCAAAATAACATCATACATACTAATTAAACAATTATAACATACTACATCAAAATTCAAATTTTCACATAATACCATCTTCCATGGAATTCAAAGAAAAGAGATAGAAACTTACTAATTTTGATGGAGATCACCAAAAATCCACTTAAAACTTGTTAATTCCTTCAATTTATGGAGTATGGAAGAAGTAAAATCCTTGGTCTAGCTCCCATGGAATTTTCGGCCAAAGGAAATGGAAGAAGAAGACTTTAATATTTTTTTTCCTTCATCTTTTTTTTTAAACCACATATATATATATATATATTAAAATAATTTAATATTTAATTACTTAATTATTTTTTTAATAAATTAAAAGTCCTAATTTTCCTCTTCCATTCAAAAATAATTTATTTTTGAATTATTTTGTTAATTTTAAATTTATAAGATTTAATTACCAAAATACCCTTTTCTTTTAAAAAGTATTGACTTTTATATGTTATGTATATTTTGCATATATATCACATATATTTCACTTTTTCATTTAAAATCCCTTCATTTTTCATTTAAAATCATTAATTTAATTTATCCTTTTTAAATTATAGTTTATTTTATCCAATTTTTTAAAAATTAGAAATTTTCAAAAATTTTAGGATGTTACATATCAAGAGATGTCATGCAAAGCTTCTACATCTTTTTATTTAATTCTTAATAAATACCAAAGCTAATATTAATAAAAATTTCAGCAGAGTCTCTCCTAAAATTTGACACTGCCAACATCTTCACTAATCTATACATAACCTGCAAAAAAAGTACTTCCAATATTTCATATATTTAACCTCAACTTCAATCTCGTCAATTCACTAAAATATAACTTACAACTACGAAGTATATAAAATCTCTAATTACCCATAATTATACAACTGTCATTTAAAACTTTAAACGCTGCAATGTAAACTGAATAAAATACATTATACAAAAATTATCACAAAACACTTTATGTGATATAGTTGATATGAAGCCTTAAAAACTCACTCTTCTAGATATAATCTATATGTCTGATCTACATGTCAGAAATAAATCTAGCATGCTAAATAATTACTTAGTGGTGCTTGCATGTTCATAATTTGTGTTATAATCAAAATATTTATAATAGTAGATGAAAATAAAATTAACACTTTGAACATAAAATAAATTAATAAATAATATAATCTATTGAATTCAAAACACTTATCTAATTCATAATAATCTCTAAATTTTGAATTAAATTAAAAAGGAAATAATTATTTTGTAGTTATTTGTTAAAATATTATTAACTAAAATAATAGTTGTGAGCAGAGATTTTTGACCTCACTCCCGGTAGAATGATTTTTGCGACTTCAGTATTGTTAGACTCTAGATCTTAGAGAATATGGGCCTAAACATGGAAAATAGGAGTTCCCACCCGAATGGACCGAGAAGATAGAAAGGGGTGGATGACTCAATTCCTAAGAAATCCTTAACTTCTACTAAGTTCAAAAAGTTAGGTACGTATAGGGAATGTGAGAATGACCCAGTACCTCCGTAGTGCCCGATTTATTAAAATTGACCTCCATTTCAGGTCTAAATATTATTGAATTCTTCATCATATTATAATATTATTCATATTACAAGTAATGATCAAAATAAAATCAACATCATATTAAATTAAACAAATCAAATAAAATGGGCATCCATCCAAAGATGAAAATATGCCCTTACAATATCCCAATATCCATACAAATAAATAAAATGGGACACCCATTGATTGATTAAGATATGTCCCTTACAATAATCCCAACTAAAATAAATAATTAAAAGAAACAAGGCACCCACAAAGTGAAACATGCCTTTTACAATTTAATTTAAAAATACATGTAAATCCAAGAAAAAGAAAGCAAGAAAAAATAATAGAAACATATATGAAAATAATTGAATAATTAAAAAGAAAATAAACAAACATATTTTAATATTAATCTGCTAATAAATAGGATGCGACGCACACGGCTATCCCGCTAGCCAGTTAGCGGGTGGAGGTCAAGGGGGCAGTGCGCCCGAAAAGTAAACGATTTACAAATAAGTTTTTTTTATGGAATTAGGGTTTTAGGGTTTTGAATCCTAAGCTAAAGCTTAATCATGCAAAACTGGAGTTTTATCCTAAATCTTTGATTGAATATGCAAATTAGGGCTTTTATCTATAATAGGGTTTTATAATTATGCAAATTAGGGTTTTAGATTGTGCGATTAGGGTTTCAACTAAATTTAAACCTAAGGCTATGATTTCTTGCTTGAAATTGGAAATCAAACAAATAATAATGAATTATACAATGTTAAATAGTGAAGATAATTAATGAAATTTAATTAAAATGAATTAGTAAAATTATACCTGTATTGTTGGCTCCACCAAGTAATTTTGTTGAACCAAACCTTGCCCCCATGCACTGAAACTTCTTCACGGAATGCTTGTATGTTGGTGCTACTGCTTGGTGGATCAGATAGGTCTTGGTTGAGGTTAAAATAATCCGAAGATTACTTTTTGCTTTGGTTACTGTCTTTCTTAATTGCTTTTTGTCTCTTTTATTTTTTTTCTTTCAATTGCTACTACTTTTAATTTATTAATTCTAGTCGTCTCTTTCTAACCCTAATCACTATCTCTTATTTTCTCAATTACTGTGGCTTCCCGATTCTCTAAAAAGTGGCTCTTAAATTCCCCCTTTAATTCTCTTATTTATAGTCCAAACTTAAGATTAAACAAGCTTGCCAATCTTAATCCTATTCAATTATCCGAATCCTTCTTAATTTAGGATAAGAAACTCGGCTCATGTCAAATTAAAATTTGGCTAATTCAATATGATCTTAGGCTCATATCAAATTGGACCATGTCCAATTCAACATGAGTAAGCCCATATCGAGTTAGAACATATCCAATTTGACATAAGATTTATGCTCATATCGAATTAGACATTTTCCAATTCGATATAAGTATTAATTGGAGAATTCCAATTCGATATAAATAAGTGCTCATATCAAATCGGACTGTCCAATTCGATATGAGCATGGCTCATACCAAATTAAACCCAACCAGATTAATTTTGACGTTGGATCAGACCTATTTAAACTTTACAAATTGGACCGAGCATAATTTGGGCCTTTTAAATTTGGACCGATATAATTCAAGGTTTTAAACTAGGTTAAGCTTTTAAATTGGACCAAATTTTCCTTGACCTCTTTTAATTGAGATCAGACTTATTTAGGGCCAAAATTAAGGGTCTATAATTTTGCCCCCTACTTGAACGATCTTGAATTCATTCAGAGAGTGAAAAATAATATACCTTTAAGCCGATATTAGATGTGGGTATGTTCTAGACCAGCAATCTCATGGTTTAGGTTCTGGACCTGTGAATTGGTTTAGATTCTGAACTCGAGAGTTGGTTTGAGTTCTAGACTAGAGACTTGGTTTGGATTTTGGACTTGAGATTTGGATTGGGTTCTAGACCCGAGATTTGACTTAGTTTCTGGACCCGTGGCTTGATTTGGGTTATGGACTCGATATTTGGTTTAATTTGGGTTCTGAATCCCAGACTTGGTTTGGGTTCTGGACTCAAGATTTGGTTTTGATTTTGGACCCATGGCTTGATTTGGGTTATGGACCCGTGGCTATTATGGATGCTTCAAAGAGTCAAGAAAAACCATATCAATTTTAGCACTTCTAGCTTGATTGATCTTCTGTCATTTGAGAATTTTGGCTTTCTTCTAGCAACTTGTTCCATTCTTTAATGGATTATGCTGACATTTTGTCATCTGAGAGTTCTGGCTTTCTTATAGCCACTTGTTCTATTCTTCAATGGATTCTACTGACCATCTGTCATCTGTGAGTTTTGGCTTTCTACTAGCTACTTGTTTCATTCTTCAATAGATTCTGCTGACCTTTTGCCATCTGATAATTCTAGCTTTCTTCTAGTCATTTGTTCCATTCTTTAAAGTATTATGCTGACCTTCTATCATCTGAGAGTTCTGACTTTCTTCTAGCCATTTTTTTCATTCTTCAATAGATTCTGCTGACCTTCTATCATCTGAGAGTTTTCACTTTCTTCTAGCCACTTGTTCCATTCTTCAATGGATTCTGCTGACCTTCTATCATCTGAGAGTTCTGGCTTTCTTCTAACCATTTATTCCATTCTTTAATAGATTATGTTGACCTTCTGTTATCTGAGAGTTCTGGCTTTCTTCTAGCCATTTGTTTCATTCTTCAATGGATTCTTCTTTGCAAAAAATTATGCTATTTTGTAGCCCTCATATTCTCTCATTCCTCCCTGCATGGTAAAATATTGAAAGTCTGAAAATATTTTATACAAGCATAAAACCAAAAATTGAAAGGAGAAGCTTTGCCCCCTATATAGGCTCAAACTAATGATTATTTTTTCTATTCCGTCTTGATTAATGTTTGTGTTTTGTCTAGTTCTTTGTACAAGCATGCATCTTTATTTTTGCAAAGTGGCTGGATTTTTCTCAAGCAATGGTCATTCCATGCCCCCTGATGCTATGTCTGCTTATGATTGTTTACTTAAATGGGTGTCTTCTGCTCAAAGAATAGGCAACACAAGACAACAAATATGATGTAATATGCCCTTATATGCATGATACTTATAATGGTTCCACTGACTCACAGACTGAGGTGATAATCCAAAGCACTCCCATTAGTTCCTTCCATATTCTCATTCAGGTTTCATGTTAGAACAGCAAAAGACTTCACATCTATAGCTTTTATCTCTAAGATGTTGAAAACATGAGTAGTGTGGGCCCAATCATGGTAGTCAAAGACATGGGAGATACCTATTTTAGTCCATGATTCAACACATTAGTTGATAACTTCTCCATGACCTTGCAAATGATCCTTTTATTAGTCCACTTTTGTCCAATATGTTCTTTGAGGTTTGACAGTACAACATACTTTCCTAAACTTGAAGGCTATGACAAAATCCTCTTTTTTTAAAATCACATTTTGGCTTTGTCAGATCAGTGTCAATTATACCTTAGGTCTTGATCTTTCCAAATTAACACATCTATAGCATCACAACCCTATTTACTCATTACACTTGGGAATCATTTCTATTTAAGTAAGAACTATTGCACTTCAGATAGGAATATGCACATTACTTCACCAAAGGTCTCATTGAGTTTAAATATTATTTATCATACTTTTTTAAACAATCTCCACTAATAGATTCTACCTACTAAGAGAGATAAATAGGTCTTTAATAGGCTTAAAATGGGGCCTATAAGGGATATGGGTTAAATGAATGTCATTTTTTAATTAGAGCTTATGTAAAACTATGGACAAACCTTCTCACTACAAACTTTCTAATGGAACCGTAGACAGTTAGAAATATTAAACTCTAGACTTCATTTTCACCTTTTAGGCACCTTATTATCTTGCTTCATGAAAAATAGAACTTGAAATCTTGCCTTATGAAAAGACAGAACTTGAAATCTTACTTCATGAAAAGATGGAGCTTATCTTCTCGGTAGAAATCTAGATTTGATCATGATAACTTTTGCTTTTACAAAAAGTTTGAAATCCTATTGTTCTTCCCTTTTTTTCTTCTTTTTTTTTATTTTTTTGTCTTTTCTTTTCTTTTTCTTTATTTTATTTTATTTTATTTCCTTTCTTTTTATGCTTTTTTTTGTTTTTGTTTTTTTGGGTCCTGGTTCTAATAAGATTATCTTATTTATACCATCTTATGCTTTTCATAATGGATGAGTGGAGTGGCACAATTTTGCTTCAATGAGGATGAATTCTTTTTTGCCCTGATGTCATTTCAATGATTAAACATATATTTAGTCCAATTTAGGTAAACTTCAACTATCCTTATTATCTTGACTATGTATCCCTTTCTTTGATCTTCTTATGCCTTTACCTCAGCGATCATCAGACTTGTCATAAGTGTCAAACAACATAGGATAGATTTTTAATTTTACAAGCCAATAAAAAGCAAGCTAAAACATCATAAAGGCTTAAAGAAAAAAACTACGGGTTGATATTAATGGAGTGGATACAAGTCATTGGCCCACCAAACAATGCCTAAATCATCTCTCACTTAAATAAACATAGTTTAATTTCGCCCAAAAGTTCATCAAAGCATGTTCTAAGATTGATTAGGACCTAGACAAAGGTAATTATGCAAGAACCCTGTCTAAGTAAGGATACACAACTCAATGTTATAGAACAACTCTCTCACCTAGTAAAGTCATTCGGATCATGATGCATAGATACACTAATTTATGAATATCAAGTTAGATTCATCATCGGTTAAGCACTAAAATAAATAAAAACCAATAAAAACATAAATGTAACAAAAATAATTTATTCAAAAAAATATTAATTGAAAAATAATTATTCCAAAAAACCAAAGAAAGAAAATGAAATGAAAATAAGCAGCACTCGAGCCTAAAGAAGTTTGTTGAATTATAGTCAAAGGTGCTTCATCTACTTAGACATGTCAGGGGCAAAGATTGATGAGGTTCTGTATTTCATGCCTTTTAGATATAGCTAGTAAGTGCTAGATAATGATGCTTGCTTGGGTTCTTTCCAATTGCTTAAGGATAACATCTTCTTCTTATTCCTTCCTTCTATCTTAGCATCTTTACTGTTGTCAGCCTCTACTTCCTTTGGAAGAGCTCTTCCATAGGGCTTGCTAGAGTGAGTATTTAACACTTCTTCTTCTTCAAGTTTAGACCAAGCCCATTCTTCTTTTTTGGAATATGATTCACCATCTATATCAGTTGAACCACGAAAGATCGAACACCTGACCTCTCCCTTAAGAGAGCAGTGAGCACAATCCAGCACCACTGGTAGAAATGGTACTGGATTGTGCTCGCTGGCTCTCTTAAGGGAGAGGTCAGGTGTTCGATCCAGGGAGGCAACTCCTTTGGGAGCTAAATAAACAAATCCTACTAGAGGGCCCGTATGGACAGTCCAGTACTGTGGCGGCCTACCGAGTTGAGGGCTGGGACTACAATCCACCTACGGGAGAAAAGGCCCAATAGATCAGCTGTCATAAGACCATGCAGGTGGGGTCGTTACAGTTAAAAAGGTGCCTTTTTAACTGTAACAACCCCAAATCACATTCACTTTTTCCTTTGTTTCCTTAATCAAATTGGGACCAACCAGTTTACCTTCTCCAACTTCATCCCAACACAAAGGTGTCCTGCATCTCCTGCCATATAAAGCCTTATAAGGAGTCATCCCAATACTCGATTGATGACTGTTGTTATAAGTAAATTCAATTAATGGCAAAAATATGTCCCAATTCCCGGTAAAATCAATGATACAGCTCCTTAACATATCGTCCAGAATCTGTATCACTCTCTCTGACTGTCAATCTGTCTGAGGATGGAAAGCAGTACTAAAATGCAATCGAGAACCCAGAGCATTATGCAAACTCTTCCAAAATCTTGAAGTAAACCGGGGATCTCGATCCGACACTAAAGAAATTGGGACTCCATGCAACCTAACTATCTTATTGATATACAACTCAGCCAACCTCTCAAGAGAAAAATCCATCTGAACTGGAAGAAAATGAGTTGTCTTCATCATCCGATCAACTATCACCCAAATTGAAGTCCAGTCACAAAATTCAATGTCACTCGCTCCCATTTTCACTCTAGCATTGATAAAGGTTGGAGCAACCCTAAAGGAACTTGGTGCTCAGCCTTCACTTTCTGGCAAGTGAGACATCTGGATACAAACTCTGCTACATCCCTCTTCATACCTGACCACCAATAATGTCGCTTCAAGTCTTGATACATCTTGGTACTCCCAGGGTGCATAGCAAAAAGTGACTGATGTGCTTCCTCTAATATCATTCTTTTCAATTTTGCATCATTAGGAATACACAATCTATCTTTGTACCATAGACTGCCATCATCACTCACATAAAAGTCTTAACTTTCCCCTTTCTGACAAACCAGCACAATTTTTTTGAATTCTCTCATCTGCTAATTGAGCCTCCCTAATATGATCCGACAAGACTGGCCTCAACTGCAACTGAGCCATCAGAGCACCATCATCAGAAGATTCAAATCTAGTGTGCAACGCTCTCAACTCAACAAGCAACGAGAGCGAATAAGCAGTCAAACCTGCCAAAGATTTTAGACTCAATGCATCAGCAACAACATTTGCCTTACCAGGATGATAATAAATCAAACAGTCATAGTCTTTAATCAACTCTAACCACCGTCTCTACCGAAGATTCAACTCTCTCTGAACACCCAGGTATTTCAAACTCTTGTGATCTGTATAAATGAAACACTTTTCCCCATACAAATAATGCCGCCAAATCTTCAAGGCAAAGACTATGGCTGCAAACTCCAAATCATGCGTCGGATAATTAAGCTCATGTGGTTTCAACTGCCTAGAGGCATAAGCAATGACTCTACCCTCCTGCATCAGAACACAACCTAAACCTCTATATGAAGCATCACTGTATATCACATATGGTTTACCTTCCACAGGCAGGGTAAGGATAGGAGCCTGAGTCAACATCTCCCTCAGCTGCTCAAAACTCGCCTGACACCAATCAATCCACACAAATTTAACTCCTTTCCGAAGTATTCTAGTGAGTGGTGTAGCTATAATAGAAAAACCCTTCACAAATCGACAATAATAGCCTGCCAATCCCAGAAAACTTCTAATCTCTATCATAGTCTTCGATGGACTCTAATTCAAGATAGCCTCAACTTTACTCGGATCAACTCTAATACCCTCTGCTGAAATCACATGACTAAGAAAAGCTACCTGATCAAGCCAGAACTCACACTTAGACAGCTTAGCATACAACTGCTTCTCTCTCAGTGTCTGCAATATGATCTGCAAATGTCTATCATGATCCTTCTCATTACGCGAATACACCAAAATATCATCAATGAAGACTACCACAAACTGATCTAAATATGGTCTGAATACACTATTCATCAAATCCATAAAAGTTGTTGGTGCATTCGTCAATCCAAAAGGCATCACTAGAAACTCATAATGCCCATACCTCGTACGAAAAGCTGTCTTGGGTACATCCACATCTCTGACTCTCAACTGATGGTACCCTGATCTCAGATCAATCTTAGAGAATACTACTGCTCCCTTCAACTGATCAAAGAGATCATCTATCCGAGGCAAAGGATACTTATTCTTAATGGTCACCTTATTCAACTACCTATAATCAATACACAATCTCATGGTGCCATCCTTCTTCTTCACAAACAATACAGGTGCTCCCTACAGGGACACACTAGGACGGACAAACCCTTTATCCAATAACTCCTGCAACTGCACCTTCTACTCTCTCAACTCAGCAGGTGCCATCTGATAAGGGGTAATAGAGATAGGAGTCGTACCAGGCAACAAATCGATACCAAACTCCACTTCTCTCTCAGGAGGTACCCCTGGCAACTCATCAGGAAAAACATCTGGAAACTCGGCAACTGTGGGTATACTTTCAAGCAGGGATCCCACTACTATAGTATCTTCAACATGAGCAAGATAAGCCTCACATCCCTTCCAAATCATCCTCCTAGCTGAAACAAACATAGATGAAAGATACCTCTGCTCACTAGATACTATAACATCCCTACCATCTCGTGTTCTCAAAGTAACACATTTCTTCTGACAGTCTACCACAGCCCCATGCTTAGATAACCAATCCATGCCCAAAATCATATCATATTCCCTGAAAGGCATCTCAATCAGGTCACCGAGAAACTCCTCATCCTAAACAACAACTGGACTATATCGGTGCACCCTGCTCACCACAATACTATGCCCTAAAGGATTTGTCACCAAGACATCAAATCCTAGGGACTCAGAATGCAATTCAATCACAGGCAAGATGGATGCACTTATGTATGAATGCGTAGATCCAGGATCTAATAGAGCAAGGACTGAAATACCAAATAAAGAAAATGTACCCACAATGACTACTGAAGCATCCGGCTGCCTCTGCATCACATAAACCCACTGAGATGGCCCAGCCTCATCTGGCCTACTGCCTCTGGGTGTAGAGCCTCCTCTCTGACTAAACCCAGGGCGACCACCTCTACTAAAACCTTTACCACCACGACCCCGTCTGACACTGGGTCGAGAAGATGCAGTATCTGCCTGCCTAACCTCTGGTGGTTCGAGACAATCTTTGATAAAATGGTCTGATGACCCACATCTAAAACACACTCCCAAAGCACCTCTCCGCCAGCAGACACCTCCGTGTACTCTACCACAATGAACGCAAGTAGGTGGAGTAGGTCTCTGAGCCACTGGAGTCGGAGCACTAGCCACTGAAACTGCAGGTCTCTGCCTCTATCTCTGCTGCTGTATTGACCTGCCAAACTGCCCCTGACTCCTATTAAACCTCTGAAAATGTCCCCCTTGGCCTCTCTTCACTGATGAAGACCCTGCCTCACTCTGGGGTCTCCTAACTTTGGTCTCCTCAACCATGGTAGCTGCTGCAAGACTCTGCGCCCTCTCAACACTCCTGGCAGCTGCAACTAACTGGGATAAATCCTAATACTGAGAGCCTGCAATGATGCACATGATAGAGGGTCTCAGTCCCTCCTCAAACCTCCTACACCTGTCAAACTTGTCAGAAATGATCCCACCAGTATAGTAGCTCAACCGAATAAACTTGATCTCATACTCGGTCACTGTCCTGGTATCCTGTCTCAGACTCAGGAATTCCATCTTCTTTGCATCTTTATACTCTCTCGGAGTATACTTCTGCTCAAATTTTCGCAGAAAATCATCATAGGTCAGGACTGGTGGATCATCCAAAGCATGTGGAACCGTCTTCCACCAATCATATTCATCTCTCTGCAGAAGAGATCTAGCATAATCAAACTTCTCTTCTGGACTGGCCTGTAACTGAATAAATATCCTCTGAACCCAATCTAGCCACTGCTCTGCTACAGCAAGGTCTGTAGTACCAACAAAGTCCTCAGCCCCATACTTTCTTAGTTTATCATACTGCCTCACCGGCAACTACGGCTGGGGCTGCGGCGGCTGCGAAACTAGAGCCTGCCTCAACAACTCTACCATATGCTATACCCAGCCAGGTGGAATCTCATCAGCTACTAGTCTCACAGGTACAGAAACAGACGCCTCACCAGTAGATACAACTCTAGGTCCATCTCTACCCTCATCTGGAGCCATACTCTCTGCACTACCCTCAGCAGCCTGATGCGGCCGAGATGCCATAACTACCTATATCTGCAAACAAAGCAGAAAATACTATATCAGAGATCAGAAACTGTCAGTGTCAATACATGTATTACAATTAAAAACTATTTTCAAATCCCCCATTTTCTCTCTCTATCATCCCACCTAGGTCGAGAACTTCAAACTAGGCTTTGATACCAAAATAAATGTAACACCCTTATACCCTATATACGTACAATACATATTTTCAGCATATGTAAAATACGCATATACAGTATAAAAATGCCACATACTGGTTTACTAATTTTTTTTTCAATTTAAAATTTCAAATTCTAAATATATAAAAATTAAATAGAATATAAATATTATTTACTTATTATAAGAACCCAAAATAAATAATATATATAAAAATCTCTAGGAAAAATTTGCTAGAGTTTTGTCTGTATTTTGGACATCCCAAAATTTATCAAAACACAACCTGCAAAAAAAAAAAAAAAACACTCCCAAATAATTTACAATCACCATCTTAACCATACTTCTCAATTCCACCAATTTTCTCAAACATTTATACATATAGATATATATAATTTAAAACACACTTACTCTCCCATTTCAAATACATTGACCCAAACATTCTTTATAATATACAATACGTTAAATTCAAAACATAACATATTATGCATAATACTTAAAATGTACAATAGCTTAAAAATATATACATGCTGTTGGTAGTGTTTCTGATCTCGATAGCAACTCAACAAGCTCAACTACAAGTCTAGACCCGACCTGGTCTAGAAGAAGTCTCTGGCTCAACTGGGTCTACCCTATTACTTGCGCGACGAAAATAATTGCGCTAAGCCGAAGCCTAGTGGTACAAACTTTGATAATAACAATATAACTCAATGCAATACCAAATGCACAATGCATATAGATGTCACATCAATCCACTTTCTTATATTTTTCAAATATTTCATAAGCACAACTCATAACATTATATTACTCAATTGTATCATAATTCATAATTCACAGTAAAAAAAAGACAAGCATGAGCCCAAAAAGGATCTAATATGCTATTCAAATTTCAGAGTTACTGCTTTGGTCCATAATGACACCTTGTGTCTAGCCCCGTAGGCAATATATATATCCATGGATAATGTAGCAGCCCCAGACTCTTGGACCTTAACCCGGCTAGACCCTTAGGCCCCAGTATCTTGGTCTTCAATCCGGCTAGACTGCTACAGTTTTTGAGGCTTATGACCTAGTCTTTTTACCCCCAAAAACATCATATTTATCAGCTGGTCTAGCTTACGACCCAGTCTTTTCACCATTCCAGCATATAGCTCGTAGGCAATCATAGGCATGCTGCTAAACCCAGAACTCTGAAAATTGAATAGCACACTAGGCACACAATTTATTCATATTTCTCATAATTAATCTCTTTCTCATTTTTACATATTCAATCTAGGCACATTGCCTTATTTTCACTTTTTTTTTTCTCACTTTTCTCATTTTTCACATCTTTCTTATTTTTCTCACTTTTCTCATTTTTATCAATATCAATTCATTTCATTATTACACATATCTCATTTTTGCATTTACAACACATTACCCAATTACTTTGGGTATTTTCACATAATATGCATATTTCACATGTTACACAAATTAGCCATTATCAATGGATTTTCACAATGCATTTAACACATATATGACATTACAAATGTTATAGCATATTATTCATACACAATCAATGAACCAAGTAGCTTAACACATTTTTCAACCAAAATGTGTTAAGTCCAAATGTTATGCAAATATAGACATTATATTCAAAGTTTGTACATACCTCCACTAGCAACCCAATGCAAGCTAAAAACAACCTTCAATCCAATCTTTTCAACTTGCCCTTCACCACTTGGATGAAGCAAATCAACCTCCCTCAATGCCTAAACCAAATGTGATAACAAATAATCATTTAGTATCAAATTTAATGGCATTTCCAACATTAAACCATAATTACACATCACCCCTACAAATTTTTAAAAATTTGGCCTTTCCTTACTTCAACATTAGAATTCCATTCTACTACAATTAAATTAGTACTTTAAGTTTATTTATATTATTAAAAACATATTTTAATACATTTAAATCATTTACATTATAAAAATACACTCTTATACACAAAATCTCAAAAATGGCATAACCTTCCCCCATTGAAGGTTTTCCATTCCAACACAATCCATTACTCATTCCAAGCTTATATTCATCACTTTTAATACTAAACAACATGCTTAAACAAATAAAATCACACAATTCAACAACTTTGGAAAATCACTTTTCCAAAACCCTAAATCTCCACTTCCATTCTCAAACTCCAACCCAACACCACCAAATTCAATATTTGACTTTAAAATACTTGTTTATGAATCAAAATAACTCATTTGGAATCAATTTTCACAATTAAAGTTCATGTTTTCAAAACTCCAAAAATCCATAACCTTAAATTCTCTCTCTTCACCATTCTTTAACCAAACTCCATCATCTCTTCAATATAACCTTAGAATCATTGTTAACTACCCAAAATAAGATCATACACACCAATTCCAATAATTATAACATACTGCATAAAAATCTCAAAACTCACATAATCTCATCTTCCATGGAATTCAAAGAAACGAGATGAAAACTTACTAATTTTGGTGGAAATCACCAAAAATCCACTTGAAACTTGTTAATTTCTTCAATTTATAGAGTATAGAAGAATCAAATTCTTAGTCTAACTCTCATGGAAAATTCGGCCAAAGGAAGGAGAAGAAGAAGAAGAAGAAGACTTTTAATATTCTTTCCTTTTCATCTTTTTTTTAACCACATATATATTAAAATAATTTAATATTTAATTATTTAATTATTTTTTTAATAAATTAAAAGTCCTAATTTCCCTCTTCCATTCAAAAATAATTTATTTTTGAATTATTTTATTAATTTTAAATTTATGAGATTTAATTACCAAAATACTCTTTTCTTTTAAAAAGTGTTGACTTTTATATGTTATGTATATTTTGCATATATATCACATATATATTCCACTTTTTCATTTAAAATCCCTTCATTTTTCATTTAAAACTATTAATTTAATTTATCCTTTTAAATTATAATTTATTTTATTAAATTTTCCAAAAATTAGAAATTTTTAAAAATTTTAGGATGTTACAAAAGCACTTGAATCAAAATCACTGGTGTAGGTACTATTGTTTCTACTCTTGAACTATTGTACTCCGGGTCTGTGACCAAAAAAAATCAATGCAATGCATATATGCATGTATGCACATGTAACAAACAAAAAAAAAGAATGAGGACGTTCTTTCCAATCTTATATCACCTACACAAGAATGGTGAGTCTCTTTTTTTAGGTATATGATCAATAAAATATCAACATAAGATATTTTATTTTTGAGAGATCTACTGAAATGGATAAACTAATAGTTGTATTTTTAAATTTTAGAAATCAATCCATGATAATTTTCATTAATTAAGCCTTAATCTATTGGATCAACTGAAAATAGCTTTTATGTTATATGGTGGATTAAAATTAAATTAAAGGGTATATCATAAATAGATTTTTCATTTGGAAAAGCAACTAATGATTTATGCCATAAACAAGCCCATGATTAACAATTCTTGGTATAAATTAGGCCCACAATTAATTTTAATATTTCATAATTGACCTAACTAAGTGTAAGCCCATTTGAGAAAAGGTTGTAAAAGTTTAAATTTAGGTCATGAAATGAAAAGTAGTCTTGAGCCCATCTTTGAAAATATGTTTAAGCCCATTATAAAAAGATTTGTTAAAAAATAGTTTTAGGCTTTGAGCTTGGGCCATGATAAGAAAAAAGAATTTTTGACCCATCTTAATAAGATCCAAAGACCATCTTGAAAAAAAGTTTGAAAATAGTTTTGGTCTTTTTGGCTTAAAAGAATAAAAAATCATTTTGGGCTTATACCATAATTAGGTTATATTAGGAAAGAGCAAACCAAATGGGCCATAACTCAAATCAAGATATGTTAATCATAGTTAAACAATAAACATTTAAAGTAAACCTAAGAAAAGTTACTAGGCAAACTACATGGGCTTTAGTTATTGGGTTGAAAAGCTTAGGTTTCTAGAGCAAATATATACCTAAAGGTACAAGGCTATGAGTGATTATGCCATACTCGATCTCCATACCTTGAGTAAAAGTATGGTATCCCTTACACAATATAATACAGGTTACATAGGGCATCCTAACTCACTCACATAATGCAAATCTAAGTAATGCAATTGATAATATCATAATAAGAAAGAATAGAATAATAAAAAACTAACAGAATCAACTTCTCTTATCCCCAGTGGAGTTGCCACTCTAAACGGGAATTTTTGCCCCCACTCTCTGTGGAATGGTTCTTATAACTTCGACACTGTTAGGCTCTAGGCCTTAGAAAACACGGGCCTAAATCCAGGGAATAGGAGTCGCCACTTGGACGGGCTGAAAAGATAGAAAGGGGTGGATGACTTGATTCCTTAGGAATCTCTAACCTCTACTAGGTTCGGAAAGTTGGGAACGCATAGAAAGGTGAGAATGACCCAGCACCCTTATAGCACCTTGTTCATTGGAATTGACTTCCTTTTTATATTTGAATATTATTGAATTCTTAATCATATTATAACATTATCCATATTACAAACAATGATCAAAATAAAATTGACATCATATTAAATTAAACAAAACAAACAAAATGGGCACCCATCCAAATATGAAAACATGCCCTTATAATATCCCAGTGTCCATACAAATAAATAAAATTGGACAACCATCGATTGATGAAAACATGTCCTTTATAATAATCCCAAAGTCCTAAAATTTAAAATAAATAATTAAAAGAAACAAGGCACCCACAAAGTGAAAATATATTTTTTACAATTTTCTTTAAAAATACATGTAAATTCAATGAAAATAATAAAGCAAGGAAAATAATAGAAACATATATGAAAATAATTAAATAATTAAAAAGAAAATAAACAAACATATCTTAATATTAATCCGCTAATGAATTATAGGGCACGACGTAAACGGTGGTCCTGCTAACCAGTTAGTGGACGGGAGTCAAGGGGGCAGCGCCTCTTACGGGGATCGGAGGCAGTGACCCCAAAAGATAAATGATTTACAAAATAGGTTTTGTTGTGGAATTAGAGTTTTAGGATTTCAAATCCTAAACTAAAGCTTAATCATGCAAAATTAGGGTTTTATCCTAAATCTTGGATTGAATATGAAAATTAAGACTTTTATCTAAACTAAGGTTTTATAATTATGCAAATTAGAATTTTAAATTGTGCAATTAGGGTTTCAACTAATTTAAACGTAAGGCTATGATTTATTGCATGATATTAGAAATCAAACAAATAATAATGAATTATACAATGTTAAATATTGAAGATAATTAATGAAATTTAATTAAATGAGTTAGTAAAATCATACCTGCATTGTTGGCTCTACCAAGTTATTTCATTGAACCAAACCTTGCCCCCAAGCACTACAACTTCTTCATAGAACCCTTGTATATTGGTGCTATGGCTTGCTGGATCAGATAAGTCTTGGCTGAGGTTAAAATAATCCAAAGATTACTTTTTTACTTTGGTTATTGTCTCTCTTAATTGCTTTTTATCTCTTTTATTTTCTGCTTTCAATGGCGACTTCTTTTAATTTGTTAATTCCGGTCGTGTCTCTCTAACCCTAATTGTTGGCTCTTATTATTTTAACTATTATGGCTGCCGATTCTCTAAAAAGTGGCTCTTAAATTCCCCTTTTAATTCTTTTATTTATAGGCCAAACTTAGGGTTAAACAAGTTTACCAATCTTAACTCTGTTCGATTATCCGAATCCTTCTTAATTTAGGATACTAAACTTGGTCAAATTAGACCATATCTTATGCTCATATCAAATTAGACCATATCCAATTCAAAAGAGTAAGCTCATATCGAATTAGACCATGTCCAATAATTACAAATATAAATTATAATTTTTAATTAAATAATTACAAATAAATATTTAACATGAACATAATTTTATTAAAATAATTTTATACTAAATAATTTTATAATTAAAATAAAATATAATAAATATATAATTAAAATTTTAATAAAATATAATTAATTTATAATCGGATTCAGATAATGGGTACTCAAAGGTCTAAACCTAAACCTGATCTGAACCCGCCACGGGTAGTAAAATTACTGCTCGTACCCTTCTAAATCCGTTTATAAACTATCCATTTTCTATATAAACAGATCGGATACCCAAAATACCCGACCCGTTGCCATCCCTTCCTGACATCTCCTTTGCTATCCAGTAGGTTAGTCAGTTTTTACACTCTCTGTGCCATCTTCACTTGGATGCAGTTCATCGCGTCATCAGATATCTTCATGGTACTCCATGTCGGGCTTTGTTCTTTGCCTCTGGATCTTCTAAACTTAGTGCTTTTAGCGATGTAAATTGGGCTATTTGCCCAAATACTCATTGATTTGCCGTAAGTTGGTGTATGTTTCTTGAAAATTACTAATATCATGGAAAAGTAAGAAACAAGATATAGTTTCCAAACTGTCCACTGAATCAGAATATCGTGTCATGTCTATTGCATATTTTGAAATTACTTGGCTTAGAGGGTTGTTGACTAAGCTCAGGTTTCCTCAATATGCTCCTACTCCTCTTCATGCAATACAAGTGTTATTTACATTGCTACTAGTCCAATCTACTATGAGTATACTAAGCATATTGAGGTGAATTATCATTATATATTTTAAAGACTATCCATAATTGTGTTATCTCTCTTCCGTATGTTTTCACAGCTTTGCATATTGTTGGTATGTTTACTAAGTCACTTACTTAACAATGTCATCAAATTTTTGTTAGCAAATTGATACTTCTTAATCACTAGCATCAATTTGAGGTGAGAGGTTGCCACAAATAGCAAGAATTTACTTTGTACAACTTGTATATTTTATTATCCTTCCATAGGGAGGAGGTTGTTATAGATAGCAAGTTTTTACTTTGTACAATTTGTATATTTTATTATCCTTCCATAGGTGGGAGGTTGCCATAAATAGCAAGTATTTACTTTTTACAGCTTGTTTAATTTGTTATCCTTATAACAAGATTTTATAGCTGTAGCTAAAGAGATATCAGTATTAATCACTGTAAATTAGCATTTTGACTATTGTATATTCATCTATTTATTCAATAAAATAACGGTAGAAAGACACAAAGTGTCATTCAATTAAAATTCTTCCAAATCAAAAGTTATCATTTATATATAAGATATCTAATATATTTAATAAATATATCTCATAATAAAATGAGAATATAATAAAAAAATATACATATATTATATTTTAAATAAAAATATTTTTTTTTATTTTTTATTCTCTATATTTCATTTTAAATGACATTTTCAAAAGTTTCACTCACACTAAAAAAATAAATAGAGCTACATGTTACCTTTAATAGTTTCTCTTTTTAATGTTTACACTTCATCATTATTAATAATAGCATCAAATGTAAATGATAAATTAATAAATAATGTCAAAATTTTATTTTGATATTATTGAACATCAAATATTTTGAATCAAAAATTAAAATTTTAAAATTTCATTTAAAATGAAACAGATTGAGTATAAAATAAAAAATATATTATCAATTTGAGATTAAAAAAAAGTAATAATGACTTATATAATACAATATATTTGATATTTAAATATGATATTTAGCAAATAGTATAAAAAATAATAATTTTAATGTGTTGGGATTTTTGGTCAATAATTAATTGTGTAAATCAATGCACAATAGTAAGAAACAAAGAATAACCACAAGAATAAGAGAAATAAGATTTAACGTGGAAAACCCTCCAATATAAAGAAAAAAAATCATTGGACAAGCTCCGAAATAAAGTCACTAATTCAAAGAAATCAAGTACAACAACTTCTCAAGTAATCCACACTTAACAACTTGAGATCACCAATATTGGAGAAAATATTTAAATATCTCTCTAGCAAAATTTTCACTCTTTGGATGACCACACCAAGAAGCTAGAGAATAATTCTTTAATATTTATCTCATAAACTACTTGAAATCTTTTTTTCTCTCTTATTTCTTCTCTCTTGTATATTTTGAAGTGAATGGGAGAAGGCTATTTATAGGCCTTCAAATATGTGTGAACATCCTAATTTATATCTAACTTTTACTATTCAAAGTATGGCTACAACAATAAAAATGTGGTAAATATTTTTCTTTATTTTTTTTCTTATTTCATATTGTCAAATATTGCAACTCACCAAACACATTATTTTCATGGGTTGGATGAGCCAACAATCTCTCCCTCCAACCTATGGGGAGATGTTCACAAATTTATTTCTTAATTACCATTCAGTCCCACCATCTTGGTGCAAAACCAATGCTTGTCACGAGTCACCACTTTGGTCAACATGTCAGCTAGATTTTTATCAGTGTGAATCTTTTTTAAAAACATCTCTTGATTATTCATCACTTCACAAATACAGTGGTATCTCACATCAATATGCTTCGTCTGACCATGGTATGTGGCATTCTTGCTCAAATCTGGAGCACTTTGACTATCACAATTCATCACATACTCACATTGCTTCAACCCCAACTCTTCTAGAAACTTTTTTAAATAAAGCATCTCTTTACTTGCTCCAGTTATAGCTATATACTCTACCTCAGTTATGGATATAGCAACATACTTTTATAATTTATACTGCCATGATACAGCTCCCCCTGCAAAAGTAAATACATATCCTGAAGTCGACTTCCTGACATCAAGGTCACTTGCCATATCTGCATCTGTATATCCTTCTAGAGTCGGTTTTGAGCCTCCAAAGCATAAACGCATCTTAGAAGTACCTCTCAGATATCTGAGAATCTATTTGACAGCCTCCCAATGATCTTTATTAGGATTTGAAAGAAATCTGCTAACCAAACTAACAGCATGAGTAATATCTAGTCGGGTGCTAACCATATCATACATTAAACTTCCAACCGCAGAGGAGTAAGAAATAGCCGCCATTTCTTCTTTTTCCTTTTTTGTAGAAGGAAAAGATTTCTTGCAAAGTATAAAATGATTAGCAAGAGGTGTGCTAACTGGCTTAACACTCTTCATATTAAATCTGCTTAGAACCTGCTCAATATATTTCTCTTGTGATAGCCATAACTTCTTAGCTTTCCTGTCACGAGTAATCTGCATGCCTAAAATTTGTCGTGCTAGTCCCAAATCCTTCATATCAAAGGAGCCAAATAACTCTTTTTTCAAATCACTAATTATTGTAACATCTTGTCCTACTATCAACATATCATCCACATAGAGCAAAAGAATGACAAATTTACCATCTAAAAATGTCTTGAAGTACACACAATGATCTGCTTCTATTTTGATATAGTCATGGCTCACCATAAAAGAGTTAAATTGCTTATACCATTGTCTCGGAGCCTATTTCAACCCATACAGACTCTTCTTCAATCTACAAACCATGTGTTCTTTCTCTTTTACTTTAAATCCTTTTGGTTGCTCCATGAAGATTTATTCCTCCAAATCACCATGAAGAAATGCATTTTTCACATCTAACTGCTCAAGCTCAAGATCCAAGCTAGCAGTCAAACCAAAAATCACTCGAATGGAGCTCATCTTTACAGTAGGAGAAAACATTTCATCGAAATCAACCCCTTTCTTCTGATTGAATCCCTTTACTACCAAGCGAGCTTTGTATTTTACTAGCTTCTCTCCATCCATCTTAACCTTTGCATTTATTCTTCAAGACTTTTCTATCTTCTGGAAGTACAATAAGCTCATAAGTATTGTTCTTTTTTAAAGAACTCATCTCCTCCTGCATTACTTTCATCCACTGAGTCTTCTCTTTATGATTCTGAACTTCCTAGAAGTTGTCTGGATCCTCTTCTTCAGTAACTGTTATATACTCAAAACTGGAATATCTGATAGATGGATGATGTGCTCTAGTAGACCTTTTGACATGAGATTCTTCTACAGTCTGAGGAGGAAGGGGTTGTTCCCCCTGTTCGATATCATCACTAACATCAATTGGTACGGACATATCATCAATCTCATATTCTTCAAGCAACTCTCCTTCATTTGTGGCATTTCTGATTGAAGGAGAAATTAATATAGGAAGAGGAATATTATCAATACTTGTAATTTTCTCTGATGGCTCATAGTCCAACAAAGTCTTGTGTTCATGGAAAATTACATCTCTGGACCAGATAACTTTCTTCTTCACTGGATCCCATAACTTATATCCAAACTTTACATCTCCATAACCCGGAAAAAAAGCATCAAACAACTCTATCATCAAGTTTCTATCTCTGCTCCTTAGGTACATGGACAAAAGCCTTGCATCCAAATACCTTCAAGTGAGAGTAAGCAACATCTTTTTCAAACCATACTCTCTCAGGTACATCAAAATTTAAAGGAGCTGATGGAGAGTGATTCATCAAGTAGCAAGCAGTGTAGAGTGCTTCACCCTAAAATGACTTAGGGAGTTTAGCCTTTTTCAGCATGGATCTAACTTTCTCCAAGATAGTTTTATTTTTCCTTTCAGCTACACCATTATGTTGTGGAGTACTAGGAACTGTCTTCTCATGTCTAATTTCATGCTCTAAGCAGTAATTTATAAACTCATTTGAAGTGTATTCAACTCCATTGTCATTGCGAAGACACTTTAAGGATATTCCCTTCTCTCTTTCCACCATTGCATGGAAATGCTTAAAACGCTGAAAAACTTGGTCTTTTGATTTCAGGACAAACACCTAAAACTTTTGTGAAGCATCATCAATAAAAATAACAAAATATCTACTACCTCCTAAAGTTTTCACATCAATAGGACCACATATATCAGAGTAAACTAAATCAAGTATATTATTTTTTCTTTCAGATGAACTACTAAAGGAGACTCTATGTTGTTTGCCATACAAACAATTATCATAAGGGTTTAGACTCATACCTTTGGCAAAGGGAATGAGAGACTTCTTTTCCAAAATTTGTAACCCTTTCTCACTCATATGAGCCAGCCTTTTGTGCCATAAGTCTGGAGAAACATCATCTTTAATTGCATTCAGCGCACCTTTGACTGTCTTCACTTGAGTCTTGTAAAGTGTATAACACAATATACCTTTAGCAACCACAATTGAGCCTTTGATGAGTTTTCACTTTTTTTCACAAAAGATATTGTAATAACCATCTAGATCCAAGACATGAGCAGAAATCAAATTCAGGCGTAAATCTGGTATATGTTGCACATTCTTCAAAGTTAACATGTAACCAACATTTATCTGAACACAAACATCACCACTACCCACTATATCTGCGTAGCTGATATTACCCATCTTTACTCTGCTAAAATTACTTGCTTTATACATAGTAAAGATATCTCTCCTTGGTGTAGTATGGTATGATACTACTGAATCAACAACCCACTCCATATCAGTATTAGTAATCTTGTCATGCTTCTCAACAATGGAGAGTACAATAATCTCTTCATTATCATCAGCAACGGTTGCAGTGGTATTTTGATCATCCGCCTTCTTTTGATTTTTCTCATCATTTTATTCTCTTTTTCAAATTTTACAGTTTCTTTTCATATGCCCTTTTTGCCACAGTGATAATAGCTGAATTTCACTTTCAATTGTGAATTGCCTTTGGATTTATAACGCTCTTTAGGACCTCTGCTTTTACTTTTATCTCTGCTCTCTATGATTATAATAAGAGCCTATGAAGTATCAATGCCCATATCATTTTTTCTAGTCTCCTCATTGTAAAGAATGTCTTTTATTGATGATAAAGACAAAACACCGTTTGAGGCAAAGTTACTGAGAGACACCACCAAGATCTCCCAGCTATCTGACAAGAAACTCAAGAGCAATAATGCCTGGAATTCATCATCTAGGGCTATTTTTATGATGTTCAACTGATTTACTAATTCTTAAAACTCACTCAAATATTCTGCAATTGATCGTTCATCTCTTAGCTTCAAATTCACAAGCTTTCTAATGGAAAAAACTTTATTCTGAGCACTTTTTCCTTTCATCCACGGTTTTTAAATCTTTTCATAACTTCTGCACATCAACTTCTTAGCTTATATGATGGTAGACATTATTATCTATCCACTGTCGAATAATACCGACAGTTTTTCTGTGCATCTTCTCCCAATCGTCATCTGATTTTTCACTTGGCTTATTAGATCCTAATTTTATAGGATCATATAGGTCTTTACAATAGAGAAGTTCCTCCATCTTTGACTTCCAAATTAAATAATTTGAAGCCGATAATTTAATCATGGTGCCTGTGAATTCCTCCATTTTAATTTATACAATTAATTTTATACCCAAAGAACCAAGCTCTGATACCATTTGTTGGAATTTTTTGTCAATAATTAATTGTGTAAATCAATGCACAATAGTAAGAAATAAAGAATAACCACAAGAATAAGAGATACAAGATTTAACATGGAAAATCTTTCAATATAAAGGAAAAAATTACGGGACATGCTCTGTAACACCCCGATACCCCATATACGCACACTACCTACAACCACATATATAATATATGTATACCGGATACAGGAGTGTCACGGTTTATTAAACAAACTAATCTTTCTATTTAACAATATGAGAAAACTTAAAACATTTAAGTTATATTATAGAACATAATAGATAAAATATTTTTTTATTATGCAATGGAAAATGTAGCGGTATATACATATATATACATCAAAATCCAAAATTACAAAAATCTAGAATTATACATGCTTGGCAGTTCGTCTCTGATCTTGAAGTCTACAATCAACACTTCACAAGCCTAGACTCGACTCAGTCTAGCCGATACCCTGTCACCTGAGCGATGAACCACAATCGCGCTAAGCCTATGGCTTAGTGGTACAAAGCACAATAACAATATGCTTTAATGCAATGCCAATGTCATACTTTCAAACATTATAAACAATACCCAAGAAGATCATATTTCATAACATTACATTAAATTATATGATTCAATTGTTTCATCATTCATGATTCACATTTAAACAAAGACAAGCATGGGCCCAAAAGAAACTAATATGTCATTCAAATTCCAGAGTTGATGTTTTGGTCCAATAATCACATTTATCATGTAATACCCCGAATTTGATGCACTTTGGAATAGTAGTTGTGAGAGAGTATGTTGGTGAAATATGTAAAGAAAATATTATAAGAGATAGATATAAATGAAGAATGATATGTATATATATTGTAATTGAAAAACATGGGAAATATAAATATAATACATAAGACATATACATATACCAACATATACATGATGTATATATTGGTGTAGAAAAAGTAAATTGTAAATAATTAATTAATTAATAATAATGATAATAATGATAATAATGACAAGAGAAAAAGAAGAAAAGAAAGTCAAAGGGAAGGACAAATATTGTGGTGGAGAATTTTTAGGGGTATTTAATTATATTATTATTATTATATATATATATATAAGATAAGTTTGAAAAGGGAAGAAAAGATTCTCTCTTTCTTATTCTTCTTCTTCCTCTAGAACGTGGGAGAGAGAGAGAGAGAGAAAGGTGTGATTTTGTTGGCATACACATCAAATTCATAAGGGCTTTAAGAGAATTGAAGGTGGATATTGAAGATTTGACAAAGAATTCAAGTAAGTGTTCTTTTCCTTGTGTTGATTTCTATAGATTGAGTTTATATTTGATATGGTTAGTGTGTGAAGATGATGATAATGAAAGATTGAAGCATATATATATATATGTTGAATTGGTATTTAGATGATGATAATATGGTTATTTGTGAGGATGATGATGAGTTGTTGAAATTGTTTAGTAAGGGTTTAGAATAAATGTGTTGGGGAATTGAGTAATTGGTACATGGATGATGCATATAATGATTATTATTATATATATTGAAGATATATAAGTGTTGAATTGATAAGTGATTTATGAATATAAACTAAGATGTTGATTAAGGGTGTTGTAGTATGGATTTTGGAGTGATTGTGTTTACATGGATGAGAGTTCGAAATGCATAATTTTTGCCTGACACGGCCATGTCATTGGGCGTGTCAACGGTACTGAGCTTAACGTTTGTGACACGACCATTAACACCGCCATGTCATTAGACGTGTTATAGCTACTGTGAGATAAAGTAATTGACACAACCATGAACACGCCCGACACGCCCGTGTTGTTGGGCGTGTCAATATTTTTATGAGGCAGAATGAATGCCACGTCCAGTGACATGCCCATGTCACTGAGCGTGTCATAGCCACTGTGTTGAGGAAGGATTGACATGGCCAGTGACACGCCCATGTCACTGAGCGTGTCAAAGCTTTTGTGTTGTTGGTTTAGGGCACGATCAGGGACACGCCCGTGTTGTTGAGCGTGTCATGTGTAGAGTTTGCCCTAGTTAGTTTTTATTCTTATTTTCTTATGTGTATCACTAAGTGAGTGTGTATAATCACCTTTGGATTAGGTTTTGAAGAGATTTGAGTGCCCTAATCCAAATGTTAAAGGATTCTTGGAAGAAGAGTTCGGAATTGATGTGAGTTGCTCTTAGAGGTAAGTATAAATTTTTAATGATTGCATGCATTCATATGACATTGGGACTTAACACATTTAGTTGAGAAATGTGTTAAGTTACTTGATATATTGTTGATAAATGAATTGATATTGATAAAAATGAGAAAAGTGAGAAAAATGAGAAAGATGTGAAAAATGAGAAAAATGAGAAAAAAAAATGTAAAAATAAGGCAATGTGCCTAGATTGAATATGTGACAATGAGAAAGAGATTAATAATGAGAAAAGTGAATAAATGAAAAAAAAAGTGAGAAAAAGATGATATAATAAGGCAATGTGCCTAATTTGATCATGAGAAAATAAGAAAAGTTTTGATAAAGGAATTATGAAAGAATTTGATAATAAGAAATATGAATAAATTGTGTGCCTAGTATGTTATTTAATTTTCAGAGTCCTGGGTTTGGCAGCATGCCTATGAATCATTGGGCAGGTGAAAAGACCGGTTCGTAAGCCGAGCCCAACTGAAAAATGTGAAATATGATGTTTTTGAGGTGAAAAGACTGGGTCGTAAGCCTCAAAAACTTTAACAGTCTAGCTGGGTTGAGGACCAAGATACTAGGGCCCTAGGGTCTAGCCGGGCTGAGGTCCAAGAGACTGGGTCTATTACATTATCCATGGATATAGATATATCGCCTACGGGCTTGATGAATGTGATTATGGACCAAAGCAGTAACTCTGAACTTTGAATAGCATATTAGATCCTTTTTTAGCTCATGCTTGTCTTTGCTTTTATGTGAATTATAGAATAAGATATAATGTTATGAGATATATGATGATAATTGTGGAATGAGATGATTACAATACAGAAGCAAATTACTGAAAATGAATGTGGCTTGAGAAACGATGCTGAATGATGAGATTATAAAAATATAATATGATGTGTAATATGTATATGGATGTGGAAATTGTGAGTATTATTTCATGAATGTTCTGATAAGTCATTGAATTGTGGTTTATTGTAATGATATATATGTATATGTATATAAATTATGAGATTAGTGGAAATATATGAAGAGTGCATTGAAAAGGGAAAACATGATAAGAAAATGATGATACATGAAGTTAGTATATGAGTATGATTTTTCTGTAATGTATGTTTATAATATTTATTTGTACCACTAAGCTTTCGAGCTTAGCGCGATTGTGTACATCATGAAGGTGAGTAGATGGTTGATCTAGGAGTCAAACAGTTATGCCACGACAAGGGTAAGAGTATTTCGAGACCAACTAGATGGTAGTGCATACATGTACAATTTTAGTATGTTGTATTTTGATAAAAATATAAATATACATAAGTAAATTTTGGAAAAGACAAGGTAATTTTTATATATGTAATATCATTAAAAGTATAATGATTTTGTAGATGTTCTTTAAATAAAATGTATTTCATGGATTGTAATTAAGGTAAAGGTTTTAAACAGTATTGAAAAGTGACATCTTTATACTTTATATACGTACTGTATGTATACTTGGTATAAGTATAGTACATATATAGAGTATAGGAGTGTTAAAATTATTTTGGTATCAGAGCTTAAGTTTGAGATTCTCTGCCTAAGTAGATTTAAAAAGAAAAGAGGAAAAATTTTTAAAAGGTAAAATTTGTGATACATGCATATGCATTAACACCTAGGTTGGTCTCGGAAGTGGCATTATGTGATTTGTGATGTATTTGAATTACATGAGAAGGATGATAGTGTGTGAATGAGGTTCTACCTGAAAGTAAAACTAGAGAAATAGATGATATGAAAAAAAAAATCAAGATTAAAGTAAGTACTTTTATCTCTAAAAATTTGGATTTCTTTCTAATAAAGATTATATTTGGATTGCTAGAGAGAGAAAATATTGTTCGATTGTTAAAATGGATAGATATGATATTAAATTGAAGAAAGTATGGTGGAATATTGAGTGAGTTGATTGGTATAGACAAAGTGTGACAATTTAAGGTTTGGGTATGTAAAGTTAAGGTTTTTAAAAAGGGATGATATTAGTCAAAGTAAGGAGATATAATGGTGTTGTGTGCATTGTTGTTTTAATGCAAATATTGTGATTTTAATGTTAGAAATGTAATATGCTTAAGTGTTGATAAAGCTCATGTTAATGGTGGTAATATGTGAAATTTGGATTTTTAAAATGAGCTTTAATAATTGTGAAAATGGTATGTTTTGATGTTACATGATAGTATATATAAAATGTTTTTGAAGTTAATATTAAGAAAACGATATTAGTAAATTGAAGTTTAGGTAAAGTAGTAAGTTGAGAGTTTAGAGTTTTATAAGGTCCAATGAAACGAGGACTCAACTTCCCTTTGCAGCCAAATCTTAAAATCTTCTTCCATGGAGACACCTTCAGAAATACTTTATCTCCCACACTAAACTTTATGTCTCTCCTCTTCAAATCTGAGTAGGATTTCTGTCGATCCAAAGTTGCTTTCAACCGATCCCGAATTATCTTCACTTCTCTTCCATTTCATTAATCAAATCGGGACCAACCAACTTACCTTCTCCAACTTCATCCCAACATAGAGGCGTCCTGCATCTTTTACCATACAATGCCTCATAAGGTGTCATTCTAATACTGGACTGATGACTGTTGTTGTAAGCAAATTCCATCAATGGCAAAAATCTGTCCCAACTTCCAGAGAAATCAATGACACAGCTTCTCAACATATCCTCTAAAACTAATATCACTCTCTCTGACTGCCCATCTGTCTGAGGATGGAAAGCAGTGCTAAAATGCAATTGAGAACCCAAAGCAGTATGTAAACTCTTCCAAAACCTTGAAGTGAACAGAAGATCTCGATCAGACACCAAAGAAATTGGGACTCCATGCAATCTCATTATCTCACTAATATACAGCTCAGCTAACTTCTCCAGAGAATAGTCCATTCTAACTGGAAGAAAATGAGTTGTCTTTGTCAACTGATCAATAATCACCCAAATTGCATCATGCTTCTTTTGAGTCATAGGCAAACCAGTCACAAAATCCATTGTTACTCGCTCCCATTTCCATTCAGGCACTGATAAAGGTTGGAGCAACCCTGTTGGAACTTGGTGCTCGGCCTTCACTCTCTGACAAGTGAGACATTTAGATACAAACTCCGCTATGTCCCTCTTCATACCTGACCACCAATAATATTACTTCAAATCATGGTACATCTTAGTATTCCCAGGGTGCATAGCAAAAGCCGACTGATGTGCTTCCTCCAAAATTATCTTTCTCAATCTTGCATCATCAGGAACACACAATCTATCTTTGAACCAAAGGCTACCATCATTCCTCTCATGGAAATCTCGACTCTCTCCTTTTTGGCAATCCGATACAACTTTCTGAATTTTCTCATCAGTCAACTGAGCCTCTTTAATCTGATCCAACAACACCAGTCTCAATTGCAAATGAACTAACAAAGCACCATCATCACATGATTCGAAACTAGCATGCAACGTTCTCAACTCAACAAGCAACGAGAGCGAATAAGCAGTCAAACCTGCTAAAGACTTCTGACTTAAGGCATCAGCAACAACATTTGCCTTACCAGGATGATAATCAATCAAACAGTCATAGTCTTTAATCAAATCTAACCACCGTCTCTACCGAAGATTCAGCTCTCTCTGAACACCCAAATATTTCAAACTCTTGTGATCTGTATAGATGAAACACTTCTCCCCATACAAGTAATGTCACCAAATCTTCAAAGCAAACACTATGGCTGCCAATTCCAAATCATGTGTCGGATAATTAAGTTCATGCGGCTTCAACTGCCAAGAAGCATAAGCTATGACTTTACCCTCCTGCATCAAAACACAACCTAAACCATTGTGTGAAGCATCACTGTATATCACATATGGTTTATCTTCTACAGGTAAGGTAAGAACAGGAGCTTGAGTCAACATCTCTTTCAACTGCTCAAAACTAGTTTGACACTGATCTGTCCACACAAATCTAACTCCCTTCTGAAGTAATCTGGTGAGTGGAGTAGCTATCACAGAAAAAGCCCTTCACAAACCATCGATAATAGCCTGCCAAACTCAGAAAACTTCTAACTTCTGTCACAGACTTCGGTGGACTCCAATTCAAAATAGCTTCAACTTTACTCGGATCAACTGTTATACCATCCGCTAAAACTACATGACTGAGAAAAGTCACTTGATCAAGCCAAAACTCACACTTCGACAGCTTAGCATACAACTGCTTCTCTCTCAAGGTCTGCAATACAATCCGCAAGTGTTTATCATGATCCTCCTTATTATGCGAATACACCAAAATATCATCGATAAAGACCACCACAAACTGATCTAAATAGGGTCTAAACACTCTATTCATCAAATCCATGAAAGTTGCTGGTGCATTCGTCAATCCAAAAGGCATCACCAAAAACTCATAATGCTATCTTAGATACATCTTCAGCTATGACTCTCAACTAATGGTACCCTGATCTCAGATCAATCTTAGAAAACACTGTTGCTCCCTTCAACTGATCGAAGAGATCATCTATCCTAGGCAAAGGATATTTATTCTTGATAGTAACATTATTCAACTGCCTATAATCAATGCACAATCTCAAAGTACCATCCTTCTTCTTCACAAACAAAACAGGAGCTCCCCACGGGGACACACTAGGGTGAACAAACCCTTTATCTAACAACTCCTGCAACTGCACCTTTAACTCTCTCAACTCATCAGGTGCCATTCGATAGGGAGTAATAGAGATGGGAGTGGTACCAGGTAACAAATCGATACCAAACTCAACCTCTCTCTCAGGGGGTAACCCTGGAAACTCCTTAGGAAAAACATCTGGAAAATCAGCAACCGTGGGTATACTATCAAGTTGAGAACCCAATATTCTGGTATCTACAACATGAGCAAGATAAGCATCACACCCTTTTCAAATCAACTTCCTAGTTGCAACAGCTGAAACAAATAAGGATGCAATATGTCTCAGTTCACTAGATACCATCATACTTCTACCATCACTGGTTCTCAAGGTAACACACTTATTTTGACAGTCTACCACAGCTCTATGCTTAGACAACCAATCCATGCCTAAGATCAGATCATACTCCTTAAAAGGCATTTCAATCAAATCACCCAAGAACTCCTCATCTTGCACCACAACTGAACTACCACAGTGCACCTTGCTAACTACCACACTATGCCCTAAAGGATTTGTCATCAAGACATCAAATCCTAGGGACTCTAAATGCAATTTAGACACAGGCAAGATAGATGCACTTATATATAAATGGTAGATCCTGGATCAATTAGATCAAGAACTGAAATGCCAAATAAAGAAAATGTACCTGCAATGACTACTGAAGCATCCGGCTGCCTCTGCATCATTTACACTCACTGAGATGGCCCAACCTCATCTGGCCTACTGCCTTCGGATGTAGAACCTCCTCTCTGATTGATGCTAGGTCGACCACCTCTACTGAAACCTCTGCTCCCTCGACCTCCTCTGCTGACACTAGGTCGAGAAGCTGCAGTATCAGTCTATCTATCTTCCAATAGCTCAGGACAATCTTTGATAAAATGATTCGGTGACCCACATATAAAACATACTCCTGGTCCACCCATCTTCCAGCAAGCACCCCCATGTGCCCTACCACAATGGACACATGTAGGTGGAATAGATCTCTGAGCCACTGGGATCGGAGCACTAGCTACAGAAACTGTAGGTCTCAGTCTCTGCCTCTGATACTGAACTGACCTACCAAACTGCCTCTGGTTCCAACTGATCCTGGAAACAAAACTTCCTCTGCCTCTCTTCATAGATGAAGACCCTGCCTCAAATTGGGGTCTCCTAACTCTAGTCTTCTCCTCAGTAGCAACTGCTGCAATACCCTATGCTCTCTCAACACTTCTGGCTGCTGCAGCCAACTGAAAAAAGTCTTGGTACCGAGAATCAGCAACAATACACATAATAGAGGGCCTCAATCTCTCCTCAAATCTCCTGCTCCGGTCAATCTCATTTGAAATAATCCCACCGGCATAATGACTCAACAGGATGAACTCTATCTCATATTCTGTCACTGTCCAGTTATCTTGTCTCAGACTCAAAAATTTCATCTTCTTAGTATCCTTATACTCCCTTGGAGTATACTTCTGCTCAAACTCCCGCATAAAATCACTATAAGATAAGGTCGGTGGATCATCCATAGCATGTGGAACCATCTTCCACCAATTATAAGCATCTTTCTGCAAAAGTGATCTAGCATAATCAAATTTCCCTTCAGAAGTAGCCTGTAGTTGGATAAATACCCTCTGAACTCGATCCAACCACTGCTCAGCTACTGCAGGATCTGTAGTACCAAAGAAATCCTCAACTCCAAACTTCCTCAATTTATCATACTGCCTCACTGGCACTTGTGGCTGTGGTTGCAGGGGCGGCTGCTGCAATGGAGCTTGCCTCAACAATTCTACCACATGCCTTAACCAAACCGGCGGAATCTCATCAACAGCTGGTCTCTCTGGCATAGGAGCAGGTGTCTCTCTAGCTCTCTCAACCCAAACTCCATCTCTACCCTCTTCAGGAGCTACACTGTAACACCCTTATACCCTATGTACGTACAATACATATTTTTAGCATATGTAAAATACGCATATACGGTATAAAAATGTCACAGACCGATTTAATAAAAAATTTTACGTTTCTATTTTAAGATTTCAAATACTAATATATAAAATAAATAATATATAAATATTCTTTGCTTGTTATAGGAATCCAAAATAAATATTTTATATGAAAATCTCTGGAGAAAAGTTCGCCAGATTTTTGTTTGTAATTTGAACGTTTTCAAAATTTAACAAAACACAACCTGCATAAAACAAACACTCCAAATAAAATCAATTCACCAATACTTCTCAATTTCTCCATATTTTCTCAAAATACTTATATATAGGTATATAAATGTCAACATTATATATAAAATCTCATCTTAAACAAAATTATTCAAATCATTCTTTACAATTTACAATATATGCTCAAAAACATATCATAACATACATAATATCAAAATGTACATGCTGGCAACTGGCTCTGATTTTGATGTACCCAAAACAACTCTTCAAACTCAATAAATACAAACCTAGACTCGACCAGATCTATGTGAACCTCGGTTTCCACCCGAAAAGGATTCGGATGGACGTTCACTCGTTGTCAGGAGTCGCCACTCAGTTTTTTCTGTTCAAAGGGAAAAACTAAGAAAACCCTTGTTTGACTCCAATTAATGCTTCCAATGTAAAGGCTTCTGATCTACGAACCCAAGGAGGATTCGGGGACTATGTCATGCATTTGACTAACTTGCAATAAAAAGAAGTAAATATAAAAGGGATGAAGAAAAGAAAAAGGACTGATTGTTGGTAAATTGTGGACTTGCTATTTGGGGTGAATCCCAAATATGCCTACATACTCCCGTTTGAATGGGAGATCAAAGCCCATGTAGTTCGGAAAAGCCTATTTAAAGGCGATGAAATTTATGCTTCATGCATGTGTGTGTATGCTTCGTGCATTTTTCAGGCATTTTGCCAGAGTTGTGAGTTTTAGCACTTAGTGCAAAAATTGTATAATTTCGGGTACTTGGTACCAAAAGAGTTCGATTTAGGCTTCATGCCAAATTTTGATCTTAATTGTAATATTTAAATACTTCGTATTTAAAGGATGTAATTTAGGCTCCGTGCCAAAAGGTTGATTGATTAATCCATTAGGCCTCTAGATCTAAAAGGATTAGATCTTTGACAAAGAAGAAATTAAGAAGAAGATTAGAATGCTTATGATATGCTCGAATTGACCAAAGATGAATTATGATATTACCTTGATTAGAATTTTTCCACTTCTAAGTTTCAGATCTTGTTTCCTTGCACTTTTAAGTATGATTCTTGCTTTCTACAACACAATATTAGAAATTCTTAAGCATAAAAATTTCGTCAGCACCTGGGCGTGGGATCTCCAAAAAGCCCCCTGTTTCTGAAAATCTGAAGCCTATTTATAGGCAAAAAACCGAACTGTACGGCGGCCGGGCCGCCGTGGACGGCAGCCGGGCCGCCGGCTCTGGCCCCGAAAAAAGTGCCCGACTCGCGCTACTGGTGTCAAAACTGATTTTTCTGCAGCCACGAGCCTCTGAAAAATATTCCGGGACCATATCCGTGATCCCCACGCCGTCCCGGACATTTCAAGTACCATATTGATATATTTCCGGTGAACTTTACCGTGGACCTCCGGTCCGGTCCGATCGTCAGTAGTCTGAGAAAATCGGCCTTCCGAGCCTCAAAATTCGAGTGTTCACAATTGCCCCCCACTGGGGTCCATAAAAATGATTTATGGGGCCCAGTGGCCTTCTGAAGAGCGAATTTTGAGCGAGGGGTAGAAAGACCCGCGTTTTTTACCTTTTCCCTATAAATAGGCTCATTTCCATTCAATTTTCATTTGCTTTCATTCATTCTTCTTCTTTCAAATTTTCTTTTGACGATGGATTTCACTGGCTTTGAAGATTTCGAAATCCCACTCCCTCCCTGCAATCTTTTACTTGAGGAGGAGAAGCACAGTTCTCGGACCGGCTGCTATGAGGTGAGTACTCTCCCGTTTGTCCATCTAGTATGAATGCTTAGGAATTTTATTTATTTCCAGTAAGGAACTTAGAAATAAATTTTAGGAACATTTCCTTTACATGTACTAGTAATGAATTAGGATTAGTACTAGGCTTCATTATGTTCTGCCATCAGTAATTATTTCTAGTAAAGAACTTAGAAATAATCCTTTAGGAATCCACACCCGGCTGGGGAAAGAACTTAAATCTTTTCTGAATTTGTCCAACTTTTCTGAATTTTAAATTTTTTTTTTTAGGACTCTACGATCAAGATATCTATAGCTGAGCGTCCGATGGTCACTATTCCGGCTTACATCTTTGATGCCGGGCACCCAGTGGGAGATCTTATCAGACCTGCTTTCCTCCACCATTTGAGGGCTATAGATGTGGGTAGAGATATTCACAGGGAGTTGATCTACGCGTTGGCCGAACGCTGGTGGCCCACTACTGACACTTTCCATTTTTCTTGGGGGGAAATGACAATGACGCCTACCGACTTTTCCATCATTTCTGGGATTCCCTTTGGTGTTGAGATGGTGGAATCCTATGATGACTGGCGGCAGGACATTTCTTCAGCCGACATGATTACTTTGATCGGGGTTGACTATCCTCGATATCAGGCGCCTCGCTGCATTCAGCGGAGGTGGCTTGTGGAACAGGCGCCAGGTATCTACACTGGTTACGAGATGGGCAATCTTACTGCTGACCAGGTGGCCAGGTTTACCTTGGTTCTCCTGTTTGCTAGCTCCTTCTTATCAAATAGGAAGGATGCAGTGAGTCTCAATGTGCTAAAGAGCCTACGAGACCTAACACGACTTCATACGTACGATTGGGCTAGTATGATGCTGTGTAGGTTGTATGACGACATGTCAGACCTCTGCTATACCCGCATTACTCCATGTGGCCTGTATTACTTCTGGGAGGTAATGTAAAGAACATTTCCCTTATCTTATATATTTGACATACACCCACTTTGATATATCTTCTTTTTTTTTCATACTTGGGCTTACGAGTACTTTCCTGACATCGCCCCTTTTCTTCGTGAGATACCTGCCCCTGCAGATCCTCTTTCCCCCATTGCTTGGAGGTGGTATAGAGAGAGGGCATAAGTACCAAAGAGGAAACTTCCCATCAGAGAGCTGAGATCATTCTTCGACAGCTGCTCATTGAACTCCGTAAATGCTTTATCATCATCCTTTTTTATTATATTAAAGAAAATGATTCACTAATATAATAAATTTTTTACAGGTTGCATCTAAAGTGATGTCTAGCCGACTGGCAGAGTGGATAGCTCAAGATTACAGCTTTCAGCGATCAGAGTTTCTGACTCGACGACGATTCATACTTTCCCATCCAGAGTTTCGACGGTATTATCTCGCTGAGAGGGTGACTTTCCAGATTGCCGGTTTCTGTGCAGTTCCCGTGGATCCCCCTGATGATATGCTATCTTCAACACTTCTGCCTGTTACTGTGTCCCAGTATGAGGGCGACCCTTTCGAGTCGGCTTATGCCCCGGATGAGGATGATTATGATTTCTACTGTCTTCAGCGACTGATGCCACGCATTGGGACACGATTTGACTCTGTACCCCCTTATCGGTCTTCCCATTCTTCGGCCCCCACTTCTAGCACTCCGAGAAACCATCCCTTTCCCAACTGGCGAGCTGACAGACCCTCTTCCTCTAGGGCTGAGGCTTCCGCTTTCAGGGCCGGACCATCACACACTGGAGCAAGCAGCAGCTCATCTCATTTGAGGCCTCCCGCATCCGTCCTTACAGCTACCGGCCAATTTGACCCTATTTTAGCCGACTTGAGGCTGCCTTATGCTGTTCGTCATCATGCACCTAGTGGTTGGGTGACCCGACCAATTAGTGCAGAGGGTGCATTATATCAGAGCTTTGCTCATGTCACTAAGGTATATTCTCATAGAACTTTTCATGAAAAGGATTCATAAAATTCTCTTGAAATTGATTGTGATTCTGTCTCTTCTTACAGGTACCTGAGGGCCTGATTACGGAAATGGCGGCGCTGATTACTGCTTTCTCGGATGAGCTGTCTGGTGCTTGGACTGATGCTGCTTATGAGAGGCAGAGCAGGCCGCAAAGACGGAGAGGCCGGCACTGATCTTTTTTTCATACTTGTCTTAAACTATGCTTGCTGTATTTGAATCATTTTCCTTCTGTACTTTGTACCTTTCATGTTTTTCAGCTGTTATCTGAACTTATCTGTAAACCTGCACTTATTTGTTAGTATTAACAGCACATATGTATGCATGATGCTTTTTCTTTTAGAAATCTATTTTCAAAATAAGTCTCTGACACAACCCCAAAAATAGCACATAACAGATCCTAAACAGGGCCAACACACGAGAATTTTTCAAAACATCAGGAGTCAGGACGGGTCAGCGGCGGCTGAGCCGCCGTTTTCGGCGGCCGAGCCGCTACCCGGACCAGACCAGTATAAAATTCAAAGTTGTCTTACATCTGTGGGCCAGAAAGCAATCTTCTTACTGCAAGATCTTATTATTATTTTTTTCAAATAACAATGAACCCCCTTTTCAATCACGTGATGCATAATTGGACCAAAAGTCTCCATAATGTTGAAAGGATCAACATGGGGAGATACGGGTTGAAAGCTGTCGCCACCCTTAGAGGTGTAGCTGTGGACTGAGATTTCTTGCATGCTTGCATCAGGTTTTGGGATCCCCAAGCCCATGTTTTCAGATTTGGGGCTCGGATGGAGGAGATGTGTCCTCTTTTTGAGGAATTCTGCTCGATCATCGGATGCGACCCAAATGCCCCTCTTGTAAGGCATGAGGTTCAAATCGGCTATGTGGGATCTTTTCAGAGACTTTTTAGCTTCACAAAACCCCAAGCCCAAGCTATGATTGTAGACGGGGATAAGGTGATGCTGCTTCCTCTAATTGATGAATTCTTGACTGCCGATTTTGAAGATGATATTCAATTGAGGCATAGAATGCGAGCCTTCGTCTTTTGTCTGTTAGCTGGGTTTCTCTTCAACCGTGACCCCGGCTTTGGAGATTTGAAACTTTGTCCAATGGTTAGGCAAATGGAAGAGCTCAACTGTATCGGGGGCATGATTCTGGCTGAGACTATTCAGAGTCTCGACAGATGTGCACTCGAATTTGAACGTTGGACCGTTACCCCGATCATCCTTCAGGTAATTTTGTCATACCTTTTGTTTTTTTCTTATTCCATCATCTCTCTTTTCCTTTGTAAAATAGAAATGATCTATTTTTTTTTTCAGGTTTGGCTGAGAGACCATCTTCGAGTGGTTGCCGCCCCCCAGACTTTGACCTACAACCCTTCGCAGTACCGCACCAGGAAAATTCAGATTTCTTTTCCTTCCATGGCCAAGTGGACTATCTGGCTATTTGAGCTTGGGCCGGAAGAATTATTATGGTTTATCCCTTGGTATAGGATTCCTCAATTCATGGAGGCAAATGCAATGCACAACCATGTATACCTTCTTGGGTTCACTCACAGTACATGGTACAGCGCTTCCCGAGTCCTCAGGCAGATGGGTATTGATCAGAGGGTTCCCCTTCCTGTCGGGCTTACCATTGCTTCTCCTATTACTCCCGGAGTTACTCGGGCTATTCTACAGACTTGGGTCAGAGACCATCAGATGATCAGGCCTCTTGCAGAGCCTTCCCTTGTTCAGCCCACTCCAGAGTACAAGACTTGGTTTATAGCTGAGGTTTGGCCTGTTGAAAAACCGAGGAGGTGTGCATTGCTGCAGGAGTTGGAGGGAGAGGAGGTGGTTCCTCTTAGCGAGGAAAAGGTAGATATTGCGGAGAGTTCCGGGACTAAGGAAGACACCCAAGATTCCGCCCCCCGTAGGAGGCGTAGGATTTAGATCCCAGGGTGACTCCATTGTCTTTTCTGTTTTTGGGTTGTCTTTTTACCTTTTTGGTTTTTTGGGAATATGACTTGACCTTTTTGATTAGTTGTGTATTTTATAGGATGAATGACTCTTTCTGAATGACTCTTTTTTGTAACAGATGATTCTTTTTGTAATGAATGACTCTTAATGATTGACTCTTTTGTTTGTTTTCCAAGCATTATCTACTTTATTTATTTGCTCAAATTTTTGCCTAAGTCATCCTTTTGGATTTTCAACTTAGCGAGCTCTTACCCATTCTTGTCTAAGCCGCCCTTTGCGGGTTTTCGACTTAGCGGGCCCCACTATTGCCTAAGCCGCCCTTTGTGGGTTTTCGGCTTAGCGGGATTTTTTGTTTCTTTTTGTTTTGTTTTTTTTATGTAATATTAGCAAAAGAAAAATGAATGGATGATTTTTATTAATATTTAGACCGTGCTCAAGGAGAGCTGCCTACATATCTCGAATTAGTTTGCGAGAATCAGGTCTAATGTAGTTCATTACAATGCATGATCATACATAATATTTTTTTTAGTTGATCCAGATTGCATGGGTTTGTGAACTCCAGACCATCCAAATCAGACAAGATGACGGCTCCGCCGGAAAGTATTTTCTTCAAAATGTAGGGTCCCGCCCAATGAGGACGAAACTTTCCACGAGGATCTGTAACAGGTGTTCTGATCTCTTTCAGGACCAAACAACCTTCTTCCAACTTTCGATCTTTGACCTTTTTGTTGAAATGTCTGGCCATTCGCCTCTGATATCCTTGAATCTGATGTAGAGCTTGAAGTCTTTTTTCATCCAAACCCAACAACTGATGATGATAATTGCTGATCCATTCAGCTTCATTTATCTGACTTTCTTGAATTATCCTCGCCGATTGAACTTCCAGTTCAATGGGGAGTACAGCTTCCATTCCATACACCAGGGAATACGGGGTTGCCCCAGTCGGAGTTCTAATCGATGTTCTGTATCCCCACAAGGCCAATGGCAACTTCTCATGCCAACGCCTATGTTCCTTGATCATTTTTTGTATGATCACCTTTATAGACTTGTTCGCTGCTTCTACAGCTCCATTTGTTTGAGGTCTATAAGGAGAGGACTTATGGTGCTGGACATTCTTATCCTTCAAGAGCTTAGCAAATTCTGCTTGGAAATGAGTTCCATTATCAGTGATAATCTCAAATGGCGTTCCGTACCGACAAAGGATGTTGGTTCGAACAAACTGTGCTGCCTTTTTGGCGTCTAATTCTGCATAGGAAGCTGCTTCAACCCACTTTGTGAAGTAATCCACTGCTACCAAGATAAACTGATGTCCATTTGATGCTTTTGGATGTATTTTGCCAATTATATCTATTCCCCAAGTAGCGAAGGGCCATGGAGAAGTGATCGGGTTCAGGGCAACGGGAGGTTGCTTCTGCATCTTGGCAAATATCTGACACTGACGGCATTCTTGCACAAATGCCATGCAGTCAGCATTCATGGTAGACCAATAATATCCTAGATTGGCAATTTTTCGAGCCAAGGCGATCCCATACATGTGTGGTCCTGATTCGCCACCATGTACCATTTCCATTATCTGCTTAGCCTCTGCTTCATTCACACATCTTAGGTGCATTCCATTCCAACTCCTCTTGTAGAGGATATCTTCATTAAGAGTGTAACCTGTGGCTAGCTGCCTTATTGCCCTCTGATCAACCTTTGATGATCCCTCCGGATAACTTCCATCCTTGAGATAGGTCTTGATATCCCAGAACCATGGTTTACCATCGGCCAAGTGCATTACATGGGCGGGTTGCTTTTGAAGCTGAACTTTCAATGGACGAATGACTTTCCCCTCCCTGATATTGATCATGGAAGCTAAAGTAGCCAAGGCATCAGCAAACTGATTCTTAGCTCTTGGGAGATATTCGAAGGACAGATCATTGAACTGTTGTGCCAAATGATCAAGGCGTTGTAGGTAAGGAACCAAATGCTCTTCTCTTATCTTCCATTTCCTTAAAGCTTGTGATACTATTAAAATAGAATCACCATAGATCTTTAGGTCCTTAATCCCCAATTTCAGGGCGGCTTCAAGCCCATTAATGCAAGCTTCATATTCTGCTTCGTTGTTTGTGCAGCTAAAGTCAAGTTTAACTGCGAATGGAATGTATTCTCCACAAGGAGTTTTGAACACAATTCCAATTCCGTTTCCATGATAATTGGATGCTCCATCAAAATACATCTCCCAAACACTTCTTTCCACATTCAAGAGGTCTTCGTCAGGGAAACCCATTTCTCGCGTCTCGTCTTTTATAGGTAATTCTGCTAATTGGTCAGCTATTGCCCCGCCTTTCACAGCTTTCCTTTGAACAAATTTCAAGTCAAAGGCTGCCAATGTTGACACCCACTTAGCCATTTTGCTGTCCAAAACAGGCCTCTCCATAAGGAATTTCAAGGGACTCTGTTCTGCAATGACATAAGTAGTGTAAGAAGACAAGTAGTGTTGTAACTTCGTGCAAGTCCAATACAATGCTAAACACAACTTCTCAATCCTGTTATACTTTAACTCATAGTCCAGCATCCTTTTGCTGAGGTAGTAAATTGCATTTTCCACCTTTGTATCTTCAGCCTCTTGAGCTAGCATTGCCCCCATGGCTTCATCTGTTACAGACAAATACAAGAGCAGAGGTTTTCCCATTCTGGGAGGTTGTAGAATTGGCGGACTTAACAAGTATTCTTTGATCTTGTCGAAGGCCTTCTGACAGTCTTCATTCCATTCTTGTGAAGCACCTTTCCTTAGTAGCTTAAAGATAGGACCACAAGTCTCAGCCAACTGTGATATGAATCGACTGATATACTGTAATCTACCTAGCAAGCCTCGAATCTCTTTCTCTGTTCTTGGTGGAGGCATTTTCAGAATAGCCTTTGACTTTGCTGGATCAACTTCTATTCCTTTTTTGCTGACCAGATATCCCAAAAATAAGCCCGATGTCGCACCAAAGAGGCATTTTGCAGGATTAAGCTTCAAATTGTACTTGCGAAGTCTAAGGAAGAACTTCTCAAGTGCTTCAACGTGTTCTTCTGGAGATTTTGACTTAACAATCATATCATCAACATACACTTCTACTTCTTTGTGAATCATGTCATGAAAGACTGTTGTCGCCATCCTTTGGTAGGTAGCCCCTGCATTTATCAATCCAAAAGGCATAACCCTGTAGCAGAAAGTGCCCCATTCTGTAATGAAAGCTGTCTTCTCTTTGTCTGGTGGGTGCACCAGGATCTGATTGTATCCAACCGCAAGGTCAGTCATGGAAACCATCATATGCCCAACCATCCTGTCTATCAGCAAATCGATGTGTGGTAGCGGGAAATCGTCCTTGGGACAAGCCTTATTCAGATCTCTATAATCAACACACATCCTGACCTTTCCGTCTTTCTTCGGGACCGGTACGATGTTTGCTAACCATGAAGGGTAGGCAATTGGTTCTATGAACTTATTATCCAGTTGCTTGGCAACCTCCTCTTTAATTTTCAAAGACCATTCCGGCTTCATTCTTCTCAATTTCTGCTTAACCGGCTTCGCATCTGGGTATAATGGAATCTTATGAACTGCTATGGCTGGGTCTATTCCCGTGACATCACTTGCCTTCCACATGAAGCATTCGACATACTTTTTGATGCAATCAACAACCTGTTCTTTATTCGCACAATCATATGCAATGTATGTATGTTCATTTTCTTTGCCAATTATTATCTTTTCATTTATTTCTTTTATTTCATTTATTTCATTTTTGCTAGATAATACTTGGAAAGCATAAGACGCAGGGTAACCAAGAATCCGAACAATTTCATTGATAATGGTGGAGTCATTCTCCAAGATTACATTAGATTTGACATTAGGGTTCTCTAAATCTGAAACTACAGAAGACTCAGAATTAGACTCTGGCTTGGTGTTTGACTCAGAATTTGACTCGGTACAAGACTCGGGTTCAAGGTGTGACACTGGACTAGTTTTGCCTACAGCAGCTTATCCCTCCTCGGCATACCAGTTCATCAGTGGTCCATCTGTGGTCTTGATCAGCTTTGTGAAGTCCCTTTTGCCTTCGACATTGGTTATCATAGCAACCTTATCAAAGAGACTAGGCCGCATGAAATCTTCCATTTGGGGGTCAGTTTCAGGTCTGGCTCTTCTTCTTTTATGGCCACAACATCAGCAAACATTTCAAAACCCGGTAGCTTCTTTCCGGTCATAGGAGAATAGAATGGTTCCTGAAAACCATGGTGATGAACTGCCTTTCTAGGTTTGCAAAAGTGACCATTCAGAGTTCTAAAGTAAGGGCGCATTTTGAGGCTTCTTGCCCCCCAATTTCCCTTTTTCTTCCTTCCACGCTCAAACTCTTCTATTTCATCGTCTGTAGGTTTGTACCCCAAGCCAAAAGTTCCCTTATTCTCAGGCTCTTCCCATGGCCGTACTACGGGTGTTTTTCTCCCAGACTTCATCGTTTCCATTCCGGGCAATAGACCTACCCTCAACATCATTCCCACTAGGCAATTGATTTGGACCTCCCCAAAGTCATATGAGATTCAATGCATTGAACTGTGTCGTAATGAAACCCAGTCAAGGTCATGGCGGTTTCACCAGGAACAACCTCAAAGAGAGATTGATCCATGGTTTTCTTGTTGATTTCACAGGTATCCCCTTTGATAGTGATGATTTTTTCTTCAAAAGGGAATTTAAGTTTTTGGTGTAATGAAGAAGGTACAGCATTAATTTGATGAATCCACAGCCTTCCAAGGAGGAGATTAAAGCTCGCGGGTACATCAATGACCTGGAAGGGCACTTTCATTTTCACCGGCCCAATAGCAATTTCTAGAGTGGCAACACCCAAAATTTCTCTTCGAGTGTTATCATATGCTCTCACAATCTGATCAGAAGGTGTAAGATCTATAGTCTCCAACCCCAAACAGCTTGCTACTTTCAAAGGACACACATTTAAGGCTGACCCATTATCAATGAGAACCATGGGCACAGTCTTTCCCCCAGTCTGTATGGTGATGTATAGAGCATCATTGTGTTTCTTACCGTCTTCTGGTAAATCTACATCAGAAAATCTGATACTTAATGCCTTGGTTGATTGGGTCAAAGTGGCCACCAAAGCTTCTGGGCTTGTGTCCACTGGTGTATCAAGTTGACTCAAAGCTTCGCTGAGAGCCTGGCGGTGTGGGAATGAGGAAGCAAGGAGCTCCCAAATTGACACCTTAGCTTGGGTTTGCTTAAGTTGAGTAAGGACAGGGTCTTCTTTTGGCTCTGGAGTCTTCTTATGGGGGTGATTTGAGGTTGTAGGGGTTTTTCCCAAGTCAAGTGACTGATATTATCTTCCACTTCTTGTCAGAGCACTAACCTCTTCAGCAAGGTCGTTCAAATATAACACACACACTTCATTCATTTCTGAGAGAAGTTCGAAAGGATCAAACAGCTCTTCTTCCACAGTAATGGCATGGATGGAGTGATTGGGCAAAGGATTAGTGTTAATGTTTGGTTGCCTCCTGAGAGGAATGATGTCACCACTATCCACCAGATCCTGGATGCGGTTTTTCAGTGTCCAGCAAGCATCTGTTTTATGCCCATTGCCTTGATGGTATTCACAATATTCATTGACTTTATAACTGGAAGGTAATGGGTTCGGAGGAGGTCTTGGGTCCAAAGGCTTCAAATATTTCCCTTCCACAGCCTTTTTAAACACCAAATGAAGGGGCACTCCAAGGTCAGTATATTGCCTTCTCGGCTGATTTCTCGGCCCAAGATTGCCCACATGTAAAGGATTCGCAAGGGCAATATTGGCCACTTGATTGACCTTGCTTGAGGAAGGAGTTTGGCTTTGTTTCTTATATTTCGAAGCAGCCCCCTCATCCACTATTTTACCCAACTATATCAAATCTTCTACCTTGGTTGCAGTCACAATGAGAGATTTGAAAGTAGGTAGATATTGGGTTTGCAGTTGAGCCTGATATGTAGGTCTTAAATTCATGATTATGATATCAATCTGCTCTTGTTCTGAAGGGCGATTGATCATCTAGGCGGCTTTTGCCCTCCACCTCGTAAGGAACGAGGAGAAGGGTTCATTGTTGTTTTGTTTGGTGGTCTCAAGTTCTCTTCTAGTGACATCCACCTCAATATTGTAGTGGTATTGAGAGTTAAATGCATTGCAGATGTCTTCCCATGTCTTAATCTTGGAACGGTCTAGACTCACAAACCATTTAAGGGCAGCACCAGTCAGGGATTGTTGGAATAACTGAGCAAAGAGCTCATCATTTAAACCCCAAGGACTTAAGGCTCCCACATACATTTTCAGGTGAGTTTTAGGGCAAGTAGTCCCATCAAATCTATCCATCCCAGGCATCTTGAATTTTGGAGGCAATCTAGCTTGGGGAAACAAGGATAAAGAATCCATGTCTACCACCTCTTTATGAGTTTTCATGGCAGTGATTGACCTTTCAAGCAATTCAAGTTTCTTTTTTAGTTCATCAGTCTCAGTCTTAGAGGGTGAATCCTCCAAATTGATGACAGGGGTATTATTCTGAGCAGTAATGGGGGTACTAGTTTGTCCCACAATAGGTTCTTTCCCTAAATTTCCAAAAGTAGTTACTGTCTTTGGTACTCCTCCCAATTCAGCCAGGATGGCTACCCTTTGGGCAGCTAAAGCTTCATCAATTCTCTCTTGCATTCTAGCTTCAATTTCCTTAACCTGTCCATCCAGCAAGGCCTTAATCTGTTCAATAGTAGCCATTTCAGTAATTGGAGCAGTTGGTGAAGTTGAGGTAGTAGAATTTGTAAGGGATAGCACAGTTGGTATTGGTGTGTCTGGTGTAGGTGAAGGCACACGGACAGCGGGTACCTGCAAAGGTTAAGGGCAAGAGATCAGGGTGGTGTGTAGGGTAGGAAAAACTCTTGGTCCACTTATATACATCAAAAAATTTTCCCCAAAACAATGTTGTTATGTTGCATGAATGCACCTCATCACATCATAATTCATTTTAATGGAATGCAGCACTATCATTGGGTACATACAACCTAAGGGAAGGTTCTATTGTTATGTGAAAAATAGAGAATCGGCTTATCATAGGGACCCTTGAGTCTTGAGTAAGATATACCTAACCACATGTGAAACAAGGAGTTTCGCGTGGGTCCAACAGTACGATTACTCATGGGCCACTCCAAAAGGATTGGAATGGTTTGCGACAACAGGGAGGACGCTTTGGTTGTCCGCCGGCATAATCAAGGAGACCTGCCGGTCAGCGCTACTTGCTATCCAGACTCAAAACTTTGAACAGAAAGAGAAGAAATTCATTTGAAAATAATTTTTTATGCAATGGAGGAAAATGATTCCCCCATATATGCAAGAGAAAAAGATTCTCTGAATGACAAAATAAATGCACAAGTAGTCAAACAATAGATCCATCAAAGGAAAAAGATTCCTTTCTTCAATCTTCAGTCCAATATCCTTAAAGGAAGGATATATATTGCTAAGGTACCCTGCAAAATAAACAAAAATACCCTAAAGAAGGGCAAATCGGTTAAACAAATAATAACAATCTACTAGGATCCCATAAATCATTTTTATGGTCCCTAGTGTCAAATTAATCAAATAAGCAATAGTAGTCCACTTAGAATCCCATAAATCATTTTTATGGGTCCCCAGTGGAGTCGCCAATCTGTGAACCTCGGTTTCCACCCGAAAAGGATTCGAATGGACGTTCACTCGTTGTCAGGAGTCGCCACTCAGTTTTTTCTGTTCAAAGGGAAAAACTAAGAAAACCCTTGTTTGACTCCAATTAATGCTTCCAATGTAAAGGCTTCTGATCTACGAACCCAAGGAGGATTCGGGGACTATGTCATGCATTTGACTAACTTGCAATAAAAAGAAGTAAATATAAAAGGGATGAAGAAAAGAAAAAGGACTGATTGTTGGTAAATTGTGGACTTGCTATTTGGGGTGAATCCCAAATATGCCTACATACTCCCGTTTGAATGGGAGATCAAAGCCCATGTAGTTCGGAAAAGCCTATTTAAAGGTGATGAAATTTATGCTTCATGCATGTGTGTGTATGCTTCATGCATTTTTCAGGCATTTTGCCAGAGTTGTGAGTTTTAGCACTTAGTGCAAAAATTGTATAATTTCGGGTACTTGGTACCAAAAGAGTTCGATTTAGGCTTCATGCCAAATTTTGATCTTAATTGTAATATTTAAATACTTCGTATTTAAAGGATGTAATTTAGGCTCCGTGCCAAAAGGTTGATTGATTAATCCATTAGGCCTCTAGATCTAAAAGGATTAGATCTTTGACAAAGAAGAAATTAAGAAGAAGATTAGAATGCTTATGATATGCTCGAATTGACCAAAGATGAATTATGATATTACCTTGATTAGAATTTTTCCACTTCTAAGTTCCAGATCTTGTTTCCTTGCACTTTTAAGTATGATTCTTGCTTTCTACAACACAATATTAGAAATTCTTAAGCATAAAAATTTCGTCAGCACCTGGGCGTGGGATCTCCAAAAAGCCCCCTGTTTCTGAAAATCTGAAGCCTATTTATAGGCAAAAAATCGAACTGTACGGCGGCAGGGCCGCCGGCTCTGGCCCCAAAAAAAGTGCCCGACTCGCGCTACTGGTGTCAAAACTGATTTTTCTGCAGCCACGAGCCTCTGAAAAATATTCCGGGACCATATCCGTGATCCTCACGCCGTCCCGGACATTTCAAGTACCATATTGATATATTTCCGGTGAACTTTACCGTGGACCTCCGGTCCGGTCTGATCGTCAGCAGTCTGAGAAAATCGGCCTTCCGAGCCTCAAAATTCGAGTGTTCACAATCTAGTAAAACTCTCCGGCTCTACCAAAACGTCCATGACACCTGCGCGATGAATTACAATCGCGCTAAGCCGAAGCCTAGTGATACAAACTTTGATAATAATAAAAATGTAAAGTAATGTCAATGCATAAGTATATAGAGGTCACATCATTTCACTTTATTATATTTTTTAAATATTTCATACTCACAACTCATAACATTATATTGCTCAATTGTATCACAATTCATAATTCACATTAAAGCAAAGACAAGCATGAGCCCAAAAAGGATCTAATATGCTATTCAAATTTCAGAGTTACTGCTTTGGTCCATAATGACACCATGTGTCTAGCCCGTAGGTAATATATATATCCATGGATAATGTAACAGCCCCAGTCTCTTGAACCTCAACCCGGCTAGACCCTTAGGCCCAGTATCTTGGTCCTCAGCCCGGCTAGACTGTTACGGTTTTTTAGGCTTACGACCCAGTCTTTTCACCCTAAAAACATCATATTTATTATTTATCAGCTGGGCTCGGCTTACGACCCGGTCTTTTCACCTGCCCAGCAATTAATAGGCATACCACCAAACCCAGAACTCTGAAAATTGAATAACATACTAGGCACACAATTAATTCATTTATCTCATTATCAAATACTTTCACAATTCATTTCTCATTTCATTTCTCATAATCAAACCAGGCTCATTGCCTTATTTTCACTTTTTTTTCTCATTTTTCTCATTTTTTATTTTTATCAATATCAATTCATTTCATTACTCCATATATCTCATTTTTGCATTCACAACACATTACCCAATTACTTTGGGTATTTTCACATAATATGCATATTTCACACTTTACACAATTTAGCCATTATCAATGGCTTTTCACAATGCATTTAACACATATATGACATTACAAATGTCATAACACATTATTCATACTCAATCAATGAACCAAGTAGCTTAACACATTTTTCAACCAAAATGTGTTAAGTCCAAATGTCATGCAAATATAAACATTATACTCAAAGTTTGTACATACCTCTACTAGCAACCCAAAGCAAGCTTAATACAACCTCCAATCCTATCCTTCCAACTTGCCCTTCACCACTTGGATGAAGCAAATCAACCTCCCTCAATGCCTATACCAAATGTGATCATACATAATCATTTAATATCATATTCTAAGGTATTCTCAATATCAAACCATAATTAAACATCACTCTAAACCAAATCTCAAAATTAAGCTTCACCTCACTTTAACTTTGAAAAACCATATCAAGCCATTTAAATTAGTGTTTTAAGTTTATTAATATCATTAAAAACATATTTTAATACATTTAAATCATTTACATTATAACAATACACTCTTATACACAAAATCTCAAAAATGGCATAACCTTCCCCCATTGAAGGTTTTCCATTCCAACACAATCCATTACTCGTTTCAAGCTTAATACTAAACAACATGCTTAAACAAATAAAATAACACAATTCAACCACTTTGGAAGATCACTTTTCCAATATCCTAAATCTCCACTTCCATTCTCAAACTCCAACCAAACACAACCAAATCTAATATTTGACTTTAAAATACATGTTTATGTATCAAAACAACTCATTTGGAATCAATTTACACAATTAAAAATCATAATTTCAAAACCCCAAAAATTACATAACCCTAAATTCTCTCTCTTCACCAATCTTACCCAAACTCAACCATTTCTTTAATCCAACCTTAAAATCATTAATAACCAATCAAAACAACTTCATTCATATCCAATTAAGCAATTAAATCATGCTACTATAGAATTTCAAAATTTACATAACACACTTTTCCATAGAATTTGAAATTTTGGTAAGAAAGCTTACCAATTGATGAAGAAACTTCTAAAACTCCACTTGAATCCTTAAAATCTCTTCAATTTTTGGAGTATGGAAAAAGCAAATCCCTCTCTTGAAGCCACGAAATTCGGCCTAGAAGGAAAGAAGAAGAAGAAGACTTTTTTTTTATTTCTCTTTCCTTTCACCCTTTAATTTTAAATTATATATATATTAAAATAATTTAATAATTATTTATTTATTTATTTATTTAATAAATTAAAAGTCCTAAATTTCCTCTTCCATTCAAAAATAATTTATTTTTGAATTATTTTATTAATTTTAAATTTATAAGATTTAATTACCAAAATACCATTTTACTTTGACTTTCCTTTTAAAAAGTGTTGACTTTTATATGTTATGTATATTTTACATATATATCACATATATTATCCACTCTTTCATTTAAAACCCCTTCATTTTTTATTTAAAACCATTAATTTAATTTATCCATTTAAATTATAATTTATTTTATCAAATTTCTAAAAATTAAAACTTTTCAAAAATTTAGGATATTACACATATGCACAAGTAATGTGTATCTTATATACACATCAAATGTACCTTATGTGTGTATTAAATATTAAGTATGTAATGTATTAATCCAACATATACAATTAATATACCATATGTATATGTTATATATACTTTAGATATATATATTGAGTATATACAATTTATATCTCCAAATACTTATTTAATTTCTCCAAAATCATGGATGTTACAATTTTCTCCCCCTTAAATAATTTCGTCCTCGAAATTATTCAGTATAGTAATAAATCATCCAAATCATTATTTTACCAAATTACATAATTTCTATTCTCCCCCTTAGGTTCATTCTTAATTTCCTTTTTACCATTCCCTAACACATCATTATACTGTCTATTTACTCAAACAGTCACAATAGATTATTATATCTTCAATCGAATTGTCATTAGACAAAATTAGTTCATCTCTTTAATATATATACACCACACACCTATTGCACTCAAGATATCTGATTACTTCATTATCTTAAAAATATACTCTCATCACCTTAAATTCAAATGTTAATAACTTTTTTCTTAACACAATAATTTTACACATCTTCACTTTGATTCTACTCTTTATACAATTACCACATATTAATTTAATATCACCATTATACAACAACAAAATCTTATTTCCTTATAAAAATTCATTCTAATTATACTATAACTAACACTTTTCTTTTATAATTATTTGAAACTAATATAACTTAGCTCCTTTCATATGCATATACATATCAAAATGCTGTATTATGCACATTATCATATAGCTTGCATAGTCTTAATACAACTACACACATTGAATTTCAATAAATACTTGTAAACTTATTACATTTCGGATCAATTGATCTAACTATCACAATATGATCATCACAACCTTATTATATTCTGACCAACCTTTTGTCTATTTTAAATTCATCAATTTGTTTTCAATTCATGACCTAATTCTATTAGGTCAAATTTATTCTCAAATTTTAATTCTCTTCGAATTCATCATTACAGATAATATTCACTTCCCCTAGTCTCATTTACTTTACACATCATTTTCATCAACTTATTCATTTTATACCACTTTCAAACACATTTATTATAACTCTTACTCACATTTCATAATTCCTTTCATTTACCATTTTCTCACATTTCTTATAGTTACCCTATTTACACAAATTACTTTTCTTATATATCATTTAAAGCTCATCATATTTTTCAATTCTCTTCTGTTTCCACACTTTCTATAACTATAAACAAATTTCTAGTATAAAATTATAAGATACAACTATGCAAACTATAAGTCTTGACCTTGTTTCTTGAAGCATAACTATCAATCTCACCAAAACTATCCAACGGTCATGCCATAATAATGGTCACATCCATGGCTTATAAATACATACTGCCCTTTTATCATTCTTCTTCAAACATTTCCAATCACAATGTTAAGTTCGTATTGCAAAAATCTCATATTCATTTTCTAATCTTTTGATACACAAAAAAGTTAACATGTTTCAGCTCTGTTTCAAAGCAATTTACTCTTGATCACTTGATCATCAATAGCCTAACTCATGTTTCAACAATATTATTATTAACATCTTTTACATATACACATTCTTTCATATGCTAATTTACACAATTTCCATTTATTACTCCATTTCTGATCTCTCTTATAAAAATTTTCATTCATTTCTTTTTTTTTCACTTCCATACTTTCTTCATTATACTTTCCTTTTTCCTTACAATCTCTTATTTATACGCATATACTTTAGGCCTAAAACACTATACAATCATGAAGTTCAGTTGTTAAAATAACAATTTCACCGTCCAGCTCTGTTCGGGTCCATTCTCAATCTCAATTCATCACATGACCTAACTCTACGCAGGTCAAGACTTAATCACTCTTAGGTCTATTAATACATGCAATATCATTCTCAATATCACCAGACATGTATTTGTATAAGGTAGTAAACACTCAATAATATTTTTTTTAATCATCCACATACACCTTCGTAAGTCATAATCACAATGTAACTTACTTTTCACATTTTCTTACATATTATATTTGTGTTCATATAGAAAAAAAAATCTCATCACATAAATCATACAATTATACTCAATTCCTCTTTTACATACAACCTATACAAAGTTAACATTTATCGCCTTTCAGAGAACATTATCATTTTATCATTCTTTTGACATTACTTAGGTTATTCATCAATTCAACATATATATACACTCTGACCGCAACATAATTAATATCTTCCTTATTTAATCGTCCATCTCTTAAATAAGTTTCTTATTATATATATATATTTTTCTAACACTTCACATAAATCTTAGTCACATTTCCAATGTGACATCTCTCTCACATTTTTTTTTTTTGCATTGATCACACATTTCATATCCATTTTCATCATTTCCAATTCAATTAACTAAAGTAACTCATTTTCACTTGCTTAATCATTTCCCTTTATTTCATAATAAATTTCTATATTATCAACCACATTACACCTTAGTTAGTACTTTTATAAGTAACATTACTCATTCAAAATTACTCCCATGCTTATTAAACATTAAACTATCAATATCTAAACAATCCTCATCGAAATTCCCTTACAACTCTAAATTTCCAATTTACTATTTTACTTAAACTTCATTCTATTAATCTCACTTTCAAGAGCTAACTTTATAAACATTATTTTTATATTAATATAACATCAAAACACATCAATTTCACAATTATGGAAACCTATTTCAAAAATTTAAATTTCATATAATACAACCAATAACATGAACCTCACCAAATCTCACCCATATCACATTCTCAATCTTAAGATCATAACATTTACTTTTAAACAACACTAATTCATTTCCTTACACTAATTAATATCATCCATTTAGATACTTTAATTTTACACACTCAACCCTAAATTATGCATCATTGTTCCATAATAAATAATTCGCTGTTATATATGATTTCACTCTTTAATTTTAATTATGAACTCTTTGTTGAAAATTATTAAAAACTTCATATTCCTTCTATACTTATACCCATATGCATATAAATTTTTATAATTTTCTTCATTCATTTGTCTCATAAAAATAATTTATTACTTACTTACACAAAACTGCATGACTTCCTCAGTTTCATGTCAATCTCACTTTTAATTTTTATATTCCTTACCAATTCTTTATAAAAGCTTGTAAACTTTTATCCATATGCACTTGACACATATATGGACTTGTATTTAAATTTTTAGATTTTTCCAAGTTGATTTAATATATTTAAAAATTAAATCTTCCAAAATCAGAGAATCTGTCTCTTTAATAATTTCTCTGGCAGCACCTGGTTGTCCTTTTTTTTCAGGTATCAAACCTTAATAAAAATTTATGAAATTTTAACCATATGTTATAGGAATACATATGATATTGTGTGTAAATTTTTAGATTTTTCTGGGTTGGTTTACCATAGTTTCTATATTTATTTTTTTTCAATTTCTACAGATTCTGAATTGCTGAAATTTCTCCAACAATCTGTGTTCTTCTATTTTTCTTAATTAGAGATCAATTTTTAAAATTTTTAAAATTTTATACATTTGGATTCTAACATATAGAAAAACTTTCTATTAAATGTTCAAACTCATCCAACATTACTATATTTGTCCAACAATTCAGACAATATCACTTTGCAGTACATCTATAAAATTTTCTGTAACAATCATGCTCATTTCTCAAACTTTTTATTTTTATATCTTAAATTATTTCCTAGATTGTTTTTCTAATTTTACTTATTCATCAATTGGATCAGCTATAAATTTCAAATTTCAAATAAAAGTTCCAAAAATTCTTAATCCATAATCTCTAGAATGACATTTCCACTGCGCCACTCTAATCTATGCAACCCAGACATCATCTCAACTCATATCCATTATATCAAATTGACATTGCCACATCAGGAATCAGATAAATTGTAAGTGCCAATGCATCCATTACAATTGAAAAATTATTTTTTTTATTTCAATTTTCTCTCTCTATCATCCCACCTCGGTCGAGAACATCAAACATAGGCTCTGATACCAAAATAAATGTAACACCCCTATACCCTATATACGTACAATATATATTTTCAGCATATGTAAAAGACGCATATACGGTATAAAAATATCACAGACCGATTTAATAAAAAAATTTACGTTTATGTTTTAAGATTTCAAATATTAATATATAAAATAAATAGTATATAAATATTCTTTGCTTGTTATAGGAATCTAAAATAAATATTTTATATGAAAATCTCTGGGAAAAAATTCGCTAGATTTTTATTTGTAATTTGAAAGTTTCGAAAATTCAACAAAACACAACCTGCATAAAACAAATACTCCAAATAAAATCAATTCACCAATACTTCTCAATTTCTCCATATTTTCTCAAAATACTTATATATAGGTATATATATATATATCAACATTATATATAAAATCTCATCTTAAACAAAATTATTCAAATCATTCTTTACAATTTACAATATATGCTAAAAATATATCATAACATACATAATATAAAAAATGTACATGCTGGCAATTGGCTCTGATCTTGATGTACATAATATAACATACATAATATAAAAATATATCCATGACACCTGCGCGACTAATTATAATCGGGCTAAGCCGAAGCCTAGTAGTACAAACTTTGATAATAATAAAAATGTAAAGTAATGCCAATGCATAAGCATATAGAGGTCACATCATTTCACTTTATTATATTTTTCAAATATTTCATACTCACAACTCATAACATTATATTGCTCAATTGTATCACAATTCATAATTCACATTAAAGCAAAGACAAGCATGGGCCCAAAAAGGATCTAATATGCTATTCAAATTTCAGAGTTACTGTTTTGGTCCATAATGACACCATGTGTCTAGCCCGTAGGAAATATATATATCCATGGATAATGTAACAGTCCCAGTCTCTTGAACCTCAACCTGGCTAGACCCTTAGGCCCCAGTATCTTAGTCCTCAGCCCGGCTAGACTGTTACAGTTTTTGAGACTTACGACCCAGTCTTTTCACCCAAAAAATATTATATTTATTATTTATCAGCTGGGCTTAGCTTACGACCTAGTCTTTTCACCTGCCCAGCAATTCATAGGCATGCCGCCAAACCCAGAACTCTGAAAATTGAATAACATACTAGGCACACAATTAATTCATTTATCTCATTATCAAATACTTTCACAATTCATTTCTCATTTCATTTCTCATAATCAAACTAGGTTCATTGCCTTATTTTCATATTTTTTTTTCTCATTTTTCTTATTTTTCACATTTTTCTCATTTTTTTTTTCTCATTTTTATCAATATCAATTCATTTCATTATTCCATATATCTCATTTTTGCATTCACAACACATTACCCTATTACTTTGGGTATTTTCACATAATATGCATATTTCACACTTTACACAATTTAGCCATTATCAATGGCTTTTCACAATGCATTTAACACATATATGACATTGCAAATTGCATAGCACATTATTCATACTCAATCAATGAACCAAATAGCTTAACACATTTTTCAACCAAAATGTGTTAAGTCCAAATGTCATGCAAATATAAACATTATACTCAAAGTTTGTACATACCTCTACTAGCAACCCAAAGCAAGTTTAATACAACCTCCAATCCTATCCTTCCAACTTGCCCTTCACTACTTGGATGAAGCAAATCAACCTCCCTCAATGCCTATACCAAATGTGATCATACATAATCATTTAATATCATATTCTAAGGTATTCTCAACATCAAACCATAATTAAACATCACTCTAAACCAAATTCCAAAATTAAGCTTCACCTCATTTTAACTTTGAAAAACTATATCAAGCCATTTAAATTAGTGTTTTAAGTTTATTAATATCATTAAAAATATATTTTAATACATTTAAATCATTTACATTATAACAATACACTCTTATACACAAAATCTCAAAAATGGCATAACCTTCCCCCATTGAAGGTTTTCCATTCCAACACAATCCATTACCCATTTCAAGCTTATATTCATCACTTTTAATACTAAACAACATGCTTAAACAAATAAAATCACACAATTCAACCACTTTGAAAAATCACTTTTTCAAAACCCTAAATCTCCACTTCCATTCTCAAACTCCAACCAAACACAACCAAATCAAATATTTGACTTTAAAATACTTGTTTATGTATCAAAATAACTCATTTGGAATCAATTTACACAATTAAAAACCATGATTTCAAAATTCCAAAAATTATATAACCCTAAATTCTCTCTCTTCACCAATCTTACCCAAACTCAACCATTTCTTTAATCCAACCTTAAAATCATTAATAACCAATCAAAACAACTTCATTCATATCCAATTAAGCAATTAAATCATGCTACTATAGAATTTCAAATTTTACATAACACACTTTTCCATAGAATTTGAAAATTTGGTAAGAAAGCTTACCAATTGATGAAGAAACTTCTAAAACTCCACTTGAATCCTTAAAATCTCTTCAATTTTTGGAGTGTGAAAAAAGCAAATCCCTCTCTTGAAGCCATGAAATTCGGCCTAAAAGGAAAAAAGAAGAAGAAGACTTAATTTTTTTTTTATTTCTCTTTCCTTTCACCCTTTAATTTTAAACCATATATATATATATATATTAAAATAATTTAATAATTAATTATTTAATAATTTATTTAATAAATTAAAATTCTTAAATTCTCTCTTCCATTTAAAAATAATTTATTTTTAAATTATTTTATTAATTTTAAATTTCTAAGATTTAATTGCCAAAATACCCTTTTACTTTGACTTTTCTTTTAAAAAGTGTTGACTTTTATATGTTATGTATATTTTACATATATTATCCACTTTTTCATTTAAAACCCCTTCATTTTTTATTTAAAATCATTAATTTAATTTATCCATTTAAATTATAATTTATTTTATCAAATTTTCAAAAATTAGAACTTTTCAAAAATTTAGGATATTACACATAATTTAATTTATCCATTTAAATTATAATTTATTTTATCAAATTTCCAAAAATTAGAACTTTTCAAAAATTTAGGATATTACACATATGCACAAGTAATGTGTATCTTATATACAAATCAAATGTACCTTATGTGTGTATTAAATATTAAGTATGTAATGTATTAATCCAACATATACAATTAATATACCATATGTATATGTTATATATACTCTAGATATATATATATATTGAGTATATACAATTTATATCTCCAAATACTTATTTAATTTCTCCAAAATCACGGATGTTACATATACTCTCAGTACTACCTTCTATGGACTGACGTGAGTAAAACGCCATCATTACCTATATCTGCAAACACAGCAAAATATACCTCATCAAAGATTAGAAACTGCCAGTGCCAAAGTATGTATCTTATTCAAAAACCATATTTTAAAAATCAAAATTTTCTTTTTCTTACAATTCACCTAGGTTGAGAACATCAAACCTAGGCTCTGATACCAAAACAATTGTAACACCCCGGTACCCCATAGATGCACACTACCTACAACCACATATGTAATATATGTATACCGGATACTGGAGTGTCACGGTTTATTAAACAAACTAATCTTTCTATTTAACAATATGAGAAAACTTAAAACATTTAAGTTATATTATAGAACATAATAGATAAAATATTTATTTATTATGCAGCGAAAAATGTAGCGGTATATACATATATATACATCAAAATCCAAAATTATAAAAATCTAGAATTATACATGCTTGGCAGTTCATCTCTGATCTTGAAGTCCACAATCAACACTTCACAAGCCTAGACTCGACTCGGTCTATCTGAACTCTCCGGTTCAACCGGATCTACCCTGTCACCTACGCAATGAACCACAATCGCGCTAAGCCTACGGCTTAGTGGTACAAACCACAATAACAATATACTTCAATGTAATGCCAATGTCATACTTTCAAACATTATAAACAATATCCAAGAATATCATATTTCATAACATTACATTAAATTATATGATTCAATTGTTTCATAATTCATGATTCACATTTAAACAAAGACAAGCATGGGCCCAAAAGAAACTAATATGTCATTCAAATTCCAGAGTTAATATTTTGGTGTAGTAATCACATTTATCAAGCCCGTAGGCGATTCATTATCACAATGAGAAACATCTCATATGTAACATCCCAACTAGGCTTCAAGGACTAGGCCCAACCAAGCTTCAAGGGGAGCTAAGCATCAACCCAACTTGGCTTCAAGAACTAAGCCCAACCCAGCTTCAAGGAAGTGTTACTTTTAGGCATGCCACTAATAACAAAACTCTGAAAATTGAATAACACATTAGGCACACAATTCTTTTATTATTTCATTATCAATTCTATTCTCATTTTCTCATCATCATCTAGGCAACCATGCCCCAATTATTTCATTTGCATCATTATAGCCAACAACAATGGCTTCACATCTCATCATTAGGGTATACATAACCAATTTCATTGTACAAACATTTTGAATGATCATTTTATCTTTCACATTTGCAAATCATAGCATTTATCAAATGTATCAACAATGTAATAGATTACTTAACACATTTACAACCAAATGTGTTAAGTCCCAAAGTCATGTAAATGTATGCAACCATGAAAGGTTTGTACTTACCTCAAAAGCAACTCACACCAATCTAACCACTTCTTCCAAGAATCCTTCAACACTTGGATTAGGGCAACTCAATCTCTTCAAAACCTAATCCAAAAGTGATTATACACACTCACTAAAAGACACATAAGATAACAAGGATAAGAACCCACTAGGGCAAACTCTACACATGACACACTCAACAACACGAGTGTGTCCCTGACCGTGCCCTAAACCCACAACACAGAAGCTTTGACACGCTCAGTGATATGGGCGTGTCATTGCACGTGTCAATCCACCAACAACACAGTAGTTATGACACGCTCAGTGACATAGGCGTGTCACTGGTCGTGTCAATACTATTCCAATACAGAAGCTGTGACACGCTCAGTGACATGGGAGTGTCACTGGTCGTGTCACCCATCCAGAAAATAGAACTATTGACATGCCTAAAGACTTGGCCGTGCTCATGGGTGTGTCAGGCCAAAAAGTCCTGATTCCGACACCAACAACACCACATCCAACAAACATCATACTTTACCATTTTCCACTCCAAACAATCTTACCCAAAATCACCAATAAACCATACTAGACTTGCATAACCACTAAAACAACTCAATACATACATCAAACACCAATCAAAACCATCATCACAACTCAACACATACACAATCTACAACTCTTGCTTTCTATCACTAAACTTAACTTTTTCTCCATACCAACCCCAAAATCAAAGTCAAATAGACAACACAATCTCAAACACATCAAAATCATACATACACATCTCATCAACAACCATACACTAAGCTCAAAACACAAACTCAAAAGAAAACCAAAGAATCAAGTTGAAAACTTACCAAAAGTAATGAAAACCCTTAGATTTCCAACTTGATCACTTGAAACACCCTTTAATAGGAAGAACAAAAATCTTTCTTTCCCTCTTGTTAATGGTGATGGCCGGCTAAGCACAAGGAAGAGGAAGAAGATGATAGTAAAGTCAACCCATTCAACTCTTCTTAAACCACACAATTTCTCTTTCAATAACAACCAAACAATTATAATAATAAAATAATATTACAAATATCATCTTTCACTTAAATAAATTTCCATTTTAAAATAATCAAAATATCTCCTTTGACCTTAAATAAATGTTGACTTGTATATGTTGTATATATCTCTATATATGCAACATATACACACTCCTCTATCCTTTCTTATCTTCCCACTTAAACATACATATATACTTTACATCATTTAATCCAATTTCAACAATAATCATTCCAAAAATTTTAGGGTATAGTTTGGGATATTACATGCTCCGAAATAAAATCACTAATTAAAAAAAGCAAGTACAATAACTTTTCAAGTAATTCACACTTGACTACTTGAGATCACCAATATTGGAGAAAATATCAAAATATCTCTCTAGCAAAATTTTTATTATTTGGGTGATCACACCAAAAAATTAGAGAATAATTCTCTAATATTTATCTCACAAACTACTTGAAATTTTTTTTCTCTTATTTCTTCTCTTTTGTATATTTTAAAGTGAATGAAAGAATATTATTTATAGGCATTCAAATATATGTGGATATTTTAATTTGTGCCTAATTTTTACTATTTAAATTATGGTTGCAATAATAAAAATGTGGTAAATATTTTTTTATTTTTTTTATTTTATTTAGCCAAATATTATAAATCATTAAATTTATTATTTTCATGAGTTGAATGAGCCAACATAATATCCCTAAACATTTGAAGTTTGAAAATTTGAATTGAAATTAAGAAAATAAATAACCAAAGCCGTAGAAGAGTAAATACAAGTCAACCAAAAAAAAAAAAGAAAGTTCCAAACTTAGAAAACAACTCCGGATGAATTGGCAAAGAAGGTAGTTTAGCTGGGTTCACGAAATTTCCTATGAAGAGCCAAAAGATACGAAGAGTACATATCAAGTGGAGAATATTCCGCTCAAATGTTCGAATCTTCTCATTGGGATGATAAATTATACATGTACATACAAATAAATACAATAAATAACTTCAAAACCAAAATTCCACGTGTCACCTTTCACAATTATTATAGCCTATAAAATTGAGATATAAGCATATTGGAGGAGAAATCTGTCAATCCAAACTTGTAGGTAGGAGTGGTTTGATTACGATGAGAGTATATTTTAATTTGATTGAATCTATTTATATAATAAAAAAAATTAAATTAAATTAGACAAAAATTATATATATTTTTAATTAATCTGCATGTTTAAAAATTTTTCGATTGAATTCGACTTGGTTAAATCATATTGTAATATATATTATAAATATAATATATATATATATATATTTAGTAAAGATGGACGGAGCCACCACAATTATTTATTGATTAAATAAAAGGATGAAAAAACCCATATAAAAGTTTATACAAACCTTAAGAAAAAGGGTAGCAACTAACTAAAGATAATCTAAATGTAACGAAAGTAGGGCGAACACATATTATCCGACAAAATGATGTACTTCAAAGATTTAGGCAAAAAAGTAAAAGATAAAAAATTATAATCAGCAGAAGTAGATCTACTCAAGAGAGCGATGAAATTAGCAGCCTGATTCCCTTCGCGAAAGGTGTGAGTGATGACAGTAGAGGCAAGAGAGATGAGACTTTGGATATCCTTAACCAGTGAGTTTGCAACATTAGACGAAAGAATTGTATCAACAGCAGATTTCGAGTCACTTTTAATAATGAAATACGACTTCTGGAGATGGAAACACCAGAGTAAACTGTGAAGAATAGCAAGCAATTCCTCTTCGAGAGGGGAAGAAGCGCTGATAGAGAAATCAACGCCAGAGACAAAATTACCTGTATGGTCCCGCAAGCATGCCCACCAGCTGTTCTATTTTGTGTGTATGATGCATCTACATTCAACTTGAGTTTACCAGTCGGCGGTTTGCTCCACTGTACCAAAATTGGTTTAAGTTTTGCCTTGCCAAAACTTTCGGGTAGAAGACTACTGAAGTAAGAAACTGGTTTGGCGAAGGATTTATGAGAGTGAGCAATGCCCCAATTCCGAATAGCATCCATAATTTGCTTTTGAACCTCTGAAAAATACACGAATTCTCCTCCCCATATAATCTTACAGTAGGCAGTCCATGTATAAAACAATATCAGTTGCGGAATTAATTTTGCTAACCTACCAGCAGCGGTATTAGAAGAAAATCGAATCCACCAATTAACAAGCTGATGGTGTAAAGATTCCGGAGCAGAGGAGGAGATAAAAGCAAAATCCTGAAAAAATTGCCATATTTTAAAAATAGGATCACACAAGTAGAAGATATGATTAGCACTTGCTTCTGCCCTCATGCAGAAAGGACACACCGAAGCCATGTTGAAACCTATTTTTTTGAGACGGTTCGGAAGCGGAAGAGCTTGGTTGAGAAGCCGCTAACTGAACACTGAATATTTAAGCGGAATCATGGGCGGAACCAAGGGGGGCATAGGGGGTCTATGGCCCCCCCTTGGTTCCTATATACATATACATATATATACATGTATATGTATATGTATATATATATAATTTATAATATTTAGTTTAAATAATTAGTTTAAATATTTTTTAAAAAATATCTCAAAATATATATAAATATTATTTAAAAAATAATATATATTATGTAATTTTTGAAAATAAAATTTAAATATTGAAATAAAAATAATAAAAATTTCAATAGTTTATTATTTAATATAAAAATAAAATTGAATACAAATATTAATACCAATTATTTGTATTATTTTTTTAATATGAAAATAAAATTGAATATAAATTCGTATGTATTTTTTTTTTTGCTTGAAAATTTTGCCCTCCCTTCGTCGGTATTCTGGTTTCGCCTCTGAGCGGAATAGAAGACTCCCAAATAAATTGACAAGATAAAGTAACCGCACGGTTGATTCTTGAGATCCTCTCGTTTTGATTCTTTAAAAAAGCTCTGGAGATACTCTTGATATTGGTGTTTAGTTGGTCATCGGTTCCATCATTTTCTCTGAAAAACATAGTTTCTTATCTTCTTGATTGTCTTTTGGATTCTAAATCTGATGTTGATGTATAGCTCCCTTCCAAGATTCTTTATAATCCTAGCTCCGAGCATAATATTAGGTATTTTGTGCTTTGTTTATTTTGTGTTGGAGGTTTATTTGGCCCATTAATCTTTTATCTGGCTTGAGCTTATATGTTTGAGAATTTCTTCATTTTTTACTGCATGTGCTTATATTTCAGTAGATAATGGAGTGTAGCTGATATATAATTATGAACTTATAAAAAATTAATAATTTATATTTATATTTTTAAAGTTTTAAATAAATAAAAATTTATTAAAGATAAATTATAATTAAAAAAAAAAGATAAGTATAACACTTTCGATATTGAGTATTAAGTCAAAATTATTTTAATTACAGTATTTTATCGGGATTACGTTTTATCGGAATTTTCTGTAAACGAATTATTTTATGGTTTTTTTGTTTTTTATAATTCTTTATCAGCTTCCTACACCCAGACGAAGAGATTGCTGTGGTCTAAGTTTAATTTAATATTATCTTTTATAAAAAAAAATAAATTATAAACTTATGATATGAATCGTGAGTTATGCAATTATTAGTTTCTTTGACTTTGGCTTTGACTGTTGAAATGGAAGATAAGAGAGAGAAGATACTTTGGATATGCTTCGGAATCATACCATGCGTCATAAATGAGGAAACCCACCTCTTTAGTGTTAACTAATAGGCTCCACTTCTCTGTGGCTCTCTCTCTCTCTCTCTGCACAATTATTATTATTATTATTATTATTATTATTATTATTATTATTATTTCATAATTCTTACTATAATTCAAAAATAAAAAATAAAGTTTTTAATTTCAAGTAGAGCTTGGTCTTAAATTTAAGATTTAAAAATATTTTGCGATCCTATTAGAATATTCTGTATTATAATAGATTATATAACTAGTTCTTAAAATATAGAGAAAAATAAATAATAAAGTATTTATATACTTATGATATTATAAATATTTAGTTAATCGATAATAAATTATATATATATATACCTCAAGGATAGGGGCGAAATCAGATTTTTTTTAGTAAAAAGGGATAAAATAAAAATACCATATACATATTAAAAATAATATAAATTTAAAGAGGGTAATATAATAAAAATAATATATATATATTAAAAATAATATAAATATTATATATAAATACGTATATATAAAAAAAATTAAAAAAAAAGGGAGACAGCTGCCCCTTACAAATCAATGTAGCCTCACCCCTGCTCAAGGATTAGTAAAGTAATTAAACTATTTTGCTAAAATTATTTTTGTCACTATTAATTTCTCTAAAACAAACTAAGATATAAAATAAATATATATATTTAACTAATATATTTTATAAAGTTATTAATTATTAGCCTATTAATATCAAGTTGCTAAATAAAAATATGTTTTCAATAGAAAAAAACTTGTTATTAAAATTAAATTAAAAAAATAAAAAAGAGATGCAAATAAATTGCATGTAAAAATATTGAAGTACAATATAGTATATTTTTTAAATTAAATAACATATATCATGAAAAAAAATATAAATATTTATAGATAATATGTAATTTTTTTGAATAAATATACATTTTAATATTTATAAATGTAATGAAAATAACATATAATATATCAATAAGTAAAAAAACATCAAATATACTTTAGAAATAACAACTATCTCTATTATTCTCCAATGAAAATATAGTTAATCAATCAAATAATTAATAATCTGAAGGGCATTTATAACTAAAAATTTTCAATAAATAAATTTCAGAATTTAAATATGTGAAATAAGTTAAATATCGGTGATTAATTTGAATAAAATTCATAAAATAATACTATTATTTTTTTTTTAATATTGAATTGTTGACGTAATATTATTGTTTAGATATTTCTCACACTTTTGAATTTTGCTATTACATTTTACAATAAAATAAAATCATACAAAGGGATAAATCATTTTCTTTCCTTTTTCTTTTATCTTTTAAGAGAAAAAGGCAATAAATAATCTTTAAATCTTATTTGGGAAGTCAAATCACAATAATGATTGTTTTTTTTTTAATCAAAATAATGGATTGAATTTACATCTGCACTACTTAACAGATATTTTTTATATTTTAAGATCCAACTCGTGATATATTTTTCAAACATGGGACCCTAATTTAATAATACATTGAAATTATCTTTTGAAAATTAAGGAGTTAAAAGTGATTTTGAGTTTAAGTTAATTTAAAAATTAATTAAAAATATTTTTAAATAAGCAAGTCTCTTGGCGGTAATAATTTTAAAATTTTTTTTACTATTTTCTCTCTGATTTTTTAATTAATAATAGATATATTTTCCTTTTTTTTTTTTTTGCCAAAGATACATTTTCTTGTTGATGAAAGGCAACAAATAGAAAAATTAAAGTATTATAAATTATTTTATTCACCCTAAAATGAATATGAATTAGGAAATGCCAATAAAAATTAGAGATGGGTGAGAATTGGTTAAGTGACTGAATGTTTAATTAATCGACTGAATATTTAATTTGATTAATGGATCGTATTAAATTATGGTCGGTTCAATAGAAAAAATTAGACTAATTAATTTTTTATTCCGTTAATAATTAACCGGTTTAATTTAATCGGTTGACCTTTAATAAAAAATAATAATAAAAAACTTAATTATGTTTAATTTTTTATTAATTTTTGTTTAGTACTTTAATTATATTATTTTTTTATTGCAAATATAATTTTTTTATTATAAAATAAAAAAGTAATTCAATTAAAAGAGAAATTAATCGAACTGATCAAATTGAATCATTTAATTAATCGAATTAACCAAAATTAAAAATTAATCGATTTGCTTGTTAGGCTGGCTTGAGCGGAATAATAAATACAGATCGTGGGAGCTACTACATGCACTGAAAGATAGATTAGACTCCTTTGGTTGGTTATTGGGGATTTTAACGAGATTCTCTCGCATTATGAGAAGATAGGAGATAATAACCGATCTGACTCATATATTGATGCCTTTAGAAATTGTTTGTCAGATTGTGGGCTACAAGATTTGTCATATGAAGGACATAAATTTACATGGGATAATGGAAGGAGCCTACCTCATTTTGTAGAAGAAGAATGAAAAGTTGGAAACTTAAGAAGGGATTCTATTTGAGGGAGATGAATTACAGTGTTTTTATGTTCCAGTTGTTTCTTGAATTAGATAGGAAAAAGGTTATAGATCTAGGTCCATGGTGTTTTGATGATTACTTATTGATTCTAAAACCAATGGATGAGAATGATACAACAGAGTCTGTGGACTTTAGAAAGGCTACTTTCTAGGTACGTGCATATAATATCTCATTTCGATGGCTATATATAGTGACAGCCAAAACAATAACTGAACAAATTAGAGATCTGATTAAAATAAATGATGGAGATTGCCTGGGTTGGAGGCGTTTTTTATGCATCAGAGTATCTATTCTTATTGAGAAGCTACTAAAACGTGGAGTTCTGCTTAAATTAGGCTCGGACGTTAAATGGATTAAATTTAAAGTATGAAATCATGTCCCTATTCTGTTATGGCTGTGGAAGAATGGGTCATGTAGTTGGGGAGTGTGAAGTTGGAGAGCTTGAAAAGCCTTATCAATGTGGTGAAGAACTAAATGTTTCTCCTAGGAAGACTTTCCAATTGAGAAACTCCTCAATAAAGGTGAAAGAAGATCAACTCATTGCTGAACTTGTCTCTAAAAAGCAGAATGAGAAGTAGACACAAATGAACTCTAATGAAATAAGGCATTTGAGGAAGGCAGCCAGATCCATAGCTGATGTGTTGCACGGAATCAATAGAAAGGAGCAAGGGGATATGGATGACGAAAATAATGGTTAATCAACTACAACCTTAGAGGTGGAGAAAAATCTTAATGCGGCAGAAGAGAAAGATGTAGGAAAGAAGTGTAACCATAGTGGCGATATGAGGATGAGCTTGGAGTAAGTCATTAATGAGGTACATATTGTAGCAAAACCCCAAAATCTTAATATTGATATTGCTAGTGTGTTAACAAATATTGATATGATTACTGAACTCTATGATGTTACAAATTAGTTAGATGAGGAAAGTGAAACTTTGATTGTGGCATATAAAAAAATAAAGATGAAAAAATAATGGGGGAACCTGGAAGCGAGTAAAGGGCAAACGATGTATTAGAATGGCAGGTAGGGAAAAGCAGTTAACAAAACTAAAGAGATCTTTTAAGGAAGTTGGTGTTGAAAATAGGATGCAGATAAATGGTGTAGCCAAAAAACACAAAGAACACTCTTCGAAGAGCCCAATGATTATAAAGTCGACTAGTGGGACGATCATTGGTTTGCCTACAACCATGAAAATTATAGCTATAATTGTTGGAGTTTGTGGAGTACCTCAGCAATTAGGAATTTTAAAAAGCTTATGCAGCTTGAAACTCCTTCAATGGTGTTCTTAGTGGAGGTAAAAGTCTCATAAAATAGGATATTGTTTGTGAAAAATAAATTGGGCTTCCAAAATAGTTTCATGGTTCAAGGAAATAATTAAGGTGGCGGATTAGCTTGCTTTTGGAATTTTTATCTTCAATTATAATTATTGTTCTATTCGGTCCACCATATAGATTTCCAGGTACTAGATTCTGGCCAAGATGTACAGTGAAAATTACCTGCTTTTATGGCTGGCCTGAGTGGAATAATAAAGATAGATTGTTGGAGCTATTTACGTGCATTGAATGATAGATAAGACTCACTTTGTTGGTTATTGGGGATTTTAACAAGATTCTCTCGCATTTTGAGAAGATATGAAGTAATGACTGACCTGATTCGTATATTGTTGCCTTAATAAATTATTACATGGGATAATGGAAGGAGCCCACCTCATTTTGTAGAAGAATGAATTGATAGAATGGTGGAAAATGTGGAATGGTTAATGTTATTTCAAAATTATCAACTTAAACATTTACTATACTTGGGTCTGATCATTTGCCAATAATGCTTGACATAATGGGAAAGATGAAGGTGGTAGTGAACAAGGCTTAATTCCGATTTAAAAATATGTGATTAAGGAATCTAAAGGTTAATGAGGTAGTTTGCTTTTCATAGGAAGGGAATCAAAATGACTCATGGGTCTCAAAAGAATGTCAAGATTTAAAGAAATTGAGATAGAACACGTTTAGTAATTTCAAAACCAAATGTCAAACCAAACATTTGTCAAGCTTCGAGTTTGGAGGCGATAGGCAAACGAAATTCCTTAAAGGTTGAGCTGAACAATCTGCATATTATGGATGAGACTATGCGGAGACAAAGAGTCAAAATTTGATGGTTGGTTGAAGGGGATCGAAACACGAGGTAATTTCGATCAACTCAGGTTACTATTGATCCAGTTATTGCAGAGGCAAAAGGGTAGTATTATGGATCGCAGCTTGCATTAGAGCTTTCTTTTGTTACGGTTATGATTAAATCTTATTGCAAAACTATTATTAAGCATTTAAAGGGGAAACGTATGCTGCGCAACTTATTGGGGATGCTTTTTTAAGAATGCATTAATCTATCACAATTGTTTAAAACTGTGACTAGTCTTTTGCTCCTCGAGATTGTAATAAAGTGGCTCATGCACTAGTTAAATATGTAACCGAACCTAATGAATCATTAGTTTGGATTGAGGAAGTTCTTGAGAAGATTCAAGACTTGCTTGATGTTTCTTCATCTGATTAATACGAAAACTTTATTTTCCTATAAAAAAACATTATTATGAGTTCTTCACTTATTTTCTAAAATATAAATTTTTTAATAAATGTTCCGAATGCACTTATTAAGTAATATTAAATTTTTTTTATTAAAATTTGCATCATTTTTATTAAATTTTATTGTAATCATTTTTGTATAATTTTTGTACTAATTATTTTAAAATATTGATGCAACAAAATTTAATAAAAATGACAAGTATCTCAATAAAAAGTAAAATATTATAAAATCCTTTCAAATATATAAGAAATTATGAGATATATATTTTAAATAATAAAAACATATTTTATATTAAAGAATAAAACATATTTTTAATGCATAAAAAATTATGGAAATTTTCCTTTTAATCAATTTGAAATGTATATATAACTTTTGTAAGAATACTATTTTTTATATTAGTATAATACCTAAATATTGTTTAGAGAAATTAAAAAATTGAGTTTCAATAACCTAATAATAAAAAAATATTATTTTAATTATCATAAAATAAATTTTTATACACAATTAAATAATTTAGAAAAAATCTATGAATTTGAATTCTTGCTTCTCTAAAATTAATGGTATTTACTTTTTTCTATTAGAATTTTCGTTTAATTACTATAAATTCTTTTGAGTAGTAATAAAATAATTAATTTAATAAAGAAAATAATGGTAAAAGAATATATATCTAGAAAATATTTTCTTATGATGTTACATATATTTTTATTTTTGAATTATATAATAATTTTAAATAAATAAATAATTATTTATATATATAGATGAAGAAAACAAAACTAATACTAGATTAGGCAATTTTCGGTTAATCGTTCAAATATTCAGTTAACCGACCGAATATTCAGTTTGATTAACCGATATTTTTAGATCTATTTCAGTTCGGTTAAAGAATTTTAATTAATTTGGTTTCAATTCGGTTAACGTTTAACTAATTCTGTTCAGTTGGTTAACCGTTAATCAAATTTTTTTTAAAAAGAATAATTTTGATTTAATTATTTATTAATTTATTAATTCCTTAATTATATAAAATTTTTATTATAAAAATATTTTTATTGTAAAATAAAATTATTTTTTATTTAGCTTTTTAATAAATTTTTTTTGTTTAATTAAATTTTTTTAATATTAAATATAGTTTTTTATAATAAAATAAAAGAATTTTAATTTATTCAGTTAATTAACCGAATAGATCAAATTCAATATTTAGTCAGCTCAGTGAAACTTTTTTAATTTGAAATAATATATTAAAGTGAAATTTAATTGGTTAATTAATCGATCGATCGGATAGCCACCTTTAAATCTAATACATACATTAATAAATTTAAATAAATAATTTATAATTATCAAATTATAAAACACAAAAAGATTTATAACAATATAAAATTAGAGGAGCCATAAAATTAAATAACTTTACAAATTTATAAAGTTATTTAATTTTATGACTCCTCTAAATTCTTCCAATTTCAAATTTCAAAAATTAGCAATATTAATTAAAATATATTGATTATCTATTTAATTTAAGTAAATTAATTAAAATAAATTAATTTATTTCAATACTGGCAAATTTAATCATAGCCATGGTTCTTTGTCACTCTAGTTTGATGGTCCATATCGGACAGGAAGAATTAGACTCTAACTAAAATTAAGACCAATTTATAAAAGTCTAGTTCAATAATATATTTTTTAAAAATATATGTATATATTTTAACATATATATAATATTAATACATATATAATTTTTAGTATATATGCTAAAAATTTTAGTTCAAAAATTAAAATTTTAAAATTAAAATTGTATCAATAAGAATGTTTAAGATTAACATTTTAATTTTTTAATTTAAAATTTATGATTTTAATTTATTTTGCAATTTATTTAAAAAATTTTAATTTGACAATTGAAACTTAAATATTAATTTAAATATTTTTAATTTAATATATAAAGAAATTATTTAATATATAAAAAATTATTATTATTAATTTAAAAATGTGACATGTGAAAAGATTATAAGCAGATACGTGATACAATATAAATTAGTTTAAAAAATAAAAATGAATATTTAGATTAAATTAAATAAGAATTAAATATTAATTTGAAATAATTACAAAACCAGCCATAAAAATAAATATCTTTTTAAAAATACTGACAAAAAGTATTTACATTTTTGTAAAAACTAATGTCAAAATTTTAAAAAAACATCATTTCTTACTTAAATGAAATTTTTTTAAAAAATTATTCTTTTATCATTTCAAGTAATATTTTACTATAATTTTTTTTAATTTTACTATTAAAATAAATATATTTTAATGAAATAATAAAATTTAATATTTTAAAAAATATTTTTAAATAATAAAATATATTAATTTTTTATAAAAAGAAAATTTTAATTTTAATTACAAATAATAAAAAATATTTAAAAAATTTAAAAAGATAAAATATATAAAAATATATTAATAAAAATTATTAAATTTATTTTAAATAAATTTTACTTAATAAACATATTAAAAAAATTTAAAAATATTAATTTTATTATGTAAATATTACGTGTATATTATAAAAATATTATATATTTATTTTGTATGTTGCATATTGAATGTATATTATATGTCTATAAAATTTAAAAAATTAAATTAAATAAATATTAATTAAATTATGTAAATATTATATAAATAATATGTGTATAATTAATATAAGTATATATAAATTACTGTTTTTTATGTGTATATTATATAAGTTATATATAGATATTATATATGTCATTATTTATTTTATGAATATATTATATATATTATATTTATATTGTGTATATATATATTATTTTTTGTGTGTATATTAAAAATATAAAATAAAAAATATTTATAAATAGTAAAATATAAATATAAATAAAATATTAAAAATAAAATAAAAAATTAACAAAAAGCAAAAAAAAAGTGACGATTTTTTTACATAAAAATGAAAAAACAAAAAAAAAAAGAAAAAGTGGGTTGTAGTTTTGAAAATCAAGTGTAAATTCCTCTATTAATGTATAAAGAAAAAAAGCCCTCAAGCGTCTAAGAAGTTGAGATGCCACGTGTAACTGTAAGCCAGGAAAAGCAAAAAGGAACATTAAAAAAAAAATTAATAAGAGACATATTATTAAAATAAGATAAAAATCTAATGTCTCTCGATATCATAGGGAATAAAACCGCAGATATCCTCTCATAGAATAAATGGATATTCCAATACTAACCCTCGAATATTCTTAGCTTACCGTTATATCACCCCCACACCTTCCTCTTCCTTTATTCTCTCTCGCTTTTACCTTCATTTCTCTCTTACTTTCTCACCAACCAAACACACACACACTGTCTCTCTTTTCTCTCTTCCTTCTATAATACTTTGAGAAAAGCCAGCCATAAAAGAGACATGAAGTTCGGAAAAAGCCTTAGCAATCAGATCGAGGAGACCTTACCTGAATGGAGAGACAAGTTCCTCTCCTATAAGGAGCTTAAGAAAAGATTGAAGCTCATAGAGCCAAACAAAACTGGAGATAGGCCTAATAAACGCCCGAGATTGGACGCCGGTGATTGTACCGACTGTTGCGTAGATAATAAGGACGACTTCGGCAGCATGACAGAAGAAGAGACTGATTTCATTAAATTGTTGGAAGACGAACTGGAGAAATTCAATACCTTCTTCGTTGAGAAAGAGGAAGAGTATATCATCAGATTGAAGGTATTAATTCTTTTTTTTTTTAATAACCCTTTCTTTTTCTGTTTGGTTTCTATTTGAAGGGAATTTTTTCTCTGTTAGGAATTTGGTTGAATAGAAATTCACCGTTTAACTGCGTTAAAATGGGGAAAAAAAGAGGAAAATTTGTATGAAACTGTGTCGTTTTAGAGATAGATCTCAATCTGGGGGGATGAGCCGATGAGGGCGTAGTAAAAGGAACAGCGACGGAGACAGTTAAAAGCGGTTAGTGATTTAGGCGGGCGTAGGTGCCGTTTCGTTTTTGTCAACAGACATATATTTGTTTGCCAGCTGTCGGCTTTTACAACTGGCTTGCATTTAATAAATATGCGGTGGAGAGAATTGTGCCGTTGGTATATTCCATAAACACGTGTACCGTCTGCCAAATTACTGATAATTTGGTCTTTTCAATGATTATCTTTATTACTATTAGACTTTCAGTAATTGTGCGGTGAATATTGAGGGGAACCTTGTCCTTTTGTCTTTACTAAATGTTCCTCTCCCATCCATCTTACTTTGCTGGTGAAAAAGTTAATGTGTACTCTTTATCTCTTATCTGATAATAATGATATGATATGTGTTTAGTGCAAACACCCAAGCTGTAGCAGAAATGAAAGAAAATTGAAGAAGGAAAACAAAATCTAATTTCTTTGATGTTTGATTATCTTGATTAAAACATGAGAAAAAAAAAAAGAAAAGAAAAAAGAGTATTTCTTTTTTATTTTTTCAATTCCCTTTATTTCACTCCAAATCGGACAGAAATATTTTTAAACTTTGACGGGTTTTTTGGGATAATCGATTTTCCAGTCTTTTTTACTCTTCTTTATTCAATTCAATTATTGTCCAAACAAAGAAAATCATGAAATAGCTTTTTTTTTTTTAAAATTCAATTCATTTCTTTAGAAACGATCAACATGTTATGGAATGAGCTTACATGAAATTCCAAATTCTTCAAAAGAAAAATGAAAGTTGGAAAAATAAATTGAAGATGCATGTTAACTAAATCTGAAATTGAAATTTTTGTAATATTATGCCAGGAGTTGCAAGATAGGGCAGCAAAGACAAAAGATTTCAATGAGGAGATGATAAAAATTCGGAAAGAGATTGTCGACTTCCATGGGGAGATGGTTCTGCTTGAGAATTATAGTGCTCTTAACTACACGGGTAGCTAAATATTTCTTTTTGTTTAATTAAATATATTTATTTTTATTTGTTCTTGAGATTTGTAATTGGTTGAAGATAACTAACCTGCTGTATTGTTAGCAGGACTGGTAAAAATACTAAAGAAGTATGATAAAAGAACAGGTGCTCTGATTCGGCTGCCCTTCATCCAGAAGGTCTTGCAGCAGCCTTTCTTCACCACTGATCTTCTATACAAGCTTGTGAAAGAGTGTGAGAGAATGCTTGATCACCTTTTCCCAATAGTTGAAACAACATCTTTAGTTGAAGTAGCTGATGGGGATGAAGAATGCGATCCTTCAACTTCTGCTGCCACCACCAAGAATGATTGTATGCTCAGAGTCCCTAAGGAACTTGCAGAGATTGAACATATGGAGAGCTTATATATGAAGAGCACCATATCAGCATTACGAGTTTTGAAGGAAATCCGGAGTCGAAGCTCTACTGTTAGTGTTTTTTCATTGCCACCATTGCAGTCGAGTGTGTTGGAGGAGACTTGGAAGAAGGTTCCTATTCTGGAACAGGAAGCCAAGTAATTTAAAAGGCCAGAGAAATAGAAGCAGATATATCACTGTCTTGTACTATCACCCTTTTGTTTTTTGTTTTTTTCCCTTCTTCTTTTGCCTTATTTGATTTGCCTATCATGCATATTTTATGCATGTTTTAGATACTAACACAGATGTAAAATGTTAAATTCAAGCTGGAATGAATATTATATAACCACAAGTTCAGGATAAAAAGATATTTTATTCAAATATTGGCTATTTCTTAAAGCTTGAAGATTCTTGGTCTTTGTTTGGCATACAAAGTGGTCTGGATTCCCCTGTTTTTGACGATCCAAGTGCGATATAATGTTTATGTCGAAAACGAAAAGTACATGTATATAATTCTGGAATTGGAGATTCTCTTAATTTTTACTTCAGAGGATGTCAAGTAAACATAAATTACGAAATTTACCACCATTTTATATAGTGTGGCTGAGTGATGGGAGTATTTATTGTAATATAGGAGGTACGTTCAATCAGGGCAGTGGCAAATATAGGCGGGGCGAGTGGGGCTGACGATTCTCTCTCTCACTGGCGCTTAGAAGCAGAGATATAAGGAGGGGTGTTGTTCTTTAATGGCTACAGGGCCGGAGAATTTTGCAAAAAGAAAAAGGAAAGGGGGGGGGGGGGGGGGGGGGGGAGGGCTGAGAGAGAGGTTGAAGTAGACAACCCTCTCACATTGAATTATGATTTTTTCCCTCAATCAGAAATTTTATTTTACTTTTTTAAACTAAATGTTGAAATGGCTTGAAACAGTGTAGTTTCAACTAATAATGCATTAAAAAAATAAAGAAAAAAGAAATGGAGAGGCAGAGCATAAGACAGATGAAAGAGAGAATAACAGAGAGAGATCGCACGTCTACACCGGCAATGGGGACCAGATGATCGACGGCTGATAGCATCGGCGACGCTGACCATCAGTCCAGATTTTTATTATTTGCCCCCTTGAAGGATTTCTAGTTTCACCACTGAATCAGGGAGTTCAAACTTTGTCATGTTTTGTCCAGAAAAATTTCCATTGAAAAATTTCTGTCAAAAACTTGCAAGCTGTAAGTAATATTGTCTGGTAATGGCTTGAATTGTGGAGTTATTGTAGACTTGTTAAGGTGCCTAAAGTTCTAATGTTGTGGTTTTATGGCGTATTTATGGCAGCAGATTAAGGACCAAGAATTGTATACAGTGGAAGCTGTATCTTATTCAAATCATGCATTGTAAATAGAATGGTGTTGAACTAAATATTATGCATACATATTGGGATATTTTTATTTCAAGATTCTTATTTAAAAAATCATTTTTTTTGAATTATAAGATTTCAATGTTTCATTTTTTATTTAGTATTCAAATTATCATACACTTGAAAATCTTTTGTAATAACATTGATTTTTTTTATTAGAATTAAAATTGCCATAACATTGAAATTTTATTAATAAAGTAATTTTTTTTTTGGAAATTTTGTTTCATCTTCATTTTCAAGGATAAAAAGTAGAAGAAATTACACTGAATGGTATAGTTTTTAACTTTTCTTTTTCAAAAATATTATGTTTTTTTTTACTATTTTTAATATAATAAATATATATTTAATGTATATTTATAAAAATAGAGTATACTTTTAGTACACTTTATGCATATCAAAAACTTAAAAAGGATACTTTTAAAATTAAAAAAAATGAAAAAAATGATATTTTTCAAATCAAAAAATTGAACTTTTTGGAGACTACTTTTATTTTTTAGGATATTTTTGAAAGAAACCCTAAAAAAAAATGACACCGTTCGTAATTTTTATAAAATTTTACTTTTTTGTATAATTAGCTTAAATCTTTAAATCTATAATAAACTCATAATAATCTATATTAAATTATGAAGATCTGATATTTGGATAAACTAATTATAAATTTGATATATTTTTAAAAATATGATAAATTTTAATTTTTTTTTTAATTTTTCTGCTATTTTTTTCAAAAGCCCAAAAGTAAAATATGTATTTTGGATGGAAGGCCAAACCTGAGATAGATCATAGATATCATTTTTGAGAATAAATCAAGTGGATCCTAAAAATATGTCCCAGTATGTAGCCCAGCCCACATCATATTTTACAGCTGTCTATGAATTTTTGAGGAAATTATATAAAAATACTACTTTTTCCTCAGACTTTTATTTTTAATATTTTTCAATTTTAAAAAATATATTTTAAAAATTTTACTATATATACCAAAAATATATTCAACAAATAATAAAAATATACTCAACATATACTAAACATATATCATATTTTTATAAATTTTTGATATATGCACATTATTTTTGCACATTTTTTATTGTACAGTATTTTTGCAGTTTTTTAAAGATATTTTTGTAAATTTCCTATTATATTTATGCCATTTACATCTTATAATTTTTTATAAAAATTTTAGAAATATTATTTTTTAAATTTAATGAAAATATGCTATATATAAATATCACTGCTACACTAAATACATTTTCTGATGCATACTAAAAAAAAATTCTAAAAGTGAGTATTTTCTAAGTTGAAATTTAAAAAAAAAATTAATATTTTTGAGTGAAAGAAAAGTGAATATTATTCAACTAGTCCAATTCATTGAATAAAAGTAGATATATATTTTTAATTTTTTAAGAAAATTTTTTTTACACTATAATATTATTTGTTTTAAAAGAAAAAGTTCAATCTTTTTTAATCAATAATATATATATATATATATATATATCAAATAATCACTTCTAGTTAGAATTTAAATTTTTAACTTAAAAGTAATTCCAAAATAAAAAATAATAAAAAATAAAAAGCATGTGCAGCCCACTTAATGAAATTCAACTTCTGCTTTGCTTAGAAGGAATAAGGAGTGCCAAAGGTATTGAGCATGTTTTCAATTACTTAACCATTTTCTACGAAAAGTAATTATACGTTAAACACTCATATCTCACATTATTAATTATTGGATTTTCAAATATTATAATTCGTGTTTTTTTAATTTAAATGATATGGTAGTATTTTTTTATTTATATTATTAAAATTTTCGACTCATATAAAATTCTTTATTATATTAAAAAGTTGGGAAAATTATACCCCTTGCCAAATTTTATCAAATTTTATCCTTTTTACAAAGAATATTTTTGTCTTTTTACAATTGTGTTATTTTTTTTTACTATTTAAGCAGATATTTATAATTCTTTTTTAAATCACTCTTATTTCCATTTCATCTGTTCTTTTTTTCTAGTTGCAGGGTCGTGTTATTTTATTCTTCTTTCTCTTTTTTTTTTCATTGAATTTATTCTATTTTCCATTCTCTATTGTGTTTTTGATTCACTTCCTCTTTGTTTTTTTTTCTTTTTTAATACTCTTTTTCAAATGATAAAATATTCAAAGCTGTTGAATCTTCTGTCCTTTTTTTCTCTAGTTTTGTCAATTGATTACAATGAAGTAGTAATTAAAATTATTGATTCAGGAAAAATTCATTGAACAGTTTATTTTATTCATAAAAGATTTTTGTATAATCTAGTGCTCTTCCCTAAAACATATACTATCCTGTTAAAAACCATATACAAAAAGAGGTTGAAATTCAATGTTTTTATAATTTTGATGGCTCTTTATTTATTTATTTATTAGGTATTTAATGTTATTTAAATTATTATATATGAATTACTTATATCCTCTGTAATGTTAATATAAATTATTTAAATATATATTTTTGTATAATAAACTCTTTATGTAGTAAGTATTAACTTTATATATCTTAAGTGTACACTATATATATATAATAAGAGTAAACTCTATATATTTATATAACGAATCAATATTTATTTTTATTTTTATGATGTGTTATTATTAATATATTTATATTATATTAAAAAAATTATTGATTATATAGTCTGTATATAATAAACTTAATGTACATTAATTATAAAGCCTGTACATACTAAGTATAAACCCATTGTAGCTATTTTAGTATTTGTTGTTCTTTGATTTTAAAAAAAAATGGTATTTTTTAAAAAAAGTTTTTTAAGGTTTTATATTTTTGTAATATTAAAAAGTTTTTTTTTTTTGGTAATTTTGTCAAAAGTGGTAAAAAGTTTATAAATAATTAAAAAGAAAACTCATATGTGAAAGTGATAGTTAATATATTCAACCTTGATAACTTTATATGAGAAATAAATTCATTAATTTATGAACGATTCTAAAATTTTGATTGTAAAATCATCTTTTTTAATGGAAGTGATTAATGTAATGCACGCATAATCACATAAAATTGATGGGAACCAACAAAAGCTCATGTGAATGCAAGGAAAAACAACTAAATTAAAACATAACTTATAATCAAAGGGAAAAAGGTGACAAATATGTCTGATGACAAGGATAAAACGCGTTCAAGAATAAAGCTAAAGAATCAAATCTCAAGCAAATTAATTGGAAAAAAAAACCCTCTCTTTCCATTATCATTTCTTCACAACACAATGAGCAAATCTACTCCAACTCTCCAATAAAAATAAAATAATAATACTAGTAATAGATGGTAAAATAATAATAGAAAAAAACATTAAATTTTAAATGGTCCTACGCGTCTTTGCCATAATAATAATAATAATAATAATAATAATAATAATAATAATAATAATAATAATAATAATAAGACAGGCTCGCCCAAATTAATATTCTATAAAATGGACCACCAAAGAAAGTGGATATATATATATATATATATTCAGGGGCGGAGGCAGGTGGGGTCGTGTGGGGGCTGACGACCCCCCTGCCGGCCGCCGAAGATGTAAACCTGGTTTTGGAAAGAGAACTTTTGAATCTCTTCCCTCAGTTTCAGCCTCCCTCAGCCCCCCCTTCAGTAGCTCAGCCCCTCCTTCAGCAGCTCAGCCCCTCCTTCAGTCCCATGGGCACCTCACTTCAGCCCCCCCTTGCCGGCGGTCCTGACTCCGCCACTGTATATATTGTTTTGGATCAATTTATATATTTATATATAAATGAAATTTCTTTCTCGAATAATTAAAACGCTTAACAGATAAATATTTAGAAATTATCTCTTACAACTAGTTTGGATTGGATGAGATCAAAATTCATTTAAGAAAGGGAAAAAATTATGAAAAAAGAAGATAAGAGCAGTGTAAAAAATTAATATTCTTTTATTAAGTGAAAGAAATAGAATGTAATTTTTTAATATCCTTCAATTAACAAGAAAGGAGGAGCAAGCAATGTCAAATGTGAAAATTATAAAAATATTCTCACTTTTAATAAAATATTCTCATATGTTATTAAAAATATATATATTTAACCAACAAGTGGTTAGTGTGGGTAGTTCGATCATTGTGAATAAAGTCACCACTTGCTGAAGGTATTTACTCTTTAATAGGTCGATCCGGTATAAATATTATTAATCCTAGCCCAATAAATTTAAAGATACATGTAATTATAAAAAATATATATGTTTATATACTTAAAATAGAAGGCAATTTTTATTTCATATGCTTATATATAATAATGTAAAAAAATATTTATATTCATTTATACTTATCAACATATTCTAATTAATTTATACAGTCATAAATGAAGTATTTCTTTAAGTTCTAATTAATATATTCATAAAAACTAAAAAGAAATAATTTAACACTAATTCAGAAAAAAGTTCCAAGAAGGTAAAGCAAATTGAAAAAAAAAAAGGCTCCAACGAAGAAAAGAATACGATTAAAAAAATAAACTATTAAATTATTAGGTTTTATTTATTATAAGAATATTTTTAAAATTTTAAATTTAAGTAAGGATAAAAATGAAAAGTTAAAAAAATAAAAATGGATATAATACTCGTAGGCATGAGAATATTTTCCATTTCATTACCTTTCATTTAATTTATACACTTTTTTTTTCATTTTCTCAAACAGCATTAACATAAGTGGGCTTAATTATCCTCTATTTCTCCTTTCTTAACCCAACCCAAACAGGATGAAGTTAAATATTGTTTGTGATAAAATATGAATTTCGATAAATAAATTAGAGAATAAATCAACTTTGCTTTATACAATAAATCAACTTTGCTTTATACGATTCTTTGGGCTTTGGCTATAAATACAAAGTAGAAGGATATATAATTCTGCTGGTTGTAGACACTTGGAGCTATTAGTGGAAATAAATGGAAACCATGAAAATGGGGTTGGTTTCAATATTGATTTTAGTGGCGGGTTTGCCTGTACAAGGCCAACTGAAAAATGGGTTTTATTCATCTTCATGTCCAAAGGCTGAGACAATAGTTAGATCCATTGTTGAATCAAACTTCCAAAAAGATCCAACCATAGCAGCTGGATTGCTCAGGCTTCATTTCCATGACTGTTTTGTTCAGGTTTATTATGTTTCTTTTCCTTCAATTAATCTTTTGATTATTTAAAAGTACAAATTGTAGAGAGTAGTGTCACTGATTGAGGTAAAAATATTAAACGTTTGACAGGGGTGTGACGGCTCTGTGTTAATTACAGGGTCTTCAGCAGAAAGAAATGCATTACCAAACTTAGGATTAAGAGGATTTGAAGTAATTGAAGAAGCTAAATCACAATTAGAGGCTCCTTGTCCTGGAATTGTCTCTTGTGCTGATATATTAGCATTGGCTGCTCGTGATGCTGTGGACTTGGTACTTAATTAATTAAATTAATCTTCTCTCTCTACTTAGAATTTACTATAAATTTTTTGCATGGTGTGTTTCAGAGTGATGGTCCAAGTTGGGCAGTCCCAACAGGTAGAAGAGATGGTAGGATGTCTTTATCATCCCAAGTCTCTTCTAATTTACCTTCACCTCTTGATTCTATTGCTACCCAGAAGAGAAAATTTGCAGCTAAAGGCCTTGATGATCATGATCTTGTTACCTTAGTAGGTACGCATTACAATATTAAATTTTAAAATATATGAACGTGTAACTTTTTCTAGTAAATTTTTGCAAGAAATAATATTGAGGAAGATAAAAAAAAAAAATATTATTTTGGTTGCAGGGGCACATACGATAGGTCAAACAGACTGCCAATTCTTCAGATACAGATTATACAATTTTACAACAACAGGAAATGCAGACCCAACAATAAACCAATCATATTTAGGACAACTGCAAGTGCTTTGTCCCAAAGATGGAGATGGCTTCAAAAGGGTTGCATTAGACAAAGACAGCCAAAACAAATTTGATGCAAACTTTTTTAAGAATGTAAGAGATGGTAATGGAGTTTTAGAATCAGATCAAAGATTATGGGATGATGCTACTACTCGTAATATTGTCCAAAATTATGCTGGGAATATAAGAGGATTACTTGGGTTTAGATTTAATTTTGATTTTTCTATAGCTATGATTAAAATGAGTAGTATTGAAGTCAAGACTGGTACTGATGGAGAAATCAGAAAGGTCTGCTCCAAGTTCAATTGATCATCATCATGATATATAATAATAATTTGTATCATTAATAAAATTATTGTTCATAAAAGTAAAATATTATATCATATTATATATATATTAAGGTGTTCTGTACTATTGGATATGGAAGATGTTATAGAATAAATTAATGATTACCTTCTTAATTATCTTTTTATTTATTTGATTCAGTTGATTTTGTGATGTTGGAAATAGTTATGGGTTTGGTATTATCATATTAGTTAATTAGCATTAGCTAATAATTTTTGAAAATATATAATTTATGATAACTTGCAGGAATTTGAAAAATAGAAATTAAAAAGAGAGAAGAAGATGCTCAAGGTACACTTTTATTAAGCAACTTGACAGCCTTTATATAGGCTTACAAAGAGCAATAAAAAATCTTAACAAACTAAGAAATATCAGCTGCTAACGTGACCATGTTGTGCTGAATATTATCAACTAATTCCTAAACAATAGGGCTGAAACATTGACTGAAAAAACAAACACTAAAAACAAATTAATTACAGTAACATAAAACAATTAAACAAAATTATTCAACAATCCCTCCCTTAAACTGAAAACTTTATAGCTTCAGTTTATAGCTCTGCACCTTCTCTACTGCAAACACCCATTAAACTTCTCAAATTTAGGAAGGAAAGTAACTTGAGAGACTTAGTAAATATGTCAGCAAGTTGATCTTCACTTGGGCAATACTTCAATTCAATTTTTCCTTCATTACACAAATCTCTCAAAAAATAATACTTCACATTAATATGTTTGCTTCTTCCATGTATTTCTGGATTCTTGGAGAGTTTAATTGTTAAACTGTTGTCACAGAAAATTGTGGTAGCTCCTTGTTTGAGCAAGAATTCTCCTTATCCAAATGGCTTGACAAGCATAAGATGTAGCAGCAACAAATTATGCTTCTGTACTTGACAAAGTGACAATGGGCTACTTCTTGGAAGACCATGAAACAGGTCCTGTTTCAAACATAAAAATGTATCCTGAAGTGCTCCTTCTTCCGTCATGATCTCCTGCATAATCATTGTCAGTAAAGCCAATTAAATTTGATTTTTCGTTGGCTTTATAAAACAAAACAAAATCCTTCGTTCCTTGCAAGTAACGAAGAATTCTCTTGGCAGCAAGCAAGTCCATTTCAGTTGGATTCTCCATAAATCTGCTTATATGACTCACTGCATACATGATGTACAGTCTTGTTCCGGTCAAGTACATGAGGCTACAGACAATTTGCCTATAAAGCGTGTTGTCCACCTTCTTTCCTTCGGGATCTTTGTGAAGCTTTAAACCAAATTCAGATGGAGTAGATGCAGGATTACAATCCTTCATTTGGAATTTATCCAAAATTTCTCGCACATATTTCTTTTAAGAAACAAAAAACCATATCTTAGATTGTACTACCTCTAAGCCTAGAAAGTAATGAATCTTTCCAAGGTCTGACATCTCAAATTCAGCCATCATAGATGTCTTGAATTTTTCAAACATCCCACTATCATTTTCGGTAAATATAAGATCGTCTACATACAAGCAAACAATAAGCATTTGGCCCTCATTCCCAATTTTAACAAAAGAGAATGCTCATATGGACATTTTTGAAAACCATTTTCCAAAAAATAAGTCTCAATGTGACTGTACCAAGCCCTGGGGGCTGTTTTAATCCATAGAGCGCTTTTTTTAATTTATAGACCTTATGCTCATTTCCAATCTTAATATAACCAGGAGGTTGATCAACAAATACCTGTTCTTCCAAGTTACCGTGCAAGAAAGCGGATATAACATCCAATTGGAAAATTGACCAAGAATTTTGTGTTGCCAGTGCTATCACCAATCTAATTGTATCATGTCGTGCAACCGGAGCAAAAATTTTAGTATAATCAATGCCATATTCTTGCTTGTATCCCTTCACCACCAAACACGCTTTATACTTTTCAACCTCACCATTTTCCTTCAATTTTGTTTTGAAAACCCACTTTACACCAATGGTTTTGTGCCTTTTGGAAGATCACAAAGCTGCCAAGTATTATTTCTTTCGATGGCTTCAATTTCATCATCCTTTGCCTTCCTCCATTTTGATTCTTTGACAGCACTTTCAAAGGTTGTAGGATCACAATTTGCAAACAAAGCAAAATGAGTGACCAATTCTTCATTGTAATTAACTCCCGTTACCTCATAATCTTTCATCCAAGTAGGTCTTTTTCGAGTACGGAAGGAAGTTTGAGCTGAATTAGCTGTTGCTCTGCTTATTGGTGAATGAATTTCAGAAGTTACTGAACTCTCTACAGCTGTAGGAACATTGTTTGTTGAATTTTCAGTTGGCTGCACTTTTTCTTCGACTTCATTATCAAGAATAATTGGAGTAGAATGCTGCCTATTCCAATCCCAAATGCTAGGCTGCTGCCCATTCCAATCCCAAATGCTTTTTTCATCAAGACCACATCTCAGCTTGTTACAATTTGTTCTGTTATTGGATTGAACAATTTAAATGCTTTGGATGTCTCACTAACACCCAAAAAAAATACACTTCTCACTCTTGTCATCAAGCTTTTTTCTTCTTTCATTTGGGACTTGTGCATATGCTATGAAACAAAAAATTTTGAAATAATCCACAGCTAGTTTTCTACCACTCCAAGCTTCTTCCGGCGTCATATTTTGAACAACAAAAGTAGGACTTCTGTTCAACAAATGAACACTCCAAAGTACAGCTTCAGGCCAAAAAGTCTTTGGAATTCCTCCCCTAGCAAGCAAGCATCTCACCATATTAAGGATGGTCCTGTTTTTTCTTTTTGATGCACCATTTTGTTATAAAGTATAAGCAGTTATAAGCTCTCTGCGAATTCCTTGAGCTTCGCAAAAACTCTCTGTAGACTCTTAATTTTTTACCTAGTCCAGTCCGATATTTTTAAAATAATCTAAAATAATTTTTGTGGTATTTTAATTAAATAATATTTATTTTAATATTAATTACTTATAATATTTATTTATAATAAAAATAAAAAATAGTAACAATAAAAAAAGATAAAAAATAAATAAATAAAAATCGACGACGAAGAATCTGCGACGTTTTCGTCGCCAAAGATGAATTGGCTTGAGCCAATTTGCAGCAATAAAAACCTGCGGTGCATTGGCCACAAGCCAATTCACCATAGGAAATTTCTGCGGTGAATTGGCTGGCCCGCCCCAGCTTGCACGCAATTCTCATAGATTCTCGCAGCTGACCCCCCCGTAGCTCGCAGTAACTTTTGCCAACGCAGTTTTTTCTGAAATCGAATTCTATTTGGTTTTTATTTCTTTTCCTAAATGGTTTTTATTTCCTTAGACAATTAGAATTAAGTTTTAATTTTTTCCTATAAATACCACATTAAAACACACAGAAATAGACTTTTGATCTTAAAAAGAGGATCTGAACCTTTGGAGCTCGAAATTATTTTTGGCAGTCTATTCATAATCTCAAGCTTTAAGAATCAAGAGGCAGCAAATAATATACAATCCATCAAAGGCAGCCCACACTATCCTTGATACTGTTCAACCAGAATTTAAGATTTCGGTGGAATTAACAACAGAGGTTTAAATCTTTATTTATTTCTTTACAGTAGCTTCATCATTCAAATTGGATTAATTGTTTAAACGTGCAATAGATGATCAATTGTTCTACTTACCATCTAAAACTCAATTTGAAACCCTAAAAACTATTTTTCAAAACCCTAATGCCTTAATACCCGTAAAACATATTTTTGAAATCTAAAACCCTAATTACACTTTTCTAAAACCACAAAACAATAGACTATTCTCTTAAAACCCTAACCTAATCTCTATTTCAAAAATTCAGTAGCCTTATTTTTTCAAGTATCAAAAGCTTTAACCCTAATTAATTCTTCTTTCCAAAATCGCACAGTAGTATTAATCTTTTAAAAAATAATATTAGTTTCTTCCAATTCCTAAACCCTATTGTCTAAATCTTAAACCTTAAAATCTTAATTTTCAACACCAAAACCTATAACCCTAAAAGCTAGTTTCTAAAATTTTTTGGGGCGCTGTCCCTTGACCCTGCCAGCTAACAGGCTAGCGGGACTGCCGTATGGGATCGTCGAAGGGGTCAATATTTATTTGTGTATTGTAAGTCTTTATATTTAACTTACTTTATTATGATTATTCAAAATACATTAGCTTTATTCAAAATGCAAACCTAAACCCTAATTTATTCAAACCATAAATCTTAATTAATTCTATTTTCAAATTATCACCGTAGCTTGTTCCTTTCAAATATCTAAAGATTTTATTTTATTTTTATAAGCTTCAGTCTTATTTACTTAAACCCTAATTGTTAAATATAAAACCCTAGAAATCCTATTTCATAATGTTAGTCCCAAACCCTAATTAAATTAATTTTTCAAAATCTTCACAGTAGCCTCTTCTTTCAAAAATAAATGTGATAGTGTTAGTTTTCTTAGAAACCCTATTTAAAATTGTGAGCCCTAAACCCTAATATCTTAAGGATCCAAAACCCTAAATTTATGATGTTAGCCATAAACCCTAATTTGAAACCAAAAACCTTACTACTTTCTTAAAATTATAAAACCCTAATCAATTTTATTTTTTCAAAAATCCTCACAGTAGCCTAAATAATAAATATAATAATTCCAAAATTCCAAAACCCTAAATGTTAATTAAAAAACCCTAAATTGAGACATAAATCTAAATTTGCATCTTTATTTACTTTATTTAATTTTAGATTTGATTACGTAGTTTATTATATGTTTTGATTTATTTAATTTCAATGCTTGATTTATTTAATTTATTATGGATGAATATTTTATTTATTATGATGCTTATTATTTGTTTGTTTTGATATTAAAATTGTAAGAGATATGTTTCCACCTTATGGGTATCTCATTAGTTAAATATTATATAATTTAAATTATTTTAAAGTTTTTGAACTAATATAAAGGACATGTTTTCACCTTTCAGTGGGTGTCCTATTTAGTGTTAGACATGAATGATGTAAGGACATGTTTTCATCTTCAGATGGGCGTCCATTTATTTGCTTTGTTTGGACATTACTTTGATTTTAATATAATGATGGTTTATTTTAATTGTTGCATGCAGTATGGATAATATTGTTATATTTAAGAATTTTATAATATTAAGACCTGCAAAGGAGGCCGGATCCAATGAACTGGGCGTTGTGGGGGTGTTGGGCCATTTCTCACATTTCCCACATGTATCCAACTTTTCGAACCTATTAAGGGGTTGAGAATTTCTTAGGAATCGAGTCATCTACCCCTTTCTATTTCCTGGCCCATCCGGGTGGCGACTCCATTTTCTCCGGGCTTAGGCCCTTGTTCTCTAAGGCCTCGAGCCTAAACAGTGCCGAAGTCGCAAGAATCATTCTACCGGGAGTGGAGGCAAAAATCTCCGCTCACAGTGGCGACTCCATTGGGGATAAGAGAAGTTGATTTCGTTGGTCTTTTTATTATTCTATTCTTTCTTATCATGATATTATCCATTGCATCATTTAGTTGCATCATTTAGATTGCATCATGTGCGTGAGTTAGGACGCCCGTATTACCCGTGTTGTGTTATGTAAGGGATACCATACTTTCACTCAAGGTATGGAGATCGAGCATGGCATAACCACTAATAGCCTTTTACCATTTGGCATATACTTGCTATGGGAACCTAAGCCTTTTAACCCAAAGACCAAAGCTCATGTAATTGACCTAGTTACTTTCCTTAGGTTTTTATCCTAAATGCTTGTTGTTTGACTATGGTTAATTTATCTTAGCTTAAATCATGGCTTATTTGGTTTGTTCTTTTTCTAATATGACCTAAGTAAATTGTAAGCTCAAAATAAATTTTTCTTTAAAAGTCCAAAAGACCAAAGCTATTTTTAAAATTTTTCAAGATGGTCTGTTGACATAAAACTTTTCTAAAAATAAATCAAAATTCTTTTCTCATGACTCAAATACAAAGTCAAAAATCTATTTTTTCTAAAAATCTTTTTGCAATGATTTTTTCAAACAAAACTATTTTTGCATTTCTTCCAACCTTTTCTTACAAAGAGCTTACAAATTATTTAGGTCAATTATAGAATATCAAAAATCAATTGTGAGCCTAGTTTATACTAAGAATTATTGATCATGGGCTTGTTTTTGGCATGAATCATTAGTTATTTTTTGAAGTGAGAAATCTATTTATAATAAAACTCTTAATTTAGTTTTAATCCAATATAGCATAAAAGCTACTTTAGTTGGTTGGATGGATTAAAGCCTAATTAATAAAAATTATTATGAACTGATTTTTATTTTTAAAAATATAACTATTGGATAAAATGTTCAAGGGAATTATTCAAAAACAAGATACTCCCTGTTGGTATTTTTGTTAACCATATTACCTAGGAAAAGAGACTCTCCATTCATGTGTGGATGTTATAAGGTTGGAAGGAACGTCTGATTTATCCTTGTTTGTTTGTTGTTTATGCATACATGCATACATGCATCACATGACATATCATTAATCCTTTCTAGCTCACAGACCTAGAGTATGGTAATTCAAGAGTATACAACGACACCACTTACAACATTGATTTTTGATTCAAGTGCTTTATTGGAAGGATGGATGCAAACCAGCTAAGGGACATAGTTGATGATGTTGTCAAAGCTAGGATGGCCGAGCTACGAGATCAATTGGTTGAAATTATGAAGACCCAGTTGATTGAAATTCTGGAGCTCATCAACAATGCTAATGAGGCATCTCACATTGACATAAGAAATAAGGGAAAGACAGCATCCACGGAGAACATGTTCACTAATAGAGATCGAATGGCAAATGAGGGATCATTCCCTATTCTACAAGACCAACCGAACCATGTGCTATATAAGTGGGGCAATAAGGGCAGCTACCATCCCAATGAGCAAAATCAAAGAAAAAGAAGAGGTGTTGAGGAAAATGTAGCAGATGAACTAGCAAAGAAGCGTAAAATTTCAAACTTGGGGGAACCTTTATCAAAGATGTTAGAAAATCTAATAAAGATGGATTTTTTATAACTATTGGCACCTTGGCCTCTACATAAGCCTCTACCACCAAATTTTGATGCCAAGGTCTTCTGTCAATTTCATCAAATGCAAAGGCATGAGACAGATACATGTGTTCGATTAAGGCACGAAATCTAAGATTTGATTGACAGTGAAAAGCTGCCTGAGCTTGATAAGCCCAACACTAAGAATAATTCTATGCCTAAATTTGGAAGGGCACCATCGCTTGCAACCTTCATGAAGAGTTTTATCTTGTCATCTCGTCATGACATGGATAGAGAAGTTGCTAAAGAGGATGTGATACTAAGCAAGCTTGAACTAACTGTGGATGATGAAGCAATGATCCTTGATCATGGAAAAAATCCTCACTACAAAAAAAATACACTATTTGCAACAGACAGAATCCGTCGCAGATCCGTCGCAAATCAGTCCAAATCAAGTCTTGCGACCGATCTGCGACCGATACGATCCGTTAATAAAAAAGGCGTCGCAAATTTCAATTTTGCGACGGGCCGTCGCAGATTGTGACGGATTTGCAACCACTCGGCGGTTGCAAATCTCGCTCTTAAATTTTCGCGAGTAAAGGGCAGCCGTCGCAGATTCCGTCGTAGATTCTGTAGCAGATTTCAGTTGCAGATTCCGTCGCAGATTCCGTCACAGATTTCTGTCGCAAATTCATTACAGATTCCGTTGCAGATTGCCATCGCAGATTGCCGTCACAGATTCCGTCGCAGATTTCGTCATAGATTTCAGATATCCGTCACAGATTCGTAGCAAATCCGTAACAATTTAATATTAATTTTTATTGGAACTATTTATATTATCAATTAACTTTATGAGAACTTTATAAATACATTTGAAACATTTAAACACAATCTAAAAAAACACTAATTACATTGATAAAAATAATTCTTTTATTAATCTTCAATAGAATAAAATATTTTACAATTTAATTATGCATGTGTTAAGAACACTACTACAAATAATCTATCTTGAAAATAACAATATTTGGAAAAAAGTAACACAAGTGTCTCACAATATAGAACTAAAAACAAATCAAACTCTAAATCCTCTGTTGTTCCTCCCTCTAGCTCTCTCAAACTTCCTTCCCTTTGATCGCACATAGGGTTTAGTATGGCTATGTAGCACACCAGGAGCTGGGCCAAAGTGTTTCACAGCTTCACGGACATTCTTTGAACCTCTTAAGAGAACCTGAACAAACATTTGCATTAATAAGCTGCAATATGAGCAATATCATGTAATTTGTAGCAAAACAGAAGGCAAATCTTAAGATGACTCAAGAATTCTATATCAAAGAACATAAACAGCACACAACACATATTGAATTTGAATCTGATCATTTTCCAAATAAATGTAACATAAAGCTTGATATCAAAACTTCACCAGCATCAATAGCAATTCTAAAAATGGAATTACGATAATTCAATGACATACCAGTCATGAACATAAAAAGAAAAAATAGGGGCATTATTGACCTTGAGACCAATATATTTCTATATATGAACTTACAATATGAACTTACAAATTATCGGGGTATCAAACTTATGAGCCATACTATGAAATTATGGGAAAGGATTATTGAACACAGATTGAGGAAGCTTACAAGAGTTTCGGAGAATCAGTTTGGGTTTATGCCAGGGAGATCTACCATGGAGGCTATTTCTCTTCTAAGAAGACTAATGGAATTGTATCAAGAGAAGAAGAAAGATCTCCACATGGTATTTATTGACTTGGAGAAAGCCTATGATAGAGTACCAAGAGAAGTGTTATGGTGGGTTTTGAAGAGGAAAGGAGTCAACGGCAAATATATCAACATCATCAAGGACATGTATGAGAATGCATCCACTAGTGTGAAAACACCTGGTGGAGACACTGAGACTTTCCCTATTACTACCGGATTGCATCAAGGTTCGGCCATGAGTCCATATTTATTTACCCTGGTTATGGACGAGCTAACCAGAAGCATACAAGACGATGTTCCTTGGTGTATGTTGTTTGCTGATGACATTATTTTAATTGATGAGACTAGTGCTGGTGTAAACCGTAAGTTGGAAGTGTGGAGAAAAACCCTCGAGGACAAGGGTTTTAAGTTAAGTAGGAGTAAAACGGAATATATGCACTGTGAGTTCAGTCTAAGGAAGAAGCAGGAACATGAGGTTAAGTTGGATGGAGTTTTGGTTCCTAAAACCAACCACTTCAAATATTTGGGTTCGGTGTTCCAGAATGATGGCCGTATAGATGAAGATGTGGCTCACAGAATACAGGTAGGGTGGTTGAAGTGGAAGGGTGCGACTGGGGTTTTATGTGATAAGAAAATACCTCTGAAAGTGAAAGGTAAATTCTATAGGACGGTTGTTAGACCTGCGATGCTCTATGGTAGTGAGTGTTGGGCACCAACGGGACAACATTTGCATAAGATGAGTGTGGCAGAAATGAGAATGCTAAGATGGATGTGTGGTCATACCAGACTGGACAAAATTAAGAATGTTCATATTCGACAAAAAGTCCAAGTAGCGGACGTCGGAGATAAGGTGAGGGAAGGAAGACTTAGATGGTATGGGCATATTTTAAGAAGACCTCCTAATGCTGCGGTTCGTAAGTGTGAGAATTTGTTGATTGAGGGGGCTAGAGGTCGTGGCAGACCTAGAACTGTGTGGAAGGAGGTGATAGCAAGAGACTTACGTGCCTTAGATCTTGATGCGGATTTTATTAATGACAGACTTGAATGGAGACGTAAAATCCGTGTCTTGGAAGGGGCCTAAGGCTGGAGTATCTTTTTTGGTGTCTTTTGAGCTTATTTTGTTGAGAATCCATACAGCCGACCCCAATTTGTTTGGGATTAAGGCTTAGTTGTTGTTGTTGTATATGAACTTACAATTATATTGTCCAAATATGAGTGCAGGCACAGATCATTCCTCAGTTACATAATGGTCAAATAAACTTTTGATAGTAGCATAAATTTAAATCAATTTTATAATAGAAACCTTAGTTTTAAGAAAATTACCACATTGAAGCATCAATGAGAAATAAATTTTACCTCCATATTCAACTTTCCTATATAATATACCATATATATATAATCTAGTCACTTAAACCAAGTGAAATGAACAGTTAACTTATTGATCAATTCATACCCACTTGCAGAAACCAATCCTGAACGTGAAAGCTCTTCAGGGGGCACAACTACTGTGTACTGAAATGCAATTTGTAGTACAGGTTGTTCTGAAGCATATCTGCAAAACAATATTTGAACCTCAGAGCAAAGTAAGCAAGATTAAGCCAAAATGGGAATCTGATTTCTCAACAGCAACCACAACAATCAGAGATTCAGAGTGGAAGAAGATGAAATCAATACAGTTTGAATCAGTGTACAATCATCAAAAAAGCATTAATGGGCACAGTTTACATTTTTTTTGCAGATATAGGAAATCAGTCGCTGTTGAGCCTTTGCTTTACCCATCATTGTTGGCATCTCCATTTTAAGATGACTAATAATGTAAGCATGTATCTTGGCAGCTCTAGCTCGTTTCACAAATTCATTGATCTGTAAAAAAATAATGTCATCAAAGTCTTATCCAATGGCTATCTTCGAGGGGAGAGCTTAATTTCCTAGAAGGAAATCACTTGGTGGACAGTATACAACTTGTGATTCATCCCATAACAAAGTTTTATTCGTAATACATAGTGCATCATATAGGACATAGGGATTATATACCATTGCATATATCCAGCATGCATGTAAATTTACAAGAACAACCTGCAACACAATCAAAAGACGAAAAACTCACTCGACGATCACAAGCCTTCTTTGGTATATCTTTTAGATCAGATAGAAGGTCTTCCTGTTCTTTCTCAAAAAGTTCTTTTCCAATTGGACCAAAAGCAGCTTCATTTACTGGTTTGTCATTGAATGAGCTGCCAAGCAATAAGAGACGTCAGGACCGCAAACTATATTTTCAGGCTCATATTTTAACAATTCAACTTAAGAACCTGAACGTTAAATAAAAATTAAACATGCAACCAACAAAATAAACATTAAAAACCAAATGAACCCAGCCCAATGAGATCAGATTGCTATGGTTCATAGGTTCACCAAACAACTAGTGCACTCTACTAATATGCTGGAGTCATCCTACAATGCTATAGAAATAAATTCAACAATAAAGAACCTACCCAATATAAACACACACAACTTCAGGAGTATTGATTACTTTGCCAAGTGACCACATTAAAGCACCATATACCCTCATTAGCTGCAGAAATGGGGCCAAATCAATTGAATTAGAATATTGCCTACAATAATATGTGAGACAGAGATCCACACAACTACACATGCATTCTAACATGTGTATTTGCATGTTTTATTTGTCAAAAAGTCGACAAAATATATGTATTGAAAACTCTTACTTGTTGAGTATCTACTTGGTCTGCCTTGTTGAGAACCACACGAATCTTATCATCATGACCACGCAAAGATGAAATCACACGCTTGAACTCATCACTGACATCAAGTTTGTGAGGATCAAATAGAAGCAGAATGAGATCACACTTTGCAGCAAACCATGAAGTTACACCAGTAAAATCATAAGCACGTTGTGTTCATTGTTTTTCTCCTGATAAAACTCCTGGTGTGTCCACAAATGTAATATGCTCCAGCAACTTCAAGGACAAAAATACACATAAATATACTTAAATGCTCCATATTAGAAGTCAATAATATCTTAACTGATTGTAGATTCCAGGACTCACAGGATGAGGCATTTGAGAACATTCAAATTTCGACAAAAATGCAGTCCCAAAAGTTGTGAGTCTATTAAATGGCATATCTGCTTGGACTGCCACTGTGTTCCCTGGAATACTCCTTTCATCAGTACCAGACTGCAAAAAGCACAACCAACTTTTAAAAATTAATGCTAAAATGTAATGACATTGGTTATGAGATACTATGAATTACTCAAACAAGGATAGAGAGACTTGATCTGCATTGATATTCCATTACAAATAATGTGGAGAAGCAAACTAAATTAGAACAACTCAGAGCAAAAGACAGCAATAATCAAAGCAGAACACACAGAAAGTGTCATCGTACCTGAAGATCGTGATTTGAAGCAGACTTCTATAATGAAACTTCTTCAATCAAAGCAGAGCGCTTAATCGAAGCAGAGCGCTTAAAGTTAATAAAATATATATTTTTTAATATTTTTAAATAATAAACAAACAAAAAATAGCTGTAATTTTCTAAGGTTTACAATTCCCTTGATTACAATTCCTCTACTGAATGCATTTGAAGATGAAAATTAATTGGAACGGACACCGGTGGCCTCGCCGATCGAGCAACTTCGCTGACGAAGCTAGCTTCGATTGCAACCTTGCCAACACCGTCGAAGGCTAGCTAACGCCATTTTTCTTTGATTTTGCTCTTCTTTTTCTTGATTTTCTTCAACTTCGGTCTCTCAGGTCTAGACTTAGGTTCTGCTGCTGCTGCCGCTGAGAAAATTGAAAATGGAAGGGTTTCAAAGAGGACAGTAAAATGGAGAAAGGAGGATTAGAGACGGAAGTGTATTGTTTTAGTATCTGGGTAACCCATCCAAGCACGAGATAGCAGGATCCGTTTTGATTATACTCGCCATTTTGATCATTTGTTGAAAATGTTGATATTCTTTTAATTTTTATTATTTCAAAATATAATTATTTTAAATTTTAAATTTTTATTATCTAAAATTATTTAAAAATAAGAAGTGGCTCTCAGGATATTAACTTTACTAAAATTCAGTATTAGTGTTACTCTCAATAAACTTACTCAGCACGAAATCAAATTAATATATAATTAGTCGTTTGCTTGGCCGATGCACAGAAATAAAAATAATAAAATAAAAATAAATAAATAATAATTTACATATAAATTAACAATAAATTTTATTATATAAATACAAAATAATATAATTATCTCAATTTTTATAATAATTTTATTAAAATAATGTAGGTAAATAAATATAATCCTTTTATTTCATAACTTGATATTTTTACTAATTTTTTGCTATAATAATTTTTTTCTATAAAAATATCATGAATTTTATAAAAAAAATAAAAATTTAAATAATTTTTTTTAAATAAGGAGAAAAATGTTAGTAAGAGGATTTATAATCATAATTAATATTGAAATTATTATTGTTAGTAATATTATTATTACATAAATTTTTAATGTATAATTAATTTGTTAGAAAGATTAAAGTTATATTTTTCTTTGTTTAAATTTTAAATTTTATAAAAATATATAAATTAATTATTATTATAAATAAATTATTAATTAAATAAATTAAGATTTAAATGCAGAGAAATGAGATGAAATAAAATGCCTATAACGAAATTATGTAAAAAATAAAAATTAGTATTTTTTTTATAAAATAAGTCTTTTAACTTATTTCAAATAATTATAATTTCTTTTTTGGGCTCCCACTAAAAATTTTCTTTTAGTTTTAAGACGAAAATTTTTTACGGCTATTTTATGTCGCAAATTTGCTACTGATTTGCCACTGATTTGCGACGGATATATATATATAGTTAAATTTTATTTTCGTCGCAAATCCGTAGCAAATGGGTAGCAAATTTGCAACGAATCTGCGACCAATCTGCAACGGTAAAAAATTTACTCAAAAATTCTCGGCGGGAGTAATCCTGCCAACTTTAGCGACGAAATTTGTGACGAACAAAAATCCGTCGCAGATTTATTACGGATTTGCAACCGATTTGCGACGGCTTTCTCAAAATTCCTGCAACTTATTATTTTGTCGCAAATGCGTTGCAGATCCGTCGCACATTTGCGGCCAACTTTTGCGATGATTATTTGCGACGGAATGATTTTCGTCGCAGATCTGCGACGGATTTGCAACGGATTTGCGACCAATTTCTCAAAATTCCTTTGACTCATCCTTCCGTCGCAAATCCGTAGCACATTTGCGACGGAAACATGTCCGTCGCATATTTTCGTCGCAAATGCCGAATATTTTTATAGTGAAATTTGCGACGGCGATAGACGGTAGCAGATCTCCGTTGCAAATTGGTTTTTTTAGTGTTTTCTCTCTCGCGCCAAGTTTCCGCGCCAACTTTTGCGACGGAATGATTTTCGTCATAGATCTGCGACGGATTTGCAACGGATTTGCGACCAATTTCTCAAAATTCCTCTGACTTGTCCTTCCGTCGCAAATCCGTCGCAGATCCGTAGCAAATTTGCGACGGAAACATATCCTTCGCAGATTTCCGTCGCAAATGCCGAATATTTTTGTAGTGCCTTGCCCTTGATATGTCTAAATAAATGGAGTATCTTCGACTCCAACTCAATAAACTTTCCTTAGCTTGAATATCGCTCTATTTATTTTTCTTTCTTTAATATTTAATTTGAACAATCGTGTTTTTCAAATTTAAAGTTGTTTGAATAAATTTCTTTCATAAAATTTTTGTTGGTCTTTGTTCATTTTGGTGCACAACCAATGAGGAATCTAGCTTGATGTTCATAAATTAATATATCTAGGCATCATGGTTTGAATGACTTTACTAGATAAGGGAATTGCTCTAGAGCATTGAGTTGTGTATGGTTATTTAGAGAGGGCTCCTGCATAATTACCTTTGTCTAGGTCCTAGTCAGTCTTAGAACATGTTTTGACAAATTTTCGAGGCGAAATTGAACTTTGCTTATTTAAGAGAGAAATGATCTAGGCATTATTTGGTTAGCTAACAACTAGTATCCACCCAATTAAATATCAATCCCTAGTTGTCCCTTTAAGCCTTCATAAAATTTTAGCTTTCTTTTCATTGGTTTACAAACCCCAATAACATACCCTGAGCTGTTGTAATACTTTTGACAAGTCTTAGGACCACTAAGATGAAGAGGCAAGAAGATCAAAGAAAGGAATGAATAGTCAAGATCATAAGGATAGTTGATATTCTCAAGACCATAGGGGCAGTTGGAGTTCACCTAATATCTCCAATCTATCAAGATTACATCAGAGTAAGAAATGATTTATCCATGTTAAAGGAGATTTATGTCACTCTACTTATCCATTATTAGAAACCCAAGTTGGTACAAACAAGATAACTCTTTAAGAGCTAGAACCCAAAAAAAAAAAGAAAAGAAAAAAAAAGAGAAGAAAAAAAAAGAAAGAAAAAAAGAGAAGATAAAACCTAAAAAGGCGGTTCAGAAAGCCAACTGAGTTCTCTTTTACCTAAGGCAACAAAAGGCTTCCATTTGGTTTATAAGGATAGTTTGACTTGAATTGGTCTAACCCAATCAAAGATTCGATCAAAATCGGAGAAAAAGGAGAAAGGTCACCCAGTTTTTGAAAGTCATATACTTAATAACCCTACAGAGAAGAAGGACAAAATGATAAAATGCTTAAAGAAAAGAAAGAGTAAGAAAAATAAAGAGAAAGAAAAGGGAAGAGTAAGAAAAATAAAGAGAAAGAAAAGGGAAGAGTAAGAAAATAAAGAGAAAGAAAAGGGAACAGAAGAAAAGAAATGAAGACTGTCCTAATCAAGATCTAGATTATTGCCAAGAAGATGGGAGGATACTCAAAGCTCTATCTTTTTATGCTCCCAACTGTCTAAAGTTCTAACAAGCAGTTTGTAGTGTGAAGATTTATCCATTGTGTCACATCAACTACAATCTCAAAATGGCTTTTATTTAACCCATGATCCTTATAGACCCCATTTCAAGCCTATCAAAGACCTGTTGATCTCTCTTGTTAGGTAGAGTCTATTAGTGGAGATAGTTTGAATAAGCATGCATATGAGATAGACAATATTCAAACTCAATGAGACCTTTGGCCAAGTAATGTGTATGTGCCTATCTGAAGTGCAATAGTTCTTGCTTAAATAGAAATGATTCCCAAGCTTAGTATGGTAACTAGAGTTGCCATGTTATAGATATGTTAATTTGGAAAATCAAGTCCTGAGGTACATTGACATTGATTTGGCAAAGCCAACATTTGATATCAAAATAAAAATTCAAAAATAAAAAATATTTTTATCATACAAAGCCTTCAAGTTAAGAGAAGTTTCTTGAACAGTCAAACCCCGGAAGACATATAGGGCAAAGTAAATGATTATTGGCAAGGTTGTGGAGGTATGTATGCTACTTGGGCCTCATCACTCATGTTCTCAACATTTTCAAGATAAAAAGCCATAAAAATAAAGCCTTCTGTAAGACCTGAACGAGCATCTAGAAGGAGTTAATGAGAAATACTTCAGCTGAACACCTTGGTCTGTGAGTCGGCGAAATCACTGTAAGTGTTATTCATGCATATCATGCATACATGAGCATATCACATGGCATTTTCTTGTATTGTATTGTCTATTCAACAGACATTCTATGAAGCAAAGATGAAGCAGGGATAGAATTAGGGGGCATAAAAGACCCATTGCTTGAGAAAATTCTAGTCATTTTGCAAAAGAAAAGAAGAAATGCATATACAATATGCAAAAGATGAGCTAGACAATATACAAACATCAACTAAAGCCACATAGAAAAAATCATGGGATTGAGCCTACACAGGGGGGGCAAAGTTTCTCCTTTCAATATTTTTTGAGTTTATGTATGTACAAAACATTATGAAACTCACTTTCAATATTTTACCACGCAGGGAGCAAAGAGAAGATATGAAGGCTAGATAAAAAAATAAAAAAGAGAGAAAAAAATATTTAAAAGTCAAAAGTTACAGTAAAAGTGCAAATTATAATTATCATCATTATTATACAATAATAGATCACTGAGAATGAGGTGGTAGATTATGATCAAACAAAGCCCTGAAGAAGTCATCGCCTATTGGAGAAGGAGGCATATCATCTATCCCAAGTCCACCTGAAGCAGGAGCACTCGAATCTCTATTACCTTGGAATTCAGATCTATAACGGTCCTCATGGTCATCAGCTTGGGTCCCCTAGATGACGAAGCACCAGGATCTCTCATCCCCTGAAATCGAAAGTCTCAAAAATCTTGCTATGACTGATGATACAATTTTTCAAAATGGGCGACCTATTGACGACTAGCAGCTAACTCTTCTTGAAGTTTCTTATTTTGTTCCTCAAGCATCCGCTGTGAGTCAGAAGGGAAAGAGTAAGAGCATACATAATCATGCATACATGTAGCATAAATTATTATGGAACAAGAAAACTTACCAAGTAATTCATATCAACGCCCTGTGGATGAGATGGGATCTCTAGTTGATTAGAATGAGCAAATGGAGGAGTGGTAAAGGAAGGTCCAGTCTCATGACCAAATGAGCCAGCTGCCTACAACAATCATTAAAAAAGTCAAAACAAGTTTAAAAAAAAGTAATTATAATGGTAAGATGGTAAAAGTTTACCTGAGAAGTGCTAGCCCCGAGATGATAGACATACTCTCTTCCCTCTCCTTGATTCTCCTCTTCATCGATATCCTCATTTTCCTCGAAAATCTCCCATACACCAACAGGAGATACATCAAAGTTCAAGAGTCCTACTCAAATAAATTGGGTATAGGATGCACCCGGTGGATAGAGAAAGGTTTCAACATCATAACCGTGCCGAGCTAACCACCATGCATTCTCCGACATTGATGTGATATTTAAAGTATACTTCGGGCAACTCATCGGGATCATCCGCCGCTCGGGACCAAGAAACCACTCATACACTCTCTCCTCGAGAAACCAACCACTAGACATAGGGTCGACAATGACTCGGCAGGTATATTAAAAAGGCAATGCGACATTCATGGAAGAAGTCTGGTTCGTTCGCTCTTTTGTGTTCCACCAAGCCAAATTGACCTATAAAATGACATAAAGTAAGTGAACTTTTATATAAAATTTAAAGTATACTAATACTATTTTACCTGGCCCCAGGTTAAGCAACTCAAAAGATAGCGCTCGGTGTGCACATGGTGAGAGCCAGGAACTGTTACATGATCGAACAACCAAAAATTTAATCTTGGATACCTGACTCTCTCTAGGGAAATTCCAGGCACCCTCACAAGATTTGCTCATATACCTATGCCTACAACAATAATAAAAATCAAATTCATGCAAGAATAAGAATGGAATTGACAATGGTGGAAGAAGAGTACCTCGGCAACCACTATGAAACAAATGAAAGACTTCTTATTTCTGCAAATCTTTGTCTAGTCCATGATAGAAATAAGCAAGACCAGCTTCACCCCAGCCATAAAGCGGTACCATACTCATATTAATAAGGGCCCTCAACACCGACAAATGGATGGCAGATTCAGTGCTCCATAAAATGGTCGACCCGAGCAAATACAGTAAAAATCCTCTAGCATATTATTTGGTTGTTTCCCTAAGAACTCGTCTATCGTAGTTCATCTAATAACTCTGAATCAGCTCAATATTTATCTTGAAAGGCCCTTTAAATGATTGTTCCATACCAATTAATTGTTGGACTTCTTTGAATGTCAGAATATCATTAGTAAGAGGGACTGGAAGGCCATAGTATCGGATACCAGTTATGGCTATATAATCAACTGGGCCAATGGTCATCTCTCCTATAGGTAGGTGAAAAGTATAGGCCGTGTCCATCCATCGCTTTGACAATGCTTAAACTACACTCCTGTCTATCGAACACTCCTCGGATGGTAATTGCAAGATAAAGCTTTCAAAACTGCAATCTCGGACAATCCGTTTTACCCAAGAGGGTGCTACATCATACCATTATAGACACATCCTCCGCCCCGGATAGCGCAGCGATCACGCTAACACAGAGCCAGGTAAGTTAACACAAGGTAAGTATACATCATATCAATACCGCTAATTTATAGATTAAATTTATTCGTTATGTTCTATTTTTAGTCTATCTATTTACTTGTTTATTAAATTCTTAAACATAATACTGTAATTTATTTTTCCTAAATCTAAAAAAAAAACACAAAAATAAATAATAATAATAATAATAATAATAAAATATATACATTATTTATGCTGTTAAAATATTAAATTGCATTGTTACCATAGTTTTTTTTACTTGAACTACGATGAAGCTGCATCCCAGCTAGCAGACTTATAGTTTCATTTTCATGTCGTCAAATAAATTTCAATAACTCAGCATTAGATCTTGTTCCTAATCTCGAAGCATGCATTTTCTCCTCAACTCTATGCTAAACTCTCTGATTTCACTATCAAAATATGTGTTAGTGTGGATGAAAAGAAGAGATGAGCCGAGATTTATATAGAAAAATTACAAAGGAAAAGGAAAAAATAAAAAAGAAAAAATAGTATTCTAGTGAAGAAAAAAGAAAAAAAAGAGAAAAAAAAAGAAAAAAAGTAAATATTACTATTGATAAATAGTAAATCAATAGTTAGTGAATAGTATATAAATAGTGACTACATTGTGAATAAATATTAAACTCAATTGTTTAATTCAATTATTCAGATATTTGCTTATATATAAATATGTTTGCACTTTTAAAATATTTTTACATGCAGGAGCAAGAAGATATAGGCATGGTAAAAAAATAGCTAAATTTTTTGCAAATTTCTTTAGTATCCTACTGACTATAATTATTTTTTGCAGATAATCAAATTATTTTTACGTCTAGAACTTAGCTTAGGTTCAAAATCTAAATTTTCTCTTAAGTCCAGAACTTAGCTCGGGTCCAGAACCCAAATTATTCTTAAGTCTAGAACTTAACTTAGGTCCAAAACCTAAATTTTCTCTTAAGTCCAGAACTTAGCTCGGGTTCATAACCCAAATTATCCTTAAGTCCAGAACTTAGCTTAGGTCTAAAACCTAAATTCCCTCTTAAGTCTAGAACTTAGCTCGGGTCCAGAACCCAAATTATCCTTAAGTTCAGAACTTAGCTTAGGTTCAGAACCTAAATTCCCTCTTAAGTCCAGAACTTAGCTTGGGCCCAGAACCTAAATTCCCTCTTAAGTCCAGAACTTAGCTCGGGCCCAGAACCTAAATTCCCTCTTAAGTCCAGAACTTAGCTCGGGTCCAAAACCTAAATTTTCTCTTAAGTTCAGAACTTAGCTCGGGTCCAGAACCCAAATTACCCTTAAGTCCAGAACTTAGCTTAGGTCCAAAACCTAAATTTTCTCTTAAGTCCAGAACTTAGCTCCGGTCCAGAACTCAAATTACCCTTAAGTCCAGAACTTAGCTTGGCTCTAGAACCCAAATTACCCTTAAGTCCAGAACTTAGCTTAGGTCCATAACCTAAAATCCCTCTTAAGTCCATAACTTAGCTCCGGTCCAAAACCCAAAATTACTCTCAAATCTTAAATTCACCTTGGGTCCAGAACCCAAATCATTTTTTAGTCCAGAACTCAAACCAACCTTAGGTATGAAGTCCAGTATGGCTCTAAATCCAGTAAAAAATCACATTGTTTTTCGCTCTCTTTTTGCCGTAGTCTCAGATCGCTCAAGCAGGGGGCAAACTGTAGACCCTTAATTTTTGACCCTGTCCAGTCCGATATTTTTAAAATAGTCCAAAATAATTTTTGTGGTATTTTAATTAAATAATATTTATTTTAATATTCATTACTTATAATATTTATTTTTAATAAAAATAAAAAAAGGATATCAGTAAAAAAGATATAAAATAAATAAATAAAAATCGGCGATGGCTTGGGCCAATTCGCCGCAGGAAAAACCTGCAGTGAAATGGCCACAAGCCAATTCACCACAGAAAATTTCTGCGGCGAATTGGCTGGCTCGCACCCCAGCTAGCACCCAATTCTAGCAAATTCTCGCAGCTGACCCGCACGTAGCTATCAGCAATTTTTTCCAGTGTAATTTTTACCTGCGCAGTTTTTTCCGAAACCAAATTCTATTTGGTTTTTATTTCTTTTCCTAAATGGTTTTTATTTCCTTAGACAATTAGAATTAGGTTTTGATTTTTTCTTATAAATACCACATTAAAACACACAGAAAGAGATTTTTGATCTTAAAAAGGGGATCTGGACCTTTGGAACTCAAAATTATTTTTGGCAGTCTATTCATAATCTCAAACTTGAAGAATCAAGAGGCAACAAATAAAATACAACCCATCAAAGGCAGCCTACACTGTCTTTGATACTATTCAACCATAATTCAAGATTTTGGTGGAATCAACAACGGAGGTTTGAATCTTTATTTTATTTCTTTACAGTAGCTTCATCATTCAAATTGGATTAATTGTTTAAACGTGCAATAGATGATCAATTATTCTACTTACCATCTAAAACTCAATTTGAAACCCTAAAAATTATTTTTCGAAACCCTAATGCCTTAATACCCGTAAAACATATTTTTGAAATCTAAAACCCTAATTACACTTTTCTAAAACCACAAAACAATAGACTATTCTCTTAAAACCCTAACCTAATCTCTATTTCAAAAATCCAGTAGCCTTATTTTTTCAAGTATCAAAAGCTTTAACCCTAATTAATTCTTCTTTCCAAAATCACACAATAGCATTATTCTTTTAAAAAATATTATTAGTTTCTTCCAATTCCGAAACCCCATTTTCTCTAAAATCTTAATTTTCAACACTAAAACATACAACCCTAAAAGCCAGTTTCTAAAATTTTCTGGGGCGCTGCCCCTTGACCCCGCCCACTAACTGGTTAGCGGGACTGCCGTATGGGCTTGTCGAAGGGGTCAATATTTATTTATGTATTGTAAGTCTTTATGTTTAACTTCCTTTATTATGGTTACTCAAAATACAGTAGCTTTACTCAAAATACAAACTAAACCTTAATTTATTCAAACCATAAATCTTAATTAATTCTATTTTCAAATCATCACAGTATCTTGTTCCTTTCAAATATCTAAAGATTTTGTTTTATTTTCATAAGCTTCAATCTTATTTACTTAAACCCTAATTGTTAAATAAAAAATCCTAGAAACCCTATTTCATGATGTTAGTCCCAAACCCTAATTAAATCAATTTTCCAAAATCTTCACAGTAGCATCTTCTTTCAAAAATAAATATGATAGTGTTAGTTTTCTTATAAACCCTAACCCTAATTTAAAACCGTGAGCCCTAACCCTAATATCTTAAGGATCCAAAATCCAAAATTCATGATGTTAGCCCTAAACCCTAATTTGATTAACGAAAAACTTTACTACTTTCTCAAAATTATAAAACCCTAATCAATTCCATTTTTCCAAAAACCCTCACAGTAGCCTAAATAATCATGAGATGTGATAAAAGTTTTACGCTGGCTGTCACCTACCGTAACCCTCCTCCTTTACCGGGGCTTGGGACCGACTATACATAAGAAACTCATGTATAGACGGAGTTACAGTAGCCTGGATAATAAATATAATAATTCCAAAATCCCAAAACCCTAAATGTTAATTAAGAACCCTAAATTGAGATATAAACCTAAATTTATATCTTTATTTGCTTTATTTATTTTTAGATTTGATTACGTAGTTTATTATATATTTTGATTTATTTAATTTCAATGATTGATTTATTTAATTTATCACGAATGGATATTTTCTTTATTATTATGATTATTATTTGTTTGTTTTGGTATTAAAATTGTAAGAGGTATGTTTTCATCTTATGGGTACCTCATTAGTTAAGTATTATGTAATTTAAATTATTTTAAAGTTTTTAGATCAATGTAAAAGACATGTTTCCACCTTTTGATGGGTGTCCTATTTAGTTTTAGACATGGACGATGTAAGAATATATTTCCATCCTCAGATAAGTGTCCATTTATTTGCTTTATTTGGACATTGCTTTGATTTTAATATAATAATGCTTTATTTAATTATTGCATGTAGTATGGATAATATTGTTATATTTAAGAATTTTATAATATTAAGACCTGCAAAGGAGACCGGTTCCAATGAACCGGGTGTTGTGGGGGGTGCTGGGTCATTTTTCACCTTCCCCATACGTACTCAACTTTCCGAATCCATTAAGGGATTGGGAATTCCTTAGGAATCGAGTCATCCACCCCTTTTTTTTTTGGCCCATCCGGGTGGCGACTCCATTTTCTCTAGCCTTAGGCCCGTGTTCTCTAAGGTCCCGAGCCTAAGCAGTTTCGAAGTCGCAAGAACCATTCCACTAGGAGTGGGGGCAAAAATCCCCGCTCACACTCTTAAATTCATTTGAGCAGTATTCACCACCATGATACTTGCGAAGAGTTTTTATTGCTTTCCCACTTTCTTTCTCAACACGTGCCTTGAAACTTCTAAAAATTCCAAAAGCTTTAGATTTTGCCTGTAAAAAATAAACTCACGTTTTTCGGTTATAATCATCAATGAAAGTAATTAGGTATCTTTTACCTCCATTTGAAAATGGTTTTATCGGTCCGCAAATGTCGAAATGAATCAGCTCCAAAACATCCTTCGCTCTCCATGACTTTCCTTGAGGGAATTGTGAATGAGGTTGTTTACCAACAACACATTCTTTACAAAATTTTGATAGAGCATTGATTTGAGGGAGTCCACTTACCATATTTTTCTGATGAAGAGTTTTTAATCCATATAAACTCAAATGGCCATACCAAAAATGCCACAACTAGGAAATATCTTTCACTTCAATAATAAAACATGATTGAACACTTTCAACTTTCAAAGGGAACAATCTTTTTGAATTCATTGGAATAGCAACAATGGCTCATCTAGAAGGATTATATATTTCACAAGCTCCATTTTGAATAGTGATTATATAACCTTTTTCTTGCAATTGCCCAACACTTAGTAAATTGCTTTTCAAACTAGGAACGTAAATTGCTTTTCAAACTAGGAACATAAAACACGTTAGCAATTTTTTCTATAAAACCATTCTTGTTTCTAATTTTAATGTCACCCTTCCCCTTCACATCTATAGAAGATATATCACCAAAACTTATTGTAGATTGAAAATTTTCATTTAGATAAGCAAAAGAAGACTTACTTCCTCACATATGATTGCTGCAGCTAGTATCAACATACCAAATATTGGAGTCGGATTTATCATTTGTTTGAACAACCATCAAAAGAGTTTCTCCTTCATCATTTTCAGCATAATTTGACTGCTCTCCTTTGTCAGTATCATTTGGCAACTTGGTGCAACATTCGAAGCGATAGTGACCAAATTTATGACATCTGAAACACTCTATTTTGGATTTATCATAATGTTGATCACGTCCTCTTCCTTTGTTCTGATCATCACCTTTAGAATTCCTGCTACTGTTTCCATTGCCTCAACCTCCTCTTCCTCTTCCTCTATCCCTACCCCTGCCTATTGAATTTGAGGAAGGAATAAAAGTAGAAGCCTTCAAAGCTTGTTCTTCCATGTTTGAACTTCGGTTTATTTTCTGCTCATGCACCAATAAGGAGCTTTGCAATTCATCAAAGGACAATAGATCTATGTCTTTTGACTCCTCAATGGAGCACACAACATAATCATACTTTGGCGTTAAAGAGCGTAATATTTTCTCCACAATGGTTATATCTTCCATCTTCTCACCATGAAATCGCATCTTGTTGCATATCTCCATGGTTCTAGCGAAATAGCTAGTAACGGTTCGCCCTCCTTCATCTGCAGAGTTTCAAATTCTCTTCTCAAAGCTTGAAGCTGTGCACATTTCACTCTAGCTGAGCCTTGATACTTCTTCTTCATAGAATCCCATATATCCTTGGAAGTTTCATTACAAAGAATGGTTTCCAAGATGGTACGATCAATAGCTTAAAATAGATAATTCTTCGCCTTTAAATCTTTCAACTTTCTTGCTTCGAACTCTGCCTTTTGGACATTCATCAAAGTTTCACCTTCTACTGGTGCACCGATTCCATTTTCAATGATTGACCAGTATTCTTTTGAAAACAGGAAGTTCTCCATTAGCATGCTTCAATGATCATAGTGACCATCAAAATGTGGAATTGCTGCCTGCACAAAATTAGAATCTAACGCCATGAAACAAAAATAAGGTTGCTGTTCTTTTTGTTTTCTTTTTCTAACCTCACGTGTTTCACTCTCTTAATAAGCTCTCTTTTCTGTCTTTTAACCATGCTCTGATACCACTGATAACTTGAAGGAATTTGAAAAATAGAAATTAAAAAGAGAGAAGAAGATGCTCAAGGTACACTTTTATTAAGCAACTTGACAGCCTTTATATAGGCTTACAAAGAGCAATAAAAAGCCATAACAAACTACCATGAAACAAAAATAAGGTTGCTGCACTTTTTGTTTTCTCTCTAACCTCACGTGTTTCACTCTCTTAAGCTCTCTTTTCTCTCTTTTAACCATTCTTTGATACCACTAATAACTTGCAGGAATTTGAAAAATAGAAATTAAAAAGAGAGAAGAAGATGCTCAATGTACACTTTTATTAAGCAACTTGATAGCCTTTATATAGGCTTACAAAGAGTAATAAAAAATCTTAACAAACTAAGAAATATCAGCCGCTAACGTGACCATGTTCTGCTGAACATTATCAACTAATTCCTAAACAATAGGGCTGAAACATTGACCGAGAAAACAAACACTAAAAACAAATTAATTACAGTAACATAAAACAATTAAACAAAATTATTCAACAATTTATCACTTAATATATTATTGTTTCTTTCTCAGGAGGATTGTTATAATAATATACAATTTAATTTTGTACATAAATGTTAATTATTTTAATTTTGTTATAATATATGTATAAATATAATAGTTAACAATAAAATACAAAAAAACAAAGATTTTATACAATGGAAATTAATAAAATGAGGATCCCCAGATCTATTATTTTTAACTCATGATGCTAATTTAATTATTTTCATTATCATTTGAAACAAATTCTATTTATACGGATATAATTGAATTGATATTTTTTAATTTTCACGTCCAATATGAACAGTTTTTTTAATTAGCACATTGGAAAATTATATTGAATATTTAATCTCTATGCAATAAATAAAGTCGAGATTTGCTGTTTGAGGGAATAATAAATTCAATATTCTCTAAATCTAATGGTTGTAAAAGTCGAATATACGATGAAAATTAAGCTCAAATTTTTCCTGCACAGTATTCTGAAGTTAAATTAAACTCAAAAACATTTTTTAAATTAGTTTCAGATAAACGTTTGATTTTGAGCAAATGAACCCAATTATTCTTTTGGTGGATTGCATGTATTACATGCCATCAAATTAATAAAAAAATAATTAAATGCAAAATAATCAAACCTTATTTTTCCATTTACTACTTCGACTTTTCTTTTCTTCTTTTTTTTATCCAACAAACCAAATTGAACCGATTCAAATTTCTTTCTCAAATGTCAAGGCAAATATTCTTCTCTCTATCTTCGATTTTTTTTTCCTTTTCTGTCAAAGTGTTTTCTGTGGCAACTGCGATGCTAGTAGTGACGGAATGGATTTATGTCAAATATTGAATAATTTACACCCATCGTCTCTGCATAATTAACTAACTCATTTTATTGTTCCTGAAGTTTAAATTTTATACCGATTGTCCATGAAATTTAGAGTTTTGTAACACCATCATCCTTGACTCAAACTGCCGTCCTCTCCGTTAACGGCAAATCTATGTGGCACACATGGATTGTCATGTGGTCACCCATTAAAAGTAGTTCGAAGTTTGAAGTACAGTGCCTCAACTATTCATCTCTCTCAAAACTTGAGATTTTGCTTCTTTTTCTTTCATTAATTCTTACCTATTCATTCTTCGAAACATAGAGACGAAACTTGTGAATCTTTCTTCGAAACCTATTAATTTATAAACTATTATGGATGTCATCATCTTTCTTCATTGTATCTCTGTTTGTCTGCATCTCTATTGTTTTGTTAGTTTTTGTCATAGATTTGTAGTTTTTTTTATTATGATAATTATTGTATTATTTAGGTATTTTGTTAGTTTTTATCGGTTTGTTTAGTGTTTTCATTAATTTTGATAGTTTTAGTTTATTTTAGTGTTTATGTCGTTTTTTATCTAGTTTTTAGTATAGTGTTTATGTTTTGTTGGTTATTGTTTATTTACTTTTTGTTTAAAGTTTGTTTGATTTTTATTTTAGGTTAAAAAGCCAAGGAACCAAGACTGAAGGAGGATTGCACAGTAGCTGACACAAGCTGAGGACACGGCCAAGTCACTGGCCGTGTCTCATATTCAGCTAAAGATGGAAATCAAGCACAGAGAGAGACACACTCAAGGGACACGGCCAAGTCTTGTGGCCGTGTCCCTCCAAAGAAGACCCACACGGCCAAGTCATCTTGACTTGGCCGTGTCTCACCAATTTCAAAGGCAAAAGAGAGTTAAACTTCACAGAGGCAAACACTTGCAAGGGACACGGCCAAGTCATGTGGCCGTGTCCCTCCAACAAGGTGCAACACGGCCAAGTCAAGCTCCACTTGGCCGTGTTTCTCAATCAAAGAAGAAGAAAGAAGAGTAAAACAGAAGTGGACACAGGCAAGGGACACGGCCAAGTCACCTGGCCGTGTCCCTCCAAAAGACACTCACACGGCCAAGTCACTTCTGACTTGGCCGTGTCCCTCATGAAAAATACGCGCAACGAATTTTTAAAGCCGACGTTTGTTATAAAAGGAAAAAAAAGAAAGTTAGAGTTTGAGGTGGACGATTTGGAACAGATTTTGAGCCGTCAAGAGAGTGAACTGAGGGTTTTAACATTTGTTTTCTTGATTTTGATTTCACTTTGGATTAAAACTAGTTTAGATTAGATTGTTCTAGCCATTGATACATCTTTCTTGCAAGATTTGAACAAGAGATTCTTCAGAAACTTCAAGGAGTTGTAATTTGGTTTTGTTCTTGAACTTTATCTCTTTATTTTCATTGAAATTGCATCTATGAACATTATAATGTCTAATTTGATTTCTTTGAATATTAATGAGATGAGTATGCTTGAAATCATTATGAACTAATTTGATCTAGTCTAGGGTTTGTATGGAACTGCTATGATTGTATGAATTGGTTGTTACTCTTAACTCAATTATTTCTTTAAGCCTTTATTGAATGAATTATTGCTAATATATATATTTGATTGACCATCAATTATGCGATTTAAGGTATTAGATGATGGATCGAGAGATGAAATCTAATGCTGAAACTATTCAATTAAGGACTTAGGTAAATTAGAGATATAACCTAGGAAAGGATTATTTCAATTGGAACAATATTATTTGAGAGAGGTTTGAATGCGAGAGCTTATTTCCTTTATTCAATTAATTAAGTTACTTGAGATTTAATCTTTGAAATTAAATTGGTTAAGAGGAATAACCGTTCATACATATAAGTAGTAGAGAAGTGCAAACCCTAGACCATTCTATTAAGTGAATCAAATCATCAGTTCAATTTACTTTTTTTTTTGTTTTTACACTATAATCATTCTTCATTATTTAGCAATTTAAATCTCTTTATTACTTGTTAAACGTAATCTGATAAGCAATTAACCACTTTAGCTTCCTTGAGAGAACGACCTTGGGGCGATCACCTTTGCTACAGCTACCTCGTATACTTGCGAGTGACGCTTTGTGGTAGAGTTAATTTGAGCGTAACAAGTTTTTGGCGCCGTTGCCGGGGAGGCTAATTGGCGTAATTGTTTTAAAAAAAAATTTAATTCTAGATTATTTTTCATTATTTACTTTTTATTTCATTTGTCTTTTGCTTTAATATTTCTTTTTCTAGACATTTTTTGTTTATGCAAGGCAGGAGATCACTCGAAGGAGAGCTACATCCTTTTATTCTAGAAATTCAAAGTGTGAAAAGGAGCAGAGAAGAATTTGAGCTCTACACCGGATTTGATACTTCAGAGGAAGACACTTCTGAATTTGAGACAGATTCTGCACAATCAGTTAAAATGGCTGAAGAAAGACAAAGGACGATGAGAGACTTTGCTAGACCTATTATTGGAACCTCCACTTCTTGCATAAGACTGACAGATGCAGCAAGAAATTATGAGTTGAAGAACATTCACTATAACATGCTGCCATCATTCTATGGAGTTCCAAATGAAGATCCTTTAAACTTTATTCGGGATTTCTACTCCACCCTCAACACTTTTCCTTTGGGAGGACTAACAGAAGATCAGTTGGGGATGAGATGTTTCCCTTATACTTTGAAGTATAGGGCAAAGAGCTGGCTCATGATGTTGCCTGAAAATTCACTGACAACTTGGGAGCAAGTTTATAACAAGTTCATGGGCAAGTTCTACTCACATCAAAAGACAGCTGAGTTGAGAGGGAAGATTGCTACATTCTCTCAATTTGAAGGAGAGCCATTTCATGAGGCTTGGGACAGATTCAAGATGCTATTGATTCAGTGTCCACATCATCACTATCCACTTCAACTTCTGAACCAGTTTTTCTATGATGGTCTAACCCAGCAATTTCAGAACACTGTTGATAATGCAGCTGGGGGAGCCATGGGAGAAAAGACAGCAGCTGAAACCTATGATATCTTTGAGATGTTGGGAGCTAATTCTCAACAGAAAAATGTAAGGGGAAGAAGTAAAGGGGTGAATCAACTAGAAGCCAATAGTGAGATGGTCAATCAGATAGCTGAGTTGACAAAGCAAGTGCAGATGCTGAATATGAAGAACAATATTTCTTCAGCCACTCAAGAAGTTTGTGGAATCTGTGGAACTCTGGGGCATGGAGCAAATATTTGCCCCTCTGCGTATGAGTCCTATGGGACTGAAGCTGAGCAGGTCAATGTTATGGGAGGATTCCAACCAAGGGCTAGAAATGATCCTTACTCCAACACTTACAACCCTGGTTGGAGGAATCACCCAAATTTTTCTTGGGCAAAGAATAATTCTCAGCAGCCTTTCCATTTGCTCCAAAGTCAGAACCAAGAGCAGGGTCAAACCTCAAATCAAGGGAAGTCTAGGATAGAGAGCTTGGAGGAAAGTTTACAAGCTGTTATCCAAGTTAGTGCTAAAAATCAAGAGGTGACCAACAAGAGACTGGATTCACTAGAAGCATCTTTTAAGAAGGTGGAGACACAAGTTGGACAACTTGCACAACAGATGAAGATTCAACAAAAAGGGAAGTTCCCAAGTCAAACTGAGCAGGCACAATCAGTGACTGTTCTTAGAAGTGGTAAGGAAATTTATAATAATGTTGAAAATGATTCTGTGAATGCAGGTAACAAAGAGAACAAGGAGGAAGGAGAACCAAAGAACAAAGGTGCTGGAGAAAGATCAGTGGAGAAGTCCCCTATAGCAGATCTACATAAAGCAAGCAATCCATACCGGCCACCTGTACCATTCCCCAGCAGGTTGAAGGATGATAAACCAAATAAACAATTTTCTAACATCTTCAACATGCTGTCTAAGGTAAGTATTAACTTATCCTTACTTGAGGCAATAAAGAACATGCCGGCTTATACCAAGTTCTTCAAGGACCTAATCACCAAGAAAAAGAGGTATGGGATGAATGAAAAGGTGATAGTTTCAGAGGTAGCTAGTGCTGTTTTGCAGCATAAACTACCTCCCAAACTAAAAGATCCTGGAAGCTTTATAATTCAAATTTTTGTGGGGAATGGGAAAGGAACTGAAGGCATGTGTGATCTAGGAGCTAGTGTGAATTTAATGCCTTATTCTGTGTTTAAAGAATTAGAACTAGGGGAGCTTAAACCGTCAAAAATGGTGTTGCAATTAGCTGATAGGTCTTTTAGATTCCCGAAAGGGGTTATAGAAGATGTGTTAGTTAAAGTTGGTGGTTTGATAGTACCTGTGGATTTCATTGTTCTTGACATGGAAGTAGGTAATTCTTCACCATTTGCACACACCATTCTACTGGGTAGGCCTTTTATGGCGACTACCAACACTTTGATAGATGTTAAAAATGGAAAATTATCAATGACTGTTTTGGGACAAACTGTGGAATTTTCTATTTTTAACGCTTCTCCCATGCCTACAACTGCTTTATATGAGGAATGTTCTTTAATTAATTGTGTTGAAGCAGTTGTTTCAGATGCTTTCTTGCAGACAGGTTCCCTAAATAAATTGGAGCTGACATTGACTTTAGAAGAGGAGGTTAAACCAGTGGGGAAGACCCAAAGATGCCTTAACCCAAAGGCATATGAGTGTTCGAGGAATTATAAGGATCACAATAAAGCACTTCAAGACAGATTTATTGGGCATCAGACATTGAGTCCAGGTATGAAAGTTTTACTTTTAATTATCGACTCTGTCTATTTCCAGGTAAATTCAAGTTAAGATGGAGTGGTCCTTTCGAGGTAAATAAGGTATGTCCTTCTGGTGCTATTGAATTGCTAAACTCTAGAACCAAAAAGATTTTTAAAGCAAATAGACATAGAGTTAAGCCATACAAAGAAGGATTTCAAGAAGTGAGGATCAGTGACAGCACTTTGATCCATGATTCCTAGTCTTGCATGATGTCCAGCTTTATGACATTAAAGAAGCGCTAAATGGGAGGCAACCCATTAGTTTGAATTTCTTTTTCATAGTTATAATTTTATATTTTGCAATTTTGATTTTATGTTTAGTTTGAATAAACTCTTGCATTTTGTTTTTGAACATCTGTGTTTGAAAGTTAGGTTTTGCCTCACCAGGTACGATGGAAGACAGATTGTACTTAAACTCTTTTTCTTTATTATTCTTGTTTTCCATTGAGAACAATGTAAATTCTAAAGTGTGGGGTAATCTTTTGGCTTTTCTTTAATTTTTGTTTTATTTGTCTTGTTTTGTTTATTGTGGTTGTTGTACATGGAATAATTGTTGAAATCTTATTGATCTTTTCTGTGATTTTAGCATTGTAGTTGAGACTTTAGTATCAGCATAGTAATGAGCATTTGAATTCATTCAGGATCAATTTCACATTCTGCAATTCATGACATATAAATCTTTGAGAACCCACATTTGTGAGTTTTGAGCCTTATAGATTAAATGATTGATTTTCTTTTCTTAAGTGTGCACCTTCATGATTTTGCATCTCTAGAGCTTGCTTTTGCATACTAATTGAACTCACATTATGATTTAATTTCAAGTTTTAAAATGATGAAGGCGAATTAGGTTAACCCTTTAGCTTAAAAAGACCTTCCTTAATAGTGAATTCCTTAGTGAGCCAAGTTGAGCCTTTGACCTTTTCTTGTTTGATCAACACAATTCACAGCTCAACTTTCTCTTATTATCATCATACCTATGCATTAAGGAATGGAGTTTTATGATTTGACAATAGGGTAGTTTATTTCAAAGTGTGGGGTAAGTAAAAAAAAATGGTATTGCTATTTGGGGTTGAAATGCGTACTTTGCACATTGTATTGGATTAAGAGTTGATTATTCCTTTCTTCTACATTTTAAGCTAGATGTTCTATGCAAGTTTATATTTTGTATATATATATTAAAAAATGATAAAAGAAAAAGAAAAAGAGAAAATAAATAAAATAAAAAAGAGATATATATATACAAAAGTCAAATATGTTCTAGCATTGGTTATCAAAAGAGGAATGTCGACTCATGTATTTTTCTTTGAGTATGCAAGTATGTGAGGTATCAAGGGTTGGTGAGTATGCTATTTGAAGGAGTTATGAGTTTCTTAGCAAGAGTAGTGTCTAATTTAGATACTCCATTTCTTGATGCTTCAACTTAAATGTCTTTTCTCACACCTTTACCTTAGCCCCATTACATCCAAATGAAAGACCTTCGGATTATTTCTTGAGAAAATCAGTGAGGGAGATTGGATAATTAAGCAAGTTTATGGTAGTATGCAGTCATGAGTGGTTTGAGTGATTAACCTTTGAAATCGAGTGAAACACTTAGATGAGAGATAAGATTTGTATGTCTGAATTAATGAATGGGTTAAGAAATCTTGGATTGAATTAAGATGCAATTATCTATGTCTGAATCTTAAAGTATTTCATCTTATATGTTGGAATTATAGTTAAGGTTGTGTGAGTTTTTAATTTATGCCATGTGAATTTGCTTGAGGACAAGCAAAGTTGTAAGTGTGGGGTAGTTGTTTTGTTAGTTTTTGTCATAGATTTGTAGTTTGTTTATTATGATAATTATTGTATTATTTAGGTATTTTGTTAGTTTTTATCGGTTTGTTTAGTGTTTTCATTAATTTTGATAGTTTTAGTTTATTTTAGTGTTTATGTCGTTTTTAATCTAGTTTTTAGTATAGTGTTTATGTTTTGTTGGTTATTGTTTATTTACTTTTTGTTTAAATTTTGTTTGATGTTTTGTTTTAGGTTAAAAAGCCAAGGAACCAAGACTGAAGGAGGATTGCACAGTAGCTGACACAGGCTGAGGACACGGCCAAGTCACTGGCCGTGTCTCATATTCAGCTAAAGATGGAAATCAAGCACAGAGACAGACACACTCAAGGGACACGGCCAAGTCTTGTGGCCGTGTCCCTCCAAAGAAGACCCACACGGCCAAGTCATCTTGACTTGGCCGTGTCTCACCAATTTCAAAGGCAAAAGAGAGTTAAACTTCACAGAGGCAAACACTTGCAAGGGACACGGCCAAGTCATGTGGCCGTGTCCCTCCAACAAGGTGCAACATGGCCAAGTCAAGCTCCACTTGGCCGTGTTTCTCAATCAAAGAAGAAGAAAGAAGAGTAAAATAGAAGTGGACACAGGCAAGGGACACGGCCAAGTCACCTGGCCGTGTCCCTCCAAAAGACACTCACACGGCCAAGTCACTTCTGACTTGGCCGTGTCCCTCATGAAAAATACGCGCAACGAATTTTTAAAGCCGACGTTTGTTATAAAAGGAAAAAAAAGAAAGTTAGAGTTTGAGGTGGACGATTTGGAACAGATTTTGAGCCGTCAAGAGAGTGAACTGAGGGTTTTAACATTTGTTTTCTTGATTTTGATTTCACTTTGGATTAAAACTAGTTTAGATTAGATTGTTCTAGCCATTGATACATCTTTCTTGCAAGATTTGAACAAGAGATTCTTCAGAAACTTCAAGGAGTTGTAATTTGGTTTTGTTCTTGAACTTTATCTCTTTATTTTCATTGAAATTGCATCTATGAACATTATAATGTCTAATTTGATTTCTTTGAATATTAATGAGATGAGTATGCTTGAAATCATTATGAACTAATTTGATCTAGTCTAGGGTTTGTATGGAACTGCTATGATTGTATGAATTGGTTGTTACTCTTAACTCAATTATTTCTTTAAGCCTTTATTGAATGAATTATTGCTAATATATATATTTGATTGACCATCAATTATGCGATTTAAGGTATTAGATGATGGATCGAGAGATGAAATCTAATGCTGAAACTATTCAATTAAGGACTTAGGTAAATTAGAGATATAACCTAGGAAAGGATTATTTCAATTGGAACAATATTATTTGAGAGAGGTTTGAATGCGAGAGCTTATTTCCTTTATTCAATTAATTAAGTTACTTGAGATTTAATCTTTGAAATTAAATTGGTTAAGAGGAATAACCGTTCATACATATAAGTAGTAGAGAAGTGCAAACCCTAGACCATTCTATTAAGTGAATCAAATCATCAGTTCAATTTACTTTTTTTTTGTTTTTACACTATAATCATTCTTCATTATTTAGCAATTTAAATCTCTTTATTACTTGTTAAACGTAATCTGATAAGCAATTAACCACTTTAGCTTCCTTGAGAGAACGACCTTGGGGCGATCACCTTTGCTACAGCTACCTCGTATACTTGCGAGTGACGCTTTGTGGTAGAGTTAATTTGACGCTTTGTCATAGATTTTGCTTCTTTGTCTTTCATTAATTCTTACCTATTCATTCTTCGAAACACAGAGACGAAACTTGTGAATCTTTCTTCGAAACCTATTAATTTATAAACTATTATGGATGTCATCATCTTTCTTCATTGTATCTCTATTTGTCTGCATCTCTATTTGTGAGGCTTTTGACATGTGGGCCGCACAGTTAGCGATTGAGGATCTGTAAGTAGAAGTATTCGAGGTGTACTGGTGGTAAACCAATATTGCGTTCTTCCAGAGGAAAAAAAAGATATTAGCGTGGACCAACATTCAAAGATGGGGATAGGTAACTATAAAATAGAATAAAAAATGTCAATTTTGCTTTTGTCTTTTTCTAGGGTTTTGTGGAATGCATGTGCATATGTCGAGTAGTTTGGAAATCTTATAATATGTAAAGCATGTGAATTTGACTAACTGTTTTGAAACTTAGTGGAAACCATGTTCAAATTATTGTAATGGGTTTATTGGCATGTCATCCCTTATGAACAACACAATATTTTCTTTGTATTTAAAATCAGCATACCTTTCAGTCTGTTTGTTCAACTTCCATGCAAAAATGAACAAAATTTCATATGTATTGCATATAAGAAAACCAGCAAACCTTGATTGTTGTAGTTCAAATAGATGCATTTATTAATTGTTCATATTCAGTAAGTCCAACTACATCCAGTAAACCAATACTACATAAATACACACATGGACGTAGCCAGAAATTTCATCGAGTGGGGTCAAAATTAATACTAAAAAAAATAATATATTTAAATAAAATAATAAAAAATTATCTTAATATTTGATCGTAATATATAAAAAATACTCCCAAATTTACAATTGTCATATACAATTTTTTATATTTTGAAAGTATTGAAATAGGAAATAGGTAGATATAGCTCAATTTTTAGGCTATAAATTATTATTCTTCTTGAGTTATAAATTATCTTAATTTTGGACTTATTTTTATTGTGTAAATTTGAACCTTTTTTAGTGGGGTCAATTTATATATTATAATGGGTCAATTCTAAAAAAATATATGTATAAATATAAATATATACACTATAAGAATGTAGCGAATTACAGACAAAAATTTACCGAGAGAATTTAATTTGTTAGTAATATCGAGAGAATACTGAGAGAAAATGATAAAAAAAATAACAAAAAATATACCGACATAATAATTCACTGATAAAAATTTTGTCTATAATTATGGCGCCAGATAATGGCGGATAAATATATCGACAAAATTTACCGATTGAAAAAATAATTCTCATTAATACCGATCAAAAAAGCTTTTTCTTGCTAAACTTTACAGAGAGAAAACTCTTTCTGTCGGTATTAGCGAGAGACAATATTTTCTCTCAGTATTTTTGGTCATTCTTCTATTCATTTACTGAGAGACGATTTTTTTGTTGGTATTAGCCAACAAATTTACCAACAGAGATACTTTCTGTCAGTAATATTTACCAACATAAATATTTTCTGTTAGTATTAGCGAGAGAAAGATATTCTCTCAGTAAATAAATAGAAGAACGCGGTAAAAATTCTGTCATTCTAGTATTCATTTAGCGAGAGAATAATTATTTTCTCACTAATACCAACAAAAATATTATATGTCGATAAATGAATAGAAGAATAGTCAATAATTAGTCAATACATTTATCGATGGATAAATTTATGTCGATAATATTTACCAAGAGACACATTTTCTGTAGTATTAGCGAGAGAAAAATATTTTCTCGGTAAATGAATAGAAGAATGGCATAAAAAATTCTACCATTCTAGTATTCATTTAGCAAGAGAGTATTTATTCTCTCGCTAATACCAATAGAAATATTATTTGTCGGTAAAATTATAATAAATGTCAAATAATTAGCCAACATATTTACCAACAGAAGCATATTTTTATCGGTATTAGCGAGAGAATGCATATTCTCTCGGTGTATGAATAGTAAAATGATAGAATTTTTGCTACTTTTTTGTAGCTGTTTACCGAGAGAACTTATCTTCTCTCGCTAATACCAATAGAAACATGCGTTTGTCGGTATGCATTTTTACAATAGTCAACTATGCATTTTTACATTTATTGATAGATAATTTTATATATCAGTAATTTTACAGACAGACACTTAAATCTTTCAGTAAAGGCATAAAATATATCATTTTCTCTTCCCCCATTTTTCGATCGCTGAGCATCTCCCTCTCCGCTTAGCTCTCTCTCTGCCCCTTCTCCCTCTCTGCTCAGTTCGCTCTCTGCCATCTCTGCGACATTACTGGTTTTGCTCACCGAAGAAGAAGAAGAAGAAGAAAGAAATAGGTATTTATATGAAATTTTAAATTTTTGTTAAATATTGTTATTGATTTTAATATTTTTATTTATAATAAATTTTGTATTGTGTGTTGAAATTGTTAAGAGTGTTGTAGTTTAGGTATATTATTGATTTTTATTTATTATTTGTTTAAATTTTTAGGGTATTTTGAAATATATTTTGGGTTAGAATATATATTTTAGGGTATTTTATTTTTTGATTTTTACATTTTTGTAGGGTTTTTTTTATTATATTTTTAAAAATTATAGTAAAATTTTTATAGATTTTTTTAATAAATAAAAAAATTAGATAATATTTTATGTAATATCAAATTTTTTAATATATATTTAGAAATTATTTTTAATTTTATATTTATATTTTAGTGTTTTTATAATTTTTATATAATTAAATTAGGTAAAAAGAAAAAAGATTATAAATTTAAGAATTAAAAGTAATTTAATTTTTAAGGTTTTAGACATATAAATATAATTTTAGAATAGATAAATAAAATATAAATAGAATTAAAAATAACAAAATAAAATTTTAGACATGTAAATAGAATTAAAAATAACAAAATAAAATTATAGAGATATTTAAAATATTTTGTAATTTTTTTGGAAATTTTTTATAAATATAAATATTTTAGGTTGTTAGATTGTTAGGATTTTTTTAAAATTTATAATATTTTTTAGTAAATTAGATTTAATTTAATAAATTTTACAATAAAAAATATAAAAATTTTAATTGTTTTAATGATTATAAAATATGTTTTAGAGATATTTAAAACTTTTGTTATATTTTTAGAATTTTTTTTATTAAAAATATTTTAGTGTGTTGGATTTATATTAAGGTATTTGTGTACTTTTAAAAAAATTTGAGTTATTGCCAAAAATTTTAGAATTATATTACATATGAAGAATTAATTTTTTATATAAAATAATAAATATTGTAGAAAAATTTTAAATTTATGTTATAATTTTTGTAAATATTTTAGTAAAAAGAAATAATTTAGGGTTTGAATTTATTTTAGATTTTTTTATAATTTTTAATAATTTTTGTTATATTTACAATTTTTATGAATTAGTTTTATGAATTAAAAATTTTAGTTATATTATTAATTAAATATATTTTTTGTGATTGCTAAATAGGTTGTAGTTAAATAATTAAATATTAGTTGTATATATGCTTAATAATAGAAAATTATGTAATTTTAATGAATTTTTTTATTAATATTTTACATTCTATTTGTACTTGAGTTATTATATATATGTTTATATTTTTTATATATGTATTTTTTTTATTTTTATTGATTTAAATAAAAATATGTATATTTATAATTTAAGTAAAAATAAGAGCGATATTTAATAATAAATCTATAATTCGAACTTAATAATTAAAAGCGATATAATAGATTTCATATTATTTTATTATGAATTTGAAAAAAATATAAAACATATAAATCCACTAGAAAATGACATTATAATTTTTATTTATACTTTTTTGATATTTAAAGTATAATTAAAAAAATATTTTGGTTATAAATTTAATTGATATAAATAGAAAAAATTAAATAAATTTATTGTTTTAAAATTGCCGAAAAATAATTAGAGCATGTGATAAGTGGATTAAACAATAAATATTTTTACTATATATAAATAAAATTTAGTAAAAATTTAGATAATTACATTTAATTACAGCACAAACAATATTTTGTATTTGTTTAAATTACAAGAAAAAAAAATCATTTCATTTATAGTACACTTTTAACATTTGCAACAATAATATTATAAATTATATAATAAAAATAATTAACTTGCTTGTCAAGAACTTGACTAAGATGAAGTAAATAATAAAAATACATTAGTATCCCGATTGTTATCGGTATAATATAATATATAATTAATAACAAATTTGATGTATAAATATTTAGCGGAGTATAAAAAATAAATAATATTAAATAAATAACAAGTAAAAAATATTTAAAACGTATATATTTAGAAATATAAAATTTAATTAGATGTAATAGATAATAATTACATATATATACATAACAATGCTATTTAAGCCTATAAAATTTTAATTAGATGTAATAAATAATATTTATAAATATTTTAAAGTATATATTTGGGCCTATGAAATTTTATAAAATATAATAAACAGTAATTAACAATATCTAAAGAACATGTCTATAACATTTCATAATATATAATGAATAGTAATTACAAATTTCTCAATAGCAACACTTCTTATGCATATGAAATTTCATAAAATGATGAGCTACTTAAATACCGATTGTAAATGCATTTATTTTGAATTTTGGATAATTTAAAAATAAACCTTAGTATCCGTTTGGTGGGTTATTCTTTTTTTTTTTTTAAAGTAAGAACTCAATGAATTGTCATGTTTGGACGGTTTAGAAATAACAATATATATCTATTTGTAATTTAACATTAATGTGAGACATAGTAGTACACAAGTTTTGTAGAAAATTCATAGTATTTCTCTTAATTTATTCTCTGAGTGCATACCAAATATATTAAATATTCAAAATTTTAAAATTTTGAATATTTATTACATTTGATTTAGTGTACTTAGAGAACCTCGGGAAAATACTGCCATATTTTCTTAATAATTTGTATAAAGTCTTGCATTATGTTAAATAAGATATATATTATATTTTTGAATGGATTAGAGCCTTACCCTTTGTGAAGGAGAAATAAGGAGATTTAATTCTCATGATTTAATTTTATTGTCTTGTTTGTATATATAGGCAAAATGAATATAATAAGTGCTTGGATGTATGAACGAATTAATCTGGATCGCACTCTTTCTATAGCATTTGTTAATGGGTTAGAAGAGTTTGTTGCTTTTGTATCTAGTCAGAGGGATTATATGCAAGGCAATGAGATTCCTTGTCCTTGCATAAAATGTCAACATCGTAGATTTCGAGAAGTAGATGAAGTGAAATACCATTTAGTGAAATGGAGTTTTGTACAGGATTATTTCATTTGGAATATGCATGGTGAAGAGAATATAGTCGACCAATCTATTCCACAACCATATAGTATATTTGAATCTGTCTTTGGAAATTCATACCAATATATGGTATATGATACAGTTAGGCCTAATGTGTTTGAGTGGGGCATACCAAATATTGGTGTACCTGAAACTAGTGAGGTTCATCAAAAACAAGTTGATGAGTCTCTTAATGTTGAGGCTCAATGGTTTTACAATTTGTTGAATTCTCTGGATACAAAGGTGTGACATGGGTGTCAAAAATATACTAAGCTATCAGTCATGGCTCGTTGTTTGAATATGAAGTCTGAGCAGCATATGTCCAAAAAGTCTTTTGATCAATGGATCCAATTTATTAAAGAGATATAATACCTGAGGATAATGAAATATTTAATAGTTTCTACCAAACAAAAAAAAATTATTTAGGTGCTTGGCTTGCCAGTAGAAACTATTGACTACTGCAAAAATGTGTGTATGTTATATTGGGGTGATTATGCAGAAGACAGAAGATGTAAATTTTGTGAACAATCGAGATTCAAACAGAGTCAGGTTATAGGCAGATAAAAGTTTATGCCTTTTAAAAGAATGTATTATTTTTCTCTCAAACTAAGACTTCAAAGATTATATGCTTCAAATGCTACAGCAGAACACATGAGATGGCATTATGAGCATGGCAAGAAGATGGAGTCATGTGTCATCCCTCAGATTCTGAGGCATTGAAGCATTTCAACTGATTACATTCTGATTTTGCAGATGAATATCGTAATGTTAGGTTGGGTCTATGTATTGATGGTTTTTAGCATTTTGGCTCATTAGGACAATAATACTCTTGTTGGTAGGTAATATTTACTCCTTATAATTTGTCATCATGGATGTGTATGAAAGAGCAATATTTATTTTTATCTGTACTTGAACCTAGTCCAAATAACCCAAAACATCAAATTGATGTATTTCTTCAACCATTGATAGTATAGTTAAAACAATTATGGAATGAGGGTGTCGTGACTTATGATTATTTTGAGAAATAAAATTTTTGTTTGAGAGCAACACTTATATGGAAACTTATGTGGATTGTTATACTTGCCAGTCAAGCTGCCCAAGTGTATTACGTTCATTTTTCTAGCACAAGACGAGAAGCTTCTGATTGGTTGGCAATTTGCAAAATTAAAGCTAGATCACGGATTGATCTACCTGAACAATCTGCTAATAATCATGAGATTGATACTGCATTTCAAGAAGATACTCCTGAAAATATACAAGTTGTTGATAGGATAAATGATGTTGATCCAGGTCCTCTAAATGATCCAATTGGACAACTTATGGATATTAATGCTATGGATGTGGAATCTAAATCAGATGAATCTTTACTTGACTCTGAATCAGAATCATCCCAATCACATAACAACGATGAATAAAAATAATTAGTATGTATAATTATGTTATATCTGTTACTAAATTTATTTTGATATTTATTATTTATTTTTAACTAATTATACTGATGATTTTTTTAGATATGTATTGCGGACCTGGAAGAGGATTGGATCGATCAAATTCTAGTGGTCGATCCAATGGAGGTCGAGGTTCTAGTAGTACAGGTCAGCCACGTCTACAACTGCGCAATGTCCCAGATGATGTATTGGTTGAGGATTCTCAGGTTGACTCAGCTATAGACGATATGCCTAGAGAGGATCCTCCTTTTACGTCTCACCCAGCCGAGACAAAGGATCCTGCTTCTTCTCTCCAGGACACTACAGATGCCCCTATTGGTGATGCTAGTACTACAGCATCAGTTGCAAGTCGTGATGGTGGGATGCAACATCTGACTGTTTGGGAGTTTGAGTAAGTATTTTTAATAAAATTATAAAGTAGATATATGTTAATATATATTGCATATTGTTAATTTTTGTTAATTTTGTAGCTACATGAAGGATCCAGCTAGGGCTTCCACTAGACGCATTCGGAAGTTCATGACACAGAAGATGGACCTTGCAGGAGTTTCTTGGAAGACCGTCTCTTCAAAAATGAAGAACTTTTAGTTCGAAGAGTTTGAGGTCAAAAATAAAAATAAAATTTAATACTTAATATATATCTACAACTTAAAAATTTACAAGTATCATATACTAATTATCTTAGTTTTTTTACTGAAATATTTTTGCTGGGACTAGGCTATTGATAGCTGGTCTGGATTGCATTCATGAAGAAGGCAGTTATTCGCTACAGTGATATGCTGAGTGAGGTGAAGGTTGCAGGAAAGCAACCTTCATTTATTGATGATCAGTTATGGGCCAACCTGTAGGCCTAGTAGAACTCTCCCAAAAGGCAGGCACATTCTGTTGTTGCCTCTCGTAACAGTATGTCTAGTATTGTGGATGGTACAGGTCCATCCACACATACGGGAGGCAGCAGATCGCATTATGATCATGCTCATACACTCAAAAGTAATATTATTTTTTATATATTTCAATTTATATTTTTTTTTGTGTTATAAAACTAATATTATTTTTTATTAAATAGGAGTCTACTATAGAGAATACTCCCTCACCTTCAATAGATCACTAAGAGTACAAGTTATGAAAAAGAGTCACCAGTTTGTGGTTGATTTGGAGAATATGACTTGTAGTTGTAGGAGATGGGATTTGAATGGTATCCCTTGGCCACATACAATTGCATGTATAATTTAATAGAATTATAATGTTGAGAAGTATGTGCATCACTTCCACCATGTTTCCACAACAAAGATTGTGTATAACCACACTATTATACCTATTAATGCTCCATAACCCACACAAGAATGACTGGAGTACTTTTTTTTTCATTTTATAAATCCATTCTACTAAAGAATGACATTTATTTACCGTGATTGAATATATTGGCGGAATAACTATTTTATTGTAAAGTCATTCATATGGGTTAAGCCAACATTTTATTTTGTAAACCATTCTACTGACAAATGGGATTTAGTTGCATGTATACAAGATGTAGAATTGCTGGGCTATTTTTTGTAATGTCATTTTATTGATTGTTGTTGATGATAACATTTTAAGTGTAACAATATACTAAACGTTTTTTTTTTATTATTGTTAATGATAGTTTTTGTTGATATTAGTGATGTACAAATGAACTCAAAATGAATTAAACATAACAATTTAAGTGCATCAATGTACTAAATAGAACAATTTCATTAATGAATGAACTTCCATTACATCAGTTTAGGTTATAATAACCTTAATAACAATTTAAGTGCATCGATGTACTAAATAGAACAATTTCATTAATGAAGGAACTTCCAGTACATCAGTTTAGGTTATAATAACCCACTACATTAGCTTCAAGAAAAAACCTACTAAAAAACACTATAATCAATGTTTCTTCATGACCATAAATGATGAGCATATAGACATGCCTATAGTAGCAAGTATTGCACCCATAAACATAATCTTACCATACCCAAATACTGCATTTGTCTTCTCTAAGTCTCTTTTCTCCTTCTCTAATCTATCGACGTTTCTTAATAGTGCATTGATGATGTTTATAGATTATTCAGGGTTCTTAGGATCAACCCATATAAAAAATTTGCATATCCCTCGAAAATTTTATTTGCTCAAATGACGAAAACCCATTATTCTAAGCAATAATTATATAAATACAATTATCCAAAATACTTTTAACAAAAAAAAATCCAATTTTTTACATACCCTATAGTTGGGGTAGCCATATAAATGCCTCCCTAGGTTACTTCTGTCCATAAGACTCGAAGAGAAGCAATTTCACTACATTCACAAATCAGAGCATAAGATTCTAAATATTTCACATTTGGATGCATTCAACATTTCTTAGATCTAAGGAAGAATGAATAAGAACTAGGGTTTCAAAGAAACAAATAACGAAAGAAAGAAAGAGAAAAATCAAAATCAAAATTAAATTACAAAGTTGAAAAGCACAAAACAAACCGAAGAGAAGTTAGATCAAAGAACATAAATGAAAATGTAAAAAAAGATCTACCCAATATGAGAAGAACACGTCGAAAAAAAAAAGAAATGAAATGAAAATGTAAACATATATTGATGATGACTTTAAATACCCCCAAGTGATGACCTGTAATAAAAAAAAATATGGGTAATAGCATGACAATGAACGCGGCAATTTATGTATGCCACATAGATTGGCCATTAATGAAAAGGACAATAGTTTGAGATGAGGAAGACGGTGTTAAAAACTCTAAACTTTAGGGATGACTATTGTAAAATTTTAAATTTTAGAGTGGATAAAGTGAGCTAGTCAATTCTTTCAAAGACTTGAATTGAATTGTCCATTTTATTTATTGAATAAAGGAGGCATTATATACACTAAAATCTCAAAAAAAAAAAGCATAACTAATTGCTAATATATTGCCATAAATCCATCAATAAAAAACTTATATTTATTTTCTATTTTGTAGCAATAACTATTTTGAAAACTTATTTAAAAAGTCACTTCAACTATTCTTATTTTCTTTTTTTTTCTTCATCATTTTGGAGTCGAGCAAAGTAAGATCACAAGGGCGATAAAGATTTTTCTATTAAGTTTTAATGCAGCTATATACCTAGGGTTTCAAATTTGAGACCTCTGATTAAGTTAGAATAGTCTCTAACCAATTAATCTACATTCTCAGTAATACCTAATCCTATTCCTATTTTCTAGCGACATGTGATTTTGAAAATTCAAATTTGTTAAGCTTCCTCAAAAGTCCTTTGTTATATATGTATGTCATGTAGTTTATACAACCATTATCTATCAAGCAATATTTTTTGGAGGTGTTTATATCCAAGCATAATGTTGCAAATAGTTCTTACTCCTTTTATTATTTATTCATAGTAGCATTAGCTTCTCTAACTTATTGCTATTGAGTTTGGAATATTTTCTCCATGTGACCTCTTTGGTTCCATTTATTGCATTTGATTGGTCTCCACCAACACTTATAGTGTGAATGATTTTTTTTCTTATAATGAGAGCAAGGTAGATAATTACCACTTATATTATTGCTAAGTTTTATGACTGACTTATTGTTTTCCTTGCTAGTGACTTTGTTTGGAAAACACCTTTCATTCATAAGTTTTCTTTGTTCAAATGCCTGCAATGCATGTAAAAGTTTTTCCAAAATAATATTTGAAAAATCTTTAGAGTTCTCCAAGAAGATATTGTAGTTTCATCTTGTTCAGGCAATGTAACTAAAATTTTTTGAGTTGTTCTTTCATCAGAAAATTCCTTACCTTGTAATTCACCTTATCTACTTTGCTTAGCAACTCATTTGTGTATTACTTGATTGTCTTTGATTCTTTCTTTTTTGCATTTCAAATTTGTGAATCATATTCATTATTTACCTATTTTTCATCCTCTCATTTCCTTAGTATTTCTCCTTAAGATACTCCCATATGTCTGTGAGAAATCTTATATTTTAGAACATGTAAAATAAAATATCAATCTATGAATGAAAAAAAATTAAAGAGAAGAATATGAGATATAATCATACAAGACATAAAGATTTATGTGGTTTGACAATTTACCTACGTTCATGGAAGGCGCCTTGCTTTATTTTTTAGAGAGAAAGTATAATTGGGGTTTTTTTCTCTTAATGTATTGTTTTATCATTTAGGGTACTATATCTATAGTGTTTACTTACCCTAGAAATACAAGAAAATTCGTTCCTATTCTAATCTTATTTTCCTACTCGAACTCGATCATAAAACTAATAACCCTTCATTTTATTAGAACTCCTAAAATAAAACTGATTTTGATTATGAGCCATTATTTAACAATATCTACTTTGACAAATAGTCACCCCCTTAAAAGACTCACTGAACATTGAAGACCTATATCTTCACCTAAAGTTTTAAAATCTTTATAAATTCTCAGTTTGTAACTTAGAGCAGGTCTAAATAATATTTTAACTTCTCTAAAGGTAGCATCTTCATTAATATATCTGTTGCAATTTTCTTTGTGTGTACCTTTATCAATAAAATTTTACTTGAAGAAATTAACTCTCTGATCTTGTGAGATCTCACATGAATATGCTTTATTCTAGCACGATACATTTGATTCTTAGACAACTCTATGACACTTTGACTATTACAGCATACACCAAGATACTGTTGGTTGAAGCCTAATTCTGAGACGAGCCTTTTAACCATAATGCCTCTTGAGTTGCTTCCGTTATCATTATATATTCTACCTCTGTGGTAGATAAAGCAATCACACTCTATAAGGTTAATCTCCATCTAATTGGACCATCAAAAGTATGAAAATATAGCATCTAGTAGACTTCCTATTATTTACATCTTCAACATAGTTTGAATCAATATATTTAATAATAGAGACCAAATCATTTATTGCACCATAGTAAATTCCATAATCAAAAGTACCTCTTAAGAATTGAAAAATCTACTTTACAGTGTATCAGTGTTCCTTGTGCAGTTAGCCACAAACTTGCTAACCATTCTAACTATTTGTGCCAAGTCTAGCCTTGTACACACATTACATACATCAAACTCCCTACTACACTAGAACACAATACCTTTGTCATGTATTACAATTCTTCTTTTACTCTAGGATATTGCTGGCTAGAAAATTTAAAGTGATTAGCCAGAGGAGTAGTAACTGGTTTTGCCTTGTCCATACCAAATCTCTTAAATAATATTTCAATTTATTTCTTCTATGAGAGTCATAGTTTCCTATTTTTCCTATCCCTTTCAATCTCCATGCAAAGAATTGTTTTTTGCAGCACCTAAGTCCTTCATGTCAAACTCTTGACTTAACAAGGATTCAAGGTCACACACATCTTTTATATCTCTTGCAGCAATTAACATATAATCAACATAAATCAAAAAATAGATAAAGGATCCATTCTTCAAAGGCTTTAAGATATAGATAACAATCATACTCATAACAGGTGAAGCTAATAATTATCATATGAGAATTGAACTGCTTATACCATTGCCTTGGGGACTGCTTCAACCCATAAAGGGATTTCTTGAGCTTGTATACTAGATACTTATTAACTTACTCCTTAAACCCTTCTGATTATTCTATGTAAATAAGCTCCTCTAATTCACCATGAAGGAAAGTTATCTTAACATCTAATTAATCCAAGTCTAAGTTTAACTAAGTTATTAATACCAATAATACTGTGATAGTTATATGTTTAACTACCATTAAAAATACTTCATTATAGTCAATCCCCTTCTTCTGTGATTATCCCTTTGTAACTACCCATGCCTTATATCTTACACCTTTATTCAAAGCTCCTTCCTTCTTCTATATAGACCTACTTGCATCTAACTTCCTTCTTTCCCTTAGAAAGTTTTGCTAACTCCCAAGTTTTATTCTTGTGTAGTGACTCCATTTTTTAGCCTAGCTTCTAACCATCTCTCCTTTTCTGGAACTAACATTGCTTCTTAAAAAGAATTTGGTTCTCCTTCACTTGTTACTAAAGCAAAGGAAGTTGAATCACCATCTTCACGATATCTAGTTAAAGGTCTAATTATGCATTGAGGTCTATCTATGGCAATACTATGCTCATGTTGATGATATTGCACTTTTGTACTCTCTAAATCATCATTCTTACTTTCAAATTCAATTACTAACTGAACTAGTTTTGAATGACTATCCTACCTAAGCTTCACATCTACCTTGGAAGTTGAACCTATAGCTTCTTGAGATGAATCCTCCTTATTTACTATAGTCCACTCATCAAAGACTACATATTTACTAACTATCACCTTCTTCGCCTCACAATCCCAAAGTTTTTGTCTTTTTACCCTATTCTATATCCGACAAAGATGTATTTGTTTGACTTTGAATCCAATTTTGATATCTCATCACTGTAGATTAATGTGTATGCTGGATATCTAAATATCTTAAGTACAGAGTAGTTAACGACTTTACCTGTCCAAGCCTGTTATGCGAATTTTTTCCTCGAATTTACTTGAAGATGACCTATTTACGATGGAACAAGCAACATTCATTGCTTCTGCCTAAAATTATTTGGGTAACCCTTCTTGTAATCTCATTGCTCTGGATCTTTCTAATAATATCTTATTCATCCATTATGTTCTCCTATTCTGCTGAAATTTCTTAAGAACTATGAAATTTCTCTCAATTCCTTCTTTCTTATAGAAATCTATGAACTCTCAAGATGTGTACTCACCCCAATAATCAAACCTTAAGTTGGACCCTAAACATCTATTTCTCAATACTAATTTTTCACTCTTTGAACCTTAAGAATACATTACATTTCTCATTTATGAAATATACCTAAAATTTTTAGGAGAAATCATTAATGAAGGTTTCAAAAATATATGGCTCCACCTATTACTACAACATATGTTGGACCCAAAACATCTGAGTGGGCATATGTAGACCCTTGAATTTGGCCCGCATTAAATTTAGAACTAATTAAAAGGCCAAAATAGATTCAAGAAGATTAGACCAAGTTCAGTCCAATTTTAAAAGCCCAATTCAAGGTTGGTTTAATTTTAAAAGCCGAAGATGGGTTCGATACAGTCTTAAAATCCTAAAGCAATCCGATCTGACCCAAAATTGGCATAGCCAATTCACTACTGGGGTGGCCGTACCTGGGGTGAATTGGCCTTGCCAATTCATCCTAGGTCCTTGTCTGAGGCAAATTGGCATGGCCAATTCGCCACAGGGGGCATGGAACAAGACCCAACTTTGCCGTGAGTCCTTAATTAGGCAATTTTATTTCCTTAATTAGGTAGTTTTGCATTTAAAATCCTGATAAGGCACGGATAAGGAGAGGAAATCTTGGAACCATTCGCCCTAATTGTGCTTATAAATACAGAAGCTTAAAACAAAGAAAAGGGAGATTTAGCAGCAAAGAATTATTAAAAACACACAGAAAGCAAAAAGCAAAGAAAAAGTAAAGAAAGACAGTAACCGCACCGCAACCAAAGGAGGCATTATCCATCATCTCCAAATTGCTTCATTTGCCAATTTTAAAGTTGATTCAACAAATTGATATTAGTGGAATCTACAAACGGAGGTTTAAATTTATTATTGTTTTAAACTTATAATAGTTATTTTATTTATCAACCTTATTTTTTAGAATCACGGTAGCATTTAGTTTTCGATCATCATCGGACAGTAGCTTACAATTTATGTTAATCAGTTAAATTGTTATCATCATTGTATAATGATTCGTTAGACACCCAGTAGCCAAACCATTAGCCATATTAATTTCAATATAAAAATAACCTTGGTCATAGTTCATGCAAACCATAGTTTGATCATCTAAAATCCTAAATGTGTTTTCAAAAACCCTAAACACCTAACCTTGGCTTTAAAACCCTAATTTCTAAAACCCTACTTTCCCATAACCTAAACCCAAGCCTCTAGACCCTAGAATACAAACTTCTAGGCCCTCACTTCCTAAACCCTAATCTAAAATACCTTATCTCTAATCCAAATACCATAATCCTGTAAAGCCACCCTAAAACCAAACCTTAAACACCTAAAAAACCCTAAAACCAAAACCTTAGTTTCCAAACCCTAGAAACCAAGCACCAAAACTCTAAGTCCCTAACCTTTATTCCAAAACCCTAATCTTGCATGCTTAAAACCCAATTTAAAATTAAACCATGAATTTAGTTATTTGATCTATTATTGTATTATTGTGATGGATAAAGTGTTTGATATATTTTACCCTTTTTATTTGAATGATTGACTTATATTTTCTTATCGTTTTTTGGACTTTAAAATTGTAAAAGGCATATTACCACTTTATGGGTGCCTCAATTTTATTATGCAATTTAATTTATCTTTTAAAGATTTTGGGACTATTATAAGGGATACATTTTCACCTATGATGGGTGTTCTATTTTATTTATTTTACTTTCTTTTTTGGACTTTGGACATTGTAAAGACATGTTTTTATCCTTAGATGGGTGTCTATTTTATTTATTTTATCTCAATAACATGAAGGATGTTTATTTATGTTAATTGCATGTAATATGGATAATACTATAATAATCTAAGGATTTTATAATATTTAGACATAAAAAGAAGGTCGATTCCAATGAACTGGGCGTTATGGGGGTGTTGGGTCATTCTCACATTCTCCATACATACCCAACTTTTCAAACTCAATAGGAGATTAGAGATTTATTAGGAATCAAGTCATACACTCCCTTCTTTTTTTGGTCTGTTCGGGTGGCAGCTCCATTTTCTCTGAGTTTAGGCTTGTGTTCTTTAAGGCCCTGAGCCTAACAATATCGAAGACACAAGAACCATTCCACATGGGAGTGGGGGTAAAAATCCTTGTTCACAATGGCGACTCCTTTGGGGATAAGAGAAGTTAATTCCATTGGTCTATATATTATTTTATTCTTTCCTATTATGATATTATCCATTGCATCATTTAGATTGCATTGTGTAGGTGAGTTAGGACGCCCGTGTTACCTGAGTTATGTTATATAAGGGATACCATACTTTTACTCAAGGTATGGAGATCGAGCATGGCATAACCACTCTTAGCCTCATACCATTTGGTATATACTTATTATGGGAACCTAAACTTTTTAACAAAAAGGCTAAAGCTCATGCAATTGGCCTAATAACTTTCCTTAGGTTTTTATCCAAATGCTTGCTGTTTGACTACGATTGATATATTTTGATTTGAACCATGGCCTATTTAGTTTGTTCTTTTTCTAATATGACTTAATTATAATGTAAGCCCAAAATAATTTTATTCTTTTAAGCCCAAAAGACCAAAATTATTTTTAAAACTTTCAAGTGGTCTTTGGACATAAAACCTTTTAAATATTGGTCAAATTTTTTTTTTCACCTCATAGCCCAAGCTCAAAGCTCAAAATTCATTTTTTTCAAACAAGTCTTTTTATAATGGGCTTTAATACAAAACTATAAGGCTCAAAACTGTTTTCACTTCATGACCCAAAATTTGGATTTTTTTCGTTTCTGAAATCTTTTTCTTAAATGGGCTTTCAACTAGTTAGGCCAATTATGGAATATTAAAAATCAATTGTGGGCCTAAATCATACTAAAAATTGTTAATCATGGGTTTGTTTTGTGGCATGAATCATTAATTATTTTTTCAAATAGAAAATCTATTTATGATAAACCCTTTAATTTAGTTTTAATCCATAATATAGTATAAAAGCTATTTTTAGTTGATCTAATGGACTAAGGCTTAATTAATGGGAATTACCATGGACTCACTTCTAAGTTTGAAAATACAACTATTGGTTAAACTGTTCGAGTGAATTTTTTTTAAAAAATAAGATATCCCATGTTGATATTTTGTTGATCATATACCTAAGAAAAGAGATTCATCATTCATGTGTGGAACATATAAGGTTTGAAGAGTTATTCCTACTCTTTTGGTTTATTTGTTTGTTTATTATTTATGCATATATGCATACATGTATACTTGCATTGCATTACATGCCATTGATCCTTTCTATCTCACAGACCTAGAGTATAACAGTTCAAGAGCTTACGACAATCTGACCTACGTCAGTGACTCAGAGTTCAGTGAGGATTCAATCAATTTCACATCAAAAGTGATAGATCCTGAGTAAGTTCAGAGATTGGTAAATGATGCCCTCAACTCTAAGATGAAAGAATTGAAGGAGACCCTAGCTGAGACCATGAAAGGCCAATTGGCTGAATATTAGAAAACACTGATGAAGCATCTGCTAGTACTAAGAAGTAGAAGGATAAATGAAAGACTAAGGTTGGTGTGGTAGCCTTTGATAATGACAAGGTGATAATTGATGATGATGATGACTGGGCTCAATATTTCCAAGATCCTCAAGAAAAGAAGGAAGAGAAGAAGGCTATGGAGAAAGCAGCGGTAGAGAAAACTGAAACTGCAGATGTAGAGAAAATGATTGTAGATTTGGAGAAGAAGTTCGAAAAGAAGTTGAAGGCTGAGGAGGTATCAGATGTAGACAAGCTATTTGAGCAAGATAAAGAAGTCCCTTAAAAGTTCAAAATGCCTTATTTTGTTGAGTATAATGGTATAGGAAATTCTCACTTGCATGTTAAGTAGTACATCACTGCTATACAGCCTGCTCAAGCTGTAACATCCAAAATTTTTGAAAATTTCTAATTTTTGAAAATTTTGATAAAATAAATTATAATTTAATAGGATAAATTAAATTAATAGTTTTAAATGAAAAATAAAGGGATTTTAAATGAAAAAGTGGAATATATATATGATATATATGCAAAATATACATAACATATATAAAAGTCAACACTTTTTAAAAGAAAAGGGTATTTTGGTAATTAAATCTTATAAATTCCAAATTAATAAAATAATTTAAAAAAAAATTAATTTTGAATGGAAGAGGGAAATTAGGACTTTTAATTTATTAAAAAAATAATTAAATATTAAATATTAAATTATTTTAATATATATATATGGTTAAAAAAAAGATGAAAAGGAAAGAATATTTAAAAGTCTTCTTCTTCTTCTTCTCAAGAAAGTGGCTTCCATGGATGATTGAAGACCAAGGATTTTGCTTCTTCCATACTCCATAAATTGAAGAAATTAACAAGTTTCAAGTGGATTTTTGGTGATTTCCACCAAAATTAGTAAGTTTCCATCTCTTTTCTTTGAATTCCTTGGATATTTAGATTATGTGAGAGTTTGGATTTTTATGTAGTATGTTATAATTGTTGGAATTGGTGTGTATGATGTTATTTTGGGTAGTTAACAATGATTCTAAGGTTAGATTGAAGAGATGATAGAGTTTGGTTAAAGAATGGTGAAGAGATAGAATTTAGGGTTATGGATTTTTGGGGTTTTGAAAACATGAATTTTAATTGTGCAAATTGATTCCAAATGAGTTGTTTTGATTCATAAACAAGTATTTTAAAGTCAAATATTGGATTTGGTGGTGTTGGGTTGGAGTTTGAGAATGGAAGTGGAGATTTAGGGTTTTGGAAAAGTGATTTTCCAAAGTGGTTAAATTGTGTGATTTTATTTGTTTAAGCATGTTGTTTAGTGTTAAAAGTGATGAATATAAGCTTGGAATGAGTAATGGATTGTGTTGGAATGGAAAACCTTCAATGGGGGAAGGTTAGGCCATTTTTGAGATTTTGTGTATAAGAGTGTATTTTTATAATGTAAATGATTTAAATGTATTAAAATATGTTTTTAATAATATAAATAAACTTAAAACACTAATTTAATTGTAGTAGAATGAAATTCTAATGTTGAAGTAAGGAATGGCTAAATTTTTGGAAATTTGTAGGAGTGATGTGTAATTATAATTTAATGTTGGAAATGCCATTAAATGTGATACTAAATGATTTTTTTGCTATCACATTTGGTTTAGGCATTGAGGGAGATTTATTTGCTTCATCCAAGTGGTGAAGGGCAAGTTAGAAAGATTGGATTGAAGGTTGTTTTTAGCTTGCTTTGGGTTGCTAGTGGAGGTATGTACAAACTTTGAATATAATGTCTATATTTGCATAACATTTGGACTTAACACATTTTGGTTGAAAAATGTGTTAAGCTACTTGGTTCATTGATTGTGTATGAATAATATGCTATGACATTTGTAATGTCATATATGTGTTAAATGCATTGTGAAAAGCCATTGATAATGGCTAATTTATGTAACATGTGAAATATGCATATTATGTGAAAATACCCAAAGTAATTGAGTAATGTGTTGTGAATGCAAAAATGAAATATGTGTAATATTGAAATGAATTGATATTGATAAAAATGAGAAAAGTGAGAAAAATGAGAAAGATGTGAAAAATGAGAAAAAAAAATGTGAATATAAGGTAATGTGCCTAGATTGAATATGTGACAAAAAGAAAGAGATTAATAATGAGAAAAATGAATAAATTGTGTGCCTAGTATATTATTCAATTTGCAGAGTTCTGGGTTTGGCAGCATGCCTATGATTGCCTACGGGCTATACGCTAGTATGGTGAAAAGACTGGGTCGTAAGCCAAGCCAGCTGATAAATATGATGTTTTTGGGGTAAAAAGACTGGGTCATAAGCCTTAAAAACTATAGCAGTCTAGCCGGGTTGAGGACCAAGATACTGGGGCCTAAGGGTCTAGCCGGGTTGAGGTCCAAGAGACTGGGGCTGTTACATTATCCATGGATATATATATTGCCTACGGGGCTAGACACATGGTGTCATTATGGACCAAAGCAGTAACTCTGAAATTTGAATAGCATATTAGATCCTTTTTGGGCCCATGCTTGTCTTTGTTTTACTGTGAATTATGAATTATGATACAATTGAGTAATATAATGTTATGAGTTGTGCTTATGAATTATTTGAAAAATATAAGAAAGTGGATTGATGTGACATTTATATGCATTGTGCATTAGGTATTGCATTGAGTTATATTATTATTATCAAAGTTTGTACCACTAGGCTTCGGCTTAGCGTGATTGTTTCCATCGAGCAGGTGGCAGGGTAGACCCAGTTGAGCCAGAGAGTTCTTCTAGACCAGGTCGAGTCTAGACTTCTAGTTGAGCTTGTAGAGTTGCTATCGAGATCAGAAACACTGCCAGCAGCATGTATATATTTTTATGTTATTGTACATTTTGAGTTTTATGCATAATATATTATGTTTTGAATTTTACGTATTGTATATTATAAAGAATGTTTGGGTCAATGTATTTAAAATGGGAGAGTAAGTGTGTTTTAAATTATATATCTATATGTATAAATGTTTGAGAAAATTGGTGAAATTGAGAAGTTTGGTTGAGAGGGTGATTGGAAATTATTGGGAGTGTTTTCTTTTTGCAGGTTGAGTAATTGCTAAATTTTGGGATATCCAAAATACAGACAAAACTCTGGCGAATTTTTTCCAGATATTTTTATATATATTATTTATTTTGGGTTCTTATAACAAGTAAATAATATTTATATTCTATTTAATTTTTATATATTTAGAATTTGAAATTTTAAGTTGGAAATGTAAAAAAAAAAATTGTAAATCCATCTGTGACATTTTTGTACCGTATACGCATATTTTACATATGCTAGAAATATGTTTTGTACGTATATAGGGTATAAGGGTGTTACACAAGCTACTAAGGCTCAAACTCTAAGGTACTTTATGCTCTTATTGGATCATGTTGTGCAAAATAAGTTCAATACCTTAGAGGATAATACTAAAAAAATTAGGATATGTTGTACAGAGCCTCCATTAAGTAGTATAGGTACATTGTCAAACTACAAGTGACCCTGATGGAGGTGAAAACGATTAGAGAAAAGCAAAATGAGAATTTTATTGATTATGTGAAGAGTTGAAGAAATAAGGTTACACTGCTTAAGAAGAGACAAGATGAGTCCTTCATATTTGAATGATAGTAAAGGGTGCCCTACCCAGTCTGCATGAACGATTGACTTACACTCTCATAAGAGATTTCATAGATTTTCTCCAAGCTGGCTTACATATAGAAGAATGAGAACGGAAGAAGAGCCATTTTTCTGGAAGAAAGAATGAGAGGAGAAATTATCAGTCTAGTGGATAGACTACATAAAATTCAGTAAATAGCAATATAATTGGTCGAGCAAATAGAAGACAATTTTCAAATCTAGAAAAACCTTTGTCTTAGGTTTTTAACAAGCTACATAAAAATGAATTGTTACATCCATTAGCCCCTTAATCTTTGCCAAATCCTTTACCACCAAAATTTGATACTAAAGTCTTTTGTCAATTTCATCAGACACAAGAACATGAGGCAGACAAATGCTTGTGACTAAAACATGAGATCTAAAATTTGATTGACAGTGGAAATTTTTCTCAACCTAACAAGCCCAACACCAAAAGTAATCATTTGCCTGAATTTAGAAGAGTGCCACCGCCAACAACCTTCATGATAGAGGGAGGATTGAAGGAAATTTTTATCTTGTCATATTTTCAAGATATGAATGGAGAAACTACAGAGGAATGGGTTGCTAGTTTTGGCTTTTTCCCTTGACATATCCAAGTAGATGAAGCATTTTTCAACTCCAACTCAATAAAAACTTTCCTTAGCTTATTTAGTTATTTTTTATTTTTTTTATCTTTGATATTTTCTGGAATAATTATGTTTTTTAAATTAAAGTTTTTTGAATAAATTACTTTCATTAAATTTTTATTTATGTTGGTCTTTATTCATTTTGGTGCTCAACCAATGACGAGTTTAGCTTGATATTCATAAATTATTGTATATATGCATTATAATTTCAATGACTTTACTAGGCAAAAGAGTTGTTCTATAACATTGAGCTGTATATGCTTACTTAGAGAGGGCTTCTACATAATTATCTTTGTCTAGGTCCTAGTTGTTCTTAGAATATGCTTTGACAAACATTCGGGGTGAAATTGAACTCTGCTTATTTAAGAGAGAGATGATCTAGACATTGTTTGGTTAGCCAATAACAAGTATCCACCATATTACTATCAATCCCTAGTTTGTCCCTTTGGGCCTTCATGATAATTTAGCTTTCTTTTTATTGGCTTGTAAGCCCGATAACCTACCTTGAGCTATTTTTACACTTTTGACAAATCTGATGACCACTGAGGTAAATGGGCAAGAAGATCAAGACAAATATGTATAGTTAAAACCACAAAGATAGTTGAAGTTTACATGAACTAGATTTGATATCTCTAATCTCTTTTATCATTGAGATAAAGTCAGGACAATGAAGTAATTATACTCACTAAAATAGATTCATCCTACTCCACTCATCCATAGTCAGAAGCATAGAATTGTGCATATAAGACAACTTTCTTAGAGCTAAGAAAAAAGAAAAAAAAAGACAACAATAAAAAGAAAAAAAACAACAACAATAATAATAAAAAAAAAGCAAAAAAAGAAGAAAAGGAAATAAGGAAAGAAAAGAAAAGAAAAAAGAGGAAGAAAATAAAGAGGAAAAGGAAAGAAAATAAAACCCAACAAGGGCAGTTTAAAAAGCTAACAAAGTTCTTTTTACCTAAAGCAACAAAAGACTTTCACTCAGTTCATAAGAATAGATTGACTTGAATTGGTTCAACCTAGCTAAAGACTCAAATAAAATAAGACAATAAGGTAAATACTATCTTTCATCCCATATAGCTCTAAATTCACAATTTTGAAAGTCTTAGATTTGATGTTCCAAAAAGAGAAAAGGGTAGAATGATGGTCCTGAGTTTTTGCAAAAGAAAGAGATTAAGATTGTACTAATTAAATCTGAATTTCTACCAAGAAGATAAGCTCTATCCTTTTACAAAGCAAGATTTCAAACTTTGTTTTTCCATGAAGTAAGATAAAAAGATGCCTAAAATATGGAAATGAGGTCTAAAATTTAATGTTTCCAATTATCTATAGTTCCAGCAAAAAGTTTATAGTGTGAAAATTTGTCTATAGTGTTACATCAGCTCCAATCTAAAGATAGCCTTCACTTAATCCATGTCCCATATATACCCCATTTCAAGCCTAATAAAGACTTATTGATCTATCATGGTAGGTAGAGTCTATTAGTAGAGATTATTTGAATAAGCATACATATAAGATAAACAATATTTCAACTCAATGAGATCCTTGGCCAAGTAATGTGTATGTGTCTATCTGAAGTGCAACAGTTCTTGTTTAATGGAAATGATTTCTAAGTTTAGTATGGTAACTAGGGTTCTCATGTTATAAATATATTGATTTAGGATAGTCGAGTCCTGAGGTAAATTGACACTGATTTAACAAAGTTAACATTTGATTTTTAAAAAAAATAAAATAAAATAAACTATTTTCTTGTTATATAAACCTTCAAGTTAAGGAAAGTATATTGCACCGTCGAACTTCAAATGACATATTGGGCAAAAGTGGGCTAATAAAAGGATCACTTGCAAGGTTATGAAGAAGTCGCCAATCAAATGTGTTGAAATGGATGCTTTTTGTGTGTAATATCCTAGATAAAATAAAAATATAGTGACTTAAATGAATAAAGTGAGAAAAAAATATTAATTGAAATAAAATTTTAATATGCCCAAGTAATATAAACAAAAACTCTAAAGTATTTGAATTGAAAACTATACAACTCATAACGACTGTGAATCAAACTCACTATCTGTAAGTTATTAAATAACATATTATATTTGTATAAAAACTATTAGAGAAATAAAATGACCTACTAGAGTGATGAAGGAACCAATGATATGCAAAGAAGTGAAATTGACAAGTTACTAAAGTGTTGAAAATGGAAATTTTAAAACACCTTAGCTATAGTAACTCATATGATAAAAGTCTTAGGTATTATACTCAAAATGCATTATAACTTAATTAATAATATCTTAACATAATAATATAAAATAAAACCATATAAAATAAATTAAAATTGAAAATTTAAAGTGAAAATAATTTTAAAGAAATTAATTACAAGTGTAAGTAGTAAATTAGGGAGTGAAATGACAAAAAGGGTATTCAAGTTAACAAAGGAGTATATAAGACTTGAAGGATAAAATAGACATTTCATCCACTTAATTCCCAGCCATATTTCTTCTAAATTATGTGGGCGACTCATCCATTTTGAATAGTAACAGAGCTTAGAAAAAGTTTGATGAAAAAGATGACAAAAAAAAATTTAGGTTTTATCTTCTCTTCTTTCTCTTTTCTTATCTCTATCAAAGTGCCTCCATATCTATCACGACCCTTTATTTTTTTAGTAGCTAAAAACCATTCCTAGGCTATTCTTTTATTTTTATAAGTGATCCAAAGTAAAAAATTAAATCAACAAAGTGATATAAAGTCAATGAAGGCAAAGGAACTCCTAAAAGTGAGAAATCTGTAATTTCTGAACCTTAATCTTTTATTTTGTTTTTCTAACCTTAAATCTTTTTCTTATTGAACCTGAGCTAAAAATCATCATTTATACATGTTAATTAAGTATTTATAATGTTATAAATCGATTTTGATTGAAAGAAATTGAATAAGATAAAGCTAGAAACCCTAATATCCAAATCTGTCCAAATTGAACAGCTTGAATTCTCAATAATTTAGTTACAGTGTTTTATTTATTTTAATATGAAAACAAGCTTTAAATTCATCAAAATTTATAGAAATATGTATTTGGATGTTATAAAGGTTGTGGTAAAAGGGCAAGTCAAAATAATGAGAAAAAATGAGTGAGTAAGTAAATGAATACAAGCTGCTGCTCATTTTAATAATTTGAATGAATACCACTGAAATTTTGTTGTTGTGTTTGAATTATTTACCTATATATATGAACTTTATAATTTGTGAAAATTTACAGAGAGGTCATATATGATGTTGAAAATATGCTATAAAAATTTTAGGGCAAATGAATTTAAAAAAAATAATATAATTGAATACAAACTACTCAAATGATGGAATTTAGGTGTTTTATTGATTTGGGGTTGAATTGAGTATAACAAAATATATTTGATTTGATTATAAATGTAAGCATATATTAGATGAACATAAATCAATATGTGTATTTAATGTTTCCAAAGGTACAAATATTAATTTAATAAAAGTAAATCAAATGACTTGAGAAACTTAATTATATGGACATATGACACATATTTAAAACTTACTTAACCTTATTGTAATACAATTTTGTGATATTTAAATCCATAATATAAAATAAATCTTAGAACATATTAAGATGCTAAAACAGGGCATAAATGTCTAATAAATAATTAAAATAAGAATGATTAATAATAAATGAAAAATAAATCTAAATGTGCAATTATATATGGATGTAAATGTAGGTCAAGTATCGCCATTGAACCAAACAATTATTTTCAATGACTTAGAGGAATCAAATTTAAATGTTCAAGGTGAGTTATAGTGTTTATCTTTTCCTTTGTTGCCTTGAAATATTTAATAAAATATGAAGCTTTTGATATATTTGATAATTGTGTTCATAAATTTGTGAATTGTGAAATCTAATGTGGCCTCTGGGCCTATGTGATTCATACCAAGCTATTTGATTAGCCAATATAATAAAATTCCAACTTGATGAGGGTTGTATACCATCACGCTATGTGCACATAGAGATTTGTGATTAGTAAGGTAAAAACTACTTCCCTTATGTGTATGTAATGTGTTATAGCACTTTGGTGTTATTGCTATGTGTGATCTGTCATATTATTTAATTTTGTTTTGTGATATTGGCCAAGTTATTGTAGACCTTTCTTGTAAATTGAATTTTATTGATAATCCTTTATTGTGCATCCACCTTGTGCTAATCTTATTGTATATTCCACCCTTGTATCACTATAATCTTACTGAATTGATGACTAACCCAATCGTCTGTGTGGTTTTAGGTAGAGGTTATCCAAGTCTATCAGCTTCTTAATTTCTTCATTCTAGCAAGAAGTTTGAGAATAGTATAATAACTCATATTTGTTATAGGTGAATTAAAAAAAATAAGTTTTCAACATTTTAGTTGCTCCATAATATTGATATGAATAGGTTATTAGGCATGGAAGAAAAATTACAATGAAATTATATGATATACGATTGTGGTGCATAATAACAAAATTGTAACACACTCACAAACTACACACACATAGTATACATTCTCTCAAATATGTATATGCACAAATAAGACATATGAGCATTACTAAAACACACTAATTGTACCTTATCAATTTACATTATTTTGTTGATAGTTTATATTATTATATAGATAAATAAATAGGTATAAGAAAGATAAATCATTTTATAAAAATTTTGCCAGAGTTTCATTTAAAATACGAGTATTACTACTTTCAATAAATTCAACCTGTATATATATAATAGTTCTCAAAATGTTCTCTTTCACTAACATCCCAAAATTTCATATTTTACATACATATATGTATAGATATGTGAATAGGATATTGCTTATATATAAGACATCTTTTGGTCATAATACAATTCATTATATTTTACAAAATAGATATTACATCCACAACACCTCAAAAGAAATATTTACATGCTATGCTTAGGCTTGACCTGTGACAACCGACGGTTCTAGTATTTGATCACTATCTATGCTTGACCTGGTTTAGAAGGACTCCCAACTTCTGTTCCATCACCTGCGCAATAAACAACTCAATCTGAGCTACAAACTCAGTGGTATATACTTGATAATGCAATATTAATATGACAACATAATATAAAGATACATCAAACTTTAATAAAAAAAAAACAAATGTATATATATAATTAGCATACATCATGCAACGACCCATAATCTTTATACCATAAACTAGTTCTAGAACTATTATTTTGGTCTATCTCATCATAATGACACCAATGTGTCTCATTTGTGAACGTAACAATATACGTGACACCCAGTGTCTCATCCACAAGGTATATCAACGGTAGTGACATCAACGCGTCTAACTCAGGGGTGTAGCAATATCTGTGACACCCAGTGTCTCACCCTATACATTTATGGCATGCCAACTACCAAACACAATGTTCTGGCAACTATTTATAATATAAGGCAACAAACAACATTTCATATTATGTTTATATATGCCATTCACTATATGGCTCATCAACATACTAACATTTATCATAATCATCATATTTTATCATTGTTCTTCACTTTATAATCAGATATACATTCTTAATACAAAATTTATAAATACATGGCCATGGAAGCCACTTACTACACCTGTACAGTGGAAAATACGACAATAAACATCAACATACCAACCTCACCGCCATGGCTTCCAATAGCCACGCTTGTGGGATGTGAAATGAAGCTGTAAAACATAATTTAAGACCCCCCCTAAAGGCCACTCTCGTGTCATTCATTTTGCTTTTGTTTCTTCACCGTTTTCACATGAAACAGCCCCTCGTCTAATACCACGACCGTGGCCTTGTATGGCCACGCCCATGTCATCCCAAAATCACTCTTTTACACCATTTTCAACAATAAAATACACATCTATGAACTTAGAATGATGCAAACCAAAGACAAGAATATTATCCAAGTATATACTTACCTTTTTGAAGCTCAAAATTGGAAAAAAAATAACTCTTTTGCACAATAATTTCTCCCAATCTTTCACTTCCTTATATTAGTTCCTTCACTAAATTCAATCAACCCCTAATCAATTTATAAATTCAAAATGATATTAATAACTCATATAAACATCTATAGATCCCTTTTTAACCTTCTTTAACTTAAACTTTGCTAAACCCCCTAACAAAATCCTAATATTCAATTATAAGCCTTAACTTTAGCCAACATCATTCCAAATCATTATCAAGTTTAGAATCACCATTATTACATAAATTTTATATTATAACATTCCATATGTTTCATGAAATCCTAATTCTCATATCAATCCTACTAAAAAGAATCATCAAAAGTTAGAAACTTACTTGTTACTTAAATTAAAATTCAAGCATCTTTCAATCCTTGTGAAAAACTAACTAAACTTGATGAATTGAAGAATTCAAATCACCTCTTTGCTAACCATGAAGATCAGCCATGAAGAAAAGCAAAAGAAAGAAGAAGAAAAGAAAATTCTGGAAAATATTTTGTTGTCTCATATTTTTCCACTAAGTATATATGTATTATTTAATTAAGATATTTTATATAAAATATTATTATTTTATGTTTTAACTTTTAACGTTTTACTCTTTTACTATTTGTATTTAACATTTATATGTTATATATATCATTTATATTTAATCTATTTATATGTGAAGTATATGTGAAGTATACATTTTTTATACTTCTATCTCTCTTATCTAACCATCCTTAATCTCTCACCAATTAGTGCATAAATAGATTCAATAAAAATCCAGGCATTACAATTCTCTCCCCCTTAAATAATTTCATCCTCGAAATTACTTGATGTTAGTTCTAAAAAAGTTGTGGGTATTGACTTTGCATTACTTGTTCACTTTTACCATGTAACCTCTTCCCTTGAGTGATTCCTCCACAAAACCTTTACTAAAGGTACTTTCTTATTCCTTAATTCCTTTACTTCTCGTGCCAAAATTGCTATAGGTTCTTTTTGGTAACTTAGGTCTAAATTCACCTTAATAGATTCAACTGACAATACATGAGATGGATCTGAACTATATCTTTGTAGCATAGAAATATGAAATACATTATGAATTCTATCCAACTCCGATGGTAATGCTAATCTATAGGCAACTGGTCTAACTCTTTCTAACACTTCATATGGCCCAAAAAAACGTGGACTCGATTTTTCCTTCTTTCCAAATCTCAACACCTTCTTTCCAAATCTCAACACCTTCTTTCATAGAGACATTTTTAAAAACACCTTGTCACATACATTATATTCTATGTCTTTTCTTTTCAAATCCGAATAGGATTTCTTAGGTCTGAAGCTACTTTCAATCGATCCTGAATTATCTTAACTTTCTCTTATGTTTCTTTAATCAATTCAGGATCTATTATCTTCCTTTCTCCAATTTCATCCTAATATAGAAGTGTTCTGCACTTCCTTCCATATAAAGCTTCATATGGTGACATATAAATACTAGATTGGTAGCTATTATTATATGCAAACTCAACCAACGACAAGTGTTTATCCCAACTGCCAATAAAATCAATAACACAACTTCTCAACATATCCTCCAACATTAATATCACCCTTTCAGACTGTCCATTAGTCTGGGGATGGAAAGCAGTACTGAAATATAATCGAGTACCCAATGCACCTTGTAAACTCTTCCAAAATCTTGAAGTGAATCTAGGATCTCAATCCGACACAAATGAAATTGGAATCCCATTTAGTCTTACAATTTCACCAATATAAATTTATGCTAATTTTTCAAGGAAATAATCCATCCTCACAGGTAAGAAATGAGCTGACTTTGTCATTCTATCCACAACTGCCCAAATTGCATCATGCTTTCTTTGAGTCAGAGGTAGTCCAGTAACAAAATCCATAGTTAGTCTATCCCACTTCCATTAGAGCACCGATAAAGTCTGTAACAATCTTGAAGGAACTTGATGTTCAACCTTTATCTTTTGACAAGTGAGACACTTGGATACAAATTCTGCTATATTCTTTTTCATACTCTTCCACTAGTAATGTTGTTTTAAATCTTGATACATTTTAGTACTCCCAGGGTGCATAGCAAAAGCCGATTGATGTGCCTCTTCTAAAATCTTTTTCTTCAATTTTGCATCTTCTGGTGCACATAATCGTATTCTATACCTCAAACTATCATCATTTCTAATTTGAAAATCTCCACTCTCCCCCTTTTGACAATCTTGCATAGTTTTTTGAATCTTCACATCTACCTTTTGTGCTTCTTTAATTTGTTCTAAAAGTAACGGCTTAGTTTGCAATTGTGCCACAAGTGCACCATCATCATCAATTTCAATTCTAGCATGTAAGGCTCTCAATTCAACTAACACAATAAAAGAATAGGCAATTAACCTTAACATTGACTTCCGACTCAGAGCATCTACAACTATATTAGTCTTGCCCGGATGGTAATCAATCAATCAATCATAATCTTTGATCAACTCTAACCATCGCCTTTGTCGAAGATTCAACTCTCATTGCACACCCAAATACTTCAAACTTTTATGATCTATATAGATAAAATATTTCTCCCCTTATAGATAATGTCACCAAATCTTTAATGGAAACACTATAGCTGCCAACTCTAGATCATGAGTCAGGTAATTCAACTCATGTGGTTTTAATTATCTAGAAGCATAAGTAATGACTCTACCTTCTTGCATCAACACACATCCCAAACCATTATGTGTAGCATCGCTGTATATCACATATGATTTTTTTTCTACAAGTAGAGTAAGAACAGGAGCTTGAGTCAACACATCTTTTAACTATTTAAAACTCATTTGGCATTTGTCTGTCCATACAAATTTTACCCCTTTTCGAAGTAATTTGGTGAGTGGCATGGCTATCATAGAAAACCCTTTTACAAATATACGGTAATATCCTACCAATCCCAGAAAACTTCTCACTTCTGTAATATTTTTAGGTAGACTCCAATTCAAGATCATCTCAACTTTACTTAGGTGTACTCTAATCCCTTCTACTGAAACAACATGCCCAAGAAAAGGTACTTGATCTAACCAAAACTCACACTTAGATAATTTTGCAAACAATTGCTTTTCCCTTAATGTCTGTAATACAATTTATAAATGTCTATCATGATCTTCCTTACAATGCGAATACACCAAAATATACTCAATAAACACCATTACAAATTGATCTAAATAAGGTCAAAAAATTTAATTCATTATATCCATGAAAATCGTTGCTGCATTCATCAACCCAAAAGGCATCACAAGAAATTCATAGTGTCCATACCTCATACGAAAAGTAGTCTTGGAAGAATCTACCTCTTTCACTCTCAAATGATGATACCCTAATCTCAAATCAATTTTAGAAAACACAACTACTCCCTTCAAATGATCAAAGAGATAATCAATTTGTGGTAATGGATATTTATTCTTGATGGTTACCTTATTTAATTGTCGGTAATCAATACATAATCTTAAGGTACAATCATTCTTTTTATCAAACAAAACTGGTGCTCCCCATGGTGAAACACTAGGGTGTATAAATCCCTTATCCAGTAATTCCTATAATTTCACCTTCAACTCTTTCAACTCGATTGGTGTCATTCGATAAAAGGTAATAGAGATAGGAGTGGCAGCCAGCATCACATCAATACCAAACTCCACTTCTCTCACCGAAGGTAATCTTGGTAGCTCATCTGGGAATACATCTAAAAAGTTAGCTAGTATAGGAATACTACCAAGCTTAGACTTCTCTACTCTAATATCCACTACAAATGTCAAATAGGCTTCATACCCCTTCCTCATCATCCTTCGAGCAACCACTGCAGAAATAAAAGTAGACAAGAGGTGTCTTGGCTCACCTCTCACTACTACTTCTTTCTCCTCATATGTTCTTAAAGTAACATTCTTATGCTGACAGTCAACTATAACGTTATGCCTTAACAACCAGTCCATACCTAAAATAATATCATATGCCCTAAATAGCATCTCAATCAAATCACCCAGAAATTTCTCTTCTTATACCACAATCGAACTATCTCGGTAAACTCTACTAACTATCACACTATGCCCTAAGGGATTAGTCACTAATACATCAAATACCAAAGATTCATCATGTACATCACTCACAAGCAAAACTGATACACTAATATATGAATGAGTAGATTCATGATCTATCAATGCATACACAGAGGTACCGAATAAAGAAAAAGTACCAGCTATGACATCTGAAGCATCCGACTTCTTCTGTATCACATAAACTCTCTAAACAACTCTAGTCTCCTCCGGCCTACTAATAGATGTTGAATCCTCTCTCTGACTGGCTCTAAATCTACCACCTCTACCACCACCTCAATTTCCCCTACCTCCTCTACTACTCTATCTAGATACTACTGTTTCAACTGATCTCTCATCCGGTGGCTTTGGCCAATCTCTAATAAAATGACATGAAGATCCACACCTAAACCAACCTTTGAAATCTGCTGCCCAACAAACCCCTCTATGCATTTGACCACACTAGGCACAAGTGGGTGGAGGAGATCTCTGTGTAACTGGTGTTGGAGTACTGGCCACTAAAATAGCATGTCCCTGTCTCTGCCTCTGCTGCTGAAATCCTCTGCCAAATTGCCCTTGGCTTCTATCAGACCTCTATGAACAATTCCCTCGGCCCCTCTTAAATAATGAAGACCCTGCCTCTGACTGAGGTCTCCTGTCTCTATTCTCTATTCTGGCTGCAGCTGCAATCCCCTAAGCCTTCTCCTCATTTCTAGTAGCAAATACCCATCAAGAGAAATTCTCATACTGACCTCCAGCCACCTTGCACATAATTGATGGCCTCAAACCCTCCTCAAACCTTTGGCACCTATCAATCTCATCTATCACAATCCCTTCTGCGTACTTGCTTAGCCAAAAAAATAATTTTCATACTCTGTCATTGTCTTTGCATCCTACTTTAGACTCAAAAACTCTTTCTTCTTTGCATCTTTATATTTTCGAGGAGTATATTTCTTATCAAACTCGTGTAGAAAATCAGTATAAGTCAACACCGGAGGATCATAAGTGACATGAGGAATTGTCTTCCACCAATCATAAGCATCCCCCTGCAGAAGAGACATGGCATGGTCAAACTTCTCTTCTGCACTAGCTTGTAATAGGATAAATATCCTCTGAACATTATCCAGCCACTGCTCCACTAGATCTAGATCTGTAGTGCCAAAGAAATCCATAGTTCCAAACTTCCTTAGCTTATCATACTTTCTGGTTGATAGTTGTTGCTGCTGCGATGGCTGTGGCTACACCGGAGCCTGTTGTAATAATTTCACCATATGGCACTCCCATCGTGGTCGAACCTCTTCAACTGATGGTTTAACTGGCACTGATGGCTCCCTAGCAAATCCTGTACTTGCTCCAGCCATACCTTCCCCTGGAGCAAAGCGCACTGCACTACCCTCATCTGATTTATAGGATCGAGACATCTTTACTACCTATAACTGTTACAAGATCGAAGGTTGCCACATTAAAGATCAGCTCAAATGCCTATGCATATGCATGTACAACACATTTTTAAAATCAACTTTAAAATCCCTATTTTTTTCACTAAAAATTCACCTAGGTTGAGAATCTCAAACCTATGCTCAGATACCAAAATAATGTAATACCCTCACAAACTACTTGTACATAGTACACATTATCTAGAATATATAGGATGCACAGATAAGACATAAGAGCATTACTAAAACACACTAATAGTACCTTATCGGTTTACATTATTTTGTTGATATTTTATATTATTATATAGATAGATAAATAGGTATAAGAAAGATAAATCATTTTATAGAAATTTTGCTAGAGTTTCATTTAAGATACGAGTATTACCAAATTCAATCAATTCAACCTGTATATATAATAGTTCTCAAAATGTTCTCTTTCACTAACATCCCAAAATTTCATATTTTACATACATACATGTATAGATATGTGAATAGGATATTGCTTATATATAAAACATCTTTTTGTCATAATGAAATTCATTATATTTTACAAAATAGATATTACATCAACAACACCTCAAAAGAAATATTTACATATTATGCTTAGGCTTAACCTGTGGCAACCAACGGTTCTAGTATCCGATCACTATCTATGCCTGACCTAGTTTAGAAGGACTCCCAACTTCTGTTCCATCACCTGCGCAATAAATAACTCGAGCTGAGCTATAAACTCAATGATATATACTTGATAATGCAATATTAATATGACAACATAATATAAAGATACATCAAACTTTAATACAAAACAAATGTATATATATAATTAGCATACATCATGCAACGACCCATAATCTTTATACCATAAACTAGTTCTAGAACTATTATTTTGGTTTATCTCATCATAATGACATCAATGTGTCTCGTTAGTAGACGTAACAATATTCGTGACACCCAGTGTCTCATCCACAACATATATCAACGGTAGTGACATCAACGTGTCTAACTCAGGGGTGTAGCAATATCTGTGACATCTAGTGTCTCACCCCATACATATATGGCATGCCAACTACCAAACACAATGTTCTAACAGCTATTTATAATATAAGGCAACAAACAACATTTCACATTATGTTTATATATGCCATTCACCATATGGCTCATCAACATACTAACATTTATTATAATCATCATATTTTATCATTGTTCTTCACTTTATAGTCATATATACATTCTTAATAGAACATATATAAAAACATAGCCATGCAAGCCATTTACTACACCCGTATAGTGGGAAATACGACAATAAATGTTAATATACCAACCCCACGATCGTGGCATCCAATAGCCACGCCCATGGGATTTGAAATGAAGCTGTAAAACATCATTTAAAATCTCCATGGTCATAAAAACTAAAGGCCATGCCCGTGTCATTCATTTCGCTTCTATTTCTTCACTGTTTTCACATGAAACAGCCCCTCGTCCAATCCCACGACCATGGCCCTACATGGCCACGCCCATGGCATCCCAGAATTACTCTTTTACACTTTTTTTTAACAACAAAACACACATCTATCAACTTAGAATGATGCAAACCAAAGACAAGAACATTATTCAAGTATATACTTACCTTTTTGAAGCTCAAAATTGGAAAAAAAAATAACTCCTTTGCACAATAATTTCTCCCAATCTTTCACTTCCTTATATTAGATCCTTCACTCAATTTAATCAACCCTAATCAATTTATAAAATCAAAATGATATTAATAACTCATATAAGCATCTATAAATCCCTTTTTACCCTTCTCTAACTTAAAATTAGCTAAACCCCCTAACAAAATCCTAATATTCAATTATTAGCCTTAACTTTAGCCAACATCATTCCAAATCATTATCAAGTTTAGAATCACCATTATTACATAAATTTTATATTATAACTTTCCATATGTTTCATGAAATCCCAATTCTCATATCAATCCTACTAAAAAGAATCATAAAAAATTATGAAACTTACTTATTACTTAAATTAAAATTCAAGCATCATTCAATCCTTGTGAAAAACTAACTAAACTTGATGAATTGAAGAATTCAAATCACCTTTTTGCTAACCATGGAGATTAGCCATGAAGAAAATCAAAAGAAAGAAGAAGAAAAGAAAATTATGGAAAATGTTTTGCTATCTCATATTTTTCCACTAAGTATATATGTATTATTTAATTAAGGTATTTTATATAAAATATTATTATTTTATATTTTAACTTTTTACTCTTTTACTATTTATATTTAACATTTATATAATATATATATATCATTTAAATTTAATCTATTTATATGTGAAGTATATATTATTTATTCTTCTATCTCTTTTATCTAACCATCCTTAATCTCTCACCAATTAGTGCATAAATAGATTTAACAAAAATCATGGCATTACAAAAATAATTATATAAAATATGTTATAAGATTATGAGATACTATATGTATGAATACATAAATGTGGTTATGATTCTACGCAGTGCCTGGTGGTCTTAAGCCTTCTCAGACCCTAGGACAGTCACATTTCTAATAACAAGATGTGACATTGTGTCTCTAACTATGCTGCTTGAGCTCCCACTACTCATGATTTCATCTTGAAGATAAAGCCATATATGTGAAGGCTTCTAATGTTCTAATGCAAGACCTGAATGAGAATTTGAAAAGAACCAATAGAAGCACTTAAGCTGATCACCTCGATCTGTGAGTCAAATAAAACCACTGTAAGTATCACCCATGCATATCATGCATACATGAGCATAGTACATTGCATTTTGTTATCTTGTATTATGGATTCTTTGTCAATGTAAACAACAATACTCTGTGAAGCAAACATGAAGCAAATATGGAATCAAGGGGCATGGAATGCCCATTACTTAAGGAAGATCCAGACACTTTATAAAAATGGAGATGTGTGCTTGTGCAAAGAACCAGGCAAAATATGGGAACAAAATCATTAGTTTGAGCATACAGAAGGGGGGGGTAAAGTTTCTCCTTTTAATTTTTGAGTTTATGAATATACAAAATATTTACAGACTCACTTTCAATATTTTTTCCACGCAGATTGCAAAGAGAGGATAGCAAAAGGAATGAAATAAGAAGAAAGTAAGAACCCCAAAAAAATGAAGATACAAAAGATAAAAGATCAATCCAGTTAGAAAAGTTAAAGTCAATACAGGATAATCTATAAAAGATAAAGATCCATTTTCAAAGGGTAAAGACTCAATCTCTAAAGGATAAAGATCCATTTTTGAAGGATAAAGACCCAATCTCCAAAGGATAAAGATCAATTTTCGAAGGGTAAAGACTCAATCTCTAAAGGATAAAGATCCATTTTTGAAGGGTAAATACCCAATCTCCAAAGGATAAAGATTCATTTTTGAAGGGTAAAGACCCAATCTCCAAAGGATAATGATCCATTTTTGAAGGGTAAAGACCCGATCTACAAAGGATAAAGATCCATTTTTGAAGGATAAAAACCTGATCTGCAAAGGATAAAGATTCATGTCTCCAAAGGATAAAGATCCATCTTTGAAGGGTAAAGTCCTAATCTCCAAAGGATAAATATTTATTTTTGAAGGGTAAAGACCCACAGTCCATTAAAGAATGGAACAACTGATTAGAAGAAAGCCAGTTGACAAAAGGTCAGTACAATCCATTAAAGAATTGCTAAAAGAAAGCCAAAATTCTCAGATGACAAAGGGTCAACCAAGCTAAAATAGTTGAAGTTGATCTGCTTTTTCTCAAATCAAATCTAGTCTCAGGTCTAGAACCTAACCAATCTAGCCTCAAGTCCAGAACCCAACCAATCCAGTCTCAGGTCCAGAACCTAAATCAATTCAGCCTCGGGTCCAGAATCCAACCAATTTAATTTTAAATCCAGAAACCAATAAAATTCAATCTCGGGTCCTGAACCCAACCAATCCAGCCTCAGCTCAAGAACCCAACCAATTCAGTCTCGGTTCCAGAACACAACTAATTCAATTTTGGGTCTAAAACCCAATAAATTCAGTTTTCTGTCCAAAATCCAAACCAACCTCAGATCAAGAACCCTCGGGTCTAAAACTCATCTATATCCAATATCAGCTCAAAGTCATGTTATTTTTTACTCTCTTTTACTGAACTCTCAAATCGTTCAAGCAGGGGGGCAAAACTGCAAACCCTTAATTTTGGCCGCATTAAATTTAGATCTAATTAAAAGGCCAAAATAGATTCAAGAAAATTAAACCAAGTTCGGTCCAATTTTAAAAGCCCAATTCAAGGTTGGTTTAATTTTAAAAGCCTAAGATGGGTCTGATACAGTCTTAAAATCCCAAAGTAATCTGGTCTGACCTAAAATTGGCATAGCCAATTCGCTATCGGGCTGGCCATGATGAATTGGCCTTGCGAATTTGCCACATGTCATACTGGGGTGAATTGGCATGGCCATGGCCTAGGATGAATTGGCCCATGCCTGGGATGATTTGGCATGGCCATGGCAAGGCCAATTAGTTCCAGACCTTGCCTGGGGAGAATTGGCATGGCCAATTCATCCCAAGTCATGCCTGGGGTGAATTGACATGGCCAATTCACCATAGGGGGTATGGAACAAGGTCCAACTTCGCCGTGAGTCCTTAATTAGGTAGTTTTAATTCCTTAATTAGGCAGTTTTGCATTTAAAATCCTAATAAGACATGAATAATGGAAGAAAATCTTGGAACATTTTGCCCTAATTGTGCTTATAAATATAGAAGCTTAAAATAAAAAATGGGAGATTTAGCAACAAAGAATTATCAAAAATACACAGAGAGCAAAAACAAAGAAAAAGCAAAGAAAGACAGTAATCACACTGCAACCAAAGGAGGCATTATCCATCGTCTCCAGATTGCTTCATCCGCCAAGATTAAAGTTGATTCAACAAATTGATATTGGTGGAATCTACAAAAGGAGGTTTGAATTTATTATTGTTTTAAATTTATATTAGTTATTTTATTTATCAACCTTATTTTTTAGAATCACAGTAGCATTTAGTTTTTGATCATCATTGGGTAGTAGCTTACAATTTATGTTGTAGCATCCGCTTAATTGCTAGGTTTTAATTTAAATTGAATTAAAATATTAATTTAAGAGGAAAATGATGAGTTAAAAGTGAGAAATAGATAATGTATATATGAAATATAATAGAAATATATATTATATATAAAGTCAAACATGAGTTAGAAAAGTCAATAGATGAATAGTAAAATAAAGGATAAAATGGTAATTTTACTTTTAAAAAAATTAATTAAAAAATTCAAGAATAATTTTATTTTTGGGTGGAAGAAGTAATTTAAAGAATTAAAAATATTTAATTAATTAATTAATTTAAAATAATAAAATTTATATAAATAGTTTTAAAATATTAAAAAGAAAAAAGTCACATTTTACTTTCTTCTTTCTCTCTTCTTCTTCACTTGGCCGAACTTCCATGGGAGTTCAAGAGTGTTTTATTTTTCTTCCAAACAACCAATTTTAAGTAGATTTTCAAGAATCAAAGGTGGTTTAGGCAAACTTCCAACAAGTAAGTTATTATTTGAAATTTTAGGTTTTCTTTAGAAAATTTGAATATGTGAAATTTTAAATTTTGAAAGGTCTATTTTTAATTGGTTAAATGGTGTTGGGTGAAGTTAGTTTGATGTATGCATAATGATTTTAAGGCTTAACTTAAGAAAAGTTTGAAATTAGTTAGGATTTGGAAGTGGAAGAGAGAAAGTTAGGGTTTCAGGAATAGTAATACAAAGAATTTATGTTTATTTGATTTTATTATTTGAATTGTGTTATTTAATGTTGTTAATGATATAAATGAACTCAAACTACCATTTGAAATTAGATAGGATAAAAAGCCAAAATCAAAGAGGCTTAGGGCAAATTTTTAAAATTTTGAGGAAAAAGTGATGCATTATATTTTAATGCTTGAAATGTGTTAAAATACGATGTATTAGGTATATTTAATCTAAAAACTCAATTTGGAATGTATTAGAATGATTTTCTAAAGTTAAAAAGTGCATTATAGCAAAAACTTAGAAAATTGTAGAATTATGCCTTAATTGTTGTTTTAGGTTTTAAACACTTAGAAATGTTATGTTAATTGATTATGTTCATTTGCATTGGGTATATGTGTTGAGTATATAGGGTTTTCATCAGCTTAGTGGTGAGGGAATTTTGGGTGTATTGGAAGTGGAGTAGAATTTTAACTCCATTTATTACTTTAAAGAGGTTATTATATACTTAATTCATAATGTGTGTGATTGTATTGAAATTTAGCATGACACATCACATATGTTAAATGTGTGATGATACTTGATGATTTTTATGAACATGTGTGTATGGCATTGTTTGAAGTAACAATGCTTGATTTGTATTAATTGTGGCATGATAAGCCATTAGAATATGGCTTAATGATATTTGTGTAAAATGTGTAAAGTGCAAGTTGTGCACTAACATGAAGAAGTAAGCCGCATTTGTATTATTTATGATAATGATTTATGAAAATTATTATGTGTGTCGAGATGTAAAAGCACATTGAAAGAAATGTGTATTGTGTGTACCTTATTTACTATCTAGTTGCCAGAAGATTGAGCTTGGATGTTGGCATACCATACACCAAAATGGATAAGACACTGGGTGTCACAGAGATGTGCCTACGCCAGAGCGAGAGACCAATAATAGATCAAGGCAACGAGCCTGGGATTAGATAATTATATAAAGTATTTGGACCCAATGTGTATGGATGTTTAGTGTACTGTGTAAAGTGTATAAACAATATTTGACATTTCTAACATGATATAAATATGGCATTATATATGTGTGACATCATTTTTAAATTTTATTAAAGTATGTACTACTAGGCAATATGCTTAGCGCAATTGAATTCCATCGCATGGGTGATACGGTAGATCCGGAAGATCCGGAGAGTGTTGTTGGACCACCCCAGGTCTAGGTTTTTATGTGTGAAGACCTTTGAGCTACTGCGGACCGGTGCCACTTGCATATCATGTATACACTTTTAAACTTCTTAAAATACATTTGAGTATGTACATTATATATACAACTATGTATGTGATGTAAATTATAACTTTTTCCTTTTGTGTAATATATTGAAAATAAATGGAATGTATATATATATATATAAGGAGGTGTTTTGAAAAAATATTGGTGGATTGAGCCGTTGGGCTATTTTGGAAAAATATATGTATTGAATAAATAATTGGGAGTGTATTTTAATTGCAAGTTGTGTAATTTGAAATTTGAGATTATCCAAAATACAGACAAAACTCTAGCAAATTTTTTTCAGAGATTTTCTATTTAATATATCTTTTTACTCTTCAAATCATTAATAGTTATTTTTATTTATTTATTAAAATACATTTTAAGTATTTTTCAATGGTTAATATAAATTATGAAAATTTTTATAAATACCGTACTATGACATTTTTATATCTTATATATGTATTTTACATATACAGAGTGTATATATTATAAACATATAAAGTATAAGGGTGTTACATATGTTAATAAGTTAAACTGTTATTATCGTTATACAATGAACGATTAGACACCCAGTAGCCAAACCATTAGCCATATTAATTTCAATATAAAAATAACCTTGGTCACAATTCATTTGATCATCTAAAACCCTTAACGTGTTTTCAAAAACCCTAAACATATAACCTTGGCTTTCAAAACCCTACTTTCCCATAACCTAAACCCTAGAATCCAAACTTCCAGGCCCTCACTTCCTAAACCCTAATCTAAAATACCTTACCCCTAATCCAAATACTCTAATTCTGTAAAGCCAAAACCCTAAAACCAAACCTTAAACACCTAAAAAAAACCCTAACCCTAATCATGTAATACCTAAAACCAAAACCAGTTTCCAAACTCTAGTAACCAAGCACCAAACTCTATGTCCCTAACATGTATTCCAAAACCCTAATCTTGCATACTTAAAACCTAATTTAAAATTAAACCATGAATTTACTTATTTGATCTATTATTGTATGATTGTGATGGATGAAGTGTTTGATTTATTTTTACCCTTCTTATTTGAATGATTAAGTTATTTTTTCTTATCGGTATTTGGACTTTAAAATTGTAAAATGCATGTTTCAACTTTGTAGGTACCTCGATTTTTATTATGTAATTTAATATATCTTTTATGGATTTTGAGACTATTGTAAGGGACACGTTTTCACCTACGGTGGGTATCCTATTTTATTTATTTTACTTTCTTTTTTTGGACTTTGGACATTGTAAAGACATGTTTTCATCCTTAGATGGGTTTCTATTTTGTTTATTTTATCTCAATAATATGATGGATGTTTATTTATGTTAATTGCATGTAATATGGATAATGCTATAATAATATAAGAATTTTATAATATTTTGACCTAAAAAGGAGGCCGGTTCCAATGAACCAGGCGTTATGGGGGTGTTGGATCATTCTCACATTCCCTATACGTACCCAACTTTCTGAACCCAATAGAGGTTGGGGATTCTTTAGGAATCGAGTCATCCATCCCTTTCTTTTTTTGGCCCTTCCGGTTAGCTACTCCATTTTCTCCGGGTTTAGGCCCATGTTCTCTAAGGCCTTGAGTCTAACAGTGTCGAAGTCATAAGAACCATTCCATATGGGAGTGGGGACGAAAATCCTCACTCATAACCTACTCTAATACTTGCGTGCTTTTCTCTGAGGAAATCTTAAATTGAACTCTATTTTTTTACCATAGATATAAAACTCATAGAATCTAACTTCACATCATGTTATCCCATTTAACAATTTTTTTACACTTAAATGACCTAATCATATATGCCAAAGCTTTGATGCATCTAAACTATCTTTTATTGATGAACATACAAAATAATTATTCATAACTACACTGTCTTCTAGCTTGCACCAATTGTTTCCTAAGAACTCTTTGCAACCATAGCCCTTATGGATATCTTAAGAACTCTACTACCTAGAGCTACTGAAAATCCATACAATTTCTTTTCTAATGGTCCTAAAGAAATCAAATTCTTCTTCAATTCATAAACGTATTTGACATTCTCTAATGTTCTAATTATCCGTCAAATATTTTAATTCTAATAGTTCTAATCCCCATAGGTCTTACAAGTATAATTGTCACCTAAGATTACACTGCCAATATCACATCCTTTATAACTATGAAACTAATCTTTGTGCATGGTATAATGTGACAAGCATGTCAAATCTAAAATCAACGTGTCTAATTGCAAATCATTGCTTGTTGTCAATGCTACTAAGGGATCTTTCCCTTTTAAAGCATCAATAGCTACACTAGCTAAACTTGTAGCTGCTTCTTTCTTTTCAGCTCCTTGATTTTTCAATAATAGATAATCTTTCTTCCAATAGCTCTTTTGACAATATTTGAAATACTTTTCCATTGACACTCTTAACTTTGACTTTTCTTTTTTATTTCCCTCTCTTCCGCTCCCTGTTCCCTTCACTGCCTCTTCTACATTCTGAGCTAAATGATAAACTCTCAAAATGTGAATTTTTCATCTCCAACTTTTGCATTGAGATATAAGAACATAGAGCTATCACCATTTTCTCATAGTCTAGTGTCTTCTTCCTATATAGCGTCATTGAATTAATTGAAAGGTGGTGATAATGAAAAACAAGAGCATTAATGCCTTATCCTTGTCATCTAATTTAATGCCTACACATAATAAATCACTAAGTTTTTTTCATTGAACTGGCCTGGCTATGTGTTTTTCTAAGTCTCTATTTTCTTCTATTCTAAATCAGAATATATCAGGCTTCATGAAAAATATATTGGTGACGTTCTTGGACAAGAATAAACTCTCCAATTTTGCCTATCAAACTTTGGTTGTCTTCTCGTTGATTACATCATATACTACTGAATCTGCTAAATATATTCGGATCATACTGAAGGCGATTGACTCCATGCCTTGTCAATCCTCTTCATCCATGTTCATTGACTTTCCCTTTACATCTTGTGAACCTTCATTTGAGTCAATAAATCATTCACTCCCATCTTCCATAAAGAGAAATATTTATTTCCATCGAAGTTGTTGAACTTAGCATGTGTTCCAAATTCAATCATCCTGACTATAAGTTCTATTACCAATTGTTAAAAAATCTTATATTTTAGAATGTCCAAAATAAGAGATCAATTCATAAATAATAAAAAATTAAGGAGAAAAATAAGAGAAGTAATCACATAAGACACAAAGATTTACATAGTTCGACAATTTGCCCATATTTATGGGAGGTGTCTCACTTTATTTTTTAGAGGGAGAAGGCGTAAAAATGCCCCTAAAGTTTTTGCGAAGATACGGATTGGCCCTTAAAGTTTGTTTAGCTCATTTATACACTTAAAATTTTAAAATTCTAACAAATTAGCCCCGCTTTTAATGGAAAGTTAACTGTCATTAACTATATATTTAGTTTTCCATTAGAAAATGTAAATATACCTCTTAAGTTTATACAAAAGTATGAATTGACACCTTTTTTTTTTTTTTGCTCAATTATGTATTAAAATGATATAAATGATTCAAACATATTTAAGAGCATTTTACATTAAATAATATTTTCATTAAAATTAAATTTTAATACTTCTCCTAATGAACTTTTAAAATCATTAATTCACATTATATATATATTGCATCATCAAATTTGTTATTTTATTAGGAGGATATATTAATAGATTTCCTTAAAAATATAAAAAAATAATAAAAATATTTTAAAAGTATCCATTTTTAAAAATAAAAATTTGCTTTTACATTTTAATTTCAAATTTTAAAATTGATTTTTTTAAAAATAAAAATAATTTCAATTAATTAATTATAGGGTACCTTTTAAAAGCTAATTAAAATTTAATATTTTTAAAATAAAAAATAAATTCAATTGAAAATTAGGAGTAATTTAAAAAATGAATATTTCAAAATATTTTTTATTATTTTATATTTTTAATGAAATCTGTAAAATATATCATGCTAATAACATACACATATGATGTCATATGTGTATATATATAATGTGAATAATAATTTTAAAGATTCGTTAGAAGAAGTATTGAATAATAATTTTAATCGAAATATTATTTAGTATAAAATGTTCTTCAATATATTTGATTAATTTATAAATATGTAAAAAATATTATTTTAGTACATAATTAAGTAAAAAATTATCAATTCATACTTTTGCATAAACTTAAGAGGCATATTTGCACCTTTCAATAGAAAATTAAATACACAATTAACGACAGTTAGTTTTTCTTTAAGAAATGAGCTAATTTGTTAGTTTTTTAAAACTTTGAATATATAAATAAGTCCAAATAAACTTTAAGGATCCATCCGTATTTTCAAGCTAACTTTAAGGATATTTCTACATATTTTTTCTTTTTTAGATAGAGAGTACAAGTGATATTTTTTCTCTGAATATATTGTGTTTACCATCTAGAGTACTCTTTATATAGTGCTTACTTATCTTAGAAATACAAGTAAATCATTTTCCTATTCTAACTCTCTTTTCTACTTAAACTCTATTATAAAATTAATAATCTTTCTCTCTGTTGAAACTCTTAGTATAAAACTAATTTTAATTATGAGTCATTATTTAACAATATCAGCAGCATATTTCTTAGCTTTGGTTTTTCTTGTCTCAAACTAATTGAGGTATTGAATAGAGATTGTTTAAATGAAAAAAGAATTTATAGTAAGAAAACAAAAGAAATCTAGCTTTGATATCATATTAAGAAAAAGGCAATAAATGGAGAAATATATAAAAACTAAAGTGAAACTTGCTTCATTCATCATCAAATTGTTTGTTTTATACATGAGAGAGAGAATTAGTTTACACTAGCTATACATTTAACAGAAAACTAGTTATTTTCTTAAGTAATTAGCTTAGGTAAGTTATGGTTAATATTTTTTTTTTATCAATAACTACCAATTTATTATAATAACTAGAAAAGAACTGGCGCTATGGTGTAGGTATTATCAAAAATTATAAAAATGGTATACTAGTTATTCAGATTTCAATATTAGATTTTATAATTTTAATAGATTTTTTTATGAGAAAGAAATATTGACTATAAATAATGTGATAGTAGTAACATCTCAAATCATATTTATCTAACATACCATAGGCATGCAAATAGTAAAAAGTAAAGTCTAATAAATTAGGCCTTAAAATGAAAATAAAAGTAGATAAGTCAAAATTAAGTTGTACGACTTAAAAAAATTATAATATAATTAAAAAAATTATATTGATAATTCATAAATTTAATGGTTATCTCAATGTTTATGACTTTTCTTTTTACGTCAATTCTAATCATATAATTTTTTTTAATAATTTGGAGAAGGAATTTTTTTTATTCGACCAATGTTGTAAGAGACTAATTATTTGTCAATCGATATTAAATTTTTCTAATAAAAAAATTTAAAAATATATATATCTTCATGTGTTTAATTTAAATATTTAAAAATTATACTTTAAATTGTTTTAAACATTGTTTTTTATCAGCAAATCTATCATTGGCAATTAGTTATACACTAAAATAAAAAATTAATGAATCAATTTACGCCTTATGAATAATATTTAGTTCTTACTTATAAGTAATTAAGTATTCTAAAATTTGGGATGATGAATGAATAGTTATATGCAGCTCTTGATGCAATTTTAATAATTATCTAAAATTAAAGTGGTAACTCGATCAATTTTATTCAATTTGATTATTTTGAATTTAGTCGAATAATTAAAAAACAAGATTAGAGTTTTGATTAAATTTAATATTTATATATGTTGATTAAATTTAAATTATGAATTAATTATAATAGTTTAAATTTTAGTTGAAATATAATTATGCATTAAATAAAAATTCAATTACTGTATGCCAATCAAAGCAAATAATAATAATAATAAATTCTTTCTCATCTCTTGATGTTTAATTATATACAGACGTACCATGATAATACTCTATTTGGTATACATTTTTTATTATTTGTTGATAGATTTAATGTTTGTCTGCATATATATACAGTGAAATTTTGTGATTTTATCCCCAATTTATTATAATTATTTTCTTAACCGCTAGCTAATATAAATGTGGTGAAATATACAATTATAATTAGACTAAATTTTTTTTAACATAAAAGCAGTAATTTTCATCAAACAATAATAGAAAATACATCATTCAGAATAAAATAAGGGAGAAATATAAAAAAAAATTATATGAAAGTGGCTATTTTCATCTTTAATTCTATTTTCATCCATGTAGTGGCTATTTTCATCTTTAATTTTATTTTCATCCATGTTCCTTTTGCTTCAGAATTCTCTATTTTTCAGAAGAAAAAAAATTTACATTTCTATAATTTTATATAATTAGATAAAAAAATATTCAAATTAATTTTGAATAGACAAAGTAATTAATTTGTAATATTTTCAAAATACTTCGTATTTTAAAAATATTAGAGACTGTATAGTTGTAAAAAATATTTTTCATTTCTATTTTCTAATTTTTTTCTTTTTTTAATTTCTCAAATTTTCATTCTCTAACGATTTTTTAAATAAAAAAAATAAAAAAGAGTTTATAAGATTTGAAGTGGAAAATAAACTCGAGGAAACTACTCCCTATAGTATTTATGCACTTTCAATTTTTAAAATAAGTGGAGAGAATGCTTTTCTTTTTCAGTTCTATATAGATATGCTAATTTTTTTTCATTTATATGTTTCAATGTTCTTTTTTATTTTGATTTTTATAATGTTTATTTTTTGTTTATTTTTGTTATCTATTTTATTTATTTTTTTATTTAAATTTTTTTTAATTTTTTTGGTATGATTAATTTCATGTTTTTAATATATATACAACATGTACACAACATATGTATAACATATATAAAATACACACTGGGCAATATAAAGTATGTTTACAATATCTACGATATATCTATAATATAATTATACAATATTTTAAATATTTATTTAATTTATTTTAATTAATTTTTATTTTTATAATGTTTAGGCAACATTTATATAATATTCAATAACAATTATATAAAATACTTATAACTTAAATAAAAAAAAATATAACACATCTACTACACATCTATATAATAAAATTGTGTGTATTTTTTTATTTTTTTACATGTATAATATATAAATTTATTTAAAAATAAATTTATTAATATTTATTAATATATTTTTGCATATTTTATTTTATTTTTATTTTTATAGTGTTATATTTTTTTATAATTAAGATAAAAAAATTTTCTTTATAAAAAATTGTGATTTTTATATGATGAAAAATAATATAAAATATTAACTTTTATTATTTTATTAGAATATTTTTATTTAATAGTAAAGTTTGAAAAAATAATAATAATTTGAATTAAAATATTGATTATAATGAGGGAAGAGATATTTTTGAAAAAAAAATATTTTGGTAAAGAATAAGGTATTTTTGAAATTTTGCACCTAATTTTTATAAAAGTGTAAATATTTTTAGTTTTTGTAGTACTTTTATAATAAAAATTATTTTTTGAGTAGTTATACAAATGTCCCAATAAACTTGTGAAAAAGATAACTACTTTTTTATTTCTTTAAAGTCTTCCTTAAATTATGGTTTTTATCTTCTTTTCTTAAATTTTTTCTTAGTTTCCTTCTAAGATTCTTCCTTAATTTTTTTCTTAATTCGGGCAATAAATTAGACATTCTCTTATATAAATAGAGGTTGTGTATTGCTGTAAATATGGTATTAGAGCCACTTGTTAGACAGTAATTATTGGTGTGTTTTTGGTATGATATATTTTTTTTGTTATTCAGACCAATACTTCATCATTTTTTTTTGTCTATCTTTTTACTCATTTGAAAAATGAATGATACCAATAAAATAAAATCAACTTTTGGAGCTTCTACAGTGGATAATGTCATTCAAAATTCAGCAAGTGACTTAAAAAAGATCCAGACAATCTATCGGTTGAATGGAAAAAAATTGCTTAAAATGATCTCCATTGATTCGGACCTTTCTCAAAGGAAAAGAAAAGTTAAGCCACTTATTAGGCACATGTCCAAAAATAGGATACCCCAAATTTGATGCATGGGATGAGGAAGACTCTATGGTGATGTTTTGGTTATGGAATTCTATGCTACCTGAAATAAGTAATACTTGTATGTTTCTTGATACAACCAAAGACATATGGGAGGCTGTTAAACAAACTTATTCGAAGGTTTATGATGATGCTCAAATTTATGAAATTAAAACAAAGATCTTAAATGTCAAGCAATGAAGTCGCTCTGTCACAAAACATTTCAACTTTTTGAAGGGTCTATGGCAAGAAATAGACCATTACCAGTGCATTCAAATGAAGTACAATGAAGATGTTATCCTCAAAAGATTTATTGAAAAGCATAGAGTATATGAATTCCTAGCTAGCTTGAACATCAAATTTGATGCAGTACTAATACAGATCCTTGGAAAAGAGGAATTACATTCATTAAATGAAGCAATTGTAATTGTTCTATCCAAAGAAGGTAGGAAAGGCGTTATGCTTGAAACACTACCTGTAGAAAGTTCTGCTATTCTGTCCAAAAACATCAAAAATTTCAACATAGAGCAACACATTAGTCAGGATGGACATATAGATGTCTCTAAAAATGCCAAAGACTCTATATAGTGTACTTTCTGCAAAATGCCCCGCCATACTAGAGAAAAGTGCTGGAAGCTTTATAGTAAACCTCAAAACTTTAAAGGACGCTAATCAAGAGGAAAGGGACAAACACATATTATAGCTTCTAATGTGGAGAGTTCTGGTTCTCATGATGTTTTTGGCATTGAATAAGTAGAAAAGCTCAAGGGTTTACTAGAGACCCTAGAGAAACAAAGCCCACTACCTTCAACAGGTACAAGTGCATTGATATTTTTAGGTACATCTTCTCACTACATCCCTATTTTCTTTTTTAGTTCTTCTACGTTTCAGATAATGTATTTCCCATCTCTTAGATTATTGATTCAGGAGCTACTAGTCACATAACCAACTGCTCTCATAAATTTACTTCATACACCAAGTAATAGAAAAATAACCACAGCTAATGGATCAGTACAACTGTAGCTGGTCAAGGAGATATCTATTTGAATGAATTTTCATGTCTAAAAGATGTTCTCCATGTTTCAAAATTGTATACCAAGCTTATTTCTATCCATAAGTTAACCATTGATTTTAATTGCAGTGCATCTTTCTATCCTTCTTATTGTATTTTTTAGGATATGGACATGAAGAGGATGACTGGACGTGCTAAGGAAAGGAATGGCCTCTACTATCTTGAAAATCCAAATTGCCAAAATGAAAATTTGAGTTTGTCACCTACTGTCTTTCTTTCTGATATGTTAAAGTCTAAAAAAGTAAAATTTTACTTAATCATTGTCATCTTGGACATCCTGCTTTTAATATTTTGAAAGTTATGTTTCTTTCTCTTTTTAAAGGACTTGCTATTTAATGTTTTCATTGTGATGTATGTGAATTGGCTAAATACAAATGAGTCTCTTTTCCAATAAGTAATAATATAACCGTGACTCATTTTGCTCTTATTCATAGTAATATTTGGGGAACATCTACTATTGCTAATATTTTAGGAGCAAAATGATTTGCGTTTTTATTGATGATTGCACTCGGGTTACTTAAATTTTTATTTTAAAAAATAACTATGATGTATCACATCTTTCCTATCTTTTATGAAATGATTAAAATTCAGTTTGGAGTAGAAATAAAAAGATTTCGTTCAGACAATGCAAAAGACTTTTTCAATCATGCATTATCTTCTTATCTTCATAAATAGGGCATTGTACATGAATCATCTTGTGTCTACACACCTCAACAAAATGGAGTAGCTGAAAGAAAAAATGGTCATCTTCTCTCTGTCACAAGAGCTTTTTTATTTCAAAACAATGTCGGAAAACATTTTTAGGGTGAAGTGATTTAACAGCAGCTTATCTTGTCAATAGGCTTCGTACAAAATTTTTTAATTTTAAAAGTCCTATGTAAATTCTTTCACAGTTATTTCCCAACTATACTTTCTCAAACAATTTAACTCCAAGGATTTTTGAATGTGTGTCATTTGTTCAATTACATTTTCAAAACAAAAATAAACCTAATCTAAGAACTCAAAAATGTGTTTTCATAAGTTATTCCTCTACTCAAAAGGGTTATAAGTGTTGTCATCCTACTACTAAAAAGGTATATGTATCTACTAATTTTACATTTGTTGAGCAGGAACCTTACTTTCCAAATCTTTCTACAATAGAGGAAAAAACTTTAAGTATTAATGAGGATGGAGATTTCTTTCTTCCTGAGTTGTCAAATCCAAGCCCTGTATTAAAAACCCTATAGATTCACCTACAATCCCTACTCCTATATCTATAAGTGAGTCTAAAAATTATCCAGTTTTGCAAAATGAATTACATGGGAATGAAACCCAAAAATCTATTTGTCTATTACAGGTATATTCAAAAAGGATTGAATCATTACCTAGACCTAAGCACGTTCCATCAATTGAATCTGCCCCTGATCCTACCACTGTAGGTAAATTCCACCATTAATGATTTAGATATTCCTGTTGCTATTAAAAAAGGTAAACGAACTTGCACTAATATCCAATCAACTTGTATGCGTCCTATAACTTTTTTTCTACTCCCCATAGAACATTTCTAGCTAACTTCCAATCCATTCATATTCCAAAGACATTATCTAAAGTATTAGGAAGTAAAAATTGAAAAAGGCTATGCAGGTTGAGATGGATGCACTTGAGAAGAACAACACTTGGGATATGGTACAACTACCTATTGGAAAGAAGTCAGTTGGATGCAGATGGGTGTTTACTGTGAAGTATAACTCTGATGGTACCTTAGAACGATATAAGATGAGATTGGTTGCTAAAGGATACACTCAAACCTATGGTGTTGATTATTTGGAGACATTTGCTCCAATGGCTAAAATGAATATAGTCAAAATTTTATTGACTCTAGTTACTCATTACTCTTGGACACTACAACAATTCGATATAAAAAATGCCTTTCTTCATGGTGATCTTAAAGAAAAAATATACATGGAGATTCCTCCAGGCTTTGTTTGTTCAACAACCAAAAACATGGTTTACAAATTGAAGAAGGCATTATATGGACTCAAACAATCTCCACGAGCTTGGTTTGATAAGTTTACTAAAGTGATACTTTTGTTGGGCTATAAACAAAGACAAGGCGATCACACTTTATTTGTAAGGCATTCTACTTCAGTGGGAGTGTGTGTACTTCTTGTGTATGTGGATGACATTATAGTCACAAGAAATAATATCAAAGAAATGGATAACTTAAAGTAGCAGTTACTGAAAGAATTTGAGATCAAAGAACTTGAAAAACTTAAATATTTCTTGGGTATTGAAGTAGCTCACTCTAAGAAAGAGACAACAGAAGTATGTGTTAGATCTTTTAAAGGATACTGATATGTTGGATTATAAGTCTGTGGACACACCTATAGAACAAAATCATAGATTGAGAGATTTTTTTAAAAGATGTAGCGGTTGATAAAGGGTCTTACCAAAAGCTTGTTGGTAGACTCATATATTTATCTCATACCAGACCTGATATTGCACTCCCTTTATTTTCACTAATGATCAACTAGCCAATGTTCTCACTAAAAGTTTGACTAAAATAGTATTTCAACGGATGATATGCAAGTTTGGAATGGATGATATCCATTTACCAGGTTGAGGGGGAGGGTGAAAAAGATAACTACTTTTTCCTTTCCTTAAAGTCTTCCTTAAATTATGGCTTTTGTCTGCTTTTCTTAAATTTTTTCCTTATATTCTTCCTTAATTTTCTCTTTAATTTAAGTAATAAATTAAATATTCTTTTATATAAATAGAGATTGCATATTGCTATAAATTCAATTTCATTAAGGAATTCATTCTTTCAAAACTCTTATCTTTTCTAAGAACGTATTTTTTATTTGAAAAACAACTAAAAGTAGTTTTCTAAAATTTAACTATTAGCCAATAAAAATTAAAAAAAAAAACTATTTTTTTATTTTTTAAATGAAAATATTTATAACTAAATAATAAATTTTATTTTTTTATTTTTAAAAAAATTTCTAAATAATTAAAATTATTTTTTACAACTAAATAATCACTTAGTATTAAATAAAGCAAAATTTTCATAGATCATTAATATGCGTATTTGTGGAGGTATTTATTTTAGAGCCAAATCTCTATTAAGGATATTTTTATCTTTTTCTGTTTGGCCGAATTTCGACCACAGCATGGCCAACTATTTTTTCCTAATAATAATAATAATAATTGTTTTGGGAAAGAATAAACTGGAAAACGTGACTCAAATGTTCTCAGAGAAACTGCTTTGTTTCACAGTCTCCAGGCAGGTTTATTCGAACACAAACTTCAATATAACACAAGAGACCGGGTAGTATTATGGTGATTCCACTTTGAAGTGGAGTCACCTAACTCCACTTTTGGGGAGAAGAATATTGGTCATTAGATGTGTTGAAAATTTTTAGACCATTGATAGAGTAAATATTATTATGAGATTGGATCCACAATAGCATTATATGAGCAAATTGACAATATTATTCCTAAAAATATGATAATTCTTCATATTTAGCAAGTGGTATTATTTATAATTTTTTAAATAATATAGGGTTAACTTATGTAATTATTTTTATTTCTTTTTTCTTTTAATATTTTATATAATTTTTTTGAAAATTCAATATTGAATATAATAAAAAAATAAATTATATATATATAATAAAATATATACGTTAAATAAATTAATAATAATAATTAGTGAAAAGAATATGAAAATTATTAGTAATAAATATATATAATTTTGTGTATGAGATTGTATCAAAATTCTTACCATTATTTTATGAATTGATTTATTCTAAATTAACATTTACAAATAAAAATCTTATTGGACATTTAATCTATATTATCCTTCCAAAATCATATTATTTTTTTTAATTTATATAATTGCTATTTGCATATGAGTTCAAATTTGTAAAATAAAAAATATAATTTATTTTTTTATGAAAGTACTTATTGTGGCAAGTCAATTAGTAGCCATAAATTGATTATCATATTTATATTAAATTTTGATAATTGGGTTAAATTAAATGAAAAAATATCTTGATATTTTTGTCCTTAATATATAATAATATTTATAAAAAAAATTGTATAACTTGTAATTTTAAATAAAATGTAGGACCTTAAAATTTTTATGCTTACTTATAATTCTTCTCCTCTCTATATCCAGTTAAACAAATATAAGTTGTAATAAACAAATAAAATATAATATTTTATCTTATAGTTATTCTCAAGTTCACCAACAAAAATTTTATGTTGATCAAATGGGTTGATAATGTGTGTATATGAAAGGATTTGGGATTGAAGAAACTAAGTGAAGCATTGCAACTACATTTAAGGTATGTATATTTATGCAATTAATTCTATAATTAAATGTATATGATGATGCAAATTTTTTTATAGCAAAATATATTTTCACAAAATTTCAGAAATTTTATGTAAATTCTGATCGTTTGAGTAATAGTTATGTAAGTTTGAATAACATTTCTAGTAGGTAAGTTAGTGATATTCTGTAAGTTTTAATATATTTTCTATAAATCTGAATGATAATTTTAATAGGTTGATTAAAAATTTCAGTAGGTCAATTTCTAATATTTTGTTTATCAAATTTCAGAAATTTTACTCAAATTAACAAAATTTTAACTAGAAGTTTTAGAAAATGGATGCAAATTAAGTAGTTTTTAGTAGATATTTTATAATTCTTAGTAACAATTTTAGTAATTTGACCAAAAATTCTAGTATATGAATTTCTGGTATTTTTATTTCCCAAATTATAAAAATTTCACTCAAATTATCTAAATTTTAACTAAAATTTTCAGAAAATTGATATAAATTGCGTAATTTAAAGTATGTTTTCTGTAATTTTGAATACAAATTATGGTAGTTTAACCAAAAATTCTAGTAGGTCAAATTCTAATATTTCATTTTTTAAATTTCAAAATTGTTATTTAAATTATCAGAATGTCAACTAAAACTTACAGAAATTTGATGTAAATTTTAGTAAAAATTTCTATAATTTTGAATGATTATTCTACTAGTTTGATAAAAAATTTAGTACATCAAATTCTGGTATTTTATTTCTCAAATTCTAAAAATCGCATTCAAACTATTATAATTTGAACTAAAAATTTTAAAAAGTAGATATAAATTATATAAGTTTCAATATATTTTTTATAGTTTTGAATGATAATTTTGGTAGTGTGATCAAAAATTCTGGTAAGTTAAATTCTAGTGTTTTATTTATTAAATTTTAGAATTTTTAATCAAATTAACAAAATTTTAATTGAAAGTTTTAGAAACTTACTATAAATTATGTAAGTTTTAGTATGTATTCTGTAATTTTGAATGATCATTCTGATAGTTTGATCAAAATTTTAGTTGGTCAAATTCTGATATTTTATTTCTCAAATTTTAGAAATCGCATTCTAACTATAAAATTTGAATTAAAAGTTTCAGAAAGTTAGTGAAAATTATGTAAGCTTTAGTATAGTTTTTGTAATTTGGAATAATAATTTCAATAGTTTGACAAAATATTCTAATAGATCAAATTATGATTTTTTATTTCTCAAATTTTAGAATTTTTAACCAAATTATCATAATTTTAATGAAATATTTTAGACAAAAATGATGTAAATTATGTAAGTTTCAGTAGAAATTATATATCTTTGAATGATCATTCCGGTAGTTTGACCAAAATTATAGTATGTCAAATTCTAGTATTTTATTTCTCAAATTTTAGAAATTCAAATCAAATTATATTTTTAAAGTAAAACTTTCAGAATATTAATGTAAATTATGTAAGTTTCAGTAGACTTTTTATAATTTTGAATAACAATTTTGGTAGATTGATAAAAAAAAATTTAGTAGGTAAAATTCTAGTATTTTGTCTATCAAATTCTCAAAATCTCACCCAAATTATTAAAATTGTAACTAAAAGTTAAAAAAAATGATGTAAATTATATAAGTTTCAGTATACTTTTTTGTAATTTTGATTGACAATTCTGGTAGTTTGACCAAAATTCTAGTAAGTTAATTTGTAATATTTTGTTTATCAAATTTCATAAATCTCACTCAAACCATCAGAATTTGAACTAAAAATTTTAAAAATTTGATGTAAATTATGTAAGTTTCAGTAAACTTTTTGTAATTTTGAATGATAATTATGGTAGTTTGACCAAAATTTTAGTAGGTCAATTTTCGGTGTTTTATTTATCAAATTCTAAAAATTTCACTCAAATTATCAGAATTTGATCTAAAAATTTTAAAAAATTGATGTAAATTATGTAAGTTTTAGTAAATTTTCTGTAATTTTGAATGACACTTCTGGTAGTTTAACCAAAATTTTAGTAGGTTAATTTCTAGTATTTTATTAATAAAATTTCAGAAATCTCACTCAAAATATTAAAATTCGAACTAAAAGTTTTAAAATTTCTTTATAAATTATGTTAGTTTTAATATTCTGTAATTTTAAATGACAATTCCGGTAGTTTGACTAAAAATTCTAGTAATTAAAATTCTGAAATTTTATTTTTTAAATTTTAGAAATTTCACTCAAAATATCTGATTTTGATCTAAAAATTTCATATAGTGCCTTCAAAAGAAAAATGTATGGTTGAATTTGATGATCTTGATTTAGATAGAAATGAAAATACTTTAGAAGAAGACGATGACATGGATGATGATAACTTTGTGAATTCAAGGTTTGACCATATTAATAATATTGCATATTATGATGTCATGACTAAAAATTCAAGTAACTTTAGAATCATTTATCAAATCACATTATCTCAAAATTACATAATGCAAAAAATATTTAATTTATATGAATATTTTGAAAATATGTAAGCATTTTATTTATAATTTTTTTTCTATATTACTATTGGTAGATTTTATAAAATTTTACAATGGTAACCTCAAAAGAAAAAGTTATAGTTGAATTCATATTCTATTACCCTTATTCATATCCTACTATCAATTATACTAAAGTTTTAATTTCTTGACTCGTGGTAAAAAATAGTAAAATTAGCGGCAAATATTTTTGCTACTAAAAAAAATAATACTTCAATACATTTTTATTTTTCCTATAATTTAATATACTATAAGTTAACATTATTATTAAGAATATGCTTCAAACAAAAATGAAATAAATTTATTAACAATTAACTTGTAAATAATTTCTATATATAATGAAATTCAATTCCATGATCAATTTAGCAAAGAAAGTTCTATTACTAAACAATTTAAATTCTTCACTATTTACAATTGTCCTCAACAACACAAACTAACTCATCTCCTAATAACCAGCAACCAAGTCTAGTATAGACACTAATCTAAATGCAGCATACACAATAAAAGAAAAGCAACCCAGTTCACTCGAGCTGATCAATCTTGGAGCCGGTGTGGCAGCATTCTTCAAGGAAACTCCCCACCCTGTAAGAAAATGAAATCATAGATGAAATGAAGGGGCACAGTTTTGTAGTATAAGAAAAACATTAAGATATAACAAAATTGCAAGTATAAATTTGCGTACATAAATTTTTCAACAAAAATATAATTGTCAACTGTTATATGCCCATATCATACTCCATAAAGATATAACAATGTCTTCCTAACAACAATGATGATTTGAATGAAACTAACTCGCATGGATGTATGCTTCTCTTCTTAATAAGATACGGCAATTGCAACTTTAAACCAATCATCACCTGATAAAAATGGACGGGAAAAACACAATTTTTCATGCTTACATACACACTATAGTTTAAGAACCTCATAACGATACATACCCATTAGTTTGTTCGAAGAAGGAACCCCCATCAATTCTGAAAGTAAATCTAGACCAGGATAATCAAAATGGCATAGATGATCCAGGGATGATTAAACAAGTTATTAATTCTTAAGTGTAAAAAATTGAGATTGTTGTAAGATATATATACTGTATTACAGAAAGCAAAAGTGACAAGAGAGTTTCTCTCATAGTTATTAAGGTGCAAAGTGTTGGAGAATATAAATGAATTCCACATTTGAAAAGTATAATAAAATACAATGACATATAAGGTAGTGTAGATTGATCCTTAACACAAGCCAATTGGTTTTGTATTGAGATGAGGTTCCAAACCCATTTATATAGTCACTGTATATTTGGCCCAACACTCGCAGAGCCTGTGTAATTTCTACATGGTATCAGAGCTAACCAGGTAATGGACTAACCGCCAGATGATTTTGGACTCCGTTGTTAACCTAGAGCCTCAGTGAAAATAGGCCTAGGCAATTTGTGATGGATCTAAAAAATAATAGATTGTCATCTATGTTTGGCAAGTGACAATTGGGCTAGGCCCAGTTGCACTTGAGGGAGAGTGTTGGAGAATATAAATGAATTCCACATTTGAAAAGTATAATAAAATACAATGACATATAAGATGATGTAGATTGGGCCTTAACACAAGCCAATTGGCTTTGTGTTGAGATGAGGTTCCAAACCCATTTATATGGTCACTGTATATTTGGCCCAACACTCGCAGAGCGAGTGTAATTTCTACACAAAGATCTCAGAGTTTAGGTGCATGCCTTAACAACATCAGGGGCAGAGCAAATAAAAAAAACCTACACAAGACAAAGTATTTATAATACAACAGCATAAACATTTGAAATTCCAGATGGCACCAGTGTCTTTGAAATCCAAATAAAAATATAAATAAAATGTCTTAATTCAGGCCAAAAGGCCTCACTAAACCAAGAAGCACTTATACCTGTGCGAGGTCTCCCTTGTACTTCCCATTCTCAATATGGCCCCACATGCCCTCACTTACTACATTTGATTTATTTCGCACAAAGAGTATATGAGAAACTTCATTTTTTGGAACTGGTGCCACTCTAGAAGAATATATGCTACAAAGCCCTTTGCAAGCCTGAAATCACAAATGACTAAATGAAGGAAAAAACATTTACATGCTGATAATGACCAATGAACAAATCTAGCAACATCCACAAATGTCAGATGAAATTTCCTACTACTGTTAATTAATAATGAAATTCTCCAATATTCAATAATATAGCTACCTCATTAATATCGAACTGCTTGTCAGCTTTAATATAAATAAAACCCTTTATATGGTCAATTGCAAATACAGAAATTATCTACAGTTTGCTACCTAGAGTTTTCAAATCCACAAACTTCTGCATAAGGCAGAAAGCTGAATGCCTCTCACGCCCAACCTACAGCCAAAAAATTTCAAGCGAGGTCAGTAACAAACATATGAACTGAAAGAGAAGTGTTAATAAATGTGATACAGAATCTAAAAGTAAAAATTAATGAAGCATATAGTACATATATTTTGGAAATCATACCATGCATTTGACCTTCCAAATTGTTGGATCCCTAGCAGTTGGAAAAAGAGATCTCTTTCTATAGATTTAGCCTCATACGCATCTTCAGCATATCTAACAAAACTAGAACCCCCTGGTAACGTTCTTCCATCATCTTATCAAATTCTTCCTCATCAATCACCTCCTTTTTAGGGATAAATGGGATGCTCTGAGTTTTTACTGGTTCTTTCTTGACTTTAAGCTCAATGCCAAATTCTGCAAATGATTGAGAGGTCATTGTTAGCAAAAGGAAGTTTTATTGAGGAAACGCCTAAAGAAAAGATGAAAATTAGTTCCCAGCACGGACATGAGAAGACCACAACTTATGCAAAGATCATGAATTAAGGGAGGGAAAGAATGAGACAAGAAATTGAGTCACCCAAGACTACTGAGAGTTTGAGACCTAGACAGCAACATATCCTAGTATATTATAGTTGAAAAAGGGAACACTGCTACTAACAAAATCCCCCAAAAAAGAAAAATCAACCAAAGTCCAAACCAAAAGTTCATGACAATAATAACCCCAAAACGAGAAAAGGATGATGACAGCAGGCAACAGCTCTGATAATCCTCCATTGGAAAAAAAAAAATGGAAGTGTTGAAGTAATTAGGAAAAGCCAGACTAACAAATAAACCCTTGCATATAATAAATATCAAACTAGAGATCAGTTTTTCCATCATTACAATAAAAATGCAATAAACAGAAATTTTATACCATCTTGACAAGAAATTGGCAACTCCAACAAAATAACCCCTTTAAATGAGTAATAAATTTGCATGCAAATGTAAACAGCAAACTCATTAATTTCAATAAACATAAGTACACGACCAACAAAAGCTTTTGGCGTAGATAAGTTCAACAATGACAATTTTTTCCTCCAATTTTCTCCGAAGTAAAACCACTAGAACTATGACCATCATCAAAATCCCTCCATTACCATAAAATTTAACTCTACTAGTCTTTTATAGCTCCTACTAACAACAAATTCCACCAAAAAGAGAAAATGACCTCAACATTTAAGCAAAACAAAACAAAGCCCAAAATGGCTCCTCCAAACTCAATTAACTCGTGAAAAAACAAAATGCAGAACCAAAAACATCCTTCCACAATCCAATATCTATCATCACTCACATTTCATTCAAAACCCTAACAATTTTTACCAAACAATTAAAAAAATCCACAAACACCTACAATTTTTCGCCACTCAAAACCCTAGAAACAAACAGAAGAATGAAAATGCAAGACTAAAAACAGATTTTATTGTACCTTCTTCATCAAAATCACTAAAATAGCTCTCACCCTCCTCGTTCTCATTGATATCAGCTGCATCTTCGAAGAACTGAAGAACCTCGGGGTTCTTCCTCTTACGACTACCTCCCCCGTGCTTTCGCTTGCCTCCTCTGCCACCGACATCAGTGGCGACCTCCTTCCCCTTGGATGGCATTTGAGAGTGACAATGTGAGGATTGTGATGATTCACCTCCAAAGTGGCCTGTTTCGCACGTCCAACGTCTGGGTGAGAGTGATGAGTGGCATTTTATGGCAAAGTCAGAATTTTCCTGCACTAAAAAAGGCTTAAAATAAAATCCAAAACAAGCAAAGAAACACAAATGGCAACCAGACTATCGATGGCTTCAAAGTATATTTAGATCTATTACCAAATCCACAGTTTCCTTCAACATAGCCTCCAAAACTTCACTTTTGTCACCAATCTTTTCTTCTCTCAAACTCTCTCTCACCGAAGTATCAAGCAAATATCAAATTTCAAAGCACAACCAGCATAAAAATAGCTAGAACTTGTGATGCCCAGTTAAAAGGACTTAATTTCGAACAAGAATTAGTGCTCAAGAGGCCTAAAGGAAGACAACCCACCAACAAAAAAAAGCAAACACAATTAACAATCGCAGAAACTAACCATTAGAAGCGTAGGAGCAAAGAGTATGTATGATCTCTCTCTTAATTCTTCAATGACGATATGAGCGTGTATCAACAAGAGTTTTTCATTTATCTGAAATTGAATTTGACTGTGAGAGCACAATCGAACTCCAGAGAGCATTATGTGATTTTTTTTCCCGATTCAAGATGTTGGAAACTAGGGTTTGCTTTAAAGCTTTTATACCATACATCAATTATATGGTGTTCTCTATCTCACAATAAGCATATTCAATCTCAATGGCTCAATTTTTTTCAACTTATCCAATGGTCCATAATTTTCTCTACAAAAGCATAGTACATGACTTCATTTTAAATAAAATCACCCTAGTACTACCCCAAGAGACCACCATCTCCACTTCATAAACAAAAACGACATTGTTTGATTAGTTTAATACTACAAAAATTAGCCATATTCATTTGATGCAGAGAATCGAGAAACAAGAAAACAAATCCATATTCCATTATTTTAATATCACAGTCTCTCTCTATCTCTCTCTCAGTCTCATGCTTTGTCTTCAAAATTACTTGAACCTCCATTTCAAGCCAAAGCCCACTCTTTAACTATATTCTTTTTCTTTACCGCTGAATTTGGTGCTGTATACTCTTTATCTATTGAATACTATACTATTTGTTTGTGTTTTTCTTCTCAATTATTTGACAAAATGGCTTCTTTTAATCCAATTTCTCAATCTTTATTTGACAAACCTCCAAGTCTCTCCTATTCCTTCTCTATCTTTTTCTGCCTCTAATTTTCAATCTACTTTTGTACCCAAAAGGGTTTCTTTTCAATTTCAAGTTTCTGTTAGAATTTCCAATATCCCTTTGAAGGTTGCTGCTGCTGCTATTGTATCTGCAACAACTGCTGAGAAACCCAAAAAGCGATACCCAGGTGAGGCTAAGGGATTTGTGGAGGAGATGAGGTTTGCTGCGATGAAGTTGCATACCAAGGAGCAAGCTAAAGAAGGGGAGAAGGTTTTTACGAAGCTGGAGGAAAGGGCTGTTGCTAAATGGGAGCCTTTTGTTGAAGGATATTTGAGGTTTTTGGTTGATACCAAGTTGGTCTATGATGATCTTGATTACATTGTTGAAAAGGCGGCATATCCTTTTTGTAAGTTTGCGGTTCCCTAAAACAAGGCTTTCAGATAAAATGCTTTATGTCCTTTTATAAGTTTTGGTTATGTTGATGGTTTCTTGGATAATTTACTGGATGCTTTTGTTGTTGTTGTTGTTGTTGTTGCCCTCTGAGGCTTTGTTTGATTGTTTTCTTGTATGGATAAATGATTATAGTTGGAGTTTTTTGTTTTTAATAGATTATGTTATTAGAACTTTTGTTTTGCATTTTATCTGTGTCGATGTAGGATAATTAACCTTCTATTTTTTGGTCTGTGAAATGTGATTGAAATTCTAATTCATAAATTATCCCTTGTAAAATCAAAGGCATATGCAGCTTATTTGATGCTGCTAAGAGTAGGGAGGTTTGCTCGTTTATAGCTAGTATGCTATAGGTTCTGATCAAGTTCAATTGGGACCTTGGTTTTGGTGGTTCAGAGTTTACTTTGCGATCTGGGTGCATAGGCTAGCTTTTGTCCTGGTATTCTTTGCCCCATAATGTAGTAATTTCTAAAAGAAAATGCACGGAGGTATGTGTTCATTTCTGTTCAATGCCAGTAAAAATGTAGGATCTGAGCCGAGGTTTGACAATTCAATTCAATATAATTTTATGTTTAGAATATTAAAAGAATTTCATTTCAATCTTATAAATTTAATTTTACAAAATTAAATCAAATTTAATTAAAATAAATATTTTTTTCACACAATTTCTCTCACTATCTTCAATATTTTCTTTTATTTTTTTTTAAATATTGTAATTTTTTACAAAATTTCAAAAATATATACTTTTTTAAGTTCAACCTGAAAATATACTTTATATATATCTGAATATAATATATATTATGCAATTGTATATTAAATGTATTTTTTTTATATATTAACTGCTCAAGACGAGTATTTTTAAATTATAAAGAATAATTTGGAGAATTTTAAGAAAAATAAAAAGAAATTGGATATTTTTTAAAATATTTTTATGTTATAAACTCCTTAATAAATAGAAAAAGAACTTAAGTTTTTGATAAAAAGTGAGCTAAGTCTAAATATTAAATACCTCTAGTTTTAACCTATTAACCATTTGAACTTTAATGCTGAAAATCAAACTAGTTAAAACTATTATTCATTTTCAACAGTTAATTAGAGGTATTATTATTAAAAATTTATAACTATATAATATTATTATCATCATGATGCATAGTTAGTCATATTATACAATAGGCATAATATTAATAAATATAATTTGAGATATAAATTCTTAAAAGATAGAAATAATAGTAAATTTAATAAATATAATATATTAATATGTTAAAAAATATATTTTTTAATATGATTTAATGATTATAATTACTTGATATAAAAATATCAAAATTAAAACTTAATAGAAATATAAACTAATACATGTCAATCAAAACATAAGTTTAATAAATAGAATTACTAATAATTTTAATAAAAATAATTAGGATAAAAAATCAAAACTTTATAGTTATTATATATAATATATGACATATAATTTTAAACTTATTTTTTCAACATATAATTTTATTATATTTAGATACAACTTCATATAAGATTTGTTAATTGAATTATTATTTATTATGTGCTATAAAAATTATTTTTTTATATTATTTCATTTATTTTTAACATTTAATTACAATAATAAATTATACAAATTGAATTACTTCATAAATTAATATATTTGAATATTAAATGAGCTAATTATCAAGTCTAATAAATAAGATGGCTTGCAAATCTAATAAATGAGTTTGTTCACAAGCTTCTTACATGAGCCAGCTTTGGGGCCTGACGAGTCCAATATTTATGAGCTTGGACTTGAGCTTGGCTCATATGATAAATGAGCAGTTTGAGTTCGATTTATTTTTAAACGAGCTCAATTTTGAACAAACTTTTATCCAGCTAAAATTCAAGTTGAGCTTAAGTAGGTTTGGCTTATTTACAGTCCTAATTAAATTCTGATATATTTTTACAAGTTCATACGCAAATCCTTATCTTGTAATGTTCAAATCGTACTGCCCACATTGATAGACTGTGACATAGTCTGTATGTTTACTTTTACTTATGACAATTTCATTATTTTCTTACAGATGCTGAGTTCAAAAACACTGGATTGGAAAGGTCTGAAAGTCTGGCAAAAGATTTGAAATGGTTCAAAGAACAAGGCTTTGCTATTCCAGAACCTTCTTCTCCAGGTGCTGGTTATGCACAATATCTTAAGGAATTGTCCGAAGACGATCCTCAAGCATTTATTAGCCACTTCTACAATATATATTTTGCCCATGCTGCTGGGGGTAGAATGATTGGGAATAAGGTAAACAAATTAGAGTTAAGATAGGTCTAAAAATACATTCCTATGTCATGATGGAGGTGTAAGACTAAGGGCTTATTAGCTTATTACATAGAAACATAATTGAATTGTTGAAGCACTTGTTTTTTCAACTCTTCAAGTGTAGCCTTTAGCTTATTATTTATTTAATTATTTCAAACCAATTAGGGGAAATTCTTATAAATAATATACAATGATTTATAATGGATTGTGAAGGTGTATTTTCTGGTTTTTTTGGGGTTGGGTTGCCTAAAAGGACATGCATTCTAGTACTTGTTTTGTTTATGTTGAAGATACTCAACAACAAAGAGTTAGAATTCTATAAATGGGATGGTGACCTTTCTCAATTGTTGCAAAATGTTAGGGACAGATTGAACAGAGTTGCTGAGGATACTTTCTTGCTACGCTTGTGAAATTCTTTTGCTAATTGCTTCAGTTTTCAATCTAATCTCATATGGTTCTAGCGAAACAAATTGTATAGGTTACATTATTTGCTCTTTATAGATATATTTTGTTTCATGTTTTACAGCATGTTAACAAATAGGTCTTTATATTTATGATTGCTCAAAGCTGGACCAGAGAGGAAAAGGATCATTGTCTGGAAGAAACTGAAAAGGCATTCAAATATTTAGGGGAGATCCTCCGAGTAATATTATGATGATGTGCTTACATGTAATATTGCGTAATGATGTGCAAGCCCAAGTTTAGTATCATTACACATTAATAAGGAAACTCCATATTTTAATTATAGGCCTAGGATTTTCTCTCTCCAGCAGTGCTCTTTCTCTAGCTTTATTCTTGGCCTAGGGTTATTGCCGGTCAAATAGCCGACGATAGCCCCCGAGCTCTAATTTTTTCTATTAGTTTTTATTGTTTTCTTGTTTGCCTTATGAATTTTGTGTGATTTAATTCCAGATTTTTCCTTAGATGGCATTTTATACTGTCACCCATGGTAGGTTCTTATAGTCCATAGGCTTTTCTTTGGTGGTAGAGCATTTGTGAAGGCTTCCTCTGCCCATGGAGTTAGCACTAAGATTTAAGGCTATCGGTGATGTTTTTGTTTGCAGGGGAAATTTCATCTTCTTCTGTGACTTCATAAGTTGTTGTTTTTCTTTATCTACCCCTAGTATCTTCTACTTTCCGGCCGGTTTGTAGAGATGCATGTTGTCTCTCTTCAGCTTGCCTTCAAAGTCTCATCTGAGTTATCTTCCCATCAATCTTTGGTTTGGCCTTTTTGGTCTTCTTTCCTCTTATCTCTTTTCATTCTAATATCCAAGGATGATTGGGACTTTTGATTCATGGTTGATATTTTTTCAGCGCTATTGCCCTTATTTCTTTTGTAGGCCTCATATCTTGCTCACGGCCTTTACTTTGTAAGATATTATATTTTATGGGTTTCAAACTTGTAAAATCTAAGGGCATTATGTTGTTTGTTCTGTTTTCTAAGCCTTGAAGCACCAAGGTTTTTGTTTCTGCTCTTTATCAGTAATGAAAATTTTCATTACTGATAAAAAAATCATTACACGTTATAAATTTAACAGTACGAACTTTAGCTAAGCCATTATTATGAAAAGTTGCATTATCTCAGTATTAAATTTATGAACTGAAGTAGAGTGTGATGGACAATTCCATTTTATCTCTATGTATTCTTGACGAGGGTAAACAGTTTCTAGATACTTATGGTTCTGCAATTGCTACCCAATTTAGCTTGTAGCCAAATGAAGAAGAAAATGGAACCATCAACTACATACTGGACATTGGCCTCTATAGTCCTAGTAGAGAAGCAGCATGGCGTCTGTCTTATGCCAGAGGAATAATAAAATAGCATTTACTTTTTGGGTGAGTCTAGTTGGCAGGATGTAATGCACTGCTAGCTAGCTCTTTTAAACAACTATTAATTGCCTTAATAAAAAAATGATCTGGTAGTGGATATACAATTATAGATTAGAGTGGAGTTCTGGTTTCTCTTTTCTTTTTTTTTCTTCTCATTGTCTAAAATCAAATTATTCGGGATTGAAGTATACCTGGCTATGGTGGTGGGGCTTGAGCTTGAAAAATGCTAAATTTTCTAAAAGCCCAGCCCGTCCGTTCTCATTTTTTACTAATTAAGGCCCGAAATCTGGCCCATGACTAGGTCTAGTTTTAAGCTCTTTATCTCTAAATCATACATAAAAATAATATCAAGTAAATCTCATTTGATTTTTTATTGGAGGTGGGAGTAAAAATAGAAATACATTATTTTTATTGATATTGTTTGGTTGGATGAATGAAATAGATGAGGATAATGAGAATTCTATTACCTATAAAAAGAGAATAAGTGATTTTGTATTACTCTTATGTTAATTAGTTTTGAAACCTAAATAGAATCAACAATTTAAAAAATATTATTTTTAAGAGAATTGAATCAAAATCTATTTATTTATTTTTAGAATAAAATAAATATAATTTTTTATTTTTTAAATATGAGTATCTCTAAAATTTTCAAATAAAATAAATTTAATTTTTTAATAAAATTAAATTAGATTTATAAAATAAAATGTAATGAATTTAATTTTTTCATCATTGTTTCTAATTATATTTCTAATTATAATATCTCTGAATTTTTAAATAAATAAATTATTTTTAAAATAAAATATAATAATTTTATTTTTTTATTTTTCTGATCATAATATCTCTGAATTTTTAAATAAAATATATTTAAATTTGTTATGTAATTAAACCATTTTTTAGTATTATGACAATTTAAATAAATTGAAAAATGATATATTTTAATTATTTATTATGATATTTTTCAATAATATTTGATTTGTCAAAATAAAAACACTTCAAATAACTATTGATTTCTATTCCAATTTTGTTGTAATTCAAATAATTTAAAGAAAATTGGATTCTAATTCTAAAGTATACCAAACAAAAAGAATAAATAATCCTTTAGATTTCTATTCCTTTTTGTTCCAGTTTCGATTCTAAAGTTATTGAACCAAATGTTACTTTAATTAAATCAATGTTATTTCACTTGCTGTGCCACTTGAATATGCAAAACTAGATACTTAGATGCCTTGGTATATGTCCTTAGGATAGTAATGATCTATAATTTTCCATCGATAAAGCAAGAGATTACAAGACATCAAAATTCCAACAGTTTTTTTGCCTTTTTGTAGCAGCAATGATGATGAGTTTGCTCTAATAACCAAAGTAAGGAAGCCACCAAATTCAAACGGACCTAGAAATCAATTTTAGGCATTGAAATTGTTGAGAACATAGCCCATTTCCTTAAAAGTACCACTTCCTTGATGGGCATTTCCTTAAAAATACCAATTCCTTGCAGGGGCGAAGCTAGATTTTCAACATAAGGGGGTAAAATTTTACTTATAATTTTGACTTCACTTATAATTTTTCTCCATATTATTGTCTTAATTCTCACTAATTTAATAATATATATATATGCACACACACTTACAAATTTATTTGATGATACATGAAAAAATAAAAAGAAAATAATATTATTTCACAAACATAATCTTTTAAGAAAAAAGTTGAATAAAAAAATTATCACATAATATTAAAAGCAGAAATAATAAAATCAAAAATAAAATCAAAAATAAGAAAATTAAAAGAATTTTTTTAAAAAAACTGAAGATTCTAACCTTTTATTTTTTTTCAATTTTTTTATTTTTTATTCTGCTTTCAATTTCTTTCTAATCTCTTGATTTATTAAATGAGTTCAAGTTAATTTAGTTGAAGAAATTTGTTATTTTTCTTATTTTTTTCTCCATTGAAGAGTATATTTTTTTCAATTTTTTTAGAAAAATATATTTATTTGGTAAAAAAATAATTTATTGGGATTTTTTTTACTTAAACTAAAGAAGAGATAAGAAACAATTAAAATTTTGAAGGGGAGCAAATAAAAAATTTTAAAATTTTACTATATATATATGTATATGTATATGTATTTTTTTTTTTTTTTGAAAATAGAAGGGGGGCAGTTGCCCCCCTTCTCTAACATGTGCCTTCACCCTTGCTTCCTTGATGGGCAATTGCTATAAACATTAACAAAAAATCACCAGTATTTTAGAATCTATGTATTTAGTGATTTATTTATTTTCCAACCCTGTATTCAGAATGAGCTTTAATTTTTTCATTTTTTTAATCTTAAATCTCTATAATACAACCAGTCAAAAACACACACGCACACACATTATCCATATATAAATTAACGAGTATTGATAAGATAAACCAACTCACTATGATGGATCACAACATTTGCAAAGCTAAAAAAAATGGTCAAATTGTTAACGTGTATTAGAGTTGTGTTAGGATTACACTAATAGATTCCATGTCAAACTATTATTCTGTACTTTCTTGATAATCAAAGTCTTGTAAACTTATATATATACACTTCAATATACCAAAGAGAATAAGTTAAAAAATTCTCTTCAGAATATCTGTTTCTATATGGTATCAGAGCCCATAAGGGCAAAATCGTTTTACTCCCTTTTTCTGCTCTTAAGCTTTTCGAATTTGTTGCATCATGTCAACCGAATCTCAGCTTCAGTCTGTCACCACCGGTACTCTTGTTTCTAATTCGGCAGGTGCTTTAGTTTCTTCGTCTACTTCTTCTTCTTCATGGATACAAGTTCCTAATATCTCTATCTCTCAATGTGTTTCTCTCAAATTAACCTCCAGCAATTATTTATTATGGGAAGCTCAAATTCTACCCCTTCTACATGGATACAAGCTATCTGGTCATGTTGATGGAGAGATTCCTCCTCAATCGAAAACTCTCCCTAATGAAGCATTAAATCCATCAACATCTGTTAATCTTTGTTTTCTTCTCCATAATATTTTTCCCCTGCTACTATTAGATCTCTCTCTTCTCCAGAGCCTCATGTCCTAAGATCCTTCAATCTTAAAAGTACAACTCAAGTTGCAATAAGCTATTGTTACAGAGTTGTGATCAAGACTAGCTGCACTTCTTCATCTTCTACCAGTGACCAAATCAGTATTAACATTTGGTGATTCCTATGGCTACGAGGTTAGTAATATATACCGTACAAAATTTTGTTAGAGAACCTGATTTTGTTTCCATTACTTGGTTTTCTAGGCTACCAAACAAGGCTAAGACAAAATTTTCATTAGAGAACCTTATTTTGTTTTCATTACTTTTTTTATATTAATAGATAGTGACATATCATACATCCCTATTATGAAAGAATACAACATTTGTTGGTAATTTTTCTAGAATATTAAATTCAAGCAAGATTTTGAGCTTAATAAGTTATCGAAAGATAGTATATTCTCTCAATAAATTAATGGATAGTGGCATGTTAAACATTCCTATTATCAACTGCATCTATTGGTAATTTTTAAGAATATTAAACTCTGATGATATTTTAGGTGCCACAATTTACCAACAAATAGCGTATTCTCCACATAAATTAATGGATAGTAGCATATCATACGTCTCTATTACCAAGAGAATACAACATCGGTTGATAAATTTTTAGAATATTAAGTTGATGCGAGATTTTGAGTGGCACAAGTTACCGACTGGACTGATAGCATATTCTCTCTATAAATTAATGGATAATGACATATCAGACATCCTTATTAGCCAAAGAATACTATATTTATTGGTAATTTTTTAAATTATTAAATTCAAGAGAGATTTTAAGTGTCACAAGTTACTAACAGATAATGTATTCTCTCGGTAAATTAATGGATAGTAGCATATCGGACATTTTTTTTTATTGAAAGAATACTACATCTATCGATAAGTTTGTAAACCTTAATCAATATGAAAAAGATGCCTCTATTTATATTGCTACCAACAAAAACCTATATATGTTGGTGAAGTGCAAACCCTAATATAAAAAGTTACGAAAACTTACCGATAAAAATAAGTATCCATTAGTTATTTTAACCCTCCCCCCTTAACTCTTCTTCTTTTTCTTTCTCTATCATTCTCCCCCTCTCTCTTCTTCTCCCTCTCTTTCTCATCCATCTCCGGTCACCACCTCTGTGAGTTTATTTTATTTTCTTTTTATAATTTGTAGTTGTATAATTTTTTACTTTTCTTTCATTTTTAATTTATTTTAGTTTTAATATATTTTCTTTCTTTTCTTCTATCTAGTTGTATAATTTATTTTAATTTTTTGTTTAAAGTTTTTTCCTTTTCTATTCTATATAACTTGCCCATGTTGTGCTTGTGGGCTTCCTATTAGAATTTTTGTGCATTTCAAGTAGGGGAAATTACAATATGTATTATTTTTTAAGTTTTATTTTTCATTTTTACTTTTATTTTTCTTTTCACTTTTGACTTTTAAATTTTTAAATTTTATTTTTTTTATCTTTTATTTTTCAAAATTACGATACATTTTTTTCTTCCTTCTGTTCGTCTTCTTCTCTATGTTTCTATTCCATTTTTTACCCTATTTTTTCTTCTTTTTAGTTCCCACTACTGGTCTTCAAATTTTCTATTCCCAAACAAACAAGCAACCATGACCAAGCTTCCTCTATTTGTTTCTCGTAATTTTCAATCAACTTCTTCAAATTCTCTTTATTATTATTATTTTCTTTGATTTGTCTTTCTATGAGGATATGGAGCCCAAACTCGGATGAGAAAGATGGGCTTGAGACGGTGTTGGAAGTCCCAATTACTGAGAGATGTTCAAAGCATGGGTAGTAATGGACCTCCACATTAGGCCAATATGCTAATAATTTAATTTCTTGTTAATTATTAGAGGTTGATTAAAAAATTCATATGCAAGAGGCTTCTACTACTAATATATAGGTTATTAATTATCGTATAATAAGGCAGCTCTCAAGGCAGTGGCGGAATTAGATGGTGTCGTGTGGAGTCGCACGACTTCTCTGGCTGGCTGACCGAAAGCTAATATACGTGAGTCAGAAAGCGCGACCCCCCTCCCCTCTGGCCGTCCGCTGCAATAGAGCCCTCTTGCAGTTGTATCGGTAAAAATTTGTCCTCCTCATATATAGTCGCTGATTCTGCCACTGTCTCAAGGTCGAAATACTGCTGCCGTTGCAAAATGATCTGACATCAAGCTTAACTAATGATGATCAAATTTTCCCTTTCTCAAGAAAAGTGTTGTTGTAATATTACTGGGTATGGAAAACTTGAGCGAAAGTGATATTAGATTTGATGTTTTTTAGATTTATAAATATTACTTTTATGCATATAGGACAATAATTTAAGGAATGTTTGCATTAATGTTGGAATTTTATTTTTGGAATTTTATATAGTTTTTTAATTATGCCAACTATATTTATTAAGAATTTTTTTTCTTCTAATATAACACACTATACATATTTAATAAAATGATTTAAAGAAATAATTTTTAAATTTTTAAATTTTTCAACAAATTTAACAAATTATATCAACGTATATATTGACATATTTACAAATAAATAATATTTTACAAATAAATAATTAAAGAATAATAGTATATATGTAGGTATATATTAGTATATATAGGTATATGTTATATATAATTTAATTAAAAATAATAATATATGTGTTTATATATATAGATATATATCGGTATATATTATATATTTTTTAATTAAAAAATAACAGTATATATAGATATATATCAGTATATATTAGTATATATGGGTATATGATAGTATATATGGATATATGTCAGTATATATTGCTATATGATGATATATGTGGGTATATGTGAGTATATATTATATATATTTTAACTAAAAAATAATATTTTTGTAAATACAGACTTCGTGTTCTTAACAGTATATTTAGATATATGTCAGTGTATAATTATATTATATATTAATTTATATGTTGTTATATATTATATATAAATAGATATACAGAAAAGAAAATTAATATATATTACATACATGTGAGTATATATTGACATATGGATATATTATATATATTTTAACTAAAAAATAACAATATATAACAGTGTATATCGGAATATATGAATAAATATTATGTATAACTAAATAAATATATATTACATACATATAGGTATATGTTACATATATATTTTAAGTAACTAGTAATAATATATATGGATATACGACGATATATAACTATTATATATATATTTATATGTGGTTATATGTTACGTATAAATAAAAATGTGTTGATTTTGAAAATATATATATATATATTTAGTTATATATGGGTATATGTTATATATAACTAGATATATATGTAGAATTTGAAAAGCATAATAGTATACGTGCGTATATGTTATATATAATTAGATATATGTGCATATACATTTAGCTATATGTGAGAATATGTCATATATAATAAGATATATGTATTGAATTTAAAAAGAATAACAATATATGCGAGTATGTATATTATATATATATGCAAATATATATTTATAGGAGTGGACATAATTCGATTAACCGACTAAATTTTTTATTAACCGACCAAAAATTTGGTTCGGTTAACTAACCGTATATATAGTTTAGTCGGTTCAGTCGAAGATTTTAATAATTTTGATTTTTCATTCAGTCAACGGCTAACCAATTCGGTTCGGTCGGTTAATCATTAACTGAAAATTAAAAAAAATTAATTATTTTTAACTTTTCATATAATTTTTTAATTATATAAATTTTTATTATGAATATATTTTTTATAACAAAATAAATTTATGTTTTTTTTATTTTTAATAAAAATTTTATTTAGTTATTTAATTATATTAATATTTTATTATAAATATAATTTTTTATTATAAAATAAAAAAAATTTTAGCTAGTTCGATTAATTAAGTGAACCGACTGATTAGATTCTGTTAATTGACCAAACCAATCGAACTTGAAAATCGGTCGGTTCTGCCAATAAAATTACTATTTGAAAATTTCGGTCAAAATAAAATTCGGTCGATCGGTTAATTATACGTGAGTATATGTTTAACTATAAGTGGGTATATGTCACATATAAGCAGGTATATATAGATATATATTTAGTTATATGTAAGTATATATTATATATAATTAGATATATGCAGATATATGCTTAGTTATATGTGGGTATATGTTGCATATAATTAAATATATGTGAGTATATATTATCTATAACTAGATATATGTGAATATATATTTAGTTATATATGAATATATATTACTTATAACTAGATATATGTGAGTATGTATTTAATTATATGTAGGTATATGACACATATGAGTAGGTATATGTGGATATATGTTTAGTTATACATAAATATATGTTATATATAACTAGATATATGTGGATATATGTTTAGTTATATGTGGTTATATGTTGTGTAATACCGCGATTTTGGTGTACATTGGAATAGTAATTGTGAAAAGATATGTTGGTAAAATATGTAAGAAAAATATTATAAGAGATAGATGTATATGAAGGATGATATGTATATATGGTATTTGAAAAATATGGGAAATATACATACAATATCTAAGAGATATATATATATAGCAACATATACATCACATATACATGATGTATATATTGGTGTAGGAAAAGTAATTTGTAATAATAATAATAATAATAATAATAATAATAACAATAATAATAATAATAACAATAATAATAATTACAAGAGAAAAAGAAGAAAAGGAAGTCAAAGGGAGTGACAAGTGTGTGGTGGAGAATTTTTAAGGGATTTAATTATATTAATATATATATATATATATATATATAAGATAAGATTGAAAAAGGAAGAAAATATCTTCTTTCTTTCTTCTTCTTTTCCTTCTTGAACGAGAGAGAGAGAGAGAGAGAGAGAGAGAGAGATGTGATTTTGTTGGCATACACATCAAATTCTTAAGGGCTTTTAGAGAATTGAAGGTGGATATTGAAGATTTAGCAAAGAATTCAGGTAAGTGTTCATTTCTTTGTGTTGATTTCTATTGATTGTGTTTATATTTGATATGGTTAGTGTGTGAAGATGATGATAATGAAAGATTAAAGTATATATATATATATATGTTGAATTGGTATTTAGATGATGATAATATGGTTATTTGTGAGGATGATGATGGTTTGTTGAAATTGTTTAGTAAGGGTTTAATATAAATGAGTTGGGGAAATTGAGTAATTGATATATGGATGATGTATATAATGATTATTATTATGATATGTTGAAGTTATATCAGTGTTAAATTAATAGGTGATTTATGTGTATATAAACCAAGATGTTGATTAAAGGTGTTGTAGTATGGATTTTGGAGCGTTTGTGTTTTCATGGATGAGAGTTCGGAATGTATAATTCTTGCCTGATACGGCCATGTCGTTGGGTGTGTCAACGTACTGAGTTTGACGTTTGTGACACAACCATTAACACGGCCATGTTACTGAGCGTGTCATAGCTACTGAGAGATAAAGTAATTGATACGGCCATGAACACGCCCGTGTTGTTGGGCTTGTCAATGTTTCTGTAAGGCAGAATGAGTGACACGTCCAGTAACACGCTCGTGTTACTGAGCGTGTCAAAGCTTCTGTGTCGTTGGTTTAGGGCACGATCAAGGACACGCTCGTGTTGTTGAGCGTGTCATGTGTAGAGTTTGCCCTAGTTGGTTCGTATCTATATTATCTCATGTGTATCTCTGAGTGAGTGTGTATGATCACCTTTTGATTAGGTTTTGAAGAGATTGGGTTGCCCTAATCCAAGTGTTGGAGGATTCTTAGAAGAGGAGTTTAGATTGGTGTGAGTTTCTCTTGAGGTAAGTACAAACCCTATATGATTGTGTGTGTTTGCATGACTATGGGACTTAACACATTTGATTGAAAAATGTGTTAAGTTATTTATTGTATTGTTGATGTGTGAGAAATGTGCTATGATGTGTATTATGTGTACTATGTGGAATGTATGTTGAAGATTCTAAATATATGAATAATGTAATTTGCTTTGTATATCTCAATGATGAAATATGAAACTATTATAAATGGATATAAAGGTGAAATGTGAAAGATATGATGATCATTCAAATTATATGTACAATGTAATTTGTTGTGTATACCCTAATGATGAGATGGGAAGCCATTGTTGTTGGCTATAATGATGCAAATGAAATAATTGGGGCATGTTTGCCTAAATGATTATGAGGAAATGAGAATGGAATTGATAATGAACTAATGAAAGAATTGTGTGCCTAATGTGTTATTCACTTTTCAGAGTTTTGTTGTTGGTGGCATGCCTAATAGTAACAATCTCTTGAAGCTGGGTTGGGCTTGATTCTTGAAGCCAAGTTAGGTTGAAGTTTAGCATGCTTAACTCCCCTTGAAGCTTGGTTGGGTCTAGTCCTTGAAGCCTAGTTGAGATGTTACAAACCCTTGAAGCTAGGTTGGGTTTGGTCCTTAAAGCCAAGTTGGGTTGATGCTTAGCATGCTTCGCTCCCCTTGAAGCTTGGTTGGGCCTAATCCTTGAAGCCTAGTTGGGATAATGATAAATGTGAAAATTAAACCAAAACATTAACTCTGAAAGTTGAATGACATATTAGTTTCTTTTGGGCCCATGCTTGTCTTTGCTTAAAGGTGAATTATGAATAATGAATTAATTGAATAATATAATGACATGTAATGTTATGAAGTATGATATGATTACAATAAATAAGTAAATTATTGAAAAGAAATGTGGCCTGAGAAGCTATACTGAAAGATGAGATTATGAAAGTACAATATGACGTGTAATATGTATATGGATGTGGACATTGTGAGTATTATTTTATGAATATTTTAATAACTCATGGAATTATGGTTTGTGTTATTGATATATGTGTATTTGTATATAATTATGAGATTAGTAGAAATATATGAAAAGTGTAACTGAAAATGGAAAACATGATAAGAAAATAATGATACATGAAGTTAATATATGAGTATGATTTTCTGTAATGAATGTTTATAATATTTATTTGTACTACTAAGTTTTCGAACTTAGCGCGGTTGTGTAAATCGCGCAGGTGAGTAGGTGGTTGATCTGGAAGTCAAATCGTTATGCCACGAGAAGGGTAAGAGTATTTTGAGACCAACTAGAGGGTGGTGCATACATGTACAATTTAATTATGTTGTATTTTGATAAAAATGTTTTCATATGTATAAATGAATTTTGGTAAAGACAAAATAATCATATATATGTAATATCATCAAAAGTATAATGATTTTGTAAATGAAATTTAAATAAAATGTATTATTGTTTGGAACTAAAGTAAAGGTTTTTAATTTGAAATGAAAAGTGACATTCTTATACTTTATATATGTACTACATGTATACAAGGTATATGTATAGTACTTATATAGAGTATGAGAGTGTTACAATTATTTTGGTATCAGAGCTTAGGTTTGAGATTCTCAGCCTAAGTAGATTAAAAAAAATTTTGAAAAGTGAAATTTGTGATACATGCATATGCATTAACACCTAGGTTGGTCTCGGATGTGGCATTATGTGATTTGTAGTATATCTGAATTATATGAGATGGATGATAGTGTGTGAGTGAGGTTTTGCATGAAAATAAAATTAGAAAAAAAAAACAAATGATATGGGGAAATTTGTATAAGTTTAATTGATAAACTAAAGAATGGCAGTTTACTTAAGTAAAGCAAATTTCGAAATTTTTGGTTAGTAAAGTGTGCTTGTGAAATAGATTATAAAGAAATGAATAGGAGAATAATGTTGGAAATGAGTTAAAAAAATTAAATTAAGATTTAATTAAGTACTCTTTCCTCTAAAATTTGGATCTCTTTATTATTTGGATTGCTAGAAAGAGAAAATATTGTTGGAATGTTAAAAAGGATAGATATAATATTAAATTGAAGAAAGTATGGTGGACTATTAAGTGAGTTGATCGGTATAGACAAAGTGTGACAATTTAAAGTTTGGGTATGCAAAGTTAAAGTTTTTAAAACAAGGGATGATGTTGGTTAACGTAAGGAGATATAATGGTGTTGTTTGTATTGTTGTTTTAATGCAAACATTGTGATTTTTAATGTTAGAAATGTGATATACTTAAATGTTGTTAAAGCTCATGTTAATGGTAGTAATATGTGAAATTTGGATTTTTGAAATGAGCTTTAATAATTGTGAAAATGAGATGTTTTGATATTACATGATGGTATATATATATATATATTGTTTTAAAGTTGATATTAAGAAAACGAGATTAGTAATTTGAAGTTTAGGTAAACTAGCAAGTTGAGAGTTTAGAGTTTTAATAGAATTTTGATGAGGATCATTTAGATATTGATATTTTAATGTATATTAAACATATGAGCTATGTGGAATGAATATTATTGCACATGAAAGTATTATGAATTGGGTAATGTGATTGATAATACGAAATTTTATTTTGAAATAAAGGGAAAATGACTAAACAAGTGAAAATGAGTTACCTTAAATAATTGGCCTGGAAATGATGAAAATGGATATGAAGGGTATACTAAATGCATTTAAAAACAAATGTGATAGAAATGTCACATTAGAAATGTGACTAAGATTTATGTGAAGTGTTATTATGGTTAGAGTGTATATATCTGTTGAATTGATGAATAACTTAAGTCATGTTAAAGGAATGAGAATGATAATGTTCAATGGAAAGTAATAAACGTTAAATTTGTATAGATTATATGCAAAAGAGAAATTAAATAAAATTGCATGATTATGTGTATACATGTATAGGATATGTGAGATGAGTTTTTCGATATGAATGTAATTGTATTATGTAAGAAATGTGGAAAGTAAGTCACATTATGAATGTGACCTATGAATGTGTATGTGATAAAAAAAATGTTATTGTATGTTTATTATCTTATACAATTACATGTCTAATGGTATTAAGAATGATATTGCATGTATTAGCGGACCTAAGAGAGATTAGGTCTTGACCTGCGCAGAGCTAAACTATGTGACGAAATTGAGAGTGAGAATGGACTCGAGTAATACTGGACCGTGAAAATTTTTATTGTAATCACTGAACTTGATGATCATATAATGTTTTGAGTCCCAAAGTATCTACATGTGGAAAGGTTCTATGTATAAGTATATAATAAGAGGTTGTAAGGAAAAAGGGGAAGTATAATATATATATATATATATATATATAATTATAAGAAATAGATTAGAAATGGAGTAATAAATGGAAGTTGTGTAAAATTTGTATATGATCGAATGTTGTGCATAAGAAATATTAAAGATAATATTATTGATCATGAGTTAGGCTAATGATGATCAAATGATCTAGAGCAAATTGTTTTTGACACGAAGTTGCAGTGTGTTAACTCTTGGTATAGCAAAAGTTTAGAGAATGAATATGTAATAATTGCAATACAAACTTAGCATTGTAATTTGAAATGTTTGAAAAAGAATAACAGAAGGGCAGTATTGATTAATAAGCCTTAGGTGTAATATCCCAGAATAGACCCTAAGAGTTTTGGAGTTATTGTTGTTGTATTTGGATTTAATGTATATGTATATATGTGAAATATAAAGATAATATATGTAAGACATATACATATACATCTCATATACATGGGATATAAAATGGTATTGGATAAGTGAGTTGTATATATAATTGTATAATTAATTAATAATAATAATAATAAAGACAAAAAGAAAAGAGAAGAAGAAAGTCAAAGAAAGAATATGTGGTGGAGATTTAAAGTATTATTATTATTATTATTATTATTGTTATTGTTATTGTTATTATTATTATTATTATTATTATTATTATTATATATATAAGATAAGAACGAAGGAAAGAAGTAGAACCTTCTTTCTTCTTCTGCTCCTTCTTCTTCGTCTTCTTCTTTTCTGCTTGGTCGAGAGAGAGAGAGAGAGAGAGAGAGAGAGAGAGAGAGAGAGAGAGAGAGAGAGTGAGTGAGAGATGATGATTTTGAGAGGATTGAAGATTTTTATTGAAGATTTGGCATATTAACCAAGTAAGTATTCATTCCTTTACATTGATTTTTATGGTTTGAGTTTGGATTTGATGAGGTTTTTGTGAGAATGATGATGAATTGTTGAGATTATTGAGTAAGGATTTAGTGTCAAATGAATTGGGGATTTGAGTATTTGATATATGAGTGATGTATGTTGGTGTTTAAGGAAGTTGAAAATATAAAATATATGAGTTTGATAATTGAATATTTGTATTGGTATTCAAGTATCTTTTTATTTGATTTGAATTAGGTTGTGAAGGAAGTGGATTGCTCTAAGTTAAGTGGTGAAGAGTTTTTGGAAGGTAAAGTGAATAGATTTGAGAATGGTTCTTAAGGTAAGTAAACTATCTAAATTCATATATCAACATGATGTTGAAACTTAACATATATTCATTTGTAAATGTGTTAAGGAATCAAATGTGTTGTTAATGTGTTTTGGTAATGTAAATATGGGTATGTATGTAAAATAAGTGTTAGTGATGTTGATTAAATTCATTGGAATGATGTTATGATGTGTATGAAGTGTTTGAATGCAACCAAAGGGGATTTGTAAATGTTTGGGGTTTAAATTCATGAGTGACACGGCCAAAAACAAGGAGAGACACGGCCAAGTCAAGGAAAATTGGATGGATTTTGGAGAGACACGGTCACAGTCTCAGCCGTGTTCTCTGCCCGTGTTTGTCACTGCCTGATTTTTGTGGAGAGACACGGCCATGTCCCATGCCCGTGTCACCTACTGCTTGAATTTATGTTGAGAGACACGGCCGTGTTGCATGCCCGTGTTCACTACTGCCAATTGTGGTTGAGAGACACGGCCACAAGCTTGGCCGTGTCCCTTAAATGGTGTTGGTCGTGTCCCTCAAATTGGTTAGTTAATGATTCTTATCCTTGATTATTCTTGTCTTGTTGGATCCTCTAAAAGTATTATTATATCTACACTTCAAATATATGTGAAACAAATGTATGTCGAGGATTCCAAATCTAAGAATAAAGTAAATTATATATGTGTATATCAATGATGATCATTCTTGATGAATGTTTAATGTGCTTGATTATGAATAGTTAAGTAATGAAGTATTCTAATGTGATTTGAGACTAAATGAGATGTGATGTCCTTGTGATTGGTAATGATGATATATGAAATGTGTAGTATATGAGATAAATGATTGTGTATTTGAAAGATGAAATGCTATGATATGAATTGAGATAAAATGAAATGTGAAGCCATTGTGATTGGCTATGATGATTCAAATGAGAAATGAAGCCATTGTTGTTGGCTATGGTTATGTAAAATGAAAGTATTAAGGCATGATTGCCTATGTGTTTATGAAATGTGAATTGAGAAAGAGAATGGTAAAGCAGTGAATGAATTGATTGTGTGTTAATATGTTATTCAATTTCAGAGTTCTGGATTTGGTGGCATGCCTATAAAATGTGAAAAGTAACAGTCTTGCCGGGTTGAGGATCTCTTCCTTTTGAGTTGAATTGAGGTCCAAGAGACTGGGTCTGTTACATTATATAAATTGTGAATATGAAATATATGAAAAGTAACAGTCTTGCCGGGTTGAGGATCTCTTCATTTTGAGTTGAATTGAGGTCCAAGAGACTGGGTCTGTTACTTGATAAAATGTGAAATGTGAAACGTGAATTGTAGTAACAGTCTAGCCGGATTGAGGATCTTCTCGAGTTTAGCCGAGATGATGGTCCAAGAGACTGGGTCTGTTACGCTATCCATGGATAGAGATATGAGATATTTTGCCTACGGGCTTGATCATTGTGATTATGAACCAATTCAGTAACTCTGAACTTTGAATAGCATATTAGTGTCTTTGGGCCCATGCTTGTGCTTGTTTATAAGTGATTCTTGAATAGTGAAACAAATGAGTAATGCAATATAATGTTATGTGATAAATGGTGATAACTATGGAATGAAATATAATGTTATGAAATATATGATGATAATCATGGAATGAGATGTATACTATATGTAAGTAAATTATTGAAAGTGAATATAGCTTGCGAAGCTATGTTGAATGATGAGCTTATGAAAATCTAATATGATGTGTAAAATGTATATGGATGTGAGAATGGTGAATAGTGCTTCATAAAGGTTTCGATTAGTTATTGAATTGTGAATTATTGAAATGAAGTATATGTGTGTGTATATAATTAAGACATTAGTAGAAGTATATATGAAAAGCATAATCAAAATGGGAAAACATGGTAAGAAAATAATAACATATCAAGTTAATAAGAAAATATGATTTTCTCTAATGTATGTTTATATGAATTATTTGTATTACTAAGCTCTCGGGCTTAGCGCGGTTGTGTGATCGCGCAGGTGATTATGCGGTTGATCTGGGAGTCAAGCGATTATGCCACGAGAAGGGTAAGAGTGTTCTGAGACCAACTAAAAGGTGATGCATACATGTAAAGTTTAATTTTGTTATATTATTCACAATCATATATTAATATGTATAATGATTTACTAAATGTTATTAAAATCTAAAGATAGTATTGTTTGAACTTGGATAAGATTTTTAAATTAAAACTAGAAGTGACATTCTTACACTCTATATACGTATTGTATGTATACTAGGTATATGTATAGTACCTATATAGAGTATGAGGGTGTTACATTAGGCGTGACCATTAAAATGCTGGGACCATATGTCTGATTTAGTATTTTGGCTGGTTAGTTTTGTTATTTACAGATTTGAGCCTGAGATGACATGACCGTAGTATAGTTTTGGTGAGATTGATAATTATGTTTCTAGAAACATGGTCAAGAGTTATGATTGGTAAAGTTGTACCTTATCATTTTATGTTAAAAATTTGTTTATAATTATAGAAAGTATGGAAGAAAAGAGAACTGTGAAAATGTTTTGAGTTATAGATAATGTGATAGAAAGGTAATTATTGTAAAATAGTAATGGTATGAAATGTGAGGAGATGTTAAATGGGAGAAATTACAAAATGTGATTGAAAGTTATACTGAATATGTTTATGTTATAAAGTGAATAAGTGGATGGACTTAAGGTTTAAGTGAGTGAATTATGGGTAATAAATATGGTATGAGATAATCATGAGAATTTTGTGAAAATTGTACTAGGATAATAGAAAAAAAAAACTATGTGTATATTGAAAGATAATTTGAAGTGATTTGTTATTAATAATCATAATTTCAAAAAGCTGAAAAATGGATCCGAAGATATTAGAATTTGAATATAAGTTTGACCTAATGGAATTAGGTCATATATATTGTGACATCTAATGATAAGTTTAAATAAGTTAATTGTTGGTTTGAATCGAATAAGATTGAAACGTGGGTATATTGTGACAGATAGATCAATTGATTCCGATTTCGCTAAGATTGTGAATTATTGTTGAAATTTAATATGTATGGTTGTATTAAGAGTATAAGATAGAAGTGATAATGTATATGATGTAATATTCTGATATATGAATGGACATGAATGAATTGAGCTATATCAATTGTAAATGATGATAAAAGGGAAAATGTTGATTACCTGTAAAGTAAGTTTAAAGGCATTGTATTAATATTTATGTTAAGTGAGAAGCATGTTAAAGAAGGAATTAAATGTATGAAAAATAAGAATATTGTTATAAAATTAAGATTTGATAAATGTTTATTCTGAAAGTGATTGTAGTGACGGGATAATCAATATTAAGATATAAAGCAATGATTTTTAAGGTTAAAGTTAAGAGAGTATTTATAAAGAGATGAAGTGATAAATATCTTGAATGTAATAAATGGACGAAGTATATGTATATTATAAGATGATCTGATTCTTGTATAAAGATAAATTAATTGGGAATGTAATGAGTTATTTTGAATGCTTGGTTAAGAAAATAATAAGATATATGAATATATATAATGATGAGTTATGAAATTTAGAGAAGATGATTGACTCTAAGGGGGAGAGTAGAAGTTATGTGATTTGATGATATAATAACTTAATAATATAATTAACTTCATATGAAAGTTAAGATGGTATTTTGTTAAGAATGGATTGTTACTGTACTAGATAATTTCGAGGATGAAATTATTTAAGGGGGAGAGAATTGTAATACCTCGATTTTGGTGTACATTGGAATAGTAGTTATGAGAAGATATGTTGGTAAAATATGTAAGAAAAATATTATAAGAGATAGATGTATATGAAGGATGATATGTATATATGGTATTTGAAAAATATGGAAAATATACATACAATATATAAGAGATATATATATAGCAACATATACATCACATATACATGATGTATATATTGGTGTAGGAAAAGTAATTTATAATAATAATAATAATAATAATAATAATAATAATAATAATAATAATAATTACAAGAGAAAAAGAAGAAAAGGGAGTCAAAGGGAGTGACAAGTGTGTGGTGTAGAATTTTTAAGGGATTTAATTATATTAATATATATATATATATAAGATAAGATTGAAAAAGGAAGAAAATATCTTCTTTCTTTCTTTCTTCTTCTTTTCCTTCTTGAACGAGAGAGAGAGAGAGAGAGAGAGAGAGAGAGAGAGAGAGAGAGAGAGAGAGAGATGTGATTTTGTTGACATACACATCAAATTCTTAAGGGCTTTTAGAGAATTGAAGGTGGATATTGAAGATTTGGCAAAGAATTCAGGTAAGTGTTCATTTTTTTTGTGTTGATTTCTATTGATTGTGTTTATATTTGATATGGTTAGTGTGTGAAGATGATGATAATGAAAGATTAAAGTGTATATATATATATGTTGAATTGGTATTTAGATGATGATAATATAGTTATTTGTGAGGATGATGATGGATTGTTGAAATTGTTTAGTAAGGGTTTAATATAAATGAGTTGGGGAAATTGAGTAATTGATATATGGATGATGTATATAATGATTATTATTATGATATATTGAAGTTATATAAGTGTTAAATTAATAGGTGATTTATGTGTATATAAACCAAGATATTGATTAAGGGTGTTGTAGTATGGATTTTGGAGTGTTTGTGTTTTCATGGATGAGATGTATAATTCTTGCCTGACACGGCCATGTCGTTGGGCGTGTCAACGGTACTGAGTTTGACGTTTGTGACACGACCATTAACACGGCCATGTTATTGAGCGTGTCATAGCTACTGAGAGATAAAGTAATTGACACGGCCATGAACACGCCCGTGTTGTTGGGCTTGTCAATGTTTCTGTAAGGCAGAATAAGTGACACGTCCAGTGACACGCCCGTGTTACTGAGCGTGTCAAAGCTTCTGTGTTGTTGGTTTAGGGCACGATCAGAGACACGCTCGTGTTGTTGAGCGTGTCATGTGTAGAACTTGCCCTAGTTGGTTCGTATCTATATTATCTCATGCGTATCTCTGAGTGAGTGTGTATGATTGATGAGAGTGATTTTATACTTGTTTTTAGTATGATTTTAATGTGTTTTTAGTTAATGTTTCATTTGATTTTTGTTTAAAGTTGGTTTTAAGTGTTTGTTTTAGGTTAAAGTGGAAAAACTCCCTTGGATGGTCAAAACAATGAAGAAAGAGCAAAATTCATCAATGGACACGCTCATGGACACGCCCGTGTCACCAAACGTGCCATTTGTCTAGAGTCACAGTAGCTTCAACACGCCCAGGACCACGGGCGTGCTCATGATCGTGCTATTTACCCAAAGTCACAGTAGCTGCGACACGCCCAGGACCACGGGCGTGTCAATGAGCGTGTAATTCATCCAGACTCACAGTAGCTGTCACACGCCCGGGACCACGGGCGTGCCAAGGAACGTGCCTTTTATTCAGACTTACAGTAGCTATGACACGCCCTGGAACACGGGCGTGTCACTGGGCGTGCCATTTATTCAAAATCACAGTAGCTGTGACACACCCAGTGACATGGGCGTGTCACTGGGCATGTCACCTATGAAAAAGATGATTTTCTGCCCGAGTTTGAGGAAAAAGTGGGGGACAACCAATTACTTTTGGCCAAAAGAAATACAAAACAAATAGAATATGGGGAACAAAGTATGGGGTGTGAGCTGGAAGTGAGTTGGAAAGTTTGACTTGAGCTTGGAGGAAAATAAAAAGAGGAGGAAGAGGAAGAAGAAGAGAGCTTCTGCAGAGAGGGAGAGTTGCAGGTTTTTGCAGAAAACAGAGACAGAAACAGAGAAGAAAGATTTGAGAGGAGGAGACTTGGGCATACACATTTTGGGCAAGGAGGGAGTGACACTTTCCTTGACTCTTCATCTTCATCCTCCATCTCCATCATCTTCATCTTCCATTGACAGCTCCTGCAAATTCAAGAAGCACACATTGAAAGGGGTTTTTCTATTTTCTCCTTTTATGTATTTTGTTATTGTTGTTGTTGTTGTTGTATTAATTGTATTGAACATGAACTAATTCATTATCTATCTAGATATTGAAGAACCCTAGCCTATTTGTATAACTAGATACTTTTAATTGATTGAGTTGTTTTATTCTTGTGATGCTTAATGATTATTGCCAATTGATGATAACATGCTTATTGATTGGTTGCCATTTTCATGTTATTGACTTGAGAAAGCTTGGCATGAATTGATTACTCATAAGGGTTGAGGATTGATTGGGGTGCTAGAGATAGACCTACAAGATCCTTTGGTGTATAGTTCCTTGTTCTTAATGCATGACCTATTTAATTGTGTTTTGAGAAGAGATTCCGGCACTCTACTTAGCGATTAGGGATTAATTCACTCGAGAGAGGTTTTAGTCTAAGTTAGAGGAATGCCAATTCAACTCCATCATGTGTGATGTAATTGTGGCTAGGGGGGATTCAATATCTGGATAGTATCATTTATATCAATCCTTTTTACACACAACATTCAATTTATCTTTACTTGCATTCATTAGGTTTGTTGTATTTCATTACTTGCATCCATTTAAGTTAATTGTCTTTAATTACAAAACACCACAAAAAAATATTAATTTGCTAAACAACGGTTGAGGTTTGCACTAGTGCTTGGCCTTGTCCTCAGTGGAACGATAACTCACTCACTACTTTATTACTTGGGCGACCCGTGCACTTGCGGTAATTGCATATAGCATACGGCACGCATCAAGTTTTTGGCGCCGCTGCCGGGGACAATGGTTTCAATACTAGTAATATAATTAAGACTGTTGATTTAGTTATATTTCTTTGTTTGTTTGTTTTTCTTTGAATTGTTTGTGTGTTTCTCTTTGAATTGTTTGTTTGTGTTATGTAAATTTGTTTGTTTATTGAGTTTGAATTTGTTTGTTTGTTTGTTTGTTCGTTTGTTTTTCTTTAAATTGCTGAGTGCCTTTTGTAAAGATGCAGTTTTCAAGGCACGGAGGAGTTTATGATAGGGACTATAATTCTAACACGATTTGTGCAGCATGTGGCAATGCAGGACATAGTGCCAATACATGTTCATTTGGTTTCGAACGATACCAAGAATGGCACGAAGAAGAATATGACTACCAAAATTTCCAGCAATACCAAAATTTTGAGCAGATTGGTGGTAATGACCCATATTTCAATTCTTACAATCCTAGTTGGGAAAGCCACCAAAATTTTTATTGGGAAGATCAGCAGTACACTCCACCTCAAAATTGTTTTCAGCCTTACCAAGGAGGTCCTTACTTTCAAGAAGAATTTTCACACCAAGACCACCTTGAGAAACCCACTTTGGAGGAGAGAATGAATGCTTTCATTCAAGACACAGAGAAGTTTCAAACTCAATACATAGTGGAAGATGAGTTAAGGTCTGAATTTTTGCAAGAAACACAGAAGAGGTTGGATGTTCTAGTTGGGCAGCTGGTACATCAACCCCAAGCATACCAAACGGAGGAGGAATTCCCCAGCCAATTTGAGCAAATTGAGGTAATCACAAATTTGAAGAATGAACAGGTAATATATAACAATTTTTGTGATTTCTTTGATGCATGGGCCAATCAAGAAGAATATGTTGAGGAGATCCAACCCGATATAGAGGAGTTGAATCAAACAAAGGAGGAGGAGAATTTGGAAGCATCCACTTGGACAGAATTGTATGAACCTCCAAATCCTTTTATGCCATCAATTTCATTCCCATGTATACTGGAGGAAGAGAACCAAGGTATGCATATTCCTGCACTTTATGGCATGTCCTATAACGAAGATAGTATAGATAAGCTTGAGGTAGCCACGACCTTAGAAGTAGAGCCTAATATTTCCAATCTAAAAATTGAGGAGAGCAAATTAATATTGCATGATGAGATTGTTGAGAGGGAACTTCCAAGTACTGAAGAGGATGAGAAAGTGATTCAACCAAACTTGGTTGAACTTCAAATGGAATTTGTTTTAGTTGGGGAAAACAATATGCAACCAATGATCATAACTCCCACTTTTGGGAGGGAGAAAGAACAAAAACTGAATATAACCATGTTGCATACTGAAGAATGTTTTTACCAAGTTCCTATAGCATTGGAAAATCACTCCAAGACAACCTTCATGAGTTCTCATTGGCCATTTGCTCACCCAAGAATACTACCTAAGCTTTGCAACACATTGGGCACATTTCGAAGTTGCATGCTGTCCATCCTCTCAATCATGAACTCCAATTGCATTATGGGTGGAAGGAGCCCTACATATCGCATATGGGAGCAATGAAAATCAGGTTTCTTCTAAACTCTCTTTTAGTTTATGCATGCTCACATTGAGGACAATGTGAAATTTTAAGTGTGGGGTGCATATTGTGTTTTGTGTTTTAATTTTAATTTATTTTTGTGTTAGTCTAGTTAATATTTTTCTTTAAATAAATTAATTTTGAAAAGTTCAATTGTTATAAACATTGTTGATTGATGACCCTTTTAATTTTTGAAGCATGAATTTGAGAATTGAGTAGAATTGATGCTTATTGAAAATTATGTTGGTTTTTCTTTGCATTACCATCAACCTAGTGAGGAATTGAGCCATCAATTGATTATTCTTGTTGTGTGTGGACATCTTTGATTGATGACTTGCTAGAACTTGCTTTGACATACATTTTAAGACTATATAAAAATTTCAATTTGGCATCAAGATGATTAAGGCAAATAGGTGAACCCACTTTGGCTTAAAAAGACCAACCCTATTTTTAACATTAGTTAGCCAATTTTGAGCCTATTTCGTTTCTCCATTTCTTTATTTTTCGCAACACTACCAACCTTGAACCTTGTTATTTTAACTCTTACCCTTTCATTAGGTCAAGAGCATTTTAAGAGCGTTTATGACCAAGTGTTGTGTTGAATTAAGTGTGGGGTTAAATTTAGTAGGTTTAAGATTGCAAATAAAAAAATAAAAAAATAAAAATCAAGTAAAAAGAAGAAAAATAAGAAAAATTGTTGTTATTGTTGAAAGGGTTGGATATGTTTTAGAAATAATCCTTGCAAGATGTAATAAGTGAGTTCACTTGAAAAGTTCTTTAATGTCAAGGGGTAAATAAGAGCAAGGTGTTTTGAGATAGTTAGGTGATACATATGATTGGTTACTTCATTCTTGAAGTGCTCTTGAACTTAATGATTAAGCTCACATTTCCTAAATATCATGCCTCTACCTTAACCCCATTACAACCCAATAAAAGACCTTTTGATTGATGCTTGATTGTAATTAAGTGGTGGAGATTTGATAAATAAGCAAGCTTATGGCAATAATCTTTCATTGATTGTTATGAGTGTAAATACCACCTTGATCAAACACTTTTTAAGAGTTGGTGAGAGAGTGACAATGTAGGTTGTGCATGGAAAGCCACTTAATTGCTTTGGTATCGATTTTGTTCTATTTGATATTGATTGCGGATTTAAGGATAGGGAAGTCTTAATACAATTTTTATAACTCTTGAACTTGACAAAATTAATGTGTTTAATTTGTTTTGAGTTTAGTCTTGCTTGGGGACAAGCAAGGATTTAAGTGTGGGGTATTTGATGAGAGTGATTTTATACTTGTTTTTAGTATGATTTTAATGTGTTTTTAGTTAATGTTTCATTTGATTTTTGTTTAAAGTTGGTTTTAAGTGTTTGTTTTAGGTTAAAGTGGAAAAACTCCCTTGGATGGTCAAAACAATGAAGAAAGAGCAAAATTCATCAATGGACACGCTCATGGACACGCCCGTGTCACCAAACGTGCCATTTGTCCAGAGTCACAGTAGCTTCAACACGCCCAGGACCACGGGCGTGCTCATGATCGTGCTATTTACCCAAAGTCACAGTAGCTGCGACACGCCCAGGACCACGGGCGTGTCAATGAGCGTGTAATTCATCCAGACTCACAGTAGCTGTCACACGCCCGGGACCACGGGCGTGCCAAGGAACGTGCCTTTTATTCAGACTTACAGTAGCTATGACACGCCCTGGAACACGGGCGTGTCACTGGGCGTGCCATTTATTCAAAATCACAGTAGCTGTGACACACCCAGTGACATGGGCATGTCACTGGGCATGTCACCTATGAAAAAGATGATTTTCTGCCCGAGTTTGAGGAAAAAGTGGGGGACAACCAATTACTTTTGGCCAAAAGAAATACAAAACAAATAGAATATGGGGAACAAGGTATGGGGTGTGAGCTGGAAGTGAGTTGGAAAGTTTGACTTGAGCTTGGAGGAAAATAAAAAGAGGAGGAAGAGGAAGAAGAAGAGAGCTTCTGCAGAGAGGGAGAGTTGCAGGTTTTTGCAGAAAACAGAGACAGAAACAGAGAAGAAAGATTTGAGAGGAGGAGACTTGGGCATACACGTTTTGGGCAAGGAGGGAGTGACACTTTCCTTGACTCTTCATCTTCATCCTCCATCTCCATCATCTTCATCTTCCATTGACAGCTCCTGCAAATTCAAGAAGCACACATTGAAAGGGGTTTTTCTATTTTCTCCTTTTATGTATTTTGTTATTGTTGTTGTTGTTGTTGTATTAATTGTATTGAACATGAACTAATTCATTATCTATCTAGATATTGAAGAACCCTAGCCTATTTGTATAACTAGATACTTTTAATTGATTGAGTTGTTTTATTCTTGTGATGCTTAATGATTATTGCCAATTGATGATAACATGCTTATTGATTGGTTGCCATTTTCATGTTATTGACTTGAGAAAGCTTGGCATGAATTGATTACTCATAAGGGTTGAGGATTGATTGGGGTGCTAGAGATAGACCTACAAGATCCTTTGGTGTATAGTTCCTTGTTCTTAATGCATGACCTATTTAATTGTGTTTTGAGAAGAGATTCCGGCACTCTACTTAGCGATTAGGGATTAATTCACTCGAGAGAGGTTTTAGTCTAAGTTAGAGGAATGCCAATTCAACTCCATCATGTGTGATGTAATTGTGGCTAGGGGGGATTCAATATCTGGATAGTATCATTTATATCAATCCTTTTTACACACAACATTCAATTTATCTTTACTTGCATTCATTAGGTTTGTTGTATTTCATTACTTGCATCCATTTAAGTTAATTGTCTTTAATTACAAAACACCACAAAAAAATATTAATTTGCTAAACAACGGTTGAGGTTTGCACTAGTGCTTGGCCTTGTCCTCAGTGGAACGATAACTCACTCACTACTTTATTACTTGGGCGACCCGTGCACTTGCGGTAATTGCATATAGCATACGGCACGCATCAATGATCACCTTTTGATTAGGTTTTGAAGAGATTGGGTTGCCCTAATCCAAGTGTTGGAGGATTCTTAGAAGAGGAATTTAGATTGGTGTGAGTTTCTCTTGAGGTAAGTACAAACCCTATATGATTGTATGTATTTGCATGACTATGGGACTTAACACATTTGATTGAAAAATGTGTTAAGTTATTTATTGTATTGTTGATGTGTGAGAAATGTGCTATGATGTGTATTATGTGTACTATGTGGAATGTATGTTGATGATTCTAAATATATGAATAATGTAATTTGCTATGTATATCTCAATGATGAAATATGAAACTATTATAAATGGATATAAAGGTGAAATGTGAAAGATATGATGATCATTCAAATTATATGTACAATGTAATTTGTTGTGTATACCCTAATGATGAGATGGGAAGCCATTGTTGTTGGCTATAATGATGCAAATGAAATAATTGGGGCATGTTTGCCTAAATGATTATGAGGAAATGAGAATGGAATTGATAATGAACTAATGAAAGAATTGTGTGCCTAATGTGTTATTCACTTTTCAGAGTTTTGTTGTTGGTGGCATGCCTAATAGTAACAATCTCTTGAAGCTGGGTTGGGCTTGATTCTTGAAGCCAAGTTGGGTTGAAGTTTAGCATGCTTAACTCCACTTGAAGTTTGGTTGGGTCTAGTCCTTGAAGCCTAGTTGAGATGTTACAAACCCTTGAAGCTAGGTTGGGTTTAGTCCTTGAAGCCAAGTTGGGTTGATGCTTAGCATGCTTCGCTCCCCTTGAAGCTTGGTTGGGCCTAATCCTTGAAGCCTAGTTGGGATAATGATAAATGTGAAAATTAAACCAAAACATTAACTCTGAAAGTTGAATGACATATTAGTTTCTTTTGGGCCCATGCTTGTCTTTGCTTAAAGGTGAATTATGAATAATGAATTAATTGAATAATATAATGACATGTAATGTTATGAAGTATGATATGATTACAATACATAAGTAAATTATTGAAAAGAAATATGGCCTGAGAAGCTATACTGAAAGATGAGATTATGAAAGTACAATATGACGTGTAATATATATATGGATGTGGACATTGTGAATATTATTTTATGAATATTTTAATAACTCATGGAATTGTGGTTTGTGTTATTGATATATGTGTATTTGTATATAATTATGAGATTAGTAGAAATATATGAAAAGTGTAACTGAAAATGGAAAACATGATAAGAAAATAATGATACATGAAGTTAATATATGAGTATGATTTTCTGTAATGAATGTTTATAATATTTATTTGTACTACTAAGTTTTCGAACTTAGCGCGGTTGTGTAAATTGCGCAGGTGAGTAGGTGGTTGATCTGGAAGTCAAATCGTTATGCCACGAGAAGGGTAAGAGTATTTTGAGACCAACTAGAGGGTGGTGCATACATGTACAATTTAATTATGTTGTATTTTGATAAAAAATATTTTCATATGTATAAATGAATTTTGGTAAAGACAAGATAATTATATATATGTAATATCATCAAAAGTATAATGATTTTGTAAATGAAATTTAAATAAAATGTATTATTGTTTGGAACTAAAGTAAATGTTTTTAATCTGAAATGAAAAGTGACATTCTTATACTTTATATACGTACTGTATGTATACAAAATATATGTATAGTACTTATATAGAGTATGAGGGTGTTACATGTTGTATATAATTAGATATATATGGACATATATTACATAAAACTAGATATATATTTTAAATTTAAAAATGATAATATATATGGGTATATATTATATATAGCAATATATACGTATTAAAAATTTAAAAGAATAGAAGTATATGTAACACTTATAAAAAAAAATAAAATCATATATACTTGAACTAAAGAATAATATATGTGAGTATATATTTAGTTATATATAAGTATATACTACATATAACTAGATATATGTGGATACAGATTTAATTATATGTTATATATAACAATATATACATATTAAAATTTTAAAAAAAATATGTCATTATATGTTACATATAGAAAGGTATATGTAACATATATTTAGTTATAATTATTGAGTAATAGATAATGTGATAGAAAAGTTAATTAATTAAGCATATTTACTAATTAAATATAAAAAAATTCTCTTGATTTTCATAAAATTGATTTTAGTTTAAATATTTTATATTTTTAAAAATTAAACTTTTTTAATATATATTATCTTATATTTTTATAGTATTATACTTAAATAATAAAAATTAATTTTAAAAAAATATTACACAAAATCCTAGTCAACATGCAAAAGTGTCAACTAAATTAATTTATATGTCAATTATTTCATGTTACAGTTGCCTAATGAGATTTGTAAAGAAGTTATTTATTTTGCACGTGTCGTACATGGATTTTAATAGAGATAGACACAATAAGTGAACTGTATCAGTATGCATATGCTTCCGTAAAAAGAGTGGGCCGTATTTTTGCAAATGTAAAGTTTTTTTTTTTTTTTTTGTGCAAATGTAAAGTTAAGATAACGTAAAAATGAAAAAAAAAAATTTAAGCACAGTATTTTTTAAAACACAATTTATTTTTAAGGCATTTATGTAATTGTCCCTTTCAAGTAAGTAAATTACACAAGTTTTTATTTTTTTTTTCTCTTTTTTTCAAAATTTCCGTGCCTTTTCTGTTGAAGGGAATTTTTTTTTTGTAAATGGGTTCTTTGAATGAGTTTTGTGCATTCTTTTAGATTTTTTAAAAAAATTTCTAGATTTGGGGTTGTGAATATTCTGGATTTTGGATTATGTGTGTAATTTTCTAGATTTTCTATGTACATTTTAGATTGGAAATTTTATTTAAATGAATTTTTTTTATTAATTGGAAATTTTATTAAATTGTATATATGAATTTTCTATTAAATTTTGTTGAATTTTCCTATTACTAAGATAATACTACATATGTCGGTAAATTTGCAAACCTTAATATGAAAAAGACGCCTCTATTTATATCATTATCAATAAAAAAAACCATATATATCAGTGAATTGCAAATCTTAACATAAAAATTTACTGGCATAAGTAAGTGTTCATCGGTAATTTTAACTCTAAATATAAAAAGATTTCTTTCTTCTCGCCCCCTCTCCCCCTCCCTTTTTCTTTTTCTTTTTCTTTTTCTTTTTCTGTTGTTATCCCCTTCTTTCTTCTTCTCTCTCTTTTTCTCATTCACCTTCGGTCGTCACTTCTGTGAGTTTGTGAGTTTATTTTATTTTATTTTATTTGTTTGATGTTATAATATGTATTTTTATAATTTTTTCCTTTCATTTTTAATTAGTTTTAGTTTTAATTTATTTTGTTTCTTTTCTTCTATACAGTTTTATAATTTATTCAAATTTTTTTCCTTTTCTATTCTATATAGCTTGCGGATTTTGTACTTGTGGTTTTTTATTAGAATTTTTGTGCATTTCAAGTAAGTAAATTACATGAGTTTTTATTTTTTTTATTTTTTTTCCAAAATTTCAGTGTCTTTTCTGTTGAATGGGAATATATTTTTTTTTGAATGGGTTGAGTTTTGTGTATTCTTTCAGATATTTTTAAAAAAAATTATAGGTTTTGGGGTTGTGAATATTCTATTTAATTTTTTGGATTTTGGATTATATGTGTAATTTTTTAGATTTTCTATGCATATTTTAGATTGTAAATTTTGTTAAAATGTATACTTTTTGTTAATTGAAAATTTTGTTAAATTGTAAATGTGAATTTAATTGTATATGTGATTTTTTTTAAAAAAAAATTCTATTTTTTATATTACGAAGAATTAATTTTTTGATTATTAGATAATAGAATGTAATTTTAGGTAAATTTTAATTTTTTAATTAATAGAATGGTATTTTAGATAAATATTTTTATTTTTAGGTAATAGAATCTTATTTTAGGTAAAGATCTAATTTTTTTTAATTAATAGAATAGCATTTTAGGTAAATAATTTGATATTTTAATTTTTAGGTAATAGAATGTAATTTTAGGTGATGATCTAATTTTTTAATTAATAGAATGGTACTTTAGGTAAATAATTTAATTTTTTTATTTTTAGGTAATAGAATGTAATTTTAGCCAAGGATCTAATTTTTTTAATTAATAGAATGTTATTTTAGGTAAATAATTTGATATTTGATTTTTAGGTAATAAAATGTAATTTTAGGTAATGATCCAATTTTTTAATTTATAGAATGTTATTTTAGGTAAATAACAAGCAAATAATTGTCTCACATGATGTTGCAGTTTATGTTATTTTATATTATTTTAGATAAAAATAATAATTTATGTATAATGTAATTAAAATATAAAAAATATAGTTACACATATAAATAATATGCATAATATTAAAAATTTTAATATTCACACATTACAAAAATATTTTAATAAGATATATTAAAATATTTTTTTAAATTGATTCAAAAATTCGTTGATAAAAAATTAAAACATTAATTTTTTATATTATTACTTACTAAAATTTATAAAAATAATTGAAATTGGTACTTTGCGTATAAAAGAATAAGTCAGTTTATTACTTATTAATATTTTTAGAGAAATAAAAATTATAAATTTATCTAAAAATAATATGAGTAAAGAGAAATATAAAATGATAAAAAAATAAATATATTAAAATTAAAGCTAAATTGTTACACCAAAAAAAATTTTTAAGTGGATAAAAAGTTTGTTAGAAATAAAGTCAAATGATGTGAAACTTTAAATCTAATTATAAGTATGTTAATTTAAGCTAAATTGGCACACTAAAAAATTTTAAGTGGATAAAAAGTTTATTAGAAATAAAGTCAAATGATATGAAACTTTAAATCTAATTATAAGTATGTTAATTTAAGCTAAATTGGTACGCTAAAAAAATTTTAAGTGGATAAAAAGTTTATTAAAAATAAAATCAAATGATAGAAAAATTTAAATATAATTATAATTAATAATACACTGTAAAAAATTATAATTAATAATTTGTTTATTTTAAATTATTTTTAAGATAATTAAATTTATATTGATCATTTAAAAATAAAAATAAAAAAATAAAAATAAATTAAAAATTTTAAAAGTTATCGTTCTAAGAACTATAACTTACAAAGTCTACTAACAGTTAAAATAAGAAAATAAAAGTTTAAGTAGTCACTCTAATTAAAATATTAATTTTAGAGTATAATAATAATAATAATAATAATAATAATAATAATAATAATAATAATAATAATAGCACATGAATTTAAAAAAAAAGTAAAATTATTTAAGAATAAAATTTAATGACTTATGAGTTAAAAAAGAAAATAATAATTAATAACTAGTGTATATATACAAAACATTAAAAAAAGAAAAAAAGCAATAAATAATAAATAGTAATAGAGAAGAAAAAAATAAATAAAGAAATAAAAAAAAGTAAAAAAAAAAAGAAAGGGGTAAAGTAAAAAATTTACTAATGATGACATTATATTTTATGTCATCAACGGTGTAATAATAAGAATGGGAAAAGCTTGATATATCAATTATTTTCTGAACTCGACAGCTTTAGCTATTTTTCTCCTTGTATTCATATATTTGCTATATTATCATATGTACTTATCTACTTTATTTTAACAAATATTTATATAATAGTAGTCATTTGCCTCTAATATTTATTTATTTTATACTCAACAGATACTTATATAAAAATAATCTTATAGGTGCAAAGAAGTGTATTTATATTCAATATATATCTAGATAAAAATAGTACTATAAATACATATAAATATCTATTTAATACAAAATATACAAGTATAAGAGATAAAAGTAATCAATATATAATTATATATGTGTTTATTGAAATAAAATAGATGAGTACATGGGATAATCTGATAAATACATAAATACAGAGAATAAAATAACCCAAATTGTCAAGTTCATGATGTATTAGGCTAATGGAGAAAAAACAAAAAGAAGAAAGCATGGTCAAAATAGAAAATTAAAAAAAAACCTATGTTTTTTTAAGATATCCACTGCCATAAGAAATATTATTTTTTGTTGCTCTTTTAGTATATAGTATAATATATTTTTTATTTTTAGGCAATAAAATTAAATTATTATTAAAATATAATATAATAAATTATAATTAAAAATTTTATAAAAAAATTTACCAACAGATTAGTAAAATATTATATATTTACTGATTATTTTACCGATAGAACAGTAAAATTTCATTTTTAATTACCGATATATTATCGACAGATTTATAAAATATTTTCTATTTATTGATGAAATATCCGATAGAATACGATAGATATATAATATTAAAATATTTTATCAACAAATTTATCAATGGATTTTTAAATTATTAAAATAATATTAAAATAAGTTAATTAATGATAAATTTTTGAACTTAGTACAAAATCTCTCATTTACTATACCGATGGATTTTCGGTTGATAATTATCAATAACTAGCTCAATATCTCAATAAAATTTAGCTTTCTCAATATAAAATATATTGTCAGCAATCTCTCGATATCTACCAACTGAAATATATTTTCTTGGTATATATTCTACCGACAATGTTATCATAAATAAAATATTTACTGTCGGTAAATTTTTATGGTAGATTTTTTAATTATCGACATATATTTTTATTGGTAACGCCGCTAATGCATGTGTGTTTTTATAGTGATACATAAATTGCCATAGATAGATCGTCATTAGAATTATTATTAATAGAAAAAAATATTGCATTTTGTAAATTCTAATTCGTGCAAATCCATCTATGTGCTCCTTGCTGAAAAATTTTGATGTGCTAGTCACATGTTGCAATTTAAGTAATGATTTTATACATAAATTTTACTTTGACATATATGATTTTGGATCATAATCTTTAAAATTTCATCTATTTTTCAATGTTAAAAATGTTTAATTTGGTTAATAAAATCCACTATGAGACGATAAATAATATTAATATTGCATCAATTTTTATATAAAATAAAATAATTAAGTGTTTGTTTAATTTAATTGCCGATAATTGTTGAAAAAAAGACGTGGTAAGCCTAATAAATAATTTATCAAACACAAACTTCATAATAATATCACTTATATCTTTTTTTTTCCTCAAGTGTAATATTTAAAATGAACAATAAAAATAATAATAGCAAACTACAATTGTAACTACAAGAATACCAAATTTTTAACATGAAAAACTCTTTAATATGAAAGAAAAAATATGGGACCTAGTGCAGTAAAAAAATTCTACTGATAAATTAATAGATACACAAAGTTCATCTATAGCGCCACTAGAGAAAATCTCAATTAACAACTATTTCAATAATAAGTTGAACAAATCATCACCCAAAATGTGGTAATAATAAATACAAGAGAAAATTAGAAAGATTTCACTAAGATGTATATTGTAATAGCCAAAAAAAATAATTAAAATTAAAATTAAAATATGTATATATATGTAATTATAAAAAAAAAAAGAAGAAGAGAAGGAAACGAAAAAAAAAAAAAAAAGAAGAGAGAGAGAGAGAGAGAGTGGAGAGACAGAGGAGAGAGAAAGTGAGGGAGAGAGCATTTGATGTTTTTCTCAGATCTATCGTCGTCTGGTGAACATTTTTCTACACCTCCCACATCATTAGAAAATCCATCGTCTGACAAGCTAACACCACTAAAATCGTCGTCGTCCGACGCAAATCACTGTTCACGCATCGTCTGAAGTCCACTGGGAACTGTGCAGCCGACGACTTTGACCGAACTTTTCAATCATTTTTTTAGATTGCAGGTTGAGCATAGAGATACTGCTTATTCAGGTCATCATGCCTCTTTATTTCTCGGCATAAGTGTTAGTTATATATGTTTTATTGTATAATTATATTATAAATATTTTTTAGAACTCCGTGTGATATTTCTTTTTCTTGTCTATCTTCTTATTTATTTAGTCCCACGATTTAGTTAAATATATTAGCTAATAAATGTCTAATGGTAATTATATGATATTATATTAAAATATAATATTAGTAGGCTAGTGACCCAGTTCAAAATAATGACTACTGTCACCATCTATATTTATCAAAAAATGAGTTGTCAGATTTACTATGATTCTAAAAGCCACATGCATGCCGATCACGTGCCCTCGAGTTGTGTTATGACATATATATAAAAAATATATGAAATGAAAGTTTTTCAAAGATCTACGCTGTTTAAATTATAGAACTCAATGAGGAGAACAACATATTAATATTTCATCAAAATTGGACAAAAAACGATCATCCCATCTTGATAGATAATTTTCTCTCAAACCTACCTCACTTTCTATTTTCTCTCTTTTTCCTTTTTGTTATCTTGTTTCTGCCATAACTTACTTATTAAGCACATGCCAAAATAAGGCTTTTAGCCTTCTAACTTTTCAATTCTTTTTTTTTTTATTTTTTTAATTAATTTGGTGGCTCTTACCATTTGAGTGGGATACCGCCAACAATAATTAAGTATTTTTTTATATTTCAAATTGTTATATAAACTTTATCATTTATTTTAAATTATAATTTATTTACTATTTTAATAAATTAATAATATATTAAAATATTAAAATATTTATATTTAATGATATTTAAGAAAAATATTTAATAATTATATATTATATTGTAATAAAAATATACATTTAAATTTATATTTTTAATAAAATTAATTAATGTTATTTAATTTTTATAAAATAAAAAATATAATTATCAATTTCAACATAACATAAATATTGCATTGATTGTTGATCATAGGTGGAGCTACATAAAATAATTGCACACCCTCAATTAAAAAAAATCTTAAATATATTATAAAATTATAACTTTACTAAATTTTTGTTCTTTAATTTGCCCTGCAAATAAATTAATTTTTGGGGTTAAAATCATATATATATATATTTTTAAAAAAATATATAAGAACATATATATATATATATAACGGTAATTATATATATTCCACAATAAAATCATGGTAATTCTCATTTTTATCTTGTTTAATCATATTATTTTTTATTATAATAATATAATTTAAAAAGTTGAACAAAAAATTAATGTGTATAATGAGATGTACCTAATTTAAAATAAAAGAAAAATCCCTAGCCTCCTTCACTTGTAATATTTCAAGTTTGAAAAAAAAAAATCTCTAACCTTCTCCACGGTAACTTTTCAAATAAAAGGAAATACTAGAAGATGAGATTCAACTTTCTTCAAATCTCCAATTTTTAATGTAAATTTACCTGATAGTTTATTTTTTTATTTAAATTATCTATTAATTAATTATTGGACTATTTTTATAAAATTGATAATAAATTAATTCTTGAAAGATTTTAAAAGATGAAAATTCATCGAGATCAGATATAAAATATTAACTTAAATATTAATTTTTTTTTAATTTAATCAATTGCCTCATTCGTCTTGGGGTTTTAGGCCTGCCACTGTTTTTGGTTGCGATGGGTGTAGCTCTATATCTAACAGAAATTTACACTGTATATGCTTTTTAGTCAATGGCTTTTCAATTTTAGCGGAGCGCAAATTTTCTTTTAAACATGCAGCTTTTATTTATTTATTTTTTCAAAATTACACATTTGACGGTAATTTTTTTTTCCTTTTTATATTTTTTATATTTTATATTTTTAATTTAATTTTATTTAAAAAAAATTTATGGCATATTTTCAATATAAATAAAAAAAATAAAAAAATATATAATATATACATAATATATATAAAATACATATTCAACAATACAAAAAACATTTACAATATCTACTACACATCTACAACTCATCAACAATATATCTATAATAAATCTATATTATTTTTTAATATTTAATTTAATTTAATTAATTTAATTTTTTATTCTCAAAATATTCACACAATATTCATATAATATTTAATAATTTTTACATAAAATACACACAACTTAAATAACAAAAACATAACATATTACACATAATATCTATAATACATCTACATAATATCTACATAGCGAAATCATATTTTTTTATTTTTATTATTTTATGTGTATAATATATAAAATTTATTTAAAAATAAATTTAATAATTTTTATTAATATATTTTATTTTTTAGTGTTATTTATTTTTTATAATTAAATTAATTTTTTTTATAAAAAATTATAATTTTTATATGATAAAAAATAATTTAAAGTATTAATTTTTATTATTTTATTATAATTTTTTATTTCATAGTAAAGTTTAAAAAAATAAAAATTTAAAGTAAAATATTGATTATATTGAGAGAAGGTGTATTTTTTTTAAAAAAATTATTTTATTGATGAATGATGTATTTTTAAAATTTTATACTAATTTTTTATAAAAATATAAATATTTTTAATTTTTATAATATTTTTATAATAAAAATTATTTTTAAATATAGTTATGTAAATATTTCTTTTTTAAATCTAAGCCAGGGAGGCTTTTTTGTTTTTTAATTTTTTTAATAGAACAGAGAGGCTTTGCCTGACCCATAATAATAATAATAATAATAATAATAATTGTTTGTCACTTTGCTAATTTCCTTTGAAAACTTGGAAGGAAAAAAAGAAAAAAAAGAGAATGTGGGGAAATGTAGCCTCATTATGGAGTAACCACTCCGTTCTACCAGTCTCCACGGCACGTTTGTTCGAACACGAACAACCACACAAAACAAGAAGAGACCACCATCTCGTACCTTACAGTCCGCATAAACCAAAACGGCATCGTTTGATAGGTTAATCATTCTTGATTTTCTGATTTTGAAAGCTTGCGTGTACTTTTGGATAATGCAAATAAAGGATTGTTACTGGCTAATTTTGTAGCATTAAACTTTTAAAACGATCCATATTCATCTGATAAACAGAATAAACAGACAAGAAAACAAACCCATACTCTATTGTTCATTTTTCTTCATTATTTTAATGTCATAGTCTCTCTCTTTCTCACGCACAATCTATCGCTTTGTCTTCAATATTACTTGAACCTCCATTTCAAGCCAAAACCCACTCTTTAATTCTATTCTTTTTCTTTATCGCTTAATTGGGTGCCGTATACTCTTTATCTATTGAATACTATAGTATTTGCTCGTTGTTTTTTTCTTCTTTTTCTTTTTCTCGACGAAATGGCTGCTCTTAATCCAATTTCTCAATCTAAATCTTTATTTGACAAACCCCACCTCCAAGTTTCTCCTTCTCCTTCTGTATCTTTTTCTACCGCTAATTTTCAATCTACTTTTGTACCCAAAAGGGTTTCTTTTCAATTTCAAGTTCCTATTAGAATTTCCAATATGCCTTTGAAGGCTGCTGCTGCTACTACTGTATCTGCAACAACTGCTGAGAAACCCAAGAAGCGTTACCCAGGTGAGGCTAAGGGGTTTGTAGAGGAGATGAGGTTCGTGGCGATGAAGTTGCATACCAGGGAGCAGGCTAAAGAAGGGGAGAAGGTTGTTAAGTTGCCGGAGGAAAGGGCTGTTCCTAAATGGGAGCCTTCTGTTGAAGGATATTTGAGGTTTTTGGTTGATAGCAAGTTGGTTTATGATGCTCTTGAATCCATTGTTGAAAAGGCAGCTTACCCTTTTTGTAAGTTTGCTTTTGCCTAAAACAAGGTTTTCAGATTATATGCTTTATAACCTTTTGTAAGTTTTGGTTATGTTGATGATTTCTTGGATAATTTGCCAGGTGTTTTTTTTGGCCCTTTGAGGGTGATCTCTTGCATTTGGATTGTTTGATATATTATGTTATTATTTTGTTTGTATTTTTTTTTCTATGTCAATGGGACTTAATCTTTATGTAGCATAATTAGCCTTCTGAGTTTGGTCTGTCTGTGTTTGAAATTCTATTTCATAAATTGTCCTCGTAAATCAGACAATGCTATATGCCGCTTAGGTGATGCTGCTAAGAGTAGAAATGTTGCTCATTTGTAATATACTCTAGTCTAGGTGCTGATCAAGCTCAATTGAGGCTTTGGTTTTGGTGGTTCAGTGTCTGGTTTGCGATATGGGTGCATAGGCTAGCTTTTGTCCTGGTATTCTTTGCCCCATCATGTAGAGGTATCCAGTGTAGTAATTCCTGAAAGGATGTGCACGAAGCTATCTGTTCATATCTGTTTTCATTGTGTGTATATATATATATATATATATATATATATATGAAGTGGAGCCTTGGCGCAGCGGTAAGTGCTGTCGCCGTGTGACCTGAGGTCACGGGTTCGAGTCGTGGAAACGGCCTCTTGCAATTAATTGCAAGGGAAGGCCGCGTACAAAGACCCACTGGGTCCGACTCTTCCCGGACCCCGCTCATTGCTGGAGCATTCGTGCACCGGGCTGTCCTTTTATATATATATATATATATATATATATGCACATACTTGTATGTATATAGTCCACAGTCTTGTATGGACAGTGTTGATTCTGCTGGTGCTTGGATTTTTTTTTTTTAATTTTTGGTAGCAGTTTCAGCTCTGAAAATATTTTCAAGCTTAACTTATTAGATCTTGGTTGATTCAGATACTTTTACAAGTTCTGATGCATCATCTTGTCTTGTAATATCCTTATCATACTGCCCACAATGATAGAATGCGCAGTCCACAGTCTGTATGACTCATGACAATTTCATTGTTTTCTTACAGATGCTGAGTTCAAAAACACTGGATTGGAAAGGTCTGAAAGTCTGGCTAAAGATTTGGATTGGTTCAAAGAGCAAGGCTATGCTATTCCAGAACCTTCTTCTCCTGGTGTCAGTTATGCACAGTATCTTAAGGAATTGTCCGAAAAAGATCCTCTAGCGTTTATTTGCCACTTCTACAATATATATTTTGCCCACACTGCCGGTGGTAGAATGATTGGGAAGAAGGTAAACAAACAGAGTTAAGATAGGTCCGAAAATACATTCCTATGTCATGATGGTGGTGTAAGACTAAGGTTGCAACTCATTGCTTAAGCTCTGAATTTATCTATTCATGAGCTTATTAGCTTATTACATAGAAAACATAATTGAACTGCTGAAGCGCTTATTTTTTCAACTCTTCAAGTGTTGCCTTCAGCTTTATTATTTATTTATTTCAATCCCATTAGGAGAAATTCTTATAAATAAGATATAAGGGTTTCTGATGGATTACGAAGGTGTATTTTCTTGTCCGTTTGGGGTTTGAGTTTCCTACAAGGACATGCATTCCAGCAGCTATTCAGACAGTAGCATGCCTGATAGGGTAATATGTTGCTAAGGACTTGACTTACGTTTTACTTGTTTTATTTATGTTAGGTGGCTGAAAAGATACTTAACAACAAAGAGTTAGAATTCTATAAATGGAATGGTGACCTTTCTCAATTGTTGCAGAATGTTAGGGACAAATTGAACAGAGTCGCTGAGGTTACGTTCTTGCTCCGCTTGTGAAATTCTTTTGCTAATTGCTTCAGTTTTCAATCTAACCTCATATGGTTCTAGAGAAACAAATTGTATAGGTTACATTTTCTGTTCTTAATAGATATATTTTGTTTCATGTTTTACAGCATGTTAACAAATAGGTCTTTGTTTTTGTGATTGCTCAGAGCTGGACCAGAGAGGAGAAGAATCATTGTCTGGAAGAAACTGCAAAGTCATTCAAATATTCAGGGGAGATCCTCCGACTAATATTATCATGATGTACATATAAGTAATATTGTGTAATGATGTGCAAGCCCAAGTATTAATATTAACATTCAAAAACTTTTAGTTTCCATTTAGCATCATTACACATTTATAAATTTAGCAATATGAACTTCGGCTAAGCCATTATTATGAAAAGCTGCATTAGCTCAGTACTGAAATTATGAAGAACTGAAGCAGTGTGCTGGACTGTTCCATTTTGTCTCTGATATGCTTAACGGGGATAAAAACTTAGTAGATACTTCTGGTCCTGGAGTTGCCTACTTTCTACTTTAGCTTGTAGCCGAATGAAACAGAAAATGCAACCATCACTACTTGCTGGATATTAGCAAGTAAACAAACTTATATAATCCTAGCAGTCTATCAGAGAAGCAGCATGGTGTTTGTCTTGTGCCGGAGGAATAATAAAGTAGCATTTACATTTTTGGGTGGGTTTATTTGGCAGGACGCAAATGCACTGCTGGCTCTTTTAAACAATTATTAATTGCCGTATCTGAAAAAAGATCTTGTAGTGGATTTATAATTATTGATTTGAGTGGAGTTTTGATTTTTTTTCTGCTCTTTTTTTTTAAAAAAAATTAGTCGGGTTTCAAGCTCGTTACCTCTAAATCATCTATAGAAATAATACCAAGTAAATCTCGGTTGATTACCAGCTTTATTAAATCATTGTTGCTTCACTTGCCGTGCCACTTGAATATGCAAAACTAAGATACTTAGATGCCTTGGTATATGTCATCAGGATAGTAGTAGTCTATTAATTTTCCATCTGATAGTGCAAGAGATTGCAACACATTTATATTCCAACAGTTTTTTTTTCCCGTTCCTGTAGTAGTAATGACGATGACTTTGCTCTAACCAAAGTAAGGAAACCACAAATCCAAATGAACTTGAAAATCAATTTTAGTCATTGGAACTGTTGAAAACATAGCCCATTTCCTTCAATTCCGCGCCTTGACGGGCCATTGGTATAAACATTATCATATATCACCACCATTTTATAACCTATTTATTTTAGTAATTTATTTATTTTCCAACTATTTGTTCAGAATGAGCTTTAATTTTTCCATTTTCCTATTCTAAATCTCTACAGCCAGTCAAAAACACACCCAGAATCATTTCATATATAAATTAACTAGTATTGAGAAGATCACTGCGACGGATCACAGCATTTGCAAAAGCTAAACAAAATGGTCAAACAACTCTTACATCTCTCATCTTTATCTTCTTTTCCATAATATTTTCACCGGCTACTCTTAGGTCTCTCTCTTCTCCAGAACCTCATGTCCTAAGATCCTTCAATCCCAAAAGTAAAATTCAAGCTGCAAAAAGCTGTTCTTATAGAGTTGTGATCAAGACCAGCTGCTCTTCTTCATCTTACACCAGAGACCAAATAAGTGTAACATTCGATGATTCCCATGGCAACCAGCATTGGCGGAACTAGCAATTTATTAAGGGGGCAAAATTTTCATCGTTGCAGCGACTGTACAATCAAGGAGGCTCTGATGCAGCGGGCGGCCAGAAGAGATCGTGCTCCCAACTTATATATGCTAGCGACTTACATATGTTTTTGGCTGGGCCCCCAGAGAAATCGTGCCACTCCACACGATTTCACCTGATTTCGTCACTGACAACGAGGTTAGTAATATATACAGTACAAAATTTTGTTAGATTAGAATCTTATTTTGTTTCCATTACTTGGTTTTCTCGGCAACCAAACAAGGCCAAGATAAAAATCTAAGAACAATCCAATATACAATCAAGGATTACAGTTGACGGGTATTAATTTGGTTTGGTGGTTCCCATGGAATTGAGGTTCGTAATGATGCTATAAATTTATTTAGAAAACATTTTTTTTCTATCTATTTGACTTTGTTTTCTCGAGAACCAAACAAGACTAAAATCAAAATCTAAAAACAACCCATTATAGAACCAAGGATTATAATCGATGGGTGTCAATTTGATTTATTTTTTGTATAATTTTTTTTTAGGTTTATGTGAAGAGGCTTGATGATCCATCATCAGGTACATTTGAGAAGTGTTCTGCGGATACATTTAAGATAAAAGGACCATGCACATACAATATCTGTTATATGTACTTGCTTAGGATTATTTAGAAAACATTTTTTTTCTATCTATTTGACTTTGTTTTCTCGAGAACCAAACAAGACTAAAATCAAAATCTAAAAACAACCCATTATAGAACCAAGGATTATAATCGATGGGTGTCAATTTGATTTATTTTTTGTATAATTTTTTTTTAGGTTTATGTGAAGAGGCTTGATGATCCATCATCAGGTACATTTGAGAAGTGTTCTGCGGATACATTTAAGATAAAAGGACCATGCACATACAATATCTGTTATATGTACTTGCTTAGGATTATTTAGAAAACATTTTTTTTCTATCTATTTGACTTTGTTTTCTCGAGAACCAAACAAGACTAAAATCAAAATCTAAAAACAACCCATTATAGAACCAAGGATTATAATCGATGGGTGTCAATTTGATTTATTTTTTGTATCATTTTTTTTTAGGTTTATGTGAAGAGGCTTGATGATCCATCATCAGGTACATTTGAGAAGTGTTCTGCGGATACATTTAAGATAAAAGGACCATGCACATACAATATCTGTTATATGTACTTGCTTAGGAAGGGATCGGACGGCTGGAAACCTGAGAGTGTAAATATCAGCAGTCCATATACAACGACTGTTACTTTTAAATATAATGCATTCCTTCCAAATGGTCTGGTATGGATTTAATCTGTGTCGTCGCACTCCTTTAACTGCTGTTATGTAGGTCACGTCAATGTAATAATTGTGATATATATATACAAGTCATATAATAAAATGATCTACTGGGATTTTATTTTTGACTTATTCAACTTTTATTATTATCAGGATGGATGGAATAATGTGAAATCGTGCCGGGCTGATGATTTTTTAACAGATCGCTAGACGTATATTTTTAAATTAAATTTTTATCGGTTGAAGTGGTAGGGATAGAGGTTCAGCCCTCAGTTCTTTATTTTTTCTTTATATATGTTGAAGATAAATTTTATTCTCCTCTCTCCGAGTAGCTGATTCGGCCACTAATAATAATAATAATTATTATTATCTAATAATCTATTATTCTACAACAAGTCATAGATTAATCTAGTTTTGTGTGAAACACCTATCAAAAAAAATATTCTCTTAAGTTTTAAAAATATTTTATTATTAAAGTTTGAGCTCCGAATCTCTAATAAAAAAAAACTCTTACCATCTTATTTCATCCCTTAAAAATTTATTATTATTATTATTATTATTATTATTATTTGTTAATGATAAGAGTTGTTAAATTAAAAAAAATTAAAATTTATTGATAAGAAAAAATTAAGTGAAAAATAAAAAAATTTCAATTGGGACTTCAATGTTTGAAATGGACGAACACACAACTCACAAATTGTATTAAATTTGCATGTTCCTTTCATATCCGTATAGCTCGCCTCTTGATTTAGTCCAGTATAACATACCTTAACTTTGTGATTAGCAATAATAAGAGCATTTAGAACTTTCTAATTTTTTACTTTTACATATGGAAATCTTGTAGCTCCATGATAAAAAAAAAGAAGAAACCCACAAGTTTTCAGGTTAACAAAACGTTTCTCCATCTAACACAACACAAAACAGAGAGAAATAATCCGATGCTAGTTTCAAGGATTGGCAACCCGCTGAAGATTTGTTTTCCATGTGACTATCAATCATCAAAAGTGCTCATGAATCCACCAATAAAGCCAGCTCCATTGCAGCTTCCACAAAGAATATCCCTTTTCCCTCTGCAAGGAAATGTATGTTTTCCAAAAGTCAAGATTTATGCAAATGTAAGCAAATTTGATAGTGGTCAAGCGCAACACCCAAAAAATAAAATAAAAGTGGTCTCAAAACATGTTAAGGTGTTCCATTTGTGTCTCTTTATTCAGAGGGAAATATTACAACACATCAAATCCCTTCATTAGAAAGTAGAAACTATTCAATGCTGGGACTGCAGCCAGCATATGTTCAATAAGACAAATTGCTGAGTTCCCTAAGGCCTAAGCCTTGTTCATGAAAGTAAGGCATCAAGGAAGCTAGCAAAGGCACCATGAACAGGTTTTAAATAAGGGTTTCGAAATTGGAAACCATTAGGCAGAATCAGATTGAATCTATCGGGCTGAATCGTTGCCACTATGGTGAATAATTTTTTTAAAATTTTGCAAAAAAACTAGAGAAAATATTAAGTAAATTCTTCAATCGAATATCATTATAATCTTGCATGTCTTATAATTTTTTTTTTCTTTTGCATGTCTTATAATTTAAAGCGACAAATATATGTTCAAAACAAATCATATTTACTTTGAAGAATTTATTTTAAGAAAAGTGTGATTTCCAATCACCTATATAGTAATGGGAAATACCAAATCGTATGTTAAAAAAACCGATACACAGCAGATGATATGTAACCTATTTGCTTATATTTAAAACCATAATCACGACACTCTTATCTTTCATTTTGGATGAATGTTAATGGCAAAATGCATTATTTACCCTTATACTTTAGTAGTGTTGTTGTTGTTGTTGTTTTTTTTTTTTTTTTTTTTTTTTTCCAATATAGTCCTTATACTTTAATTGTGATATATTATGCCCCCATACATTATTGTCTCATGCTATTTTGATATTTTTTTAACATATATTTTTTAACGCCGTTATAATAGAGAGCTTAACAGAAAAAATAGTATAATACAAGAGCTAAAATGATACTTCTTATTTTTTTTATATATGAAAAATCAAGATATTGCGAGAAAAATTAATTTTAAAGTATAATATATAAATTAAATAATAAATAATTTACTGAATAGAAATTATATTCTAAATTAAATAAAATTAAAATAATAAATAATTAAATAACTATCAATTATCATAATAATATTTTAGAATTAACTAATAAATAATAAATTAAAAATAAAAATAAAAATAAAAATAAGTAAAAGAAAATAACGAAAAAATGAAGTTAGTAATAATAAAAAGAATTGCTATCATTTTTATACTAAAATCCAACTCTATAACTTAATAACAAATGTAATTAATGATTACCCTTATAATTAAATTCTCAATTTAGTTTTTTTTTTGCAATCAAAACAAATTTAAAATAAAAAATAAATATCTTACTTTAATAATTTTCTCACCTGAGCACACCACAACACTAGTTTCCTAATGCCCTTATTATGTGCTAATAACCATTTCTCTTCTCTTCTTTAGCTACCTAAAATATTACTACGTTTTGACCATATCTTACTCAACCAACAATGTATGATAGCATCATTCATGGTCAAGCAAATCTACCTTTAATTGCGGCACCTCACATATGCGCATAATCATTTCAATTGGAATACAACATGCTCATTAAAACATATGCACACACATATACATATTTTTGTTATTTTCTTTTACTTATTTTTATTTTTAATTTATTATTTATCAATTAGTTCTAAAATATTATTATAATAATTAATAGTCATTTAACCATTTATGATTTTAATTTTATGTTTATTTAGAATATAATTTTTATTCAGTAAATTATTTATTATTTAGTTTATTTATTATACCTTAAAATTAATTTTTCTCGTGTAAATTAATTTTTCATGTGTTAAAAAAAAGCAAAAAGTATCATTTTGGCCCTTGTACTATATTATTTTTTATATGAAATCATCTATTATAACGGAGTCAAAAAATCTGTTAAAAAAGGGTCAACTTAGCATGAGACAATAACGTATACAGGCTTAATATGTCACAATTAAAGTACAAGGACTCAATAGAAAAAAAAAACACTAAAGTGCAAGGGCCAAATAGTGCATTTTGCCAATGTTACTCAATTAAGTACATGCAGACCATAAACATAGAAGACATGGACAAAACTTGTTACATTAATCCATAGAAAGCATGGCATTACTTTTGGACATTGATATTGAATTGCACCGTCAGGAATTGAAAAATGTTCCATGATTTTGGGGTTTTGTACTGAAAAATTGTAGAATTTGGAAAAGGGTAAGAGAAAGCAGTGAGAAAAAGGATCAACACTACATATGAAACCCGAACAATAATTTCAAAACCATGCTTTTATCTCTGACTATAATTGCAATGGTGTGTTTCCATGACAGATAATTTCAACTGAATTATATTTATATATTCAAGGATTGAATGAAAAATGTTACTAATACTTGCATAGTTTATGCTGGCCTAGCACTAAAACATTAATGGAGAAGGGTGCAAGGAAGAATTGTTGCAAGTACCTGCAGAGCCAGCATAATCCACCAGCTTTAAACTGTCCATTGAAGTGGTCCACAGAATTGACTCCTGTTCCTTTGCATTGGGAACACAATATAGCACCTGGAATATTTGCAGGAATATACGACTTCTGTCAGCCAAAATTCTGTCTTAATGGTTTTATCAGGAAATAATAAATTTCCGAATCAAGTAGTTGATAGTGATGCCTAGCAGAGAATTATATAGGAAATTGGAAATAGTGGAAGGATTCATGTGTACATTAACTTTAACGAATCATGGAAAATATTGGATAGTTGGGGAGATTTATTAGAAGTACTGTTTGATCAAAAGCTTGAACAGAACTTGGAAAATATGCCTTATTAAAAAGGCATATTTTGTTAATAAAAGCAAAGCACCAATCAGATAAAAAACTTGATCAGAAATATTACATGGCTGGCTGATAACTCCAACACCATCAAGAAGTCAAAAAACTGTCATATAAATCCCATACTTCACATGGGGATTGGCATAACAAAAAGACATATAGTACATGTAATGCAAAAAACAATCAGAAATCAAATAAATTTGTTTCGTGCAAACAAAGAGTGGTCAGAACAGCACTAATATAGAAAATACGGAAGGATGCAGAACTAGGTAATTAGAAATTCAAAATTGTCTTTGTAAGAAACATGTGAAGATGGAAGATCAGCAGTACGATGAATAGCCAGCAATTATAAATGCAAGGCGTTTATCACCAAATTATCAAAATTATAAGATACATTGAGGGAAGAGTTAAAGTAGACATAGTAAATGGATTCGAGCTTACCATTTCCATCACAGTCAGCACAGACTATGCTATTTGGTTTAGTGCTTTTATTGCCATCTATAGCCTGTGAAGCCAGTAGAGAAGCGACTTTTCATAAACACTAAAGAGAAACAGATAAAATAGGAAATACCTCATGCATTATCAATTCAAGCGAACCATCCCACAATCCATTGTTACCAAAAATATGATGTTTCTTGCAATCTACTAATCGAGAAGGCTATTTTTAATGTTAACCATGGCTCACACACTAAAACACTAATAAACTAATTTGTAAATACTATCTTAGCTAGCTATGTCATGAAATGAGTACTTGTTGGAACTTAGAACAAAGAGAATAGAAGAGAGAATAATGGAAACCAAAAGAAAGAAAAGAAACAGAACATCACACAAAAAATGGAGCAAAAACAGAGCTCACTTTGATTCATCCATTAAACATCTGTATATAGGCATTTTAATACAAGTTCCCATGTTTTTTTCACTGTTAACCAAACAATTTACTCAACCTATTGCTTTTACAACTTAACAACTCAACCATACTTACAAATATTGCAAGAAACAAGGATGACCATTCTTTTATGATTTTTCTTTGATTTTAAGCAAAATTCTTAGCAATTCTAACACTCATTCTTGATGAGAATTTTGCTACAAATGGAGCGCCTCAAATAAATGATCTCCTCCTTAACACAAAATTTTTCATAACAAATTTACAGCTTCTTTTGCATCTTCTTTTTCTTCAACAACAAAAGCAATAATAATAACCCCAGGAAACAAAATTATCAGCTTCTTCTTTCTTCAACAATAACAAAAACAACAATAACATTTGCAATTTGCAATTTTGGACATGCCAAGGTCCCTTCAAATATGTTTTTTCAGTTTTTAGACATGTGGGTCCTTCAATTGTGCAGTTTTACGGCATACCGGTCTCTTCCATAACTTCAAATTTTTATACAATTTAAGAACATGCTTAGGTCCCTTCAAAGAGTTTCAGTTTAGAGACATGCAGGTCTTTCAACAAATTTCAATTTTTTTGGACATGAAGGTCCTTAACAACATTTATCAACACAACCTCACCAAACACTAGATGAAATCATGCTCCTTCATGAAACAAACACATTAAACTACAATATTTTCACTAAAAAACACTTTTTTTTATTCATCACAGGCCCTCTAATACCACTGTTGGAACTTAGAACAAAGAGAGTAGAAGAGAGAATAATGGAAACCAAAAAGAAGACGAATAACAAAACATCACATAAAAAATGGAGTAAAAACAGAGCTCACTTTGATTCATCCATTAAACATCTATTTATAGACATTTTAGTACAAGTTATCATGTCTTTTTACTGTTAATCAATCAATTTACTGAACCTATTACTTTTGAAAATTAACAACTGAACCATACCTACAAATATTGCAGGAAACAAGGACAGCCGTTCTTTTATAATTTTCCTTCAAAATTCTCAGCAACTCTAACAGTACTCAAATATGTGAAAATAACTATATCAGCAAATTTTTCTTGGACTTTGGACACAGGAATAAATCATGTCTCAAATTAACTCAACTAAATCAATTTTTATCTAAGTTCTCAATTTGACCACTGTCTTGAAATACCATTAATACTTCAATCAAAGATTATCATAAAGATCATTCATATCCTTGCCGTCCTTGTCCAACTCTTTCCTCATTTTCTTCCTTATTTGGCCAATTCAGAAACTACAATTATCACATATTTCAAGTCTATCAATAAAAAATTATGTTTATTCTAACTCATTATACTTTTCATACAATGTCGGTAATTCGTAGCAAATTAGAAAATGTAATAGAGCCAATTAACAAATTACTGCGATCATCTGAAGGAAGCAATATCACATGGTCCATAATTTTTTCTTTTTAAATTCAACTTATAATGGAAATTTAGAACTTACCTTGACCTCCAAAGATTGAAATTTACTAGTTTTAGAGCTTTGGAAAACTTTGTTCACTCGAAGAACCTTCCCAGCAACTGAATCCCCAAGAATCACTCCTAATATCATCAATCGCAGATCAAGCACAATCAAAAACCAAAAAAAAAAACAGAAAAAAACAAAAAAGAATACCCAAACGCAAACAATCTTGATTGAGAAAGCGATAGCGAGAGAGAAAGAGATACCTGGTTTGCTTGAAGAAACAAAGGAGCAAACAGGGGAAATACATGAAGTGTTTACCATTTTAAAGAGAAATGAGAATCTGGGTACTTTCTTGAAGTAATCTTTGAAAAAAGAAAAAATGAAAGCTTTAAAAAGAGAGAAAAAACTCTGTTTCTGTGTGCTTTTCAGCTGCTGGTAGAAATGATAAGGCAACATATAATCGATTGGCAGATAAGGCAGCAGTAGTTTTGCCAGAAAGACAAGAACCATTCTTTTTATTTTACTTAAATACCCTTCTTTCTTAACGGTATTGTCTTCAAGAAACAAGGACATTAATGTCAATAAATGATTTGACGCCAATTTTGCAGAAAGTGCTTGCCATGTTTTTTTGATAGGCAGAAAGCAAAAAAAGATGGCTACTGCTCTGTTATCCGCTGCTTGCTTTCTCCCTTCACAGAGTAAGTACTTTCTAAGCATAGAAAGAAACTGTTTTTTTTTTTTTTTCTTGATTGTAGAACACTCCTGTTTAAATTTTGTAGAAATTCAGTAGAAAACAGTACCAATTCTGGCTGTTCAATTATAATATGTTCTTCTCATTTTTGCTTACGCTAGTTGTTGATTTTTTTTTATGCAGATAAGGAAGGGAATAGGTTTATGGTAAATTTGAAGAGTTCGTTCTCTGGTAAAGTAATACTGAATCGAAGTTTCTTGAAGAGGGAAATTAGCAGAATTCATGGAGACCGTTTTGTGATTGCCTCAGTGGTTTGTAATTCTTCCTACATTAAACTAAATTGCATTTCTGGTGCTTACAGTAGTTACACTAACCTATATTTGTGAGTTGATTTCTGCCATTGTATGCGCTTATGAATAACTGTATTAACGGGGTTTGCGCCCGTTTGGACTAGTTCTTGAATTTATTATTTTACATAATTATTTTCATGTCTTGCACAGGTTGGAAGGAAGGTACAAAAGAGAGAGACAGTTATTCCTGACCCAGATTACCGGATACCAGTTGTCTTACTTGGTTTGTACATAAAAACCTTAATTTTTCTTTTCTTGGTTACTCAGGCTCTTACTGGGGTTCAGAACCCTATTCTGTTCATGCAATTGAACTGAATTGGGAACTGTTTATGATGCATATGTCAATGCACAAAGAGTTACAAATTAGAGCACAATAGTGCACATATTCAAGTCAACCCTCCCCAATAAAACTATTTGCAATATTCAACTCAACCCTTCCCAATAAAACTATTTGCAACTGCCTATTTTTCTTGATTGATTCTGCTTGGCACTATGGGATCCGTATGGCTGGTTCACCAAATCCATAAGAAACTAGGTTGCTTAGATTTTGCTATGTCAATGCTGTTACGTTCACTGTGAATAGCAATTTATGATATCTACTGACCATCCTAACTAACTATTTTCTTTATTTAGAAATTTGTTGGGGACCTTGCATTCAGTGTTTTGTTGGTTGCTTATAATATTTTTTCCATCTACAAACAAGATTTCTGTGGAAACAGGTTTTGGTGGTGGATTAGCTTATACAAATAATTTGTTGCCAGCTGCACCTATTGGTCTCCTTGGATTGCTCCTATTATTCCAGGTTGCTATAATAATATATTTTAGTGTGCACCACATAGCTTTTTATGGAATTTTTTCTTTCCTAAGACAGTGGTTCCTAGCACACAGTTTGGGTTAGATCTTTCCATCGACAATAGCTTGACAATAAAATCTCATAAACAAGTCCATATTTTAAGTGAAGTTTTTCCTTATGATTTTTTAACAAGCAACTGTATGTTGGTACTTGTTCATTTGCTTCTCTTTGTTAAACAACTAATATTTTTGTTTCTTTCTTCGAGACAACAAGAGTGAGATTTGTTTTTGATGATGAGGCTGTGGTTAGTTCACTCCAATTTCTTAATGGATTATGTTCATTCTCTAAGAACTTTGACACAAAGATAAAATTTTCATAATTTATTTTTCATATAGTAACTTCTGTGCATTACTTTCCATTGATGTTGCAAGTATTATTTAAAAAAAAAATAAAAATAAAAAACTGAACTTTTTGATGAGTGAGTTTGTTAGGTGATAGTTCTGCTATCTGAATTGTTCTAGACTATGCAAATTTAGTTGGCTTTTACACTGGATGCAGTGATTTCATTTTGGTTGGTTGCTTAAGATTTAGGATTAGATGTCTACTTGCACGTGCATACCATTGTTGTGACCAATTGAACAAATTGTCAGATCAGTGCAGAAAATATATTTTCCTATGTCTCTAGAAACTCTGTGTTGCAAATAAATGCACGAAACTTTGATACATTGCACCATGTTTTGTTGTTTCTTGATAATTCTATAGGAATCAAGTAATACTAGCTCTGTCTATCTATCACTCTCTTCAGCACTCACATTAACAAACTGATTGAATATAGAAAAATGAATAAAATTTTCTTTCAGTTTCACTTGGATTTTTTTTTTCACTTGGTCATCATAATGTGTCATTAGATATAGTTTTCATGTTCTTCTACCTGGAATGCAATCAAGTCCTAGTGAAGAATGTAGACCTCATTATCCTGGAGTACATCACATCTCTCTTTCTAGGTTAATATTTCCCATTCTCAGTGCACTTTTGGCTTGTTATGCAGTTGAGTTCTCTATCCCTAAAGAATTTGAGTTTGGACTTCAAAAGATCTTATTTTTTACCATTTTCCATTCTTTTTTATTGTTGATTCAGCTGTCTTTAAGACTTTATTCCGTCTGATAAGAATCTTATATTTATGGTTATAGGAGATCAAAGTAGGAGACCAGCTTGAGGATTCTGGTAAAAATGTATTTGTTGGTGGAAAAAACCGTTGGAAGTAAGTACTTCCCATGACCCATTTAAAGTCAAATATTTATCACTGACCTGCTTATTTAATACAGGTATTCAACATTTGTAAATTGGGAATTATGGTGGCCAAATTTCCCTGTTCTGGTGTATTTTAAAGAGACTCAAACAAAACCTGAAGGACAAGTGCACTTCCACCGTGTAATTTTTGTAAGTAGATCAACAGAATCTAGCTACCTTTTCATAAGGGGAGTGAGAAGGATACAGGCCTTATAATGCTGCCCGCTGTGACTTGCTGGTAGCAGGGCCTAAATTATTGTGAAGGAAGCCTAATCCTGCAATTTTGCATTGTTATATGTTTAGAAAAATGATAAATTAAGGAACAATTCAATGTTAGAAGTAATATCTTTGACTTGGATTGTTATATGTTAAGCTGCTTAATTTTGGCTGTTTTCTTGTACATAGAACGGTAAGCAACTTTATGATGTAATGGTGGAATGAGCTGGCCCTTCAAAAACTAGTGGACGACAGTGTCCTTCATTTATTAAAGCATTGTAATTTATACTACTTTCATTAAGGGTATATTAAATTATATATTTGTATGGATTGCGAAAAATCTTGTAATAATGATGATGCAAATTCTCTTTTCTCATACATTTCTTGATTTTTCTTGCAGGGAAAGGAAAGATATTCTTTTCCGAGCCAAACTTAATTTTGTACATATTTTTTCACCACTTACTGCAATATTCAATCTATCATGAGGCATTTTGAATTCAAGAGCAATTTTAACTAGTTCAGTTGTGTATTTACACAGCCAGTTGTTATAAATAGCAAAAATTATGTATAGTAATGGTTTATGTGTTCTCTTTGAGGGGGCTGGAATTCTTGACGGATTCGGAGATCTCAAATTGAGAAGCAAGAGATTCATCATTTGGTTATTTTCTTATAATCAGAAAATTTCCTTCTCCTCCATGTTATTTCGAATGAACTAACCTACTATTTGACCTGAGCATTAACAAGCATAAGCATGACCTCAGTTTTATTTTGGTTTTCAAAAATGAAAAGAGAAAAGTATGCGAACAGAGTACATTTCCAATCTGAAAGTATTGTGTGACTGATTTTTATCATTATTAATTTATTACCAGCAATGAATTTGGGCAGAGAAACACGCCAGTTTTAGGCTTTTAGCTCCCATTAACATGAAAATGGCAAGCCCTTGTGTTCTTTCAAGTCCTGCTCTACCGCTTCATTTCAGACAAGTAGTTTATTACATTGAAACAAAAAAAATGAAGCCTGCTGAAAAAGATACTGTTTCTACATTAAACACTTGTTTCTACATTTCAGAATTATCATCTAAGAATTTGACTGGGTAATATAATTTGATCACCATAATAGATTCAGATGCCAGTTTCTACGCCACGGCCAATTTATTCAATTGAATAAGAGCTCGATTCAAAGATATAGATTATCCCATCCCATCACAAACACTTTCAGTTTGTAATTTTGTTTTCCCGTCATCCTTTGAGTCAAATCCTAATGCCTTTAATCGAGTTCATTCTTAAACCTATAACAAGATAAAATGGATTCTATTTTTTATGGAACCATAATCCGTATGAAGTGCCTCGGGTTACGAAAGAAGGAAATAGGTCAATCAAACCTTTGAAACTAATTCAAATAGTCATCACATCTTCGTTTTCTTTCAACGAGATAATCTAGCCAATCTGACCCCTCCACCCACTTTAGAGGTGTCTCAATATAGACATGCGAGACGAAAAAGGAACCCATCTTTTCGACCAGGAAATGCGAGTTTGTTTATCCGAATGAGGGAGTGAAAACAGAGGGGGGTATAGGGGGATTCCTCCCCCCTATTAGTTAGAGATATCCCAACAACTAGGCCAACATCCAAGGTGAGAAAGATCATGGGTAATCATCATTTCCAAAGCGAACGAATACAACTAAACTACTAACAATCTATGTGAATGATAAAAAAAAAAATAAGAAACTCTGATTCTTATCGGCGACAATATGCTCATGGTTTTGTTTTAAGGTAATATAAGTTCTCTCTCTTTTGTTCCTCCTAGCGAAAGTCTAGTAGTTAATATCTTCCCAGTTGAAATGAAAGAGTCCTAAGGAGATAAACTTGTACAGATTTAGTTGGTGTTCAACCTACCCAAAAGGTAGAAGAATTTCCTTTCACTCTCTTTCTTCAATGGTCTCACCAAGTACCCAGAGTTGGTCAACAACCAACGGAGGCCCGAAGAACCTTAAATTAAGGGGTTTCGCACTCAGTATCATCCCCCGCAACTTTGTCGACTTCTTAGTTTTTGTAATTTAAGTCCCTGGTAACGTGACAACTAAACATCTTACATCTGTAAAAAAAGTAGTTAGTGGAAGTCACCATCGTTGGAAGAATCGATAGGGCTGGTTGATCTTTTCTTTTAAAGTCTTCCCTATTCTTCGCATCTCGAAATTCAATGCTAAGAGAAACTACTAGGAGTGGATTTGCTGGAGTTTGAGTTTCAGACTCAGCAAAAGCATCAGCTTGGCTGGGAGCTTCCGGGAAAAGTAAGGCAAGGGAAAAAGGAATCAGAATTATATATGTTAATAGTAAATGGCTCTAGCATTGCAACTAGAAGAGAAGAAAGAAAAAACAAAACATCCATAAGGACAAGAAGAAGGATCTTTGGCCATCGGTGACCGACTACTGTTGGAAGATTCTCATTTTGTGCTTTCTTCTTCTGTCAGATAGGGATCTTAGCCTACCGATGACCACCTCTATAAGGACCTTTGGGTGGAGTTTTATTGATCCACCATCTTACTTGAATGAAGAAAGAAAGATCTACTTCCATCGGTCTACTTTTGTCATCTCTGTCTATCCGTTTAGGGAATGAGCTTATTCATTCCAAATTCTATAAATACTTTTGTTTCAATATCTCCCCCAACTTCTGTTTAAAAAGCTTTTGCCCTTCTTAAAGGCTCTCAGTGATCAAATCTAGTTTTGGGAGTTGCCAGTGTGAATCCCGTTCATTTCTTTTTTTCTTTGCAGGGCCAATTAGATTGGTTGGGTTCATTACCTAAAGTTACTTGGTAGCCTACGTGAGTACCCGAATAGCTAGAGACTGATCCCTTTCTACATACATATAACCCCACCTCGGCTAAAAGGCAAAACACTTTTGTTTCATACATTCGCCTTTTCTCTCTCTTTTTTTTTTTCTGGTCTAGATTTTTTCCTACGTCTTATTTCAAATTCAAATTGATCATATATACTACTTTTTTTTTTATAAAAGACCTGAAGTAGCAAACCCTTGGATAGAAAAAATAGAAGGCTCTCCGGACGTGTAGGGGTTGATAGAATGATGAATGCTTTCTGTCAAGAAGAACTAAATACATATTATTCCCTAAATCTTATTTCAATTTGGTATTGAAGGTGAAATTTATATTTTAGAGTATATATACTTCTAAATTATTAAAACAAAATTTTCATACAAAAATTATGTTTTATTTTCTTTTTTTTTTTAAACAGATCAGCCATGGCTTCATGGCTGAGATTTGTCTAATCCTTTTTGCTTACCATTGTTAAAATAAAATTGGGAAAGGATAATATTTATATTACAAAAGAATTTCATCATAGTTCTATACAGTTTTTAGTTTTTATAATAACCTTCTAGATAAACGTATTGTCTTCTTAGAATGGGGTTAGAGCGGTTCATTGCATTGGGATCATAATTTCAGATCCATTTCCAAGTTGTATAAATTTTGATATTTTTAATCAATATTTAATTTTTTTTTTATAAGATGAATGATTATTCTAATGCATGAACAATTAAGAACATGATGTCCATCAAAGCAATTAAATAAATAATAAGATAATTAATTAAAAAAAATTCATCCAAAAGGTAATCTTAATTTTAAATTTTATTTGTTCACAGGCACACGATTTTCAAAAATAATCTAATAATAAAACAGTTAAACAAAATAATTAAATTAAAAAAAGAAAGGAAGCAGGAAGAGGAAATCAAACGAGTTTATTTTATTTGATTTGTTATTTGGTCTTAAATCCTAAAACATTTATAAGAGAATCAAAATCTTCGCAATCGATTCATTGTTTTCATGGATTTATTTGGTTTAATTTATCATCTCTAACCCAAAAATCTCATTAAAGAAAGAATTAAAAAAGCCACAATGATCTATGAACATTTTTAATATATTTTATGATTTGTATATGGTGTATATAGAGATATATGTGCACTACTTATAGCCGAATGGATCTTGATAAGAGCAAACCCATGTGAATGCGACATTTAGACGGCAGCAGTTTTTTTTTATCAGAAGCGGCAGCAGTTGATGTAAGCGAGGTTAATCATATGGATTTATGAGAATCTCTACTTCTCTTGGTCTTTCTGATAAAATTGGATACTGCTCTTGTCGCTTGCATTAATTTTCCTAGAAAAATTCCCATTTTGTTCTTTATATTGTTTTTCTTGTCCATGTTGTGCCCTAATTACTATGCCTTTATTATAATAATTAATAGGTCCCAGTCAAAGCCTTTAGACAAATGAGTTCTGCTTTGGGCAAGAACAAACCACAGGAAAGTTTTTTTGATTGGAATCCGCTTCCTTCATTGAATGAAAACAGAATTTAAATACTAAAACATATTTACAACTACCCACTAGTGGCTTGCACGTGATCACCACTAAATTAGTATTAACTGAAAACAAAATAAAAAAGATTCCTATCTCTAAGCAGCAAGCTTCAACACGTGCCCATTATTATCCATGAACCTTTAATTACAATACTTGGCATTTCTAGTGGTCACGCGTCCTGAACGACGTGGCTCAACAATAATCAGGAACTAATTTTAATTTGAAAAAATTGGGGTGCTTTAATCCATGACTTATTTAAAGTGGGACGTTCTAGTAACTAACATAGAGCAAAATTCAATACTAATCATCTTCGTCTTTGTAAAAAAATGGAATCAGTGAGCAATAGGTATGTAGTAATTAAGGCACAAATAGATGGTGCACCAAAAGAATTCGACTTTGAGCTAAAATCTGAAGCTATTAGCCTGCTACTTGGTGATGGCTCCAATGATGTTATTGTGAAGAATTTATATGTATCTATAGATCCTTACCAGTTAAACCGCATGAAAACTCAAAGCTCATCACAAGCACTATCAACGTTAGCATCTGCCATTAATCCCGGCGAGGTAAGTGTTAATTAAATCTGGCAAGCTTGATCTCCGGCATAAGCTTTCTGCAGCGCAGAATGTAATAATTTTTGATGTATGCAGGGTATTGATGCTTATGGAGTGGGAAGAGTTTTGGTTTCTGGAAATACAGAATTCAAAAAGGGAGATTTGGTTATAGGGCTAATTACTTGGGGGGAATATAGTGTCATAAAAGCAGGTGGCATGCTACGGAAGTTGGATCCTATGGGATTTCCATTGTCACATCATGTGGGGATTCTAGGTATTCATCATTTCATTAATTGTTTAAACTAAGATTGAGTAGTTTTGAATGCGATAAATTTAAATTTTGCTGTTCAATTGCAGGATTTAGCGGACTTACTGCGTACGCTGGGTTGTTTGAAGTATGTAAGCCGAAGAAGGGGGAAATGGTGTTTGTATCTGCCGCTTCTGGTTCTGTTGGAAGTTTAGTTGGACAATATGCTAAATTGGTCGGCTGCTATGTGGTAGGCTGCGCAGGAACCAAACAAAAGGTCTAATTTTATCACTTGGCAAAAGTCTACCACCTATTGCTATGTGGTAGACTTTCGCTATCCACTTATTCAATATGGTGCTTCTTGGCAACAAAATGCAATAAGAAAGAAAAAACAATGATAAATTAATAATTATATATATAGATATATATAATCTTTTGGAATTATATATAGGTAGAAATGCTAAAAGAGAAGCTTGGTTTCGATGATGCATTCAACTATAAGGAAGAAACTGATTTGAAGACAACTCTCAAACGGTTAGTGAACATGTTATAATTATTGTTCAGTGGCATATTTAAATTTAATAATGTATAAGTTTTTATGTTATCTAGTCCAGATCTTAATATTATCCAATCTAATTATTTCTGAAAGGACATCTAATTCTACTAATAATAATAATTTTAATTTTATACTCACATGGTTAAACCGGATCATGCAGGTACTTCCCTAAAGGGATTGACATATATTTTGACAATGTTGGGGGTGAAATGCAAGAGGCAGCAATAGCTAACATGAACATCTTTGGTAGAGTAGCAGTTTGTGGGGTAATTTCTGAGTACACAAGTAATGAAAAAAGAGCTGCACCTAATATGATAGATGTTGTATATAGAAGAATCAAAATTCAAGGGTTTTTGGCTGCTGATTTCTTGAAGGTTTATCCTGATTTCATTTCAACAACTTGTGATTATCTTCGAGCCAGCCAAATGCTGGCTCTTGAAGACATTTCAATTGGTGTAGAGACCATCCCTTCCTCATTAATTGGCCTTTTCAGAGGTCATAATATTGGGAAGAAAATGGTTCAGTTAGCAGAAGAGTAGATGGTTGCACTGCTTTTAGACTAAATAAAAGCTTAATTAACCCTTAATATTACTTTTAGACATTCAATATAATTTTATTCTATATACATTAAATTTTTAAAATTTTTACAATCTTATCCCATGATTAAACTCATACTTAAAATTTAAAAATCTATCGCCAATTTTTGAATTGCATAAAAAAAGGTGAACACATACAACATAATTTAAAATGCATAACATTAATAAATCATAGATATTTAAATGATTATAATTAATTTAGTTTTAGTATTATTATTCTAGTTGAAAAATGTAAAGTAAATATGCTATTCTGTATTTTTATAATTATATTTTCACACTTGTTTAAATAGAAATATTTTAATTAAATTAATTATTCATTGTTTTATATATATAAATAGATTTTCATCTTCAAAATTAAGAAATATGATTCCTCATCATTTATTAGATTTTTGAACAGAGCCTAAGATTTTCATTAAGAAGAACAGATGAGAATACATCATCAAGTAATAGCAACTTAAGCTGCTCAGGCACAAAAATTAACCAGTCCGCAGCCCTGTTACCTATTCTATTTACACAAGACAAAAGAACAATTATAGCTAGAGCAATAATATCAGCAACAATACAATTTATTAAATATACATCTAATATAGATAATAAGTGTACCTTCGTACATTTGTTAATTAAAAAAAATACTGAAAAATGAAAAAGAAACTAGTTTAGTTTAACTTGGACTGATTCAATTAGTTTTAACTGATTTAATCATTTTAAATTGAATTAAATTTTTAATTAAATTAGTTCAACCGTCTGGTCCGAATCAATTTTAAAAACACTCATTACATTTCATAATTAAAGTTAGAGTGAAAATGTCAACTTAAAATCAATTATATGAGTGGGTGGACCGCCCTCTTTTAGTTGTATCTGGCCAAGAGACTCTTATCATCATCTCCATATATAGAATTCATACTCTATTTGGAACTCTCTGATGCTAACAATGGAAGTTGTGACGAACAGGCTCATAACAATAAAGAGTCACATCGATGACAAAGCACCAAAAGAGTCTGATTTTGAGATCAAAACTGAAACTCTTAAGTTATGGGTTGAAGATGGTTCCAATTACATTATTATTGTTAAAAATCTTTATGTATCCATTGATCCTTACCAAATCAACCTTATGAAGAGTTATAGCTCTTCACACAAGGCCTTGACTTATCCATCTCCTATTATTCCAGGCCAAGTAAGTCACTCTTCAATTCTTATAATTATGTTGATTGTTGTGTATTATAGTTAATTATTTTCTCAAATTATTTATCAAAATTTCATCGGATTGGCAGCTGATTCTGTATACCACTTCCGGATCCATATTATATAAATTTTCACTAATATTCCTTTAATTTTTTTTAAATTTTTTTCATCAAAAACATTTTTATTGCTTAGTCTGAAAATATTCTAATCTAAACTTTATTTAATTTTTATAAATTCAGATAATAAATCTATTGGTTAAATTCATAAAAAATAAATAAAATTTAAATTAGAAAAATATTTTCATTATATAAATTAAAAGAATGTTTTGACGAAAAAATAAAAAAAGATAGTTAAAAAATATTTTGATAATAAAATGAAATAATAGTTAGAAAAAATAATTTAAAAAACTAAAAAGATAAAAAATTATAAATGATTTCAAAAATCATTAAATTTTAGGTGGCATTTGGTTTTGAGTGGGACTGAGAATTGAAATAGGTTATTTCTATTATTACTATTTACTTGGATAAAATAAATACAATAATAATTTTATAAAAAAAATACAGTAATGAGAACCCGAGTATCCGAGAATGAGTACTCATTTGCTACCGTTTTTTAATTAATCAGTTTTGATTTTTAATAGAAATCAAAATTAAAAAATACATCTAATTTATAAAAAATAAAAAATATATAAAATCAAATCAATCTTTTAATCAATTATCTTAATCCTTCCTCAAAAATAAATATTTATTTCTTGATTAGTTATTATATTATTTTATTATATATATATTTTCTCTTATTAATTAAATTAACATATATTATTTTTATATATAAAATGTTAGTTACTAATTTATTATAATATTTTGATTTATTAAAATAAAAACACTTCACATATATATAATTGATATAAATTTCTATTCCAGTCATATTATAATTCAAGTAGTTTTAAATAAAATTGAATTTTAATTTTAAATGAAACTAAATAAAAATAAATAAATAATTATTTCAATTTCGTTTTCATTTCAATTCTGATACCACCTGGGGGTGTCCATGCTCACAGAGGGTTCTGATGATCAAACTTCTGCAAGTATAAGGTTACCCTATACAAGATCAGAGTTGATCAAAGTATACTGACTCTATGAACACAGATGAAGGATCTGCATAAACTAAAAAATACAGACACAGATGAATCTCATGCATAGTCCACAACACAGCCTCTCCTTAGACATTCAACAAGACAGCGCCCTTTTGATTCTCTATGCTGGTTCTAACAACTCTCATAAGTGTTTCTTCATATCAATAGATCGTACTCATCAAATAAGATGCAGAAAAGTATAGAGGAAAGAGAGAATTTAGCTTAGAAACTCATGATTTTATTAAACATGCCGAGGGATATAAAAAGTGGGAAACTCTCTATATCTTTTATCTTACAAGTAGAGCTCCTTATATAGAAGGAGGAACATAAGAAACAAAATAACTGACATAAGTGTTTACATCACAGCACACTAACACACTTATCATAGACAGGCCATGTGAGGGAACAGTGGATCCACTCACAGAAATTATTACAAAACGACAAGCATAGTAAAGCCACTATTCAGAATTATTACAAAAGACAAACATAGTAACATCACTACATAAAGTGGGATAGAGGCAAATTCATGTTCTGATAGTCAGAAGAATCTGAGTCTTATGAGGCTGGGTCCATTGGATTATCATTTCTTTGTCTTGAAGCATCCCGATATTCTTGGGACATGATGTCCATGTCTTGTATGTTGGGAGGTGAGCTATCACTGACAATGGCTTCATGTATATCTTGCTTAGTGGTTTCTGAGTCATCAAGATTCCTTTGAACAGCTGGCTGAGATGAGCTGGATGACACTTTTGATGGATGAGGAACTGATGGAGAGTCCGATTAACTGAGAGGTCCACCAAAATCAAGATCATAATCAACAAAGTATTTTCCAATGAGCTGGAAAGGGAGCTCAGTGATTTCTTCAATGAATCTGATCTAAGCTTGAAGTGCTGATTCAAATCTTCTGCGTGCTTCATCAGAAATTTCTTCAACTGTTGTAGTCCAATTTAAACCAGGAACAAGGGAAGTACAAACTATTGCAGTCCTGAAATTTAAACGAACATTGTTGAATTGACATATGAGCATCTTGAGATCTGTCTGCAGACTTTCTTTCTGATAAATTTGACCATCATAAGACTTCCATTCAAAAGCAAAGTTTTGAGACTAAAGAACACTTATTCTGGTATACTGAAAATAAGGAGGGTGGAAGATAAAAAGAGAATGAAAATTTTTTATCTCATCTTCTGGTTTATCCCATACCTTATAGTACCGAACAATCTTTTTGAGCTTTTTGATCCAATTGAGAATTGAATCAAACCATTTTAAAAATCTCCAAGGTAAAGATCCAGAATTATTTTTATTTTGGAGAAAACTGAGCATACTCATGAGAGGAATTTCAAGGGCTTGGTGATATAGTGTCAAATAACACTATAATAACCATAATTCAGAAATTATTTTTGGATTTGAAGGATACAAATAATAAACAAGATACTAGGGAAACTCAGTATAAAACAAATTAAGCTACGATTAATATGAAAATAATCATGAACCTCAGAAAGATAAATCAAAAGGTGAGTCATGGCAAAGAACTGAATAGAGGATGGGCTAGAAGGATGGAGACTAGGAGGAAACTGTAGAACCTGATAATCAAGGTGTCTATCAGTATCACTGGGTGAACTGGGAGGTCTGGAGCTAGAAGGTCTGTTCATCATGATCAAAGGAAGAGTGTGTTTCTGGGTAAGGAGGAGTATAGGTTTAGCTAGTCTGGAAAGAAGGTCAGGGATGAGGTTTGTCTTTCCTTTTATATACTGGCCTGAGAAATCATATCTGGAGAACCATTCCTGTAACCTTAACAATTGATGAGGAGGTAGGGTTTTCTGTTTAAATTCAAGAGTTTTGGGAAAAGAGGTATTATCAAGAAGGACAAGAAAGTGATAGCCAATAAGATAGAATTCAAACTTCTTTATTTCATATTTAACAACTAAGATTTCTTTGTAAGTGGAGTGGTAATGCTTTTCACTGTCTTTAAACTGTCCACTTGCATATCCTCATTAATTTCTTCAAGGAAAATGGCACCCCAAAATTCATCACTTGCATTTGTTTGTAGGATTCGAAGTTCAGTAGAAGGTATGTGAAGAGGGATAGGTTTTTGGTCTAACTGTTTAATGGTCTTAACTACTTGGGTTTGGATATCAGTCCATGGAGGTGGTTTCTTTTTGAGAACTTGAGAAAGCTGGCTAATGGGCTGGGCTATTGCTGGAAAGAAGTCTCTGATATAATTGATTATACCAAGAAACTGTTGGATCTGTTTTTGTGTAAGGTTTGAGTCTGGGAAGGTAAGAAGTTCTTGGGCTATGTGTGGGCTTGGTGAATAGGAACCATCTTCAAAATGAAGGCCTAGAAAATCAACAGTGGTCTGGCCCAATGAGCTTTTCTTTTCAGACAACATGATCCCATATTGTTGGACAATTGAAGCAAACTGTTGTAACAGTTGATGATAGACTTCTTCTGTAGCTGAGAAGAGTAAGATGTCATCAATGTAGATCAAAGCCGAATGTAAAATGGGCTAGAAGATTCTGATCATTGCCTTTTGAAATAGTGAGGGAGCAACTTTGAGATCAAATGGCATGACAGTCCATTGATACTGAGCATTAGGAATACAGAAATGTTGTTTTGGGTCTATCTTCTGGAGAAATACCCAACTGCCAAAATCCTGCTTTAAGATCAAACTTTGAGAAGATTTTAGCATTTTTCAGATGAACCATGAGAATAGAAAATCTTGGGTAGAGGAAACTTGTCATCTGCCAAAAACAAGTTAAGAGGCCTATAATTAATTACAAGCCTTTTATGTCCTCTGATCTGTTCAGCTCTTTTTTCTACATAGAAAGCCTGACAAGCCCAATTAGACTTAGTGGGCTCAATAAGTCCTTGTTGTAGTAACTGTTGACATTCTTGGCGAGCAAAAGCAAGGTCTGAGGGAGACATTCCAGAGTGTGAGGCTTTAGTAGGGTTTATATCTTCATTTTTCTTAAAAGGAAGGGAAATGAAAAAGTGTGAGTTTTTCCACAAAGGGTGAGAGTGTTTAAAGTCTAGGTGAGAGTTTGCACAAGAAGGAAGAAGCAATGCTTTCTCATATTCATAAACAGAAGGAAGTTCTGCAAATGAATAGAGCTTAGCAATGTTGGTATAGGGTTTAAACATATTCTTGTATTTAAGGCCAGTGGGAAGGATTTGAAGAGCTTTGGTTTAACAATAAATAGCAAAACCAATGAGAAGGTCTTTGTCAAGAAGATCTGAACCAATGACATGAGTCTAGATTGTACAAGGAGGGAAAAATTGAATTCCAATTTTTTGGCAGGTAATCAAGTGAGTAGAAAATACTTGTCCATCAGTTGCTCTAAAATGTTCAGTGTGAGGCTTCCAATATGAGTCTGGTAATATGGATGGGTTCATCATGGATTTATGAGCACCTGTATCCATGAAAGCTATCAAAGGAATTGGTTTATCATATTTGGAAGGAAGTAATAAAATATTTACCAAAGGAGTTGGTAAATCTTTTGCAGCTGGTAAAACTGAAGGAAGATCTGAATGATCAACATGGAGAATTGGACTGTAATCATCAACTGCATCTTCAAGGGAGTCTGAATCAGTATCAGAAACTTCTAAAACAAATAAAGTTTCATTTGTTGGCTCATCTTGTTCAGAAAGTACTGATTCAATTTCTGCATCATCTAGAAGAGATAACAAAGAGGAATGTTGAATCTGCTGGAGCAATTTTACAGACTTAGAAGTCTGCTTAGGACAATTCTTAGCAAAATGCCCTTTCTTGCCACAGATAAAACATCTATCTGAAAATCTTCTCTTTTTTGAAAAAGGAGATCTCTTCTTAAAAAACTTGAATCTCTTTCTTTTCCTAAATTTTCTAGGAAAAGTTCTGGAGGAAACATATCTCGGCACATGAGATTTTTTCTTTGGTGCACATACACATCTTCTATCTTTATCATTTCACTTAATCTTCAAGTCAGGTCTTTTACAAACTTTCTTCAAAATTGTTCTATCATCATTCCATTTCTGGAAAAATTTCTGTTGATCACAAAGTCGTCTGACAGCTGTGTTTGTGATCTGGTGAATTTCTCCAAGAGACAACTGTGGAATTTCTTCCCCAGATTGTTGGACAATTCTTTGGATCTCTGGTTGTAATTCATATGGTAAAGAAGCAACATAGGTGAACTTCATATTAGGATATGAGGCTCCTTTCAATTGATAAAACTTCTTTGTCATCCTTTCATAATGCTTCTCAAGATCTCTTTCTTTTAGAGAACAACATTTCATGGAGTAGAAGTCCTGCTTTCAGCTTTAACTATCAGATTGTAATCTCCAAGGAAAATATTGTGAAGGATGGAAATTGCAGCACCAACTGACTGGCCGTTGATAAATTAGAGTCTTTCATATTCACTGAGATTAAGGAACCATTCTCTAATGGATCCTATTGTTCTAACAACAAACTCATGTAATGCTTATTGGAGAGTGAGGCCATGTTTAACCATTTGAACATCAATCCAAGCATTAAACTCTAAAATTCTACTTCTCCATTTAGAAGGAGGAAGATCATCAAATGTAAACCAAGGACCATTTGAACTAGAATTCCTGGTACTGAGATTAATAAATTCTGGTTGGTGGTCCATTCCTTCAACTTCTGATTGTTCTTCTTGTTCTTCAACATGAGGAGGAGGAGGATTTCTATGGTCTTCATTTCTGGGAGGATCAGCCATGAGTAACTGAGTAACATCAACTTTTGTGTTTGAATCAGGGTCTAATTCTGAAGAATTAGAGTTAGAAGAGGAGTCATCTGAAGTAGCATTAAAGGCCATCTGCTGGAATGAAGATTTAGGGACTTCATCTTGTCTAGAAGTGGAAGGAAAAATAGTAAGGACAACAGTAGTAGTTACTTCAGCAAAAGTTTTTTTTGTAGTTGGAGGAACAGAGGAAGATGGTACATATGATTTTTGTGGTCTTGCTGGTGGGAACAATTCAGCAAAAGAACCAAATGGTGTTTGAGAGGTTGGAGGTGGTAAATATGAGATACTGGAAAAAGGGTTAAAGTAATCTGGTGAGGAGGGTTGTTGGTGTTTAAGTTGAAGATCTCTTTCAATCTGCTGAATTTGTGCTTTTAATCTTTGTATTTCTCTGTCTTTTTTCTAAAACAGAGGTCCAGATTCTCTTCTCCGAATCACAAGTCTTAAATCAGTGTCTAATTGAGAAATTCTAGTGGAAAGACTGTGATACAGCTGTTGAATCTCAATTGACATGGTGCTGAGAGCTGCTGCATGCTGATCTGATTTAGAAGACAAATGATCTATCTTTGTATCAATCATCTGGAGGTATTGATTCTGAGTCTGGACATTCAAAGAATGTCAGTTAAGCACTTCTTCAACTTGAGTGGTTTGTTCAGTCTGTCCACTGGGAAGAACTGTGGTGTGTTGGATGTAAGGTCTAGAGTTTATTTTGGTTTGTGGGTTGGTCTGTTTCTATAGTGGAGAAAAATCTTCTGGTGAGGGTGGTTTGAACATCATACACTAAGGTAGTGCAGATACTAAGGGAACTGGAGTTTTGGGAATGCACTTTTTAGGTTGAATGGTTGGAGGTTTGGGAACTTCCAATAATCCTTCTTTTTCTAAAATTTTTAAAGCTTCATCATAAAAGGATAAAGGAAGAGGGTAGTCTTTCTTTTGATATCTGGTTTTATGACTGTCCAGGGTTGGTTATTTGGTGGAGGTGGAGGATGGTTGTGGTGAAAACAATGAGTTTTACAGGAAGAGAAAAATCTCTTTGGATTTGTAAGTCTAGGAAGAGGAGGACAGGGTTCACCATCTTCAAAACACATACATCCTGGGTCACAATTTCCTGAACTAGGAGAATCCCAAATAAAATGTCCCTTCATCTTTGCTGCATAGATTTATCTTCCAGTAGGATCAAAACTGTGAATAGACAGGTGTGATCATACAGTTATGAAAAACTGATGGTAAAGAACCAGAACTGGAAGGTGTAGAGAAAACTGTTTTAATGAATCTGTATCTGAATATGAACCATCAATCTGCTTAATGAATCTTGAATCTGTAGATTGTACAGGTTCCTGCTTCTGCTGCATCTTTTCATAATTGGTAATCCATTCCAAAGAAATGAGCTTAGATAATTCTTTTCTGGGCAATTGTCTAGGAGCCTGGACAATTGTTGGTGTAGAATCTGTATCTCCAAGATGGAGATGAGAATAGCCTTGTTTCTGCCATTGAAAAATAAAGGAATCTGGGATTTCAAGAGTGACATATTGTTCAGCCGAGGTTGAAGAAAGAGACAAGTGATACGCCAAGGCTTCGGCTTAAACTAAACTTACAATATCAACTACATATAAAATTTGTTTATTAATTAGAGTTGAATTTGTTGGGCAGGCTCTTGAAGCAAATGGTGTGGGAAAAGTTGTGGCGTGTTGGAATTCAAAGTTTGAAAAGGATAAGTTGGTGGTTGGAGTTCTAAGTTGGGGGAGAGGAGAGTGTGGTAAAACCTAAGGTCACGTTAAACAAGCTCCCTCCCTTGGGTTTCCCTTTGTCCCATCATGTTTCAATTCTAGGTATTATTATTATTATTATTATTATTATTATTATTATTATTATTATTATTTTACATAAACAATTAAATTTTTTCTTTATCAATTCTACTTCAATTTGAAAATTTTTATTCTCATTCTATCCTAATAAAAATTTTATTGTTTATTCTTAATTAAAAATTGAAAGATCAAATTCATCTTTAATATTATTTATATATCTTATTATCAAATTTAATATATAACATTTCTCTAATTTATATATATATATATAATCTACTCCAGTTTAAAATTTTATTTGTCATTTTATACTAAAATATAATGATAATTTTTTATTGTTTATTAAAATCAGAAAAAAATCAAATTCATTTTAATATGTATAATAAATTTAAAGATTTACTTTTACCTTTCAAATTAATATGAAAATACTATTTATAATATTATTGTATATCATATAATTTTAAATATAATTACAAATAAAAATTTAAATTAGAACGTAATTAAATTGATAAAAAAAGGGATAAAATAGTGAAAGCGAGTGCACGTCAGATTAAACAAAAAATATATATAATCATAAGCTCTCATTATTTAATATTTTTGGCTAATTTTGTATTAAATTGCTATAAAAATATATAGCGTTATTTAATTTTTAAATAAATTGATAATGTTGCAGGAACCAGTGGGCTAACAGCCTATGTTTGACGATGAATTCAACTATAAAGAAGAAAATGACTTCAAATCTACTCTTTAGGAGGAGCGTTGATCAATTTTATTTTATCTTTTTTTTTTCTTTTTATATGGGAAAGTATAAAAATTTATAATGAGATCTGATATTTTTATTAAAGAAGTTTATAGTTTGTTTTTTATTTGAATAGTCTTAATATTTTTATAACATATATGATAGATTTAAAAGTGATTAATCTTGTGTAATAATTATAAAAAATCAAATTAATATTATTGGACAGGAATTTTCCTGATGGAATAGACATATATTTTGACAATGTTGGAGGAGAAATGTTAGAAGCAGCAGTTGAAAATATGAACAATTTTTGGAGAGTAGCTGTGTGTGGAGTAATTTCTGAGTATACAAACTCTGAAAGGAGGGCAGCGCCAAATATGTTAGATATAGTTTACATAAGAATTAAAATTCAAGGATTTCTAATGCCTGACCACTCCAATCTCCATTGAATTTATGTCAAATGGTGTAGAGAGCTTTCCTTTTGCTTTTGTTGGACTCTTTTGTGGTCTTAATGTTGGAAAGAAGATTGTAATTAAAGATTGCACAAGATTATTAATAATTGGAAGCCAAACTCACTTCAATATACTATCCAAAATATTTTTCTAAGATAATAATGTGTATAACGCTTTGCTGAATATTTTCTTAATATTTGATTTAGATTTAACTAATAGTTGATATTATTAATAGCTGATAATTAGTGGCTAGTAGTCTCATGATAGTATGTTTGTTTAGTGCTTATTATGTGATGCTATAAACTGTTAGAAATTTTATTTTTTTTATTAAAAATTTATTTTGAACTAGAAAAGATGTGATTGCTAAACTATTGGAAACTATTTTCAATCAATGTTAGTATTTTTTATTATTATAAAAAAATAAGATAAGTGTCGAATATAAAGAGATAGAAAAAGGGCCAGTGAAATATAAAATTTAATCACGTTATTTTTTAGTGGGCTTATATTTTATTGTTATTATTTTTATGTGTATTGAAAGTCACCGCCAATTAATTATAAAATTTGATTGGACACATAATATTAGTCTGTATTTCTGGATTCGGAGGGTTAATTATATGTAGAAAAGGAGAAGCATCCTATAGCACTCAAAATTAATACTATAAATATTATGATATTTTATTATTTATTTTTTATTTATAAGATGAATTATATTCACTGACTGAATATAAATTTTAATTATATTTTTTATTTAATTATTTAAATTTTCATATCCACTATTTAGATATAAATTTTTTTAATCAAATTTATTGTTTGTATCTTTATTTTGTTATTTTTAATAGTTTTATTTATAGACAAATTTTTTTTTATTAGTTAATTATTTAATTCTTATATTCGCTACCTGAATATAATAATTTTTATGGTTTAATATTCGTTAAATTTATAATTATTATTTTTAAGAAATTATATTCATTCTCTGGGCATAATTATTTTAATTATGTAGTTTATTAAATACTTCTATATCTTTATTTTTGTGATTCATTAATATATATATTTTAGAAAAATATATTTTTAAATTAAAGTGGACTTGAATTTAAAATTAAATTTCAATTGTCTATATATTCACTTGACAGAATCAAAGTACTCGTAGTTCAAATAATATTTATTGTTGTTGTTGTTATTATTATTATTATTATCATTATTGATGCGGAACCCATGGATCAAATATTACATCTAGAACCCCACATACACATCTAGCATAGAATCTTAGAACTCAAAATAAATCTTCCCTACCAAACCCACAACTAACCTGTAATTGAGAACTTGAGTGATTGGGATGAAGAAATGAATTGATTTAAACGCCACAAGTCAGACTTGATAAGTTAGAATCAATTCTTCATGCAACAAGAATAAGAAGAAAACCTCTCAAACTTGAAAACACTTAGATTACAATAATAACAATCTACCAATTCGTAGTCATCCTCTTAAGTTCTTTTTCCCATCCCTATATAGTTGGAAAAGAAGAACTAATGGCTTAAAAGTCTAGGTTTACATGTATCTAGTCACAATAGCATTAATTGTTCATCCACATCAATAATATACTCTAAATTACTGCCCATAATTCTGACAACATTGATGGGCAGATTCTGCATGCATTTTGGTGTTAGTTCACATGCGTCTAGTCACACTAGCACTAAACCACATCAATATTATATTCCAAATTCGTGCTAATGCCCATCACCATACTTATGGCAGATTCTTCATGCTTGTTGGTGAGTTTCTGTCTTCCTCTTCATGACCCATCATATTCACTACGAGTTGGTCTCTCTCTTCATTAATCCACCTTTGAATGAAGTGTTGGAACACATGTTGGAGTCTCTTTGATTGTGATCTTGTGATTGGTCCACTTGGCATAATGATATCATTAACATATTTGCTGCCATGTGTAGATTCATCAAGCTTGCTTATAGTTTCCTCATCATTCTCTCCTTGCTAAAAAAGATTTGTCCTCAAATCTAAACCTACATCAAAAGGAGAAAGATCACTAACATTAAAAGTTGCAGAAACATTATACTCACCTGGTAGATCGATTTTGTAGGCATTGTCATTGATTCGTTCTAAAACTTGGAATGGGCCATCTCCCCTTGCATCCAACTTGGATTTCTTTTGTTTAGAAAATCTTTCCTTTTTATATGAACCCATACCCAATCACCAGGTTGGAAAATCACATGTTTCCTTCTTCTATTTGCATTATGGGCAAATGATTCATATTTCTTCTCAAGATGAGCTCGTGCCTTCTCATGTATCCTCTTAACCAACTCCGCTTTCTTTTCACCATCTAAGTTAGTTATTTCATTTAATGGAAAAGGAAACAGATTAAGTGGTGTAAGCGGATTAAAACCATAAACAATTTCAAATGGTGAATAACCTGTAAAAGAATGTATGCTTCTATTATATGCAAACTGCATTAAGCAAACAATCTTCCCAAGTTTTCAAATTCTTACCCACAACAGCACGTAACAAAGATCCTAAAGTCCTATTTACCACTTCTGTTTGTCCATCAGTTTGTGGATGACAAGTTGTAGAGAACAACAATTTAGTACCTAACTTATTCCACAAAACACGCCAAAAATGACTTAAGAACTTCACATCTCTATCACTTACAATTGTTTTATGAATGCCATGCAACCGAACTATTTCCCCAAAGAACAAATTAGCAATATTTGTTGCATCATCAGTTTTGTGATATGCAATGAAATGAGCCATTTTGCTGAATCTATCAACAATAACAAATATGCTATCTTTACCTCTTCTAGTCCTAGGCAGCCTCAAAACAAAGTCCATAGATAAGTCAATCCAAGGTGCATTAGGAATAGGTAAAGGAGTATATAGCCCATGAGGTAAAGACTTAGATTTTGCTTGTTTACATGTAATACACTTGGCACAAATTCTTTCAACATCTTTTCTCATGTTTGGCCAATAGAAATGTTCATGCAGAATTTCTAAAGTCTTAAATACCCCAAAATGTCCCATGAGTCCTCCACTATGTGCCTCACGCACAAGCAATTCCCTTAATGAGCAACTAGGCATGCATAATCTTCCATCCTTAAACAAGTACCCATCATGCCTATAAAACTTCTGAAATGCAGAATGCTCACATACTTTATAAACATTTGCAAAGTCAACATCATTGGCATACATATCCTTAATTTGCTCAAAGCCTAATAACTTAGAACTAAGAGTTGAGATTAAGGAATACCTTCTTGAAATTGCATCTGCTACTATATTGTCTTTGCCACGCTTATACTTTATCACATATGGAAATTGCTCAATGAACTCTATCCACTTTCCATGTCTTCGGTTCAGCTTGGTTTGCCCCTTTAGATGCTTTAGTGATTCATGATCTGTATGAATAACAAACTCTTTAGGCAATAAGTAATGTTGCCACACTTGTAAAGCTCTTACCAAAGCATACAGCTCCTTGTCATAAGTGGAATAATTTAATTGTGCACCATGAAGCTTCTCACTAAAATATGCAATTGGTTTCCCTTCTTGCATCAAAACAGTACCTATACCCACACCTGAAGCATCACACTCTAATTCGAAGGTCTTATCAAAATCTGGTAAAGCAAGAATTGGAGCAGTAGTTAACCTTTCTTTCAACAAATTGAATGCCTTTTCATGAATTTTAGTCCAATTAAACTTTATATCTTTTTTTACCAATTCATTTAATGGTGCAGCAATGGAACTAAAATCTTTAACAATCCTTCTATAGAAACTAGCCAAACCATGAAAACTTCTTACCTCACTCACAGTTTTAGGTGCTGGCCAATCTCTTATTGCCTTTATCTTTTCATCATCAACCTCAATTCCTTGTGCACTAACCATAAAGCCTAAGAATATGATTTTATCACTACAAAACATGCACTTTTTTAAGTTGGCATACAATTCTTCCTTTCTCAAAACATCAAGAACAACCCTAATATGTTCTACATGCTTATCTATTGATTTGCTATAAATGAGTATGTTATCAAAATATACAACAACAAATTTACCAAGATATGCACGCAGAACATGGTTCATTAATCTCATGAATGTACTAGGGGCATTAGATAAACCAAATAGCATAACTAACCACTCATAAAGACCATATTTTATTTTGAATGCAGTTTTCCACTCATCTCCTTCTTTCATCCTAATTTGATGGTAACCACTTTTCAAATCAATCTTAGTAAAAATGCAAGAACCACTCAACTCATCAAGCATATCATCAAGTCTAGGAATTGGATGTCTATACTTCACTGTGACTTTATTGATTGCTCGACAGTCCACACACATTCTCCATGATCCATCTTTCTTTGAGACTAATAACACCGGAACAGCACATGGACTAAGACTTTCACGCACATGTCCCTTTGCTAGCAACTCCTCCACTTGCCTTTGAAGTTCCTTGGTTTCCTCCGGATTACTTCTATAGGCTGGTCGATTAGGAATTGTTGAGCCCAGAATGAAGTCAATTTGATGCTCAATCCCTCTTAAAGGTGGTAAACCTTTAGGTACATCTTCTGGAAAAACATCTCCAAATTCCTGTAAAAGAGAACTAACACAACTAGGCAAATGGTTATCAAGGTCAGATGTAGAAATCAAGGTCTCTTTGTACCTAAGTACAATCAGACTTCTTTTCTCACAAAAAGCACTCCTTAACTCCTTTTCTTTTGCATAGAAACACTCTCTTTTATTTTCTCTCACTTTCTCTTTTTCTCTCACCAATGGGCCATTTTTATCATTCTTTTTCTCACACTTGGCCTCTTGGACTCCATTTTTATTTGTTTTACCCTCACCACCAGAATTCTTTTCAAATGATCTCAAAATTTTTACTTGATCTTCATACACTTGTTTAGGTGACAATAGAGCAAAAGTGAAATTTAAACCATTTAGGCTGAAAGAATAATGATTCTTAAAGCCATCATGCAAAGCTTTTCTATCAAATTGCCATGGACGACCAAGAAGGATATGGCTAGCATCCATAGGCATAACATCACAACAAACTTCATCTTTGTATCTCCCAATTGCAAAAGAAAACAGAACCTGCTTTGTTACCATCACCTCCCCATAATCACTCAACCATTGCAGCTTGTAGGGGCTAGGATGTTTTGTGCATGCTAACCCTAATTTATCTACAAAATCAGTACTAGCAACATTTGCACAACTACCCCCATCAATGATCATGTTGCACACTTTTCCATTCACAATGCAATGAGTATGGAAAATGTTCTCTCTTTGATTACTTTCTTCATCTTTAATTTGCATGTTTAAAGCTCTTCTAATAACCAAAGATTCACCATGGGCAGGATATTCAATAATATGTTCAATTTCCTCTAATTGTGGCATGCTATCATTATCATCATCACTTTCATGTTCACTAGCACTATCAATTTCACCATTATCTTGTATCAACATGATTTTCTTATTTGGACATTGAGATGCTATATGCCCTACTCCTAAACACCTAAAGCATTTAATGGTACTATGTTTTTTATTAGAGTTAGATGTTTTAGTTACCTTTAGGGCCAGCTAGAACTTGTTTTTCCTTTCCTTTCCAGGCAGCCTCCTTCCCTTTAGGATTATCATCTTTCTTTGGCCATTTCGAAGTGAAACTGGAGCTGGAATTAGAAAATCCCTTTGCTGCTCCCTTGAGTTTCAGTTGCTTCTCCACTTTCATGGCCATAGTGATTTCTGGATCCTCCTCTATATTAGTTCTACTTATGATCATCTCCATCTCTTTATGGTAATCCTCCACTGACATGGATCCTTGAGTTAACCGCTGTAATTTTTGGTGAAGCTCCCTATAGTAGTAAGATGGTACAAATCTCTTTCTCATCACAATTTTCATTTCAGCCCAAGTAGTGATGGTTCTTTCTCCATTTCTCCTCTTGGAAATCATCAATTGATCCCACCAAATTAGTGCATAATTTGTGAATTCAACTGCTGCAATTTTAACTTTCTTCATTTCACTATAATTATGACAATCAAACACCAACTCAACTTTTCTTTCCCATTCAAGGTAAGCTTCAGCATCATTTCTCTCCTTGAATGATGGTATCTTCATTTTTATGGAAGATATGTTACTGTCCCTTTGTTGAGGTCTTCTTTGAGCAATTGATCAAATATAATAAGGTAGCAAGCTATTAATGGTATAAATATGCAATAAATCTCGAACACTTGTGAAGAAAAATATTGGACAGAAACAGGTACGATTTTTTTTTCTTTTATGTTGAGGAAGTTGAATCTGATTCTCTTTTTTTTTTCTTTTGATCTTTTCCTTCTTTTTTTTTTGAACTTTCAGTAAACAAGGATAGAAATTGAAAAGTTAAACAAAAGTCCACAGATTTGAAGAATAAGAACAAGGTGCAACAAAAATAGAAAATGAAGAAACATAGAAACTGAATCTGATTCATTTTTTTTCTTTTTTTTTGGATAATTAAAACATAAAAGATACCTAGAGATTTATCTTCAAGCCAAAGCTCTGATACCAAATGATGCGAAACCCATGGATCAAATATTACATCTAGAACCCCACATACACATCTAGCATAGAATCTTAGAACTCAAAACAAATCCTCCCTACCAAACCCACAACTAACCTGTAATTGAGAACTTGGGTGATTGGGATGAAGAAATGAATTGATTTAAACGCCACAAGTCAGACTTGATAAGTTAGAACCAATTCTTCATGCAACAAGAATAAGAAGAAAATCTCTCAAACTTGAAAACACTTAGATTACAATGATAACAATCTGCCAATTCGTAGTCACCCTCTTAAGTTCTTTTTCCCATCCCTATATAGTTGGAAAAGAAGAACTAATTGCTTAAAAGTCTAGGTTTACATGTATCTAGTCACAATAGCATTAATTGTTCATCTACATCAATAATATACTCTAAATTACTGCTCATAATTCTGACAACATTGATGGGCAGATTCTGCATGCATTTTGGTGTTGGTTCACATGTGTCTAGTCACACTAGCACTAAAACACATCAATATTATATTTCAAATTCGTGCTAATGCCCATCACCATACTTATGGGCAGATTCTTCATGCTTGTTGGTGAGTTTCTGTCTTCCTCTTCATAACTCATCATATTCACTACAAGTTGGTCTCCCTCTTCATTAATCCACCTTTGAATGAAATGTTGGAACACATGTTGGAGTCTCTTTGATTTTGATCTTGTGATTGGTCCACTTGGTATAATGATATCATTAACATATTTGCTGCCATGTGTAGATTCATCAAGCTTGCTTATAGTTTCCTCATCAATTATATCCACTTTCTAGACATAATTATATTTATTATTATTTTTATTTGATGTTCAAATTACTATATTTTGTCATTTATTTTTTATATATTATTATTTATTTTATGATCGTATCTAATTTTTAGGTATAATTATGCACACTTATCTTTTTATAAGCACGAATTATAAATTTATTTTATTATTATATTTACAATATGGATACAATAATTTTTATTACTCCATATAATTATCATTAGATGTCTTTATTATAAAAAAACTAAATAAATAAAATTAACATATTAGAGTCAAAGGAAATTCATGTTTTGAAAGGAAAAAAAGAAAAGAAAAAAAAAGCAAAGGACAAAAAGGGTTGTCTTTTTTTTATAGTCACTTTGGACAATACAATAGCATAATTTAATATAAGGGTAGACATTCGCCGGTTCAGTTAATTAATCAACTGAATCAATTAATTAAATTAAATCGATTAATTCAGTTAATTAACCAAACCGACCAATTTTTTTAATTTTATAATAAAAATTTTATTTAGAATAAAAAAATTAATAAAATTAAATAACTAAATACAACTTTTTAAAAAAACTAGAAAATAATTTTATTTTATAATAAAAATTTATATTTATAGTAAAAGAAATTAACATAGTTAAAGAATTAAATAAAAAATAATAACTAAATAAATTAAACAAAGAATTTAGTTAACGGTTAACCGATCGAACCGAATTGATTAACATTTAATCGAACTGAAAATCGAATTTATATAAATTTTTTGACCGAATTAATCGAATTATTCTATAATCAATTAACTGAATCAAATTTTTAATCGGTTAACCAAATTTTTTTCACCTCTAATTTAATAACACTATAATAATAATAATAATAATAATAATAATAATAATAATAATAAAGCATTTAGGGTAAAGATGGAAAAATGTTGGCCTAAACTATATAAAGCATTTGTCACTGACTATTCTTAAAAGAAGACAAATCTTGAGAAGTGAAGCTAAGACCCAGGCTAAAGTAATCAATGCACAGGATGGATGACAAGCTATAAGGGAAATAAAAACACAAATATATAACTAAAATAGGAGAAAATAACAGAAGATAGATGTAGACCCGAATAATTAGAGTACAATAAAATCAAAAGGATAGCCAAATAAAATTTTACATTTGATCAAAACATCCAAATTACACTGACAACTTATTCAATGGGTTAAAAAAAAAGAACCCTAATTAACCATAGGTATAAATAGTCTTTATCACTCCTCCCAACTTATCTCTTCATTATTAGCCGCTCAATAGGGGTGGACAAAATAACCGTAAAAACTGAACCGAACCGACCGAGAAATCGACCGAAAAATTAGTTAACCGACTGGTCGGTTCGGTGTTCGGTTCTAAATTACATCAAACCGAAATTGTTCGGTCGGCCAGCGGTTTCATTGCTCAGAAAACCGAACCGACCGAAAACCGACCGAACACCGATTTGTTTTTGAATTGAAATTGATAATGATGTTTGGATTTGAATTGAAACAATCAAATTGATGGCATTTTGATCTCTGCAGCAGAATAAATCAGGTTCAATATTTTTTGGTCTGAACCGAAACCGACCGAATTTTTTCGGTTCGATTTTTTTGCAGTTTCTAATTCTGTTCGGTCGGTTTTCGGTTACTAACATCAACGATCGGTTTTTAGTCGATTTGGTCTGATTGGTTCAGTTCGGCCAACCGAACCGAGTTTGTCCACCCCTACCGCTCAACACTACCATCTCCTTTTCTCACCGTCTCTTTCTTTTCCTTTGTTTCTTTCTTCTACTTTTTTTACAGCAACAAAAATTCTATTGTCCCTCTCTATTATTTTGCATATATTTTTACTCATAGTTTCAACATGCATTTAGCAATCTGATCACCCGTCAACGATTATTTAAGATAAGACAAAATGAAAATTTTCCTTTATTTTCATTTTTTTATTTTTAATTTTTATGTTGGCTATTTTAATGCATATCCCTCTTTTAATTTTGCTCTTGCTGAGTTTTTTTCTGAATTATTTTGTTTTGTTTCCCTGTTCTGTGTATCTTATTTTTTATTCGAAGCCCCCTTATCATTTTTTTTAAACTGATGGTGATTCATCTTTTTCTATGTGTTCTTTTTTATTGACATCAAATATGTGTATTGGTGAACGTTGTAGACAGTTCAGAATTTTTGGTGTGTATATATGGTAAAATGCACTTCTTGTATTTAATGAATTATTCTTTTTTTCCCTTTTCCTTGTTAAATGTGTTCTTTTTCTTTGTTTTAATTTAAATTTATGAGAAAAAAAGATCAAATACACTGAATATTTCATTACATATACTTTAAATCAATCCTTAATATGCTTGATTTCATTTTTTTGTTTTTTGTTTCTATTTCTCTTAATGACTTTAAACCTTGCATTCATTTAGGATTTTTAAAGTTTTAGCTTTTATTTAGAGATTTATTTTCCTTTTTGTTCTCCTTTATTTTTATATTGCTCCTACTGTTTTATGTTTCTTTTACAAAAGCTTTTTTTCTCCTTTTTTTTTTGTTGTTTAAGGAGCAAAGGGAATGAATTTCTACTGTTATGTGCAAAATTCCCAAATCATAATTCATTTAAAACTAAGTTTTTTTTTTTTTTTTTTTTTTCTATCAGTTGATCTTTTATCCCTTTTTTTATGATAGTGTGTTTTGTGTTAATATTCAATATGTGAGTTTGTGAATGTTGTAGCCAAATTTAAGACTTTGTGTGTGATTATGCTAGTTGTATGCACTTTCTGCATTTTTATATATTGTACAATGTATATGTATACAAATGTAATCACTTCCTGACCACATTTTTTGAAATCATAGTCGCATTAAAAGAAATAATACTTGATTTGAAGTAGAAAAATTAGGCCACCGAATGTTTGCTTTAATGTGATATTTGCTTGTTGTAAAAAAGGTTGAGCCTGTATTACTTTTTTATTTCATTTTTCAGGTTTCTATTAACTACACCTCCTGTACCTAGTAGAAAGTTGAGTTTCTCAGCAATTTTCTTTTCCAGGAAACTATTTTTAAAATTTCTACTCTCAATTTTCACTCCTTTCTCTTTCTGTGTTTTTGTCCTTATTTTTCTGCATTTCTCTTGTATATTTTCTCTCAATTTTTATGTTCTTCTTTTTTGTCTTATCATAATTTTCACTGTTATTTTTAAGGATTTTTAAACCTAAACATTCATTGCAAGCTTATAGTTGTATCTACTGTATTTCCATTCATGACTTTACTATTATTATTATTTTTAACTAAACATATCTTATGTATTATTTATGCCAGGTTTTGACGTTAAGTGCCTTTCTCTATTATGTGTATGTTTTTTTTCTCAAACTTTCATTATGACAATATTTAACTTTGTTTTTATATACTTTCTCTTATCATCAATCTTGTATATTTGTGAATATTGTTGATAAATTTAAGGGTTTTATGTGTGTGTAGTTATGTGTATTGCAAATTGTCAACTGTGAATTTTTATAAAAAGTGCAATCACCTCCTAACTGCCCTTTTACCTAAGAATCACATGAATAAATTTCACAAAAGAGTTTAAATTTGCAGTAGAAAATTTAAAGTTTATGGTGCACTTATTAGATTATTGGACTTTGATTGTTGATAATGATTATATTCCTCTTATATATTGCTTTGATTTTTAGATTCTATTAAATACACTTTCTATATTTAATAAATTCTAGAGTTTTCTTATAATTTCGTTTACCAGAAAGTTGCCTCTGAATTTTCTCTCTTTTTTTAACTATCTTTTTTTTTCTGTATTTATTTTTTTCCTTTTTTTGTTTTTTTTTCTCTATTTACAGTGGTAATAATTTTGAAATTTTGATTTTTCTATTCTCCTTTCTTGTAGGTATGGAGTTGTTGTTGCTGCCCCATAAAATAAAATCTGACATGCATTATTTTTTCCTTGTTACTTTCAATTTGTCTTTTTATGCTTGGAATGTATATAAAAAATGATTATTTTCTTTAATGGGTTATTGTAGTATGGGTCTTTTTATTGTTTAGTTTATGGCAGTTAATAATGTTTGTGCTTATGCTAGAAAGTATTTCGTGTGTATTTATTTCATGCTTTATAGTTTGTTTTATATATTATTAATTAAAAATTTGGAATTGATAATGATAATTATATATTCTAACTCAGACTTGATTGCAAAAAAAAAAAAAAAGCCATTCTGATTGTTATTTTCATGATTCTGGTTTTTATTAGGTCTCCATTTTTCTTTTAAATTGAAATATTATTATTTAAAAAGTAAAAAAAAAATAATTAAAAGGCTAAAGGAAAAATATCAACTATAAGTTCCATCCCCTTACATTCAATCTATGATTTAAACATTAGAGGAGAAAAGAGTCAAATTAAGGAACACATGATAAAATTTTGAGATATTTCTACCAAATATAAAATCTTGCATAAAATTTTGCATTCTGTCCGAAATATTTGCAGTTAAACTAACAAATGATTAGCTCAATAGAAAAGCAAATTAAAATATATATATATATATATATATATTTTAAACTTAAATTAACTCTTTGCTATAGACAGGATAAAATCTAAGGTGATTTTATTTTTATCAATCTATGGGATTTATCAAGGTAATTATGTTTATCTATTTTTTTGGGACAATATTTGAATAATAATAATAAATTACCAAAAGCTATAGTTGTCCTTTTTCTACATATTTTAATTTATTAAAGTTGTGTAAAAAGTTGGTAGCTGGTTATTTCTTAAGGCTTGATCTCAATGGTACCTAAAATTTGACTTTAGAAATTTTTGAAACTATAATAAAAAAGAACCTAAGGACTTTTGGAAAAAGAAAAATTAAGATTTGACTCTAAGAGTATTTAATACTTGATACTATATAAAAGAAAAGTGAATATAAGGTTTGACCCAAGGAGTACTTAATATTCGACATTAGAGACTCTTTTAAAAAAAAGAAATCTAATACTTGACACTAAGAGTATTTAATACTCAATATTAAGAACTTTTTAAAAATGGAAAAAGAGTCTAAGACTTATCCTAGAAGTGCTTAATACTCGAAATTAGTATTTTTTTTAAAACAAAGAAGGAATCTAAAATTTGACCCTAGAAATTTCTAATGCTTGATGCTAGGAATCTTCTTAAAAATATATCTTAAAGCTCGATCCTTGGAGTGCCTAAAGCTTGACTCTAGGAACTCCTTTTTTTAAAAAATAAATTAGAGAGAAATTAAAATATTAACTCTAGGATTACTAAAAAGCAATTTTTGTATGCAAACACTTTTATTATATTTAGGACATTCTAAAAAAATTAAAAAAAAAATAGAATGTTTAAACTTTAATGCCTTGCACACATACATGTATCTAAATGTTAAGAAAAATGTTAATTTTTCTTCTTTTTTTTAAAAGAAAAAAGACTATTTTTTGTGATTAAGAATTTTTTTAAGAAAAAATATAATATCGAAACTGCAACAATCTCTGAATCTAGAACAAATTCAGTGTTTAACTTTGGTTAAGAGATCTTCAAGATATCTTCTTATGTTTTATTTAAGCAACAACTCCAAATCTTAAAATAATCTCATTTGTCAGCATAACTCTTTCTCTCATCAGTGTGTGCTCCTTTCATTTCAAGTTATATATATATATATATATTTGTGTGCCCCGAAGTAAATTTATTCAGTTTAATTTTATCATCTCTTAACATTGCATTTCCTTTTTCAAATATTTCAAGAATAATTTTTAATAAAACATATACCTTAAAGCATGGGTTGGACAAAAATGTTAGTTTATAAAGTCTCTTGATAGTCGTTTTATCAACATTTCCCATGGTTATTTATTTTCAGAAGTTGCAAACATGTATAAAGAAGAGGAAAATTTTGTTAAAGAAAGCCAATGAATCATACAAATCATACGATCATAAGTTTGAATTGACTTTAATTAATCCTAACTATATTTCTCGCATCTTATTTTCTTCTCCTTCTTACAACTTTGAGTATAATACCTCTTCACAGCATCTGAGTTCACTAGATTTGGCAAATATTTTCCATTCATATTTGTGAAAATGAGAACTTCTCTAGAGAATGCTCTCTTTACAATATATGGATCTTTATATTCAGGAGTCTATTTTTTTCGAGGGTCTTGATGCTTAAGAATAATTTTCTTAAGCACCAAATATCTTTCCTGAAATTCTTTTATCTTCATCTTCTATTCATGGGCCATGATAAGTCATTTTTTATACAATTGACCATGACACAAAGTTGTCAATTATTTTTTCTTCAATAAAGTTTAACTGACCATAACAACTTTGTACCCATGCAGCATCATTAAGCTCAACTTCCATAATAAGCATGAGAGAAGAAATTTTAACTTTAATGGGTAATACTACATCCATGTTGTATACTAGGAAAAATAATAATGCCCCAGCAGATGTTCTGACTGTAGTTCTATAACCATGAGGAAGCATCTCATACCAATCTTAATATGTTATTGTCATTTTATGAATTATTTTCTTAATATTCTTATTGGCTACTTCAATTGCACCATTCATCTTTGGGCGATATGGAATTATGACGCTTAATTTTAAATTTTATATACATATCTGTCATTTCTTTATTTCTGAATTTCTTTGCATTATCAGTAATGATACATTCTGGAAGACAATACCAACATACGATATTTTGTTTGATGAATTTTAGGACTATATTCTTTATCACATTGGCATAAGAGGCTGTTTCTACTCATTTGGTAAAATAGTCAATTGCTACTAGAATAAATAGATGTCCATTAGAAGTTTTAGGTTTTATTAGACCGATCACATCTATTCCACATATTGAAAAAGGCCACGGGAAAACCATTAAATGCAAAAGTGCTGGAGGAGCGTTAATATCATCAGTATATTTGATATTTATGATATTTTTGGACATAGTTAAAGCAATATGATTTCATTTTTAACCAGAAATAACTCATTCTAAGAATTTTATGAGCCAATACATGTCCACTTGAATACGTTCCACAAAACCCTTCATATACTTCTTCTATCAATTTCTAAGCTTCTTTTTCATCCACACATCTAATTAGCATTATATCATAATTTCTTTTGTATAAAACATCATCACTTAAAAAGAAATTCATAGCCAACTACCGAATTGCCCTCTTATCAGTGTCTGAGGCTTTTGGAGGGCATGTCCTATTTTTGAGGGACTATTTGATGTCATGAAACCACGGCTTACCATCACATTTCTCCTCAATGTTTATATAGTAAGCCTTGACATCTCTGGTTTCGATCTTAATGGGAGGCATCTTTCCATAAGTGTTTAGTCGAAACATTACAACTAATATGGCCAATGCATCTATAATTTAGTTCTCAATTCTAGAAACATATTCGAAGTTTATGAATTTGAAGTTGTGAGCTAAATCAAGAATATATTCTTGATAAGGGACCAATTTTGGATCTTTTGTTTCTCATTCTCATTTCATTTCAACTAGTTGATAATTAATGTTGAATCACAATTCACTTCCAACCTTTTGATCTTCATATCAATAGCGGCTTGTATTCCTAAAGTACAAGCTTCATATTCAGCTATGTTATTGTTGCATTCAAAGCATAATTTGGTCGTTACAGGAAAATATTTTCCTTCTGGAGAGATGAAAATCACTCATATCCCGTTTCCTAAGGCAATTGAAGCCCTATCAAATTTCATGATCTAATTTCTTTCTGATCCTTTTTCTTCTTCTATTAACATTATTTCTTCATTGGGAAAATCATAACTTATTACTTGATAATCTTTAATAGCTCGATTTGCCAAATAATCAGCTATAATACTCTCTTTTATCGTCTTTTGAGTGACATATATTATTTTGTACCCAGTTAATAAAAATTGCCATCGGGCAATTCTTTCAGTTAGAGCTGGCTTTTCAAAAATGTACTTAATAAGATTCATTCGAGATATCAAAAAGGTAGTGTAGTATAACATGTAGTGCCTTAATTGGTAAGTAGCCCATACTAATGCATCATAAGTTTTTTCTAATACAGAATACTTTACTTCGTAATTAGTGAACTTTTTACTTATGTAATATATGACCTACTCCTTTCTTCCTAAGTCATCGTTCTGCCCGAGAACACCACCCATTGAACTCTCAAAAAAATGTTAAGTATAATAGAAGTGGACGACTGGGTATGGGCGGTTGCAAAATTGGAGGAGTCTACAAATAATGTTTGATTTTTTCAAAGGCCTTTTGACACACCTCATTTCATTTTTCCAGGTTATTCGTCCCTAAAAGCTTGAAGATAGGCTCACAATGATAAAACTTATTTTTTTTTCTTATTATTAGGATTCATTTTAATTTAGTTATATCCTGAGAATCCATCCATTAATGAGAATATATGGAATCGAGCTGTATTGTCTACCAGCATATCAATGTGTGGTAAAGAAAAATTATTTTTTGGACTTGCTCGATTAAGATCCCAATAATCAACATATATTCTGACCTTTCCATCTTTTTTAGGGACAGGAACAATGTTAGCTATCCATTCTGGATATTTGGCGACCTCTAAGAAACCTGCCTCAAACTGCATTTTTACCTCTTCTTTTATTTTCAATAAAATATTTGACTTCATTTTTCTCAGCTTTTGTTTTATAGGTTTACATTCTAGTTTCAATGGTAAACGATGCACAACTATGTTCATACTCAGTTCTGGCATATCTTGAAATGTACAACACATTTTCAGGTGCCCTCCTCAATTTCAGTTTCCTACTATTGATATGAGTCGGGATATAATGTTACAAAAAATCATCTGGCAAAATTTGGGTCAGTAGAATGGCCTAAGACTGTTCCAAACAAAAAATAATGATTAAAATTTCTACAACTGATGAAAGAAGAAAACTTATCTTGGTTAGCCTTTTGGAAGGACAAACAATCATTAATATTCAGTTGCGACGACTTTTCATGAGTACCTTTAATAGGAATATGGGGGTCACCACATATGCACCTGCAATGGTAAGTAGATGGTTGGGATCTTCACAATTTATTTCTCAAACAATGGGCTTGGATCATATAGACTTTGATTATAGTGATGAGAAGACATCTGCCAAGCTGACCAAAGTTTTTGATGCACAACATATTGTGAGAAAAATAAGATCTGGAACTTATAGAGACTCAGTGGCTCAAAGTTATTGAGAATGACACTGGAAAAGAGGAAAGGGGTTTGTTCCTCTAATAATAAGAATGCACAAAGGATCTTCCATGTCAAATGAGCATGTCTTTATTGACAAAACTATCATGGGAAAAATTTTCTCCACAAATGATAAAGATGTAGCCTATTGGATTTGGGAGATTGCGGATGCCAAAAAAGGGTTTTTGAGCTTCATAAGGAAAATGAAAAGCTTAGATATGAAATGGCAAAAGTCCAAATGCAATTGAATGAATCCAATACAATGAAAAGGAAGATAGCAATATTGGAAGTTGAAAGAAGAGCTTTTGAAATAGAGAAAGAAAATAATAAATTGAAGGAGGAAATGTGCATTGTCCAAGAGCTACTAGAAGAGTATAAAAAAAGAGAAGAAAGCATGAAGAGTGAGATGGAGACTCTATTTGATGAATCATACCAACAACAAATTAATGTCCAAAATTTTATATGGAAGATCCAAGTATATCAAAACCACATTGATTATTTGAATGCTTCTATAGAGTAAATTTTAAATGTGAAAAATGATTTAGTTGCATGCCTCAGAGCATATAAAGAAGACAACATCTTTTATCATGATAATTTTATAAGGGTATGCACACAAGCTGATCATCTCACCGAAGTATTAAAAGTATTAGTTCAACAAGTAAGCAGTATGGCCTAAGAGGTGAACCACACAAAGATAATTTATATGCCAGTGGGACCATATGGACAGGAGCTTTATAATTTACTGAAAAAGATGTATCAAAAACTTTCCTATTATAAAAAATTCAGATGAGGTCATGAAGAGTTAATGGGATTTGATTCTTTTTGTAATTTGATAAAAAAATATTTGCGTTTCTTTATTTATTTTTTATTTTTTTGAATATGTTGAAGAATGATTAATTATTTTTTTTTCAACATGAGTTTGCATAGTTATTGCATCATGATTTCATTCAAATAAAAAAATAGTGAATAAAAATATTTTCTAATATAAAATAAATATACCATCAGGAACATCAATATAGCGCGGCTTTTAAAAAATAAATATGACTTAACTTGCCGTTATGAGACTCGATCCAAGTCTAGACTCATGGAAAATCAAGCTCAAGAAGAAATAAAGCGAGATATAGATCAAATAAAAGAAAGGTTATAAGAGGTTTCAGAAATGAGAAATCAATTGACACAACTCATAAAATTTTTCAAAGACAAAAATACTATAGAAGCTATGCCTAATGCCTCAGGATCAAGGACACCAATAGCCCATCCTTTTACAAGTGTTATAGGAGATACTGTATACCCACTAGGTTTTATTCCACCATACAGGCTAGTGAAAATGGGACTAAGTAATAATGTCCATCCAGTTAAAAATATCTATATTTCTCAACCATATCATGAAGCACCACAAGGGCCATAAATGGGTGGACTTGAAACCAACCCTAAACCTCCTATTGTTTCTAAAAAAACCCAGAGTAATACGAGACTTGGATGATTGAAAGGTGCAGAGTAGTTTTAAAATAGCCAGTCCTAAACTCATTTCGAAAAAGAAAGAATGGTTAGAGGAACGTTTAAAGGCTATTAAAGGGGTTAATATATATGGAACCACTGATGCATTCCAATTGTGCTTGGTACCTAACGTGAACATACTAGTGAAATTTAAGACTCCAGACTTTGAAAAATATGATGGTTTATCTTGTCCCCAAAGTCATCTATCAATATTTTGTAGTAGAATGACAGCATATATCAGTAATGAGAAATTACCCATTCATGTTTTTCAAGAAAGTCTTATAGGACCAGTAATGAGGTGGTACATAAATTTAGATCGAACATGTGATCAAAGATGGAAGGATCCGATAGATGCTTTTATGAAATAATATAAATATAATATGGATATGGCACCAAGCAGAGATGATTTGAGAGCTATGGAGAAAAGAAACGGTGAAACTTTTAAAGAATATGCTAAAAAATGGAGGGACAAAGTAGTGCAAGTTAGTTCCCCTCTTATGGATAAGGAGATGATATCTAATTTTTTGGATACACTGGGACAACCATTTTATAGTCTGTTGCTAGCTAAGACAACTACTAACTTCTCAAATCTAGTCTTAGTTGGGGAAAGGATTGAGCAAGGTATGAAAAAAGAAAAAATTGAGGAGCGAAACACTTAAGAGAACATCTCAAAAAGACAATATTCAGGCAAAAAGAAAGAAGAAAAAACACACATGGTAGGAGGATATCCACAACCTAAAGAAAATTACTATCATAATTCTCCATCACATTATGTGACAAATGTAGAGCCTAGAATGTATCAAATCCCCTATCACACTCCCCAATTTATGAGTTCTTAAAATGTACTTTATTCCACTCCACCTAGTGTTCCAATGCTTGCACAAGGTGTAAACAATAGGATAAATTAACATAATCAAGGAGGGCAATAAAACAATTGCTTTTGAAAAAAGAGGATGAAAACATTTGATCATATCCCGATAACTTATGCATAATTGCTGCCTCAATTACTACAAGGACAACAAGTGTGGCTGATGCTATTGGAACCAGTGAAACCACCATATCCTAAATGGCATGACCCTAATACAAAATGTGAATACCATATAGGGGCAGCTGGGCATTCTATCAAAAATTGCATTGCGTTTAAAAGAAAGGTTCATAGTCTTTTAATTACATGATGGTTAAAATTTAACCAAGAATCGAAGACCCTAATGTGAATAATAATCCTTTTTCAAATAATGATGGGGGCAAAATTAATACCATTATTGAGAATGAGGTTCAACAATATAAGGAAAAGATAGAGAAAGTTCAAATGCCTATGGGAGAGCTTTTTCAAATCTTGAGCAAAGCTGGAGTAATTCTTAAAAAGCAATCAGAAGACAAGTCCTCCCCTCAACAAAAAATCTTTTGTGACTATCATGTTGAAGTGTTAAATTATACAATCAATGAATACCCACAGTTCAAAATAAAAGTTCACGAATTAAAGAACGCTAAAATTGTGGTTTTTGGAATATAAAGAAAGAAAGAAAGATGAAGATGTAAACATAGTGTCTACTAATCTGTCTATCCCAATGCCTATTGTAATATCATGCTCACTAGGAGAAATAAAAAAAGGAAAAATATGGCATAACTTCACAAGTCCCAAAACTTGTAATCAAAACATCAACTTCTTTTGAATATAAAGATTCAAAAGCAGTGCCTTGAAAATATGTGTGCAAGGTAATTAGCCAAAATTCTTATATATATCAATCAAGTAATGAAATTGAATCAGTAGTTAATATCTCTGGAGTAGGTGGTATGACAAGAAGTGGGCTTTGTTATACACTAAAAGAAGTAGAGAGTCGTTGAAAAGAGGAATTAAAGAAGCACATGAAAGGGAAAGCTAAAGAAGGAGAATTGGTGGAAGAAGAGAGGAAAGTCAGATGGTTCCAAGGTATAACCAATAAGAATGACCCACAATTGGAAGTAAAGAAGCCGGTCTTTGAGTATGAGGCATGTGAGTTTTTAAAGTTGGTTAAGCAAAGTGAATACAAGGTGATTGAGCAGTTAAATAGAACTCCAGCTAGAATTTCACTACTATCTTTAATCTTGAATTTAGAATCTCATAAAAATGCTTTGCTCAAAATTCTAAATCCAGGCATGTCTTCCATGACATCTTTGTAGATAGTTTGAATAACATAGTTGGGAGTATGATGATAGCTAATTACATATCTTTCGCTGATGATGAAATACCTAGAGAAAAAACTGAGCATACAAAAGCTTTACATATATCAGTCTAATATAAAGAATATTCTGTTGCTAAAGTTCTCATTAATAATGGGTCATCCCTGAATATCCTACCCAAAATAATCCTCTCAAAACTACTAATTGATGAGATATATATACAGCTTAGCTCTATGAGAATACGAGCTTTGATGGAACTCGAAGAGAGGTTTTAGGGGATATCGAGATACCTATCCAAGTGGATCTAATCACATTTAATATCTTATTTTTAAGTGATGGAAATGGTGCCAGATTATAGTATATTATTGGGATGACCATGGATATATTCGGCAGGAGCAGTACCATCATCCTTACATCAAAAGTTTAAATTTATCATCAATGGAAAAATGATTGAAATTTCGGGAGAATAAGACCTTTTTATTACTAAACCTACCTCAAACCCATATGTCGAAACATCAGAAGAAGCTTTTAAAAGTTTTTTCCAATCTTTTAAGAAAGCTAATACTTTATATGTTAGAGAAGGATTAGTCATGCCAAATTCTCGATTGTCAGCCACAGCTATGATGGCAGCAAAAAAAAAATGATAAGAGCAAGTTATTCTCAAGAGAAAGGCTTAGGAAGACATGAACAAGGAATTAATGCCTTCACGTTTCCTCCCAATAATGACAATAGAGCTGGATTGGGATATAAGATTACTAGAGAAAACATGAAAAGAATTCAGAAAAAGAAAAAGAATCATCGACTAGCACAATTGGCAAATCATGAGGCGTCAATAGAAAAGATGACATTTCCTCCTCTAGTGCAACCCTCAGGAGCAATGGTTTTTTTTTTTTTTTTCTGAAGGAGTGGAAGCAGTAGCAGATCCAAAAGATAAGACAATCTCAGAAAATTTATTGGTGACTATGGTGAATAAGGATGAGCCTCATGATTAAGCAACTTATTGGGTCACACCTTTTCCATCAAGACAATATCTAAACAATTAGAAAGCTTATGAATTGTCATCTCAATCAAAGTAATCTAAATAATAATTTTTCTATGATTCTATATAATAACTTAGGAAAATATTAGTATGGGCTTTCTTTTTCGACTGTTTTAAAATAATTTTTTAATAAAATAAAATACATTTTTCATCTCCATTATTAGACTCTTCTTGTTATTCCCATTTTATTACTTTCTGCTTAATTTTTATTCCTTGGTAATATTTTCTTTTTATACTCATTTTACCCAAAAATGCCAATGATGAATTAAATTCTGATGAAATTGAGTCTATATATGATTTTGATAGCCCTATCTTTGAAATCACATCTGATGAAGAAGATGAAGATGATTTTTCTCCTGATATAACTAAGATGATAAAACAGGATGAAAAATTTATGCAACCTTCAGAAGAGGCAGTAGAGACAATAAACTTAGAAACTGAAGGAAATAAGAAAGAAACAAGGATTAGTGCATCTATGTCTCTAGAATTCAAAGAAAAACTAGTCAAATTACTAAGAGAGTTTGTAGATATCTTTGCATGGTCATACCAGGATATGCCAGGATTGAATACAGACATAGTTGTACATCATTTACCATTGAGGCCAGAATGTAAACCTGTAAAATAAAATTTGAGAAAAATGAAGTCAAATGTTTTGTTGAAAATGAAAAAGAAGAAGTGAAAGAGCAGTTTGATGCAGATTTCGTAGAGGCAGCTAAATATCCAAAATGGGTAGCTAACAATGTTCATGTCCCTAAGAAAGATGAAAATATCAAGATGTGTGTTAATTATCGGGATCTTAATCGAGCAAGTTCAAAAGATAATTTTTCTCTACCATACATTGATGTGATGGTAGACAATACAACTCGATTTCATATGTTCTCATTAATGGATGGATTCTCAGGATATAACCAAATTAAAATGAATCTTGATGATAAGAAAAAAAATAACTTTTATTACTCTTTGGGAAATGTTTTGTTACAAAGTAATACCTTTTGGACTGAAGAATACAGGGATAACTTACCAGAGAGTAATGGTTACCCTGTTTCATGATATGATACATAAAGAAATAGAAGTATATGTTGATTATATGATAGCAAATCTCAACCTGATGAAGACCATATTACATATTTGAGAAGGTTGTTTAAGTGACTAAGGAGATATCGGTTTCGATTAAATCTTTCAATGTGCGTATTTGGAGTTTCATTAGGAAAATTATTAGGGTTTATAGTCAAGAGAAGGGGAATTGAGATTATTCCTTATAAGATTAGGATTATAGTTGAAATGCCTACCCCTAAAACTGAAAAGGAGGTTCGAGCTTTTTGGGAAGGTTTAATTATATAGCTCGATTCATATCACAATTAACAGCTATATGTGAGCTTATTTTCAAGCTTTTGAGGAAGAATAATATGAAAAAATGGAATAAGGAATGTCAGATGGCCTTTCATAAAATCAAATATTATTTGCTAACTCCTCCAATTATGTAACTGCCTATATCTGGTTGTCCTCTCCTCTTGTATTTGACAGTTTTTGAGAGTTTAATGGGTGGTGTTCTTGGGCAACATGATGACTTAGGAAGAAATGAGCAAGTCATATATTATATAAGCAAAAATTTTACCAATTACGAAGTAAATTATTCCTTATTACAAAGAACTTGTGATGTATTAGCATGAGCCGCTCATCATTTAAGGCATTACATGCTATACTATATTACCTTTTTGATATCTCGAATGGATCTCATTAAGTATATTTTTAAAAAGCGAGCTCTAACTGGGGGAATTGCTTGATGGCAATTTTTACTAATAGAGTACGAGATAATATATGTTAATCAAAAGCAATAAAATGCAGCATTATAACTGACTATTTAGCAGATCGAGCTATTGAAGACTATTAACTAATAAGTTATGAGTTCTCCGATGGAGGAATCGTGTCAATGGTGGAAAAACAATGATCAAAAGGAAATTGGATTATAAAATTTGATGGAGCTTCAAATGTCTTAGGAAGTGGGATATGAGTAATTCTAATCTCTATAGAGGAAAAATATTTTTCTGTAACAGCCAAAATGTATTTTATGGCTGAATATGAGGCTTGTGCTTTAGAAATATAAGCCGCTATTGATATGAAGATGAAAAGGTTGGAAGTATATGGCGATTCAACATTGGTAATCAATTAATTGAAAGGAGAATGGGAAACTAGAAATCAGAAATTGGTACCTTATCAAGAATATATTCTTGATTCAGCTCAGAGCTTCAAATTCATAAGCTTTGATCAAATTTCCCGAATTAAGAATCAAATTATTGATGCATTGGCTACACTAGCTGTAATGTTTTAATAGGATACTTGTGGAAAGATGCCTCCCATCAAGATTGAAACCAGAGGGGACAATGCTTACTGTATAAATCTTGAACAAGAATATGAAGCTATGGTTTCATGATATCAAGCGGTATCTTAAAAGTAGGACATACCCTCCAGAAACCGAAGACACTGATAAAAGAATAATTCGTTGACTGGCAATGAATTTCTTTTTGAGTGGCGACATCCTATACAAAAGAAACTATGATACAATGCTGATTATATGTGTGGATGAAAGAAAAACTCAAAGGTTAATAGAATAAGTTCACGAAGGATTCTGTGGTACGCATTCAAGTGGATATCTGTTGGCACATAAAATTCTCAGAATAGGTTACTTTTGGCTAAAAATGGAATCAAATTGCATTAACTATATCCAAAAATGTCATAAGTATTAGATATGTTGACAATATCAATGCTCCTCTAGCACTCTTGCATATGATGATTTCCCCATGGCCCTTTTCAATATGGGGGTCTAGATGCGATTGGTCCAATATAACCTAAAGCTTCTAATGGCCATCGATTTTTTTTTGTAGCAATTGATTATTTCGCCAAATGGGTAGAATCAGCCTCTTATGTCAATGTGACAAAGAATGAGGTCTTAAAATTTATTAAGCAAAATATCATATGTTGATATGATCTTTCCGAGCATATCATCACCAACAATGCGAAAAATTTCAAAAATAAAGATATGATAGAGATGTGCTCAAAATTAAAAATTAAGCTCCATAATTCCCCCCATACAGTCCAAAGATGAATATTGCTGTTGAAGTAGTCAATAAGAATATCAAAAAGATAATTCAGAAATGGCAATCACCTGTAAGGATTTGCATGAAATACTTTCTTATGCTCTTCACGGTTATAGAACTATAGCCAGAACATCTACTGGGGTAATACTAATTTTTTAGTATATGGCATGGAGGCAGTATTGCCTATTAAAGTTGAGATTCCTTCTCTCATAATTATTACAGAAGCTAAGCTTGATGATACTAAATGGGCACAGAGTCATTATGATCAGTTAAACTTTATCGAAGAAAAAAAATTGACAGCATTGTGTCATGGTTAGCTATATCAGAAATGAGTTATCAAGGCCCATACAAAGAAGATGAAGGCAAGATAATTTCAAGAAAGAGATTTGGTGCTCAAAAAGGCATTAAGACTCTCGAAAAAAATGAACTACTAAATATCAAGGTCTATAAGTTGTGAAGAGAGCATTCTTTGGAGGAGCTCTTATCTTAACTAATATGGATAGAGAAGATTTATTGAATCCAGTGAATTTAGATATTGTGAAAAGATATTATACCTAAAGTTACAAGGCGGAGAAGGAAAGAAGATGAGAGAAGCATAGTTAACGATTATTCAAAGTCAATAGAGACTTATGATCATTAGAATCGTATGATTCATTGGTTTTTCTTAATAAAATTTTCTTTTTCTTATACATATTTTTACCTTTTGAAAATAAGTGACCATAAAAAAATTGATAAAGCAACTATCGAAAAATTTAATAAACTAATATTCCTGCCCACCCATACCTCAAAGCATGCATTTTATTGAAAACTATTTTGAAATATTTTAAAAAGGAATACAATGCTAGTAGATGGTTAAAATTAAGCTAATATGTTTGTGAGGCTCGAAAAAAATAAAAATAAAATTGGGAATGAGAAAAAGCACATATGAATGGGTGAAAGAATTGCAAATAAGAAACTTATAGAGCCAATGACAGACGAGGATTGCTTGAACAAAACCCAAGAAGATATTTTGTGGATCTTGTAACTAAAATTAAGTACTGGATTTATTCTAGATTTAGAGATTATTGCAGTTCTGATGTTATATTTCTCTTTTCAAAAAGAAAAATCTTTAATAAAAATATATGATTTAAAAAGAAAATTAACACTTTTTCTAAACACTTAGATGCAAGCATGCATAACATAAAATTTTTAAGCATTTTAAAGAAATTTTAGATCCATATAAATACAAGCAAAAGAGTCTGCATACAAAAACTATTTTTTTAAATAATCCTAGGATCAACCTTAGATATTCTTTTTCTAAAAGTTCTTAGTGTCAAGAATTAAACACTCTTAAGGTCAAGTCTTAAGTTCTATAATGTTGAGCATTATGCATTCTTAGGGTCAAGTCTTAGATTTTATTTTTCTTTTCCTAAAAGTCCCTAATTTTGAGCATTGGGCACTCTTAGGGTCAAGCATTGGATTTTTCTTTTGTTTTCTAAAAAATCTCTAATCTCGAAAATTAGGCATTCCTATAATCAAGCCTTAGGTTTCTTTTTCTTAAAAAAATAACTAATGTCGAACTTTTGGCACTGATAAGATCAAGCCTTAGTTTTTTTTTCTCTTTATTTTCTAAAAAAAAAAAGTAGGATCCAATTTAGTGTGATTCTAAGGTTGAGTCTTAGGACCTTTTTCTTCGTTTCCTAAAAGTAAATCATAAAAGTAAGTTTTAAGTACTATTCAGGTCAAGCATTCAAGAATAACTACTTATTAACCTTTTATACAATTTTAATTAATTAAAGTATGCAAAGAGGGGAGTCAACTGTGGTAATCTATTTAAAAAAAGAAAAGTAACTCGAAAAAAAATTCTTTTATCTATATTTTAAAGCCTAAAACATAGAAAATAATTCATAGCGTAAAATATGAAAAATATTATATATATATATATAAATTCTTTTATCCATAATTCAAAGCCTAAAACATGGATAATAATTTATGGTCTAAAGTATAAAAATAAAAAAAGGGTTAGTGAGATATATTTTATGAAAATTTTTTTTTCCTAATTTATGGACTAAAACATGGAACTAGAAAGGGTTAGTGGGATATATTTTATGAAAAATAAAAATTTCTTAATTCATGGCCTAAAATTTAAAAATAAAAAAGTTTAGTGGGATATATTTTATGAAAAAAATTTCCTAATTCATAGCCTAAAATATGGAAAGGTAAAAAAACAAGCATAAAAAAAAGTTGGTTTTTTTAGTATAAAAAGAGGAGAGGAGATGGAGAAGTGAAGGATACAAAAATTTCCAAGAAGTTATAGCAGAAAATTTTTTTTCAAAAAATAGATACAAAAAAAACACAAAAAAAAAAATTGTAGAAAGTTGAAGTGAATTTTCTAGGAGGAAAAAAATTCTAGTAAAATAATTTCTTGGTAAGAAAATTGAGAGAAACATTAAAATTTATTAAGTACATAAAGTGTACTTAGTAAACGCTTAAAAATTTAAGCCAAAAAAATTAAATTTGTATTCAAATTTTAATAAAATAAGAAGAAAATCATAAAGCAGTAGAAACCCAAAAATTCAACAACTGAAGATCACATAATCATGTAAACATACTATAAACTTTAACTTTTATTTATTTATTTATTTACTGTAAAGTTTGAGTATTATAATTTTTTCTTTTCTTTTTTGTATTTTTGATAGGTGATGGAACCAGGAAGTGACTGTATCTAATAATTTATAGCAAATATAATAACACATATGTATACTTAAAACCTTAAAATATCTATAATATTTATAAAAATATACAAAACTAGTTGTCTTAATATATATACATATAGAAATAATTTTAGTTAAAAAATAGCGGGAAAAAATGAGATAAATGTATAAATAAAAAATGAATGCATGACTCAATATTATAAAACTTAAATTAAGATAAATCAAATAGTAATAGCAAAAAAATAAAATTAATCTAAAAAAAAGAGTAAAGCAGATAGTACAAGTAGTTTCACAAAAAAAAAAAGAAATATGTTAAAGGAATTTTTTTAAAACCTTCTCATCAGTTTGCATTAAAAATAAAAAAAAATGACATCTGTATTTTTATAGAAATGTAGTAAGATCATACTCATAACTTCATCCACCGATTTTTTTTATTTTATATTTGTTTTAATTTAGTTATTTGATATTTTTTGGGAGGTGGAAACAAAATCTATATATAATTAAAATTATTCTTATCATTTTTTAATAATATTACAATATATAAACTTAAATAAAAAATTAAGTAAACGGATAATTACTTTCTCATATTTTAAATTTGTTGTTAAGTTTTTTTTATATAATTATTATTTAAATCTTGATTATTCATAATAAAAAAATATTTTATCATAATAAAAAATATTTTACCTTCTATTTTATAATTAATTAATTAATAATAAAATTAAAATGAACAATGATTATTCTATCTAAATAGTAAATATATTTAATTAAGTTTAAAATTAATATTTAGGGGGTATAGATATATGTACAAGAATAAATGAATAAATTCACCAGTCATAAAAATAAGTATAACAATTGCTAATAAATTTTAAAATTAGTCACAAAAGAAGACACATGTACATGAGATAAGAAAAATATAGGTTCAATGATTATATCCCAGAAATTAATAATAATTAAAGAATCGAATAAAAAAGGATCTTAAATATAGAAACTAAATCTAATAAAATGATTATATCCAGGATGTAAATCCAATAACAACAACAACAATATCAAAAACAACAATAATAACAATAATAAACAATAATAAAACATATACATTCAAACTATAGGGACTTTGATTCCGTCAAGCGGATACGTAGGCATTCGAAATTAGATTTTGAATTCAAGTCCGTTTTAATTAAAAATATCTTTTTTTTTCTAAAAAATATATTAAGAAATAATAAAAATATATATTTAATAAAATATAAAATTAAAATAATCATGTACAGGGAGTAAATTTAATAAATATTAAATCATTTAATAATATTAAAATCATTATATTCAATTAATGAATATAAGGATAAAATTATTAAATGATAAATAAAATATGTGCCCACAAGACAATAATAAAATGAAAAATAAACTAAAAAATATTTATTTTTAAATAGTAGATACAATAGTAAAAAATAATAAAAATAAAAACATGATTAAAATTTATATTCAGACAGTAAATATAATTCTTCTTATAAATAAAAAATAGATAATAAAATATCACAATAATTATAGTACTAATTTTGAGATTATATGATATTTTTCCTTCTCTATATGTAATCAACCTTCCAAACCTAGAAACTCAAATAACAACTAAATACAAAGCCTACAAAGCCGACAAAAAAATAAATTAAGCATATATCTCTAGCTGGCTCCCCTGTCTCCCCGTGTGCGACACCGACTATTGGATATAATGGCCCATCATCGAGTTTATTTTCCAGTCATTTACTTCGGTTGATTAATTCATCAGCTATACTTTCTAATATCAGTATCATAGGCTTTTTGTGAACTGCAAATAAGATATCATGAACTAGCATTTCTTCATTTCCATTTCACGTTCCTTCTCTTTCTACTTGTGAAGTTCATGAAGCAAAGTTGTGTTTTCAAGGTATAAGGCCAAATTTAGGCAGGACAATACAGATAAAAATTACTTAGTCACATGACGATGACTAGTATAACAAGCACTATCCTCGCTCAACTGCCTAAGACTAGTTCATAACAATTAGCCATCTATAGAAACTGCAAGTCAACACTTGAGAACCAGGGGCAGAGCTACATATTAGAGAAGAGGGGCAATTGTTCCCTTCTCTCTCTTTTTTTAAAATTATATATACATACATTTATATATATAATTCTTAAAAATTATAAAATTTTTTATTTGACCCCCTTAAAATTTTTAATTGCCACAATTTTTTTTAACTTATGCAAGAAGAGAAAAAAATAAATTTTAATAAATCATTTTGTCCTCATCAGTACAAGAATGTATGATATTACCGACAAAAATTTATCGATAGAAAATTTTCTCTTGGCGATACCGATAAAATACTGAGAAAAAATTTAGCATAATAAATTAAATATATATATATATTTTTTAAATAAAGGTGGGCGGCACCACCACAGTCTTTATAAAAAATAATAAAGGCATGGAAAATGATCATGCCCAAATGTTAAATACAGACCCTAATAAAACAAGGGCGACTAGAATCGTAAATAAGGAACATTCATATTATCCGAAATAAGCAAACTACGAAGCAAATGAGGAAGGGAAGAGTACTCATTATAAACACAATCAGTAGAGTAAAAACGGCAGTAACTGGCTAAATAATCAGCTGGTTGATTTCCTTCTCTGTGAATGTGCTTAATGATAGAATGAGTATCAGTAAGAAGACGCTGAACCTGAAGAACCATGGGACTCGATGGACTGGACACTTCCACAATCTGTTGGGTGACAACCTGCGAGTCCGTTTCAACAACAAGAGGACCAAAGCTTTTCATCTGGCACCAACTTAGACCACGATACACAGCTTTCAACTCAGCATCTGCAGGCGAATGAGCAGCAAGCATGTATCCGCAGCCAAAAATAAAACACCCACTGCAATCTCGAAGAATAGCAGCACCAGTAGCACACTTTTTGTTATAGGAGGCATCAACATTCAGCTTATACCAGCCAGAAGGAGGTCTGATCCAGCGCACCAGGGTGGGTTTAACACGATGAGAAGTACCGAAACAAATTGGAAGGTAATCTTGAAAGATCGGTATAGGTTTTGCAAACTTATCTTTAGAATGCGCCACCCCCCACTGAAGAATGAAATCAGTAATACCTTTGCAAATGCTCGGCAAGTAAAAAGATTCCCCACCCCAGCTTATACGACAAAAAGCAAGCCATACAAAATATATAATCACAAGGGGAAGGAGCCGAGTAATCTTACCGATTGCTGTTTTGGATGGAGATTGAAGCCACCACAACATCATTTGATGTCGAAGTGAATGCTGAAGATGAGGAGAGGAGAGCAGAATCTTGCTATAATATTCCCAAATAGGAAAAATATGAACACAGCTATAGAAAATGTGATTGGTAGTTGCTGGACCAGAGAGGCAGAAAGGACAGCAGGATGCCAATTGCACTCCCATTCTCTTCAATCTCGCCGGTAATGGCAGAGCGTTCTTGAACAGACGCCAGGCTAAAATGGACAACTTCAAAGGGATGGAGGTGTCCCATATGCAGGAAAAGGATAAGAGAGAAGTTCTCTTGTATCTTACAGCGTCATATGCAGTAGCAAGGGAAAATTCACAAGAGTTAGATTCTCGCCAAAAGAGAGTACCATTTTCCTCAGAGATAAGGGAGCAAGCAAGAGAGTTAATCTTGCATAATCTTTTCCAAATACATGAATCAATAATCTGGAAAGTCATGAGACCCTTACGATGATATTTCTGAAACATCAAGGATGACCAGAGGGAAGCCTTCTTTTTATAAATCCACCAAAGCTTAACTGAGTAGGCAACCTGCAACGAGCTCAATGATCGAAGACCAAGACCACCCTCTTCAGTGGGAATACAAAAATCCGCATATTTAACCCAGTGGTAATGATTCTCCCCATAAGTATTCTAGAAGAAAGCTGCAAATCTTTTATCCAAAGCCGTAATGATAGATTGAGGAAGCCTCATAGCACCTAAAGTGTGTATGGGGATAGAGTTTAACACATGTTTAAGAAGGAGAAGTCTGCCACCAGAGGATAACATTTTCTTCGTCCAACCCTGAAGTTTCTGGTCAACTTTGTGCAAAAGATAAGAACAGTATTCAGCCCGATTAATGCCATGATAAATAGGAGCTCCTAAGTAGATAAACGGAAGAGATCGCCATTTGATAGAAAGGTGAGTACTAACTCTGCCAATATAGTTCTGTGAAGGTTTCTTGGAACAGTAAAAGGAACTTTTCTCGAAATTGATCAGCTGCCCCGATCCAGATTGATAACTAGCAAGGAAGGCTAAAAAATTTTTTATACTTCGCAAATCTCCATTTATGAACACCAGGAGGTCATCAGCGAAACCCAAATGCGAGATGATATCACAACCTCTGGCAGATTTATATGGCAAAATTTTCCCCGTGGATATAAGATTATTCAAACCCCTCGAAAAGCATTCAGCAACAATAATGAATAAATAAGGGGATAAAGGGTCACTCTGCTTGACACCCCGAGAGGGACTGAAAAAACCAAAACTAGCACCATTAACATTAACCGATAGTTTGGTTGCCTACAAGTTAGAGAGAATGAGAGAAACCAGGCGACTTGAAAAACCGAATTTCAACATAACAGCTTCCAAGAAATTCCAAGACACTCTGTCAAATGCTTTAGCCATATCTAACTTGATTGCCAAATTATGTCCTCGCGCCTTCCTATCAATATCATGAAGAAGCTCATTCGCAGTCAAAATCTGCTCATGAATAGACCTTCCTTTAATGAAACCTGCCTGCTCCGGAGAGATAATTATAGAAAGGATAGGAGTCATTCGATTAGTGATAATCCGAGTGCAAACCTTACTGATAAATGTTGCTAGGCAAATAGGTCTGTACTAACTAAAGGTAGACGGGTTATCAACTTTTGGCAAAAGAATGATACTGGCAGCACTAAAAGCTGTAGGAATAGGAAGACCAAGGAAATACTCCTTAACTGCGCTACAGACATCCCAAGATATAATATCCCAACAGCTGCGAAAAAATAAACCATCAAATCCATCTGGCCCCGGGGCACTCCGAGCATCTAACTGCCAAACGGCACCCTTAATCTCCGAGTCATCAGGAATCATAGTAAGCATGTCATTCTGCTGTGGAGTAACTAGAGAAGGAATAACATCAAGAAGTGAATCATAATTACCTTCATCCCCACTATGAAACATATCTTGAAAGAAAGAGACAGCAGCTTCACCAATAGATTTTTGATCCGAAATCCAATCTCCTGTGGCGTTCTTAATAGTAGAGATACGGTGAAGCTTCCCCCTCACCTTCACATAGTTATGAAAAAACTTAGTATTAGCATCACCTTCCTTCAACCACTTAATGCGAGATTTTTGCCTCCAAAATGTCTCCTCCAGTTTATATTTCTGAATCAGAACAGCTTGTTTTTCCTGCCATCTAAGACGACAAGTAACAGAATTATCAAGCATGTACTGCTGTTTAGCCGAAGCAGCTTCGTCTTCAGCTAGTTTGATACCATCAAAAATATTACCAAAAGTGTTACGATTCCATTCCTGAATCTTAACCCGAAGAGATTTCAACTTCAGAAATAAGCCACGCATACCACCCCCTGAAAAAGATGAACTCCAATGATCTTTAACCAGTGGTAAAAAGGAGTCATTGAGTAACCACATGTGCTGAAACCTGAATGGCTTGGGAGAAGAGAAATGGAGCTGCTTGCAAGTAAGGAGTAAAGGCGCATGGTCAGATGTAGCCTTCCCCAAATGCTTCAAATAAACATCTGAAAATTGATCAAGAAATTGAACATTAGCAAGTAACCTGTCAAGACGCTCCCAAACCCTACCAGAAGACCTAACCCCCGTCCATGTATACTGACAACCATGAAAGGGAATGTCAACCAAGCTGCATTCATCCAAACATGCAGTAAAATCTTGTATACCAAGTAAACATGGCTGAGAAGGACCCTTGTATTCAGTAGGACAACGAACTATATTGAAGTCCCCTCCAATTAACCAAGGCCCCGAAGATGTAGACATAATGGACAACATACTATTCCATAATTCTTGTCTTTTACTCCTGGAATGACGCCCATAAACAGCAGCCATATTGAACTGCCATGAAAGAGAGTGGCAGCAAACCGTGCAAGAAAGAAGTTGGGGCATATTAACAAAATTAGACACATGCACGAAAACAACATTCCAAAATACCCATATTTTGTTATCATCAGAGCAAAAAACATTGGAGAACCCGAGTTTAGTAGAATAGAACCAGCCCTTATTACAATTCACCATGGGCTCTATAACAGTAAGCAAGTGAATATTATGATCAATACATAATTGCTTTAATCTAGAGAATGAAGTTTCAATACCTCTCACATTCCATTGTAAATAATTCATTAAGAAGGAAGAGAAGATTGAGCTAAAGAAGAAAACTGTTGCCTGGAAATTTTAGGAGGTCTGCCCCGCTTTTTCTTTGTAACTTGTTTCCGATGAACAGCAGTGAAATCAGCTTCAAACACATCATCTTCAATAGACATTCGAACAGATTTCAATTTTCTAGATAAAACAGAATTCGACTCCCTTAACTCCTCACAGGACATGACCTTAGAAGTGACAGGTAAATTGGAATCCGAATTATGTTGGATAAGCTCCTCATTAGACTCATCAGGAGCATCAATGTCAGATATACTATGATCTGCATGGTCTCTTACAGTAGTAGGAACAGGCGATTGACGAACCTCATCACTATGAACAGACCGCTGTTGTTGTATTGGATCAATATGATTGGACAGAGCAGCCTCCTCACCAATTTTGTCATCTAGAGGATCAACCACCGGAGAAACCGTAGTGGCTATGGGAATATCTTCTACCTGAACCGAAGAAGAATTCACAGCTGGAACATTGCCTTCCTTCGGGATCCAAACTTTTTTAGTTTTTAATGAAGCTTTAACAAAATTGGTTTTAAAAGGACAGGTTGAAAGATCATGACCAATACGGCAACAATCCATGAAAAATTGTGGCAAACTCTCGTAGGTTACCGACTGCCAAAACCCTATACCATCATCTTCAATCCAGACACGAGAGGGAAGCTCATCAGCTAAATCAAGTTCAACGCAAACTCTTGCCACAGAAGGACGAGAAAGCAATGTCGTGGCAGCATCAACCTTAAGGGGAGGTCCAATTAAATTCGCTATAGGGAATAATGCTGCCTTATTAAAGAGATGGACTGGCAAACCTTCGAAGGAAACCCAAGCAGGGATCACTGAGCTATCAACATCTGACCAGAATGATTTAGTCCATTTAGACACTCTCATTGAAAAACCATGAAAGTACCAAGTTTGTTTCAACCAGCAACGGTGAAAATCCTCATCTAATGCAAAACGAATTAACACATGAGAGGGATCCAATAACCCTAATGTAAAAGTGCCATTAAACCCAACCTGATCCATCAATTTTTGTAGTGTTTTAATTGCTGGCTGTCCAGCGTTAAAAGTACCAACCAGAGCAAATCAGAAGGGAATAGCAAAACTATCAGACTCCTCCTTCGTGAAAGAAACAGCTGGAGCACCCTTGAATGTGCATGGAGATTTTGCAGCAATAGGTACCTTGGAAAGGACGAAAGTAAAAGATCTATTAACATCCACAGATTTTCGGCCATTCTTTAGTGCATCCTCAAAGGAAAGGGAAGAAGAAGATGGAGGAGCAGCTTGCTCCGTCAAGGGAGCAGCCGCCGGAGGGAGATCAGCCGTCGTAAAGTTCAAAGAAACGAAACCCTAGCAGAGGCTCTTTTTTCAAATATATATATATATATACTGAGAGTTTACCGATCGAATGCCGATAACACAATTTACCAAGAGAAAAACTGTCGGCAATATTAGAGCCAGAGAATGGCGTTATAATTGTTTGATCAAATTTACCTATAAAAAAAATATTAATTGGTACTTCATAGCGCTAAATATTAGCACCATAGTCTACTAATAGAATTTCTCAATGGACAAACTTTCTGTCACTAATATCGAGAAAAAAAATTAATATCGGCAAATAAATTGAATAAAAAAATATTAATTTCCCGAGACATAATTTATCTCTCAGTATTACCGAGATAAAATATATTTCTCTAGGTAATATCGAGAGAATAATTTTTCTTTTGGTAAATAAAACTGTCTTTTCACTTTTCTTATTTCATTTACCGAGAGAAAACACTTTCTCTCGGTATTATCGAAAGAAATAATCATTCTCTCAGCAAACAGAGACAAAATTTTCTCCTTTCTTATTTCATTTACTAAGAGAAAGCTTTTTCTCTCAGTATTACTGAGAGAAATAACTTTATCTTGATAAACAGAGGCATTAAATTTTCTTCTTTCTTATTTCATTTACCAAGAGAAAGTCTTTCTCGATATTACCGAGAGAAGAACTTTCTCCTGATAAACAGAAATTAGAGGTAATAATTTTTTTGCCTTTTTTATTTCATTTATAGAGAAAATTTTTTTTTCTGTCGGTAATTGTAATTAAGAATTTTTTGCCTTTCTAATTTCATTTATCGAGAGAATGTCTGTATCTCTTGATATTACCGAGAGAAGTAAATTCTCTCAGTAAACAGAAACTAAAAGCGACAAATTTTTCATCTTTTTTATTTTATATAATGAGAAAAATTTGTCTTCTCTCGATATTATAAATGTAAGTACATTTTCTCTCGATAGACAGAAACTAGATGTGGTAATTGTTTTACCTTTTTTTATTTTATTTACTGAGAGAAAATCATTTCCCTCGATATTACCGAGATAATTAAGATTTCTCTTGGTAAACAGAAAATAAAGGTGGTAAATTTTTTGCATTTTTCTTATTTTATTTAGCGAGAGAAAGCCTATATCTCTCAGTATTATCGAGAGAAGAACCATTTTTTCTGTAAACAGAAACTAGAGATGATATTTTTGTAGTTCTATTTACTGATAAATTTTCTTTTCTCTCAGTAAATTTACTGAGAGACAATTTTGCCTCTTAATAAATTTACTTTAGACATAAATACTTCTTCTTCTTTTTCCTTCCCCCTCACCTTTCCATGTCCCTTTCTCTGTCTCTGTATCTCTCTCTGTTTTTTTATTTTTCTGGTTATCTCTCCCTCTCCAGTTCGGCAATGGTATTCAATGGCGATGACAAGCTTTGCTCTTAGTTCTATCTCCATTTAAAGTATTTTTTTTTCTTTTCTGTTTATATTGTTTTTTATTTTTTAAAATTTTTTTGTAATTTTTTTTCAATTTTCAGTTTGTGTCTTGGGAAAACTTTGGAGTGTTTGGGATTTTTTTATCTTTATATCTAGTATTTATTAAAGTTTAATGTATTTATTTATTTATTTATTGATAATTTGTGTATATTTGGAATTAATTTATTTGTTAGTTGTGTTAGTATGCATTTTTTTTTTTTAATTTTTAGTGTAATGATTTTAATTTTGTTTTTGTTGTATTTATAATTTTTTTTATATTTCTGTTTATTTGTTGCTTTGTATGTTGCATAATTTTTTTTCTTTTTTTTTATTAAGTTGTGATTTGAAAAAAAAAATTATATTAATGATTTTGGTGAATAAAATAGAAATTAATTTTCTCTTTATAAAATATAAAAAATAAAAAATAATAATTTTTGTTATTTTAGAGGTTTAGGAAAAATTATAAATTTGTGATTTTAGGGTTTTGGGAAAAAATCATATTTTTGTGATAAAATTATAAATTTTGTGGGAAAATCATAATTCTAAAATTTTATATATTATAATTATAAATTTTTTTTTAAAAAAATTTACTGATTATAAAATATAAAAAATTTGTAAAAAAAAATAATTTTTGTAATTTTAGGGGATGTGTGAAAATTAAAATCATAATTTTTAATATAAAATAATAATTTTTAATAATTTTATTTTTATAATGAAAAAATATGATAAAATTATAATTTTTTCATTGATATCAAAATTATTGTGAAAGAATTAAAATTTTTGGTGATTTATATTTTTTAGGAATTTTAGGTTTATTTCTTAAAAATACAATTTTTTTGGTGATTTTATGAATTTTTAGTTAATTTTGTATTAAAAAAATTTAAGGTATTTTATTAATTTAATATGAATTTAGTGTTTAAAATTAATTTTTTTGTGTGATTTTAGGAATTTTTAGGTTTATACTTAAAAATACATACAATTAGTTTTTTTTAGGAATTTTAGGGATTAGTTTTAAAAAATATATTATATAATTTTTGTGATTTTATGGATTTTTTTGTTAATTAGTATTTTAAAAATATATAACATATTTTATTAATTTATATGAATTTAGTGTTTAAAATTAATTTTTTTTAAGATTTTAGGAATTTTTAGGTTTTTATTTCAAAAATTAAAATTTTTGGTATTTTAGTAATTGCAGGGTTAATTTAAAAATATAATTTTTAAATTTTATGAATTTTTAGTTAATTAGCATTAAAAATTAAAATTTTAAGGTATTTTAATAATTTATAGGGATTTAGTGTTTAACATGATTTTGTAGTTGAGATTTTAGGGATTTTTATGTTTCTAGTTTAAAAATTACAAATTTTGGCCTTTTTGTAATTTCTTTGACTTTAGTGTTTAAAATTAAAATTCTTTTTGCTTTTGTGGATTTTTAGGATTTTAGTTTTAAAAAAATAAATTTTTTATAATTTAAGAAATTTTTAGGTGTTTAGTGTTAAAAATATTATTTTATTTTATGTAAAATAAAAGCTAGATCAAGATTTGATCTACCTGAATCATCTGCCAATAAATGGGAGTCAGATACTGCATTTTAGGAAGATAGTTCTAAAAATATACAAGCTACAGATTTGGCGAATGATGTTAATCCAAGTTCTTTAAATTATCCAATTGGACAACTCATGAATATTGACTGTGGAGACAAAGAATTTGAATAAGATGAATCAATTCTTATATCAGAATCTGAATTATCCCAATAAGATAAAAGCAATGAAAAATAATAATAAATATGCATAATACCAATAAACTGTTTAGGCTATAATAATTATTTTAATAATTTTTGTATTAATTGCAATATGTAAATTAACTATGTAAATGCTATTTATTTAGATATGCATCGTGGACAGGGTAGACATTTTGATCAAGCGGGGTCTAACAGTTAATTCAATGGAGGTTGAGGCTCTGGTGACCGAGCCACTAGTCTACAGCTTTGTGATATTATAGAAGATGTTCTAATTGAGGACCCTTTGCTGGCGAGCTTGTTGAGGATATGGCCACAGAGGATCCTCCTCATTCTGGTGGCTCGCCTTCTATTGATACCTCATTGGTGCTGCTAGTACTAGTACTGCAGTATCAGCTGTAAGTTCAAATGGCAGGATGGAGAGTCTCCGAGTTCAGGAGGAAGAATGAGTATTTTTATTTTATTTATTTTGCATTATTTATATTAAATATAAATTTTTAACCGATTGATATTTTATAATTAATCACTACTGTTCTTCTTGCAACTACATAATGGATCCATCTGGGTCTTCTGTTGAAAGATCATGATGGAGAAGATGGATTTTGCTGAAATTTCCTGGAAGGCGGTCTCTTCAAAGGTGAAAAACTTTTGGATTGAGAAGCTTAAGGTTAAAAATTTATCTAATTTTACTATTTAATACGTAAAAGCTAAAATTTTACAATTATGAAATACTAATTTATCTCCTTTTTTTGCAGAAATATTTTTACGGAGAAACCAGGCTATTGATCGCCTAGTCTAGATAATCTTCATGAAGAATGCAGTTATTCGCTACAGTGATATGCTAAGTGAGGTGAAGGCTGCGGAGAAGCAACCTTCATTTATTGATGATCAGCTGTGAGCTAATCTGCAAGCCTAGTGGAACTCTCCCGAAGGATAAGCATGTTTCTGCAGTTCCCTCTTAAAATAGGATGTCCAGTGTTATGGATGGTGCCCGTCCATCCATATGAACAGGAGACAACAGATCACATCATACTCATGCCAAGGCACTAGTAAGTATGATTATGTATTTTTAATATTTTTATTTGTTTAATTTGAGTTACAAAATTAATATTTTTATCTCAATAGGAGTCTAGCCTGGGTCCGCCTTCGAGCAGCTATGAGTTATTTGCACATATATACACCAGGGGTCCTGACAGACGTTTATTTGTAGATCATCGGTCCCAGGATGTAAATATAAATAATTTCATAATATTTTTCTTAAATTTTATAATAAAATTTAAAATATAAAGTAAATAATATTTTTCTATTATATAGGATCATTACATTGTATCTTGGGAGGAGACCACTCAGTTTGATATGCCGGTTGATGAGGACAATTTATTTAGAGTTGTTGTGGGTGAAGAGAAGAAGAAAAAGAAACTATATGGACTTGGCTCTCAATATTGCATCACAACTTCTTCTTTTTCGTCTTCTAACTCATCTGCTTTGCGGGAAGAGATTAAGAAATCGAAGGAATAGTTAGCGGAGCATAATCGGACTGTTCAACAGTAGATACAAGAAGAGGTGCAAGCTTAGGTCTAGGAGCAAATGCAGACCGAGATGCAGAAGTTGGTCCAGTATCTGCTACAAGAGTTTGTGATCAACTTTATACAAGAGACTTTCGATATATCACAACAACATTATTTGGGTGGTCCTGATTCTTCACCTCCGCCTTCGCCTCCTGCTTCTATCTGATTTTAAATTTTTTTTATATTTATATACTTTCTATATTTTTTATACTTTTCATATTCATTTATTGTGTTTACGTACATTTATTTTATACTTTTTAATTGATTATATTTAAGTTTTATTTACATATAAATTTTAATTTTTATATTTTAATTTCTTTAATAAATTTTATATAAAAATAATATAAATTAAAAAATTAAATAAAAAATTAAAAAATTTAATATTTTTATAAAAAATAATTAATATCTAAAGTAACCGTCAGATTTATTGCCAACAAAATTTTTGTCAGTAAAAATTAATATTTTATTGAAAAAATAATTCTAAAAAATTTAAATTTAAATTTATCGACAGAAATTTTATTAAAAATATCTGCATATTTACTGACAAAATATCAGTTTTCATCGGTATTAATGATAGAAAAATTCTATCAAAATTTCTGACAAATATATTTTTTGTCTGTATTAACAAGAAAATTTTACTGAGAGAATTCTTTTTATCCGTAATATCATGGGCCAGACAACTTATGGATCGATAGATTTTTTATCGATATTACATACTAAAAATATTTTATATTGGTAATATCGATAAAAATTATTGTCTGTCGAAAATATTTACTGACAACATTTCTATCAGTAATACTGATTAAAATTTTCCTCTCGGTAATATACCGACATAATTTTTTTTTTCAGTCAGCATTTTCATTGCCAACAAAGAATTTGCTTATAAAATTTTCTATCGATAATTTATCGGTAAATATAATTACTGATAAAAAATAATAATTACCGATGAATTTTTTTCATCGGTAATCTATGACATTCTTGTAATGCATGTAATGTTTTTCTTTAAAAAAATTGATATTCTTCGAATGCAAAATAATAATAATAATAATAATAATAATAATAATAATAATAATAATAATAATAATAATAAGGCAATATACAAATTCTTTAATCAAATTAATTTAAACTCATTAATAAAGAAATTAAAAGTTCAATAAAGAATAATAAAAATTGAGAAAGAATACAAGATTAAAAAATTTAGAAAGAATACAATATTAAATTTTTTTTACTTCTAATATTATCTGATGATTTTTGCTTCAACTATTTATTAATAGATTATATATATTATTAGTTTAGTTTTTTTTTATATAAATAAAGATGGTTTATTAATAGATTAACAAATTTATAAGATAGTGATTACGTATGAATGATACAATAAGAATAAATACGGACAATCAGAGATGAAACTAGGACTTTAAGAAAAAATTCTAGCTCCCTTTCTCTTGAAGTTCTGGCTTTGCCGCTGTAGGGAGCACAATTTCTTCATCATCAACAACTTGTAAAGTTGGTATATATGCAGATTTACAGCATTATGAAACCCATTTCAAGCAACAAGATCAACTCCATCTGTATAGGAGGAACTACATCAATTGTCAGCATACTTCAATATATAATACTCATACGGAATAGGTGCACCAATCTGCACATACATGATCTTGAACATGCAAGAAATAATTTGGACCAATAAGATCCTCTAAAGTTGCTTCTTGCCATACACGTTGACCATCAGAAGACTGATAGTTTGTTGCCTTGCACTTCCTCACTGTATTTCCTTTAGGACCTACCCGAACCTTAGGACAATATTCACAAGTTATCACACTATACTAATCCATGATATACTTCATGGCAGAACCTATGAGCAAATTCATTTAACTAAAGGATGGATCATATCTAAAAGGATTTCATATAAATATATATTAGAATACTGCTATATATGGAAGTATTAGGACCGAGCAATCCTAAATTCTAATTTAATAGCTAAAATATCTCATTAAAGAGAAAAATGTATTATGCACATCAGTAAAACATATATTTTTTTTTATCTGCAAAAAACAATTAAAATTTTTTCCAGTAAAGTTATAAGTTTGAATTACAATTCTTCTTTATTAATAACAATGTAAATTAGTCATGATAAAATATATAGGTGGTAATGGAATTATTAATTGATAAACTAAAAAAATGCTCTGAAAACAAAATAATATATGCTTGATGAACAGTACAAAACATTGAAAGAAAAAAACTCTTAACTATAGCTTTTTTTTGGATAAACTATAGCCTAATTTAGTTAGTAACTAAGGTTTTTGAAAAATACTCAAAAATTTCTCTAATATTCGAATCTGGTTTGCGGAAAAACACATTGAGAGATTATATCAATCTTACTTACTATCCATGTCAACATCACCGATAATCCTGATTAGTTTTCTTGATAAGTGCTACCTACTAATTCTTTCTCTTGAACTTCTTGAGTATTATCATTAGAACAATCATTCATTAATTATTTTTCTTGAACTTTCCTTGAGTATTACCATTAGAACAATCATCCATTACTTCTTTTTCTTAATCAGTACTGCCCGCAAATTATTTTTCTTGAACTTCTCAATCGGTATTATCATCAGAAAAATCATCCTCAATATTTAGTAATTCGTTATAAAAGTTATCATCTATTTGAAATTCTTCATCGTTTTCAAAAGTTCATTAGAGAAATTATCATCAAAAGCTATAAAGCAAGTATTTTCAAAAATAGGAATTGTATTGGAAAGAGAAAACATTCTTGCAAGTTGCTCATAATAATCACCATCTCAATAAGACAATTTCTTCTATTGAATTTGACAAAAGTTGGAGTAGAAATCCATTGTCGTTTGATTCAAAAAAAGAAAGTAAAGTGTCACCCATAAAAATAAATTGAAGCAAAAGTGTGACTGACTTATACTTAATGTGCCTTTATATATATGTATTGTTTAATGCTTTATGTTTCCAAATAGGAATAGTTAACAATATCCATATTTGTGATGGTTTCTAAATTTATATCTTTAACTACTAAGATTTGACAAAGTAATAATGATATCACTTTTTCAAAATAATCCAGCATGACTGCATGAATGCATCACTTGATATTTAAACCGCATCCTTTCTACAGGCCGTTAGGTATGTTAATGTTAGAGACGCTCATGGAACTGGACTTTAATTTTATACAGGTTAATTATAGTATATAGTATATAAATTATATTTATTTATCTTAATAAATATAGCATATTGTTAAAATTAATTTATAAAACATATTGTAAATTCTCTCAATTTTTTAAAATTCTATTATAATTAATAAAATAGATGAACCTTCAAACATATAGTAAAATAGAATAAATATAATATGAATACAAAATAAATTAGTTGCAATACAAATTTTTGTTGATTTTAACCATTCACAATTAATCTTTTAACTTAATTTTACATGCAAAGTCATATAAATGTTGATTATCTCTTTTACTAGTATTGTTTTTTAATCAAAATATATATGTTTGGTTTTGTCATACAAAATTAAGCTTTTAAAAAAACTCATCATGGATGTTTAAAATCATCATAAATTTGTGTCACAACTAATGTGTTTTATATTAATAATATATTTACCCAACTTGACTATATATTTAAAAGATTATATTAATTTATAATATAATTTAAAGATTTTATTTATTAACTTTAAAAATATAATAATTTTATTAATTACAATATAATTTGAGAACTTGAAATATTGAAAATAAATTAATTAAAATAATATATTATATTTTATTAAAATAAATAAAAATGATAATGAAATTTAGGGAATTTTGCAAAAATAACTTAGAAAAGAAAAAGAATTACAAAAATTCTATCTAAACAATAAATTTACAAATATACTATTTTTTTCTTAAATATTTACATTTATACTATTTTCTCCCCCTCATTCTCTCCTCGCCCATTTATTTCTTTATAATTATAACTGCCTTATTGAGATTAATGACCTGATTAGTGTCATTACAAGTTCCTAATGTTTCTTAAATTGATCGGTGAAGACTTAAAAATTAAATTTACATTTCTAATACTTATAATAAAAATATATACATTAATTAATAATTATATTTAATAATTTCCTTTGTGAAAAAATTTATTAATTTTTGGCTCCCAAAAGCAATTAAACTTTTTTGAAAAGTGATAATCCTAAAACACAAAAATAGGGTATATACTGTTGATTTTTGAGTTTCAAATCTAAAAAACGGAGCCAACCTTAAAATCTAAAAATATGATATATGTGAAGTATTTGTTGAGTATATATTTAATATATCTATAGTGGGTTTTTGAATTTCAATTATGAACAATAGAAGTGATCATAAAACCCAAAAATATGGTACATATTGAGTATATGTCTAGTATATTTTTATTGTTGCTTTCCTAATTTCAGATCTAAAAGACAGAAAATCTTAAAACTCAAAAATATAATATATGTTGAGTACACATTCAATAAATTTAAAGTTGATTTTCGAATTTTATTTATGAAAATAGAAGCAATCCTAAATCCTAAAAATATGATATATATCAAGTATATATTTATTATATTATAGTTAATTTTTCAATTTTGAATTTGGAAAATAAAAGTTATCTTAAAATTTAGAAATCTGATATATATATATATATATATGAGTATATTTTGTATATTTATAATTAATTTTGAATTTCAGATATGAAAAAATAAAAATGATCATAAAATTATGAAACTAAATATATATAAAAATCAAATAAAAAGAAATAAAATTACAAAACCTAATTAAAAATATTTTTATAAAACAAAACTGAAAATATGTCGATTAAAACAACTCAAGCAATATATAAAAAACATAAAATAAACCAAATATATACCAAAATCAAATTAATAAAAAAAAAAACACATTTTGACTTAAGAAGATGGCATGCTCGCAATGAGAAATTGATCCACCATACATTGCCCTAGCAATAGCTTCTGCAATGAAAATGAAGCTTGTTTGATCAATATAGTCCTCAATTACTCTGCATTTCAAGTTACAGAATCATGAGTAACAATTACATCCTCAAACACAATTAGTTAACATTGCTGACAAATTAATGCTCAAAAAAAAAAACACATTGCTGCCAAATTTAAAATTATAGAGCATAGATTCAAACCATATAATATAAATACTTGAAGCATGCATATATAATCGTTGTTACTGAACTCAGATCAATTAAGCATATTCAAGATTTTTATACCCTTTTGACACTACAAAATTTAGTATACTGAATACCAGAATCATGGGGGGGGGGGGGGGGGGGATCGGGTCTATGGCCCCCCTTGATTCCTATATACATATACATATATATATATGTATATGTATATGTATATATATAATTTATAATATTTAGTTTAAATAATTAGTTTAAATATTTTTTTAAAAATATCTCAAAATATATATAAATATTATTTAAAAATAATATATATTATTTTGAAAATAAAATTTAGATATTGAAATAAAAATAATAAAAATTTTAATAGTTTATTATTTAATATAAAAATAAAATTGAATACAAATATTAATATCAATTATTTGTATTAATTTTTTAATATAAAAATAAAATTAAATATAAATTCGTATGTATTTTTTTTTTGCTTGAAAATTTTGTCTCTCATTCACCGGTGTTTTGGTTTCGCCCTGACCAGAATCCATATAATAAAAAAAATGAACAAAACTTATTAAAACACATTTTAACAAAATAACACAATTGTGCTTTGGTTAAACAGTACAAATGAAAAAATAATGTAAAATGTCGTGAAACTTGTAAAATAAAAGACGTATAAGTATATAGAAAAAATTACAACTGTATAAATGTCATGTTCGATTAAATTGTATTTTATATAATTTCTCTTAAATTTATTTTGTTTTATGGATCTAGTCAACCAACTCAACCGTTGAACTTCTCTGATATATGATAAGAATTTTGCCGCAGATTATGATTCAAAAGACGGTTGAATCAAAGAAACCCATAAACAATCTCATTGCTTTCTCACAAAAATGCAAAACGCTAAGCCAATTAAAGCAAATCCATGCCTATCTACTCAAAACCCTTCTTCCCCAAAACCCATTTGCCATTGGACCTCTCCTTTCTGTTGCCGCCACTTCCAAGAACGCATCTTTCTTCTCCTACGCTCGCTTAATTTTTGAGCAACTTTATTTCCGTAATTCTTTCATGTATAATACTATGATCAGAGGTTACGTTCAATTAAATTTGCCAAAAACCGCCATTTTTTGCTATTTAGATATGTTAAGTTGTGGCCTTGATGTAAATCACTACACTTTTCCACCATTGATTAAAGCTTGCTCTATCCTTGCCCCTTCTTCCAAATTAATTGGTTATTTAGTTCACGCCCATTCAGTGAAATTTGGGTTCTGTAATGACCCTTTTGTGGCAAGCGCGATGATTGAGTTTTGTTCTTTGATTCATGACATGGAAACTGCACGTATGGTGTTTGATAGAAATCCTGAAAGAGATGTGGTCATGTGGACTGGGATGATTCACGGGTATGGAAAGATAGGTGATATTGAGAAAGCTAGAGATTTGTTTGAGAAAATGCCCGAGAGAAATGTGATATCGTGGAGTGCAATAATGGCAGCTTATTCTAGGGCTAGTGACTTCCAAGAGGTGCTTTGTCTGTTTAGGAGAATGCAAGAAGCTGGAATGGTGCCTAATGAGTCAGTTCTTGTTAGTGTTCTCATTGCTTGTGCTCATCTTGGTGCTATCACTCAAGGATTATGGGTACACTCTTATGCAAAACGGTTTAATCTTGATGGAAACCCAATCTTGGCCACTGCATTAGTTGATATGTATTCAAAATGTGGTCTTGTGGATTCAGCTCTGTCAGTTTTTGAGGATATTGTTAGTAAGGATACTGAAGCTTGGAATGCTATGATTTCTGGGGTTGCAATGAATGGGGATGCAAGGAAGTCCCTTGAATTGTTTTATAGAATGGTCTCAAGCGGGACTCAACCCACAGAGGTCACATTTGTTGCTCTCCTTTCCGCTTGCACTCATGCTAAGAGGGTTGAAGAGGGCCTCAATTTGTTTGCAAGAATGAATAGTGTCTATGGTGTTGAACCTCAGCCTGAACATTATGCATGCACTGTTGATCTTTTGGCTCGATCAGGCATGGTAGATGAAGCTGAGAAGTTCATAGAGGAGAAGATGGGTGGGCTTGCAGGGAAGGACGCTAACGTATGGGGAGCCCTCTTAGGTGCATGTAGAATTTATGGGAATGTTGAAGTGGGAAACAGAGTCTGGAAAAAGCTAGCTGATATGGGAATAGCGGATTCCAGTACGCATATACTCTCACATAATATCTACAAGGAAGCTGGCTGGGATATGGAAGCAAATAGAGTTAGGAAATCAATCTCAGAAGCTGGGATGAAGAAGCAGCCTGGTTGCAGTGTCATTGAGTTGAATGGTGGTGTTGAAGAGTTCCTTGCTGGTGATATTGCTCATCCACATGCCGATGAAGCATATAAAATGCTGGATTCTCTGTTCAAATTGGTAAACATGGAGAATTTTGACATTTTAGTTGGTGTTACTTTGTAATGCAACTTAAAAGTAGTCAGACTCTTGAGTTGTTAGATTGCCTCTTTTTGGACATATCCTTCTATTCTTCATGTTTTTCAAGTTAAGGAACAAGTGAAGAGGCCGCAAGAATGAAGTGCAACTTTTTTGCGCAGGTGCAAAATGTGTATGATGCAACAATTTGTATATAAAAAATGTTGATTTGTCCTTTTTTTTTTGTTTTCTAATTTTATTTCTTCTTATTGCAGATAAAGTACACGTATTATAAAATCATTTTACTCATTTTTAACGATCTGTGGATATCTAGATCCAGCGTGGTATTCAATATAATGGAATGGCTATACGGATAGCTCAAGTCAACATTTTACAACGTTTTGAGGTTTTTATTCAAATTTTCCAATTCTTTACCATCCAGAGAGCTAGGAGTTAGATGCTCAATAAAATGGATTTCAAGATCTTCTCCGGAAGCCTGAAAGGGGACGACCAATAGATGTGAAGGCTTACAAGCACTGAGGAGATGAGCTCCATTCTTCCGGCATATGACAGCAGCCTTCTTTTTCAATTGCTAATTCGGCGATTGAACTTATCCAAGAGGGGGAGACAGTCGCCAGCATGAACCGTCCAATTTTCACCTCCCATGGACTAATAATCGACAAGCCTGACATTATTTTCAATGAAAAAAAAATTGTTTACGGTATGATTCTGGAGGAGAATATATGTCCACGTCATGCACTTTCTTTCTAAATTGGGATAAGGATTGGAAATTAGGGAAGTACAATGATACCTAATTAAAAAATGATATTCCGTTAAGCATTGGCTTGTTACCCATAATCTAAATGGTAACATTTTAATACTTAACAATACATTGTTTATCTATGAAAATATACCATTTACTATTTAATATTATTTCTTTTCCTTTTCAAATATTGGCAAATAATACTTAAAACTATGATTCATTTAGTGTTTATAAAATTATAGAAACTAAATAGGAGTATCTTCGCCGCCGCCGCCCAAATTTGTTTTTTCTCCACCCTTCTCAAAACAAAGAATGAAAATTTCTGAATTCATTAGGCTTTACTGTTATTCTTGCTTGGAAGAAATATTTCATTGGGAATAGCAAAGAAAACCCTCCTATAATTAATGTTTTTGCTTTAATCATATTGGATTTCCTATGCCAGGATCGGGTCACCGAACCATTTTCATTGAAATCTTATTGGATTGAGATTGATTCCCATGTTTTTTTTATTGTGACCTATTTTGCAAGAGTGGTTCAACTCACTAAAGGAGTCGATACCTTTGGATCTCAATTAATTGGAATAGATTCAGCTCGTTTTAATTAATTAGAAAATACCCCTTTTAAATAAAGTATTACAATGGTAAAATAGGAAATGAAATCCTCTTAGAAATAAACTAAGGGATCCTATAAGGAGAATCTCATGTTTTACTAATTTCCTATTTAAGCTAATCTTGACAGCTAATTTTATTAATTTTCTATTTACACTTTGTTTGAAAATATTATCACCAAGGTTTAATAATATATGGCTTAGTAAGTCAAATATAGTATGGTATGATATTAATAATATATCATATTTGAAAATATGGTATGGTACTATCAAGTTATTTGATGGTACAATTTGATTTAGAATGTCCCCCAATATAATATTTTATATAATTTATGTTAAAATAAATAAACTCTAATTATAAAATTAATTAACTCTATCTAAAAAATTGATATGATTTTTAACAAATAAATATTTTATTCAAAACAATAAAATTAATTAAATTTTATAATAAATTTAAGTGATCGTACAACTAAAAAAATATTAATAAAATTCAATTAAATCAATAGTTTAAGAAAATATCATAAGCTAACAAATTAAACTCACCTTTAAAAATATCAATAAACCCAACAAATAATTTTCTTCAATAATTTTTTTTTTCTAATAAACTGATTAAAAATCACAATAAATCTAAATTCTTCTATTCCTCCAAACAGAAAATTAATATTGAAAAAAAAACAAAATAAAAATGGTGTATCATGATGATTGATAGAATTTGGACAGCATGGGGATGGTGACGTACCAAATATGAAGAAGAAGAAAGATTAGACCGTAGTATATGGGTGATTCAGGTGAGGTTTTTAGAATTTTGTTAAAGGTAATTTTATCAATAAAAAAACTCAAACAATTTCAATCAATCAATTTGGTAGTTTAATAAATCTGTCAAAATTTGTCCATATTAAATTATGGTTAAAACATTTTAAATTATGAATACAGAGTGGAAGCCTTCCCAAATATGATTTGATTATAAATCATACCATATTAAATCGTGAAAAACCATGGTTTTACTAATTTCCTATTTAAGCTAATGTTGACAGCTAATTTTTTTGATTTTCCATTTAAGCTAATCTTTGGCAGCTAAAAACACCTTCTTTGCCACATCTCCCAGAGGCCTTACCTAAAAATGCATCCACAACATTACTCCTCCTAAAGAACAAGTTTATCATTAAGCTAGAAGGCAAGATAAGTTTCCTGAAACTGCACCATGTCTTCCTAAGTAGAATCCTCAATTAAACACCCACACCACTAACCTAAAGTTCCCATCTACCATGATTAGATGAAAATAGGAGTCAAAAAAACCCTGCCAATATCACTGAGACATAAAAGGTGTCATCTATGGTACAGAGTGCCCACTATCACTTTGGACGTTCACTTTCTGACTAGTTATTCAATCTGAACACTAGGTTTACTAACAGGATCATTGAGCAATATACTTATTTCACTGATCTTAAATAATTTATCACTATCATATCAATTACCATGTAACACTTCATTCATTATTTCTTTGAGATTTGCGCTCTTACAATACACTATACTTATCTTTATTTTGATTGGTTTATTCTTTCTAATACAATACACTCTATAAGTTATCACGTTCTTTCCACGATATCATTTATACATAAATATAATGCATACACTATTTATTATACTTTATATATGTATTTAGAAAGTATAATTATATTTGACAATCTATATATTTTGCTGTGATAAACATTATCTTTCTCTTTTGATATACATTTTACTTTCTTGATTGTCACTAAGGTTTAATCACTATATTATTTTCAAAATCATAAATCATTTAAATATTTGGGACACGGGCATGTGATACACTGGTACCACGCTCGCACTTATCAATTCTTCATTTTCCTATACAAGAAGAAATTCACAACACAACCGTGTCAATCATTGGACACGCCCGTGTGATTCCATTCACCACTATCACTTAGAAGACCAAACAAGGGACACAGTCACAACCATGTAAACCTATTTAGTATAATTCATCTAAACACTTTTAAGAATATACTTTCTATAATTTCATATTCAATCAAACTCTAAAATTATTAATTCATCATTAACTTCACTCACTCAATCCAAACATACAATAATCAATATTTTAAGAGCACAATCCAATTTAAATCTAAATTATCACAAGTGAATTAACTAAACCATATTCTATATTTATAAATTGAACACTTTATTTTCTCCTCTCAAGTTATCTTTTATCATTGCACTTCTCCTTTTATAGCACTTCAATAGTCACCAGCCTCTTTTCCACCACTCAATCATAATCAAATATTTTTACATTCAATTGTCCATAGTCATTGCACTAACTTTACACTCATTCTACTCATCAAAGATTATATATCAAATTCTTTTCATAGAAGGTTTGCTTTCTCACTTCACTCTCTAGGTTAGATTTATCCTTGTTTCACTACAAGAATGTCACAGATTACCGATGAAAAAATCTGTCGGTAATCATAATTTTTTGTCGGTAATAACTTTTACTAAAATATTTGTAGTAGTGAAAATGGTGATAGAATAAAGCTTCTGTCTGTAAATTATCGACGAAAATATTTTATCGGTAATTTATCTGCAGAATAGCTGTAGGCAATATTTGCTTACAAAAAATCTCTCGGCCTATAATTTGTCTGGCCGATAATATTATCGACAAAAACAAATTCTATCGGTAAAGTTTTATCATTTATACTGACATACATATTTCTTAATATCGATGAAATAAATTCTCCGTCAGTAAATCTGTCGATATTTGCGATAAAATTTTTGTCGGTAATAAATCTGATGATAACATTAAATATTAATTATAATTTCAATTATTTAAATTTAAATTTAAATTTTTTATAATTATATTTAGAATAAAATATTAATTTTACCGATAAAAATTTTGTCAGCAGTAAATCTGACGGTAACATTAAATATTAATTATAATTTAATTATTTTTCATTATAAAAATATTATTTTTTTACTTTTTTTAATATAATTTTGTTTTTTATTTTTATTATTTTTATATTAATTTAATAAAGATAAAAAAAGATAAAAATTAAAATTTATATGTAAATAAAAATTAAATATAATCAATTAAAAAGTATGAAATAAATGTATGTAAACACAATAAAATGTATAAGAAAAATAGAAAGTACATAAATATAATAAAAATTCTAAAATCAGATAAAAACAGGAGGCAGCGGCGGAGTCGAATGTAGAGGATGAGAACCACTTGAAGGATGCTATTGTGATGAATCAAAAGTCTCTCGCATAAAATTGATAATAAACTCATTTAGCTGCTGCTGGATCAACCTCTGTATCTCGGTCTGTATCTGCTCCTAAACCCGAGCATGCACCTCCTCATCGATCTATAGCTGAATAATCCGATCAAGCTCCACTAACTGTTCCTTTAAATGTTCGATATCCTCTCATAGAGTAGACGAGCTAGAAGACGAAGAAGAAGAGGTTGTGCTGCAATACTAGGAGCCAAGTCCATATAACTTCTTCTTTTCTCCGCCCACGGTAGCTCTAAATAATCTGTCATCATCAACCGGCATATCAGACTAGGTGACATCCTCTCGAGAAGTAATATAACAATCTTATACAATAGAAAAATATTATTTACTTTATATTATAAATTTTATTGTAACATTTAAGAAAAATATTATGAAATTATTTATATTTACATCCTGAGACCGACGATCCAAAAATGAACTCTCGTCGAGACTCCTGGTGTGTGTATGCACAAACAACTTAAAGCTGCTCGGAGGCCGACCAAGGCTAGACTCCTATTGAGAAAAAAATATTAATTTTACAAATCAAATTAATAAAAATAAAAATATAATCATACTTACAAGTGCATGGGCATGAGCATGATGCGATCTACAACCTCTTGTATGTGTGGATAGACCAGCATCATCTACAATACTGGACATCCTGTTTTGAAAAGCTACATCAAAACGTACTTGCTCCTCGAGAGAATTCCACTGGGACTGCAGGTTAGCCCATAATTGATCATCAATAAATGAAGAATGTTTCCCCACAGCCTTCACCTTGCTCAACATATTATTATAGCGAATAGCTACCTTTTTTATGAAGGCAATCCAGACTAGGTGATCAATGGTCTGGTCCCAGTAAAAATATTTCTGCAAAAAAAAGATAAATTAGTATATGATAATTGTAAAATTTTAGTTTTTACATATTAAATATTAATATGTTGATAAATTTTTAACCTTAAACTCTTCAAACAAAAAATTCTTCATCTTTGGAGAGATGGCTTTCAAGAAAATTTAGGCAGAATCCATCCTCTGTTATGATCTTCCGAATATGTCTCTCAAAAGACCCAATGGATCCATCACGTAATTGCAAGAAGAATAAACAGTGATTAATTATAAAATAACAATGGTTAAAAATTTAACATTTAATATAAATAATACAAAATAAACAAAATAAAAATACTTACTCTTCCAAACTCAGAGACACCCCATCTTACCATCTGGACCCACAACTGATGCTGCAATACTAGTAGTAGCAGCACCAACGGGGACATTAGTAGAAGGTGAGTCGGTAGAATGAGGAGGATCCTCTGTGGCCATACCCCTCAACAAGCTCGTCAATAGGAGGGCCTCAATTGGAAAATCATTTGCAATATCGAGTAGCGGTATACTGGTGGCTTAGCGACTAGAGCCTCTACCTCTACTGGATCAACCGCTAGACCCCACTTGATCTAAATGTCTACCCGATCCGTGATGCATATCTAATAAATACCATGTTATAAAGTTAATTTACATATTGCAATTAATACCAAAATTTTTAAAATAACTATTATAGCCCAAATAATTTATTGATATTATGCATAGTTATTATTTTTTTTCATCGCTTTCATCTAATTGGGATGATTGAGATTCTGATATAAGCATTGATTCATCTGATTCAAATTCTCCGTCTCTAGAATCAATATCCATAAGTTGTCCATTTGGATCATTCAATGGACCTAGATCAATATCATTCGTCAAATTTGCAGCTTGTACATTTTGAGAACTATATTCCTAGAATGCAGCATTCGACTCCTGATTATTGACAAATGATTCAGGTAGATCAAATCTTGATCTAGCTTTTATTTTACATATCGCCAACCAATCAGAATTATCATGCCTTATGCTAGGGTAAGGGACGTAGTACATCTGGGCAGCTTGATTGGCGAGAATGAGTGATTCATATCTAGTATATGTTCTTCTTTTGTTCACATTCACTAAATTATATTGTGGATGGACTCTTGTTTCATTTATGAGGTTATACCAGTCACATTTAAATAATACTACCCTTTTAATTGGTGGAGCTGGATATTCAACCTCTACAATATCTGCTAACTGACCGTAAAAATTATATGAGTTTTCATTATAGTTTGACCCATTTATACAAACACCACTATTTGTAGTTGCTCTCATTGTACAGTGAGATTTAGTGTAAAATTTATAACCATTGACGAAATATATTTTATAACATCTAACAGTCGGTAATGGACCCTGAGCTAGATCCTTCAAACATTTATTAGGAATCATTTGATCATTTTCGGTTGCCTAGAACAAGAACGAAAATATTACATAACTTGAAATTCTAAAAAATTAAATAAAACATAACGAATTAATTATATTAACGTAACAAATTAATACTTACATATTTGCATAATCATAAGGGAAAACTACTCCTGCCTCTATATCAACTTGTGAATTTTTTATATTTGTATCCAACTCTCGTAAATATTCAATGAATATGCTTGAGTAGATTAAAAACATATCAATATCATATAAATTAATGATGATTTTATGTTTAAGGTACATTTTTAAATATTTTTATAATTAAAATTTGGTAACTTACTTGAGATAAGGATTAACTTCATCACAATTCAACAGATGTAAGTATGAGCTATAGAATATTCTCTCTGACCCAATCTTCACTTTGTTGCTTTACCATATAGTCATCCCGGAGGTTTGAAAATAGATAGGAGACCTTCAGATTGGTCTTCCATTTCTCTATCATTATTCTGAGGGACTTGACGCAATTTTATTATGGCATGAGGGTCGAAGTAATATGAACAAAAAGTTAATGCCTCTTCCGCTATAAAAGCATTACAAATTGAAGCTTCCACTTTTGCTTTGTTTTTTACATTTTTCTTTAAATGTCGCAGGTATCTTTTAAAAGGATACATCTGGCAATTTTAGCTTCATATGACAAACGAATAATTAAATATTTCATTGAATTAAAGAAACTTGGAAAAAATATTTACTCCAATTTGGAAATAATAATTGAAATTTCTTCTTCTAACTGCTCAATTTGGAAAACTTTAAGGGATGTTGCAGTAAGTTCTTTAAAAAATAAACTTAATTCATTAATAGCTTCCTAAAATATTTTGGGTAATAACTCTCTAAATGAAATGGGTAATAATCTCTGCATAAATACATGACAATCGTGGCTCTTCATCTCAAACTATTTATATTTACTTATATCAACACACCTTGATAAATTCGATACATATCCATCTGGAAACTTCACATTTTTAACCCATTGGCATATTATTTGTTTCTGATTACGATCCAATATGTAATTAGCTTTCGGTTGCCTACCGGTCATTTCATCTTGTTCCAATTCTATCCTTTTACATATAATCTTCAAATCTTCTCTTGACTTAGTGTTATCTTTTGTTTTGCCTTGAATATCTATAAATGTGTTGAACACATTCCTAAAAACATTCTTGTCAATGTGCATCACATCTAGATTATGTCTTATTAGATTTGAACTCCAATAAGGTAAATCCCAAAATATGCTCTTTTTTTCATCCACAATTTCGACAAACATTGATGTGGAGATTTTCATTAAATTCAGTTACCTTTTGCAGCCCCAATTGCTCAATTTTAAATAATAAATCATCCCCATTCAATATCGGCGTAGCATCTTTCCTAACTATAGTGTTTTTCTTGAAACACTTTCAATTTCTTTCTAAATGGATGATCTGCCTTCAAAAACTTTCTGTGATTATCAAACCAACTTATTTTTTCCTTATTGGGTAGAGTAAATGCTTATGTATCATTCATACAATAAGGGCATGCTAACTTTCTCGCAGTACTCCATCCAAATAACATTGCATATGCAAGAAAATCATATATAGTCCACATAAATACCGCTTTTAAAATAAAATTTTAGTTTTTTGAACAATCATAAGTCATAACTCCTTCATTTCACAATTGTTTCAACTCTGTTATCAACAGTTGTAGAAATACATCAATTTGATATTTTGGATTATTAGGACCAGGGACAAGTATATAGAGAAATAAATATTGCTCTTTCATACAAATCCATATTGGCAAATTATAAGAAGTATTAGCGGCCAGCATGAATATTGTTGTCCGATGACTTAAGAGGTTGAAAACTAACTATACATAGACCCATCCTGATATTACGACATTCAGCTGAAAAATCTGAATGTGTTCAGCTAAAATGCTTCCATGTCTCAGAATCAGAGGGATGACACATGATTCCATTTTCTTGTTCATGCTTAAAATGTCATCTCATGTGTTATGCTATAACATTTGAAGCATATAATCTTTGAAGTCTATGTGTAAGTAAAAAATAATACATTCTTTTGAAAGGCATAAACTTTTGTCTCCATGTAACTCGATTTTGTTTGAATCTTGATTCAGAACAAAAATTATAGATTATATTTTCTTCATCGTCACCCCAATATAATATACAACCATTTTTACAACAGTCGATAATTTCTACTGGCAGTCCAAAACCTTGAATAATTTTTTGGTTTGATAAAAACTATCAAACATTTCATTATCTTCAGGTAAAATCTCTTTGATAAATTGAATTCATTAATCAAAAGCCTTTTCTGACATATGTTGCTCAGACGTCATGTTCAAACAACGTGTCATAGCTGAAAGCAAAGTATGTTTTTGACACTCAGGCCATAACTCTGCATCCAGTGAATTTATCAAATTATAAAACCTTTGAGCTTCCAAGTTAGGAGCTTCCTCAACTGGTTCATGCTGGACATCATTAGATCCAACTCCAACATTATCTGGCATGCCCCAGTCAAATACATTAGGCCCAATAACATCATATACTTAATATAGATTTTCAACTGGTTCGAATATATTGTATTGTTATGGGAATCGGTGACTGAACTACATTTTCTTCACCATGTCTATTCCAAATGAAATAATCCGGTGTAAATCCCCATTTTACTAAATGAAATTTTATTTCTTCTACTTCCCGAAAGTTTCTATGATAATATTTTATATATGGACAATGAATCCTATTGCCTTGCATATATTTCCTTTGACTTAACGCGAAATTAATAAACTCTTCTAACACATTGACAAATGTCATATTGAGAGTGCAATATGAATTTAGTCGCTGATACATCCAAGCACGAATTGTATTCATATTTTCCTATGTATATAAAAATATATAATTAAATATTAGTGACTAAATCTCCTTATTTCTCTTCCCTAAAGGATAAGGCCCTAACCCATTCAGAAAATTAATATATATCTTTATTAATAGCATGCAAGACTTAATACAAATTTTAATCAAAATCCGACAGCATTTTTCTAAAGTTCTCTAATTACACAACATCAAATAGCATAAATATTCAAAAAAAAATTAAAATATTTATACTATTTGGTATGCAATCAAAGAACATATTTGGTAGAAATAGTATTGAAATAAGAATTAAAAATGTCAAAAATTATCTCGCATTTGTATTAATTTAAATAGATATATATATTAAAATTTCTACACAGTCCAAATTAGATAATTTAGTGAAACCATTTGCAATAAAATAAGTAGCTCACCAAATGGGTACTAAGGTTTATTTATAGATTGTTTGTTCAATTAAAATGCATTTACATGTCAATCAAAATTTAGACATAAAAAATTATTAAATTTGAAGATTAATTATCCACCAATATTATACTTTATACTACAAAAACAATGCATATAACACAAACATACCAATAAATTTTACAAGTTTCATAAAATAATGAAACAGATACAAAGCAACATTAATATTTTGTGCTATAAAATATTATGGGTCTAAATACATCAATAGGACCTTTTTTTAATTTTAAAATTTATTATTTATTATGAAATATTTGGGCCTAAAAAATATTTTTTAGTACTTAGACTTCAAATTTTATTACTAAGAACAAATATTGTGGGTCTCTATATACTTTATGGATTTTAAATTTTATTATTTGTTATAAAATATTTGGGCCTAATTAAATATTTTTTAGTAGTTAGACTTCAAATTTTATTACTAAGTACAAATATTATGGGTCTATATATACTTTATGGATTTTAAAATTTATTATTTATTATGAAATATTTGGGCCTAAATAAATATTTTTTGGTACTTAGACTTCAAATTTTATTACTAAGTACAAATATTATGGGTCTATATATATTTTATGGATTTTAAATTTTAAAATTTATTGTTTATTATGAAAATTTCATTTGCCTATATATGCTTTAAGGATTTTAAAATTTAAATATTATTGCTTATTGTGAAGTAATATGGGCCTACATATACTTTTTATATATTAAATTTTAAATTTTATTATTTATTATGAGACCTAAAAAAATATTTTCTCAGATTTTCTATAACAATGTTTTTACTTGTTATGAAATATTATAATCCTAAAGAAACTTTTTAAAATTTTTATTTATAATGTGATTTATTATAAAATAAGCTTTAATTAATTAAATTTATATATCAACTAATGTAATAAATACTAACTTTAAGATTCATTATGTTATTATTTTTTTAAAGAAAATATTTTTCTTATGATATTTGGAATATTGTAATAAAAATAAAGTTTAAATGATAGCACAATAAGATAAAATAAACTATAATATCAATTATTCATCAAAAAATAAATTCAACAAATAAAAAATTTCATTATAAATATTAACAAAAATTTCCATAAAATAAAAATAAAGTAAAGGTTCTCATAATATTATAAAATTTAACAAAATCCCTAACAATAAATAAAATAACAAATATGTTATTTTATTTAACTAAATCTAAAAATTATTAAAATAAATAAATTTAAAAACCAAAATATATAAATTATTAAAATACAAAAAAATTATTTTTTTACTACTATTTCCATACAATTTCATAAAATAAAAAAATAATATTTTTAATACTAAAATCCCTAAAAATTCCTAAAATCATAAGAAATTTATTTATTTATAACTAAATTCCTAAAATTCTATAAAAGCAAAAAGAATTTTAATTTTAAACACTAAAGACAAAAAAATTACTAAATGACCCAAATTTTATAATTTTTAAACTAGAAACTTAAAAATCCCTAAATTCTCAACTACAACATCATTTTAAACACTAAATCCCATAAATTAATAAAATGTGATAAATTTTAATTTTTAATGCTAATTACCTAAAAATTCAAAAAATTAAAAATATTATATTTTTTAAAATTAACCCTAAAATTACAAAAAGACCAAAAATTTTAATTTTTTAAATAAGAACCTAAAAATTCCTAAAATCAAGAAAAAAAATTAATTTTAAACATTAAATTCATTTAAACTAATAAAATGCATTATAATTTTTTAATACTAATTATCAAAAAAACCATAAAATCACATTCATTATATATATTTTTAAAATTAATTCCCAAAATTCCTTGAAAACTAAATATTTGCATTTGTAATTGTAAACCTATAAATCCCAAAAATCTAACAAAAAAATTAATTTTAAAATCTAAATTTGTATTAAATTAATAAAAACTTATATAAATTATCATTTTATATTAAAAATTATTATTTTAATTTTCACACATCCCCAAACATATAAAAAATAATAATTTTTCACAATTTTTTTATATTTTATAATCAATAAATTATTTTAATTTTTTATACTTATAATATATAATACAATTTATAAATTTATAAAATATCATAAAAATCCTAAAATCACAAATTTATAATTTTACCTAAACCTCTAAAATAAAAAAATTAATAATTTTTCAAAAAATGTTTTATATTTTATAATCAGTAAATTAATTTAATTTTTTATACAAATAAATATAATACAATTTATAATTTTATAAAATAACCTAAAAACCCTAAAATTACAAATTTATAATTTCACCTAAATCTATAAAATAACAAAAATTATTAAACTTTTTTACAAAATTTTTCATATTTTATAAATAGAAAATTAATTTCTTTTTTATTCAAAAAAATTATTAATATTATAGTTTTTTTCAAATAATAAATTAATAATAATATATATATAATCACATACATGGCAAAACATACAGATATAAATAATAAAAACAGAAAATTCAAATAATTATACTAAAAATCCAAAAATTCAAATTAATTCAATAAAAAAATACAACAAAATAAACAAAAAATTAATTATATATCAATCATCACATCAATTATTTATAATTATACACAAATTATCAACAAATAAATAAAAAATACATCAAAACTTCATAAATACTGGATTTGAAGAAGACAAATTTCAAAATAGTCCAAAGATGCCCAAAAAACGAACTGAAATTTCAAAAAAAGTTAAAAATTTTAAAAATATAAATATAAATAAAAAAATACCTTAAAACGCCATTGTCGGACCAAAAAAGGAGACAGAGACAGAGAACCAAACACAGAGAGAGAAGAGAAGCAGAAGGAGAGGTTGCGAGGTGAAAAAGAAAGAAAAAGAAGAAGAGAAGATTTTTATATCTAGGGTAAGTTTACCAAGAGACAAAAGTGTTTCTCAGTAAATTTACCAACTGAAATTTATTCTCTCGATAATACCGAGAGATACAATCATTCTCTCGGTAAATAAGATAAAAAAGGGTAAAAAAGTTACGGCTAATATTATACGTTTACCGAGAGAATTGATTTTCTCTCGATAAATAAAATAAAAGGGCAAAAAAAATTACAGCAACTAGTATCCGTTTATCAACAGAAAATATGTTCTGTCGGTATTAAAAAGAGAAATATTTTTCTCTCGATAAACAAAATAAGTTTATAGAGAGAATTATCATTCTCTCGGTAAATAAAATAAAAAAGGAGTAAAAATTAAGTATACCTTTACTGGTATAAAATCTTTTCTGTCAGTATTACCGAGAGAAATAGCCTTCTCTCGGTAAATAAAATACAGTTGCAGAGAGAAATCTATTTCTCTCAGTAAATGAAATAAAAAAGCAGAAAAATTACCGCCACTAGTATTCGTTTATCGACAGAAAAAATTATCTTGGTATATTAAAAAAGAAAATTATCAACATTATTTACCCAGAAAAGATTAAGAGAACTCTTAGTAATATTATCTTGGTAAATTTACAGAGAACTCTTGGTATTATCGAGAGCAAAGATTTCTCTCAGTAATTTTAATAAAGGTTATAATTTTTTTTTTATCTTTTTAGTGAATTTACAAAGAGAAAAATATTTCTCTCAGTAATATCAATAAATTTTTTTTCTCGACAAAATAAAATAAAAATGGAATATTTTGAATTATGTTTCCCAAGAGAGTACTATTCTTTTGGTATTACCGACAGATGATCACTTCTCTCGGTATTATTGAGGGAAATTCTTTCTCTCGGTAAGTTAATTCAGTGATTGTCTATTTTTTCTCTCGGTATTATCGAGTAAAAGAATTTTCTCTGGATAAATTCTTTCGATGCTAAAATTTGGCTATATAAATTATCGATTAATATTTTTTCTTTGTAAATTTAGTCAAAAAATTATAGCGCCATTATCTTGTGTCAAATTTGCCGACAAAATTTCTCTTAGTAAGTTCATTCTTGGTATTCATTGGTAAACTCTTGGAATATTTTTTAATTTATTATGCTAATTTTTTCTCTCGGTACTCTATCGGTATTACCAAGAAAAAATTTTTTATCGGTAAATTTTTGTCGGTAATATCATACATTCTTGTAGTGTTTATAACAATCTCACAACAATTATCCCTAAGTATAATTTAATAATTCACCACTATTAAATTGATTTCACTTCAATCTTATAATCAATCATTCATTAATTACAAATACTTTCAGTATTTGTTCAATAGTTCACTATTAATTTCATCCACTTAAACCTGTTTTGTGAAGGTACAAATAGATAAAGATATACATGGGCAAATACATTACCATGCGAGTGATCATGCACGTCACTGATAGAATTTATTTTTAATATTTTCAATGATAAAAATGTACACATACAGATGCATGACCATGTGAATGATCATATGCTTCACTAGTAGTATTTCTTTTCAATATTTTAAGAACAGAAATATACATAAGCAGATGCATGATCATGCAAGTGATCATGCACATCACTGTTGGAATATTTCTTTAAAGTTTTAAAGGGCAGATATTTGCATGGGTAGGTGCACGACCATGCGAATGATCATGCATATTACTGTTGGAATATCTTTTCATGATTTAAACAATAATTCAACTCACTTAAACCAATAGAATTGTATCCAACACTCCAATACACAATTAAATTCAGGTCTCCATAACCCAAATATTCATCAAACCCTAAATTTACCAAATTCCAATTTGTTCATAAGTCTAAATCATCACTTATACATGTTTCAATAATATATTTTTAAACACAAATTCATTTAAGAATCATCAAATATTTTCTTTGTTCATTACAAAAGTAATTTTACTTTCAACGAAACAACTTTCAATAATCAACTCTTTACAATTCACTTCAAATATAATTCTTTCACAAATAATTGTATATAATCAAAATACAAGCTTCTTTAATAATCAAAATCAAGATAAAATCAATTAGTAGCAAAATAAATAATATACAAGTACTAACCTCACTTAAGTTGCACTTCCATCATCCCTCTCTATAATCACTTATTTGATGATATTTTTCTTGATGGATTTAGCTTAAAGTAGCTAAAATCCATCAAAACATAGTTTTTCTAAGAAATCTCCTTGTTTTCTATGTTAAAGAATGGAAGAAGAAGAAGAAAAGATGAGGATGGTAAGTGATGATGAGTTTGGCGTTGTGGAGAAATGGAGAAGACACTAGAAATCTCTTCATATAGGCTTTAGGTTTTTATCTTATGCACGTATTCACACCATAGTTATGGTAATTAATTCATAAAATTCTTAATCCGACTTTCAACCTTGTAAAGCCATAAAATTAATTATTTTAACTAATTTAAAGCCTCAATTATCCATATTTCACATTTCAATTATGGTATAATTTTATGGCTCAATTATCCATAACTAAATAATTATTTTTTTTTATTTTGTTTACATTGTTTATTTGTTTTAAATATTAAAAAAGTGTGTTTTGTATATTGATATTGATTAATCTATGTTGATATGGGTTGATATGTATTGGTGTAAATTGAATTTAATTGATATACTTTGATACGAGACTACTAAAATATAAAGTATTTGTGTTTTAAATATTTTTTAGATATTTTAAATAGTAAAAAAATGTGTTTTGTTGACTGATCTGTGTGGATATTTAATGATATGGGTTGATATATCTTGATATGGTTTGATATGTCATGATATAGTTTGACATGGGATAGCTAAAATATAAATTATTTGTGTTTTAAATATTGTTTAGATGTTTTAAATAGTGAAGAAATGTGATTTTATTGACTGCTTAGTGTTGATCTCTGATGATATGGGTTGCTATGTGTTGATATATTTTGATATGAGACTACTTATATATGAATAATTTGTATTCCATATGTTGTTTAGATATTTTAAATAGTGCAGAAATATATTTTTATTGACTAATTAGTGTTGGTCTTTGATGTTATGAGTTGATATAGTTTGATAAGCTTTAATATGGGATTACTAAAATATAGAGCATTTGTGTTTTAGATGTTGTTTAGCTATTTTAAATAGAGAAAATGTATTTTGTTGACTGATCAGTATGGATTTTTGACGATATGGGTTGATATGTATTGATATGGTTTGATATGTCTTGATATGGTTTAATATGAGACAACTAAAATATGAATCATTTGTTTACTATATGTTGTTTATCTGTTAAAAGTAGTATAGAAATTTGTTTTGCAGGCATAAAATGGCAATAAGTTCTAGTACTGAACAATCTCCTATACACTAAGAGAAAGAAGTGCTAAAAAATGTTAGCCCTGGAGCTATGTCTACAACAAGCCAATAATGGTGTAGGCTTAAAAAGAGGATGGCTACTCAAACAGAAGACAACAAAGCAAAGAAAGGCAGATATGTGCTACTTCCCAAGGAAAATGATGATGAAGAAGATAAAAGAAAGGATGATGAAAATGTAAGTAAATATTGATTCTTTAATTCACCATTTTTTTATACAATAATTTCATTTAATGATTAAATTTATTACATGTGCTCAAATATGTTAATCCAGAAAAAAGCTGAAAGTATCAATAAGTGAATACAATTGGCTATGGATTGAAAACTATTCGTATGATTAGAGATGTCCTATAAGGTATGTATTATATTAATTGCTTTACAACTTAGTTATATAAAAAATATTGGCCTTCACCGATCTATATTTGTTGATTGATGGTATATAATTATTTTATAGGTAACAACATTTCACCGTTACAAAGTGGGCCATCTTATAAGTGTTGATGATGATAAAAATTTTCATCATTGGCCTGGATTGATCAATTGGCTTTTCATTCAACAAGTGCTAAATCTAAAGCCATATGAGATATCATTCAAAATTGGGAATTCCATCATCCACTTCGGCTTGAAAGAGTATTGCTTTATAACCGGATTACAAGACTCAAACGTTGAGGACATGGATGTAGATGGCTCACCTTTAGCAGATAGATACGAAAGATTAATCCATAAACAACTATATGAAAAATTCAAAACTTGCAGGGATCTGGAAGTGAAAGTACAATTAGGTGTTGCTTGCTTTGTAGAGTTGCTAATCATTAGAAAGGGTGGTACCTAAAAAATAGACCCAAAAACACTTACTCTTATGGATGATTTGGAGGCTTTAAATAGTATTGCTTAGGGGTATGTGGGCTGAAAATTTTTGTGCCCACATTTTAAGGAATTGTTGATGAGATTACAGGACAAAATTGCTGGCAACAGCTATTCATTGACTGGATTATTCAATGTGCTCTCTATATTTGCAATGGAGATCTTCTCAGCTCTTTTACTAATTGGGGTTAAAAAGATCTCTAATACATTCCCTTGGATGAATAACTGAAACTTTTGCAAGAAATATGCATATGCTTATATATGGATAAAATTGGATCAGGCATACATAAAGCTTTCAAGTTTTTTTTTTTTTTTAAACTTTGAATATATTTCATAACAACACATATTTTACTATTAAATTATTTACTTTGATTTCAAATAATGCATAGGAATTGACGGTGGTGCCTATAAAGATATCTCCTCTTGAAGCTGCACATCCAGATCTGCAAGGAATCAGAGCAGAAGAACACAGTAAAGAAAAAGGCATTCCTATGTAGAAGGAGAAGAGGATCTATGAAAAAATTAGAACAACTTCAAAGAAAAAGAACCTACTAGCCTTGATGTAATCCATCAATTATGTTTAATGTAGTACGTGGTGATGTCAAATTTAGATGACAAAATTAATTTCCTTAAGATTTAATCCTTTAGGATTCAGAAAGGATAAAATTTAAGGCGTTTGAGCAATGATACATATATCTGGAGACAAGGTGCAAGTCTCTAAAAGATAAATGCAAAATGAATATTGAAGCAATCAAAGAGCTCAAGGATACTATAGGATTAATGAGTGATAGACTTGTTACCTTAGAGGAAGAATGTAGAAAAAACAAGAAAGAAAAAATAAGAAAGAGGACAAGCCAGAGACTCTCATTTTCACACCTTTCACCACGTACATATTGTTTAGTACTTTTAAAAATTAGTATTAACTATCAATTATGTGTCACTGACTTTATATAATATAATCACTTTTGATATTGACGAAAATTTCAGAAAAGATAGCAGATGAAATCTCCTATGATCTTGTACTACTTCTTGACCCTTTATCTTTTCCATCTCCACAACAATCTTCAAGTTTTGATGCATGGTAGAAATTGCATTTCCACAAATATAAATTATAAGTCTATTATAGTTGTAGTAGTTCATTAGTTAGTCTAATTGAATTACACACTCCGTTGACCGTAAATGATTTTTATTTATAACAGTGAACATAACAAATAGGATAAATTGCCATTGGATGAAATGTATGACTTCATAATTCGTAAAACAAACTTAAAAGCATTTTGGCATTGGCTAAGGGTAAAGGATGCTTGGCTTTCAAATGATGTAAGATTTCTTCAATTTAATCAAGTCATTTGATGAAATGAAATAGATATATCTATCAAATTAAATATGTTAGTACATGACTTGCAGGAAATTAAAGTCATCCTTTACTGCGTGCAACAAAAGCAGATGTATTGTGCTGAATACTTTCACCAGCGTAAGACATGTGGATCCTGCAACATAAATGTCATATTTTTCTATGGGTACAGAAATTTCAGGAGAAGAAATGGAACCCTCCATCAAGTCTCCTAAAATTTGTGCAAGGTAAGAGCCGTTATGGAAAGCATTTTAAAGACGTAGACATGGTATATTTTCTGGTTAACTATGAATGCCAGCATTGGTTCCTTATCGAGATTAATCTACCAAAATAGAAAATTATAATGTATGATTCATTATAAAATCATGCCGATAGAGAAGAGAGAAATAATGATGTGAAGTCAATTGCTGAAATGTTGTCATCTGTGCTGGAAAAAGTTAGATTTTTCATCTAAAGATCAAAATTGGATAAATATAACAACTACAAATTAAAAATCATATATGAAAAACATACTTTTCTTTAACAAGAGGGGTAATGTACCATATTATGATTTCTTATTTACATTGTATATATTTTTTTTAAATCATTTTTTAACAATTATATGTTGTTGTAGGACAGATTGCGAAATATTCATTGCCAAGTTCATTGAGCATTTTATGATGAAAGTCCTAGAATTTCAGCACTACACACAACTTATGGACAGATTCTGATACAACATGATAGTTCATCTATGGGCCCATGCTTCAAACAAGAAAGAAGGTGCGTATTATAGTGAGGATGGCAACAATGATGGTGTCAAATATTTTTTGTAAGCCAACAAGGATGTCTAAATTTATATTGTAAATAAGTACATTTGTTGATTTAGATTCTGAATTATGCAAATCATAATTGTATTTTATTATTCATTTATATGTTAAATTTATATATGTGTTATAAATTTTTGTAGTTTGTGTTTGTTGAAGTGTTGGATGTTGAATTGATATATGTGCTACAAATTGCTGGAAATTTACAGGTTGAATGGATATATAAGAAGTGAATATTGACAATGGAAATGGGGTGGATGTGTTACAAGTTTAGGAAAGTTATTGACATTGATGTTTAGTTTTCTTTAATGTGCTTAATTACCATTCACATGTTACTTTGGAGGAATGGTGATATGGATGTTTGGTTTTATTTAAAGTGTTTGATATAATTTCACAGGTTGATTTGGGTGAAGGTTTGATATGGATATTTAGTTTTATTTGAAGTGTTTGATATAATTCACAGGTTGATTTGGATGAATATAGTTTGATATAGATATTTAGTTTTATTAAAGTGTTTGATATAATTTCACAGGTTGCTTTGGATGAATATAGTTTGATATGGATATTTGGTCTTATTTGAATTGTTTGATATACTTTCACAGATTGAATTTGATGAATTGTGATGCATGGATGTTTGATAATTGCATATCAACCCATATCAACACATATCAATCCATATTAATATATATCAATCCATATCAACAATTATCAATCTATATCATCTCATATCACTTGTATATTAACTGGTATCTATCCACATCAAATCGATATCTATCCATATTAAAATATATCACAACATATCATCCCATATCAATTATATAATAACTCATAATTATAGATATCAACATATATCACTTGAATAATAACTTATATATATATGTATAACTAATATCAATCCATATCAACACCTATCATCCTTATCATCCCATATCATGTATATATTAAGTGGTATCTCTCCATATCAAAACATATCAAGATATATGATCTCATATCAATTGTATACTAACTCACAACTATAGGAATAAAAATTATATCAAATCCATATCATCCCATATCAATTGTATATTAACTTTTATCTATCCATATCAACATTTTTCACTTGTATAATAACTCTTATGAACAGTTCAACAATCTGTCATAGCATTCCAACAATATCTAATGTTTACATAACAATTCAACAGCCTGTCATACAAGCCAACAACATTCAATGAGTAGTTAAATAGTTTTTGAATACAACAAATGATACAACACATTGTTTTTACTTTTTAACACTCATTGATCCTGACATAGTGTGCAAAGAGATGTGATTTTGATAAGTAGATCTATTATTACTATGCTCACGGCAACGACTGCACTAAGGTTATGATTTTTCCTCATCTAAAGAAGGAATCATGTATTTTTTAGCCTATCAATTGATGTACGCACATTTGGTTTGAAGAGTGACATTATGAATGTGCTTCGAAATAGACCAATTAGTAATATAAGGAATAGGATTTATAACTTCTTTATATGTTTTATACCAAGACCCACACGAGTAATATGGAGAACACAACTCATAAGCATTATAGGTACTATTTCTAATAACCACAAAAGCATGCACACACGGAAGTTGATCTAATTAGAACTTCCTACAACAACAAGTCTTTAAAGATATATCAACAATATAATTTTTTTCTATTAACATCGTATTTGTTGTGGCTAGAAAGCTCCACCTACAAAACAGCATTAACAAGGTTATATGATAATATCACAATTAATGATAAATAAGGAAGAATAAATAAAGAACCTTTACATTGAAAAAATAAAGAACTTACACTCATTTTTTGTGCTCTTATCATTTTCTTTCTCAATTTTTTTCAAATACATTGCTATTTTATTCGTGGACTCCTCTGCTTTGCATCGACGTTCATAAAATCATATTTGACACATCTTTCTAACCTCATCGATAAATGCGGTAATTGAAAACTCTCGAGCCTTTATAAGCGCATCATTGATTGATTCAGAAATGTTAGTCATCATGATGTTATACCTCCTTCTATGCATATGAGACTGCGTTCACCTATCAAGCCCAACACCTTCTAGATATTCTTTGGCACCAGGAATTGAAATACAAAAACCACCAAAAAGTATGGTAAAATCACTTATTTTGTAGGCTTTCGTTGTTTTGTAGTAGTGTTTCTCAAGGTTCTTGGTTATATATTTAAATTTGCACTTTATGTTATTTAATAAGTCATACATGTAAATCCTATGGAATATATTTGGGAAAACATCTAGTACAGCCTTCTGAACGCTTAGGTGTCTATAAAAAAATAATAACATGATCTAGTCTTTCACCGAAAAGCTTCCTTCAACCTCATAAGAAATCATGTCCATGATGCATAATTTTCTAAATCACCAATCCCGAATGTCAAAGGGAATATCTATTGATTTGCATCATGACAAACGACAGTAAAAAGCACCTCTCGATACTTTCCTTTCAAATGAGTTCCATCAATAGCAACTACAAGTCTATAATGTTGAAAACCTTTTATTGAAGCATTACAAATGAAGAAAAGACACAAAAATCTATTACCATCACCACATTGTAGATGTATCACTGTACAAGGATTTGTTTCGCCTAACATATGCGAATATGCAGGTAAGATTGAGAAATGTTATTCTAGATTACCCAATTTGATATTCTCATACGTATATTTCAGTCCCCTTCAAGTGATAGAATACCTAGTCTCAATACCAAATTTATTACGCATGTCATTAATCATATCTCTTGGTTTAAAAACCCTTCCATGATTTATGAATCGCTTTTGATCACATTCAACGACAACTCAACTAGTTGCTTGCTTGTGTCTAGTTTGATCAAAATTAGTTGGACATATATGTTGGTTCACATATTTTGTCACCATTCAACAACCTTTTGCATCTCCAAGATTTCTCTCTCTCAATCTCTATGTAGAAGTTTTATTAATACAAAGCACGACAAAAAAGAAGTATTGGACTTAAAGACCTTAAATTAGAATTTCTTCCTAATTGCAATGAGGGATACGAATGTCTTAATATCATCCCTTGAATTAAATATTTTTCTCTCCTCAATCATTTCAGATATAGAAATTTCACCAAACAACTCTGGATTACTCCTAGATGCAAATAAGTCTGTCATAGTTTCTTTATTGTTAGTTATAGTATGTTATGCCTCATTATTACGATCAAAATCAATGACATTACTGTGTTCGACCCTAGTATACTGAAATTCTACATTATCATCAGTAATATGTTCTGCCCCAATATTACAATCTATAGGAATCTCATTATTATGTTTTGTCCATTTATTTGCATATGAATTAGGTACATCATATTCATTTTCATAATATTCTGGGCCTAAATGGATATATTTGAATTCAATTTTTGGTGTGCTGTCAATATGAAGTATTTTGAATATTGATTTCTTAAGTTCATTGAAATCAATATATATTCAGCACTCCCGCCAATATATTTGCCGATGTTCATATTAAATTTCTCCTCATATTGGATGAATTATTATTTCATCCATTAAATGAATTCGTCCGTCGATTAGTTTGCATCCATCCATCATAATCCTATAATTACAATATTAAATTATTAAATTATACTTACATCATAATCTATAGAAACCATAACAAATTCAAAATAGCTCATATCCATCCATATCAACAACTTATATCAACACATATCAACATGTATCAATATACAAATACAGACTCAGTAATTGTTTACCACTTAAACAACACACGAAAAGATGATTCAATATTAAATAATCACATATTAACACATATCAATCCATATCAATGCATATCAACCTACAATGACATATTTTTTAACTGCTTAAAACACTTAAACTACATTTAAAAAAAAGAAAAGAAAAACAACAATACTACATAAAGAACAAAAAACTTAACTTGTACTTAAGCCTATATCAACCTACACAAATTACTTAATTAATTTATAACAATCCATATAACTATAAAAAAAATGGCAGCAACTCTTAATAATCCAAAATACACTTATTCAAACTCATAATAATCCAACTACATCTATTCAAACTCTTCAAAGCTTCATAAATTAACATAAAGAAAGAAAGAAAGAATAGAAGAACATGATGATTCAAGAGCTGTAACATTGTAAGAATAAAGCAAAATAAAATAAGTTCTCTTCAAGTTTCTATAATATAACGTTATTTTCCAAACCCCAAAACATAAATATACATTCATTTTTCAAATTTAGTCATATTTACTCAGATCCCGGTTTATTCACAGAATAAAAACATATATAGCAAAAAAAAAAAAAGCTTACCGATTCAATTGATGATAGTACAGATCGAGCCGCCACCAAAGAAAGAAGAGATGGAGTCACAAGAAAATATGAGAGTAAAGGAAAATATGAGAGTAAAGGAAAATAGAGAGACAATTGAATCGGTATGTCAAACAAAGGGAAAAAAATTTGAAATCAAATGTCAAAATAGATTGGGAGTTAACGACGACAGCTGAGGGAAAGAGAAGAGAAGAGAGAGAGAGAGAGAGAGAGAGAGAGAGAGAGAGAGAGAGAGAGAGAGAGAGAGAGAGCTGAACTATAAGTTTTTTTTCTTTAGATCAAAGGGTAATTTTATAAAAAAATATCTATGTAAGATTAGTGGAGTCTAAAATGTATTAGTGATATGTGATGAAATATTTTTTTGTTAAATCCCCATTTATTTTGGAGTAATTAAATGTTACAAATATAAATTAATGTAATTGATAACATAATAGATTTAGTTTGAAATAATTGATTATGTTATAAGTATAAATTAATATAATTTATTATATTATAGGTTTGATTTGGAATAGCTTAATGCAATTAATTGTGTTACAAGTATAAATTCATGTAATTCACTATATAATATATTTAATTTGAAGTAATTGACTATTTAATAGGTTTAATTTGGAGTAATTAATTATTTTACAAGAATGAAATAATGTAAATGACTATATAATAGGTTTAGTTTGGAGTAAATTACTATAAAGTGTAAATTTATGTAATTGACTATATAATTGATTTATTTTGAGTAGCTGACCATTTTACAGATATAAATTAATATAATTAACAATATAGTAAGTTTAATTTGAGGTAATTGACTATGTTACAGTTACAAATTAATGTAATTAACTATATATATGTTTAATTTGAAATAATTAAATATGTTATAAGTATAAATTTATGTAATTTTATTATATAATATATTTATTTTGGAGTAACTGACTATGTTAAAAGTATAAATTAATATTATTGACAACATAATAAATTTAATTTAAATTAATTAATTATGTTATAAGTATAAATTAATGTAATTCGTTATATTATAAGTTTGGCTTGGAATAAATTGATGTAGTTGACTATGTTATAAGTATAATTTTTTATAGTTCACTATATAATAGATTTAATTTAGAGCAGTTGACTATATTATAAGTATAAATTAATATAATTGACAATATCATATGTTTAATTTAAAGTAATTGACAAATCAAATAGTAATAAATAAATTTTATACTTTGATTTGATTTGATTAATTTAATTAATTATATATAATTAAATAATTTGCTTTTTACAAATTAAATATTATATAATTTTCAATTTATTTGAAATTAATATACAAGACTGCATTGCCCATAGCATACCACATGTATTTTATTGTAGTATTGATCTATGCTTAGAAATTTTAGTTAGTGAATTTGTAATCAATAAATGTATTACGTATATAGATTAATTATTATCGACCCTTATCTACTCTACCTTTGTAAATCAATTTTTTATTGGAATTAAAATTTTATTTTTGAAAATTTTATGAACAAATAAATAGTCATCAAATTAATTTTTAAATTATTTTTTAAGAAAACTTGGAAGAAATTTTTTAAATTTAGATATTCATTTTTATATTTTTAATAAGAGAAACAAAATGTGTCCAAATGTTCTAATATCTTGCATGGGAGGCTATAGTTAAAATCTAATATTTAACTTGATAAATTTATAAATATAGCCTACACTCATATAAAAAATTTCATGCTATAGATAATTAATATAATAAATTAAAATAATTTTAAGAGTGAATGAAAATATTTAGTTTTTATTAATATTAAATTTTTTAATTTAATTGCTAAATTTAATAAATTTCTAAGAATTTTTTTAGTATTCAATTTTTTATGCGTAAAAAATATTAGTATTGAGTTTTATTTTTGTCATATCTATCTAAATTAATCTATAATTTAATTATATATATTATATTATATGTTTAGTTTAGAGTAAAATTAATTAAATTATATTTTACAAGATAGTATTGACTAAATATTTAATTTTCATGAGTTGTAAGTAATTAATCAATTATCAAAGACAGCTATGCGTAACTATAAAATATGAATTAATTGGGCCATTATACATATAATATATGACTTTAAAAAATTAAAATTATAGAATATTTTAAGAAATATTTTATTTTTGTAATTGAAAACTACAGATTTTTTAACGTATATAATTTAATATTAGTATTTGGAGGAAAATAAAATTTTCGTTTTGGAGCTAAAACGATTTATTTAAATTATATTAATAATTATAGAAAGTTGAAGGTAGTGTAATGGAAAGCTAAAATACATTGAGAAATGGAAAAGTTTCTTAAAAACGACAAACAATTAATTACTGTCATTTAGAAGGTAAAATCAATATTAAGGGTATCAATATAATTTAGTTTTTCTGGCTAAATTCTGTCAAATTATTTTTGTCTATTTGGCTTCCAAAAAAGTATACTCCCTCCATTCTATTTTATTTATTGTATATTTTTATATAAATTTAATTATTATTTTTATAAATTTAAAATAGTATTAATTATAAAATTTTAAATTTACTGTTACAAAATAAATTTAATAATTAATAAGAAGAGAATAATTAAAATAAATTAAGTAAAATATTATAAAATTTTTATAAAATTTATAATCACTTATAATTATAATTATTTCTAAAAATTAAAATGAAATGAAGAGAGTATAGTTCTAAAATACTTAAAAAGCTTGATTAAAAATATGATAAACTTGTTATTCTCTATGCCTCAAAAATGATGTTATATTTTTTTTATATATAAATTTTAAGAAAATATAATTAATATATTGATAATTTATACATTTTCTTTTTATATCCTTATTTATCTAATAAATTATTTTTAAATTTATCTAAAAAATAGTATAATATGTCATTAATTTTTATTTAAAGTATAAATTTATTAGAGGGTAAAATAGAAAAAATAACTTTAAATATATATTATAAATAAAATTGAATAATTATTTTAAGACGTCTCAAAATAAGATAATGAATAACCTTTATGCGATGAAGAGAATATTTGATAAATTTTAATAGTAATAAAGATAATTAAATTCATACGATATTAATTAATAATGAGAGATAATTTATCATGAAATTCAAATCTTTACATAACATTTGAATTTATTATGTTATGATCTACAATTTTTGTTTTTCTTTGAGACAAAAAAATTTTCACGGAAAAAAATTTATTACTCTCTCCGTTCGCTTCAATTATCGCTTTTAAAATAATTATACATATCAAAATAATCATTAATCAATATAAATTTTACAAAAAAAAATTATAGTATTTTACTTAATTATACATTATAAATAATTATCTTCTTAATTACTAATCTTAAAAGTATTTAATAGTTATTAAATTTGAAGCCTTATAATTAATATTATCATAAATTTATAAAAGTGACAATTGAAGTTGATAAAAAAAAAATTTTTTTTTACGATGATTAAAGTGAAACCGAGAGAGTATAAGATCTTAAGGCATCACCTTCTTGGAAGTATGTGAGTAGAGATTTTTACTCACACTCTTTATGGAATGATTTTTTGCAACTTCGTTGTTGTTAGGTTCTATGCCTTAGAGAATATGGGCCTAAACCTAAAGAATAGGAGTCGCCCTGCAGACGGACCAGAAAGATAGAAAAGAGTGGATGACTCGATTCCTAAGAAATTCTCAATCCCTACTGAATTCGAAAAGTTAAATACGTATGAAAAATATGAGAAGTAGCCCAACAATTTCATAAAGTCTGGTTTATTAAAATCAGTCTCCTTTTCATATCTAAATATTATTAAATTCTTATTTTATTATGATACTACTCATGTTATATGCAATTATTGAAATAAACGAACATCATATTATTAGTCAAATATCCAAATAAAATTAACATCCATACAAGATATAAACATGCCCTTACAAAATTCAAAATTCAAAAAAAATAAATAAGTAAAAAATCAAAATAAACTAAATAAGTCACCAAAAAATAAAAACATGCCTTTTACATTAATTTTTCATAAATAGATAAATAAATAAAATTAAATAAAAATAAAATAGTAATTAATAATTATACCCTCCAGACAAACAACTATAATACTAAGGCAATAATACAATAAATTACAGTGATAAAAGATGGGACAAATATCAATATAGAATCACCAATAGCACTATCAAAATAGAGTTTGAACATAAAAAAAAAATACAACATTGCATCCACTCTATATTTTGCAAAGCTGTAATTAATTTGTGGGACAATGTTTTATAATCTTATTATAACCTTGGTTTGACATATTTTATAATACTAATTAATATTATAATCATCAAATAATTAAACACATAACATTTAAGGCAACAAAATGATTAAAATCATAAGATGATCTATGCCATCAACTGAATTAATATGGATCAAAGCTCCACAGTCATAACCCTATAATTTCTTAAAGCAAAGTAAACCAAAGATTCAACAATTAAGTAAAAATAATTATCCAAGTCTAGAATACACATGCACGTTGATTGCTTTTAATTCTTATTGTCGGTGAAATCCAGGCTGAAATCACAAGAACCAGCACACTCCCTTTGCTACGTTGGTCTAAGAGTTTGCCTTAGATGGTTTCTCCATATGTGTTTTTTACACAATTTCTCCTATATATTTTAGCTCTCTATCTCTCTGTACTCTTCTTGATTATGCTTTCTCCTTTTTTTTTTAATTACTCTCTGTATCTCTTTTATTTTTTTTGAGTTCCTATCCTCCTTATTGTCGTCCCTTTTTATAATGCTAATTGGCTAATGAGTCCCTATCTTGCTAAAAACTCTTTGCTTATCTAAATAAAATCCGCTTTAAAATAGGATTAGGAAATTAATAACCAGCTCATTTACTCATGACCAATGACTTTTTTAGGACCGATTAAGTGATTTTAGCTTTTTAAATGGGACCAAACTCGATTTAGACTTTTTAATCAGGGCTAAATTTAATTTGAGTCTTAATTAGTACTAAATTTGATTTGAGACCAAAATCAAGGATCTATAAAATGAGACATTAGCTAGGGATCAATAATAGGCAATATTATTAAACCTTGTTTACTTATTTCTTTTTATGCTACCACAATCAAGCTCGCTCTTTCTTTTTTTTTTTTTTTCCTTAAAAAAACTCTTTCTTTCTTCCTTTTTTTTTTAAAAAAAAATTCTCTATTCTTTGTTTTTTTGCCAGCAGAAGATATTCATAACATTAATAATGGATAAAAAGTACAATAGAGGTTGATAAATAACAGACAAACTTAGAACATAGAACCATACGTTGATCAACAACAAACAAACTTAAAACATAAAACTAAAGGCTGATCAAGCTATTACTAAAGACCGTAACAATCTTTTTGATGAAAAGTAAATGGAAACCGAATAAAGCCTTTCTACACTTGAGAAATCCCCTTCGGAAAAGGCAGAGAAAAGAAAATATCCGAACATTGAGCTGATATCCAATAGGGAATAAAGTAAATAAGAAGGTCCACATCTAGGACCATAAAAACTCTTCGACTGAAGGAGAGGATCACACTGATGGGAGAAGACGACGTGTGATTTTAAAAAGCTATCTACCCAAAGATGATTCCAAGCCTAAGTTTTAACTATACCGATAACAACGGAAACTTTCACAATCTTTGAAAATAAAAAGACGTTAAAAGAGACCAGCACAATAATATATCCGTAAAGAGAGACCAAAAATATTAACCGCTAAAGACTTCTTAAGCAAAATAACTTAAACGACAATCTCATATATAAGTCTACAACCTAAGAAAATAGAATAAGTTCCCTTGTCGAAAACAACAGCTGTAGAACCAATGCCCTTTACACCCATACGCATGCACGGGCAGCAAGACAAACCCATATGGGTACAAACTGAGAAATGAGTCCATTCCTTGGACTGAGACAAACTCCTGACGAACCAAGGAGAAACGCACTGATAGAAAAAGCAATTGTGCGAAACATCTAGGCTAAGAGCCCAAAGATAAAGCCATGAGATCACATCACAAGAAGGAACTTCACGAGTCTCCAAGGTAGAAAGATTAAGATTTAATACCTCTTCAGTAAGATAATCCGAGGGAAGAAAGTAAGATCCCCTCCTACAATTCCTAAAGCCGAACAAAAAGAACAAGGAACTTTGGTCTGAAGATTGGGCTGCTACCTTTTTTACCAATACTATTAGATCAAAGGAATCCACATAATGATTAACCACGGAAATTATTGAAATTAAAAAGAGAGACCAGTATCTAGGTTCTCCTGAAGGGACAACCTTCACAAAAAAATTCGTGCTAGGCATCAATGAAAACATAGATGAGTTAGGTTGTAAAGACTCACTGACACCAGGACTATAGTCAGAAAGCCAAAAAATCCAGACCTCCAAAAGGTGAACCCTTGAGCGGTTAACCTTTCGACGGCTTCTTGTTGAGGCTCTGCTGAAGCATTGATAGGCCCAACAAGAAGAGCTCATATCATATCTGGGTAAGGGGATTTCAGCTGGTTAGTGTCCGGTTGGGTTTGCAGTTAAGTTATTCCGGTGTTGGGTAGCAACTCTGGGGTACTGGGACTGAACTGTTGGTGGTGGACTGAGTTAGGTGTGTAGTCAAAGACTTAGTGGGCTACAAATATTTGAGACACAACAAGAAAAGTAGGGAATAAGGGGCTGAAGTGGGATTGGGATTTGTGAATGAGAGTTTAGGGAAGGTTGACACTGTATATTGGTAGTATTCTACCGAAGGGAACCATATTTGAAACCACAGGGGACGTCGGAGACCCTGGAAGGTCAGTATGCTCTACAACAAAAGAGAACCACGATAAATTCCTAATTTCAAAAATGCAAATCAATTTATGTATTTAGTTCAAATTCTCTATTCTTTTTCGAGTGTTACTTGTTATGTAGTTTAGATCAGTATTTAAATAAATTTTATTAAATATGTCTAATTATATAGCATTCCACATATTGATAGAAAATATTATTTTCGTTATATTTACAAATATTTAGATCAATTACTAATACTATGATCATAATAATATTATTTTCGTTGTATTTACAACGATATATTATTAATTTCAAATCATAATAAACATGTCTCAAAATTATGATTATATGATGTATCTAATCTGGTTATTATTTGATTAATACGGCAAAATTCTCTACCTTTCACAGGCAAATAATCTGAGTGCAGCATTTATATAGTTCAAATATTTCAGTTGCTTCATACTCTATTGTAAAGAATTTGTAGCAACAAAATATAACAGCGATCATTATGAATACTTCAGATGCACTTTTTAACTTCTTTAAAATAGAACATCATTTTTTTTTGAAAAAAAAACATATACTCCTTCACATCTCATCTTTGAGAAAAATGGAGTTGTGTGATTTTCAGTTGCTCTATTGGTTAGGAGCATCTCTTCTGCGATTCTATAATTCAAATTCAAGCCACTTCGCTGCATTAATATTGGCTTGGGTGTACAGCTCAAAGTTATGCTATTTCAAATCTTTAGAATTTCACAATCTCAGCCTAATCAACAAGAGCAGGGGCATAAATATGATGCTCTGAATCTTGAAATCAAAAACGACTCAAGGATTTGGATGTTAATGATTTTCAGTTAAGGCGTTTATTTGTAAAGATTATTCTAATTTACCTGTTTACTTAAAACATTATAAAAATCCAATCCTATGATTGCTATACAAATAGACCTCAAAAGAAAAAAAAAAATCTCAATGCAGTCAAAAAGACAAACACAAATTTGATAAGTTGTAGACACCTAGCATATTTAGAAAATAACACAAGGATTAAAGAAATGATAAAAGGGAAAAAACGAATTTCCATATATGTACTCCAAAAGCGATAGACATGATGAAGCACTATATTTAGAATGGTAATTATAGATTTAAGGGCTTCTGAGGCCCCATCTATGATATACTAAGAAAATGGGAAATAAGCAGAGTTTGGTGGTGCACATGAATTCCTTAGTTCAAACCAACAAGAAAGGTCATTTATGTAAGATATCAAAAAGCAATTTTGATTCAATTTAATAAACATTTGCACATCATCAAATCATCAAATAAGTAAATGGTTATAAGTGAAAGTTTTTCTTTGATCATATGGATGCCAAAGAAATAAACGTCAAATTTATCATTAATCTTGTATCTTACCAGAAAACTACTTGTACTCTGTTGGCACACTCTTTTTCTCTGAGATCCAATAAACATCTGATTTTCGCAGGCTATACACCCCAGGATCAATTATGACAGGCTTGGTTCTTTAATAACTGTGGGGTAGAATAGAAATCCAGCTCTTAGAAGACTCATTTAACACTGTAGATAAGATCAAGAGTACATGCTTTTGACTCCATATGCAGCAAAAGAGGGAAAAAAAAAGGACAAGAATGAAACGATCATATAGTCCTCCAAACCAATGTAACTGGTGAGCTTAGTAAAATTAAGGTTTCTTTGAATGGAAGATAGTATGAAGCATATCCCCTACAAAAATTAATTTTAACCAGTGGAAACAAAATTGAGGCATTCAGGGTCCCTTTTATCTATTTCCCATGTAAAAAAAAAAAGAAATAACAGAATCAGCTGTGCTTTATATGTTGTGTAGTTGAAGAAGCAAGTCGGTGCCTAGTTTACAAGTGAAACAAAGGGGAAGAATGCAGCTGATCAATCTTTTGCAATTTTGTTATTTAATTATAGTTAATTAATGATGTGATGGCGAATCCCAATGAAAAAAATAATTAGATATAATACACGCAACTAGTACTTAGGAGGAGAAAAAGATATGGTAAGATCGAGTTAGGTAGCTGGTAATAATATCAAACTTGATATTTTGCTTAAAATGCTAGCAAGCAAGTAGTAACTTATGACAAGTTGAGAGCAAACTCAATCCAAAAAGCACAAGAAATGGAAATGGAATGCACATCAGAGAAACAAGCAAAATTAGTAGCAATAAAGAAATGCACAAATACTAAAATCATTTTACCAATCAAATAATATATCTAAACAAAAAAATTGAAAAAGCGAAACGCAGAGTACGGCATCTCCGCCAATTTCAAATCCTCATTCTAGATCTCAATGCAGGAGACTAGATTATCCTTCCACTTACAACATATGCCCTTAAACCCCACTGGAAACAGTAAAGGAAACCCATTTCCAATCAGATCTGCATTGCCCTTTTAGAACTGCATTCACTTTTCCCTTTCTCATGATAATCAAAAGATCTTTGACAGTGCATATAATATATAAATTCAAATATTTTAAACAATTCATGAAATTTAATATAAGTACTTGAGACATTGTGCCATAAATATAAATTGAACACAACTCTACCATGATATGCCAATTTCAAACTTGGAAAAGTTTTTTGAGAGACAACATACAAAGCAAATAATGAATAAATAAAATCTTTCTATAATTCACGAATGCACATTTATAACACCAAAGAAAGAACTTCACGAATAAGAACATAACGAAGTTAGACAAAATCATTTCACACGGTGAGAAATTGAAGGTTTCTTACCAAATAAATTCCTCTCACTTAACAACGAAAAGAAAACTAATAACCACAAGAATGATTTGGGACACAACAAAGCCTGATGAGAACTTTTAGGAATACCATGGCTTGTGGTACATGAGACAATGGACCATCTGCTAGATGTCCATTGCTGTGTGTGTTTGGCATCATTTTCTGGATGCAGGTTAGTTGGGGCATTTCAAGTTACAATGGAACTATATATTTCATTATCACAAAAGCACCATTAATATCAAGATGAATGAAGAAATGACAAGGTTACCATAGTATGTAAGCTACCATCAAGTCGCTCTTCTCCTGACTGTATCTATATGAGGTTTATCCTCTTCCTCCTCACTGTAGACAATTCCCCGTTCTATGATAATTTCTCTTCTTGAACCCATTAAATCTACAGATTTTCTTGAACCCATTAAAATAACAAACACTCATTAATGTATTGTAACTAAAGAATCTACGTCAAAGAGTGTAACTTGACAACCACCAACCACCAAAAAGCCTAACAGGAACCATGTCCCAACAACCCTCAAGTAAGGCAGAGAAATAATGAAATGTTGCTCTACGAAATTAAAGCCAGAGAGAAGTAACAGTCATCTTATTATTTTTTTCCCTTCTTTAACAACTTATTCTACAGATAAATGCAGATAACCACCCTGTTTACTTTTCTAGCATGTGAAAAATATATATCTTCTTTAACAAAGGTATCACAGTCATCAAGTTTCTTGCAGAACGAATCACAAACATAATCAAGGAGTCCAGCATAGCTCACTAGTGCCATTGGGATCTGGCCACGGGCCAGGCTTTGGGCCACAATTAGTGAGAAAAATTACGGGCCGGCAGGCTGGGCCTTCAGAAAATTTAGCATTTTCCAAGCCCAAGCTCAGTTCATGGCCACGTCCCACTGCCACATACCACCTCAGAACAAAGAAGTGAAGCAGGACAGATTTGGATGGTTGGTTATAAAAGGATGAATTTGGGTTTATATGGAGGTTAGGATGAGTAGAAACTATAAACAGGAGGCTAGGGTTCGTAAAGGATGAAGTTTGAGAAACATAATTAAGTAATAACAGAGAATCGTGGGGCTGTATTAGAGAAATTAAAGCTTAAGAACAGTACCATGAACAGTAAAATAAGAAAGAATAGTTTAAGCTTCACTTTTAAACTTCCTTGGACATCATAACTAAGATCCCATGGCATGCCACCTAGGGTTGAATTGCATCAAACAACTTGAAATAGCATGATTGCTGGTTTTTTTTAGCTTAATTAAAAGCATTACAATGCTAAAGCATTTACAGACTTAAGAAAACTCCTAAACTTTAAATAAATTACTTCCAAACTAGTCCACTTCTTAAAAGGATTTAAAATCCTAAATTAAACTAAAAGAAATAATACTATCCAACACAAAAAGACTCTAAAATAAGACATTAAAATAAACATAAAGGCTCCTAAAGAAACAGGGAAAGATTTTCTAGCACAGCTGAATTTATAAAACTGCCCATAACACCTGAAGTAATGGACCAGTAGCTGCATTTTATAAATATACCTATAATCATAACTCTAAAAGGGTTGGAATTACTTTATAGTTTGACCAAGAAAGCCCAAATAAATAGACCATAATTCTGAGCTTGAGCCCTTGAATTTGAAGTTTCTTGTCTTCTCACTCTCTACTTCACTACTCACAATTATCAAGAAATTGCCAACAAGCATATGCGGAATGATATGCACTTTCCATCTGGAGAGAATTCAGCATAAGCTGCATGCTTTACATGTCCAATTTAAAGTCACTACCTACTTAATTCATAATCATAAGGAAACAGTATGGGGTTTTTATATTCATATATAATCAAGGAAAAATGAACCTCATAATCTTGTTTCCTCATCCGTGACACCTGCACGAACATTCTTTAAAACAGCCTCAGATCTTCTGGCCGAAAAAAGGATCATCTGGTGGACAGAGCTGTGCAAGTGAGGATAAGCAAACTTTTACACCATATTTCGTTTCATAACTATCAGAAATACCATTTATTATCTGCTTGTCCAAATCACCCACTCTATATGCATCCAAGCAGTCAACATGCAGCTGAACATCTATAATCTTGTTCAAAAGAAACCCAAATTTAGCAGCATCCGCAAGTACAGTCAAACTATGCAATTCATAGAGAAAAACTTCTCAAAAATGCAAAACGTAATGATTTGATGGACTTTAACAGTAACCCATTTAATCAACTCTAAAGTTTGGTAAGGAAACCATTACAGGTCTGGACATATAACAATTAACAAACCATATAAAATACAGATATTAGCCAGTAGCTACAGATCCCAAATTCATGAGAAATAGGTCAAAGCAAAAAATGATGTGAGCACTAACGTATAATGTATATTGGGTCATAAAACTGGTGTTCGATAAATAAATTTCTCACCTGATCAACAAATAATAAAATCCACTGTAACAGATGAAATGAAGAAGAAAATTCAAGAAAAAGAATCATAATGCAAGTATCATTAATTCAATGAATTTTTTTTTACATAACTGAAAAAAAGGGTCAAACCCCAACAACATACAACAGCAAAGAATAAAATGAAATTGAATACAATAATCTCTGTTTACTTCAAATTAGAAAAGACCGAAGAGCAAAGAAAAACCAAGCAAGATAAGCCACAGAATGTGGACCAAAAGAAGCGCCTGGCGAGGAAGAGAAGCGGTGCTGCCATTTTCCACCTCACAAGCCCCCAATTTAGCAACCGGAGTACCGTTGCACATAGCATCAGCACAGCCACACCAATATGTCACTCTATTGACACCACAGACAGGATCGACGCGGAAACAATTGATTGGGCATGATCCTGGAGGGGTGACTCCGGCGCAAACATCGCTACTTTCTTTGTTGGTGATTTGCTGAATCACCATTCCATCTTCACGCTCCGATTGGGCAACCGGCCAGCAAAGACTAAATATGGCAACGAGGGCCAAGATTAGGAACTTGGGCAGTGATCGAATCATTTAACTGGCGAATCGCCCAAAACCCTAAATATGACAATAGTAAAGGAATTGGAGGAAGATAATCAATTAGAGGGTCAAAGATGATTAACAACGAAGAAAACAATGCGATTTGATGCAACTCTAAAGGCTACCGGCCCATTCATCCGCCAAAACCTTTTATTTTATTTTATTTTATTTTATTTTTGAAGGGATTTTATTTTATTTTATTTTTGACTTTTAACAAAAACACAAAAAAAAAATTAAAAATAATTTCAAATATACCATATTTATAAAATATTTATCAAAATATCAAAATTTATAAAATATTTACTAAAATACTAAATTTTTATTAGTTTATAGAAAATTTATAATTAGTTTATAATTAGTTTATAATGAGTTTATAAATTTCACACAGTTTATAATGAGTTTATTATGAGTTTATAATAAAATAATTAAAATATTCTTGATAAAAAAGTAAATTTTTTTAAAAATATAGCATAGAGTGACATTTTCTCTCTCTTTTTTTAAATATTTATATTTTATTTCCTAAAAGAATTCCAAGTCCAAATTCTAAGTACGAGTATCTCGATAGAGTTGGATTGATTCATCAGTTTTTAGGATGGGCTAACCTGATTATTATCGAATTCAATTAATTTTAAGTAATAAAATATAAGTTAAAATCGACCAAGTTGTTAAATTGATTGACGTTTGCTCATCCCTACCGTTTTTAAAATTTAGAAGCAATTAATTTGCTAGGGCATCATAACTCATGATATTTTATATTATTTTAAATGATGAAATAATTTATATATTAATATAATTAATATAAAAATATTAATTTATATATAAAATATATATTAATTTTTAAATTTATATATTATAAAAATATTTATCATAAAATATATCTAAAATATTAAAATATTTTTGAATAAATTTAAGAATTTGATTAAAAAATTATTGGGATGTTAATTTTTAATTTTATTGCTTTAATTGAAGAGAAAATTTAATAATTGAAATTAAAATTTTGAACATGAATTAACAGTTAATTAATAATTATTTTAATTGAATAATTATTTTAGATTGATGCCTTGTCTTCTAATTTACAATAAAATTTATAGTCCATTTAAAAAAAAGAATAATACTTGAAATTGGAAATTGAGTTTAGAGATTTTTTCCAAATTATGAAGAAATTAAATCAATTTAGTTTGTAATCTAAAAAAATTGGTCTAAATAAAAGTAAATAAAATGTTTTTTAAAGAGAAACAACAACAACAACAACAACAAAACCTTAATCCAAAGTCAATTGGGGTCGGCTATATGAATTCTTCTTTTCCACTCAATACGATTTAAGGTTATCTCTTCTGATAGATGTAACATCATAAGATCATTTTGGACTACCTTTGACCAAGTCAGTTTAGGCCTACATTTGCATCTCTTAGCTATATCTACTCTAACTTGTTCGGTTTTTCTAACTGGCGCATCGCTAGATCTTCGTTTCACATGGCCAAACCACCTCAATCTATGCTCTCTTATCTTATCCTCAATAGGTGCTACCCCCACTTTTTCTCTAATGCACCCATTGCGGATTCTATCCATCCTAGTATGACCATACATCCATCTTATCATTCTCATTTCCGCAACATGCATTTTATTCATGTGTTGTCCTTTTACTGCCCAACACTCACTACCATACATCATAGCAGGCCGTATTACAGTGCGGTAAAATTTTCCTTTTAATTTAATTGGCATCTTTCGATCACATAGAACTCCTGTAGCACCCATCCACTTCATCCAACCAGCTTTAATCCTATGATTTACATCTTCTTCACAACCCCCATCTTCTTGAAGAATAGAGCCAAGGTATCTAAAATAAGTACTATGAGGCACTGCTATTCTGTCTAAAATAATTTTGCCTCTTTCTCTATTCTCGCTATTAAATCTACAATGCATATACTCAGTCTTAGTCCTACTTAGCTTAAAACCCTTAGATTCCAAAGTGCTTCTCCATAACTCTAACTTTTGATTTACCCCTGCTTGAGTCTCATCTATTAATACAATATCATCTGCAAACATCATACTCCAAGGGATGTCATCCTGTATATGTCTTGTTAGCTCATCCATGACCAAGGCGAAAAGATAAAGGCTCAAAGTTGAACCTTGGTGTAATCCAATAGAAACGGAAAAATCCTTAGTATCCCCTCACACGGTGCGGACACTGATGGTAGCTCCCTCATACATATCCTTCAAGACTTGGATATATCGTATAGATACTCCCCTACGCTCTAGGACCCACCATAAATCTTCTCTAGGAACTCTATCATACGCCTTTTCCAAGTCAATAAAAACCATATGTAAATCCTTCTTCATCTCTCTATACTTTTCCATCAAATCTTTTATAAGAAAAATAGCTTCCATAGTCGAACGACCAGGCATAAAGCCAAACTGATTTGAGGAGATACAAGTATCTAACCGCAAACGATATTCCACAACTCTTTCCCATAAATTCATAGTGTGGCTCATAAGCTTTATACCTCTATAATTTGAGCAATTCTGAATATCTCCTTTATTCTTAATAATAGGTATCAAATTACTTTGTCTCAATTTATTAGGCATTTTCTTTGAACTTAAGATCTTATTGAACAAAAATGTCAACCATGTAACTCCTGTATCTCCCAAATATTTCCAAACCTCAATAGGTATCTCATCTGGTCCACAAGCTTTACCAACTTTCATCTTCTTTAAAGCTTTTTTAACTTCCGAAAATCTAATCCGTCTAGTGTATTTCACATTTTTCTCTAGCTTAATGTCTAAACCCTCAATGTTATCACTATGATTACCATTAAGAATTTCCTCAAAATAGCTTCTCCATCGTTCGTTAATATCCTCTTTTTGAACCAGAACCTTATTCTCTTTATTTTTAATGCACTTAACTTGGTTTAAATCACGACATTTCTTTTCTTTTATCTTAGCCAATTTATAGATAGCTTGAATAAAATGTTTTTTAAAGAGAAAACTTGAACTATATCTAATCGAAGTTTAAAAAGAATAAGCGAATCAAAACAAATATAATAGAAAAATGAAAAATCAAATAGAAATAAAGTAATCAAAATTAAAAAATATATATATGTATTACTAATAAAAAAAAGATATTAAAAAGATATTTTAATATTACACCAATATACATATATACAGGGATGGGCATAAATTGATTAACCGATCAAAAATTCAATTCAATTAATTGATCATATAATTAGTTCAGTCGATTCTGTCGAAGATTTATATAATTTCAGTTTTTGATTTGATTAATGGTTAACCGATTCAGTTCGATTGGTTAACCGTTAATTAAAATTTTTTTAAAAAATTATTTAGTTATTTATTAACTTTTTGTTTAATACTTTAATTATATAAATTTTTATTATAAATATATTTTTTTATTATAAAATAAAGTTATATTTTATTTTTTTTAATAAATTTTATTTAGTTATTTAATTATATTAATTTTTTTATTATAAAATAAAGTTAAATATAATTTTTATAATAAATAAAAAAAATTGATCGGTTTAGTCAATTAATCGAATCAATCGATTTGATTCGGTTAATTAATTAAGTCAATCAAAAATAAAAATTGATCGGTTCGGTCAATAAATTTAGTATTTAAAAATTTCGATCAAAATAAAATTCGGTCGGTTGACCCCACCCCTAATATATATTTTTAACATAAATAAATTTTAGTGTATTATTGCTCAAATTTTATGTATTTATTTATCTATATATTGATAATGCTAAAAATACATTGAATTTTAAGTATTAATATGGAAAATTTACAATTATTAATTAAATTTAATTGTTAATTTAAATGTTCAGGACTTAAAGTGTCCCATAAAGAAATATTGATTTTTTCCGTCCTTAGTTACTACTCATTTGAGTATTTAATAGGAGTCAAATAAATATTTAATTAAATTATTTGCGAATCCAATATTTAAAATTTAATTTACAAAATAATTGAAATTCGTTTCATTTCACTAAAATATCTTGAGTACATCTTGCTATCCTAATTGGCACGACACAAAGCACGATGAATTATATTATTTTTATCGATTTATATTTAATTATTATTATTATTTTTTATATGTATTAAAAATTATCATTAATTAGTTATAAAATTTAATTAAACATCTAATAATAGTCTACATTACCACATATAAGATTTGAAAGTTAATATGTCTAGAAGAAAAAACACCCGATAATACTTAAAATTAATAATGTAAATATTATGATGCTTTATTACTATTTATTTTTTAATTATAGAAAAAATTATATTCACTATTTAAAATTTAAATCTTAATTATATTTTCTTTTATTTATTTATTTATTTTTATATTTTGATTATCGTATCTATTATATGGACATAAAATTTTTAATAAATTTTTAATATTTAATTTTATTATTTTTAATAATTTTATTATCTTTATAAATATATTTTTTTTATTTATTAGTTGATGACTTAATTCCTATATTTATTACCTAAATATAAAAATTTTATTTTATTAAATAAATTAATATTTTTACATTTAGTGGTGAAGTCACATTGTAAAGAAAAGGGGCAGTTTCTAAAAAAGAATTTACCTATACAATTATTAAATTTTCTTAAATTTTCTTATTTGCTCCCTTTTAAAATTAATTTTAAATTATTTTCACATAGAAGTGAAAAAAAAAAATTCAAAATTTTCAAATCAAATTAATTTGAATTTACCTAATGAATCAAGAGATTAAGAAAAATTAAAAGCATAATAAGAAGAAGGAACATTGAGAAATTTAATCTATTTTTATTTTTTAAATTTTAAATTTTGTATTTTATTATTTATACATCTAATATTATGTGATAATTTTTATATTAACTATGTTTGTTAAGAGATTATATTCATATTTTTTATTATTTTAATTTTTTTTGCAAATGAAATTATTTATAAATAAATTAATAAATTTACAAAATGATAATTCTATATAAAGGTAGAATGGGTATTGAAATAAGAGGATAGAGGGATAGTTAGTGATTAGATAAGTACTTCAAGAAAAATTTTACCTCCTCTCTCCCTTCTTTTGAAGTTCTAGCTTTACCTATGGTTAAATATCTATTCTCTAAACGTGATTCTTTATAATTATTATTTTAATCTTATATTTTTATTAAATATGAGTATTATTATATATATTTTTTATTTTTTTATTATTAGTTAATACTAGTTTAATATTTTTTACAAATAAAATATTTTTAATTAAATTGAACTTAAATTCAAAATTTGATTTTAAATGGTTATGTATCATGTTGTCATAATCATAGTAGTAGTAGTAGTAGATAATAATTATGCTCACTTTCTAGACATAAATCGGTATTATATTTAATTTCTAATTTTTATTGTTATTATTCTTTTTTATTTATTTGCAAATTATTTTAACTGAGATGTATTAAAGAGGTATGTTTGGACAGTACCAGTAGGGCATTGGAACAACTGAGATGCACACCAGATAAAAGATTCAATTATGCCATGTCCCTTTTGGTAGAAGAAACATATACTTGGTAAAACATACTTAAACGCAAGGAGAAATGAGTTTATATATTTACAGCAAGGAAGAACGACAATATCTGAGTATGATAGAGAGTTCACCCGCCTCAGTAAGTATGCAAAGAAAATGATAGAAGCAAAGCAAGAAAGACGTCTAAGGTTTTGGAAGGATTAAATAATGGAATTAAAGTACAATTAGTAGTCATGGACGTGTTTGAATTTTCAAGATTAGTTGTGAAAGTTTTAGGTATTGAGAGGGTATACATGGATTAGAGAAGTAGACACCAATGCATGCAACAAAAGAGAGTACAAACTTAAAGCTTAGGAAGATTTCGACAAGTTGGGAAGAAGTTTAGAAGTGAAGATAATTTTGCACAGTAAAGCCGGCGATCGCAAAGTCAAGGATCCGGCCTAGGTTTAAGGTGCCAGACATCCGTAGCCAGTATACCGGGGTCCTTATAAGGGGATTCCAGGAGAAGGTTAGATAGGCGTATATGAATGTAAAAATGAAAATGTATATAAGAAAATGAAATTTGAAGCATGGAATAAAAAGAGGAACAGAATAAGAGGATAAAAGAAAAGTACGTAAAATGTTAAGACCAGACGGTAAGAGATAAAATAGATAGAACTTAGATAACAAAGATGAGTGAACAGAAATAAATATATGAGAAATTCTCATGTCCGGCCACTAGAGAATATGAACAGTAACCCTATGTACAAGATTCACATAAGCAGATGAAGTAAGCACACTAAGAAGATACTGCTGACCCGGCACCGTCGTGTTGAAATTTAGCAGGAAACCGGAGTTAACCGTGCTCGACCAATGATGATGGGTGACCATCCTGTGAGTCTTAATAAGATAGGTGACGTACCATATGAGTAGAAACTAGACGAAATCTAATCAAAACACTGTATTGTGATTCCTCCTGAAAATGCCCTAATGTAATCATCAAAATTAAGAAATTATAAGAAGAAGATATATGAGATTTATGAATTCAGGAAATGATGGAAAAGAAAAAAAAAGAGAGAGAGAAATTAAGAACCAAAGAGGTAGAAAGTGCAGAATTAAAATCAGATCAAAAAAGAAAGAATGAAAGTAATAACAACCCAAGGACTAGGTAAAGGAAAAAGGAAAAAGTAACAATACAAAAATTACTAGAGGATTGGAAAGAAATATAGATTTGAAGGATATATTACTCCTCTATGCAAACACTGTGGATGAAGATATAAGAGTGAATGCTAGTATTTAACAGATGGATGCTGGGAATGCGGGGCACCAGATCGTGTTAGGGTAAACTGCCAGAAAGACAAGTGAATGCACCCGCACCGACAGAAAAATCATGGCCCGCTTTTGGCCGAGGCCGAAGCAGGGGAAAGGAAAGTGATTCGAATTTTCAAAAAGCACAATCAGAGACCGTTGACTAGCTCAATTCAAGTACACCAGCTAGAGCCTACGTGATGAAAACTTAGAAGAATTACCAGTAGGATATGTTAAGTTTGAAACATTAGTTATAAATCCGATAAGAGACGAGGTAGTTACACACAAGTGATTAAAGAATGTTCTATAGAGTTACATGAAAATGCATTTTCAGAAAATTTAATAGAGTTACCATTCCGAGAATTTGACGTAATGTTGGTATTGGATTGGCTAACAAGGCATAAAACAGTGGTCGATTATAAGAAGAAAGAGAGTAACACTTCATACTCCTCACAAGGAGGAAGTGACGGTAGTAGGAAAGAGAGCCGATTACCTAAACAACGTAACAGCAACAGTTACAACAAGGTGTTCCATACAAACGGATGTGAGGCACACTTGGTAAGCACTATGGAAGCAAAGAAGAATGTGATAAAGATTCAAGAGGTATAAAAAAGGCGTGATTTTCTCGATGTTTCTTTAGACGAGCTACCCGGATTATCACCTAAGAGAAAAGTAGGATTCACTATAAATGTATATCCGGGAATTGCACCGGTGTCGGTTGCCTCATACTGAATGGTACCAGCGGAACCCAAAGAAATGAAAACGCAATTATAGGAGCTACTCGACAAGGGTCTTATATGGCCAAGTATTTCTTCATGGGGCACGCCAGTACTCTTCGTCAAGAAGAAAGATAAATCCTTAAGGTCATATGTGAACTATAAGTAGTTGAATGAGCTTACGATTAAGGATAAATATCCATTACCATCCATCGACGATGTATTCGACCAACTTAAAGGAACCAAGGTCTTTTAAAAAAATATATAGATCACCGACTGGGATATCAGCAGCTACGGATCAAAGGAAAAGACATTCCAAAGACTACATCTAGAACTCGATACGGATGTTATAAGTTCCTTGTAATGCCTTTTGAGCCCACACATGTGTTAGTAGTGTTCATGGATTTAATGAATCATATCATTCATCCATACTTTGACCAATTTGTAAATGGTGTTCATAGATGACACCTTCGTTTATTTAAGGAACAAAGAAGAATACGATCGATACTTTTGCATAGTATTGCAAATGTTGCGAGAGAAGCAGTTGTACGTCAAACATGACAAATACGAGTTTTAATTGGAAAAGTGACATTCTTAGAACACACCATATTAGCATAAGGCATTAAAGTAGGTCTTAAGAAAATGAAAGCCATTTTGGAATGGAAAACACCAAAGACAGTAATAGAAGTAAGAATCTTCTTAGGACTGGTTAGGTACTATTAATGTTTTATAAAAGGGTTTTCCATTATTATCATCCTAATGACAAGGTTGTTTCAAAGGAATGCCAAACTCCAATGGACTGATAAATGTTAGAGGAACTTGAGAAACTAAAGGAAAAGTTAACGAATGTTGCAATACCCATACAGCCCGTGTCCAGCAAAGAATTTGTGATATATAGTGATGCTTCACACATCGGTTAAGGTTATATGCATATGAAAAAGGATAAAATAGTAGCATAAGTCTTTTGATGATTTAAACCATACGAAAAAATAATAATAACCCGGCACACTGTTTGGAATTAACAGTTATCGTATTGGCTTTCAAGATTTGGAGATATGATTTATATGGAGAAAAGTGTTATATTTATACAGACGCAAAAGTTTAAAATATCAGCCAACCCATGAGGATCTCAATTTATGGTAAGGAAAGTAAGCCCAAGTTTTGGAAATAACAGCTAAGTTATAAATTATCATCTAGGAAAAGCTAACGTGGTGGCCGATGCACTTGGTGGAAATTTGATACCAGCCTTAGGCATTATAAAGATCAGTTTAAGACCAATGGAAGAGGAAGTACTAGTAATAGAAATGCAAGCATAAACTATGTTTCTTTTCAAGAAATTCATCAAGTGCAAAAGAAAAATGAACAAATACAAAAATGGATCAAGCAAGTGCAAGGAGGAAAGGATATAAAATTCTAAATTTCTAAGAACAGTGGTTTGTATTATGACAATAGAATAATGATACGAACAATGGGAGACATAAGAAAGAAATTTTTTTTTTCGAAAAGCATATAGTAGTCTCTACGCAATGCATCCAGGAGTTACAAAAGTATCAATATCTAAAGAAGTTTTAATGGTAGCCTGGAATGAAGAGAGATATTGTTGATTTTATGACCAAATGTTTAATATGTCAACAAGCAAAAGCGAAATATCAAATCCTATCGGGACAGTTACAACTAATTCCCAATCTGGTATGGAAGTGGGAACATATCACTATGGATTTTGTCATAGAAGTACCAATGACACGAGGCCGGCAGGACGTTGTTCGGATAATCGTTGACTGCCTAACTAAGTTAGCTCATTTTCTACTTTTACAAATGGATTATTCAATAGATAAGTTGGTGGAAATGTACGCCAAGGAAATTGTACTATTACACAGGATTCCAATGTCTATCATTTTAGGCAGAGGTCCACAGTTCACCATGAATTTATGGAAGAAGTCGCAAACAGCTTCTGAAACCCAAACAAATTATAGCACTGCCTTTCACCCGTAAACAGATGGACGATTTGAAAGAGTAATCCAAATTTTGGGAGGACATATTAAGAGTATGTGTTATAGAATTTAAGGGTGGCTAGAATAGGTATTTGAGTTTAATTGAATATGCATATAACAACGACTATTAATTCAGCATACGGTGACGCCCTATAAAGAATTATACGAAAGAAAACATAGAACACTAGAGTGTTGGACGAAATTAAGTAAAGACAAGATAAAATCATATGCGGGTAGGTAGGAGCAAAATCATATGCAGACTCGAAACGAAGGAACATAGAACTCTAAGTGGAAGACAAGGTTTTTCTTAAGACTTTCCTATGAAAGAAGGTATTAAGATTTAAGCAGAAAAGTAAGTTAAGCCTTAGGCTTATTAGAGTATACGAGATCATCGAACGCATAGATCAATAGCCTATCGGTTAACTCTATTACCAGAACTGAACAAAATACATAATATTTTTCACGTTTCAATGATAAGGCAATATCGTTGAACTTCACACACGATATAAAGACACAAAACATCAGAGTCCAATCTGACCTAAATTATGAAGAAGAACCAATAGAAATTTTAGCATGAAAAGTCAAAGGATTAAGAAATAAGAGGTTTCCTCCAGTTAAAGTGCGGCGAAGGAACCATAGAATGGAAGAGATATTTTGGGAAAGAGAAGGAATAATGAGGATGGAAGCCTAAATTTTACACCCGATCGGCTTCGGGACGAAGCCTAAATTTTAGAGGGGAAGAAATGTCACGACCCAATTTGTACATATGTACAGTACATCCATGTACAGTACATCCGCGTACAGTAACAGGAGCCGTCCCAAGTAATCACCAAAGAACACGAAGTTAAACCTAAAATTAATGTGTGTAGGATTGGTGTGTGTGATGGGTGTACAAGATCAAATCGATTCTTGGGAAGGTGCCTAGGGTTATAGGTCCATTCAATCAAAGCTCAATTCTCAATTTTCCATTAACATAACCTTGTAATTAATTTGTTCCTTAAGGTTAATTAGTCAATTACTCATCCATTAGTTCTCACATTCATGAATTAGCAATGACCAATTATTTCACATTATCAAATTAATGAAACCCTAGAACTTATATTTCCAATTCATTCATAGGGTGGTCGATTATATAGTTCCGATATCGGATTCACCTTTTGGTCCGTCATCCAATATTCAAAGATCAATAGGTATCTAATCTATCAACCTAGCATTTAATGCAATACAATCAACCAATCAACAAGGAACATCAATGTAAATATCAAATTAAGACATTCAACCAAATATACTACAAGCCCTAGGCATGGGTATTTAGCTCAACATCATCAATTTATAACATTCATTCAACTCAATATAAAAAAAAATACAAATTGTTCATTGCAATATCAATCTCTTAATACAACAACAACAATAGAAATGAATTAAAAGAGAGAATAGAAAAACCCCTTGTGAAGATGCCAAGAGTAGGATTGCTAGTCTTCCTCCTAGCTCACTTTGATATTTGATAAAGAACTCAAGCCCTCTTCAATGGTTGATTCCCCTTTGCAATGTGGAATGGAGCTTTCTCAAGTCACCAAACCTTTGGATGGAGCTTTCTCAAGTCACCAACTCTTCAATTGATTTTGCCTTTGGAAGATGGAATGGAGCTTTCTCAATTCACCAATCCTTTCAATGAAGCTTCTTCAACCTTCAAAAGCTTATTAACCCAATTTATCCCAAAGAACCTCAAAGATCTTATCAATGGAAGATGGAGAAGGTGGAGAGGCTGAAATGGAGATGAAGATGAAGGGACAAGGGAAAGTGTCACTCTCTCCCTCTCCCACATTTTTTTGCAAAAATTGTTCAAGAACAACCAAGACTCCTCCAATTTCCCTCTTCTTCTCTTTTTAATTCCTTCAAAAACACAACCCATGCCTTCCAACTCACACCATTTCACTTTGTTCCCCACTATTTCTTTGTTTATTGTTTCTTTTGGCAAACAATAAGTCTTGTTCCCCACTTTGTCCCCCACTTCGTGTGAAAGAATTCAAAGTTTTCTAGTGTGACACGGCCAAACCAAGAGTGGCTTGGCCATGTCTCTTGTTTTTCTTTAGGACACGGCCAAGCCATCTGGCTGTGTCCTTCACTGCCATCTTTCTTTCTTTCTTTTTCTTTCTTTCCTTTTGGTCTCAAGGGGTGACACGGCCACTGGCTTGGCCGTGTCATTTGGGTGTGTTCATTACTGTATCTTTTCTTTCCTTCTTTGCTTGCTCTCTTGTTCTTTGGCATGAAATGGGACACGACCAAGCTTGCTCTTGGCTTGGGCGTGTCACTGAGTGTGTCTTCTTCTGTGTGCTTCTTTTCCTTCTCTTCTTTGGCTCAAGATGGGACACGGCCAAGCTTGCTCTTGGCTTGGCCGTGTCATGTGACACGGCCACAAGCTTGGTCGTGTCACTGAGTGTGTCTCTTCCTGTTTCTTCATTTTTGCTCTTTCTTTGCTTTGTTCTTTATTTTGCTCTTTGAATGAGACACGGCCAGAGGCTTGGCCGTGTCTCTTGGCCATGTCAAGCTCTGCCAACTTCATTCTTTGAGGGATACGGCCAAGCTAGTTTTGGCTTGGCCATGTCTAGCTTGGTTCATGCTTTTCTTGCATTGTTTTGATCTTCCAAGGGTGTTTTTACACCTAAACCTAAAAACAACACTTTAAACACACTTAAAATAAAAATCAATCAAAACATTAACTAAAAACACATAAAAATCATACTAAAAACAAGTACAAAAATGATTTAAACAAATACCATGCAATTAGGATTTTAAGAAGAAATAAATTAGGTTTGGTATTTATAAAAAATAATATTGATAGCTTAAGGATTTGAATGAATTAGGTTACTGTGATAACATTTTGAGAGCTTAATAGGGGCTACTGTGACTTTAATTAAATGAATAATGAACTCATCCAATATTTAAAATAATAAAAACATATTGTATTTATTTAATTTAGAGTATACCGTTATTTGTTGGTTCCACTAAAATATTTGAATGAGAATTCTGGGTAAACTTATCCAAGACAGTGAGTGCACTATCTTTGTAAATTTTTGTGTGTTGTTAATCTCCTTTGTCTCTCCTTTATTGATAAAAATTGCTAAAGCTCCGTTGTTCTCTGCCTTTTCTTTTGTTTTGTGTTTTTGCCTCAATATAGAAAAAGTTTAAGTCCCAATAAAATCTCAAAAGTCCTCTCTGCCTCTAGAGTTTCAAAAAGTCCAAAAAAAAATCCAAAGTCCAAGTCTCTGCCTCTTTTTGTTGTTTTTGTTTTTGCCCGAAAAAAGGAATAAAGCCAAAGTTTTCAAAGAGTGTCATCTGAATCAATTCCTAAAATCCCTAAAAATTCCTAAAGTCTGAAGAAAATAAAAGTCCTTTAATTCTTCAATCCTCCTCCTCCCTGTATTTAATGTTGTTATTTATAGAAAAATCATAAACCTAATTACATTTGGTTTAAGGAAAATAAAATTGTTAAGGAAATATGATTAAAACCGAGAGAAATAAGGTTTCATAGAAAAAATTGCGTTCGGGCTTGAGCGAGTTTGCGTGTTGGGCTCTACTGGCATGTGGGACGACGTGCTGGGCGCGATTGGGCAAAATTGGCTGCTGCTGGGTGAAATTGGCTGCTGAGCGAAATTTCACTGGCGAGAATTGGTGTGGGGCAGCAATTCACTATAGGCTTGGGCCTGCGGCGAATTGGCTGCCAATAGCCAATTGCTGCTTGCAGCGCGTTGCTCGCTGATCCGTCGGATTTTTTTATTTTTTTCCTTTCCTTTTATTTTTTATTAAAAATAAATATTATTATTATTAAAAATAAATAATAAATAAAATAAATATTATAAATAATAAATAAAATAAATATTATATTATTGAAATAAATATTAAAATTAATAAATAACAAATATTAAAATAAATAATAAATACCACAAAAATTATTTCGGTCCGTTTTAAAATCTTTAGACCGGACTTGGTAAAAAATTAAGGGTCTACACTATTTAATTTCCAAATGCCTCCATAACTATCTCAAAATTGTAGTCACAAAGACATTAGTTGCATTTTTAAGAGATATTAACACCATTAGTTCATATGCTTAAATGATTGAAATAATATGACCTTCCAAAGAGAGCATAGTTAAAATTTCTTATTGCAACTAGCCTCAACCTCATCCGGGTAAAGTAGCGGGTTTTTAATGAAAATAAATTTAGTTTTTTTTAGGGTAAAATAAATTTAGTTTTCATCTTTGGTTAATTAAAATAAAGTCAAACCAGCTTTTCAAGAGAACATAAATAAACTTGCATGGCTCAAAAGAGGGCATCTTCAAGAATAGCTTATGAGCCTTTAAAATCCATATAACATGAGGCTATCACTGTAAAGATACCTCGCCAAAACACTCCTTTGCTAAATTGAGCCCATTTTTGAGATCTTTTGTTCTCCCTCAAGGCTAGCCTCACCAAGTAAGAAAAAATTAGTGTTCTTTTACATATTTAGCCATGTCATAGCCAAGGGGCAACACAATATTTAAAGTCAATGAGGCTTACTTCTTATTAAATTTATATTTTTTAAATTTTTATTAGTTATAATTCTTATAAAATAATTTTTCATTCCAAAATAACAAATTTAATACTTATTAATATATTTTGTCTTAATACAATTAATACAATTGTAATTTTACATGTAGTAATTTTTATGGGTTGTTATTGGTATTTATGATTTCATATTTTTTAGGTATATATGGCTACAAGTTCTAGTTCCATATCATCCAATTTCCAATGTAAACAATCTCCTGTATGTCAGAAGAAGGAAGCAATAATATCTACTAGTCTTGGTATAATGTTGACAACAAGTCTAAAGAGGTACAAGATTAAAAGAAGGCTATCCAAGTAAACAAAACATGGCAAAGAAAGAGACAAAGATTTGTGGTCTTTTCCCATGTAGAAAATATTGATGAAGAGAAAATAGATCACTCAAATAATATGGCAAACATTGTATGATAAATATTTTGATATTTATGTTAATATTGTGATTATGTATATTATGAATAGAAACATGTGTGAATATTAATTTAATTCTTATTTATTATTCATTTATATATAAATATAAAACTGCATTGTTGATCTTGAAGTTAGATGAATTTTTGCTATTGATGTTGGATTAATATTAATGTGTAACAAGTTATATATGTTTGTTATTGTTGGATGTGTAACAAATCATGGATTGGTTGTTGTTACTTATAGGTTGTAGAAAGTTGTTAATATTAGATGTGTTGTTGCTACTTTAATAGGATTTGAATTGGTTGTGGATGTTAAATTTGAATTCATATTAACCCATATCAACTCATAACAATCCATAAAGAAAGCAACACATATCAATAGCATTTCAAATTATATCAATGTATATTAATAGCATTTAAAATCATAAAAACCTAATAACAAAGAAAAAATACAATATCATCATTGGTTCTTCACGGTAATAGACGATGAGACATCCCCATAATAGCTATTACTACATAAAAAGGAAATTCTACCAAATTCATGCATTGTATTTGTCTTCTCTAACTCTTTCTTCTCCTTCTCCAATCTATCCAACTTTCTTAATAGAGCATTGATGATATTTGTAGCTCGTTCAGGGTTTATTGGATTAATCCAAATAAAAAAATCTGCATTTTCCTCGAGGAATTTGTTTGCCTAAATGACAAAACCCATTATTTAAGCAATAATTATGTAAATGCACATTAACCAAACACAAATAATCTAAAAAAAATAAAATTTCAAACATACCCCATAGTTTCCGCAGCCTTAAAAATGCATCCCTAGGTTATCTTCTGTCCATGACACTCAAAGGGGTACAATCTCATCCCATTCACAAATTAGAACATAATATTATGAATATTTGACATAAGATGTGTGCGACATTTTTCAGATATGAGAAAGAATAAATAATTTCTAGAGTTTCAAAGAAAATAAAAAAAAAAGAAAAAAAATTGAGCACAAATATAAAATCAAATAAGAGAAATGCAAAAAAAAACTAAATAAACCCAAGAACATATAAAACAATCCAATCTTGAATAATACCTTAACATAATCTTTAAAAAGAATATAACAGTTCTTAGAAACAAAAATCGACATACTTCTCAACTATTTAAAATACTTAAAAAACAAATAAAATAAAAAAAATAATACAATCTTGCATAATCCCTATCAATCCATATCAATCCATATCAATCAATATTAACCCATATCAATATACAAATACATGATTTTTACCCACTGTTTAGTACACTTAAACACCATTGAGAGCATATAAATGATTTATGTACACTTAATCCATATTAATTCATATCAACCCATATCAGCATATAAAAACACAATTTTTGATTGTTTAGTGCACCTAAATACCATTTAAAATAAAAAAAAATGATTCAATTTAATATAATCTCTTAACACACATATCACTCATATCAATACATATCAATCCATATCAACTCAAATCAATCTATATCAACATATATTAATATATAAATACATAATTTTATACTTTTTAATACACTTAAACACCATTTAAAATAGAAAATTATTTAATTTAATACAATCTCTTAACACACATATCACCTATATCAATCCATATCAACCCATATCAATCTATATAAATACATATCAACCTTTAACAAACACATATCAATATATATCAAATACATATCAATCTTTTACAAATATATATCAAATCAAATTAACCCATATCAACTTATAATAATTTCATATTAACCCATATTGACCCATATCATACTCAAAATTAAAGTATATCGACACATATCAATCCATATTGACACATATCAAACTATATATATTTTTGTACTAACCTCGATAAATAGAGTTACATTAAGCTTTAATTAAAACTTTGGCAAGAACCAAAATTTTTGACAATAAGTGATTGTTGGTAAATTTAGCTTATATTTTGCAATGATATTTAAACTTTTATTGGGTGTTTATACTGATCTTGGCATGTTTTTGCATAGGATATAACTTAAAAAGGAAATAAAAAGAAAAAGAAGAAAGTTGCAAGAAAGCTGTTAGAAAAGAGCTGGAAAGACCCACCCTCGGGTGTAACCCTTGGACAAGGTTCGTACTCAAGGATATTTGATATTTGAAGATTTCATGAGTCAACTGCGAATCCTAATTTATTTGGGATATTTGAGATAAGATTTTTTAGCAGATTTCTAGGAATATTAGGACTTATTTATTTCTTTATTCAGTGGACATTAAGGAGAAATTTTATTAGGTGTTAAATTTTATTTTATTTATAATTTCTTTTATTTTATTTTTTCCTAATTAGGGTAGGAAATAAAGGGGGGCATTTAAGCTAATCTTTTGGCAGCCCTAGCTCTCTCTTCTCTTCTCCTCAGTACTGTTCACATTTTACAACAGCCTTTAAATATATTTTTAGTTTCTTTTCATCAATCATGTGCAACTAAACTTAAATTTAGTTAAAGGGGTAATCAAGGTTATCAATTTGCCAAAGATTTGTGAGATCTAATCAATTCTTTATTTAAATTTTTTTAATTTCAGTATTTATGTTTCTTTTGTAGCTTATTACTATTATTATTTTACTAATTAAACAATAAGGGTCCATTGATTAATTGGCTAAATAATATATCACCATTCAAAACTAAGAATCCATAATTATTCTTTAGGTTTTGATACTTGTGGCAATTAGACATAGTTCTAAGAAGCTTCATAATCTAATTTAAATGAATTATGTGGTAGAATTTGTTGATTAGAATTAGTTTCTTCTAAATCTTAAAGCTGTTAGTGAGTTAAATCATAAAAGGGTCTTCCTATAGGGTTATTCAATAACAACAGTTAGTTATAGAGCGTCTCTTAACTAATTTTACAACCTAAGAAAGAATTAGCTAATGCGAACGCCTCAGTTAGCTAGAACTAATTTACTGAAAAATTTTAAAAAATATTTTTTTTGCATCAATGATCAAATCTAAGGATTGAAACCAAGATTATTCCCTTTGATTGAAATCATCACCATTATTATTTTCCAATTCTATTTTACTGCTATTCAATTATTTTTAGTTTTAATTTTAGTTTTAAGTTTATTTTATTTTTTAGATATAAACTCCCCCCATTTATTTTAATTAAGTTTTACTTTAGGTTTTCACAGGAAATTAATTTAAGTAATCAATTTTCTAAGGATTTGACACTCTATTCACTGCTATTACAATTTTAATTTTGCACAAGAATAAGATTTTATTTTTGGTGGATTCGACACCCATCAAAATTTGGCACCGTTGTCGAGGACTTAATTCTAACTTATTTTATTTCTTTTGATGACCAGGTCTGATTGCGAAGAGGAACTCTTATATGATCCAAAGATTGAAAAGATTGCTAAAAGACTAAGTAAGAAGACAAAACATTAAAGACAAGCTGCTACCACTTCGTCGATTACATCTTATTAAGCAGTAGACACAAATACAGATTTTGATTCCTCATCATCTTCTAGCGAATTTGAAGAACAAGAACCTATGGCTGAAGAACAAAGGATTTTGAGGTAATTGGTAGCCCCTCCTATCTACCAATAGCCTGTATGCATCACTTACCCAACACTGAATGCTTCTTTTGAGCTGAAATCGGGTTTTTCATTTGTTACCCATATGTGAATACTTATAATCTAGGGTGGAGGGATTATCTAAACTTTAGCTATGGAGTAAGAGCACATAATTTCCAACAATTCTAGCAAAGAGCACCACCACAACAACATCCACTACCACCACAAAATCAAGTATGTCTTTTAATGACATGTTCAAAGCCTTTATGACTAATATCCAATAATTTCAATAGGAAACTCGTTAAAGTATTCAACATTTGGAGACCTAGATGAGTCAGTTAGCCACAATAGTTAGCAAGTTGGAGTCTCAAGGGAAATTACCTTCTCAAATAATAGTCAATACAAAGCAAAATGCAAGTGCTATTACCTTGAGAAGTGGAAAAGAATTGATGGACAAAAACCACCATAAGCTAACCCCTGGGTACGGGATAGATTAAAGGACATAATTTGAAATAATTGTTCAAAAAGAGGAACCACCAGCCATAGTCACCTCTGATAAGCCCTAACCTCTGGTAATACCACCTCCCTTCCCATAAAAACTTGCTAAATCTAAGAAAGAGAAGGAAGAAAAAGAGATTTTGAAAACTTTTTGCAAAGTTGAGGTCAATATACCTTTGTTAGATGCCATCAAGCAAGTGCCTCGATATGCAAAATTCCTAAAAAAGTTGTGCATCAACAAAAAGAAACTCAGTAATAATGAAATGATAAGAGTAGGGGAGAACATATCTACTGTGATTCAAAGAAAGCTACCCCTAAAGTGCAAAAATCAATGTATGTTCGCAATTTCTTGTAAAATACGTGATTTGGGCATAAAAAGGGCCATGTGTGACTTAGGAGCTTCTATAAATGGCATGTCATTATTTATTTACTCTTCTTTAAAAGCTAGTCCTTTAAAAGAAACTGGTATAATTATTCAACTAGCTGATAGGTCTGTGCTTTACCTCGAAGGGGGCATTAGAACATGTTTTAGTTCAGGTTAATGGGATGATATTTTCAGTAGATTTTTATATTCTAGATATGGAGGAGGATAAGTTTTCTAATTGCTCCGATATTTTATTAGAAAGACCTTTTCTTAGCACAGCTCAAACAAAAGTTGATATTCATGATGGTACATTAACTATGGAGTTTGATGGGAAAATTGTAAAATTTAATGTTTATGATGCTATGAAGTACCCTAATGATGTATCATGTGTGTATGGGATGGATGTTATAGATTCTTTAAGTCAAGAAATTTTTGAGCTTAATGTTTCTGACAATTTAAACACTATTCTTTTTTAAAAATCTTGATGCAAATAGTTTAAAGAATCTGAATGACAAATTTGTTGTAGGTAAAACTCTTCAAGAGGTGGTGTGTGAGTTGGAAGCCCTAAAAAAATATGAAGGAAAGTGCACCCATATCTGACTTACCAGCATCCCATACTAAACTTTTACATTCTGTTGTGCAGGCACCAAGTCTGGAGTTGAAGTTGCTACCTGAACATTTGAAATATGCATTTTTATGAGAAGGAGAAAGTCTACTAATGATAATTTCCAACAAACTCAGCAGGGATGAGGAAGAATATTTGATCCGCATATTGAAAGAGTACAAAGAAGCCATTGGTTGGATGATTGCTGACATTAAAGGGATCTCGCCTTCAACTTGCATGCATAAAATTCTTATAGACGAGGATAGCAAGCCAAAAGGTGAAGCATAAAGAAGATTGAACCCACCAATGATGGAGGTAGTCCAGAAGAAATTTTAAAGCTTCTTGATGTAGGTGTGATTTATCCCATCTCAGATAGCAAATGGGTATGTCCAGTTCAGGTAGTACCTAAAAAGACAGGCTTGATAGTGGTAAAAAATACAGATGATGAGTTAGTCCCAACTCGTGTTCAAAATGGGTGGAGAGTTTGCATTGATTACAAGAAACTAAATGCAGCTACAAGAAAGGGCCACTTCCCTCTCTCATTTATTGAGTAGATGTTGGAACATCTTGTAGGTAAGACCCATTACTATTATCTTGATGGCTATTCAGACTTGATGTAGGTGTGATTTATCCCATCTCAGATAGCAAGTGGGTATGTCCAGTTCAGGTAGTACCTAAAAAGACAGGCTTGACAGTGGTAAAAAATACAGATGATGAGTTAGTCCCAACTCATGTTCAAAATGGGTGGAGAGTTTGCATTGATTACAGGAAACTAAATGCAGCTACAAGAAAGGGCCACTTCCCTCTCCCATTTATTGATTAGATGTTGGAACATCTTGTAGGTAAGACCCATTACTATTGTCTTGATGGCTATTCAGACTTTTATCATATTCCAGTAGCACCAGAGGACTAAGAGAAGACTATTTTAACTTACCCATTTGGAACCTTTGCCTAACGGCTAATGTCATTTGGTCTTTGTAATGCCCCGGCCACTTTTCAAAGGTGTATAGTAAGTATATTTTATAAATATGTTGAGAATATTATAGAGGTTTTCATGGATGATTTCACCGCGTATGGAAATTCCTTTAGTTAGTGTTTGTATAATCTGACTAAAATTCTTGAAAGTTGCTTAGAGTCAAACCTTGTGTTAAATTATGAAAAGTGTCCTTTTATGGTTGATCAATGATTGATTTTAGGGCATATTATGTTAGAGAGAGGAATTGAAGTTGATAAGGCAAAGGTTGAGGTAATTAAATCTTTATCTTATCCCGCAAATGTGTGGGAAGTTCGATCTTTCCTTAGCCATGCAGGTTTTTATAGGCACTTCGTCAAAGATTTTTCAAAGGTTGCTCATCCTTTATGTCAACTGCTGCAAAAGAAGTGGAGTTTAATTTTGATGATTCTTGCAAGAGAGCATTTGATATACTCAAAGACATGCTAGTCTCTGCCCCAATTATACAGCCACCAGAGTAGAATTCGCCCTTTGAAATAATGTGTGACACTAGCAATCACACCGTGGGAGAAATGTTCAGTCAAAAAATTGGAAGGGAATCCCATGTTATTTACTATGCTTCAAGAACCCTTGATGAGGCCTAATCGAATTACTCCACTGCTGAAAAAGAGCTGTTAGCTATTGTTTTTTTTAGAAAAATTCTGTTCTTATCTTCTTGGTACTAAGGTTATCGTTTACTCTGATAATGCATCTTTGAAATATTTACTTAAGAAGAAAGATGCCAAGCCTAGACTTATCCAATGGGTACTCTTGCTGCAAGAGTTTGATTTGGAAATAAGGGATAAAAAGGGATTAGAAAATTTAGTAGCAGACCATCTCAGTCGATTGCTGGTGAATGAGGGACCAATTCTAATTAAATATGAATTTTCGAATGAACACCCCTTTTTTTATCCAACAATCGACGCCTTAGTATGCTGACACTATAATTTTTTTGACTTTTAACATTTTTTCAGATGATATTTCTAAAGTTGAAAAGGATAAAATTAAAAGAAAAGCTAGATACTATATTTGGGATGATCCGTATCTGTGGAAGTGTTGTTCTTATCAAATAATTATGAGATGTGTTTATGAACGTGAGATTCCTTCTATTTTGAATTTTGCTCATTCATATGCATGTGGAGGACACTTTGGTCCTAAGTGAATAATGTGTAAATTATTATAGTGTGGTTTGTTTTGGCCCTCCCTATTTCGTGATTCTTATATGAATTGCAAGTCTTGTGAGAATTGTTAAAAGACTTGTACTTTGAGTCATAGAAATCAGATGCCTCTTACACCTATTTTAATTTGTGAAATTTTTTATGTATGAGGTATTGACTTTATGTGTCACATCCGTGATTTTAGAGATATAAAATTTTATATATACTCAATATATATATCTAGAGTATATATAACATTTACATATGGTATATTAATTGTATATGTTAGATTAATACATTACATACTTAATATTTGATACACATATAAGGTACATTGGATGTGTGTATAAGATACACATTACTTGTGCATATGTGTAATATCCCAAATTTTTGAAAAGTTCTAATTTTTAAAAATTTGATAAAATAAATTATAATTTAAATGGATAAATTAAATTAATGATTTTAATTGAAAAATGAAGGGATTTTAAATGAAAAGTGGAATATATATGCGATATATATGTAAAATATATACAACATATAAAAGTCAACAATTTTTAAAAGAAAAGTCAAAGTAAAAGGGTATTTTAGTAATTAAATCTTAAAAATTTAAAATTAATAAAATAATTCAAAAATAAATGATTTTGGATGGAAGATAATATTTTGGGGTTTTAATTAATTAATTAATTAATTAATTAATTAATTAAAAATATATTAAAATAATAATATATATAAGGTTGAAAATGTGAGTGTGAGGAAAGAGAAAATCATTTTTTCTTCTTCTTCTTCTTCTTCTTTCCTTCAAGGCCGACTTTCATGGCTTCAAGAGAGGGATTTTCTTCTTCTATACTCCAAAAATTGAAGGATTTCAAGTATTCAAAGTAGATTTTTGGTGATTTCCACCAAAATTAGTAAGTTTTCAACTCTTTTTCTTTGAATTCTATAGAAAATTGGATTATGTTGAGTTTGGGGTTTTGATGTAGCATGTTATAATTATTGGAATGGGTGTGTATGATGTTATTTTGGGTAGTTAACAATAATTTTAAGGTTGGATTAAAGAAATGGTTAAATTTAAGTTGAGTTTGGTGAAGAGAGATAATTTAGGGTTATGGAACATTTGAGTTTTTGAAATCATGAGTTTTAATTGTGCAAATTGGTTCCAAATTTATTTTTTTGATGCATAAACAAGGATTTTAAAATCAAATTATGGATTTAGTTAAGTTTGGATAGAGTTTGAAGATGGTAGTATTGATTTAGGGTTTTGGAAAAGTGAATTTTCAAAGAATGATTAATTGTTTAATTTTAATGCTTAAATCATGTTATTTAATGATATAAGTAGTGGAAATAAGATTGAAATGATAATTGGATTGAGTTGGAATGGAGATCCTTCAATGGTGAAGGTTATGCCATTTTAGGGTTTTGAGCATCAGTATGTGGTTAATTAATGTAATTGGTTTAAACATGCAAAAACATGTTTCTAATGATATTAATAAACTTAAAACACTAATTTAAATGGCTTGATATGTTTTTTCATAGTTAAAGTGAGGTGAAGCTTAATTTTGGGATTTTGGTTTAGAGTGATGTTTAATTATGGTTTGATGTTGAGAATACCTTAGAATGTGATATCAAAAGATTATGTATGATCACATTTGGTATAGGCATTGAGGAAGGTTGATTTGCTTCATCCAAGTGGTGAAGGACAAGTTTGAAGGATAGGATTGGAGGTTGTGTTAAGCTTACTTTGGGTTGCTAGTGGAGGTATGTACAAACTTTGAATATATTGTTTATATTTGCATGACATTTGGGCTTAACATATTTTAGTTGGAAAATGTGTTAAGTTACTTGGTTCATTGATTGTGTATGAATAATGTGCTATGACATTTATAATGTCATATATGTGTTAAATGCATTGTGAAAAGCCATTGATAATGGCTAAATTATGTAGAATGTGAAATATGTATATTATGTGAAAATACCCAAAGTAATTGGGTAATGTGTTGTGAATGCAAAAATGAGATATGTGGAATAATGAAATAAATTGATATTGATAAAAATGAGAAAAATGAGAAAAGTGAAAAAAATGAAAAAGATGTGAAAAATGAGAAAAATGAGAAAAAAAAATGTGAAAATTAAGCAATGTGCCTAGATTGAATATGTGACAATGAGAAAGAGATTAATAATGAGAAAAATGAATAAATGAAAAAAAAAAGAGAAAAAGATGATATAATAAGGCAAAGTGCCTAGTTTGATCATGAGAAAATGAGAAAAGTTTTGATAAAGGAATTACGAAAGAATTTGATAATGAGAAATATGAATAAATTGTGTGCCTAGTATGTTATTCAATTTTCAGAGTTCTGGGTTTGGCGGCATGCCTATGATTGCCTACAGGCTAAACGCTGGAATGGTGAAAAGACTCCGTCGTAAGCTAGGCCAGCTGAAAGACCGGGTCGTAAGCCTCAAAAACTGTAGCAGTCTAGCCGGGTTAAGGACCAAGATACTGGGGCCCAAGGGTCTAGCCGGGTTGAGGTCCAAGAGACTGGGGCTGTTACATTATCCATAGATATATTACCTACGGGGCTAGACACATGGTGTCATTATGGACCAAAGCAGTAACTCTGAAATTTGAATAGCATATTAGATCCTTTTTGGGCCCATGCTTGTCTTTGCTTTAATGTGAATTATGAATTGTAATACAATTGAGCAATATAATGCTATGAGTTGTGATTATGAAATATTTGAAAAATATAACAAAGTAGAATGATGTGACATTTATATGCATTATGCATTGGCATTGCATTGAGTTTTATTATTATTATTAAAGTTTGTACCACTAGGCTCCGGCCTAGCGCATTGTAATTCATCGCGTAGGTGTCATGAATGATTTGGTAGAGCCAAAAAGTTCTACTAGACTTGGTCAGGTCTAGGTTTGTATTTATTGAGCTTGAAGAGTTATTTTTTTGATACATCAAGATCAGAGCCACTTGCCAGCATGTAGATATTTGATATTAAAATGTATTTTGATATTATATATGTTATGATTTATTTTTGGAAGTATATAATGTAAATTGTAAAAAATGTTTTGAATAATTAGTTCAGATGAAATTTTATATGTGTTGTTAATTTATATATCTATATATAAGTATTTTGAGAAAATATGGAGAAATTGAGAAGTATTGGTGAAATGATGAATTGATTTTTATTGGGAGTGTTTGCTTTATGCAGGTTGTGTTTTGCTGAATTTTGGAAACGTTCAAATTACAAACAAAACTCTGGCAAATTTTTCCCAGAGATTTTCATATAAAATATTTATTTTAGATTCCCATAACAAGCAAAGAATATTTATTTGAAATCTTAAAACAGAAATGTAAAATTTTTTATTAAATCGATCTGTGACATTTTTATACCGTATATGCATATTTTACATATGCTGAAACTATGTATTGTACGTATATAAGGTATAAGGGTGTTACAATTTATTTTTGTATCAGAGCCTAGGTTTGAGGTTCTCAACCTAGGAGGAATGATAAAGAGAGAAAATTGGAATAAAAAAATAATTTTTCAATTGTGATGCATGCATTGGCATAGCAATTTATTTGATCCCTGATGTGGCAATGTCCATTTAATATAATGGATATGAGTTGAGAAGGTGTCTGGGTTGCATAGATCAGAGTGGCGCAGTGGAAGCGTCACTCTAGAGATTATGGATTAAGAATTTTTGAAACTTTTATTTGAAATTTAAAATTCATAGCTGATTCAATTGATGAATAAGTGAAATTAGAAAAACAATCTAGGAAATGATTTAAGATATAAAAATAAAAAGTTTGAGAAATAAGCATGATAGTTACAGAAAATTTTATAGGTGTACTGCAAAGTGATATTGTCTGAATTTTTGGACAAATCTAGAAATGTTGGATGAGTTTGAATATTTAATAGAAAGTTTTTCTATATGTTAGAATCCAATGTATAAAATTTTATAAATTTTAAAGATGGATCTCTAATTAAGAAAAATAGAAGACATAGATTGTTAGAGTAATTCCAGCAACTCATAATCTGTAGAAATTGAGAAAAAAAATAAATTTAGAAACTATGGTAAACCAACCCAGAAAAATTTGAAACTTTACATACAATATCATGTGTATTCCTGTAACATATGGTTAAAATTTCATGAATTTTTATTAAGGTTTGATACCTGAAAAAAAATGGACAACCGGGTGCTGCCAGAGAAATTATTAAAGAGATAGATTCTCTGATTTTGGAAGATTTAATTTTTAAATATATTAAATCTGCTTGAAAAAATCTAAACCTTTAACTATAAGTCCATATATGTGTCAAGTGAACATGGATAAAATTTTACAAGCTTTTATAAAGAATTGGTAAGGAATATAAAAATTGAAAGTGAGATTGACATGAAACTGAGGAAGTCATGCAATTTTGTGTAAGTAAGTAATAACTTAATTTTATGAGACAAATGAATAAAGAAAATTATAAAAATTTATATGCATATGGGTATAAGTATAGAAGGAATATGGAGTTTTTAATAATTTTCAACAAAGAGTTCATAATTAAAATCAAAGAGTGAAATCATATATGATAGCGAATTATTTATTATGGAATAATAATGCATGATTTAGGGTTGAGTGTATAAAATTAAAGTATCTAAATGGATGATGTTAATTAGTGTAATGAAATGAATTAGTGTTGTTTAAATGTAAATGTTATGATTTTAAGATTGGAAATGTGACATGGATGAGATTTGGTGAGGTTCATGTTGTTGGTTGCAATATATGAAATTAAAATTTTTGAAATGGGTTTCCATAATTGTGAAAGTGATGTGTTTTGATGTTATATTAATATAAAAAATAAAGTTTATAAAGTTGGCTCTTGAAAATGAGATTAATAGAATGATGTTTAAGTAAAGTAGTAAGTTGGAAATTTAGAGTTGTAAGAGAATTTTGATGAAGATTGTTTAGATGTTGATAGTTTAATGTTTAATAAGCATGAGAGTAATTTTAAATGAATAATATTATTTATGAAAATATCATGTAACGTATAATGTGGTTGATAATATAGAAATTTGTTATGAAATAAAAGGGAAATGATTAAGTAAGTAAAAATGAGTTGCTTTAGGTAATTGCATTGGAAATGATGAAAAGGGATATGAAGGGTATGATAAATGCATAAAAAAATATGAGAGAGATGTCACATTGGAAATGTGACTAAGATTTATATGAGGTGTTAATATATATATATATATATAATAATAATAAGAAACTTGTTTAAGAGATGGGCGATTAAATAAGGAAGATGTTAATTATGTTGTGGTCAGAGTGTATATATATGTTGAATTGACAAATAACCTAAGTAATATCAAAAGAATGAGAAATGATAATGTTCTCTGAAAGGTGATAAATGTTAACTTTGTATAGGTTGTATGTAAAAGAAGAATTGAGTATAATTGTATGATTTGTGTGATGAGATTTTTTTTTTCAATATGAACACAAATATGATATGTAAGAAAATGTGGAAAGTAAGTCACATTGTGATTATGACTTACGAAGGTGTACGTGAATGATTAAAAAAAATGTTATCGAGTATTTACTACCTTATACAAATACGTGTCTGGTGATATTGCGAATGATATTAAATGTATTAATAGACCTAAGAGAGATAGGTCTTGACCTGTGTAGAGCTAACATGAATATGTGATTTTTGAGATACGAACTTAACATTATGATTAGAAATATTTGAAGAAGAATGATAGAAGGGCAGTATTTATTTATAAGCCATAGACGTGACCATTATTATGGCATGACCATTGGATAGTTTTGGTGGGACAAAAAGCATCACTTTATGATTCAAGGCTTAAATTGTTTCCTGACAAGTTGAGGACTAGGTGGATGGGACCTTTTGTTATTACCTATTTATTTTCTCATGGAGTAGTAGAGATCAAGAGTTTGGGTACAAGTAAAATTTTCAAAGTTAATGGGCATCGTTTGAAACCATTTTATGAAGGATTTTGTATTTCTACTGTGGAGGACATGCAACTGCATAGTCCTTTGACAGAATCTTGAATGACAAGTAATGTCTAGCCAAAGACTTTAAACAAAGGTGCTACATAGGAGACAACCCATGTTTCTCTTCTTTTCTGCAATATTGTCTCTTTCTTCATTTACTTCAACTGCATTTTCATTAATTTATTTGGTTTAGGTTTTAGTTTTATTAATAATAATAATGAAAAATAAACAAATAAATAAATAAAACTCCAACTTAGACATATCTAAATTTCCTTTACCTTGTAATTTTATTTATTTTCTTTCTTTAGTTATGATTCAATTAATCCCCTTTTTCAGTTCTTTTTATTTTTTTATTATTTATTTTATTTTTATAAATTTTTTAAAAAAATATTATTATTCATCGTCCTCCTCCTTAGGAGTCTATTCACATTACTCTTATTTCCTTTCCAGATTGATAATGGAGAGCAAGGGAGCAGCATTATAACATTTCTTTCAGGGGCAATTATTTGGCAGTTGTTTTAAAATTCTAAAGCGGGGAAAGGGCACTTGAACGAGCAGTGACATGTTTAGGGGCATAATGGACATTTGAGCATACACTAACTTAAACCCTACCATACTTTTTATATTTATTTTTTGTTGTCCCAAAATGGCAACCAAGAGGGGGGGTGAATTGGTTAGCTTGAAGAATAATACAAATTCAAAAATTAAAAACTCAAAATTCAATGAACAAGAAATATAGAAGATGTAGAAGAAGGCTAAGTAGATGATGGAACAATGAACACAAAGATTTATAGTGGTTCGAATTTACCTTGATCCTACATCCACTTTCTTAATAACTTGTTAAAGTTCCACTAGCTTTGAGTTTTTACAAGCTTAACTCTAACTTGGTATTTTCACAAACTCACACCAAACTTTATAATGGTTTGAGATCACATACCTCACAACCCTTATAAGAGTTTTTCCAGGCTCACTCACACAACCTAAGTATTTCCAAGCTTACACTCAAACTTAAGATAGTGTTTAATGCTCACACCCAATACTCAATCAATACAAAAAGTGATTTTGATGCAAAGGAAATAAGTATGTTCAAGTAAGCTATTACAATCACAACAACTACTAAAAATGAAGTTGTATATGGTATTTATAGCCTTCAAGTCATAAACTAGTCATTTAGTGAGTGGTCCAACATGTTTGATTCTTGTCTTCCACTAATTTTCTAAGCTAGATAAATTTCATGGTCGGACTAATAAAGGTCCAGTCAGAATTAATCAATTCTAGTTGGGATACATGGTGGTCCGGCTGTTCCTTTTAAAATTTTATTGACTGCTCTTTAACAGTCATTCCACATGGCTTCCACTAATTGAGTGGAGGTCCAATGTCTTCTGTCTTGAGGATTATTTAAAGCTCTCGGTCGGACTGCATCATGGTCCGATCGAAATTTTATTGGTCCGGGGAACCTCTTTGGATATTTTTAACAAAATTGGCTTGAAAGGTTCGGTCATACTTTTCCATGGTCCGGTCGGACATTCTATGGTACATTGAGTTTTTTAGAGTACTTTCAGCCGTGAATCTCTTTGTGTGTTTTGCAACTTTTTCATCCAATAGTCTGGTCGTACTTCATAGTGGTCCGGTCATAATTTTCAGGGTACGGTGAGAATTTGAATGTACTTGCCACTGTGAAACCTTCTGTGACATTTTTCTCAATTGAACATGTAAGGTCCGGTCGGACTTCTTGATGGTTTGATCGGACTTTTTAATAATCCTTCAAAAAATTAACTTCCTGCAAATTATAACTTAATACAAATGTTAGCTTAATTAAACTTGGTTGCCTAAGATAAAAAATAGAGCAATTGGGCTAACATTTTTTTTTCTTTTCTCCTTCTCTTCTATTTTCCACCTGCCACCCTTCATCACCATCCTCATCATCGCTTCACCATCAGTATCGCCCCAACAACCCATCAAGCGCTCGAGTCATCTTCATTGCTCGACCATAACCCATTAAACTAGATCGAATAATCAATTGTCGTGAATTTAGAATGCTTAAGATATGCTATGTTGATGGATTTTGTAGAGGGATCTAAAGGAGTATAAAGAGTGGCTTTGTTAGTTAGTGTAAGAGCACTAACATACGTAGCAAGTTGTGTCACTTGAGAGGAGAGGAGGATGAAGCCTAGTTTGGTTTTCCTAATGTGTAGGACAGTGTCAATGAGGAATTTACTCGTTTGGATGGGTTGACCTCTAAGCAAGCAATAGAGAAAGAGTAAATCTTTTTGAGTTGCTTTCTCATTTCTTTCACCCCTAGCCCCAATTTTATAGGTAACTATCCTATAAAGCATCCAATAGGTAAGAGTCCTAAGGTGTTTGGCATTGAATAGTTTATGGAGAGAGTTTTCTATTGAAATTTCCATCCAAAACTCTTTTTTCCTCTTGGTGGTGAGGATGGTGTTAGTGATGTGAGAAATTCCCTCAGTTGGAAAATCCCAAATTGAAGAGAAGTCTTCAAAGGTTAGGCCATATTCTTGGTTGAAAATTTTAAAGAAAATTCCATAATAGCCTAGAGGGTTTGTGCTTTTCTTGTCACTACCAAAGTAGTTAAAAATTCTTTGGTTAAACTCTCCCACCCAAGATCATCATGATCTAGAAAGATAAATTTTTCTCACCCCAAGTTTCTAAGACATGCTCTAATATCATTTTCTATCCCTAATGACTCAAGAGTGAGAGTAGAGAAGAGACGGTTTGGTTCTACGGGTTTGTCTTTGATTATAACATACCTTTGTCTTTCCTCTTCATATTTGAATCTTATCTTGTGGCTTCTTCTTAGGAGTTCTTCTTGTTGAGAAGGGGCAGCCGCACCCTTTTCTTTCTCAACTCTAGAGGCTTTCTTCTTATGTTCTTTAGGTGCCATTGAGTTTGTTCTTTAAGAAAGGATGAAGAATAGAGTTGATTTGAGAGAGATTTAGTGTTTGAGTGTTTGAAGATTAATAAAAAGATGAATAAACTAATAATAGGGGGTATTTATAGTGTTTAATATGAAAAAAAGTTGTTTATAGCTGTTGGAGACAAAAAAAATACACGTTTTGATTGAGTTCCAATGGCTAGAAAATTTTGAAATCTGTGTTAAAGTCCGATGGAAAAATTTGAAATTTTTAAAAATTGCGATCGGACTTTATTAATACCGAATGAAATTTTGGTTTTAGGCATAACAGTCATAAAATTTTGAAAAATTCCGATAGCACTTTGGAAAGTATGGTCATGCTTTTACGAAAAATTTTGAAATCATTAATTTTCAAAAATTGCAGTCGGACTTGTTATAGGTCCGAATGGGAATCTTTAAAAGTGTAGAAATTTTGAGAAAACAAGTGATTTTCATTTAAAACATGAAGATTTGATTAAAAATAGATATCAGCATAAAGATTTTTGTGAAATGAAACTTGGTTTTCATGTGATTTTAAGTTCATGAAATTGTGCTTCCTTCTATCATTCTCAAATGTTGTTTTATGAAATTCATTCTCTCTTCATTCAAGGGTTTAGTGAAAATGTTAGCAAGTTGGGTTTGTGTATCAATGAATTCTAAGACAATATTTTTGGTTTTGGACATTATCCTTTAGGAAGCGGTGCTTAATGTCTATATATTTTGACCTAGAATGTTGAATTGGATTTTTGGAAAGATTTATGGCTGATGGGTGTCGAAGCCACCAAAAATAAAAACTTGCTCTCCAAAATAAAACAACACGAAAATATTGTAAATAGGATGAGAAGGGTCGAACCCTAGGGACTAGCCTTGCCCAAGGCTAACCAGACGTGCTACCTGCTATGAGTGAAAATTAAAAATAAAATGGGGGAAATAGCTTAGATAAAAAGGGACGAAATTAAATAGCAAGATTAAGAAATAAATTAAAACAGCAGAAAATAATTAAAACTTAAAATCAATGGAAGTGAACTCAGTCAAGGACGATTCGCGGTATGAAGTTCTCACGGATTGATCACGGGCTAAAATAATCTTTTTAATTCATATTCACAGACAAGTTATAGCCTTCAAGCTAGCGTCTCCGACCAATCTTTCCGTTCTAAATAGGTTAAGCAAGACATAGCGCTATGAATAACCCCTAACCAATAAACAACCCTAATACTAGCGACAGGATTTAATTTATTGATTGCAATGAACACTAGAAAGACCTTGCCCTAACCAACAAACCTACTAGCAAGATTCATTTAGATTAGATCATACAATTACTTAATATAACCCAAAAGCCCGTCACAATCAAGTTATACCAATTGCCACTTGTATCAACTGGAATAAACAATTACGGATTTAATCTCATTGATTAGCTATATGTATCCTATCAATTAATCAATTGGCCAGATCAATCAACTAATAAAAATACATTAAGGATAGATTTTCCCAATAAGCCACGGTAAAAGTATGAATGCAAAAGAATCAAAAAGAATAATTAGGCACAATCAAACCTCACAATCTTAAGAACTTCAACCTTGAATTAATCCTTGACTGAAATAAAGAGTTTAGCCACGCATGGCCATGGAAGAACAACAAAAATTCTATAAAAGATAATGTAAATTCGAAATAATCAAAGAGGAGGTAAAAAGTGTCCTCCCAAAACCCTAAAAATAACTCAAATACTTAATAAAGGGTGGGGCCAACCTAATATAACAAAAAGGCCCACTAAAAACTACTTAAATCCTATTACAAGTCGGTTTATAAGTCCTCTAATACAACTAAATCATATGGGCCCACCACTTTAATTAAATCAGCCCGTTCAGGTCTGCCTGGCCATTAGCCTTGGGCGGCTAAGGCCTCTGCTGTCAATCTGCCTCCACAAAGAAAATTCAGCTCCATGCCATTTTGCTCCAATACTTCCAATCAAACTCCAAATAAGCCTCTCTATTGCAAATCCACCATTCCTGCCCAAAATAATAAAAACCAAGTAAAAGCTCTTCTTTTCAATATAAATAACATCAATTAAGCACAAAAACAAGGTAACAAATATGTCGGATTTGCAACCTATACTTGTTTCTTGCTAAACCAAGAAACTAGACATTCACCAAGAAAATGACAAGCTCCAGTTGCACTTTTTCTATCTAAGAAACTACCGGCAGAGTCCGAATATGAAAAATCTAAAATGTCGAATGATGTGTTTCTAGGATACCAAAGTCCTAAAAGCAATGTGCCATTCAAGTATTTCAAAATTCTTTTGTGGCATTCAAATGCGATTCTTTAGAGCATGATTGAAATCTAGCACACAAGCATACACTATATATAATATCGGGTCTAGAAGCAGTTAAGTAAAGTAGGGATCCAAAAATACTTTAATATTTCTTCTCATCTACTACTTTACCTTTTTCATCTTTGTTCAATTTCAAGGATATACTCATGGGAGTTTTTCTAGTCTTGCAACCATCCATTCCAAATTTCTTGATGAGTTCCTTTGTGTATTTGGATTGATTGATGAAGATCCCATCGATTTATAGTCCAAGAAAGAATTTGCATTGCTTGATTTATAGTCCAAGAAAGAATTTGAGTTTATCCATCATGCTCATTTCAAATTTTCTAGTCATACAAGAAGTAAATTCCTTGTACAAAGATTCATTAGTATCCCCAAATATTATGTCATCAACATAAATTTGCACAATTAAGATGTTATGCTTATTCTTTTTAACAAAGAGAGTTGTGTCCACTTTGCCTTTTGAAAAATCATTTTCAAGAAAATATGTACTAAGTCTATCTTACAATGCCCTTGGTGCTTGTTTCAATCCATATAAAGCTTTGGTAAGTTTGAAAACATGATTTGGGAGTTATAGTTTTCAAAACCAGAAGGCTGTTCAACATAGACTTCCTCATTTATAATCCATTTAGAAATGTACTTTTAACATCCATTTGAAAGAGTTTAAAATTCATATGACATACAAAAGCAAGTGGAATTCTAATAGCTTCTAATTTAGCTATAGGAGTAAATATCTCATCATAGTTAATGCCTTCCTCTTAGTTATACCAGTTGGCTACCAATCTAGTTTTATTTCTAGCAATGAGACCATTTTCATCAAGCTTATTCCTATAAACCCATTTGCATCCTGTAATTGGATGATCTTTAAGTCTAGAAATAAGTTCCCATACATTATTTCTTTCAAATTGGTTGAGTTCATCTTGCATAGAAATCACCCAATATTTATCACTAAGAGCCTCCTCAATAGTCCTTGGCTCAATTTGAGAAACAAAAGAAAAATTAGAATCTAAATGTTTAATTTTGGATCTAGTAATTACTCCCTTTGATATTTCACCAATGATGAGCTCCTTTGGATGATCCTTCTTGTATTGACAATCCTTGGGTAACTCTTGAGTTTCCTTTTCTTGTTCATCTTGATTATTCTTTAGAGCAATAATCATTTCTTGTTGATCATATGTACCCACAAAATCATCAAGAGCACTGAATTTCCTTTTATCAAGTTTAGAAGATTCATAAAAAAACAACATGCATTGATTGTTCAACTACTAGAGTTTTCTTATTAAATACCCTATATGCTTTGCTAGATGATGAGTATTCTAAAAATACGTCTTCATCCCATTTGGATGAGAATTTTTCAAGATTATCCTTGGTATTCAATATGAAGCATTTGCAACCAAATACTCTAAGATATGAAATTTTGGGTATTCTTCCATTCCATAGCTCATAAGAAGTTTTATTTATTAAAGGCCCTTTGTAAACTTGGTTTGAAATATAGCAAGTGGTATTAATGGTTTTTGCCCAAAAATAAGATGGTAATTCATATTCATTGAGCATTATTCTAGTCATTTCAACCAAGGTTCTATTTTTTCTTTCAACCACACCATTTTGTTGTGGTGTTCTAAGAGCCAAAAAATTATGTGAAATACCAAATTCATTGCAAAAGTTTTCAAAATTTTCATTTTTAAATTTTTTGCCATGATCACTTCTAACAGATGTGATTACCTAGCCTTTTTCATTTTGAACTCTTTTTGTAAATATTTTGAAGTGACTAAAAGCTTCATTCTTTTGAGCTAAGAAATTAGCCCATGTAAATCTAGAGTAATCATCAACAAGAACAAATGCATATAACTTGCCACCTAGGCTAGCAACTCTATTTGGTCCAAACAAATCTAAGTAAACAAGTTCTAAGGGTCTAGAAGTGTTTACAATATTTTTAGACTTAAATGAACTTTTATGTTATTTACCAAGTTGAAAAGGTTCACATATTCTATCTTTATCAAATTTTATTTTAGGGAGACAGTCAACTAGTTCTTCATTACTAATGCATTTTAAATGATCTATACTAGCATGTTCTAGCCTTTTATGCCATAACTGAGCATCATTATTAATGGAAATCAAACATTTAAATTCATCATTGGAGTGTATGTCAATTTTATATGTGTTGCTAATTCTATCTCATTCGAATGCAATTTCACCATTTGAATTAGTAATCTTGCATCCTTTGGAGTCAAACTTTACATCATATCCTTTATCACACAATTGACTAACACTTAGTAAATTATGCTTCAATCCATCAATAAGCCATATATTTTCAATCAAATTTTTACCAAGTATGCCAATAGAACCACTACCAAATGATTTTACCTTTAGCATTGTTTCCATAGGTAACACTACCTCCAAGCTTGTAAGTAAGACTTGTAAAGAGCCTTGCATTCTCCATCATATGCCTTGAGCATCCACTATCCATAAGCCTTGTGCTTTCATTGATAGTAGATTTTAGACATACCTACAAGAATATTCACCTTCTTTTAGGCACCCAAATAAACTTGGATCCTTAGGGGTTAGTAGTAGAAGGATCCTCTAACTTGAGATGAGCCCTCTTAATATAGCAAAAAATACTCTTATGCCCAAAATTCATGCAATATTTGTGCATTGATACAAAGTTCTATATTTATGCACTTTCCCATTGGCATTCACACAATTGCAAATATGAGTTTGTTTTTGAGTATTTTTGTGTTGATGTACATGTCTAGTATACATGAATGTATGTTTTGCTTTCGGAACCTTAGTTCTAGAATCTTGTGAGCTTAATGTAATCCTTTAGGGATTTTTGGGTTTGGTTTGTGCATTAGTGTTTTTTACAACTTCAACACTAGAGATTTGAGTTGTAGATACTTTCACAAATGTTGGTTTACTAGAATTAGTATTGGATGACCCATTGAATCCTAAACCATGTTTCAAGGAGGGTGACCTTTGATTATCAATCAATGTATCTAATGCTTCCTTTCCCTTATGAAACTTTGAGATAGATTCTTTAAGTTCTTTTAGTTCATGCCTCAAAATTTCATTTTTCTTGATCACATTCTCTAAGCTATGTGAATTTTTATCCAATTCATCAATTTATTTCAATAATTGTTCATTTCAGGTTTTTAATTCTAATGTAGAATTTTTTAGCATACAAAATCTTTTTTTAGATTAGAGTATTTGTCCTTATAGAATTTCATCTTAGAAAAATATTTTTCTACTCTAAGGTTCATATGCTCAATCATATCACTATCATCTAAAGCATTAATATAATTTTCATCATATGTAATTAAATTCAAGGATTGAGTACCTACCTCATTGGATTCATTCTCAATAACCATGAGACATAGATTTTCAATTCCTTCTTTCTCCTCTTCTTCTTCTTCACTTGAGGAAGAGTCATCCCATGTAGCTTTGAGAGATTTCTTCTTTTCTTTATCCCATTTCTTCTTGTTTTTCAATTTAAAGTAATCTGATTTGATATGACTGGATTTGCCACATTCATAACATTTCACTTCATTCTTTTTATCTTTATCTTTAAAAGAGGATTTAGAGAGTGTACCTTTGTTAGCTTGCAATCTTCTCTTTCTTTTCCAATCATTCATCCATTTTGAAAATAATGTTATTTCTTCTTCATCATCACTTTCTTCATTGCTTGAGCTCTCAATTTCTTTAATTGCTTTGAGAGCTATTGGTTTTCTCTTCTCTTTTTCACCTTGTTCTTCTTCTCTTTTGGTGTGCAACTCAAAGGTGAGTAGTTTTTTGACAAGTTCATCGATTCTCAAAGAGCTAAGATCATATGCTTCTTCAATTGAAGAAACTTTGGATTCAAAGTTCTTCTTTGCTCTTAGAGCTCTCAAGATTTTATTGTTGACTTCATCTTGATCATATACCTTGCCATATTTCTTCAATTCATTGACGATGGCAAGTAAGCGATTGGTCATGCACTACAAGGAAAACTGAATCAGACAACGCTTTCTGGCCATTGTCTGATGAAGACAAAAACCGTTGTCTATTGAAGCGATGTCTGATAGTATTTCAGACAACGGTTTTAAAACCATTGTCTGATGTAGGTTTGCACAACGGTTTTTAATCTTATCAGACAACGGTTTTTGGCTGTTGTCTGATGATGGTTCAGACAACGGTTTCTAATTTTTCAGACAACGGTTTTTAACTATTGTCTGATGGTTTCCACAACGGTTTCTAAATTGTCAGACAACGGTTTCTAAATTTTCAGACAACGATTTTTAACCATTGTCTGATGAAGGTTTAGACAATGCTTTTTGACCGTTGTCTGATGAAGACAAAAACCATTGTCTATTGAGGCGATGTCTGATAGCATTTCAGACAACGGTTTTTAACCGTTGTCTAAAGACGATTTTTAGTTTTATCAGACAACGGTTTTTAACCGTTGTCTGATGAAGGTTTAGACAACGCTTTTTGACCGTTTTCTGATGAAGACAAAAACCGTTGTCTATTGAGGCGATGTCTGATAGCATTTCAGACAACGGTTTTTCACCGTTGTCTGAAGATGGTTTCCACAACGGTTTTTAGTTTTATCAGACAACGATTTTTAACGTTGTTTGATGAAGGTTTAGACAACGCTTTTTGACCATTGTCTGATGAAGACAAAAACCGTTGTCTATTGAGGCGATGTCTGATTAAGGTTTATGCAATGCTTTCTTATTAAAAACCGTTGTCTGATTAAGGTTTACACAACGCTTTCTTATTAAAAACCGTTGTCTGATGAAGGTTTACACAACGCTTTCTTATTAAAAACCGTTGTCTAATTAAGGTTTACACAACGCTTTCTTATTAAATACCGTTATCTAATGAAGGTTTACACAACGCTTTTTAATTTTTCAGACAATGGTTAATTAATCTAAAACCTTTGTAGAATACAACGGTTAATTAAAGTGGCACACTGAATATTAGACAATAGTTTCAATGTTCATTTTCATTTCACCACCATTGTCTGTTAAACTGTACATTATACATATAAGACAACACTTTACAATGGAGGATTGCAAATTTGGGAATAAAAAAACCTCCACAAATTCAACCATTCAACATATTAACAAACTAAAAAAAATCAACACTATACATATATCACTGAATTATACTATTAACTTCAACTTGAATGACGCTTCATGAAATATTTGGCGAAGTCAATCCTAATCTCGTTGATGTCGGCATCACTATACTCCAAGTTTCCTCTGCGTAGCCACTGAAAAATGAATCAAATTTTGGTTAGCCACATGTGGTAAATACAAAACTATTATATAAAAAATGAAAATAATTAAAATTCTCACCTTAGCTGCAAACTGAAGCTCCTTGTCATAATAGATTTCCTTCATGTACCTCATGACAAAGAGGCCGCAGTCCGTGGCCCCTTTCTGCACAGGAACCCCCTGAAATAGCAAATGAAAATAAAAATGAAGTACCACATGTTACATCCATATGTAAACCCATATGCAAACCAACACATCAACCTAATCACACAACCTAACCTAAAATCTGAACAAACATTCTGAAAAATGAACACAAGACACATCCATATAAAATTTCAGGCTCAACGAGCAAACTCATACCTATAATATGCATATTTACTTTAAATGATAAGAAATGAAAGAAGAAAACATTAAAAGACAAACTTGCTCACATAAAGTATATTGCAAAGCTTAGAATAAAAGAAAAAAGAAAATAAAAATCACAAAAGAACAAACTCTCCAGTGCAAGAATCCCATCAGTTTCAGGTTCTGCTATAGTTTAGACTTTTAGAGGCATTTCTTAAATTGAAAGAGAACCCCCAAACTAGACATGCCAGCAGCCACCAACCTTTGCAAAGATCAAAATAAATGTACTAAATTTAACATATCCACACCATCATATCATAAGAAGAAATTTGTATGCTGCTTGATTAACAAAGTAGACTTCAACATTGATTTTAAAATTTGCAGTGATACTTAAAGCTGAAACCCATAAGAAGAAGATGATTTTTATTCTAAAAGATTCAAGACAGTAGACTAGATTTAAAAGCAGAGGAAATTGAGTTTGAAGAGTTGTATTCTTTACAAATATTAATCCGCATGAACAAAGGTAATCTGAAGAAACAAAACGGCATTTTTTTGAATAATTTGAAACAAAAATCAGTTTGGGAAGAACTCATAATAGGCATAATAATCATCAATCAAACAAAAAGACTTAAAGAAAACCACTGTCATCCTCAATCAACACAATAGTATTCATCAACATAGATCAAAATAACAATATAGAAGAAACAGATTTGACGAATGTCAAACGGAGATGAGCAAATAGAGACATTGATTTTAATTCAGAAACAAAATAAAAGTTGAAACAGAAACCAGAGCAATAGTATAAAAATACCAATCCAATATCAAATTCCCAATCAATCTCATCATCAAGAATTATATATTATACTATATACTATTATACGTAGATTTTGTTTTTTGACTAACTGAACAAGAAAACACAAGGCCACGGACTGAAACATCTTCAACAGAAATATTCAATATGAAAACCAAAAACACAAGAGAACACAAAAGGCAATCCAAATATATATGAGCAAGTATACAAGTAATGCCAACAGTGCTGCAATTTGAAATGAAAAAATGCAGACCAACTGAAAATGCTTTGTGGACTCCAAGTTTGTACCCAAATGAAAAAATGCAGTCCAAATTTAGCAATATTTCTTTCATAGAACAAGCAATTTACATATCAATTTCCAATCCAATGCTCTATTTTCCCAACAGCAAAAAGAGTATAGGCAAAATTATTGTATAAATTGTATAAATCAGAAATGATGAGAAAAATAATACCGCCATATTCTCCCATAAAATTTTCCTCCTCACAGTCTTGTTGACACTCTCCTTGTATAACTTTATGGCATTATAAGAAACACAATATAAGTCAACAAAATTGCATTTTCCCTAAATTTTATAACTTAAGACTAAATAGTCAGACTTTAGAAGCGCAACTTACTTGTCAACAACCTCTATCCATTCCTGGCTAGCAATGCGACGTTTAAGAGGGTCCATGTGGTAGACTACCTCTCCCGTCGGATTTACAACAGTCAATACCTAGTGATTCCTACGAAATAACAAAATAAAATACAAGCAATTCTTCATATTTGGAAGAACATAACGCCAAACAATTCATTGAACAAAAAGTAATGCCAAACTTAAATAAACAATTCATGAATCAATCACAGCAGCAACAAGCCAAACTTAAAGTAATGCCAAACTTAAATAAACAAGAATATCATGTCATTTTCACAAATGAGGGAAAACAGGAACAAGATGGTCAAAACTGATAATGAAAAGTGATACTACTAACATTTATATATACATACGGACATAATATATCTTTATACTAAATTGCTGATGGTTAAACAGGAATAAGAAGCACATAAGGTTTAACTACGATTACTGCTTCAATGCATATTGTCAAATTCAGATTGTCAAATGCAGTAAATGAGAATTAAAAAATCTGAATAAATACAGAACCGACAATGAAACAGTGATTTCAATCACCAAAACAGCAATCACAAAGGCTCAATTCATAACATCAATCACAATCACATACAGAAGCAGCGTTATTTAGCTACTAACTCTCATTAGCTATGATAGCGAATAAAAAAGAAAGGTAAAGAAATACTCACACATCGTTGAAAGGCAAGAGAAAGTATTGCCCTTCTTTAGCCCCCTTAAATCGACTCGCAAGTGTACGTGACCTCCCCCCTGAATTACCACATCCAATGGCACTAATCATGCTGGGATCCACAAAGCCAATCATATCAACCATTTTATGCCTTTTGACATATTCATACAAGTAGCTGCATACAAAATGAAGTAATAGTTGGTACATATTATCAGTTTAATTCCAGCACAATTAACAAAGAAAATAAAAAGCTTTTGTACTTGGAAACTTACTGAATAAATATGGTAAGTATGGATCTGGACATTTCACCTCCGGCGTACACAGCATGTGGATCTTGTAAGAACACAACTTGCTTTTTGCTCACACAAAATGCTTCTTCACTTAGGGCAAAACTAACTGTTCGATCATTGCTTAAGGCATCCTTCGCCCATAGCCACAAACGTTTCAAAGGCGCTGGATAATCAGCACCCATCTGAACATGCAGCTCCTCCTCAAACATATCAGCTTCTATAACAACAGGCTTCTTTAATTTCTTGGAGGCTTTTTTCTTCACACAAGCTTTTTTAAAACTCTGAAAATAAAAAATTTGCACGTGAACACAGTAAATAGCAAAAAAAAAAAGCAATTATGCTAACTTTCATTTCTCAAAACTTAACCTTTGGATTAGACACCCCATCCAGCACAATCAAATTTCTCGGCCATGCTATAAAAGTACCCACGGCTTGGTCCACAGTAACAATTTCATCGCCGACTGGGAATGGGATATTGACGTTTGTAAATATAAAAAACATGGAAAAATTACATTTATTTATATGTTTGAATATAATCATTAGAAGTTTGAATAAATAGTAAGTAGTATCCTTAAACCTTGAATTGTACGAGTGATCGACACTCTTGCATTCTCTTGTGCAATCTTAACTTCATGGAGAGACGACTCATGTCCTTTAACAACTGGGACTTCAACAACCTTTGCATAAGCAACAATATTGCTTGGTGATCCTATGGCCAGCTTTGCCAATTTCACTTAATTATCAAACCCATCATCATCAATTTTTTTTAACGATGTCATCATTTTTCAATTTCAACAACCTCCTCATTATTGGGACCTTTGACATCAGCAGAAACCTCAATACCTTCTGCCTCCTTAGCAGCAGCAACCATAGCAACAACCTCGATACGTTCTGCCTCCTCAGCAGCAGCAACCTCATCAACATCTGCAGCAACCTCAGCAGCAACCTCATGAACATCATCCTTATCAAGCACCTCCACTTTCTCCAAAGCAAGGACCTTCTCATCATCAACAGAATTGAGACTCCTTTTTGCTTCATCCAAATTGAGACTCCTTTTTGCTTCAACAGAATTTGCATCAAATTGAGGACTCAAATTCTTCCACACAACCGGCACTTGCGCCTCTTGATCCTGCACAATAGGAATTGAATTGGAGCAACTTTCTTGTTGGGAAGGCATGTTTGGACTAGACACAGGCTTTGACAAAAATTCTGCTCTAATCTTGGCAATTTCAGCAGCCCAAAATGCATCTCTCTGGGCTATAATTTTCTTGATCTCCTACTCCATGACCATTTGAACCCCCTCCCATATCTTTTCATCAATACACTTTGCTTTTCTTTGTCTTGGGAGACCAAAATAGACAAATTGCTTCATGTGCCTTTCCTGGCCACGTACTCTTTTAGAATGCTCTGGTTTACCAAGCGCCTTTGATAACACATCATCAACGCCTTGTTCAACTACTTCACCTGAACTAACTTGCTCCTTTAATGACTCCTAAAAAATAGACCCAAAATGGATGTAGTTAATAAATTAGGAAACAAGAAAAGTTGCTGAATTGAGTTGAAACTTGAATCAAAAATCAGAACTTACGATTTCCTCAGCTTTGTGCTTCACTCTCTCATCTTTAAACTTTCCTTGTCTGTCCTGATATGGCTGAAATGGGAATAAGAACGGAGCTGAGGCCAAAAACTCTCAGAAAAAAAAGAGAAGTTGCCGATGGCATCTTGGAACTTATTACATAAAGAAAAGAAGATTGTCTGCTCATCCTTCGTTGGCATGAAGTTTCCTGATGGTTTTTGTTCAAACATTAAGGGTCTAGTATCAATGGAAAATCTGCGACTTGTTGGAATGAAATCTCATGACTGCCATACAATGTTGCATCACTTACTCCCCATCGTAATTCGGTCAGTACTACAAAAATAGGTTAGGTGCACTATTATTAGGTTTTGCCTCTTCTTCAAGGCAATTTGCAGTAAAGTCATCGAGGTGGATAAACTGGAAAAAATGCAAGCTCAGTTGGTGGAGACCATATGCTTGCTAGAAAAGTACTTCCCCCCCCCCCCCTTCCTTCTTTGATATAATGATCCATCTCTCAATTCATCTTGTGAGAGAGGTTGAGCTCTGTGGGCCAATCTTCCTACGCTGGATGTACCCTTTCGAGAGATATATGAAGACTTTCAAGGGTTATGTACGGAATCGGGCTTGTCCGGAAGGGTGCATTGCTGAGGCCTATGTTGCAGAAGAGGCCGTTGAGTGTTTTGTCAACTTTGAAGAAGCAACTGTTGGATTGCCGAAAAATGGTAGGGATAAGAACGACGCAAAATACAGACCCTTATCTGGTGCAACAGTGATAACGCCAAGTAAGAAGGACTTGCACCTAGCACATTTGTGTCTTCTCCAAAATTGTAATGACGTTCGCCCATATTTTGAGTAAGTTACTTCAATTTGTTTTTGTTATTTCCTTATTTTCTGCATTTTATTTCAAAAATTAATAAAGTTGATTTTACTTGCAGTGAACATATGGCTTCTTTGATGACAAGATATCCACAACATGAAAATGATGAAGAGTGGCTAAAGAACATGCAAAATGAAACATTCCCTAAGTGGTTTCATAAAAAGGTAAAATCTTATAGCCCAAGTATTTTGCTGCAATTTGCAGCAAAAATAAGCATGTTTCTTTATATATTTTACTGAAAAATAATGAATGCCCTGTACTTGTGAATTCTTTTGAAATACTACAATATTTATCTTCTCTCAAAGGCTATATCATACTTATGGCCAATTTAATTTTTTGGACAGATTGCATCAGAATTACTTGATGAGAAGAATACAGTAACTAAGGATATAATGTGGATTGCAGCAGGGCCTAACAAGGATGTAGCTACATTCAGTGGCTATAGAATCAACGGTGTTACCTATAGCACCAAAGAAAGTGATGATACGCGGCATGTTCAGTGCAGCGGTGTTTGTGTAGATGCCGATACAATGCTTGTGAAGGGTAAGGATAAAAACATCGAGCATACTTCACATACATTTTATGGAGTTATTACAAGTATTTGGGAGTTGGACTATAACCACTTTAGGGTTCCTATCTTTCGTTGTAATTGGGTAGATATGAACAAAGGGGTTAAAGTAGATGACTTGGGATATACATTGGTTAATTTGAACAAATTAGGTTTTCTAAACGATCCTTTTGTGTTAGGAAAACATGTCAAGCAAGTTTGTTACATAGATGACCCTCTTGAAAAATTATGGTCAGTTGTCTTAAAATTACCTGACAAGTACTATGATGAAAGTGATGATGAAAATGAGGGATCTGTAGAAATAGAACTTGAGAATGAGCTACATTTGCCAACATTACCATATGTTGATGAACTTGATGAAGAAAATAGTAGTTACATGCGGGAGGAAGAAGAATTGATTCAGCTGTCATGATGGTAATAATTTCATTTGTTTTAAGTTCTATTTTGAAATTATGTCCTGCCATTAATTTTTCCATCCTTTATACTTGCAGGTCCAACATCCTTAATGCCTGTCACAACTCCCTGCTGCCTGTAGAATGTTTTGTTTATATCATTCAGAATTTAATGAAAGATTGATTGGACACTTAGTTGAAAGTTTTGTGTTTCTTATTTAAATTTGTTGAAAGTTTCATTTGTACCTATCATTCGATTTGTATCTTTATTTGACACTTTGTTCAAAGATTTGGTTATATAATTTATTGAATCATGTGGTTTTTGCTCTGACACCTTGCTGGTGGATTTAGTTTAACACTTGTCAGTGGAGGATTTCATTTGATTTGTGCTTTTGGTTTGATTTGTGTATAGGGATTACTTTCATTTAAGGCAATTTTTTTTGAACACTCAGTTAATCAGACAATGGTTTCTTACAGAAAACCGTTGTCTAAACATATATTATACAATGGTCTGAACAGTTAATCAGACAACTTTTTAAATAATCGTTGTCTGAAACATCTTATCAGACAACGGTTTTTTTTTTTACCAAAAAAACACTTGTCTGAACATATATTACACAATGGTCCCTAAAAACCATTGTCTGTATGCTTGCTTCAGACAACAGTTTTTTTTAACCGTTGTCTGAAATGCTGAATTATACAACACTTTCGAAAAAACCGTTGTCTGAAACATCTTATCAGAAAACGGTTTTGTATGACCAGAAAAACAATTGTCTGAACATATATTACACAACGGTCCCTAAAAAATCGTTGTCTGGTGTGACCAAAATGACACCTAATAGACAACGGTTAAAAAAAAACACCAAAAACAGTTGTCTGAAAATTAATCAGACAATGCTTTTTTGGGAAAAAAAAACCGTTGTTTATTTTTTCAGACAACCGTTGTCTGATGACCGTTGTCTGATTCAGTTTTTCTTGTAGTGATGTTAGTAACATTTTCATTAGGCTTCATCTTGAATAGTTCATACTCATGTATATGCATTTGCTTCTTGGTGAGCCTCACTTGGGTAGTAGCCATATGATAGTTCTCAAGAGTTCTCCAAATGCAATGAGCACAAGTGAGATGTTGGACTCTCCTACCTTCTTCTCTTTAAATAGAATTCATCAAGATGAAGGCGGCTCTATTGTTCTTAAATCGATCTTTCACATTGGCACTTGACAATTGTGTTTTAGGAAGAGGAACTTAAACACCTTCAACTTCATGAGTAGGAGGTTTACACTCACTTTGTACAAAATCACATAGCTCAAGCCCTTCACTATCTAGGAATAAATATATTTTGTGTTTCCGTTAGGAATAATCCGTTCCATCAAAATAGAGTCTAAGGATAGAGTTAAGGTTTTCATGAGAGGTTGAGGTAGATGAAGAAGAAGTTGCCATTATGGATCAAATTTCACAATTAAGTTTAAGAAATTTCTTAAGCTCTGACACTAATTATTGTCCCAAGATGACAACTATGAGGGGGGATGAATTAGTTGGCTTGAAGAATGATGGTAAATTCAAAAATCAAAAATGCAAAATTCAATGAATGAGAAATGTAGAATATGTAGAAGAAGGTTAAGTAGAAGATGGAACAATGAACACAAAGATTTATAGTGGTTTGGATTTACCTTGATCCTACATCCACTTTCTTAACAACTTGTTAAGTGATAGAGTGAAAATTTGATCAAATATTTTATGTAATTCTAACCATGATTTTAATTATTTTCGATTGAATTTGATGGATTTTATTTAATTTAGTTAGAATTACATTATTTAAGCATGAGAAGATAAGATTAAAGGTTTTTCATGAATAGAGGTGCAAAATCAAAGAAAAGAAAGCAAAAATAAAGAAAGAATGAAGTGCCACGACCGTGGCCATTTAAGGCCACGATCCTGAGAATAAATTTAAATCTGACATTTCAAAAATTGAAGAAAAACAGAAGTTTCAAAAGAAAATTTAATGCCATGACCGTGGCCATTCAAGGCCACGCCTGTGGGATCCATTTTCCTACTGTGAGAGCCAAGAATAGGAAGAAAAGTCAGAATTTGCAGCCTTGATTCAAATGCCACGACCGTGGCAATTAAAATCCCATGACCATGGCCCACAAAGCCGCCATTTACAACTAGAAAACATCTTGGAACAGTCCAAATGAACCTAGGCCACGATCGTGGCATCCATATGCCACGACCATGGGGTAGAAAATGATGACTTTAAACTGAAAAAATTGAATTTTGAAGATCTAAATAGTTGTAACTTGCATTTGACAGCTTGCCACCATCAAGAAGCCTCCAAGCACTTTATATAAACATCATTCCTCCAAAGATTCAAGTATGTGATGTTATGATAGATAAGTCTTTTATTTAGCTTTAGATCAAGTAAGAGTGTAGTAAGGTTAATTCTTTGTACCCAAAACTTGTATCAATTAAGTTCTAGTCTCTATTTTGAGAGAAGAGTAAAAATAGGGTTTCAAAGAAGAGATTCAAGGAGTCCTAAAGGAGTTCTTCTCCAAATCAAGAACTAGAGTTTGCTCTTTCTTGTTTTTATGTTTTCAATTAATAAATATTGTGTTTTTACTTTAAATATGAGGAACTAAACTCTTTTTAGGGTTAGTCCTTTTTATTGAGTTTATTATGGAATACTTATTACCTAATTGATTTAACTAAATTTACCTTTGATTAATTTGTTATCTTTGATCTTAATGCTTTGATTATCTGGCCAACAATTAATTGAATTGAGATGTGTGATGGAGCGAGAGTGGAAGCACAAATATTTATCCATGGAGATAACAATCTTAAAGAAGTTTTTCACTTAAAGATAAGGTTAAACATTTAAGAGGTTGATTCAAGATTCTAAAAAAAACTTAAATGAATTTATTTAATTACTTGTGATCACGAGAGTAGACATAAGGGTTAAATTGATATTAGCTTTAGCACTTAAGAGAGACTTAAGCTTAATTAAGAAGAATTAAACAATTAATAAAAAGGGAAACTGAATTAAAATCAATAACTTAGAAAATCCATAATAAACTCATAAAGGTGACTTAATCCTAAGTTTCATATTCCTAGATTCAATTTCAGCAATTTACTTTTGTTTAAAATTTAATTTAACCTTAAACCAACTCTTGTTATCCAAATAATAATCAGTTTAATTGTTTAGTACTTAAAACAACCTTTCTCATAGGAATGATACTCTACTTATCACTGTATTACTTGATATAACATGTGCAATTGCTGATAGCTAGGCCTAAGTCCTAACAAGTTTTAGCACCATTGCCGGAGAAGCAACTGATATTAACAATATTAAACTATTATTGCTTTGGATTTTTATTTTCTATTTTAATTTACTTTTAATTCAAAATTTTTGGTTTATATGCGAAGAAATCCTAATACAAAACTTGAGCCATATAATCCAGAAAAGTTATGACTTTTCAGGAAAAAGAAGAAAGAGGGGAAAGAAGAACAAACAGTGGAAGGAACTTCAATAGCAATTATTAAAATTAAAAATTCAACCGACTCATCTGATGAAGAATCAACCATGGGATATCAAAAAAATATAACTCTTAAGCAATATGATATGCCCTCTGCTCAACCAAGATCCAGCATAGCTAAACCACCTGTTCAAGCCAACACTTTTGATTTAAAGCCAGCACTTATTAATTTGATTTAACAATAAGTTTTTCACAGCTTACCACATAAAGATGCCTATCCTCATATATCTAATTTCTTAAAAATGTGTGACACTTTTAAAATTAATGGTGTATCTGATGATGCTATTCGTTCGTGACTTTTTCTAGTTTTTTTGAAAGATCAAGCAAATGATTGGCTCACTTCAAAACCACCGGGCATGTTCATAACATGGGATCAATTAGCCGCAGCTTTTCTTGTCAAATATTTTCCACCGGCAAAAATGACTAAATTGAGAAATGATATCACAAGCTTTATTCAATTGGATGGAGAAAGTTTGTATGAAGCTTGGGAACATTTTAAAATTTGCAAAGAAAGTGTCCGCATCATGGAGTACCTGAATGGCTTTTGATTCAAACCTTTTATAACGGTCTTCATCCAAATATCAAAGGAACAATTGATGCAGCAACTGACGGTGCAAAAATGAATAAAGCTCCTTCAGAAGCCAATGATTTTATTGAAGAAATGACAGCAAATAATTATCATTAGACTTCAGAATGAGGTATGTATAAAAGAGTTGCAGGTTTACATGAAATTGATAATTTTTCTTTGCTTGCAGCTAAAGTGGATACAATTGCTAAGAAGTTGAAGCATGTCAATTTGTCATCATCATCTTTAGCATGCGAAGGATGTGGAGGAAATCATGAGACAATAGATTATAGAATTATGGAGCAAGTCCAATTTTTAGGGAATCAAAATAGGGGTCAAAACTTTCAGGAAAATAATTATAACCTAACATGGAGAAATTATCCAAATCTATCACGGGAAATCCAAAACAACCAAAAAGCACCCTATCAAGCTCCATACATAAAAATCAAAATCAAGGATCCACTTCTTCAGAAAAACTAGGATATGAATCAGCTTTAGAAAAATTCATTACAGCCACTTCGAAAAGATTTGATAAAATTGAAAAGCAATATAACAAATTTGAGCAGAAAATTGAACGTCTCACGACACAAAATAGAAATCTTAAAACTCAAGTAGGTCAAATTACAGGTTTACTCAATACTCGCAATTAATGAGCTCTTCCTAGCCAAACAGAGGTTAATCCAAGGGAACATTGTATAGCTGTTATTTTAAGAAGTGGTTTACAACTTAAGGAGCCTCAACTAAATAAAACCCTAGATTTAGATAAAGAAAAAGAAAAAGAAGAAGGAATTAATAAAGCACCAAAAGAAATTGTTAAACCCTATGTGCCTCTAATTCCTTTTTCTTAAAGATTAAAGAAACAAAAATTGGATGAGTAATATGAAAAAAAAAATTAGAAGTTTTTAAACAATTTCACATTAATATTCCATCTGCAGAAGCTCTTGCATAGATGCCGACATATATGAAATTTCTTAAAGAATTGCTATCTAATAAAAGAAAACGGGAGGACAATGCAAAAATTGCATTAACAGAAGAGTGTAGTGCACTAATTCAGAACAAACTTCCATCAAAGTTAAAAGATCCAGGGAGTTTTTCTATACCTTACACCATTGGTGAAGTTGATTTTTATAAAGCATTATGTGCTTTAGGAGCTAATGTTAGTTTAATGCCTAGTTCTATTTGCAGAAAACTTGGCTTCATACAGTTACAACCAATAAGAATGTCTCTTCAATTAGCTGATTATTCAATTAAATACCTTGTTGGCAAAGTTGAAGATGTTCTTGTGAAAGTGGATAAGCTTTACATTCCAGTAGATTTTGTGATTTTGGAATTGGAAGAGGATATTGAAATTCTACTTATTTTAGGAATGCCATTTTTTGCTACAGCTAGAGCCATGATTGATGTTTGAGGAGAAAAATTTAGCTTTCAAACAGGAGAGGAGAAAGTGGAATTTAACCTAACAAAAGTAGCAAAACATCCAGCATTTTTTGATGATTTTTTTTAATTGTGTTATAGATGAATGTGTGCAGGAAACATGTAAACAAATGCATAATGATTCCTTGAAAACATGTCTTGTACAAGGTTCGACAACAGAAGAGGGAAACGAGGAAGTAGCTGCTTAAGCTTCAACTTTTCAACAAACTCCAATCATGTACTTCTAAAAATTTGAACCTTTTGGAAAAGGTAAGACCTTACCACCTCCTTCTATTGAAAAGGCACTAGATGTAGAACTTAAACCTCTTCCAAATCATCTCAATGTGTGTATCATGAAACCAACAATACTTTGCCTATTATTGTGAGTGTTAATTTGTCTGAAATTCAATTAAGTCAGACTTTGTATTTGATTAAAAAATATAAAAAAGTAATAGGTTGGACCATATCTGATATTAAAGAAATTAGCCTTTCAATTTATATGCATAGAATTTTATTGGAAGAAAATTCTAAACCTGTGATAGATCAACAAAGAAGATTAAATCCAAATATGAAAGAGGTAGTAAAGGCCGAAGTGGCTAAACATTTAGATACAAGAATTATTTATCTCATTTATGATAGTTCTTGGATAAGTCATGTACATATAGTTTCAAAGAAGGGAGGAATGACTGTTATTAAAAATAAAAATAATGAATTAATTTCTTCAAGAACAGCCACTGGATGACGTGTTTGTATAGACTATAGGAAATTGAACAAAGCTACTCGCAAGGATCACTTTTCTTTACCATTCATTGATCAAATGCTTAAGAGACTTGCGGGCAATGCTTATTTCTATTTTTTAGATGGATATTCAAGATATTTTTAAATTCCTATAACACCGAAAGATCAAGAAAAGATGCATATGGCCATATTTTTATCGTAGAATGTCTTTTGGATTATGTAATGCACCAGCAACCTTTTAAAGATGTATGATGGCCATATTTTCAGATATTGTAAAATTCATTGTTGAAATATTCATGGATGATTTTATTGTTTATGGTACCACTTTTGATATTTTTTTACAAAATTTGGAACAGGTACTTAAACATTGTGAGGAAACAAATCTTGTTTTTAATTGAAAAAAATGTCATTTCATAGTAGAAGAAGGCATTATTCTTGGACATAAAGTTTCCAAAAGAGGAATTGAAGTTCTTCGAGCAAAAATAGAAGTTATTGAATGATTACCACCACCAACTAATATTAAGAGAGTTCGTAGTTTTTTGGGACATGTAGGGTTTTATAGTCATTTCAAAAAGGATTTTTCAAAAATTGCTAAACCCTTGTGTGAATTATTAAATAAGGATATTATTTTTCATTTTTCTAATGAATGTTTAATTGCCTTTAATAGGTTAAAAGCAACACTTACAACAACTCCTATCATTTCACTACCAAATTGGTCATTACCTTTTGAGCTCATGTGTGATGCAAGTGATTATGTTATTGGAGCTGTGTTGAGTCAAAAGAAAGATAAGAAAAGTCATTTCATGTATTATGCAAGTTGAACTCTTGATGATACTCAAATCAATTATGCTACAACAGAAAAAGAAATGCTTGTTATGGTATTTTCTCTTGACAAATTTATATCTTATCTTTTAGGCTATAAAGTTATTGTTTATACTGACCATGCAACGATTAAATGTCTTATGTGCAAAAAGGAAGCTAAACCAAGGTTAATTAGGTGGATTTTGCTTTTTCAAGAATTTGATCTTGAGATCAAAGATAAAAAGGGAGCTAAAAATCTTATAGCCGATCATCTGTCACAATTGGAAAAGCACATGGATAAGGATGTTTTACCTATTAATGAATTATTTCCTGATGAACAACTTTTCTTTGTTAAAAATTATGTTCCATGGTATGTTGATTTTGTGAATTATTTGGCAGGTGGGATCCTTCCATCAAATTTAACATATGCTCAACGAAAGAAATTTCTTGCTGTTGTCAGACATTATATGTGGGAACAACCTTTATTGTTTAAACTTTGTGGGAATGGAATGATTCGTAGATGTTTTTCAGAAGAAGAAATGAGAAGTATTTTAGAATTATATCATTCAAGAGAATGTGGAGGTCATTCTAGTACATCTAAGACAAATACTAAAATTTGGCAATCTGGATTTTCTGGCCAACTATGTATAAGATTGCCAAAAAATTTGTTCAGTCATGTGATAGATATCAAAGGGTAGGTAATATTTTCAAAAGACAAGATATGCCACTTAACACCATTTTAGAAGTTGAATTGTTTGATGTTTGGGGAATTAATTTTATGGGACCATTTCCACCATCATTTAATAATCAATACATTTTAGTGGCTGTAGATTATGTTTCAAAATTGTAGAAGCATTAGCAAGTCCAATAAATGATTCCAAGGTCGTAACTAGGTTCATTAAGAAAAATATTTTTCCTAGATTTGGAGTTCCTAGAGCTATAATAAGTGATGGGGGTATTCATTTTTGTAATAAGAGTTTTGATGCTATTCTTAGAAAATATGGAGTACACTATAAGGTAGCAATACCTTATCATCCTCAAACTAGTGGACAAGTAGAAATATCTAAGAGGGAACTTAAGTGGATTTTGGAGAAAACAGTGAGCAATTCAAGGAAAGATTAGTCAATTAAGTTGGACGATGCTCTTTGGGCTTATAGAACAACATATAAAACTCCAATTGGTATGTCACCATATAGAGTTATTTTTGGAAAGGCATGTCATTTACCTGTTGAATTATAACATAAGGCATAATGGGCTATTAAGCAATTGAACATGGATTGGAAAAAAAGCCAGACAAAAGAAAGAACCAACTGGAGAATGTCTAGCATTCAACTGGCTATCGACAATAAACCTAGCGCTTGTTGGGAGGCAACCCAATTTATTTTCACTTTATTCTTTTAATTGATTTTCTTTTTAAAATTTTAAATGATGGTTGTTTGATTCTTGTTTTAAAGGTGATTTAAAGAGTAAAACCACAAGAATTTGAAGGAGTAAAAGTGCCACGACCGTGATGATTGCTCCCCAGGGTCGCGAAAATCAATTTGTAACTGTAAAAATAGAAACGAGGGAAGAATTTTGAAGAAACAGTAAAGAAATAAATCCCACGACCGTTGCCTCCCAAAAGCCATGACCATGGGATTGCAAATGAAACTGCCAGAAAGGGGGAAATAAATGGAAGAAGTGAAACATATCTTGCGACCGTGGCCTCCTAATGACCACGGCAGTGGCAATCCATGCAAATTGTCTTTGACCAGTTAAAAAAAATACCTCACGACTGTGGCACTTAGGGACCACATCCATGGCCTTCCAGAACTATATATTTATCTCATTTTTCTCTCTCTCTTCACTTTTTGAAGCCCTGGTCACCCAAGTTTAAAACCAATCACCAAAACCTCTCAACCCACGACCTAAACTCCATTTTTCACTCAATTTTCTTCCAAAGTTCTTTATTTTCATCAAATCAAACACAAAAAAGGTGAGAAGCAAGACCTTTGCGGCAAAATCGATGGGTGAATCAAAAGATGGCAGATCAAAGGGAGGAGGCTCTAAAAGAAGGCGTCAAGAAGGATCATCATCATCATCATCAACACCTTCTCCACCATCATCTCCCACACCTCAGAGACAATGCCTGTATCTGAAAAAAAAAATTCATTTCCATGATGAGGAACAATAACAAAGGTACCAAAATTTAATATCTAGAAAAATTATTCCTTTTTGTTTTATTGATGAAAATGTTATTAGAAAATTGGGATGAAACAATGACTTGCTTAAGATGTTCACCGATATAGAGCGGATTATGTTTGCTAGTATGTATTATCCAATAGATGTCTAATTAACCATAGAATTTTTAAGTAGTTACCGATTTATTCCACCGGATAGTAATGCTGCTCATAATGGTAAACTGGAATTTCAGTTATCAAATCAAAATTATAATTAGTATATTGGTGAATTTGGGGATGCTTTGGGATTAGTTGGATTGCAAGGAACATTTGAGAGAACTGAAGGATTTGATGAAAATGAAACTTGGACTAGACTAGGAGGCGTGAGAATGTTTAATAGCAAAATATCTAAAGCCTCTAATTTTACAAACTCATTTTATCGATATATCCATGTTGTCCTAGCCAACACCATTTTTGGACGAGGAGAGAGTCAAGGCATGGTTAATTCTAAAGAGTTGCATTTCTTTTATTATGTCATTAAGAAAAAAATGTTCAATGTTGGGTTTTGGTTTTGCCAAGAGGTGTGAGGAAGTCGTTAGGCAAAGCGGTAAAATTGACATTGGGGGAATGATCACAAAAATTGTTGCATATCTAAATATAGGATTTGATCACCTTGTACCCATCCCAAGTAAACTCACCATTGATATGGGAACCATTTTAGCCATGAGATTAGCAAGAAAAAGAGGAAACCAATATGAAATTTTAGGACCATCAGATGCTGAAATTAATATGACATAGATGAGTTATTTAGAGAGTGAGGTGACTTTAAGGAACCCGAATATCAACCACCACCTCCGCCTTCTGAGGCTGGTCCATCAGCCCTGCCTCCACCTTCTGAGGTTGGACCTTCTACTCCACCACCAAACACATTTGATTATTTTTCTAACAGACTTGATTCTTTTGAAAATAAGATGAACCACAATAATACAAACTGGGAGCAATGCTTTGACCATATGAAGCAGCGGTTTGGACGAGTTGAGCATTAGGTGCGAATGAATTCCACTCAGATGATGGGCCTTAGTTAGCAATTCAATTCTTTCTTTGCTCAATTTGGGCTACACTACTCACCTCCACAGCAACCACCTCCATCTGGTGACGATCCTGATGATGACAACCACTAAGGACAGTGGTAATTTAACTTTGGGGGAGTTTTTTCCTCGAAATTGTTAAATTTATGTAAACTATGGTACTTTTTAATTTGTGGTATTTTGGTTAAGTTTGTTTCATTTTTACTTATGTTTTATTTAAGATACTTATGTTAATTTGTTTGGTTTTACGATTATAAGTTTAGGTAGAATTTAATATAGTAAATTAATTCCACCAAATTAATTTGTAGAATTTAATTTGTTAATTTATTTAATAGAATTTAATATTGTATTTTTTTCTCAGATTTCCTTATATGTTATTCTATGTGATAAAATTTTTTAATTAAAATTTTTGCAATTTTAAGGTTAAGATTTGGTGGAATAATAATACCTTATATATTTCTAACCAAATGAGCTCTTCAAATTAATTGAATGTAATTAGTTATTAAATTTTACATTAAGTATATATTCTTTCATATTATAAAATATCACACCCCATTTCTACTACTATTTAAGATGTACTTACTTCATAATTTATCATACATTTTAAAATTTCTAATAAAACTTCTCTTATAAATTAAGTACCTAATATTCTTAAATACAATATTCAATAAGTACTAATATTTCCTAAATACAAATTAATATTGTTCAGTACAATAGAATAATAAATTCCAACGACAAATATGTTAGCCCAACTTTATCTATGAACTGAAGAAGGATTATGATAGAGATATTCTACTGGTTTGTTCTCCAAAATATGAAATGTTATATATATGGGGTGAGTCCAATTACTCAGTGAATAGATAAATATATAACAAGGGAGAATAAATAAAGTTTAATATTATATACAATATTTAAATATAAATTTATCTGTAGCTCAGCTGGATAAATAAAATTTTAATCTCATATATCTTTTACATACACTCAAATATAAAATTCTTACTGTTCTAACTTCAATCCAAGGGTGCATGATGACTTACCTCGCAAGCCCAAGGAGGAATAACTCTAATACACATGTGCAGAACAAATTACCCAGAGTGTATATAAACTAATTTACCCAGCATAAATATTCAATTATTAATATTAATAAAAATTTTAAACTACTATTATTTGTTCTCACTTAATAAGAAAAATAATTAACATTCAGGAATAAATTATTATTGTGAATTAAATAAATTCACTTTATAAATACTTTTCTCAAAATCAAATAATAAAATACCTTAAGAAAAATATAATGTTATAGATTTACCTACTCACCTTAACCAATTATTTTATTTGCTTAACTAGTAGGGTTTCTGTGGTACTCCACAACTGCAGCTAGATTTGTTTCTAAAATAATATAAAAATATTATTTAATTTAAATTATATCATATTCACTATAGATGTATACTATGAATATGATGTGTAATTTTGAATCCTTAAATTCTAATGATATTTCAACAAATTAATAACTCCTAAATTTTCTAAAGTAATGCTACCATAAATATTTATCTAATTTCTAAAATATAATTATCTATCTAATTTTTCTAATAAATACTTTCAACAATAAAATTTTAACGATAGAAATTTACTAAGTATCTATAATATTTATATATATACAATTATATTATATTATTTTAGTTTATTTCCTTTAATAGTTCATTACTATTAATAATATTTATTTATTTATTAACTTATCCATTTGCATATTTTATATATTATAAATTTTTAATCTATAATACTTATATATATATTCTAAATTTTAATAAATAAATTCGTGCTATAATAAGAAAATTAATAATATTATTATTTACTTAAATTTTTTCTATTTGTCATATTTTGTGATACTAATAATATTTATTTAAATACTATTATTATTTTATTAATTACTTATTATTTAAAATTACTTATTTATCTTTAATTTAACTATAGTAATTTATATTGATTTCAATAATAATAGTAAATAATTTATTTACTTAATAATACTTTATTTTTATTTTCTAATAATTATTCATAATAAAGTTACTAAAATAATAATTATTTATATAATTTAAAAATAATTATTTGATTACTCTTGTTTTTAAAATTAATAACTTATGTTAAATTTATTACTACATTATTTTAGAGATAATAAAAATATAATTATTTAAATACATTTAGTAGCTTATTTATAATAATAAAAAATTTTAAGTAAATATTTAGTAGTAATAACCATAAATAAAATAAAATAAATATTCAATTATAACTATAAATTTTTACTTAAATAACCATTCAAATATATATATATACACTAACTATTAATAATAAGAGTAATAATAATAGTATTAACTATTATACTAATTTTGAAAAATTGTTAATATCTATGAAAATTTGATTATATTTTATTATTACCACACTAATAATATTACTAATTAATTAATTGCTACCTAACATAATATATACATATATTAAGAATTATCATAGTTCATGTTTAGATAAAATTAATAGAAATCTTATCATTATAACTATAATAATATAATCTTAATTAACAATTATTTTTTTATGATTTCTTAGAAATTTTAAGTTCCACCTAATTTAATTATTTAATAGTTAATTAACTTAATTTAATTTATAATTATTTCAATTATCTTAATTCATTTTACAAATAAATTCTTATAATTATTAATTAATAATCACATTTAATATATATATATATATTAATTTAACAAACTATTTACTTATTATCTTTCAATTAATTTATTTATCTCAATAAATATATTTTATAATTTTATATTGAAAATACTACCCATTTATTTTGTAATTTACTAACAAAATTTATAATTAAAATAATTAGACTTAATTTAGCTATGAATATATTTACTCTAAACTAATATACATATATATTCATATATTAATAAAAATTCATAACTAACTACTAACTATTTAATTCATAATTTCATTTATTCAATTTATATTTTAATTTATTCTTTAACTTAATATTATCTAAATTAATATTTAATTATTTTAATTATACATAATATTTCATTTTTATTATTTACATTAGCTAATTATCTTTTACTATAATTCTATCTTTAATAACTATAATTAATTCATCAATTTCATATCATATAATTAATTTATTCTAAAATTCACTAATAATTATTTACCACTCAAATATTTACTACCTAATTAATTCTATATCTAAATATAACTATAATTAAATTTTAATTCAAATATTTACTGTTTTATATAGTTACTATTTATCAATTTTCTAAATACTCATCCTAAATTTAAAAATAAGATATCAAATCAAAAGCTTAAGACATGAAGATTCTAAAAATACCAGTGTCGCCAGAAAAAGTTATCGAAAACTGGTCGAAAAGGTGATCGAAAAGTGACTCTGGCAAGAACTTTGGTCGGCGCGTGCGGTCTTCTCTGATGGCAGAATACGGTGTTTCTAGCGATGGTCGACGCGGCTCCGAGGATAGATCATGGTGGTCCGGCGCGTGTCGTTAATAGGTGGCTGAAAGGCGATAGATAAGGGAAAAAACATTGCTACCGTCCGTTCCTCCTCCCTAAAATTGTTTGTCTCTTTCCCGTTCTCTGTTTTTGTCCCTCTTTCTATCTCTGTGATATGTATATTATTTTTTTTAAAACTATTCTTTTCTTAACTTTAAAGACTCTATTCTCTATATAGCATTAAATTCACTCTGCACTTTCAAATCGTTCTTCTTAAATTAATAAACGCCGCCCACTTATAAAAATAATTCAAAAGAATTGCAACATTAAACGGTTGTAAATTAAAGTTCAACCATTTTATTTAATTATTTTTAGTTTTATTTATTATTTAATTTTTTTATTAATTTTTACCGAACATATCCACTAACTTTAATAATAATAATAATTATTATTATTATTATTATCTATATTATTATTACTATAATTATTATATATTTTTTTAACTAATTATTATTTAATAATATTTTTTTTAACTATAACCATTTATTTAACTTTAACTATTTTATTACCATCAAAATTACAAAATGTTACATAAATTGTCTAGGCCTAGAACATGTTTAAAACAGCTTTTGAGGTGAAATTGAACCTTGCTAAGTAAAAGAAAAAAATAATTTAGGCATTGTTTGTGAAACTAAATTCTTATATCCACCAATTTAACACTATCCTTAGTTGACCATTTTGAGACTAAATTAAATTTTAGCTTGAGAATTTCTTTGATTTGATAAGCTACAAAAACCACCATTTTCAAGATTAATTGTCTTTTGAAAATTTTCTCAAAATTAGAATGACTATGAGGATACAAATTTAAGAAGCTCCTAAAAGTTTAAAGTTTGGAGAAATTAACACTATTTAAAAAAATTCAAATAAAAATATATATATAAGTAAAATAAAATAAAATTCCCCTAGAGAAAAGAAATGAGCAAAACATTCAAGAATCCTCTACAAAAGCTACAAGGTAAGAGAATTAACCGATTTCATTTTAATCTTATTTTAGCCCTATCAGTTACAGACCCCATTACAAGTCTATCAAAGACCTTTTGATTTTTCTTGATTTAGTGTGGTCTATTAGTTGAGAAAGCTCAATTAAGCATGCATATGAGACTAAATTAATCTTGCATCAAAAAGAATATTTGTTTATCTAAAATTTGATAATTGATTGTTATTAATTAAGTTTTAGAGTAAAGGAAGGAAGAATAAAGAAGGTAAAGTTATGAAGCTGAATTATTGAAATTTTACAATTTTTTTATTGTTAAAATTTTTGCATATAAACTGATATATAAAAGAAATTTATAGTATTTAATTTTAATTACTTGAGGACAAGCAATGATTTAAGTTTGGGAGAGTTTGATAGAGTAAAAATTTGATCAAATATTTTATATAATTCTAACCATAATTTTAATTATTTTCAATTGAATTTGATGGATTTTATTTAATTTAGTTAGAATTACATTATTTAAGCATGAGAAGATAAGATTAAAGGTTTTTGATGAATAGAGGTGCAAAATCAAAGAAAAGAAAGCAAAAATGAAGAAAGAATGAAGTGCCACGACCGTGGCCATTCAAGGCCATGACCCTTGAAATAAATTTAGATCTGCCACTTCAAAAATTAAAGAAAAACAAAAGTTCCAGAAGAAAATTTAATTCTACAACCGTGGCCATTCAAGGCCATGCCCGTGGGATCCATTTCCTACTGCCATAGCCAAGAACATATAGAAAAGTTAGAAATTGCAGCCTCAATTCAAATGCCACGACCGTGGCAATTAAAATCCCACTACTATGGCCCACAAAGTCGCCATTTACAACCGAAAAATAGCTCGAAACAGTCCAAATGAACCCAAGCTACGACCGTGGCATCCATATTCTACGACCGTGGGGCAGAAAATGACGACTTTAAGTGAAAAAATTGAATTTTGAAGATCTAAACAGCTGCAACTTGCATTTGACAGCTTGCCACCATCAAGAAGCATCCAAGCACTTTATATAAACACCGTTCCTCCAAAGATTCAAGTATGTGATGTTATAATAGATGAGTCTTTGATTTAGCTTTAGATACAAGTAAGAGTGTAGTAAGGTTAATTTTTTGTACCCAAAACTTGTATCAATTGAGTTCTAGTCTCTATTTTGAGAGAAGAGTAAAAATAGGGTTTCAAAGAAGAGATTCAAGAAGTCCTAAAGGAGTTCTTCTCCAAATCAAGAACTAGAGTTTGCTCTTTCTTGTTTTTATGTTTTCAATTAATAAATATTGTGTTTTTACTTTAAATATGAGGAACTAAACTCTTTTAGTGTTAGTCCCTTTTATTGAGTTTATTATGGAATACTTATTGCCTAATTGATTTAACTAAGTTTGCCTTTGATTAATTTGTTATCTTTGATCTTAATGCGTTGATTATCTTGCCAAGAATTAATTGAATTGAGATGCTGTGTGATGGAGCGAGAGTAGAAGCACAATATTTGTTCATGGAGATAACAATCTTAAAAAAGTTTTTCACTTAGAGATAAGGTTAAACATTTAAGAGGTTGATTCAAGATTCTCAAAAAACTTAATGAATTGATTTAATTACTTGTGATCACGAGAGTAGACATAAGGGTTAAATTGATATTAGCTTTAGTACTTGAGATAGACTTAAGCTTAATTAAGGAGAATTCAACCATTAATAAAAAGAAAAGCTGAATTAAAAATCAATAACTTAGAAAATTCATAATAAACTCATAAAGATGACTTAAACATAAGTTTCATATTATTAGATTCAATTTTAGCAATTTAATTTTGTTTAAAGTTTAATTTAATCTTAAACCAACTCTTGTTATCTAAATAATAATCAGTTTAATTTTTTAGTACTTAAAACGATCTTCCTCGTGAGAACGATACTCTACTTATCACGGTATTACTTGATATGACTGTGCACTTGCAGATAGCTAGGCCTGAGTCCTAATATTAAGGTTTCACTAGCTTTGAGTTTTTATAAACTTAACTCTAACTTGGTGTTTTCACAAGCTCATACCAAACTTTACAATAGTTTGAGATCACACACCTTACAACCCTTATAATAGTTTTTCCAGGCTCACATTCATAATCTAAGTGTTTTCAAGCTCACACTAAATTAATACAAAAAGTGATTTTGATGCAAAGGAAATAAGTATGTTCAAGTAACCTATTACAATTACAACAACTGCTAAAAATATGAAGTTACATATGGTATTTATAGCCTTCAAGTCATAAACTAGCCTTTTGATGAGTGGTTCAACATGTTTGATTCTTATCTTTCACTAATTTTTTGAGCTAGAGAAATTTCATGGTCAAACTAATAAAGGTCTAGTCGAAATTCATCAATTTCGGTCGAAATACATGGTGGTCCGGCTGTACCTTTTGAAAATTTGTTGATTGCTCTTTCAACGGTCGGTCCATGTGGCTTTCACTAATTGAGCGGAGGTCCAACGACTTATGTCTTGAGGATTATTTAAAGCTCCCGGTCGGACTGCATCATGGTCCAGTCAGAATTTTGTTGGTATGGTAAAAAACTAAGGGCACTTCTGGCCGAAAACCTCTCTGAATGATTTTAACAAAATTGGCTTGAAAGGTTCGGTTGTACTTTCCCATGGTCCGGTCGTACTTTTTATGGTACATTGAGTTTTTGACAGTACTTTCAACCGTAAGTCTCTCTGTGTGTTTTGCAACTTTCTTATCCAATAGTCCGATTGTACTTCATTATGGTCCGGTCGTAATTTTCAAGGTACGGTGAGAAATTTGAACGTACTTGCCACCGTGAAACTTTCTGTGACATTTTGCTTAATTTGACATGTAAGGTCCAGTCGGACTTCTTGACGGTCCGATCAAACTTCTTAATGGTCCGATCAGACTTTTCAATAATCCTTCAAAAAATTAACTTCCTACAAATTATAACTTAATACAAATGTTAGTTTAATTCAATTTGATTATCTAAGATAAAAAAAAATAGAGCAATTGGACTAACATTTGTTTTCTTTTCTCCTTCTCTTCTTCTATTTTCCAGTTTCCACCCTTCATCACCATCCCCATCATCGCTTCACCATTAACACCACCCTAACAATCCATCGAGCGCTCGAGTCATCTTCATCGCTCGACCCACATCCCATTGAACTAGATCAAACAATCAGTTGTCGTGCGCCTCGATTCACTAAGACCAATGGCGATCTTCTAGCAATAGTTGCACACCAAATGTTCACCGATTGGATGTGCACAACGAATGTCGACACCGATCAAGCACTGCACCAAGACCAGTCGTGCATTGTACCGAGCACCACCATTGAACCTTTCCTTTGTATAGAGCGACACTAGCAGAACCTGTGAGCTACTCCAATCATCTTCATCACGCGACCCAGCCATCTTCATCGAGCAAGCAAGTTACTCATTGAGCATGCCTCCTTCACCACCTACCGATCAACCCAGTGACATTCTATCCACTGCCTCTTGATCGATCAAGCTAAATTTTCTCCTTTATATCTAGAATGAAAAAAAAGGTAAATAAAATCATCCCCTTCTATTATCATCAACTATGAGGACCAAGTCATGCGCAAGATGTGGTGGCCCCTCTTCTAGTTCTTCGCCAAAATGCCCTTTATTAATTGACAAGCATTCCGATGATGAATCTGATCACCACAACAGGGCTTCACAGGATCAATTCGACCCATCTGCTACTGAACCTAGGAGCCGCTCACATGTCAAGAAAGGGAGATTTTCTATAGAAACTTTAGTAGCAATCCACAATCTAAATTTAGAATTTGATAATCTAGTGAGCAACAACGGTATGAACAAATAAGTGCATTCTCTATACTTCTAGGAACTGTTGATTTCCCTTCTTTGGGGTCATTGAAAATTATTACTGAATTTGTTGATTTGATTAGAGGCATTAGGTGGGAATTATTTTTTATGTTGGACAACCCAATTTTTACTGAGCTGACTAGAGAATTTTATGCAATATTTTATTTTGACAAAACTGATCAGTTTGATTTAACTACACCTAATTTGATTAAATTCAGACTAATAGGTCAACGATTTAGTTTATCTCTCACTGAGTTTAATAAGACCTTGGGCTTTAATGAAAATACTACTATTTATGATTTTTCTGACGATTTTAAAGCCCCTGATGTTTATTCTGATTTCTGTGAGAATTTGCCTAGTCCATATGACTCTAGCAAATGGAAAGATTTATATTTTAGGGGGCCCAGTTTTAAATATTTGCATAGGTTTCTAGCATACTCTTTTTCGGGAAGAAAAAATGCACTAGGCTTGGTTTCAAAGACCAAACTCTTTTTCTTATGGTGTATGACTAAACAGAGGAAGGTAAATTTAGGCTTTTGGATGGCAAGTTAGTTTGCTAATGTTATTGCAACCAAGAGACCTTTGATTTTGAGCATTGTTATTACTCAATTTACAATTAATACTCAATTGCTTTTTGTTGATACTACTGACTTGCATTTGTCTTGTAAGCCAGTTCTATTGAATATTCATACTTTGGATGAAATGAGACTGTTGCAGAAAGAAAATAGTATTTTGTCTATGATTCCTGCAGGACCCATTACTCCAAGAGATCAACATATTTTTTGGAAAGCTTCATGGGCTACAACTCTTGTCACTGCAGCTCCTGCCACCACATCACATTCTTCTTCATCAGATCAGGCATTGTTGTGAGCCATCCTTGAGAAACTTGATCACATATAGAGGCGTCTAGACATAGAAAAAAGCAACAGTGAGATTCAAGACCAAATCATGAAAGTTTACCACAACCATGTCAGATTATCCACGAACTTAGATTTCCAATATCCTCCACGTCACTAACTATCCCAACAGCCTAGTCTCCTTCACTGATATCACGAAAGTCCTCTATTTTTCAATTATTTTTGTTTCTTATCTTGCTATATCTTTGCTATATTGAGGACAATGTAGATTATAAGTGTGGAGGAGATTTATTGAGATTTAAACCTATTTTTGGATAAATTTTGCTGTTGAAATAGTTGATTTGTTCTTTGGTTTGGTTGTTTTTACAGTTGCTGCACACTTTTCATTGTTTTTATTTGGATATAGATGGTGCTTTATGTTTTTAGGAAAAAATTTGCTAAGTCCCAGTTATGTTTTTTGAACTTTGTCGTTGTTCTTGCATTTTATGATTTCTTTGCCAAAATCCCATTTCACATGTTGATTCATTTGAATGTGACATTTTGAATTTTAAATTGTATTGGCAGCCTTGAGGCTGATTGTTCTATCTTGATTCTTGTTAATTCACTTGATTATGAGCTACTTTAATATCTTTTATTGGTATAAAATGTTTTAAGGACTCTTGCTCTGTGATATTTTTATTTAATGAACTTAATTAGTTGGGAGTATACTGTTAGGCTCATTTAATCTGTCTTCAGTTATTGTGCTTGAAATGAGAAATATGTTGAGAACTAAACAAATAAATAAAAAGAGCCTAAAAAGTTCAAAAAAAATGAACAATTTACTTCGCTAGTTAAAAGACTATGAGTAGAGCTAGTAGCTACTTGATTTCATAACCAGTTGAGTAACCGGGTGTCGGCATCACAAATAGTTGGTCTCACGTCAAAAGGCTGGTGACGTGTCAGGCAAGTGTAAAGGTGCTCAAAAGCAATAATAATAAGGTTCTTAACATAGATTTTTATATGACTTGACGAATTAAATGTTGCCTTCAATATGTAACTAGCTTTTCACTTGGTAATTAATTATCATCAAAGTAGAGCAAAATTTTTGACATTTTATTAATAATTTTATTGATTGAGTTGCTCGTACTTGTGAATTAGCGAGAAGCTTATTCTATGAATTTTTAATCTTTTATTGCTACTCCGTTCGAGATTATTTAATGTTATAGTTTAAATTGAGAGTTGATGAATGTGGGGTAGTGCTTTTAAATAATAAAGTGCTTGAGGGCAAGCACAGTGCAAGTGTGAGAGAATTTAATAGTGGATAAATTTAGCTTTATATTTTGCAATGATATTTGAACTTTTGTTAGGTGTTTATACTGATCTTGCCATGTTTTGAATAAGATATAACTTAAAGAGAAAACAAGAAGAAATGAAAAAAGTTGCAAGAAAGTTGCTGGAAAGAGCCTCGGTGCAACCCCTAGGCAAGGATTGTGCCCAAGGGTATCTGATACTTGAAGATTTCATGAGTCAGCTGTGAATACTAATTCATTTGGGATATTTGAGATAAGATTTTTTAGCAGATTTCTAGGAATATTAGAACTTATTTATTTCCTTATTCAGTGGACATTAAGGAGGAATTTTATTAGGTGTTAAATTCTATTTTATTTATAATTTCTTTTATTTTTATTTTTTCCTAATTAGGGTAGGAAATAAAGGGGGTATCTAAGCTAACCTTTTGGCAGCCCTAGCTCTCTCTTCTCTTCTCCTTAGTATTATTCACATTTTACAACAGTCATTAAATATATTTTTAGTTTTTTTCATCAATCATGTGTAACTAAATTTAAATTCAGTTAAAGGGGTAATCAAGATTATTAATTTGCCAAAGATTTGTGAGATCTAATTAATTTTTTACTTGCTTTCTTTAATTTCAGTATTTATATTTTTTTTGTAGCTTATTACTATTATTATTTTGCTTGTTAAAAAAAGAGTCTATTGATTAATTAGTTGAATAATATATCTTTATTTAAAACTACGAATCCATAATTGTTCTTTAGCTTCTGATACTTGTGGCAATTAGACGTAGTTCTAAGAAGATGCATAATCTAATTTAAATGAATTTCGAGGTAGAATTTGTTGATTAGAATTATGTTCTTCTAAATCTTAAAGCTGTTAGTGCGTTATATCTTAGAAGGGCGTTCCTATAGGGTTATTTAATAATAATGGTTAGTTGTAGAGTGTCTCTTAACTAATTTTACAACCTAAGGATTAATTGGCTAATGCGAGCGTTTCGGCTAGCTAAAACTAATTTACTGAAAAATTAAAGAAATTTATTTTTTTTTGCATCAATGATCAAATCTAAGAATTGAAACCAAGATTATTCCCTTTGACTGAAATCATCACCATTATTATTTTTCAATTTTATTTTATTGATATTTAATTATTTTTAATTTTAATTTCGAATATAAGTTTATTTTAATTTTCAGATATAAACTCCCCCCATTTATTTTAGTTAAGTTTTACCTTAGGTTTTCACAAAAAATTAATTTAAGTAATCAATTCTTTGAGGATTCAACACCCTATTCACAGCTATTATAATTTTAATTTTGCCTAAGAATATGATTTTATTTTTTATGGATTCGACACCCATCAATAAGTTTTTACAGTAAAATTGATTAACCCAATGACATTACCTTCTTTCTCTTTTAAAACAAATAACTTGAAAAAACCTCATTCTTTGATAAAGTGAGGATTTTTTGTAGGAGAAAAAAGAGGAGAAAAAAATATTATTAATAGATTTAAGGCATAAGAGAGGAGGAGGAAAAGAGGATAAAAGAAAAAGAGAGAAAGATAAAGAATGAGGCATGAGAAAGACAGAGAGAAAGAAGAGAGAGAGAGAGAGAGAGAGAGAGAGAGAGAGAGAGAAGAACAGTTGTTTCTTTTAGATCGATTAAAACTCCGATGAGAACCAAAATTTTTGGAGATAAAATTTTATAACAAAATCGATTTTTAAATCAATTAACCCAATGAAATCACCTTCTTTCTCTTTTAAAATGACTAACCAAAATAAAACTTCTTCTTAAAGAGAGATTTAGGGTTTTTTGTAGGAGAAAAAGAGGCGAAAATAATTTATTAATTGATTTAGAGAATGAGAGATGAGGAAAAGATGATGAAAAAATGAAAAAGAGAGAAAGAGGAAGAAGGAGGCATAAGAAACAGAGAGGGAAAGAAGAGAAGAAAAATAAAAGATACTTCTTTTAGGATAAATGACATTTTTATTCTAATTGGTCTATTTAAGATTAATTAAGTCTAAAATTTATTATTATTTTCTTTTAAGATATTTTATTGTTTAATTCTCTTTCTTTTAATATATATATATATATATAAGAAATGCTAGGTCAATGGGGCTCGCCCCTTTATAGGTCCGCCCCTGGTCATAATACATAGTTATCAATATTTAAGACAAACCGTTTAATTTAGAAGTTTAACATTTAGGATCTCATTAATAAAAATTTATACAATACAATATTGATTCCAATTAGACATCTTATTTGGAATGACAAACCAATTATATTATGAAAATCTTGTATAATTTATTACTAAGAAATTAAAGATTCATTTAAAGAAATTTTAGGATATATTTTTAATATTATAGTTAGACTGTATAATTTCTCCTCATTAACCCCATCTTAGCTAAATCTTTTGTGCACCAATAAGAAGGAAATGCTTATATATCAACCTTTCACCAGCGCACATAATTAAAACAAACATTTTCACCTATCAATATTTTCAAATTCTTTCTTCTCCACTTCTTTTCTCCATAAAATGTTATCTCAAGATTGATATTTTTTTGAGAATTCAAAAAGTTTGAGACACTGGCATAGATATTAAAATATCTTACCAAATTAAAAAAATTAACACTTTGATGCTAATTATTTATCTCATGTAAACAAAAGACTATTTTAATTATATTCACACTCGCAGAAATGAACCTTCATCATTATTTGAATCAATATATCTTTGTTTTTGAATCATAATCTGCCTTCCTAGCTAGTAAGAATTTTTAACTTTTTATATGTAAAAGATGCATATCTTACTCTTCGAATAGTAATCTACCTTATACGAATTGTAATATTTCATATAAGAAGAGTAAGACTCTAAGTTTGATCGAGAAATTGTAGAGTAACACTGTTGGGAAAATCGCTATTTTCCCGCCCCTCGGACCGTCTTTAAGCAGGAATAAATGAGAAAATAAAATAACAATTGAGAAATTAAAGAGAATAAAACACAATGATTTAACGTGGAAAACTCCCGAATGGAGAAAAACTACGGTCGTTGTCTAACGACAACCAAGAAAAATATTCACTATGCGGCAAATTGTTACAACCACAAATTACAAAATATTTTTCTAACCGACACCCACAAAACAACCCCCAAATATTTATACTCCAAGTAACTCCAAGAGATTGATTCTCTAATTCCTAATATAAACTATTTGGTATTTAACCTATAGCTCTCCTTAAGCTATATTTTGTGTTTGCTTGGTGTATTTACAAATGGAGAGAATGAGCCTATTTATAGGCTTCAAATGCAAATAAATTGTCAAACTAAATTAGGTGAAAATTAGGCTAAATTAGACACCTCCCATTTTCACCTCACATTTTTGACAATTTCTTCATTGTTAGGCACCTTGCATTTTTGACTTTCTTTATTTTTATTTTTCAATTTTGGTGTGCTACCACCAACAATCTCCACCTTGAAAAATAAAAACACAACATTGTCTGTTACCGACAATTATAATTCTTAACGTCAAGAATTAACATACTCCACCATAAAAGAGTATCGACACTTGGAATTATTTCGCCAACTCCAAGAATTTTTCATCGGCCATGTCGGATCCCGCTAATAGTTTATGGTGCAACCCTCCTGTTGACTTTCCGAGAGTTCATTAGCTATCGACATAATTTTTCCACCACGCACCTTGCATCAACTGTCAACCAATGCAGCGCGCATTTCCGTGGACCAGCTACCAATAATCAGTCCTCCTCCATGGCATCTCAACGGGTAGCAATCATGCCATGAGGACACACTTCTCTCAACTACAGAGACAACTCATCATCTCCTTCGCCACAGGAGATCACATTGGCAGCAACAACGTTAGAGCTTCTAGCCGAATCAGCTCCACCGTTCGGGCAATCCTTCCTCACGTGTCCAGTTTGACCACACCCCCAGCAGACAACCTTCCTCTTTCCGGAGCCTTTATTCTTTTTCCTGATACCGACAGATAAAGCTGAATTCTCATAAGATTTATTTTCCATTTCATTCAGTCTTCTCTCCTCAGTAATGAGCTTACTAACCACATCCGCATACACCACTTCCTTACTACCATATTTCAGAACAGGCTTCATGTGCTCATATGTTGAAGGAAGTGACAGGATGAGCCGGAGAGCTTTATCTTCATCTTCGGTTTTCACTCCAAGAGTTTCTAATTCAGAGATAATACCATTGAGGACACTCAGGTGATCGGACAGCTTTGTACCTTCCGCCATTTTCAACGTATGAAATTGCTCTTTCAAATATAACCTGTTGGATATATTTTTTCCCTGATACAATTCTTCCAGTTTCTCCCACAGCTCCTTTGTCGTGGACAATCCAAGCACATTAGCAAGAACATTTTTTGCTAGACACATGCGAATTTGACTTGCCGCCTTGATATCCAGCTCCTCCCATTCTTCGTCACTAATCTTGGATTTTTCTGAGTCTCCACTGCCACCGCCTTTTTCTGAATTTCTTCCGCTGACTGGTTTACCCTGCAAAACCTTATGTAGTCCAGACTGTATCAACACGTCTTTGACTTGCACTTGCCACAGTGCAAAATTCATTCTCCCATCAAATTTCTCAATCTCGCATCTCATTGCCGACATGCTTACTTTGTGCTTAATAAAGGACCAGAAATAAATATTACACCAGGTAAATTCCCAGGTAAGAGGAGGAGTCACAAAGGTCTCACTTAAAATCCACTTGCCTTAGACTAAATTCGTGTCGTTTGACAGAATTTACCTCGACATGTAATTATTTATCTCACCACCAATACTCAAGCACACCAAAGCAAAACGGCTCCACCTTTTCCAAAGCTCCACCAGCTTAAAAACAAAAATAATTTTTAACAAAAATCTTTTCTGATGTGGAAGATCAGACCAAGCTGCAACCACAGAGCATACTAAGATTTTTGACAAAAAATTATAACACCTAAGCTCTGATACCACTTGTTGGGAAAATCGCTATTTTCCCGCCCCTCGGACCGTCTTTAAGCAGGAATAAATGAGAAAATAAAATAACAATTGAGAAATTAAAGAGAATAAAACACAATGATTTAACGTGGAAAACTCCCGAATGGAGAAAAACCACGGTCGTTGTCTAACGACAACCAAGAAAAATATTCACTATGCGGCAAATTGTTACAACCACAAATTACAAAATATTTTTCTAACCGACACCCACAAAACAACCCCCAAATATTTATACTCCAAGGAACTCCAAGAGATTGATTCTCTAATTCCTAATATAAACTATTTGGTATTTAACCTATAGCTCTCCTTAAGCTATATTTTGTGTTTGCTTGGTGTATTTACAAATGGAGAGAATGAGCCTATTTATAGGCTTCAAATGCAAATAAATTGTCAAACTAAATTAGGTGAAAATTAGGCTAAATTAGGCACCTCCCATTTTCACCTCACATTTTTGACAATTTCTTCATTGTTAGGCACCTTGCATTTTTGACTTTCTTTATTTTTATTTTTCAATTTTGGTGTGCTACCACCAACAAACACAACATACCTCAATACCTTTATCTCAATTGTAATTGCTATTTGTTAGTACAACTGGGTGAATTACTTTGTAATAATTTTGAAATTTGCTTTTTTTTTTTTAAGAGAAAATTTTATATATTTAGTATTTCAAAATTAATACTTTTATTTTCTAAAGCTAACATTATATTTTAAAATTTTAAGAATAACAATTCTATGTAAACTAAATAATATAAAACTAAAATGCAGTAAGGTAAAAAATTTTATAATTTTATAAATAGAAAATGAATTACTGGCCATTAAAAATTTCTACAAGCTAAAAGTATTAAATTTTAAATTATAAAGTTTAAAATATTAACCAATAAAACTAAAGAATGTTAAAATAATTTACCCCTGGCAAATTTACAAAAATAAATTAAAACCAAAAAAATACATAAATACGGTGTAACAAAAAATTTATAAAAATATAGTACATATATTAAAAATTTTATAAACATACTGTACATATACTAAAAATTCATAAAAATATAGTATAAGTATATATTGTATATATGTTAAATATATTTCTAGTACATATTGAGTATAATTTTAATATATGTAGTAAAAATATAAAAAAAAATAAGAAAATAGAATTTTTATAAATTGAAAAAAAAAATATATAATAAAAAAATAAAGAATCCTCTTGTTTTTATAGGCTTTTAAAAAACTATCCAAAAACACTGCAAAACAAAAAAAAATATTTACACTTCTAAAAAAATTTGATTAAATTTTCAAAATACCTCACTCCACACTAGATTAATTTTTTTTTTATTTTCAAAAATATCCATCTCTTACTATAACTAATATTTTACTTCAAATTTTATTTTTTTTAAACTTCACTATAAAATAAATATTTTTAATAAAATAATAAAAATTAATATTTTAAGTTATATTTTCAAAATATAAAATATATTAAGTTTCATAAAGAAAAAATTAATTTTGATTACAAATAATAAATAACGCTCATAAAAAATAAAAAATATAAAATATAAAAATATATTAATATAAAATATAAAATTTATTTTAAATAAATTTTATATATTATAGATATAAAAAATTAAAATATTTTTAAATAAAAAATATAAATAAAAAGTAAAACAAAAAAATGAAAATAAAAATAGAAAATAAAAATTAACATTAAAAAAGTAAAAACAAAAAAAATAGTACGCCCACACAAACATTAAAAAAAAAAGTTTATCACCGTGAAACTGAAAGTAGACAATTATAATAACATAACCTATACCTATGTTATTTCCACATTTTTTAGGGCTTTTGACAAAAAAAAAATTAAAAATAATTTCAAATTTACTATATTTATAAAATATTTATCAAAATATCAAAATTTATAAAATATTTACTAAAATACCAGATTTTTATTAATTTATAAAGAGTTTACAATAAGTTTATCATGAATTTATAATGAGTTTATAAATTTTACACAGTTTATTATGATTTTATAATAAAATAACTAAAATACCTCTGGTAAAAAAGTAAAAAATTTTAAAAATATAGTTGAGGACGTTATTTTTTTTATTTTTTATTCTTTATGGACCAGTAGCTCATCAGAGAGGCCTAATAAGTTAACTTCTAAATTTAGCCCATAAACCGCATATATGATTCGAAGCGGCAACAGGTAAAATATTCGAAAAAATTTTCATACTAGAATTTAAATTTATTTAACTATAAATTATTCAAACCGAATTTGGCTCGATTATAATTATTATTTTATTATCTATACTCATTCCAAATTCATTTAACACTATTTATTTATTATCCGTATATATTTAATTATTTTTTAAATATAAAAATTAAAATATATACTATATTTTTTTAATTAAATAATTATAAATAAAAATTTAAAAATAATATAATTTTATTAAAATAATTTTATATCATATAATTTTATAATTAAAAAATATATAATTAATATATAATTAAAATTTAACAAAATATAATTAATATATATAACCGAATTTGAAAAACAAATATCTAATAATATATATTCAACCGTTATAGATAATAAAAATACAATCCGTATTTACCCAAACTCATTTATAAATTATCCATACCCTATATAAATGGATCGAAACAGATCAAATATCTGAAAATTTTCGACCTAATGTAATTCCTATATGTGATCTCTTAGGAAAATCATTTCTTTCTTTTTTTCTTTTTTTCTTTCTTTCTTCCTTTTTTTTATAACTAAGAAATTGGCTTATATTGTTGTTAAGAGTATATTTAGTATTTTTTATATATTTGAAAATAAATTTTTATTTAAAAATAGAATTTTATTTTTCATTTTAGATATAAATAATTGTAATTTTTAATTTTTTATATTTCAATAATTTCAATAACTTCTAAGTTTTATTAATATGATATATAGTTTCAAATATAATCACTAATATAATCAATAAAATATATTTAATTATTTCAAAAATTAAATCATAAATAGAAGTTTTGTTTAGTAATGTAAATTTTCTGTTTTCAATTTCTATTTTTTCCAATTTTCTAAAAATTTTTTTATAAATTTCCAAATTTGAAAGAAAAAAATTACAAGGCATGTTGATTTCTCTTATATTTCAGTTTTCATTATATATTTTCACTCTGTAAAATATTTTGTTTATTGTTGTATTTGTAACTATTAATTTATGGAAAATATTAATTGTTTATATTGTCTATATGGAAATAAGTTTACAATATGATCACCTAAATATATATATATATATATATTTATATATAATATTTTAATCTAGAGCTGCACTCGAGACTAAAATAATCTTATTTCAGAAAAAAAAAAAAAGCCCAAAGTATTAGGGATAATAGTCTCAAAAATATTTATATGGGTTGGTTTGGTGTAAACTGTAAAATAAATAATAAAATATAAATTTAAAAAAAAATAAAAGAGTAAATAGAAAATAAAAGAACAATAAAAAATTTAATGGGATTCGACATAGGCCTACATCCACAAGTGAAAAAGAGCAAACTTTACTATTGAACTAAAAGATATAGAAACAAGATGGAACACTCAAAACCCTTAATTCAATTACACCAAAATTCTCATATAATATAATAGAATTACAAGTCACACTGTGAGCACAAAATAACTACATCTTTATGTTTACCCCCAAAAAGTTGCATCTTTATGCTTATCACAAAAAGCTACATCTTCAGATTATATATATGAGTATTTTACTTGAATAGAAATAATAAAAACCTTATTTAAGAAAAATACATAATTACTTAGTTCAAAAAAATTAAAAGTCTTATCAAATGAGCCTTTTTAAACAATATCAAATTAGAAAAATTAATTTCCAATAGAAAAACCAATTTCCAATGAAGAAATACAACTTTCAAAATAAAAATAATTGAAAATAATAAAACTTCTTAAATAATTCAAAGCCACCCCAACAATTCTCCATTTTAATTTTGAATTCTTTTATACTAAAAATAAAATTTTTCTCCACCTCCTTTAAAATAAGCTAGAAACTTAATTTTCATAAAAATTAATAAAACCTAAACAAGGTTTGAAACTTACTTAATGTGAACCCTCAAATTTTGCATCCCTCAATAGATGCATTTGAATATGATTTGAATTTTACAGATTTTGGAGAAAAACACAAATCTTTTTTGACCTCCAAAATACTACATGCATGTAGCCCTTTCCGTTACGATTCTAATGCATCAAGAAACATGTTAATTGAACATCACATGGTCCTTAAATAAGCCCAAAAGTGTAAGTTATGCACAAGGTAGCATTTCAATGGTCAATCATTAGTGGCCATTGCAGTCATCAGAGATCAGATCGGTGACCACAAGGGTCACCAGTGACCATGGGTTTAATTGGCGACCTCCCCCTCGTCCGATGAACTTCTTGCCATTCAGTGATCTCTCAACAGCCCTTTGGTGACCTCTCACTTTGATCCACATGCCTATAAATATGAGTATCCTTTTTATCATTTCCATCACCTTTTCTCATCTTTTGAGAGCTTTAAACACTATTTTATAATATCTTGGAGATTTTACAAAATTTTTAGCTAAATTCATTATTTTCATTTTAAAAGTCAATTTGATCTATCAAATTAAGATTGTCCAGGTTATCAAGCGTTTCTCAAAGATTTCATCTTCTCAAGCATTCTTCCATTCTCCAAGGTTCATCAAATCAAACCAAGATTATCAACTCCTCCATTAAGATCTTTCAACTCAAGGTCACCAAATCACCTCATTAAGATCTCGCTCAAGTTGTTTCATCAAATTAACATCACCAAGTTCTTTAGCTAAAATTTATCATGTGTCACATTAAATCAAAATCATCAAGTGTTTATCAAGTTTTAAAGGTGGAATTTCAATTTGGAAAGAAGGCTTTGGAAGCTCCCTTACCTTGAAAAGCATGTGTAAGGAAGTAAAAATTTCTAAACTCATCTGTGTAATAATTTTTTTCAATCAGTTCGAAAATCATTTTTTATTCTTTTATGATTCGCACAAAAATCATATACAATTAAATAATCGCCATACCCTAAAATGAGTTTTAGGTAAAATCAATCACAATCAATTAATCATCTTTTGTCTAATTGAGCCTACAATTAAGCTTAAGTTATAATCAATTCACATAATCAACCAATCATTTTTGTTTCATATTGAGTCTAGAATTAATAGGTTATGATTAATCCTTATAATCAAGTGATCAATCATGTTTTTTTCATGTTGAGCCTAAAACTTAGGTTATGATAAACTCATATAAACAATCAATTAAATATTTTTAAACCCCAAAAAAAAGTAATTGATTTGTAATAAACAATCAGACCATCTTGTTGTCAAACCTAAAAATAGTAGTTGGTTTGTATCAAGCAATCAGTCAAATATTTTCAAGCTCAAAACTGACCTGGTTTGCATTCAAAATATTTTCAAACCTAAAACTGATCTAGTTTGCATTCTAAATATTTTCAAACCTAAAACTGATCTGGTTTATATCAAAATATTTATTTCAAACCTAAAATTGTTCAAGTGATGGGTGTCGAATCCACCAAAAATAAAAATCATATTCTTGAACAAAATTAAAATTGTAATAGCGGTAAATAGGGTGTTGAATCCTTAGGGAATTTATTACTTAAATTAATTCCCTATGAGAACCTAAAGTAAAATTTTAATTAAAATAAATGGGGGGATTATAATTGAAAACTAAAATATAATCAGGTTTGGAATTTTATATTAATTAAATAAATGGCAGCAAAAATTAAACTAGAAAATAACAATGATAATGATTTCAGTCAAAGGGAATAATCTTGATTTTAATATTTAGATCTGATCATTGATACAAAAATAATTTTCTTTAATTTTTTCAGTAAATTAGTTCTAACTAACCGAGACATTCGCATTAGTCAATCCTTCTTTAGGTGATAAATTAGTTAAGAGATGCTCTATAATTAACCCTTGTTATTGAATAACCATACAGGGACGCCCTCTGAAATTTAACCCACTAACAGCCTTAAGATTTAGAAGGACCTAATTCTAATCAATAAATTCTACCGTGAAATTTATTTAATTTAGATTATGCATCTTCTCAGTACTATGCCTAATTGCCACATATATCAAAAGCTAAAGAATAATTACGAATTTTTAGTTTTGAATGGCAATATATTATTCTACCAATTAATCAATGGACCCTTATTGTTTAACTAGCAAAATAATAATAGTAATAAGCTGTAGAAGAAACATAAATACTAAAATTAAAAAAATCAAATAAGAATTGATTAGATCTCACAAATCTTTGGTGGATTGATAACCTTGGTTACCCCTTTAACTAAATAGTATTTAGTTACACAAGTTTTTTAGAAAAAAAAATAAAAATATATTCAATGGCTGTTGTAAAATATGAACAGTAACAGAGGAGAAAAGAAGAGATAAGAGAGGTCCTTAGGGCTGCCAAAACTTTGGCTTAAATACCTCTTTTTATTTCCTACCCTACGTAGAAAATTAAAAATAAAAAAATTATAAATAAAATAAAATTTAACACCTAATAAAATTTCTCCTTAATGTCTACTGAATAAGAAAATAAATAAGTCCTAATATCTCTGAAATTTTGCTTAAAAATCATATCTCAAAAGTCCAAAATAGATTAGGATTTGCAGCTGACTCATAAAATCTTCAAGTATCAGATATCCTTGGGTACAAGTCTTATCCAAAGGGTTACACCAGAGGCTTTTTCTAGCTCTTTTTCAGCAGCTTCTTGTAATTTTTTTCAACTTGGCTTTTGTTCCTCCTGTAGTTGTAACCTGTGTAAAAATATCTCAAAATCAGTAAAATCATATAACATCAGACTAAATTATTCATGCAAATATTAGCTAATTTTGCACGTTATCAAATTTTCTCACACTTGGACTGTGCTTGCCCTCAAGCACCTTACAATTTGAATTCATCATACCCACATTTTTCCAATCATAACCCAATCTATAATATTTCAGAACTCAAATTGAAAGCGACCAAAAACTAACAACTTATAGCATAAGTTTTTCAAAATTCCACAAGAATGAATGATCAATTTGATAAATATTATAAACATAAAATGAAAAAAAAATAGTTTTGCATAAAATAGTTAATGTATATTTTATTTTTCATTTAAAAGTCAATCAATACATAGCAAAACAACACTCAATCCACTAAGATATATACATTTCATATGTTAGACTTATACTAAGAATTAAGAAATTTCAATTTAGTTTACTTGAGCACTTTTATGGCTTGCCTGAAATGTCAACAACCTTTTGATGCAAGGGTAAATATTTGTGATGCCGACACCCGGTTACTCAATTGGTCACAGTTTCATGTGGCTACTAGCTCTACTCATAGTCTTTTGACTAGCGGAGTAAACTGTTCATTTTTAAACTTTTTTTGTACTCTTATTTGTTTAATTGTTTATTTAGTTCTCAACATGTCTTTTAAAATTCAAGCACAAATCAAAGTAAACCAAGTGAAGTTTAACTATGCAATGATGACTATTTAATATTTATTAGTTAGGTTAGTTAGAGCAAAACTCAAAATATTTCATATAAATAATAACTACCAAAAATAATCATTTATAACAAGTGAAAAAGTAAAAATCAATTTAGAAAAGTTAGTTAAGAGTTGTCATAATAATTTTTTTCAAAGCATCACATTTTAAATTATTTCAAAGATAAAATGCGACTTTTGATTAAAAATTATAAAGAAACAGAGAGGGCAGTAGCAAAATCTTAAGAAAGTTTAAAATTTTTTCACAAAATATTCAAGAAACCTCAAAAATTTTAAAACTCAATATTAGAATATCTCTCCTCCATACATAAATCTTGCATTTTTCTCATTGTAAGAATAAATATAAATAAAAATGAAGAATAGAGGACTCCTTTGAAATTTTGTTTGGAGAAAAGGTGGCGTGAGAGGATGTCAGTGTTGCTAGAAAAGTCATATTCACAAGCTTTACACTATACTGATTAGTATTTGCTCCATTTTAATGAGTTATGCTGCCATTTAAATGTTATTGCCTTCTAATCTACTGATCCTTTCTTCTAGTTATTGATATTGCAATTGGAGCACAATAGAAAAAAGTCTGATATCAAAATATATAAAAAGGTAGGGGTGACATTTCTATAGTTACTCTTTGATTTCTTAGCACAACTGGACCTACTAAAATTAAGCCAAAAATACCATTCTTCTTGCACAATAAATCCATCTCATAAAAAAAATTTCAAATTCAAAGATGCAAGAGTGTAAATCATCATTATTAAATCAACTTACTCATGAATAACCAAATGATAACAACTCAGAAGCACAGCCTAGGATTAATGGTACTTTAAAAGAAATAACATTCATAAATTATGCTACTAACCAAATCCTAAATTAATTTTCTTTTCTGACTATACATCATATGAAAAATAATTTTGTTTTAAACACAATATCAGATGCATCTTTCCTACTTGAAAAAAAAGATAAAAATCCATGAATTTTTTTAAAACTTGGCTCTTTAAAATATAGGTTTTTAGCTTGGATCATATGGAGTAGGTATATTTTCACAAAATTCAATATAAACATCAGCAGCTTGAAAATTATCTAAAAAAATCACAGCAGGTTGCTTTTTCTTTAAAACCCAAAGTCTTATTAAATTTAGTCAAGGAGAAACTAAACTTCTGACCCATCAAATAGAAATTAACCAAATTTGGAATATTTAAATTAAACTGATCAAATCTGACAAAACCAAATATTGTATAGAATTCTCCAACTAACTTCACATAAATTAAATTATCCATCATAAAAAAGAATCTCACCCAATTTCTCTAATCAAATCAACACACATTCAGGTATAATATTCAAAAAACCAAGGGTTGGAAATGAGCATGCTTACCTGGGGTGATGAAAAACTCAAAATATTTTTCATACCAGTGCTGCTCCTCTAGAGTATCAAACTCTAAATGTAGATTCTGACTTGCCTCTGCATCTTGAACCATAAATTTTTCTTTTTAACGTACAAATAACTTCACATGGGTTTGGTAGAGGGTGATTCGGGTTTATGATGGTGGGGTAAAGAATTGAGTGTTGTTAGATAAGGGAGGTCACTGCTGAAAAAGAGAAGGAGAAGAAAAGAAAAGACAAGTAAAGGAGAGAGAGAAAATTTTTAGGTTTAAAGTAAAGTAAAAGGGTATTTAAGTAAAAAGAGTGACTTTCTCTAAATCCAATTAAAAATACATATCTGATTGCTCCCCTCCATTTAACCAAGATAAAATATGAAATGAGTGAGTTACTGATGACAATTACTTTATTATTGTACGTTAAATAAATCATTCTTTTCTTTTAAAAAAAAATTCAACTCCCATTTTTATATCAATAAAGCAAAGTTACTCAGCCTCTTGAATTAAAGCCACCATTACCACTCCATAGCTCCTTCAATGTAAATATGCATTAAAAACAAACAAACAAACATCAGTGGCTTCCCAATGAAAGAGAAGATGAGCAGTAAATATCACTTTTTTATTATTATACTTTTTTATTTTTTTAATTTAAAAATAAGAGTAAAGAAAAATAAAGTGACTATAAAACTAAAATAAAATCTAAATAAATTAAAAATAAAAATCAAGTAAATCAAAACTAAAGAAAGAGTAGGCAGATGAAATAAAGAAGAAAAGAAACAAAATATAGAAAAGGGAAAAAATATGGGTTGCCTCCCATTATCACATTTATTTAGAGTCTTTGGCTAGACATTGCTCTTGTACTCTAGTGAATATTCTAAATCAACCTTTTCGATGTTGGGCGCAAAAGGTCCTTCATAATTGTTATACTAGAGTTTATTACTTCTCATTTCAGTGCCTCAACTTTGCAAAAATATTCTAAAATTTCTTTCTCATCTTTTTTTCTTCTTAAGCTAGGAAAATATTTGAGAAAAAAGGGGTTGAATCACCAATGGCAAGGGCTGATTAGATTTAGGCTTAATAGGTTAGGTTTTCTCTTGGATAATAATTTCAGATTCTGCCCTTTTGCTTAAGCTCTGCCCCAGGGTCTGCATCTGGGGTGTACTGTCTAGCAGCTTTTCTTCATTCTTCAGGGTAATTTTACCTAAATTTTACTCTAGATTAACCACCGTTTGAGAGGACAAATTGATTTGAAACTCTAGCTTGCTGATTGATAATGCTAGTTGGCTAATTTGACTCTCTAAATTGTGAATAGATGTTCTTGACTTCTCTAATTGTTATACTAGAGTTTATTACTTCTCATTTCAGTGCCTCAACTTTGCAAAAATATTCTAAAATTTCTTTCTCATCTTTTTTTCTTCTTAAGCTAGGAAAATATTTGAGAAAAAAGGGGTTGAATCACCAATGGCAAGGGCTGATTAGATTTAGGCTTAATAGGTTAGGTTTTCTCTTGGATAATAATTTCATATTCTGCCCTTTTGCTTAAGCTCTGCCCCAGGGTCTGCATCTGGGGTGTACTGTCTAGCAGCTTTTCTTCATTCTTCAGGGTAATTTTACCTAAATTTTACTCTAGATTAACCACCGTTTGAGAGGACAAATTGATTTGAAACTCTAGCTTGCTGATTGATAATGCTAGTTGGCTAATTTGACTCTCTAAATTGTGAATAGATGTTCTTGTCTTCTGTTGAAATTGTTGACTGTTAGTTATGAATAATTCAAACAACTCTTCAAGAGATATACCTGGTGTGGATGGTGGTGGCTGCTATTGCTGAGGTAGCCATGACTGAAATAGTTGATAATTTGTCAGCTCCACTCCATAGTTGAAATTTTCATGATCTTTCAATTCAGAGTTGTAAACGTTAAAGTATGGATCATAAATCCATTGTGGTTGATCATTTTTTTGAACTGTAGGATAACTCATATATGCACAACTTTCATAAACTCTAGCTTATTGCATATTACCTGCAAATATTTTATGCACCCAAGTAGTTAGATAAGAAATCTTGGATTCAAGAGAAGATATATTTACCTCATTTTGAATTTCTCTTTGGTATCCAAATTGATATAAATCAGTAGCCATAAAAGACATAGTAATCAAAAGAAATAAAATAAGTTAATATCAATTCTCTGGCAACGAAGCCAAAATTTGATGGGTGTCGAATCCATCAAAAATAAAAATTCTATTCTTGGACAAAATTAAAATTGTAATAGGGGTGAATAGGGTGTCGAATCCTCAGAAAATTGATTACTTAAATTATTTTTTTTGAAAACCTAAAGTAAAATCTTAATTAAAATAAATGGGGGGATCATAATTGAAAACTAAAATATAATCAGATCTAGAATTTTATATTAACTAAATAAATGGCAGCAAAAATTAAACTAGAAAATAACAATGATAATAATTTCAGTCGAAGGAAATAGTTTTAGTTTCAATTATTAGATCTGATCATTGATACAAAAATAATTCTCTTTAATTTTTCCAATAAATTAATTCTACCTAATCGAGACGCTTGCATTAGCCAATCCTTTCTTAGGTGATAAATTAGTTAAGAGACGCTCTATAACTAACCTTGTTATTAAATAACTATACAGGGACGCCCTCTATATTTAACCCACTAACAACCTTAAAATTTAGAAGGACCTAATTTTAATTAACAAATTCTACCATAAAATTTATTTAAATTAGATTATGCATCTTCTTAGTACTACACCTAATTGCCACATATATCAAAAGCTAAAGAACAATTACGGATTCTTAGTTTTGAATGGCGATATATTATTCTACCAATTAATCAATGAGCCCTTATTGTTTAACTAGCAAAATAATAATAGTAATAAGCTATAGAAGAAATATAAATACTGAAATTAAAGAAATTAAATAAGAATTGATTAGATCTCACAAATCTTAGGCTGATTGATAATATTGGTTACCTCATTTAACTGAATAGTATTTAGTTACACAAATTCTTTAGAAAAAAAGACTAAAAATATATTCAATGGCTGCTGTAAAACGTGAACAGTAACATATGAGAAAAAAAAGAGATAAGAGATGTCCTTAGGGCTGCCAAAACTTTGGCTTAAATACCTCTTTTTATTTTCTACCCCACGTAGGAAAATAAAAATAAAAAAAATTACAAATAAAATAGAATTTAACACCTAATAAAACTTTTCCTTAATGCCTACTAAATAAGAAAATAAATAAGTTCTAATATCTCTAAAATTCTGCTTAAAAATCGTATCTCAAAAGTCCAAAATAGATTAGGATTCGCAAATGACTCATAAAATCTTTAAATATCAGATACCCTTGAGCACAAGCCTTACCCCAGGGTTACACCCGAGGCTTTTTTCAGCTCTTTCCCAGCAGCTTCCTATAATTTTCTTCAACTTGGCTTTTGTTTCTTCTTTAGCTGTAATATGTGCAAAAATGCCTCAAAATCAGTAAAATCATATAATATCAGGCTAAATTATTTATGCAAATATTAGCTAATTTTGCACGTTATCATCAAGTTTGCATCAAATTTTCAAATCTAAAACTGATCAGGTATATATCAGCCTTAGGTCGTCATCCTTGATTCACAAAGATATTAGCATTAGGTTAACCCATCCCATTTTCACACTCTTGTGAGTGAATAGAACTATATAAGACTCTGATTCCTATAATCAAAAGGATATACATGCTTGCTTAGAATTTAAGTTCGAGCATCAAGCCTATAAACTCATAAAACATTGCCCACTTAATAAATTACAATGTTGTAATATTTATTATTGTTGTTCTATTTATATTTATTTGGAAAATGTTTGCTCATCCTATAACTCATAAGGGTCGAAGTTCAGATCCCCTTCACGATTAGATTTCTAAATATAATTTAAATTTCTAATTATCATTTCTTTTATGAATGAATGGATGTTGTAGATGTCATGTACAATATAATAGTCATGCATATTATTTAACTATCATCATGAAATCTATTTTGTAAATTTTGGTTTACAATCTAGATTTATTTACTGAAAGTGGAAAATTTAGTATTAAGCCCATCCTTTCATTCCAACTATTGCCTTTTTCTTAAAATGAAGTCATAAAGGAACTTTCTTTTGAATTTTCCTCTAAAATAAATTTGAAGTGGCGACTCTTTTTAAAATAAACCCATGCTTAGCATCGATGGAAGACTGAACTTTGCAATTTACGTGAACCAAACTCAATTGAGTAATTTGACCCCACCATAGATCAAACTGATGCTCGGGAAAGGCCTCGCACTTAATGAAAGAGGTTTAATCACAAAAGCAATAGAATTCAAACTTGACATGGAAGACAAATCTATATCTAAACTCACAACGATAGAACTTTGCAACACATAAAATCTACTATTTTGTTTAGCCTTCATCAAAATGCTAATATTTAAATTTTTTGAATCCATATGAATAAAATTAAAATCATCAATATGGGATTTCAAAAATATAGCTTCTGCCATTTTAAACATATGAATTCGATGCTTGTGATATTTTTTGTCACATATAAAATTCAATTTTTTTCATAAGTCTTTGGCAGTTTTCTCATGAATGACTTCACACAAAATATCATTAGACAAGTATAACTGAATGACAGCTACCACATTCTCCTCTAAATCTTGCTTTTGTTCCTCAATTAATTTTTTAGACAATTTATCTTTGTCCAATAATAGGTTGCTATCTGTTTTGCATTGAAATAGCCTTCATATTAACTTTCTAAAAGGAACAATTAATATTGTGATCATATTTCTCAATTTTAATTTTTTTCCATCATAATTAACCCAAAGTAAATATTAACTCAATGAACTAGGCTCTAATACTACTTATTAGGAATAACAAATCTCAAAAATATTTATATGGATTGACTTGATACGATAAATAAAATAAATAATGAAATACAAATTGAGAAAAAATAAAAGAGAAAGCAAAAATTTAATGTAATTCGGCATAAGCATACATATACTGGTGAAGAAAGAGCACAATATACTAATGAATTGAAAGGTACAAGAACAAAATGAAATATTCAAAACTCTTAACTCAATTACATTCAAAAGCCTCACACAATCTCATATAATTATAAGTCACACTATGAGTCTAAAGTAAAATTACAAGATGGCTATATCTTTATATTTACCCAAATACGTATATCTTGGTACTATATATAGGAGTATTAACTTGAATAAGAAGAAAATAAATCTTATTTAAGAATGATTTCTAATTACTTGGTTTAAAAGAATTGAAAGTGTTATCTAACAAGTCTTTCTAAATGATATCAAATTAGAAAAATCAACATCCAAGAGAAAATCAATTTCTAATAAAGAAATCCAATTTTCAAAATAAAAGTAATAGAGAATAATAAAACTTTTTAAATAATTCAATGTCACTCCAATACAAAGTAAATATTATAAACATTTTAAAACTATTGGTGTAATATTTTATAATGAATAAAAAAAGTTATATGTTAATAAATAAATATTTTTTGTTCTTACAAGGAAAGTCCAAACGAGGACTTAATTAATTTCATAATATAAATTAATTCAAAAGTATAAAATGTTGGAATGAGAAAACTGTATATTCATATTGCTAATAATCTGTGTACATATATACAGCCAAGATATATGCTAAATAAGGAAATACATATATGCTAAATAAGGAAATACACTAATTCTAATTGATCCTGTAGTAAAGGTAATATATTCTTTCCATGACTGTTTTCTTTCTAATACTCCCCCTCAAGTTAAATATTATGGTCACTTATATTTAACTTGCTTATTACTTCTGAAAAAATTCATCCATTCACAGCTTTAGTCAAAACATCAGCCAACTGGTCTTCGGACCGAACATATGGAAGTTTAATAATACCCCTGTCCAGTTTTTCTTTGATAAAATGCCGATCTATCTCAACATGTTTTGTTCTGTCATGTTGCACTGGATTTTCAGAGATACTGATTGCTGCTCGATTGTCACACTTGAGTTTGCTCACCTTCTGAATTGGAAACCCAATTTCAGCTAACAACTTCCTTAACCACAGTACTTCAGTCAACCCTCTGGCGATCCCTCTAAATTCTGCTTCTGCACTTGACAGAGCTACAACTTTCTGCTTCTTGCTTTTCCATGTAACCAAGTTTCCTCCAACAAGAGTAAAATACCCTGAAGTAGATCTTCTATCGATTGAATTTCCTGCCCAGTCAGCATCAGTATATGCTTCTATCTCAAGATGTCCATGTTTCTAGAATAATACTCCTCTACCTGGAGAACCTTTAAGGTATCTAACAACTCTTAAGGCAGCTTCCAGATGATTTTCCTGGGGTTGGTGCATAAACTGGCTCAGAACTCCTACTGCATAGGCAATATCAGGTCTAGTATGGGATAAGTATATTAGTTTCCCTACAAGATGCTGATACTGCCTTTGATCTGTTGCTGGGTCCCCACTTATGATCTTAAGACCATGATTAACCACTATGGGGGTGTCAACCGGCTTGCAATCCAACATACCTGTCTCTGCCAATAAATCCAGAATATACTTACATTGAGAGATAAAGATTCCTTTCTTTGATCTTAACACTTCAATCCCAAGAAAGTACTTCAACTGACCCAAATCTTTCATTTCAAATTCTTGAAATAGGCTTTCTTTCAACTGCTTCATTTCTTCCTTGTCATTTCCAGTTATAATCATATCATCGACATATATGATTAAACAAGTAACTTTTCCCTCATTTCTCTTAATGAACAAAGTATGATCTGAATTACTCTGCTGATACCCATACTTTTTCATTGCAATAGTGAATCTCCCAAACCAAGCTCTTGGAGACTGCTTTAACCCATACAAGGCCTTCTTGAGCTTGCACATTTCTCCATGGTGAAACTCATCAGAAAAACCTGGTGGTGGTTCCATATACACTTCTTCTTTTAAGTTTCCATGTAAAAAGGCATTTTTAACATCAAACTGATATAATGGCCAATCCTGGTTTGCTGCAACAGAGAACAATACTCGAATGGTGTCAATCTTGGCAACTGGAGAGAAAGTTTCTGAATAATCAATCCCATATGTCTGAGTGTACCCTTTTGCAACTAATCTGGCTTTGTACCTTTCTATGGACCCATATGCTCGGTGTTTAATTGCAAAGACCCATCTACACCCGACAGGCTTCTTCCCAATAGGCAACATACATTTTTCCCATGTTTCATTCTTCTCAAGAGCTAACATCTCAACCCTCATAGCTTCATACCATTTTTCCTGATCCATGGCCTCCTGAGTTGTTTTGGGAAGAACTTCAGAATAAACTGCTGCTGAGTAGACTTGGGCAGTTGGAGATAAGCTCCCCCTGACCATATTGGTAATAGGGTATCTGGACTGCCGAGGCTCATATTCTGGTTCATATCTTTTGGGGGGAACTCCTCTTGTACTTCTGGGAGGTAGAACATATCTTTCTGGTTCTATTCTGGGCTCCATGTTTTCAGTACTGTCTCTGGTTTCTGCACTATTAAAGGACATACTATGCTCATTATTAGTACAATCTTTGTTTACCTCATATTCATCCAGTGGGAATTCAGGCTCAGGCTCTGAAGAAGTACTCTGTCCCATGGAACAAACTGGCTCGGTGGAACCACGTACTAACTCTTGTGGACCTGTATGAGACCCAGTAGGTGTGACAGAACAAGATACACTGGTTAACCAACCCAATGGATCACTTTGACTCTCCCCCTGACTATTGGGTTGGTGGGAATAGTAAAACTCTGTTTCTAGAAAATCACAGTCTAGAGAAATATAGACCCTACGAGTAGGGGGGTGATAACAACGATATCCCTTTTGATGACTCCCATAACCCACAAACACACATTTAAGAGAACATGCTTCAAACTTAGTTCGCTCTGTTTTGGGAACATGAACAAAGACAGAACAACCAAAGATACGAGGCTGAAGGGTTAAAACTGAAGGAAGACTTACATGACTTGTCAATTCTTTGAGAGGAGTCTGGAGATTTAGAATTTTTGTAGGCAACCGATTCACAAGATACACTGAGGTTGCTACTGCTTCAGGCCATAAGTAAGTGGGAACATGAGACTCTAGCATGACTGCTCTCGTTACTTCAAGAAGCAGACGATTTTTTCGTTCTGCAACTCCATTCTGCTGAGGAGTATGAGGACAAGAAGTCTGATGAATAATGCCATTGTCCTGAAAAAACTGTCGAAGAGTAGAATTGACATATTCACCCCCATTATCAGATCGCAAAATTTGAATTGTTTTGTGAAACTGAGTATTAACCATTTTATAAAACTCAACAAATTTGGAAGCAACCTCAGATTTATGTTTCAAAAAATATATCCAAGTCATTCTAGAACAGTCATCAACAAATAAAACAAAGAATCTGAAACCATTATGACAAATATCTGAACCTATTTGTGGGGCAGGTCCCCAAACATCAGAATGAACCAAAGAAAAAACAGTTTGAGTTCTATTATTGGAAGGTTTATATGACTGTTTGTGACTCTTAGCTAAAAAACATGTTTCACAAGACAAAATATCACTATGAGAAAATAAACTAGGAAATAAAACTCTAAGGTACCCTACAGATGGATGACCTAGACGCCGGTGCCACAACCACTGTTGTCTTTCTACTGATCCGCGAGCCAGCGCAGCAGTCCCTTGTTGAACCACTTCATCCACATAGTAGAGTCCTCCACTTTCAGTGCCACATCCAATCACTTTCCCCGACTGAATATCCTGTAAGAGACAAAAACTTGGATACATGAGAACAACACAATTTAGTTCATGAGTCACATGACTGACAGATAATAACTTGCATGACAAGCTTGGCACATATAAACAATTTTTTAATTTTAAACTGGGAGAAATATCAATTGTTCCAGCTCCATGTACTGGAGACAGTCCACCATTAGCACTTTGGATAGAATTCTTCAGTGGTATTGAGGATGTAACCAAGTCCTTTTTGTCAAAAGTCATTGTATCGGTTGCTCCACTGTCAACTAACCATTTGCCATTGTTGTCAATATTATTCTGTTCCTGTTGGTACTCAACAAAGAAATTAGTTCCAGGAGTAAACTGATAATTTTTACAAGTTTGAGGGTTGCTTTGCTGTTTTTTAAGTTTTTTGGGTTCTTTATAGAATTTTAAGGTTTCTGGAGGGCATACTTGCAAAAAAAACTTTTTACCTCCTTTAAACCCTATCCCTACGTTCTGAGCTCTCATCACAGCCGCTGCCCCCACATTGGTACTTCTGCCTTCTTCGTTTTTTTCCATTACCGACGCTTGAGCTTGCTCGCCGGCAACCATGGCAGCATTCCCTCTTTGACTGTTTCTCTGCCGTCGGCTCTTCCATCCTTCAGGGAATCCGACGAGCTCAAAACACTCTTCTCTTGTGTGTTTCATCATCCCACAGTGGCTGCACTTCAATTTTGACCGATCGATCCTTTCTCCGCCGCCGCCTCGCTGTGATGATCGGTGGTTTTTAGCCGGATCTGAGCTGGGCTTGGTGGCGAACCCTTGACCAATGATGGTTTCCTCCTGAGGTCTAGTGGTTAAACCACTTCCGATCCCTATACCCATCGGTACTGTCTCTGATTTTTTTCTCAGGACCCATCAATCCTCTCCTTGTGCCTTCTCGCCGGATGATGGAGAAAGCTCTTTCAACTGACGGCAGTGGCTTCTCCTTCAGGAGATCCCTTCTTTCGGCGTCAAATTTGTCATCAACTCCACTAAGGAATTGGTACAGGCGAGCCTCTGATTTGAGCCGATTAAACATGGTAATATCTTCTTCAAGTTTCATTGGGTTAGGCTGCCGGAGATCAATCTCTCTCCATATTCTCTGACAATCACTATAAAACTGTTCTATAGTGTTGTTCCCCTGTTTCATGCCATGAGCTTTCACTGTTAGTTCATACAATTGCAGGGCATCATCTTTCTGACTGAAAATTGAAGCCAGCCCATCCCACAAAGCTTTAGCTGATGGGTATTCTGCATAATTGGGTACTAATTCTGGTTCCATGTTCTCTAAGAGCCATGTACAGATCATGAGATCTTTCTGTTCCCATGTTGAGTAGTTTGGATCGTCAATTGCTGGTGGTGCCGGACTTCTAGATAAGTGGCTTAACAACCCTCTGCCACCTATGGCTAATTTCATTAATCTTGCCCACAATGAGTAATTAAACTGATTCAATTTGGTACTAATGCTGACTGTTTGTGGATTCTGGAATTGACTGGTTTGAACTGGTTTCTGCAGGAGCTTGGCAAGTTGTTCGAGAAGGGTTTCACCACTTGGTGAATTCTCTGTGTGGACCGAAGTCCCACTGGTGCTATACTCTTCTGCCATGGCCGGGAAAAGGTTTGGTAAATGATGAGTATTAAATTTATTCGACTATTCTGGTCGATGAACCTGCTCTGATACCATGTTGGAATGAGAAAACTGTATATTCATATTGCTAATAATCTGTGTACATATATACAGCCAAGATATATGCTAAATAAGGAAATACATATATGCTAAATAAGGAAATACACTAATTCTAATTGATCCTGTAATAAAGGTAATATATTCTTTCCATGACTGTTTTCTTTCTAATATAAAAAAATAAATTAAAACTTTAAAAATTTTCATCTCCAACACAATCAATGCAATTATAATTCTAAATATAAAATTTTAAGTATAACTGCATATTTATTTTCCATGTATGTAGAGCAATAAACAAAACAAAAAAAAATTAATATTATAAAGAAATTTATAGATTTTGAAGATAAAATTGAAAAATCTACATAAAGAGAGAAATTTTATTTTCTTTTGCAAACATTCAATAATTAGAGAAAGAGACCTTTTGAAACCATTCAAAAAATAGATAGAGATAAAAAAAAAGAATTAGCTTAAGAAAAATTTTTTGTAATTACATTTTATATAAGAGAAAAGTAATTGAACAAGATAGAAATAGAAAATTTTCAAAATCATTATAATTTAAAATAATATATTTTTCAATGACGAGCTATATCAATTATGCTGAAAGTAAGTTTTATAAATTTTACATGTATAATTTTTTGTCTACTCATAAAATTAACTTTTATTAAATGATATATTATTTTTGTTACAAAAATTATAAGCTCTCTCTCTCTCTCTCTCTCTCTCTCTCTCTCTCTCTCTCTCTCTCTATATATATATATATATACATAAAAGTTAAGAATTAAAGAAGTGTTATAAATTTGCTGCATCATCATTTTTTAAAATACTATTATTTCACTTTTTCTTAATTAATTTTCTATTTCATATTAATAGTTTATATAAAATTTAAAATTTAATTATTAATGAATTATATTTGTGACTTTTAATATCCTATTAAATAGCTACACATTAATATAATTTTATAATATTGATTAAATAAATTATATTTGTGACTTTTAATACCTGTAAATTAATTACATATCAATTTAATTTATTAATATTGATTTATATAATTTTTTAAAAATTTAAAAAGTTAATAAATATATCTCTTGACCTTCATAATAAATTAATTATAAATTAAAAAATTTATTTATAATAATAATTAATTTATATATTTTAAAATTTTAAAAATTAAAAAAATAAAATATATGACCTTTGATATTTCTAATAAATTAATTGTATAATAATAATTTATTTAAATAATTTATTTAATTAATAATTTATTTATAATAATTATTTTATATATTTTTCAAATTTTAAAAATTTTAACAATAAAAAATTTGTATTTTAATCTTACAAATGAATTAATTAATTACATCTTAATAATTATTTAATAATATTATTAATATAAATAATAATTTTAATATGAATATATAATTATGAATTCTCATACTCACATTTTTCTTCATATTTAAAAAGTTTACTTGAATTTTTATTTTTTTTATTTTTTATTTTTTATAAAATTCATAATTTTTCTATAGCAAAAATTTATGTAAATTTTATACTTGATTGGTAAAAATATCAAGTTATAAAAAAATTATATTTACGTACTCATATTATTTCAACGAATCTGTCATAAAATTGAGTAAATATTTCATTTTGTATTTTTATAATAGAATTTATTATATATAAGAATTATTTTATATTTATTTATTATAGATTATATTTTTTGTGTTTTGTATTTTCATTTTGAGCAATCGATAGATAAGTGACTATTTATATATATATATATATATAAGTCAAAAAAATTTCTTAACTCTTGGGAAGTCATATCATTATTTTTTGTTATCCTATTTCTTATAAAAATCCATATTTCTATTTAATTATATTTTTGTAGAAATTTAAAAGTTAAATACTTCATTGTCTGTCTTTTATTTTTTCTTTATAAATTATTGGTATGTTAATCATTTAAACAAATTAATTATATATTAATAATTTATTTAATAATATTATTTTATGATATTTTTAGAAATTTAAAAAGTAAGATAATAAAAATATATGACTTTTTAATCTTCCAAACATACTAATTATTAAAGTTAATACCTAATAACAATATTGATTTGAAAGTTAAATAATATAAATATGTGGCTCTTAACTCTATTATTTATACTTTTTTTCAATTTGAAAAATTTACACAAATTTTTTATTTTCTTTTTGCATTTTTCTCTCTTTTTCTATAGAATTTATGGCTTTATTTTTATAGTCAAAATTTATAATATGACTTTTATTTGAAGATATAAATTATTGAATAGAATGATTTTATATGCTTATCACAGGATTTTGGCATAACTCATATCATAAAAACGAGGTAAAAGGTTTTTTTATATTTTACGACATGATTATTGCCAATTTATATTTTACTAAAATGATTTATATAAATTATTCTATATTCATTTACTATTATGTTTATCTATATTTTATTATTTTATTATCGCCCAAAGGGTGTGTGTGTGTGTAATGTTAGAGCAAATGCACCTATTGGCCCTAAGCTTGGTTCACCTCTGCTTATTGAACACATCAGTAGAATAATCTTATTAGACGATGTTTCATTTCAGTGATTAAAGTTAAGTTTTTTTTTAAGAATTAAATGTTGGTAAACAAAGGTTTATCGCTTCTCTCATTTTATCTATAACTCAAGGATACTGAAACATTTTCAAACCCAAGAACTGGTCAAGGGATAAATTAGAAGCATATTGTTACTTGGGAAAAGTTCACATTATACACATTGATTTAAGTTGATTTATTTTTATCTTTTCATATATACTAATGTTAATTTTTTTCTTCAATCATACACCAAAATATTTGTGTCGTTCTTTTTCTTTTTGTTTCTTAAGTTGTTTTATTTTTTATTTATGAATAAAATTTTCTGGTTTCATATTTACAATATACACACAAAATATAAATATATACACAACACACATATAATAAATATACAATATACACACAACAAATATACATATACACATAATATACATGCAACATGCACATAATATACATACAATAAATTTTATACTTTTTCAATTTATTTTTTTTTTATTTTTATACGCATACAATATATACACAATATGCTCAGACATATACATAACATACATACATACAATGTATATGCAGTATACATGTAACAAATATAGACATATACACAATATACATACAACAATATACACAATATATATAACATATACACGATATATATAAAATAAACTTAATATTTTTAATTTTATTTTTATATGTATAATATGTAAAATTTATTTAAAAATAAATTTAATAATTTTATTAAAATATTTTATATATTTTTACTTTTATATACAGATTTTGTGAGTGCTATTCCTTATTTGAAATCAACATTAAAATTTTTTCGTTATAAAAAATTAATATATTTTATCCATTGAAAATATAATTTAAAATATTATTTTTATTATTTTTATTGAAATATATTTATTTAATAGTAAAGTTTGAAAAAAAGGATGAAATTTGAAATAAATATTATTTGAAATAAGGGAGGAGGTATTTTTTGTAAAAAAAAATATTGTTTAAAGTGAGCAATGAGGTATTTTTGTTAAAAAAAAATATCTTTTGAAATATTTTTAAAAACTTTTTTGAAGGTGTAATATTTTTTAAATTGAACTTTCTTTTTAAGGTAGTTGTGTAAAAAGCATTGTTAGATGCCAGTCATGCTCCTTGACTTAGAAAGAATGTTCAGTAAGGTTAAAATTAAGGAAACTCACTATTAAGGTATTTGCGAAAATCTTTAGAAGCGTGGAAGATTGGAACTCTGTAGTAGCATGGAGAAGTTTTTGCCATCTTTGAGCGAAATTGGAAAGAATCTAGGCTAATCTAACCTCTGCTGGCAAGATTTTTAGTTGCTTAAAAAATTTCGAACTATCAAAAAATTTGTTTGTCACGACTTAAAATCAAGGGCACGAGACCAAAATTAGAAAATAGGAAAATATATGATTTTCAAAGCTCATAATCAGCTTGACAACTTACAAATTTATAAAACTAAAATATCACAATTATCATTATCACAAAACCAAGGGTATGAGTCTACCTAAAACAAGCTTTTACAACAATACATTAGTGCCTCTCATGGCGATCATCTAAAGTCTCATCATCATTAGCAAGCTAGGAAAAATAATAAATATAGGTGAGCATTTAACTCGGTAAACTATATAGTAATCAATATAATATATCATTTTGATACAATAGTGCTCTTGCAAATGTCATGCAAACAAATAACCACATAATCAAACAAAAATAAGAACAAGTCTCTAGGAACATACTAAACACAAGTCGGAGAGTTGATTCCCTATTTGCTCCTAAGCCTATAAGTTTCCCTTAGAATTTAATATATAAGATATACCATCACAACCTTAAAGAATAAAAAATAGAGAGACTTATGGAGGATATTCCAATAATCCTTTGCAAATTGGAGCATATTTTCCTCCAATCATCTTCAACTTAATGAAACATTTGTCGATATACTAACCTTATGAATTAAAGTTAGTTGGACCAGTTCAGTATCGATCAATGTATCCATGAGAATGATATCTTCGACATTTAAAGAAGAATGTAAAAAATAAAGCAAAATTTGAAGCTTCATATGCAATTTTTATATAGTTGAATAGGTATCTAATTTTTGTTCTCATTGTGCCGAGCGTCATGTCAGTGCTAGGTAGCGATAAGCGCCTAGAAATGATGATGGTAGAGTTATTGATAAACAAGGACTTTTATTTATTTTTACTTCTCCTGGTCAAATATATAGAAAACCAAAGACAAAAAGTTTGGACCACAGAATATATGACAACTCACGTATACATTTTATAACTTGCATTAAAGTAACTCCATTTGTCAGGTAAGTATATAAATTACCTCCATTAAAGCTATTGCAATTCTATCTTGTTCATTTCTATTTTTCAAATTATTTTCATTTTCATATGTTGAAGTATTTACATTGAATGGCTAGGAGAATTAGATGAAGACATTTTTTATTTTCACATTGATGCGGAGATTAATAGTCATTTTCTCCAAGTGATTCAAAAAACATGTAAGTTTGATTGCCAATTTTTTAATCAATATATTATATAATTAAATGTAAATATAGTTATACTAAATTATACTTTAATTGATTGCATAGGCACATGGAAACACTAAACTTATCAATAACAAGTACATAAAAAATCTGGTAAAGGGGGGCCAGTGTCAATTATGAAATGCTATGATGTTTATTTCATAAATGGACTCAAATTTCATACATAATCATATTACTTAAAAAGGTCCACAATGAATAGTAGAATTTACATTAAGGGTCCAACTATAGTGAGAATTTATATAACTTATGTGGTTTTTAATTGATACAATTGAAGTAAAATATCCAACTTTACTAATTAAGAGCGTATTTAGATGTGACTAGTATTTTTCGATTGCTAGAACAAAGGTTTATAAAATATATAATTTAGTTGACGTCAATAAAAGACATACATATAATGAGTATGAACTATTTATTCTAGCAATATAAGCTTTACAAGTTTATAATGTGCCATACCCTAATGTGAGATGAGATACAACTACTTAGTTGGCAGATTATAAAATCAAAACTGGGTCAATTGTTAATCTTCTTGAATTATCAGCAAAACCCTCAAATCAAAATACTGCTTTTAAGAAGATGAATGTGATTCTGTGCATGAAATGGACAGAATAGCAGAAGATAATTCAAGTCCTCTAAAAGGGGATTCATAATAAGATGGACATATAGTTTCCGTATTAAAGTAATTAATTTATATTGTAGAATTAAATATATTTTGATTATATTAATAATATAAATTTTATTTTATTTAAATATCATGTAATTTAATTACCTATATATCATTATTTTAAAAAAAATTTTAAAAATACTAATAGATTACCAACATAAATTAAAAAATTTAAATAAATAAATTAAAAAGCTATCGATCTATTTTCAATAACTTCTTCTAAATATTTTATACATTTACCGGCCGATATTTGAATTATTTGCTGATGGATTACAGAAAAACCTAAATTTTTTAAATTAATAATAAAATAATATACAACAAAAGGTTGTCTGTAATTTATCGACAACTTTATTCCCTCTCAGCATCTTATACTAATTTCAAAACCAAAATTACTGTCAGTAAGTTTTCAGTAATTACCGACCGTTGTGATGTTCTCTCAACAATTTTTTTTTTCCGACAAGATAATCGAAGGCTAGATTTTTTGGTTGGTAAGTTATTTTACCAATAGATTTTTTTGAAATTCCATCGGTAATCCCCGTGTTTCTTTTAGTGAGAATTGTCCATACTCTAATAATTGACATCTGAAACCTCTTCATTATAATAAATGGATTAATATTTCTAAACATGCAATGTAGAAAGTAAATACGCAAGACACCCATCAGCATCTACTTAAATTATAGAACTTGATGTTAGAGATAATTAGTGATCTAAATGTAGATTAAGAATTATGATGCTTTAAAATAATGGTAGAAATGTCTATTCATGAAGAGTTGTATTTATTCATGAATAATTGTAACTATTCGAGAATAGTTGTGGCTATTGATGAAAAATTATATCTATTCATGAAGGGAGATGACTATTCTTGAATAGTTGTATCTATTTAAGACACCACTCAACAATTATAAATATTTAACTCATTTCATAGTCAAACACTTTTTACTTTCTCTCTAAATTCTCCAAAAATAAAAATTCTATGTGTTTTATTGTGAAATTTAAGAATTGCTATCTTAAATTTATATTTTAGCTTTGTAAAATTCTAGAGGAATACCGTCATCAAAACATGGTAGCAATACATAATGAGGACAATAATTCCTTAAGAATAGTGAATACACTATTAAAGCTATTTTTTCTATAACACTCCTATATCCTGTATACGCACACTACATACTACCACACCTGTAATATACGTATACCGAATATAGGAATGTCACGGTTTATTAATCAAACCATTCATTCCTTTATACAATAACATGAGCAAAATAAAACATTTAAGTTATATCATAAAACAAAGTAAGTAAAATGTTCATTCAATACGCAGCAGAAAATGTAGAGATATTTACAAATACATAAACATAAAAATCAAATTTTACAAAATATAATGTTTATACATGTTTGGCAGTCAGTCTTTGATCTTTAAGCTCATAATCAACACTTCAGAATCTAGACTCGACTCGGTCTAGATGAACTCTCTGGCTCAACCCTGTCACCTGCGCAATGAACCACAATCGCGCTAAGTCAACGGCTTAGTGGTACAAACCCCAATGATAATATATTTCAATGCAATGCCAATATCATATGTTCAAACATTATAAACAATACATGTCATATGTTCAAACATTATAAACAATACATAAGAATATCACATTTCAAAGTCTTACATTGAATCACATTATTCATTTGATTCACTATTCATGAATCACATTTAAACAAAGACAAACATGGGCCCAAAAGACACTAATATGCCATTCAACTTTCAGAGTTAATGTTTTGGTTCAATTATCACATTTATCATTATCATTATCCCAACTAGGCTTCAAGGATTAGGCTCAACTAAGCTTCAAGGGGAACAAAGCATGCTAAGTATCAACCCAACTTGGCTTCAAGAACCAAACTCAACCTAGCTTCAAGGGTTGTAACATCTCAACTAGGCTTCAAGGACTAGACCCAACCAAACTTTAAGGGGAGTAAATCATGCTCAACTTCAACCCAATTTGGCTTCAAGGATCAAGCCCAACCTAGCTTCAAGAAATTGTTACTATTAGGCATGCCACCAACAATAAAACTCTGAAAATGGAATAACATATTAGACACACAATTCATTCATTATTTCATTATCAATTTTATTCTCATTTTCTCATCATCATTTAGGCATCCATGCCTCAATCATCTCATTTGCATCATTATAACCAACAACAATGGCTTCACATCTCATCAATAGAGTATACATAATTAATTGCATTGGACATCATCATCTAGGCAAACATGCCCCACTTATTTCATTTGAATCATTATAGCCAACCACAATGACTTCACATCTTATCATATCTCAATTCATATCGAAGCAATTCATCATTAAAGTATTCATAACCAATTGCATTGAGCATACATTATGAATGATCATCATATCTTTCACATTATACAAATCATAACATTAATCAAATGTATTAACAATGTAATAGATTACTTACCACATTTACAACTAAATGTATTAAGTCCCAATGTCATGTAAATGTATGCAATAATGTAGGGTTTGTACTTACCTCAAGAACAACTTACACCAATCTATACACTTCCTTTTCCAAGAATCCTCAACACTTAGGTTAGGGCAATTCAACCTCTTCACAACCTAATCCAAAAGGAATAATACACACTAAATTCCAATACAATTATTCACTTATTAGTATCATACTAGACCCATAGATCATAAATTACAAGCCACCATCTCTCTCTACGTGGCCTCCCAACCCCCACGGGCGTGGGTTAGCAAATGGATCTGCCTCCCTTGCTCAAAACCCCCACGGCCATGGCTTCCAATGGCCACGGTCGTGGCAGCCAAGGGCCACTGGCGTGACATCCAAAATGCTTCTGTTTCAGACCAAACTCATGTATTCTATGCTTCTAACTTCATTAAACACCAATATCATGAAAATCTACAAGACTAATTATTCAAACTCAACATCTACAACAATCACCAATTCACAACCCTAACACAAACACAACTCATACACTTCCAACACCAACACCAACCTAACTTCTTATCTTTAATTCAATTTCAACACTTTCAAACACACCACAATCAAACATAATCATACTATCCACAACCAATCATCAAACTCAATAACAACTTAAAATAAAACAAGAGAATCAAGAAGAAACTTACCAAAGTTAATGAAACTTCTTAAATTTCCAACTTAATCACTTGAAACTTCCTTCAATTTTGAGCTTGGAAATCAAAACTTCTCTTTCTCTCTATTGCCTTTTGTGAGCCGGCCAGCAAGGAAAAGGAAAGAAAAGAAGAAGAAAATGAAGATGCCAAGTCAAACACTCTTCTCTTTAAAACCTCCACCAAGTATTTTAATAATAAAATAATCAATTTTCTCTCTTCCACTTATTTTAATTTCCTTTTAATTTATTTAATTAATTTAAAAACAATTAATTATCTTCTTTTGACTTCCTTTAATTTGACTTGTATATATTGTATATATCACCATATATACAACATATATATTCTTCCCTTCCCAAACAAACATATACAATTAATCCAAATACAACAATAAATATTCCAAAACTTTTAGGGTATACTTTGGGATATTACATTTTCTATCATAAAAAAAATAATATTTTCTAACAATCTTAAGGTATTTAACACTCCATTTGGTGTTTCTAACAAATTGGTTGAAAATTCTAGAAGATCCGTGAGTCAACTAGAATATGCTAGTACAATTGAAATTTTAATATATGCAATGCATTGTACTAGGCTTGATATTGCCTTTGGTGTTTGTAAATTATCAAGATATACACATAATCTTAGTGGTGATCATTGGAGAGCTACAGGAAGAGTCTTTAGTTACCTCAAAAGGACAAAGACTTATGCATTGCTTTACAATAAATATCCTTCAATATTAGAAGGGCATTGTGATGCTAGTGGGAGATAACAAGTTAACGCCTGCCTGGATATTTACTTTAGGTGGAGGTGTTATATAATAAGCATCTAAGATACAGACATGTATAACTCACTCTAAAATGGAGTATGAGTTTATAACCTTAGCGGCTGCAGGCAAAGACATAGAATGATTGAGAAACTTATTACTAGATATAGAGTTGTGGCCATAACCGAAGCCAACTATCTTTTTACACTGTGATAGTGAAGCAACTATGTCTAGAGCATTTAGCAAGGTTTACAATGGTAAATTTAGACATATTTCTTTAAGACATGAGTATGTAAGATAATTGATTTCTGATGGTATTATCACAATTGTTTATATAAAATCTAAAGATAACCTAGTTGACCCATTAATTAAAGGACTCTCAAGAGATATGATAATGCACACTACAAGTGCCATGGGTCTAAAGGTACTTTGATTTGTCACTAGTACCAGGAACCTTACTTTTAAAGTTGCTTAACAATTCTAAAGGTTTAGAAGGTAATAATAAGTTATAGTTTATTATAGTTTAGCAAGTACTAGTATATTTATAGTACTTAAAAAACAGAGGGTGAGTATAAATCAGTCTTAATGAAGAAACAAAGTTTAGTTAAGAACTAAGTGAGTCCAAATTAAGGACTTGGTTAAATCTTTACTTATATAAACATAAGAAGTGGCGCCGCTTCAATCATATTTGGTAAAATGTTGTAAGTGTTTATAAATTCAAGAGGTAGCACAAGGCAATATATGATGTAAAAGCTTATGGTGAACCCATTAAGAATATGACTTAATTTGTATAATTAATGTGTATAAATTTTTCTATTTTGTCAATTAAGAAATTAAGGTTTAATAGAGTATAATCTAACCATTAATTTCGACAAAACTTGAAATATTTATATAAGTAATAGGTTTAAGTCAAAAGACACCTACTATATGTAAAAAGTCTTAAATCCAATATATTAATCACTACCGAAGTGAGAGATTGTAAAACAAATAATTATAATATATTTCTTTAAATTTTTTTTTTGAAAAAAACCACTAATAATAATTAGTAAACAATTAATAATGAGCGATTATAATTAATAAAAAAATCTAAAAATATAGTCATTTTGAAAATAATACCAAGCCTAAGTAAATAAAAGCTAAGTTTATAAAAAAAAATTAAAAAATTAAAAAAATCTCAAAAAAGAACTGACCTATGTTGCGGAATAGTGATCCTAAGTCTCAACTATGATTGATGGAATTAGTCAATTTTCAATTTATGAAGGTAGATAGTAGAGTAAAAAAAATAGTAAATTTATCTTACAAACATTTCTTTTTTATAAAATAAAATTTTAATTTTAGGCTAATATATATTTAGTTTTGAATCAAATAAATATATTTGGATTAAAATTTTAGACTTAAACCACATTTATATAGAAAAATCTTATTCAATATGAGGGACCTTTTTTTAAAATTTTATAATATATATATTTATATAGAAAATAAAAAAAAATAGGAAAGGCCATATACATAGCTCCGTCCATTATTGTTGAAGTGCCTATTCATGAAGAATATATTGTATTTGTTCATGAATAATTGTATTTATTCATGAACAATTATAACTATCCAAAAATAGTTGTGATTATTCAAAAATATTTATGACTATTGATGAAAAATTATATATATTCATGAAGAGAGATGACTATTCTTAAATGTTATATCTATTCAAGACACCCCTTCAATAATTATAAATATCTAACTCATTTCATAATCAAACACTTTTTCACTTTCTTTCTAAATTCTCTAGCAATAAAAATTTTATATATTCTGTTGTGGAATTTAAGAAATGCGATCTTAAATTTTTATTTTGGCTTTGTAAAATTCTAGAGAAATACTATCACTAAAACCCAATAGCCACTTATATTGAGAACAATAATTTCTTAGAGATAGTGATAACACTGTCAAATCCATTTATTTCTATTCTAAAAAAACAATATTTTCTAACATTTAATCATAGAATCTTTTTTTTCTTAGGGATTTTTGTTTTGTGAAAAATGAATTTAAGGTATTGAAATTTTTTATTAGACAAGAGTGACTCAAGATTTTCTTGTTCCAACTTGAGAGTGATGAGTCATGAGAAATGATTGATTATCTGATAGATTTTCATGCATAACATGCCATTGTCAATTGGCAATAGAGCAAAGGCCGCAAGAGCATGCGGCCCCATCATACTGCATCACGCCACTGTAGATTCTTCCCATATAACATTTCAAATTATCAATCGGTAAAAGCTTTTTTTTTTTCGCTACATTTCAAAAAAAATCTATTTCTAGCTGGTCACTTCTTAGCTAGGACTTTTATCCATTCAGTCCCAATCCAACAAAATGGCCAAAAATAAACAAAGAAAAATGAAAAAAAAATATACACGTTATATATAAGAGTCAATTTTAAATTATTATGACAAAAAATTTAAAATTAAAAATGAAAGAAAAATATTGTTGTTGCAATTATTTTTTTTGTTAGATTATTATTACTTCTAATTAATTATAATTATTTTAAAATCAATTACACATTAATTAATGGCAAAATCAAGAATCCGGCCAAGTGGAATAATTTTTTAGAAAGAAAATATATACGAATTAAAAATAAAATTAAATATTTAATATTATAGTAAAATTTAAATTTTATTAAAAATTTTTATTAAAAGTTTTTCATCAAAATTTTATATAATTTATTAAATTCTAAAAATTTATTAAATTTTTTACATATATTTTTATTTAATTCTTTAATCTAATAATTTATTTATAAGATTTTATTAAAAATCAACAAACTAATATCTAAAAAATTATTAATTAATAAAAAGTATTTTAATTTATTTAAAATAATTTTATATAATATTTAAATATTTTAATAATTTTTAATAAATATATATACGTTGAAAATTATTATTTTATTAAAATAAAAATATTCAAAGAATTTAATAATTTTTTTAATAAATATATATATATATATATGTGTGAGTTAAAAATAATCATTTCATTGAGGAAGAAGAGTAAGTTTTGGATGGGAATTAAAAAAAAACATTATCGAAGATGGGAATTCAACTTGGTCGACATTGTCTTGAAATAATTATTAATTGGTTGACCCAAAAACTGCCATTCAATAAAGATGCAAGGGCAGCCAACCGTATTGGTTTATTTAGACTTCACAAATTCTTGGAAAAGACATAGATAGATTTTGTAATTCACGGTGGATATGTTAAGAGAGGGATATATAATCCAATCCAATAATAAGATTTGAAACGAAGGGTCCAAATTTAATTAACTGCCATTACTTTTATTTCTTCACAAGTCAATTAAATAGTAAAATAGGTATTCCATGCCATTCAAATTTCTGTTTTTATAATAATATTAATTATATATGTAGTTTGACATTCTCATCTAGGCTGATAAGACTATTCGAAAAGAAGAGTATATTTAGTATTTCAAACGTTTATCGTCAACTACAACTAAAAATAGTGAAAACCTTTGAACTTCACTTTCTTTATATATTTGGTATATTCATATGGATTTGAACATTCTCCTTATCCATTCTATCCATGGATACTCACAGTTGGATCAATTAAACTATAATAGAGGAAAAAAAATCGAATATTCAATTTTAATATTAAAAAATCTAAAATTAAAATATATAAATAGTTAATCAATTATCAAATGATTATATAAATGAGCAGTTTAACTGATATTTCGATTTTTAATCAATTTATTATATAGTGTAATAAAAAATTTAAGTATAATTTATTACAATAAAAAAATTTTAATACGTACATATAATTAAAATATGAAATATATATTTTAAATTAAAATAAAATTCAGTAAAATAATTTAATATATATAAGTTTTATATTTTTTTATATATAATTTATAAAAATTGAAACAGAAACTAAAAATTAAAAATATCATGAGTTGAAAACTTAAATCTATATCACCCGTTCGATTAATCATAATTTGCATTTTGATTTAATCGATTTTGATTTAATTTCTAATTTAATTTAATTTTTTAATCAACCCTAATTTTATCATTGAAATTAACTATTTTAATTACCCTTATAATTGCTCATGGTACTATAACTATAAAAGGAGTACACGAAGGCTTTGTGGTTGAACATTGTACCTAGCTAGTAGCTATGCTTATATATTGTTCAACTCTTGAATGTAATTGGTTTTTTATCTTAATATAATTACATTTTATCCTATAAAAAAAAATCCCTTATATATTTTTATTTATCTATGCTATTTTTTCTTCTTCTTTAAGATTCTTAAAATATTTATATCTTATCTACTCTAAAAAATATATACTCAAATAACTTAATGATAAATGTATATATGACTTGACTGGTTACAGCTCTTTTCTCTCTCAACTTCTTAAGAAAGTTTTCTCTTGTCCTCCGAGAGACTCAGTGGCGGAACTAGAGACTTTTTGAGGGGGAGGGGGCGAAATTACCTAGTTGCCGGCTCGGTGGTGTAGCGTCGCCTTCTCCGGTGGCTCAGTGTTGCAACGTCGCCGTCTTCTCCGCCTCTCCTCTCCGTTCTTCTCTCAGTTCTCTGCCCCTCTATCTCTGCTCTCAGTTTAACTTTCGCTCGAGCCTTTATTTTTTTTTTAAACGTATTAAGTGAAACGACGCCGTTTCAAGAGAAACGGAGCCGTTTCACTTAATAGAATTTAAAAAAAAAATTAAGCCCAGAGAGGCAAAATAGTAATTTTGCGTGAGAGGTTGTCTTCAACCTCTCACGCCTGTTTCTTCTTCTTCTCTCGCAGTCGCAGCAAGGCAGCAAGCAGGGGGCTGAGGGGGGGCAGAGCTCTCCCGTTCTCTCTGCAAGACTCACCACCAGCGGCACAGACCCCCTATATATTAGTTCTATGCCACCGACAAAGGGGGGTCGTCAGCCCCCACACGACCCCCCCCCCCAGCTCCGCCCCTGGTGAGACTTTTTCCTTTCTTGCCTTTAATTTAGGACTATCATTGATCAAAAGGCTGGAGACCTTTTTAGAATAACTTTTTTTTTTTTTGTTTCTTCTTTTGATATCTTGGGTATGTTCAGACCAGAATCGATGGTGGTTAGTGTTTCATGTACGGTCTCTTCCTCCTTGGAGCCTTCGATGTTTAAAGTTTTACAACTTCCTTTCTCTTGTATCTTCAGCTTGACATGTTTAAGTGCTGATTATGGTCCTATTTATAGAGTTTTTATGCATCGGCATTTTCCTCATTTCCATCTAGCCTATTTAGGGAGATTTACCTGGCTTTGTTTAAACTTATCTCAGTTAAGTTTCGAAAGCTTCTTTTTTCATTTGTATATGTTTATTGTTTCTCTTTTGGCCCGCTATGCTATTTTTGAGAATGATATGTACTTTTGATTTTTATTAAGAATATAATACTTTCTTCTCTGATAAAAAAAAAAAGGTATATATATGAATTGAAAACTTAATTTTAAATTTTTCTTCAGAGATTAAAGAATTAAAAAATCATTTCTTATGATATTTAATTTTGATAAAATAGGAAAAAAAAATCAGCCCTTCTTGATACCAACATATTTGCTTATGCAATTATTTATTTCGATAAAAATTATTGTTGCACTTATAAGCATGATTACTCAAATTTAAATTCTCAATTTTGTAAGTGATAGAAAAAAAAATTATTCTTCTTATCAATGTAAAAAATAAATAAATAAAAAGAAAATTTATTGTGGATTTTTCACAGTATATCCAATATATTCTTTTCTTATACTTAATTGTTTAAGTATTTATATTGTAGTACAGGAGATATAGTTACAAATTTAACTCTAATCTATTTTCTTCTTTAAATTTTGTTTAGGAAAATAATAAATAATTTCATGTTAGTAGAAACATTTAATAACAATATGATTTATTTGCTATTGCAAAATTGATAATACTTAAAAACGCTAGCTAGATATATGAAATCCTCATACAATAATTTTTTTTAATAATATAATGACATATGCTTGATAGTATTAGCAAAATATTGTAAATAAAATAAGAGAGAAAATATTATTGTAAATAGCTAGATATATGAAATCCTCATATAATAATTTTCTTTAATAATATAATGACATATATTTGATAGAATTAGCAAAATATTGTAAATAAAAGAAGAAAAAAAATACTATTGTAAATAAAGAAAAGAATGAGAAAAATGAAAATTTTCTATATTATTAATTATAAATTATGAACCACCTATAGTGAGATTTTTATAGTGGTGTAAGTAGAACTTGGATGTGAAAAAAATATTACAACTATCATAAAATTGAATTCTAATTTGAATATAATAAAACTAATCATAATATTGATAGGGTAAAGTTAATTTAATACAGCAGTCATCCATATATTATCTAACATTTTTTCTTGGATGACTATCCCTATGAATATGTCTCGTTAAAATCTTACTAAGAAAAATCCAATGGGATAAAAACTTAACGAAGAAAAAAAAGTGTAATATTTATAGGTAACTTCCCCTCAAGAATACAATTAACTAAGATATATCTCAAAGTAAGCGCATTCCAATATTGTGTGCATGCTTTTTGAAAATTGATGTTGGTAATACTTTTATGAACAAATTTGCTGGATTGTCACTTGAAAGAACTTTACAAATATCAACTTGTCATTCCTTCATGAGTTCAAAAAGAACTTTGGTGATATATGTTTAGTTCTATTACCTTTTATGTAGCCTCCTTTGATTTGTGTAATATGTGTTGCACTATCTTCATGTAAAATTATTGATTGTTTGCTTATAGGTAATCCACATACTCTTTTAATATGTTCAATTATGCTTCTCAACCATACACAATCACGGCTAGTTTCATGAATAGCTAATATCTCTAAATAATTGGATGAAGTAGCAGTTATTGTTTGCTTCATAGATTGCCAAGAAATAACAGTATTATTATATGTAAAGACATAATATGTTTGAGATCGGGCTTTATGAGGATCAGAAAGATATTCAACATCAGCATATCCTATTAAGTCAGACTTTATTCCTTTTGAAAAAAATAAATTCATATCAGATGTGCCACATGGGTAGCGTAGAACATGTTTCACTCCATTCTAATGTCTTTTAGTTGGTGCTGAACTAAATCTTGCAAATAAATTAGCTACAAAAGCAATATTTGATCTTATATTGTCAGCAAGATATAAAAGTGCTCATATTGCATTGAAATATAGTACTTCAAGACTAAGAATCTCTTTATTATCTTCTCGAAGATGAAAAATAATCTATTTTTACATTAAGAGAACAAACAATCATTGGAGTGCTCAATGGATAAGAGTTATCCATGTAAACTTATTTTAGGATTTTTTCAATATATGATGATTGATGAATAAGAATTTTATTTGACAGATACTCAACTTGAAATCCAAGATAAAATTTTGTTCTTCCAAAATACTTCATTTCAAATTCCTTTCTTAAATAGTCTGTAGTAATTAAGATCTCTTCTGAAATTTTCACCATATTTAAATCATCAACATAAATTGTAGCTATAGTAAATTTTGAATTTATCTTCTAGATAAAACACATGAGCTAATATCTATTTTTTTCTAAGTATTCAAATAGGTGATTATGCCACATTTGCTCAGATTGCTTTAGCTTATAGCAAGATCTTTGGAGTTCAATATAGTACGTTTGTCAAGACATTATATGCTTCATGCATCTTAAATCCCTTAGGGATTTTCATATATGTCATTATTTAATGAACCAAAAAAGTATATTGTCACAACATCCATTAAATATATGTCAAGCCTTTCAGAGACTGCCAAACAGATAAAAAAATCTAAAGATAATATCTATGACAGAGAAATATGTCTCACCATAATCTATACAAGAACTTTGTGAGAATTCTTATACCACAAAGTTGTATCTTATATTTCATAATTTTATTTCACTCATTTCTCTTATGAGTCATATGAATAAGTTGTCATAATGTATATGTTGAGCCCTTCAAGGGCTGTCAAACTAACTCTAAGAGTAATTGCATTCATAATAGAGGAAATATACTCTTTTTTATAATATCATTTTATTCATTTCTTTTACATACAATATTCAATGAGTCTGACATCTTTTGGTGTCTGGACTACAGATCCAAATATTGTATGTTTAGCAAATGAACGCAGCTCAGCTTGAATTACTTTTCATTTTGGTCAATCACTTCAACGTTGATAATTTTAAATATTTCTAAGCTTAAGCATATTTTAATAATTTTAGTAGCAACATATGCAATGGTATTATCAATAATAATTTCACCCCTTTCTCAAATATTTCTAGTTTTAGATAGGATCTCAAAAATTTTCGATACCAAAACCACTTCTGGAGTTAATTTTTTAGAAATATACGATTGTTGCTTTTGACCTCTTCAGAAGTGTCATTTTAAAATTATTCATTTCCTCTTCTTTCAAAGAATAATATTTTGAATCAAGTAATCCATCATGCTTCAAGTGTATATTAGATTTATTGACTATCATACTAATAAGATGCCCTACAGAGATAATCAATTGAACAAAAGTATTAGCAGCCGAAACATATGATTTAGACACCTTCTAGGTATTTGTAAAGATATATGATAACTGATTTGTAATATTCTGTAAACGAATTAGTTTTTAAACTTTCAGTTCACATTAGTTTATGTGTATATCAAGATTTTGACAAAGTTGGTGTATTCTAACTAATCTTCTAAGTTTTTGACCATTTACTTTTATCTTCCCCTAATGATGGGAAAATCAACTTACTAAAAATCTTGCTCTATAAAATTTATCGTTAACGGTTCATAATATCTAATATAGACTATAAAATCTACTTAGATATCAAGATAATATTGATAATCTATTTTATTTCATTGAGAAGATGCAATAAGAATATATACACTAAAATAAGAAATTTTAATATCACAAATTCTAAATAAAATATATTATGCTAGATAAACACAACTTATAAAGTAAAAAACTTATGATGTGCAGACAATCAAATACAAATTAAAAATGCAACACAAATAATAATATGTATCCAAGCAGATATGAAAAGTTTTAATTTTATAAGTGTAAGAATAATAATTGATCGTAAAATCTTAATAAATAATAATTTAGCTAAACCATATTGAGTATGAATATATGTAATAAAATGTTTCATGGTCATATAACCATAAAATACTTTTCAAGTAAACTCATATGCGTTATCCAGATAAATTATCTTAATATAATAATCAATAAATATTGATCTTAACTTTATAATTTGAGCAATAAATTTAGTAAAAGTAATATTATAAGTTGACAACATATAATCATCAAGTTGAAGCATCAATCAAAATCATAAAGTATCTAAATGGTCCACAAGATTAATAGGTAGAGCCACAAATAATAAATTTAGTAAAAGTAATATTATAAGTTGACAACATATAATCATCAAGTTGAAGCATCAATCAAAATCATAAAGTATCTAAATGGTCCACAAGATTAATAGGTAGAGCCACAAATATTTTCATATATTTTTTTAGAAGTTTAGGGAAATCTAAATGTAATTTAGATAGTTAAGATCTCATAATTAATTTACTTTGAGTACAAGAAACACAAAAGTAATTATCAGATAAATTTTTTTTTAATTTTTCTATCAGTATCCATTTGTATTCTTAATAAGATATCGCATCATCTTTAATCTTGGATGACCATAACATAGTATAAAAAATTGGGAATTTATGCACTTCCGATACATATATAATATAATATCATCCGGTTGATAAACTTAAAAAATTTTCTAATATGAACTTATGGTTCAAATTTATAGAGGTGATATATAAAAATTCAATACCTCTCTCATTTTATTTTAATATAATATTCATTGTGACGTATTTTTTAAAATTTATTAGATTTCTTAGGGATCTACTTGAATACAATGCATCATCAAAATCCTATTTTACTCAAATTCAGAATATAAGATGGACTTTTCTGGAATCTCCAACCACATTTGCAGAATCAGATATTTTATTAACATTAATTTTTGTTAATATTAACTATAATAAATATTTTATGATCATGAAGAATTATGATAATTAACACTTTTGATTTTAAAATTGGTAGGAAAAAAATTCACCATAATATTTTCATCAAGATCTCATCCATGATCTTGAAAAAATATCACATTTAGTTCAGTGAATGATATTAAACTAGCACTTTTACTTTTAAAATTGATAGGGAGAAAAAAAAAATTTCATCATGACCCTTTTATCAAGATTCTCATCTATAATCTTAAAAAGATATTGCATTCACTTCAGGAAATAATGTTAAGTCAGCTGGACAAGTTTAATAATTTTTCATCAAAAACTAAAAGTTTTGTTTAACTACAAGTAAACAAGAAATTAGTTTAGAATATTTTGTGAATATATGTCATCAATATTGCTACTGCAGGAGCACATTTAATGCATTAAAAATTTAATATTCTTCAAAAAACTATAATAAATCATCAATAAAAAGATAATCAATTTTTAATTTCTTGTTTGAATAATCAAAAGAAAAATTATTATTTCTAAGCAATCACGCGGGAAGCTTAATTTTTTTTTCATAATATTTTTAAAATTCACAATATCAAGGTGAATTTAATTATCAAATACTCATAATATATAATTTCTTCATAAAATATTAAGAGTAATAATTTATTTCTTATTTTAACAGTATATATAAAATATTAATAACCGAAAATATATTACCGTAAATATTCATATTGAATCAAGATATACTTGAATTATAAATTAAATATGTATATTGTATTAATATACTAACTGAATTCAATAAAAAATATATGAGATCAATAACCATACTATATATATATATATATATAACTGTTGGGGGGTGCTATAAGACATACATATACATACTTAAGAAACCACATTTGATATATATTTATATATATACAGGAATTTTAAAATTTAAAATCACAGAAACCACATTATATATAGTAATTCAATTTTATGTTCAAATGAAAACCACATTATATATATACATATATACAAACAGTAAGTATAATAATAATTTATTTGAAATAAAAAATAAATAAAATAAAACCTACAAGGATTGAAGGCTTTAATAACTAATAAATTATTAGTACATATGTCAATATGTTTTAAAAGATGAATGTACTGCCATTAACACTAGTACAGATTGTTGAAAAATTAATAACCAATAATTGGTAAACAACAACTTGTTAATTAATACCAAATTTCAGAAAAATAGAACAAGTTATCAAAATTATACCAACATTAGCCGGAGAATAAAAAGCAAATAATATAGATTGCTTAAAAATAATACTACGTAACCATATATAAAAAAATGCAAAAACAAAACTGAATAATTTGTGTAAAATAATATTTATTTTATAATCTTATGAATTTTTTTTAATAATTTAATATGGAGAGCTCTGCTATCACCTATTAAGAAAAATTTCAGCTAATTTAATTAAGTCTAGATTAATCATGTTAAATAATAAAAAAATATTAATTAAATGCGGAAGCGTACCTAATTAGAGAGAGATAAAAATTCTCTTGTAAATGAGAAAAACTAAAATTCTCTCATTTCACTATTATAATTTCTAAAGATTATCATGTTGATAACGTATTGTAAATAAAAGAAGAGAGAAAATATTATTGTAAATAAAGAAAAGAATAAGAAATATGAGAAATCTATATATTATTAATTGTATATTATGAACCATCTATAATGAGGTATTTATAATGCGTAAGTAGAACTTGGATATGAATAAAAAATTATAACTATCATAAAATTGAATTCTAATTTGAATATAATAAAACTAATTATAATATTGATAGAGTAAAGTTAATTTAATACATGAGTCATCCACATATTATCTAACACAAAATATATTCTTACAAATATGGGCGGAGGCAGGGGTACAATGGACCCCCCTCTATAAATTTTGGAAATTTATGCACTTCTGATACATATAGTGCATCTCAATTATCTTTATATTTATATAATATCATCCGGTTGATAAACTTAAAAAATTTTCTAATATGAACTTATGGTTTAAATTTATAGAGGTGATATATAAAAATTCAATATCTCTCTCATTTTATTTTAATATAATATTCATTGTGACGTATTTTTTAAAATTTATTAGATTTCTTAGGGATCTACTTGTATACAATGCATCATCAAAATCCTATTTTACTCAAATTCAGAATATAAGATGGACTTTTCTGGAGTCTCCAACCACATTTGCAGAATCAGATATCTTATTAACATTATTTTTTGTTAATATTAACTATAATAAATATTTTATGATCATGAAGAATTATGATAATTAACACTTTTGATTTTAAAATTGGTAGGAAAAAAAATTCACCGTAATATTTCATCAAGATCTCATCCATGATCTTGAAAAAATATCACATTCAGTTCAGTGAATGATATTAAACTAGCACTTTACTTTTAAAATTGATAGGGAGAAAAAAAATTTTCACCATGACCTTTTTATCAAGATTCTCATCTATAATCTTAAAAAGATATTGCATTCACTTCAAGAAATAATGTTAAGTTAGCTGGACAAGTTGATAATTTTTCATCAAAAACTAAAAGTTTTGTTTAGCTACAAGTAAACAAGAAATTAGTTTAGAATATTTTGTGAATATATGTCATCAATATTGCTACTGCAGGAGTACATTTAATGCATTAAAAATTTAATATTCTTCAAAAAACTATAATAAATCATCAATAAAAAGATAATCAATTTTTAATTTCTTGTTTGAATAATCAAAAGAAAAATTATTATTTCTAAGCAATCACGCGGGAAGCTTAATTTTTTTTCATAATATCTTTAAAATTCACAATATCAAGGTGAATTTAATTATCAAATACCCATAATATATAATTTCTTCATAAAATATTAAGATTAATAATTTATTTCTTATTTTAACAGTATATATAAAATGTTAATAACCGAAAATATATTACTGTAAATATTCATATTGAATCAAGATATACTTGAATTATAAATTAAATATGTATATTGTATTAATATACTAACTGAATTCAATAAAAAATATATGAGATCAATAACCATACAATCCGAGCTCCCTCTCTCAACAATCAGCACCGTCTCTGTTCAGTCGTGCGCCATCTGTTCCGTGGCTCTCTTAGTTGTGGGCGGTCTGTGCCTCTGAGTTTCAGTCATAAACTCCGGCCGGTTCTTTCTTCAGTTCAGTTCAGTGGAAGATTGGAGGAGGAGGTTATTGTTTGACTACGTTTTCAACAGCTTAAAAATTTCTATTGGAAACAAGCAACCACAACCAGATTTGCCTTCATTTCTGGGATTTCACTTCTGGGTCTCTTTGCATTGGAGCTACTATCATCTTAAACATCTTAAAAAGCATATTCAAGGAAGAAGATTTCTCAGGAGTTCTTGAGTTTCCCCAGATCTGGCGAGATTTTCAGTTCTTCATATGAATGGCGGCTGTCTCTCACGGTGGTCCTTCTGGCTCATCCTCATATGCGGCGGTGGTTAGTGGCTCTAGTTCCAAATATGAGGTTAATCGTTCTTTTCTTTCAATCCTCAATTCAAAATCCTCGGTGCCATTAAAACAACCTGGGAGATATAAGGGTGTTCCCTCTGTATCTTTTTCGGTTGAGGAATCATCGAAATTAGCTGATAATTTTCGATTTGCGTTGGTAGGAAGTTTTAATCATGGCCGCCCTAGCATGAAATCCCTAAAATAATTTCTTGAGATGGTAGGTTTTAAAGGAAGCTTTACATTGGGTTTACTGGATCTGAAACACATTTTGATCAAATTTGATATTGAAGATGATTTTCATAGATGCTGGATGAGACAATCATGGAATTTTCAGGGCTTTATAATGAAGGTTTCGAAATGGACTAGAAATTTCAGACCAAATATTGATTGCTCCATTGTGCCTGCATGGATACTGTTTGATGGATTGCCAATACACCTATTTGATAAATCTGCTTTATTTTCCATTGCGAATTTGGTTGGAAAACCGCTCAAAGTGGATGCGGCCACTGCATCACTAACTCGCCCTTCTACTGTTAGAGTCTGTGTTGAGTTAGATGTTTCCTTGGATCTTCCTAATCGTGTTTGGGTGAATGATGGGGAATTTGGTTTCTTTCAAACTGTGACTTATGAAAACGTCCCTGCCTTTTGTTCCTGTTGTTCGAAATTAGGGCATGATATCAGCAGCTATCAGGTCATCAAATCTTCCACTGATAATGACACTACCCCTATTGTCGCAACTGTTAAACCTACTAAGCAATGGGTACCAAAAACATCAACTTCTTCGAGCTTAGATACTCAAGCTGATCATAATTCTGATTCTTTCATTCAACATCATGCTGCTATGTCAAATGTGGACAGAGTAATTGAAGATTCTACTACAGAGGCCGATATATTATTTTCTACCGTAAAACAGAGCAGAACAGAGTATGTTAGCGATGAACAGGTGGTTGCTCCCAAAACAAATATTCTCAATTTTGAGCAGCAGGGTGTCACTAGCACATCGCAAAAATGATACAAGATACGGAAATTAGTGGGAACCAATCTATATCAGATGATATTGTGATTACTAACGGCGGTGGATCAGAGCCTGAATTGGGTAATATATCTAAAGATGACTGTCCACAGCATAAATCTGACACTAATCTTCCAGAATCGCCATCTGAATGTTCTAAGGATAGTCTCAAAAGTGCTAGTAAATTAATTGAAGCCAAATTAAAAGCTGTGGCTAATCAGCACAATTGCAATGAGAATATTGATGATGGTTTCACTAAGGTGGAGAGGAAAAAGATTTCCAAACGGGTGGGGAGACCTTCTAAAAAGAATGCTCGATCAGTTACTTTTTTGGAAGTTATTCATCAATGAATGTTATGTGTTGGAATTCTAGGGGCCTGGCTTCTTCTTTTACCAGGCTTCAATCTTTGTGTCGTAATCATCAACTACATTTGCTTTCAATAATTGAACCAATGGTGGATGCTTCTAAATCACATTGGTATGCTAGTTTACTTGGTTTTACTGATGTGTTTACTTCTGTAGATAATAAAATTTGGGTTTTGTGGAAAGCTCATTTGGTGTCTCTTACTCAAATTAGAGGTACTCGCTCTTTTGTTACCTGTGATGTTGACGGTTTCTTTTTGGGTATTAAGTTTCAATTTACTTCCTTTTATGGGCCTCATAATCGTCTTGAAAGAAGCTGTTTGTGGGACAATTTAAGGGCGATGCAAACTTCTTTACCATGGTTAATAGGAGGGGATTTAAACATCATTAGATCTCCCATGGAATATAAAAGTAACTCTGAACCTTGTCTTCACAGTATTCAAGATTTTGTTGCATGTTTGGATGACTGTGGATTAATGGATATTCCTTTTTTTGGGTGTTCATATACTTCGACGGGAATGAGGTCTTCGGGGCGTGTTTGGGAACGGCTGGACCGTATCATGGCTAATTTGTCTTTCCTTGACTTATTTTCAGATATTCATGTTAAGCATCTCAGCAAAACTACATCTGACCATGCACCACTCTTATTGACTTGCACATTCAATCAGTTTGATGGTCTAAAGTCATTTAGGTTTCAGCACATGTGGACTACACATGAGGGGTTTTTGCCTTTTGTAAAGGAATGTTTGGCCAAGAATTTTTATGGTGGAGGCATGTGGGGCATTTTCAAAAAGCTTAATGACCTCAAACACAATCTGCGCAAATGGAATAAACATCAGTTCGGTCATGTTTTCAGTGATATTGAAACATTAGAAAAAGAGACAGCAGAGGCAGAAATAACATACCTCTCGGATTCATCACCTAGTAACCGAACACTTTGGCAAAAGAAAGAAGCATTGCTCATTCGTCGACATAAACATGCTGAGATATTTTGGAAACAAAAAGCAAATATCCGTTGGTTGCAAGAAGGTGATGCTAACACCAAGTTTTTTCACAGCTACGTTCGTGTTAAAAGGAAAATTCAACGGATTTCCGCTATTCAGTCAGAAAATGGTTCATGGTTATATGATCAGATTGAAATTGGGAATGAGGCTGTTAACTTCTTCAAAAGATTTTTTACTGAAGGTGATGTGGTGTCTTGTTCCTCTTTATTAGATTTTATTCCCTCTTTGGTCTCTGATGAGCAAAACAGAATTTTGGAACAAATTTCGGCTGATTTTGAAATTAAACAAGCTGTGTGGCAGCTGGACCCTAATAGTGCTGCAGGACCGGACGGGTTTGATGGGTATTTTTTTTGCTTTTGCTGGGATATTGTTCAGTGGGATGTGTGAAGTGCTATAAAAGAATTCTTTCTTGGTATTCTGATTCCAAAAGCATTTAGCAAGGCTACCATTATTCTTCTTCCTAAGATTGAGCATCCAGCCAATTTTGCACAATTTCGGCCTATATGCTTAGCCACGTTTTTTAGCAAGGTTAGTACTGGAATTATTGCTAATAGAATGGGACCTATTCTTGATCAGATTATTTCCCCAGAACAGGCAGGTTTCTTGAAGAACAGGTCCATTCATGAACATATTTTAATTGCTAATGAATTAATTCATGACATTGATAGAAAGACGAGGGGTCATAATTTGACAATTAAATTGGATATGGCTAAAGCTTTTGATAGGGTCTCTTGGATTTATTTGGAATCAGTTATGATCAAAATTGGCTTCTCAAACAGGATTGTCAAGTTGATTATCAATCACTTAAAAGCCACCAATTTTTCAATTCTGATTAATGGTGCTTGTCGAGGAATTTTCCAACCAACTCGGGGGTGTTAAGCAAGGTGATCCTTTATCACCTCTTTTATTCATTTTAGCTTCAGAGGGTTTTTCGAGAGGTTTGAAGCATCTGGTTTTACAAGGTACAATCACTTCTTATAAAACTTCTAAAGGATGTGATATCATTTCTCACCTTGCCTTTGCGGATGACCTCTTAATCTTTATCAATGGGGATGTTCGAAGTGCTAAAAATTTTATGGAATTTTTGAAGCTTTATCAGAATTCCTCGGGACAATTGGTGAATCTTGACAAAAGTTCCTTTTATTGTTCGACTAAATGCTCTTCTGGTTTTAAAGAAAGGATGAGAGGTATTTTATCTATCTCTCATAAAGCTTTACCTTTTCTCTATCTTGGAGCCCCAATTTATAAAGGCATAAACCGTGCCCAATATTGCCACCATCTCCTTCATAAAATTGATGCCAAACTTATGGGATGGACTAAGCGTTTCTTGTCTTCGGGAGGAAGGTTGTTGCTTATTAAACATGTGTTATCCTCTATACCCATACATACATTAGGTGCGATGACTTTGCCTAAAAGTATTACTAATGCCATTGAGAAAAAGCTAGCTGATTTCTTTTGGTCATCTGGAGCGGATACACACAGGTACCACTGGATCAAGTATTCGGATTTTTGCTTTCCGATTCATGAAGGAGGTCTTGGCTTGAGATCCTTAATTACTTTGCAACAAGCTTATTCCATTAAAATATGGTGGCGATATATGGAGAACAATAGCATGTGGGCGAAAATCATGAGGCAACGTTATCACCGGAAGGGTCTTATGAAGATGGTGAATACTGATTCATGCTCATGGAAAAGAATTTGTAAGATTAACCACATAGCCAGTAATTGGGTCACTATTAGCAATTCGGGGCCTTCATGGAAAGAAAGTGGGGACACTAGATTTACTTTAAAAGCTGCATATGAGATCATTCGAGATAGACAAGCTACTACCCTCTCCAATCAGTTCATATGGGGTTCCTTTGTTCCCATTAAACATTCCATCTTTCTTTGGCAACTTATACGGGGGGCGCTTCCGCTGCCTTCAAGACTTCAAAGAATGGGAATTTCCCTTGCTACTGTCTGTTTATTTTGTTGTCAAAATGCAGGTACTACTTCCCATATTTTTCTGCACTGTTCGCAAGTACAAATTATTTGGAATTTCTTTAAGCAAGCACTGGAGATTACAGCTGCCCCTTCGAATAGCCTGAAGCAAGAATTGGTTTCTTGGTGTATCAGATTTGGACCAAAGACTGCCATGGGTATTGCTTCAAGATATTTGGCTACTCTTATTATATATTCCATTTGGAAGAATTATTGCACGTTGACTTGGGGAAGTGGGGTATTTTATTCACTGGCTGTGATTGAACAAATCCAAAAAGATTTTTACAAGTAGGGAGTAGCATATTCTTCTGCCAAATTTGCACGCCCAATTCATTATCTTGCAAATTTTTTACCTGATAACTTTGGTACTCAGTTGCGAATTAAGCTGATTGTGTGGAGACCTCCTCATGAAGGGACTGTGAAACTAAATGTAGATGCTTCCTTCGCATCATTTTCTTCAATGGGTGGCTGTATCCTACGGGATTCGCATGGTGGTGTAATTGCAGCGACAAGTTTTCTCTTTAGTGCTAAGGATCCTACTGATGCAGAATCAAAAGCTCTGTTGCACAGTCTGCATTGGTATGTACAATATTTTCATGGTGACTCAATTGAAGTTGAAAGTGATTCTAAAATATGTGTTGATCTTCTCATGCAACAAGACCCAATTTCTGAAACTCTTTCCCAAGTAAAACATATCCTATACCAGCATCGGATGAGTCTCAATCACGTCTTCAGGGAAGCAAATCAAGCAGCTAAATTTTTAGCTAAATTTAGTCGGTTGTACTCCATAACTTGTAGTTTCGTTTCTTTTGCTTCTTTGCCCCGTATACTCAAGGGGATTGTACTCTCAGATATTTCTGGTTTACCGTATATAAGATATAAATAAATATGATATACCTTTTCGACTTTGCCAAGTCGAGTTCAGATGTACAGGTTACCTGTCGCTCTCGCTGAGCTACTTGGTAAAGTTTAGAAGGTTTTGATCCCCTTTCATAAATATATATATATAACTATTGGGGGTGCTATAAGACATACATATACATACTCAAGAAACCACATTTGATATATATATATATATACACGAATTTTAAAATTTAAAATCACAGAAACCACATTATATATAGTAATTCAACTTTATGTTCAAATGAAAACCACATTATATATACACATATATACAAACAATAAGTATAATAATAATTTATTTGAAATAAAAAATAAATAAAATAAAACCTACAAGGATTGAAGGCTTTAATAACTAATAAATTATTAGTACATATGTCAATATGTTTTAAAAGATGAATGTACTACCATTAACACTAGTACAAATTATTGAAAATTTAATAACCAATAATTGGTAAACAACAACTTGTTAATTAATACCAAATTTCAGAAAAATAGAACAAGTTATCAAAATTATATCAACATTAGCCGGAGAATAAAAAGCAAATAATATAGATTGCTTAAAAATAATACTACATAACCATATATAAAAAAATGCAAAAACAAAACTGAATAATTTGTGTAAAATAATATTTATTTTATAATCTTATGAATTTTTTTTAATAATTTAATATGGAGAGCTCTGCTATCACCTATTAAGAAAAATTTCAGCTAATTTAATTAAGTCTAGATTAATCATGTTAAATAATAAAAAAATATTAATTAAATGCGGAAGCGTACCTAATTAGAGAGAGATAAAAATTCTCTTGTAAATGAGAAAAACTAAAATTCTCTCATTTCACTATTATAATTTCTAAAGACTGTCATGTTGATAACGTATTGTAAATAAAAGAAGAGAGAAAATATTGTTGTAAATAAAGAAAAGAATAAGAAATATGAGAAATCTATATATTATTAATTGTATATTATGAATCATCTATAATGAGGTATTTATAGTGCGTAAGTAGAACTTGGATATGAATAAAAAATTATAACTATCATAAAATTGAATTCTAATTTAAATATAATAAAACTAATTATAATATTGATAGAGTAAAGTTAATTTAATACATGAGTCATCCACATATTATCTAACACAAAATATATTCTTACAAATATGGGCGGAGGCAGGGGTGCAATGGACCCCCCCCCCCCCCCCCCCCCCTTTATTATACATGTATATATATATAATAATTATATATAATTATATATAATTATATTTATAATTATAATTATATAAATTACAAATTTAATTTTTATATAATTATATTTATATTTATATAAATTTTATATATATATATAAATTATTATATAAATATATAAATATATACAATAATATTTATATTTATGCTTATAATTATAATTATAATCATATAAATTATATATTTATATATATAAATTATTGATTTTTTTATATATAAATATATAATATAGATATTATTGGCTTTTTTATATTCTATATGTTTCTTTTTTTTAAAAAAATTAGTGAATATTTAGAATTTTGTGATTAAGCATTTAGATTAATACTAGAATTTTATAATTTAATTATTAATTGAATAAAACTGATGTTCTCATTTGAAATAGTATTTTTATAAAATTTAATTTAATAAAATTATTTAAATAAATTAATAGGTTCAAATATTAAAATAAAAAGACATATAAAAATTTAATAAATAATATAAAATAATAAAAGTCTAAATTTTATTATAATATTGAATATTTAATTTTTATATTTCATTCTCTTGTAAATTTTTTGTTTTTTGCTTGAAAAATTTAATCTCCCCTTTCTTTTAAGTCCTGATTAGCCACTGCTTATAAATATAAATTTGTTATATGGAAGATATAAATAGAATTTAAATTGATTCATATGGGACAAATTTCAGATATATTTGTAACAAATTTCAGATATATATGTATATATTGAGATCTTTTAAATTGACACTAGTCATCTCACATATTGATTAAAACAAAGAATATAATATTTATAAGATTTTAAAAGTTACTATTTAAAATAACTAAGTTAATTGTTTTAGGGTGAACCTTAATTCTAAAGTCCATGAATTAATTGTCATTTTACTCCCTTAACTACGCCGGTGAATAAGGAGGAGTAAATTTCGTAAATGAAGATGTGTTTATACACAACTATATAATTAGCCTATAAAAGAGATGAATTTTAGCTATTCAATACAGTAGCGGCGGAATTAGGTGGAGTCGAGCGGAGGCTGAAGACCTCTCTTCACCGGCAGCGAGAGCACGTGTAGGAGGGAGTTTTCTTGGTCGCCGATAGTTCCACTATTGAATATCTCCCTAATGAGGTTTTGCAAGTAAAAGGGGGGGTTCGCTGCGTGTACGAGAGATTGAAGAAAATTCTTCTCTAACCGACCAGCAACTCCGATCTTAATGAATCCTTAGCTTCGCCGCTGTCAATACATTATGGTGTTGCTTGTAATTTCTTTGATTGAGCCATTAAATAAAATTGACTATCTTGTCTGTAATTTTCTTAAATTGCAAAGTTTGATTTTTTTTGTTTATTAATAATCATTGCAATCTATATGTTGAATGAATTTGACTTAATGATACTCTAATAGATTTTAATATTGATTAGTTTATCCATTGAATAAATTAATAGATCATGGAATGATTGCAATCTTTGCTGGATGAATTTTAACTTAATGACACTGGAACCAATTTCAATATTGAAATTATGACTTTGAATATTAGTCCGACCTTAATGAATCCTCAGTTCCGCCACTGTCAATACTTGCTTGTAATTTCTTTGATTGAGCCATTAAATAAAATTGACTGTCTTGTCTGTAATTTTCTTAAATTGCAAAGGTTGTATTTTTTTTTTGTTTATTAATAATCATTGCAATCTATATGTTGAATGAGTTTGACTTAATGATACTCTAATAGATTTTAATATTGATTAGTTTATCCATTGAATAAATTAATAGATCATGGAATGATTGCAATCTTTGCTGGATGAGTTTTAACTTAATGACACTTGAACCAATTTCAATATTGAAATTATGACTTTGAATATTAGTCCGAACTTAAATTTTTGTTTTTTATTTTAAAGAACTTAATGCAAGATCGGAAACATTAATCACTATTGAAATCTCAAACTTCACTCAAGTGATAATATTCATCAAACCTACTTCACATACAAACAAGAAAATTTAGAAGCACCCACCAAACCCAAATTATGTATAATTAATGTACATTGAAATTAAACCTTGCAAACCCGCTAATAAATTGGAAAATCCCTCTGTATCATAACCATATAATTATGATAAGCCAGCTAGCTAGCACTTCTCAGCTGCTAAGGACCCATTACACATATTCTCCATCTGCAAATCAGATTTATTGTTGTTGTTGTTGTTGTTGTTATTACTAGGCTTATACCAGATAGCGCAGATAAGATACACAACAAAATTTATAATCCCAAGTACAGAAAGAAGTCCATAAAAGCAATCAAGCCTTCCATAATTTATATTGTCAGCTAACCATCCTTGTCCACCATCGCTTCCTGTTACCCTCTTCACAACCATGACCAAGAAGCTACTAACAAAGAAACCAAGTGAAAGAGTTGTGAGGAAAAGGCCAGTGCTCATAGTTTTCATTCCTTTAGGGGATTGAGTTATGAAGAAATCCAACTGCCCAGTGTATATAAATGCTTCCCCTGAACCCACGAAGAGAAACTGTGGTATCAATACAAACACTGTTAAAGGAAGAGTTGAAGTTTTTTCCCCACTGTTTTCGCTACTGATAAACGTTTTGTTTCTACTATTGCTGCAACTCCCATTCCTAAAGTTGAAAGAAATAGACCAATTCCAACTCTCTGCAGGTTACTGAAACCTGTTGAATAAATTAATATAAGGTTATACATTTCATTTTCTTAATATATGATAAGGAAATTAATAACCGTCCATATTGATTGTTTTACCTGGTTTTCCTTTCCATTTCTTCCAAAAAGGCATGACTAAACGATCATAGACAGCAATTGTGATTAAAATAGCAGCAACAAAGAAGACAGTGAGAGACCCAGCTGGAATTTGGAAACTTCCAATTGATCTTTCCATGGTACTTGCTTGCTCAACTGAAAATGTAATCATCTGTGCATATGTGGTCCAAAATATAATGGTTGTGGCCCAAATTGGCAATATTCTTACCATCATTTTCACTTCCTCCACCCTCGTCACGGAGCTTAACTTCCATGGGTTTGGACCAGATCCATTATTTTCAAGATCTCCTTCTCCAACTATGGCTGCCTTATCCAAGAAACTACATATAATATATTTGAACAAGTCAGGCCTTAATTAACTAATTAATTTGTTGATTGCAATTTAAAGAAATCATAGTTACTCACTGAAATTGATTGGTGTGTTGGATTCTTGAGGCCTCTGGGGTGTTCTCATACAATAAGCTAAGATTGTAGGGGAGGTTCATGTTCCTTTTCTTAATAGCAGCAACAATAACCTGAAAAATATGAACTATGGGGCTTCCCATGCTTTTCTTATATCTATATTTTTTAGTCCCAGAAAAGAATATCAAAATGGCTGTAAACATTGAGACTGAACAAATTCCATAAGCCCAGCTTCGACCAACTTCATCTTGTATATAAACAAGCACAGTAACTGCCAATAATGTTCCAAGGCTAATGAAGAAGAAAAATCTCTGGAAGAAATAGGCCATCTGAGATTTTTCCTTTTTGTCTTTCTCGTCAAATTGATCAGTTCCAAATCCTGAAACACTTGATTTTAGACCTCCAGTCCCTAGTGCAATTATATATAAAGCCATGTATAAAAGTCCCATTTGGAATCCATTTGCTTGTACACATGAATTGTTGGCGTGGCATGGAGGCGGCCTTAACTGTGGCAGCTTAGTTATTGTTGAAAGCATTCCAGTGCCCTAAATTAACACACCACATAGTTTAATTAGAACATATATAATTTGTGTGAACGTAAATATTTTAAGTTTTTACAGGTACTTACGAGTGCTTGTATGACAGCAAAGATAGCAATAGTCTTGTATCTCCCAAGAAAAGAGTCAGCAAGAAAACCTCCAAGCAAGCACAAAAGAAAAGATGTGCCCATAAAGTCTGTCACAATATTGGCTGATGTTGCACTTGGCAGATGCATTGTTCCAATCAAATATGTCACCAGATTAACTGCTATTCCCATTGTTGAAAGCCTCTCACATATTTCAATCCCTGTAAAAAAAAATTGAAAAAAAAATCATATAATTATTTTGTTCAGATAATTTGATATACCATGTAATTGAATGTATTGAAATAAATTTTAATTTTGTTATTTATACTGTATATTTTGTTATTATACTCTATACATATAATTAAGACAATTGCAAATTAAATTAACATAGTAAGTTATACAGTATAGAGGCAGTAGTTTGAAATTAAAAAACGTTATGGGGCAGAAATTTAAGAATAATAAAAAGTGGTGGGGTAAAAAGAAAAAAGTGGAAAGGCAATATCGTGATGAAGATTGATCTTCCATGAAAATATCTTCCTTTTTTTTTTTTTTGAAAAGAAAAATAACTTAAAACTCTATTTAAACTCGAAACCTTTTAATTTAGGAAACGATTTCAATAGCATTCAAACAAAATTCAAACAATATCACTCATAAAAAAAGTTCCATTAATATATAATCCATTTCTTTAACATTGCATGAAACACCAATTTATAAACTAGAGTTTATATATATATATATATATATATATATATGTGTTATACTTCAAATGTATGATATAAAAAAAAATGTATTATAATGTAAATAATTGCTATTAAATTATAACTGGGATGCTATAATTGAATGCAGTCAAATGAAGTTTGAGTTGGATAATATATCAAACTCAAGAATTGAAGTTCTTAATTGCAAAGAATCAAATAAGAAGAAAATATATTAAGAAAAAAAAGAAAAGAAAACAAACCAAGAACAAGAGCAGCAGGCACCCAACCACCAGTTTTAGATCTATCTGCAGGAAAACCATGGTAGTCTACGGCATCAGAAACAGTCCAACTCATCTTTGCATCCTGCAAAAAACGTTATTGCCTAAGTTTTTCTGTACAATTTTTAACAGAACAATAGCTATATATAGAAGCAAATTGTTGTATTAGACGACTAACCATTGTTAATATTGATTATTAGTTCAAATTTAAACAGGAAAAAAGAAAGCTATATATTTTAATATGTATAGCCGGAAAGAAAGAAAACTATCGTATATGTAGTAAGGAAATGGATCTGCTAATATTCTTTGAATTCATTACATACCATAAGTAAGACTTGGGAGCTTCTCCTTTATATAGGCGAAGAACACAGGGAATGTTGAAGTTGAAAAGCGACACTCCACTAAGAAATAATAATCATGATGGGGATTAGATTGATTGCATTTTTGAATAATTGGAAGGTTCTGGGACTGAAAATAATAATAATTAATGTTTATAGTATGATTAACATAAGGATATTAATTAAGAAAAAAAAATTCAAAGGAACAAAAAAATGGAATCTAAAATACGCAAAGCCAATACCATTAGTTTTGTTATCACAAATTATTCATATTTATGACAGATTGGATAGGTAGTGGGTTGTGATTTGTGAAGGTTGTGAATCACAGTAACCGGCCTAGCATACCTTGTCTTTGATAGTGCTTTTGCTACCCCACAAATACAGAAGTTCGGCTGGCTTCACCCAGCTTTCACCCTTTTGTCCTCGTCTTTTCTTTTTTTTTTTTTGAATAATGTCTTTGTGTTTATTATATAGCATTAATTAAAATCATAACAAAACAAAGCTCCTCTTGCTCATTAATTGTAGTTTACACATACACAGTGCTACAATTTTCATCATTTTCATGGGAAAAATAAAATGATTTTCATATATAACACGTTCCGCTTGTTAATTAATTACACTCTTACGTATGAAACACATAGAACATACACTTTCAAGGAGTAAATAGACATGTTCTTTGATGAGTCTAATCCCATGATATAACTCAAATATATGATTTATTGAGCTTAAATCATTTTGGTAAAATTTGAGCTTAAACCAATTGAGTACGCGTCCAATTTGACTTCTGAGTAGAACTAATGATAAATGTAGAATTCACTTTAAATTATTATCTCAAATTATAATTTGTTTAACAAATTAATTGATGTAATAATTTTTTATTATATTTTTAATTAAAAATATTTTAATAAAATATATATTCATATTAAAACAAGACTACAATAATAAATATATATGTATTAAATTACATTTTTTAATACAAATAATTAATTTTTTTTCAATTCTTATAAAATAAAAAATATTTCTATCAATATGGCAAAATATATTTTATATTAAGGGCAGTCAGCCTCCAAAAGATATGATTCACTTGTACCTGTGACTGTAGACAGGCAAAACTGGCTTCACAGTGGGAAACACTGGATATCGGCAGTAGAAGTAGCCAAATAACAGTGATGGGACATAAATTATAGGAACCAATTAAGACAGCCACACCTAATGAGTAAAAGGAATTTTGTAATAAAATTTTTTAATTAAAAATATTTTACTAAGTAAAGGGGTTATTTTGAGACAAATTCAAATGCATCCACTTTTTAGTTTTATTTGGGGTCAACTGAATCCTACTTTTATTCAAAATATTAAAAAGCAAATTTTCATATTTTAATAATATATAAATAATTTTATATTTTTGTAGATAATAAAACATATATTTAGTAAATTAAAAAAAATAAAAAATAAAAATGCTAGAAAATCATCCAGTGAAGGTGAACTTGTGGTTCAAGTTTCTTGTATAGAAAACCGGCAAAAAAAATCACGAAATCAGGAAATCTTTAGGGTGAATTAAGGTATCTGAAGGTTCTATAAAGTATGAGAAGGTCAAGCTTGTATTTGGATAGAGCTATTTGGTTGTTCCATACACTTTTTGTGTGTGTGTGTGTGCAGTGGCGGAACCAGGATCACTCGAAGGGGGGGGCAATATACGTACACACACTTAAAGGGGGGGCAATATACTTGAAGGGGGGGGGGGGGGGGGGGCAAAATCTTCCCATTACAGTGCTTCTAAATTGCATTTGGTTCCATGGACGTGTTTATGTATATATATATACATGTATACGATTGGTTGAGGGGGGGAACAGACCCCACGTGACCCCATGTAAATCCGTCATTGTGTGTGTAAGATTACACAAAAAATATTACACTTTTATTCTTTACATTACACCTCCATTTTGGAGGTTTTTACAGGTTAAATAAAATTTTATTCCAATATTACCCTTTACTTTAATGGAATTCAAAATTTAGCCTTCATTCATTATCCTTTTCATCGTTAATTATTATCACTTGTTGCAAATATATTATGAGATTACTTTTCATTTGCCATAGTTTTGACTATTTTATGTTAGTGTATAAAAACAATACTATTAATTGAAACTAATATTAAAATATTAATTTAATAAATATATCAACCTTATTTAAAAATAATAATAATATATCAATATTAAAGATTTAATCAGACTGATATTATTTAAAAAATAAAAAATAAAAAAATTAATATTATTCAATAAAAGAAAAAGTTAAATTATAAATGATATATTTATAATTTTATATGTCGTCTTATCTTAAGGTACCTTTTAACCAAATAAATAAAATGTATTTAACTTTTAAATACTATTTCTTTCAAACATAATAAAAATCAATACTATACTTTACTTTATTATATCTCACCCTACATTATTAAATCTCATAGTATCTCCATGCAAACCGATCCTTAAGTTTCCTCAGAATCTGATGCACCTAATTTTTTTCTCTTGATGTTGGTTGATGGTGCAAGCCCCAAAATTTTTTGTCATTTTTTTAAATCTAATCTCTCATTCATGAATATGTCTATTGGTATCACCAGTGAAAAAGATGCTAAGCTTGAGATGCCAAGTACAATAGACCAGCTGAACACTCCTTCCACTTGAAAATCTAAAGCTGGTTGGATTTTGAATTTGTTGATTTTTTTTTTTAATAACTCCTCATTTTTTATGTGCCCAGTGGAAGAAATATCATTAAAGAAAAAAAAAATACAAAAATCATCAAAAAGTTGGAAACATGGGCGAAGATAGAGTCTTGGGGGGCAATAAATCCCCCCTCGTTGGTGGCCAGAAGCTCCCATAGGGGGGCTTCTGCTCGCCTGAATTACAGCTGTAGGGGCGCAGCACCTCCCCCTCCTCTCCTTCCCACCCCACCCCACCCCATCCCATATGCTGTTGTGTTTGTGTAATAAGGAAGACAACCTTCCTCGTTACGTAGACATTTATTTTTTTAAGTTGCCTTGGTTGAAACGACGATGTTTCAGCCAAGGTAATTTTGAAAAAAAAAATCCTCCGTTTCAGTCATAATTTTTTTAAAATATATATATATATAATTGTCTTGGCTAAAATGTCGTCATTTCGGCCAGAAAATTTTAAAAATAAAAGAAGGAGAGGCAGAGACGAGCACGCAACAAGATCATAAGTAGAAGAAAGAAAAGGAGAGGGAGAAAGGGAAAGGGAGGAAGAGGGGAGGCTGGCGCAGCCATCAGGCCACCACCGTCCGTCTGGCCGGCAGTCGTTCATCTTCACCGGCACACTGAGATATTTATACATCTTAATTTTTTTTTCATTTTTTATTATGTTTATTTAATTTAGAGTTTTTTTAGAAATTTATAATTTTGTTCATTTTTTTAGAAATTAAGGATAATGATTTATTTTAATTGTTGATTTGTGATTTTGTGGTATTGTTATATGTTGTTGTGATTAAATTAGTAGTGATTTGTTGATTTGTGTAATTATGTAGCATTTTGTTGTAAATTATAATTTGGAATTTTTTAGAAATATTTATTAGAAATTAAGTATAATTTGATATGATAATGTGTTTTAAATAGATTAAATTGAAATATTAAATATAAATTAACAATTGAATATAAAATGTGATTAGTTTAAATTAAACTAATTGAATATAAATAATGAAAGATAAAATCTAAGGTATAAAAAACTAAAAATTATTATAAACTCGTTTGAAAATTTTTTTTTGTGAAAAATTTGCCTCTCTCGATAAATTTCTAGTTCCGCCATTGGTTGGGAAAACAAATTGAAACATAATAGAGAGAAGAACTAGAAGTCTATGGATTCCTGCTAGAGAAGGTACAACAAATGCCCAAATAAATAAACCCCACAAGTACCTACAAACAATGAAAAATAAATCAATAAGGCGAAATAAAGAAAACCACTATTTGATTCATATGCATAAAAGTAAAAATAAGGAAGAACCCAAGCAATCCTTAAGCCACTGTTTCCACACAACCTCAAATTGAAAAACAATGAAAATTGAGGGAAGAGAAAACCAAAACACACTCTTCAAGGGGCTTGAAGTAAAACACTCAAATAAATCTTCAGAAATGAACTGATTTGAAAGGGCATCATCGATCACCATAAAAATATCGCCTTCAGAAACAAAACAGTGAATACTTGAGTGGGAAAAATGTGGACGCCATAGAACATGTAAACTACAAAAAAGGAGATTGAATCATTTCTGAAATCTTTGATTTATCTTTAAGTGTTAATTCGTTTTAGAATTCTCTGATTTATCGTCAGAGTGCTGAATCATTTTTGAAATCCTTGATTTACTGTTAGAGTGCTAAAACATAGACAAACTAAATATAATCCTTGACTTTAATAGATCTCCTTGTTGTGGAAATTGGGTTTTTTCCACCGAATTAAAAAAAATAATTTATGAATTACTGTGATTAAAATTTATACCAGGTAAATTCCCAGGAAAGTGGAGGAGTCACAAACGGTCTCACTTAAAACCCACTTTCCTTAGACTTACGCGTCATTTGATAGAATTTACCTAGACATGTAATCCTTTTTCACAATAACCACCAAAACAGAGTTTTGCCCAACAAATAGCTATTAAATAAATAAAAGAGAGAGACACCAAAATTTAACGAGGTTCGGCCAATTATGCCTACGTCCTCGGACACTACCAAATTATATTTCACTAAAGAAATATTACAAAAGAGGGAGGAGAGAAAACTTGTCGAATATATAAATTCAGGACAAGTTGGGACGATTTCAAACCTAAGGAATTGGCTTCCTTATATAGCCAATTCTCCCTTCAAATTTTCTATAAAATCCCGATGTGGGATTTGTAACAAAACAAAAAAATTAATTTTTAATTCTTTGGTGGAATTTGAGCCACCATCTTTGACAATCTCCACCTTGGCAAAAAAGTTCCAAATACAAACTTTTGATCTCTTTCGCAAAGTTGTAGTGTCTTCAAATGCACTTTGCAGCGCAGCTTCAAATTTGAACAATATTAATCAAGTCCAAACAGTGTTTGAACTTGACAGTTGTCATCACCTTGGTCAACATATCAGCAGGATTTTCAGCGGTCTGAATCTACTGGAGTTTCACCTGATCTTCCTCTAGAATTTCTCTAACAAAATGGAAACGAACGTCGATGTGCTTCGTTCTTGCATGATAAACCTGGTTCTTTGCCAAATGAATAGCGCTCTAGCTATCACAATGTACAACAATGTTGTTTTGCCTAATCCCCAATTCATCAAGCAACCCTTGAAGCCAAACAGCCTCCTTAATAACCTCTGTAACTGCCATAAATTCTGCCTCTGTCGTATAAAGAGCCACAGTTGACTGTAAAGTAGACTTCCAACTAACTGGTGCTTTTGCAAGTGTAAATACATAACCAGTAGTCGATCGACGTTTATCCAAATCTCCAGCATAATCAGAATCACAATATCCAACTATGCATTGACCATTTTTCGTATCCTGCTCAAAAACTAATCCAACATCTACGGTGTTCAGAAGATACCGCAGAATCCATTTCACAGCTTGTCAATGCTCTTTGCCAGCATCATGCATGTACCTGCTCACAACTCCAACTGCCTATGAAATGTCAGGCCTCGTACACACCATAGCATACATCAAGCTACCAACAATATTTGCATAGGGAACCTTTGACATGTATTCCTGTTATGCATCATCTTTTGGTGACTGAGCTGCACTGAGTTTGAAATGAGGAGCAAGAGGTGTACTAACAGGTTTGGTCTTGTCATTCATGCCAAAACGCTTTAGTACCTTTCTCAAATATTGCTTCTGAGACAAATAAAGTCTCCCCAATTTACTATCTCTGGATATCTCTATGCTGAGAATCTTCTTTGCCTCGCCCAAATCTTTCATTTCAAATTCCTTATTCAACTGATTCTTTAATTGCTCAATTTCTTCTTTATTCTTTGATGCTATCAGCATGTCATCGACATAAAGAAGAAGATAAATGAAATAATCATCTTATAGTTTGCGCAAATACACACAATAATCGTATCTGCTTCTTGTGTACTTTTGCCCTTTCATAAACTTGTCAAATCGCTTATACCACTACCTCGGAGATTGATTTAATCCATAAAGCGACTTTACAAGTTTGCATACCATACTCTCTTTTCCAGCAACTTTGAATCCCTCTGGCCGAGTCATATAGATTTCCTCTTCCAGATCTCCATGTAAAAATGCAGTTTTTACATCCAATTGAACTAGTTCCAATTAAACTGTGCCACCAAAGCCAACAAAATTCGAATGGAGGAATGTTTTACAACTGGAGAAAACACTTCATTATAATCAATTCCCTCCGTCTGAGCATAGCTTTAGCTACCAATCTTGCTTTGAAGTGAACACTATCTCTGTCAGGAAACCCATCTTTCTTTGCATATACCCATTTGCACCCAATTGCCTTTTTTCCCTTCGGTAGAATTGCTAGCTTCCATGTCTGATTCTATGAAGGGATTGCATTTTATCATCCATGGCTTTCCTCCACTTTACTTCTTCTGAACTTTGGACAGCTTCACTAAAAGTGGATGGAATGCTATCATCTGCAATTGAAAATGCAAAGGCCACCATATCATCAAAACGAGCAGGCTTTCTTATATTTCTTCTTGGCCTACCAAGTGCAATTAATTCATGTTGCTCTGTAGGTTCTTGGATTTGAACCTCTTCTTCATCTGACTCTCCTTCTACCTTAGGAGTGTCTGCAACTTTAAAATCTGCTACTCGAATTTTTCTACCAACTCCACCTCCTTTGGAGTATCCTCCACCTGTTGCGGAGTACCATCTGACTGCTCCATTGCCACCTTTTTCAACATGGTAGATTCATCAAAAGTGACATCTCTACTAAATATTATCTTCTTTATTTCTGGACACCATAGTCGATAACCTTTAACTCCCGAAGTTATCCCCATAAAAATGGCTTCTTCTGCTCTTGGATCCAGCTTTGATTTCTTAACGTGATAATATGCAGTGGAACCAAAAACACGTAATGAATCATTATCTTTCACAGGTTTTCCAGACCATACTTCTATAGGTGTTTTACCACCAATAGCAGTTGACGGTAATCGATTAATGAGATGGCATGCATATGTCAAAGCCTCAGCCCAAAATTTCTTGTCTAACTCAGCATTAGACAACATACACCAAACTTTCTCCAATAATATTCAGTTCATGCGTTCTGCCACCCCATTCTGCTGTGATGTATGTCTAACTGTGAAGTGTCGAATAATACCTTCATCTTCGCAAACCTTCATAAATGGATCACTTTTGAATTCTCCTCCATTGTCTGTTCGAAGACATTTAATTCGTCTGCCAGTTTGAGTCTCCACTAATTTTTCCATGTGAGAAAAATTGTCAGCACTTCATCTTTCGACTTCAAAGTATACACCCAAACTCTTCGAGAGTAGTCATCAATAAAGGTAACAAATAGTGTTTGCCTCCTAAAGAAGGAGTTTTAGAATGCCCCCATACATCCGAGTGAACATAATCCAGAATACGCTTGGTATCATGGATAGCAGTATCGAATTTCACTCTTGTCTGCTTCCCTTTGATGCAATGCTCACAAAAAACTAACTTGCAGGTTTTCACATTCTTCAATAATCCTTGATCTGCCAAACTTTTCAAGGATTTTTCACCTGCAAGTCCCAAGTGCATGTGCCATAATCTGGTCGCCTCCAGATCTTTATCATCACCAGAAACTGCTGTTGCTATTGATTCTATAATTGCATTACTTTGATAGTAATACAAATTATTCCTTCTCCGTAATCCTTTCAAAATCACAATTGCACCAGAGATGACCCTCATAACCCCATTTTCTGCAACAATCTTAAGCCCTTTAGATTCAAGGACTCCAACTGAAATGAGGTTCTTCGTCAAACATGGTACATATCGAACATCATTCAGGGTCCTGATTGACCCATCATGATTCCTCAAGCGGATTAAACCAATCCCTTCGTAAAGCAAGGATTGTCATTTGCTGTGTAGACAACTTCATTATCAAGTTCTTTAAAATCAAAAAACAATTCCGGATTGGGACTCATATGATGACTGCATCTAGAATCTAACAACCATGCATTAGAAGAACTTGTTGAACATGCTAAAGGAGCATCTGTAGATGTCATGACAACTAATGAGAATGATGATTCTGAATCTTCACATTCAGCTACATTAGAATCAACAACATTTTTGCCCTTAGCTTTAAGCTTCGGACAATCTTTTTTCCAGTGACCTTTCTCATGACAAAAGGCACATTCATCTTTTTCAACTCTAGCTTTCGAGCGAGATCTACTTTTCTTTCCTCCCTTCTTCCAGCTTTGTGAACGGCCTCCAATCACCAGAGCTTGTGCTTCACTTGTTCTCTCCTTCTTCTCTTTCTTTCTCAACTCATAGCTGTATAAGTTAGCACAAACTGCACTGAAAGTTACTTTCCTACTTCCATGGAGTAGCGTTGTTTCAAGATGCTCAAACTCCTCAGGAAGTGATGCCAACATTAATACAGCCAGATCTTCATCTGAATAAATCACATCCAAATTGAATAAATCAGCCACCAACTTGTTGAAGGTTGTGTTGTGTTCATTCATAGTGGTATCAGGAACATAATTGAAGCGAAACAATTTCTTCTTCATGAACAATTGATTTTGATTATTTTTGTTCATAAATTTTTCTTCCAAAGCGCTCCACAATTTATGTGTCGAAGTCTCTTTTGAGAAGCATACTTTTGCTGTCTGGAAAGACATGACCGAATTGTACCACATGCCAACCGATTGACAGTTTTCCACTCTGATCTCCTCATTTCTTGGGGTTTCTCCTCTTCAATTGCAACATCTAGACCTTGCTGAAAGAGAACATCTAGAAGTTCGCTTTGCCACATGCCGAAATGACCAGTGCCATCGAAAATCTCCACTACAAATCTTGCATTTGTAACGACATTCCTCACTAAGGTTGATGAAGACGATGTCGCAGTAACAGGTGTGGTATTTTTCTTGTTGTCTGTCATTTCTGCTACAGATATTTATTTAATAGCTATAAAATCAAATTTTCAAAAAAATGCGGAAACAAAACCAAGGATCCTTTTTTTATGTGGAAGATCAAAACTTAGCCGCAACCACAGTGAATACTTCAAATCCTCGGCTCTGATATCAATTGTTGTGGAAATTGGGCTTTTTCCACCGAATTAAAAAAAATAATTTGTGAATTACTGTGATAAAAACTACACCAGGTAAATTCCCAGGAAAGTGGAGGAGTCACAAGCGGTCTAACTTAAAACATACTTTCCTTAGACTTACGCGTCGTTTGACAGAATTTTACCTAGACATGTAATCTCTTTTCACAATAATCACTAAAACAGAGTTTTACCCAACAAATAGTTATTAAATAAATAAAAGAGAGACGACCAAAAATATATCGAGGTTCGGCCAATTATGCCTACGTCCTCGAACACTACCAAATTATATTTCACTAAAGAAATATTACAAAAGAGGGAGGAGAGAAAACTTGTCGAATATATAAATTCAGGACAAGTTGGGACGATTTCAAACCTAAGGAATTGGCTTCCTTATATAGCCAATTCTCCCTTCAAATTTTCTATAAAATCCCGATGTGGGATTTGTAACAAAACAAAAAAATTAATTTTTAATTCCTTGGTGGAATTTGAGCCACCATCTTTGACACTCCTAACATCAGAAACTTGCAACCCACAATTAAGTTAATTAAGTTAAGGACTTTTAGATTTGGTAAAATCCAAACAAAAGAGATCTTATTAGTTGGTTTGGAGAAGAAATTGTCCAAATCACCATTAAAACTAACATCTATGCGAGAAAAAAGGAAAAATAACGAGGATATTGAAATATTTAAGATTGTCGATTGCCTTTCTAGTAAAATTAAAGAGAGAAGAGAAGAAGAAAGAGATGATTACATTGTATACTATTTTTAACTTAATTACCATTTTCAACAATACTGGCCCGCCAACTTTGTTTTCATTTTTACATAATTCATAGTGATTTTTAATTTTTTTTTTAGTTTTTTATTTTGTTTTATTTATATTTTTTATTTAAAAATTTTTTTAAATGTTATTTCTTAATATATACATAAAAAAATAAATATATACATAACACATATATATTATATACACAACATATACAAAATATATACACAATATATATATATATAACATATACATAATATATACAACATATACATTCAATAATACAAGCTCCATCTACAAAATTTATCATATATCTACAATATATCTATAATGCATCTATAATACATTTACATAATATTTTTAATATTTTTTAATTTTTTATTCTCACAATATTCACACAAATATTCATACGATATTCAACAAACGTTACATAAAATACTCACAACTTAGATAACAAATATATACACACATACAACATCTATAAAATATCTACAACATTTATGAAACATAATACAAAATATTTACAATATATCTACATAATAAAATTAATATTTTATTTTTATTTTTTTTATGTTTATAATATGTAAAATTTGTTTAAAATAAATTTAAAAAATTTTATTAATATATTTTTATATATTTTTTTATTTTTTGTAAGTGCTATTTATTTTTTATAATTAAAATTAAAATTTTTTTCTTTATAAAAAATTTATAATTTTTATATGCTAAAAAGTAATTTAAAATATTATTTTTTTATTATTTTATTAGAATATTTTTATTTTAATAATAAATTTTAAAAATAAAGATGAAAATTAAAATAAAATATTAATTACAGTGAGAAAAAATGTATTTTTGAAAGAAAAATTCTTATTTTATTGAAGAATTAAATATTTTTGAAATTTTGTTTAAATTTATTATAAAAGTATAAATATTTTTATTTGATGAGTATTTTTAAATAAAGTTAATTTTTTAAAATAGTTTTATAAATGTCCCAAGAAGCAAAGGTTAATAAAAAGAGAAACAAAGCAGAGAGACCAATTAATGATTCCTCGTTTTAGATTTGGGCATTTTGCGTATGATCTTGTTCTTACTTATCCTTCTCTCCTTTCCATTTGCCTTTTTTTAAAATTTTATTTTAAAGTTCTCTAAGAAATAGTTATTCTCTAAGTAGTAGTTATCTTATCATTCTTGAAAGATATGAAAATTACATTTAAATCTTTTTTGTCAACAATAAGGCTCAATTATTGATCCAAAATAAAATTTTAGGTGTTAATTTTAGTTCAAAAAAATTATAGGGATACAATTGGAATTATTGTCACCCAAATTAAATGAGAAAAAGCCGCAAAATTTTAAATGTTTGTTATTTATTGGAAGTAATACATGAAAAATTTTATACTAAAATTATGCTCTATCTCTCACAAACTGGCGAATGGGGATTAGTCTGGATGTATCCAAGACACCTCGTGGTTCATTAAAAAAAAATTATGCTCTATCTGTTTATAAATAATTATTATTTTAAAGTTTTTATATAATAATTAAGAATATTATTTAATAATCTACTTTATACAATTATTTTATGAAACTATCTCTCCTTAATTTATTATGTATTTCTATTATATATTAATTATATATGGATAAATTTGAAATAAATATATAAAATAATTTTAATTTTTATAAAATAATAATTATTTATAAATAAAATTTATCACTCTAAAATAATAATTATTTATAAACAAATGGAGTATTATTTTACTTAAAAAATAATATATACGTATAGCATGGTTCTGCAAGCTAACATCAATTTTCATTGTCATCATCATCCATCTCCTCTCATCTCTTTTCTTTTACCATCTACAAGAACCAAAAAAAATTAAAATAAAAAAATGTAAAAAATAGACAAAAATTAACATTAAATACCAAAGATTAGAATAAAATAGAAGAGAAAATTAAAAGAAAAAAAAAACGATTCGAAGAGAAAAAGCAAAATATATACTTTAATTGACAGTAGTCGTGTGGAGAAAGGAAGAAGACAATATTTTTTTAAAAAAAAGTCTTTAAGTTAGCGAGAGAGTTGTTTCCATCACTAAAATGGCGGTAATGATGCGTGTAGCGTGTACGTATGTCAATGGGCAGTGTGAATCCATTGCATGCCATCATTAATTTTGAACCATCTCTAAATTTAGATGCCAACCCCTAATGCTCAATTTATTTACAACTCATAATTCATTTTACTTTCATACACATATATTAAAAAATTAATTATTATTATATAAATTTTATAAAATATTTCATTCTTTAATAATAAGAACAGAATATAAATTAATTGATAAAAAATTATTTTAGTTTAATTAAAAATTTTAAATTCAAATTATGAGCGTTCAATTACATTAAAATTTAATAAAAAAAAATTTATCACCCTTATAATTCTGTTTAGCTCGATTTTAAAAAAATAATTTATATAAAAAATTAAATATTTCATTTAATATATATTCATTGATTATATAACTAACTAATACAACAAATTTGATTTTAAGATATCTCTATTTATAAGTCCATATATATATAAACTTTAATATTGTATTTGCCGCATGAAATTTATAATTATTTTTCTCATAATATTTAATAATTACAATTAATAAATTATGTTAAAATTTTGTTGTCACGTATTAGTGACGAATTAAATCTCATCATTAAAACAATATTTTCTAAGTAATACGATTTTTTTAGAAAACGCCATTATAGATATTTGGTGGAATAATATGTTATTTATTGTTAATCAATATTCTATTAATAATTGTTTTTAAGTTAAAATATTTAATAATATTAAATCTAATAGTTTGTATTAATTAGAGTGTAAGATAAAAAGAACACGTAATTACATATATAACTGAAATATCCGGATCTGAATTGTGTGGCAGTTATATATATGCTTTTGAACTGTCAATTTCCGAGGAAAAAGATAAAGTGTTTCGCCGACTCTTTATATATATATATATATATATATATAAAGTTAGAGTTGCTGGGGCAATACGATATCAGCTAGGGGTGATCATTTTCAATTCGATTGACTGAATCGAATCTATCTGTAAAAATCAAATAAAAATCGATTAAATATTTAGTAATTAAAATGGAACCGATCAGTCGATTAATTAAAAAAAATTAAATTGAAAATTTTTGGTCGGTTTTTAGTCAGTTTTTGGTTCAGACTGAAAAAATTAATTTAGACAAAAAAAATTCGGTATGTTTCGATTTAGACTGAAAAAATTGGTTTAGACCAAAAAAAATTTCAGTCGGTTTCATTATAAACCGCGGTTTTACATCAAACAAAAAAAAATTCGGTCGGTTGGGTTTTCTGAGCAATGAAACAGCTGGCCGACCGAATATTTTTTGTTTGATGTAATTTAGAACCGAAAACCAAACCGACCAGTCGATTAACCAATTTTTCAGTCGATTTTCGGTCGATTCGGTTCTCTCGATTTTTTTGTCCACCCCTGCTGCAACCAAACGGTATACCCGCTGCAATCATAGATTTGGATCAAATATATTTCTCTAGAATATTAGATTTCGTTCTGCATAAAGCCAAATCCAGACATCACATTTTATAATATTTTTCATACGCATTACTACATAAATGGGATGAGGAAAAGGCGTCCCATTGAAAATTTTGAAATATAAATTTTTATATTAATTCGAAAATTTTAAATGGTAAGATTATAGAACTTTAAAATTATTAATCTTTGAACTAATAATGATAATAAAGAAATCGTTGATTTGCGTTTGTTTGTTAGATATACACAAAGAATCATATCATAATAAGAATTAAGGGGTGATATTAATTTTTCTTTAAAAAAAACATTAGAGGACGAAAAATAATTTTTAAAGAATTGTAATAACTATTTAATAATAGAACAACAAGGGTTACTTTTTTCTAAAAAAAAAAATAAAGAGCACTGTCTGATAATATACATGAGAATAAAACATAGAAAGTTGGGAGGAAAGTAGGGCAATGGGGTTGACTTGGAATGAATAATTGATTCATTGTGTTATAAGTAGGGTCCTCAAAATTGACACTTGACACATTTCATCCCTATCTCATTGACTATATACATATTTACAATTATATAAAATTTTTTAAAATGCTCTCTAAAGTCTAAACCCATATAAAATTAATATAATATATATATTTTTAAAATTTTTTGTCCCATTACTTAATTTAAATTATTTATAAAATGTTATTCTTTTCATCTAATTTATAAAAAGTTAAACTTTAAATATATATATATATATATATATTGTAAATTGGAAAATATTAATTTGTCAAAGAAAATTTTTTTAAAAAAAAATATATCGAATTGAACTTTATTGCCTTGCCTTTTTTACACAAAAATCAACAAATAAAAAAATTGAATTTTTATTTTTATATATTATTTAGTTATTTTATTTTATAGTTGGTTTGTTTTTAGTATTCCTATTATTTATTTAAATTTTTTATTTTTCAGTGATGAAGATTGTGATAAATCAATTACATATCGGAATAAAATATATTTGGTTGAATGATTATTTAGTTATTTGTATATATTTGAAAAAAAAATAATAATAAAATATTAATAGGTTGTTATGGCATAATTTATTATATATATATATATATATAAATCGTAGCACAGTGATCAAAGAAACAAGGAATTCAAGGATTTACCCCCAAAGCGTGATTTTGCCGATTTTGTTCTTTGCAATTTGGTGCTTCACTTGGTCATCAAGAGTTTAAAGCATCTGCACACGAAGTACCAAGCGGTCCAAATCCTGAACCTCAGCTGGTTGAACTGTATCATGGGTACGCCATTCATCTTTTTATTGTGTTCTGTTGGGATCGCCAGATTTGTTTTGGAATCAACTTCATCGCCATCGTCGCTCTGGAATCAACATCATCGGCATCACCATTCTGGAGTCAGTTTCTCTACTCTCTCCTTGGTTTTACAGATGTTATTATGCTTTTCTTCTGTTCGTTGCTTTCTCAAATGAGAGCTTGATCTGCAGCAGCAAAAGCATTATTTGCGTTAGTTTTGGTGGGTACTTGCTCTATATATTATCTCTTTGTCCAATGCTGTGAGTTTGTGTGCTTCCTTGGAGAATTGATCAATGCGTACAAAGTGTTTGATAAATTGCTTGTGAGAGAATAAAACCTCAAGAAGTGAGCAGTTTCCAAGAAATCAGCAGAAGCCCTTTCAAAGGTGACCTGTGATAAACTTGTTGTTCTCTTCATTGGAGGCCGCACAGTCGTGTTTATCACGGCTAAAATTCCGCCGGCGGCGGCTCCTATGGAGCCTGCCTCTGTGACAGTTCGTTCCTTTGCTGATATTTTGAAAGGGAATGTGGCTCCTGCGGTTAATCGTTCGTTCGCATCAGCTATTGCCAAGGCTCCAAATATGGCTTTCAAGCCTCCATGCACATTCAAGGGAGTGCCGGCTATTTCATTCTCCAAAAGTGAATCCGATCAACTTGCTCTTCCTTTTAAATACACTTTGATTGGTACTTTTAATTCGGGCAGACCATCTATTAAATCCTTAAAGAAGATGCTTGACCAAGTTGGATTTAATGGGAACTTCTCTTTGGGTTTGTTAGACAATTCTCATGTTTTACTTCGTTTTGATTTGGAAGTGGATTTCCATCGCTGTTGGCTCAAGCAAACATGGTACTTTGATGGATTCTCGATGAGGGTTTCAAAGTGGTTGAAATATTTTCATACCGATGTGGATAGTCCGATTGTGCCTGTTTGGATTGCTTTTGAAGGTTTACCAGTGCATCTGTTTGACAAGTCTGCATTGTTTTCTGTAGCTAATTTGGTTGGTACGCCATTAAAAGTTGATGCTGCAACAGCTTTGCTTACTCGACCGTCGGTTGCTCGGGTCTGTATTGAGTTAGATGTTTCCAAAGAGCTTCCTTCAAAGGTTTGGATCGATGATGATGGCAGGGGCTTTTTCCAGAATTTACTTACGAAGATTTACCGTTCTATTGCTCTGGGTGCTCGAAACTTGGCCATAAAAATTCCACATGTCCTTTATCTGTGACTGCTCCTACGGAACATGTTCCTTTGTCCAAAGCTGATGCGGGTAAAAAAGAGGAGACAAAAGTTTGGGCTCCTAAAGTGAATGTCCTTTCACAACTTCGTGATAGGGATGTTAATGATGACTTATTAAATGATGACATTAATACGACAGAACAGCCTAATGTTGGTGGTCATTCGAAAGAAATAATGGTTGAGATTTCGGGTCCCTCTTCTATTACTTTGCAGCAGCCTCAGGTGAATGTTGGAACTGATGATACTGTCCAGGCTGATGACTCCTGTGTTCTCACTATAAATCGGGATTCTAAAGTTCCTTTGGCTTCTGGCTTTAATTCTGATCCGGATAAGGGGCACAATTATGATGAGGATGCTATGCAGCACAATTCTGATTCTAATCTTCCTCATGCGCCAGAGCAATTATCTTCTGATGCACTTCGAAATTCCATCTCTATAATTAATAGCAAGCTAAAGACTATTTCTCAAATTGGTAATGTGGATGTTGGGGATCCTCAATTTACTGTTGTCAAGAGGAAAAATGTGCGCAAAAAAAGAGCCCGAAAACAGGGGGTCATTCCATCAGATTTTCTCTCTTCTCCATCTCAATGAATTTGTTACAATGGAATCTTCGGGGCTTAGATTCTTCTTCCTTTCGGTTATTTAAATTGTGCACTGATTATCATATTTCTTTTCTTACAATTATAGAGCCCATGATAGCTAGTAATAAAAGTTTCTTTTTTATGAATAAGTTGGAGTTTTCGAATGTTTTTTGTTCGGAGGACAACAAAATATGGTTAATGTGGAAGGATCATGTTTTATCTTTATCCGATTTTCGTGATGCTTCTCAACTTCTGACTTGCAATGTTTCTGTTCATTCTTTGAATTTGGTTTTCATTTACTCGGCTGTTTATGGTAAGCATTCCAGAAGTAACAGACAAACTTTTTGGGGTAATATGCTGCATGCGTTTGAGAATTTATCTGGCCCCTAGTTAGTAGGGGGGATTTCAATGTCATAAAATATCCCTCTGAGTACAAAGGGAATTCGTAACCGTGTCTTCTTAGCATGCAGGACTTTGTGGATTGCGTTAATGACTGCGGTTTGATTGACATCCCTTTTCAGGGTTGTGAATTTACTTGGACTGGAGTTAGGTCTTCGGGTAGAGTTTGGCAGCGGCTTGACAGACTTATCGTCAATGTGGATTTTCTGGATTTATTTTCTGATGTTTTGGTTCAACACTTGGGTAAGTCTACATCTGATTACTCTCCCCTTCTTCTTACTTGTAAGCAGGAAGCTATTTCTTTTGTCAATACTTTCAAATTTCAGTACATGTGGATTGAAAACGATACTTTTCTTCCTATGATTGAACAACATTGGGATTCCATGTTTTTTGGTGGTGGCATGCATGGCCTTTTCCATAAATTGAGTTCTTTGAAACATGCCATTTGTTCATGGAATAAATCCACATTTGGGAACATTTTTGATGGGGTTAAGGAGGCTGAGAAAGAGGCTATGGAGGCTGAAAGTTTATATTTGTCTGATTCTATGGAAGAGAATTATTCTTCTTGGCAGGTTAAGCAAGCCAATTTGGTGCATAAATATAAGATTGAGAAAACCTTCTGGAGACAGAAGGCTCACATAAAATGGCTAGGGGAAGGGAAATCTAACACCAAATTCTTCCATCATTATGTTAAGGCTAGAAGGAAAATTAACCGTATTTCAGCTATCAAGAATTCTGATGATATTATACTTTCTTCTGGCATGGCGTATTTTACACAAGGCTTTACCTCTGCCCTCTAGATTGCAGCAGATGGGTTTTTCCCTTGCCTCTTGTTGTCCCTTCTGTCGATCCGACTCAGCTTCTGCTTCTCATATTTTTTATTCTTGTCGGGAAGTTAACAAAATTTGGATGTTTTTCAGGTAAGCTTTATTGTCTTGCTTGAATCCTCAACCAGATTTGAAGCAAGAATTAATGTTTTGGTGGCTGGACAAATCTCCTAATACTGGTGCTGGAAAGCTTATGAATATTGTTCCTTTAATTATTATTTATAATGTTTGGCTGGCCTACTGCAATCTCGCTTGGGGAGAGGGAGGTTTCTATGCTCCTAATATCATACAGGCTATACGGAAAACCATCTACAATTGGGGTTGTTGTCATGCTGCAGATAAGAAGGCTAAACCTTTGCCGGAATTCTGTGATTTTCTTCCTTCAAACTTCGGCTGTGGGCGTGGTCTCAAACCCATGCTTGTTCGTTGGTTCCCTCTGTGTCATCACTTTAAGCTCAATGTTGATGCCTCATTTACCACTTCGGCTTCAGCTGGAGGTGCGATTGTTAGAGATTCCCGAGGTCATTTTGTGGCGGCTTGTAGTTTTGGGTTAAATGCTCGCTCATCGGAGATGGCGGAGCTTCAAGCTATTCGGGTCAGCCTCCAATGGTGTCTTCAGCAGCGGTTTTACCCGTTAATTGTTGAAACTGACTCTGCGTGGGCAGTTCAGCAGATTGGTTCATCTTCCAGTGTTGGTCGCGCGACAGATTCTGTCAAGAGGCTCCTTCTGGATGCTACTTCCTTGATCACTCATATATTTCGGGAGGAAAACAGTACTGCTAATTATCTTGCCACTAGTTGCATATTTCATTCTCACTCTTCTTCTTTCTTTACTTTTGCTTCTTTGCCTAAGATGTTGAAAGACATTGTTCTATCCGATTGTTTAGGAACTCCTTATTTGAGATTTAGATAGTTTCTTCCCCATCTTATAAGGGTTTTGTACGAAACTTTCATGGGTTTTTCCACTTCTTTTTTATTTTAATAAAAATCTCGGTGGTGCCGCCCACCTTTACCAAAAAAAAAATATATCAAATTAAGCATAAGTAAATAATATAAAAAAAAACAGAGAATGGAGAAAATATTAGAAATTTGGAAAGCAAATATAGACGTGTTAAGGTGGATATGGTGGGCCAAAATGAATAAGAGCCAAGAGGGAAAAATATTTAGAGGGACAACTTGCCATGCATATATAGATGGAGTTGAGAGATATGGTATAGAGGAGAGCATGTGGTAGTCAACATATATATATATATATATATTATAAAAAATATAAAAAATAAATTATCTTTTTTTTGAAACCATATAAAAAAATAAATTATCAAAGAAAGATGGAAAATTAAATTTTTGCATAAATTTTTTCGATTTAAGTGACTATAATTACTTATCACTTGTGCAATATAAAAAAATTAATTATACAATATTTTTAACCTTAAACAATTTTTAATTCAATTAAAAATAATAATAATATATATTACGTACATACCTAAACTCCTTTTTTTTGACCTATTTTCTAAATTTACAAAATACTCTTTTGATTTGAAAAATATTACTTTAGGCAAATAGAGGGTATTTTGTCTATCGGTAGGATATAATAGTTAATAAATTTATCTATCCAGGATATGATAAATTATTTTTAAAGGATATTATAAAATTATAAAAAAACAAAAATTTCAATAACATTGGTAATAAAAATATATATATTATATATATACACACCTATTCTGTTTGCCCATTTGATATGCACATGGGCATGGCATTAGATTTGAGACCTACAAAAAAATAAATACAATGCACCACTAAGGCCAAACACCAGCCAGGCAGTCATTAGAGCAACATATGCAACATTACTATATGCTTCCCACTTTACACCTTTTTTTATTATTATTCTTAATAATATTTATTGTTATTATTATCACTCGTAGTATATATTAATTATCGTAGTATATATTAATTATGTGCCCGACAATCCTCAATGGGTCCTCAAGAATTAATTATGGAATTTGCAGGTAAATTATTTTTTTAACAATGTTAAATAAATTAAATTAATTCATATTAAAAATATTTTATGCATTAATTATATTAAAAAAATAATTATTCTTATTTTGTATTTATTATTATCTTTACCGGTAAGTACAATATTAGAATAGTTATTTCTCTAATATAATTAATGCATAAATACTTTTAATCCGGAATAATTTAATTTATATAGCAATTTTATTTTTTTAATCCTTTAAATTTTGTCATATTTATATATATCATAAAATTATATATATACACATGTTTGCATTCTAATGGTCCACGTACGCGTTAAAGATTGTAATCTCTTATGCATATTCAAACAATTCAATTTTCTTTTCAAACTTAATTAATATTGAGTCCAACTTATTGGGGTCGAGAAGCCACATGCACCGTTAACTTATATTATTGACCTAATTATTGTAATCTAATCCCAACTTAATTGCAGGAGCAAGTGTTAATCAATTAATTAGTTAATTATTTCTTTCTTTCAACATATTTTTGAATGCTAAAATAATTGTTTTCTTTTCGATTTTAGCTAGATATCATACATCATATAAATATTATATATAACAATATTCGAGTCATTTTTATGTACCAACATAGATATGAGATAAAATATTAAAAAAATATGAATGAATAATTATTGAATTTATTATTTTATTTTTTTGCATCTAAGTTTACTTTTTAAAGATAAAAATGAAATAAAATATGTTAGAGAATCGACCTTTCATCTCCAATAGTTACTATTGTAAGAGCTAATGAGAGAAATTTTTGGTGCATATCTATGTTAATTCTTTTCTTTTCTTTTCTTTTCTTTTCTGATAAACCATATCTATGTTAATTCTTAATTATATACTAAGCTCATATATAGTTATGATTAATAATTATCTCATCCCATATTCGTCATGATATGTCAAGTTTACTTAATTCATTATGCATATTATATTTTTGTTAATCTCTTCATTATTTAAATTTTCAATATAAGCAAATTATTATTATTTCTATGTTTTATGTAATGGTATCATTTGGGCTAAATTCATATTTGAATTTTTTTTTATAATTTTTCAGTAAATAATAGAAGGGGTTTCAAAGGTCACGAGGCGGCACCACTGTATAGAGGGTGTTTCTCAAAATTTAAAAGCTGGTCAAAACTGCTTATAAGCTGTTTTTAGATTATAAGTTGTTTATTTAAGTGTTTCTGAAAACTTAAATAGTAGATTATAATCTGATTTTAATCAGTTTTTTAAAAGTTGAGTTTTGCTACTTTTTTTTAAGCACTTATTTTTTAAGTAGTTTTGACCAAGTAAAAGACTATACTATCCCTACCTAATCTTCAATATTCCAAATTTGCCTACCTTATACACTTTAGTTCCCATCAAAAAAATTTTATTATTATTATTATTATTAAATTTTATTATTATTATTATTATTGCAAAATAAATTTTAAATTGACATTTAAAAAATTATTTTTATACAATAAATAAACTCATGGACAGTTTGGTCATTTTGACAGTTTCTACAATTAAAAACTGATTATAAGCTGATTTTACAGAAACACTTAACTGATTATAAACTGATTATCAGCTGATTATTAGCTAGTTTACAGAAACGCTTAACTGCTTATTTTTAATCTGATTATAATCTAAAAATCACTTATTCACAATAAGCTGAAAAGCTCCAGTTTTGAGAAACACCCTCATAATATCTCTTAAAGAAAAATAAAACATTAATGATATTTCAATTAATTAATGGGACATTTGTTAGTATGTATGTTAAATAGTTGCAGAAAATTATTCCGAGTTCAAGCAAGAAAAATAATCAATGAAAAAGAAACAATGAATATGTCAATTATAAAGGTCAATTGAAGAAATAAAATCTCTCTATATTCTATATGTGCAAAGTGCTACTTAATAAAACAAAGATATACATACACCAAATCCCACTTTAATTAATTTGATGATTCTTCAATTTATAGTTTAAACAATAATATTATTATAATATATATATATATATAAGATAAAATATACTCCAATGCCGAATTGCTAATTAGTCATGATATCGATTTTGATTAATTACTGATTTGATTTGTTTACAAATTGACACACTGATAATATCTTGTTAACCATTTTCTTTCCTATATATATATATAACAAAGAAATCAAAATCAAAATTAAAAATCTTATCATGTTTAATGTGATTTGTTTCTCAAAAATCATTCATTAACTGAAAGAAAACTAAGTTTTTTTTTTTGGATTATATATGAACAATTAAATTCAGTAATATGAGTTTTCATTTTCATGGGGAATGAGTTTGTATATGTCAGTGGCTTGAGGGGTCAATCTCCCACCCATTAATCAATCAATCTGTAGCTTATTAGGATAACTATCCATGTGCTTTGTCTTCCCTATTTAAAGATTGTGACGAATTTTATATCTTGGGTTGAATTTTTTTGATAATTCATTAATTCTCGTAAAAAAATTTATATGGCAAATTATATATTACTCCCTCTATTTTATTCTAAGTATCGTATAAAAATAATATGCATAAATCAAAAAAAATAATTATCAATTATAAATTTTATAAAAATTTTATTATATTTTATCTAAATAATATTTCTTATCTTTCACATTTTATTTATTTTTTTATTAATTAATGAGGGTGATATTAAAACTTTTTAATTAACACTTTTTTAAATTTTTAAAAATTATATTTAAAATAAAATAAAATAAAATTATACGATATTTAGAATGAAACACAGCGGAAGAGAGGCAAACGGAATAAATGGCAGGTATCATTTCACCATATTTATGTCTCTTTTTATGAGAAAGTGTGCTTGTTATTATCCAAATTTTAACATTATCATACTATATATATACACACACATTATATATATATATATATCATTTCAAACATAAAAGACAAATTGTGCAATTTATTGAGACATATAAACTTTTTTATTAATATTAATTAATTGTCATAATAGTATTATATAATTGATAATTTATTTTTTAAATCTATATATATATATATTTAATAAATCATTAGTGATTTTCATATTCTATTGAGTGATTGTCATGTTCTATTGCCACATATCTTACTTTAACCCCTTATATATGAAATGATGGAGCAATTAAAGTTTAAGTTTTATTTACACTTTTTTATTTAATTTCTATTTATTTAAATTTTCTATATAAATTAAATAGAAATTTATACTATATAGTATCATATTTTCTTATCATAATTTTTATGGTTTTATTTGTTATTTCCTCCGTTTTAATTTTTATCTATAATTATTAGTTTTATTTTATTATCTTTGTTATTTTTTTATTTGAATTGTATTTTGTCTTGTAAATATTTTTAATCAATATAATTTTGAATCAGCATTTTTCCCTTATTAAAAAAATTATATAAGTTATTATTAAAATCCAATTAACATACACTGATGAAACTATTCTTCATGCTGAAAATCAAGTCAAACGATATCTATCAGATAGTTAAATAGAATTAGTTACAACTGTACTTTTTCTTTCTCTCTCTTTTCTGTTATTGTTGTCTCAGCTGGTTCACGTGTATATAGTACCTTCTTTGTGTAACAACTGATTCATTAATTCAATCGGATATTTTCCATTTTGTTTTTTCCTCCTCGTGGTATCATAGCATTGGAAATTGGGATGAAATTAGACTTTAAAATAAAGGAGAGATAAATTTTTTTTTTTGTAAATTTTAACTTCTTCATAATAATTTATCTTTTTTTTATTTTATTAGTATTTTATAAATTTATTAATTTATTAATAATATATTTTTATTATTAAAAAAATAATTAATAAGTATATTAATATATATGTGTATAAAATTTTAAATTTACAAGATTGTTCATAACAAAAATAAAATAAAGAGAAAAAAATTAAATAATAAATATAATTTTTTAAAAAATAATTAAAATAAATGAATTTTTTAATTCATTAAATGAATTTAGATTAATTTAGTTAGAAAATTTATCCCTTTTTTATTTTTTTGTTTTGTATATTATCAATATTTTTTTAATTTTTTAAAAGGGAATTATTACTTATAGAATAAATAATTTATTGTAATTTTTTTAATTTCTTATAAAAATTTATAAAAAAAGAGGGGATAATTTAAAATTTTGAAAAAAAAAATAATTTAAAATTTTTTAAAAAATATTATATATATACATATTTTCACTCGTTACTGATTAGAATAATCTTTAACAGTGATTTCTTCTTTCATTTCTAGAATATTCTTTAGTTTTCTTTGAGATTTTCCTTCGTTTTCTTAGTAACCAATCATCAAAATGGCTACACAAGGAGCTCAAACTACTTTCAATCAAGTACAGGCCAATGGTTTTACTGATGCTCTTGAAGTGGATGAACCTGTGAAGAATTTAATCAAAGAAGAAGATGCAACATTCACATTCACGAGAGAGCAATATAATCAACTGTTGAGCCTAATTCAACCAAAGCAGTTGCAGATTAATGAATCTATGGCTAATTCAAGCAGATTACTCACTGACAATCCGCAACCACAACATGATGGATGTGCTGGTGCTGCCGTATACTCTATAATTTCTTCTATTGTTCTTAACTCCAAGCAATGGATCATTGACACAGAAGCCACAGATCATATTACATGTGATTTTCAATATCTTACAAATTGCAGGTCTGTTCAAAATTTTACTGTCAAGCTACCAAACAATCAGAGTTCCTCAGTAACTCATATTGGAGATATTGTGTTTCAAGACAAGTTTACTTTGTATAATGTGCTTTATGTGCCTAATTTCTCATACAATTTAATTGTTGCGAGCAAATTAACAAAATATTCCAAATGTCAATTGATACTCTTCTTCTGAATGTCTTATTCAGGATATGAAAAACTAGAAGATGATTGGTATAGTTAGGGGTGTGTAAATTTGTCGAACCCGATCGAATTCAACCGAACCGAGTGCATTTTGATCGGGTTCGGTCGGTTTATATTATACACACGGGTGAAATTGGTTAAGATTTTAAAAAATTTTCAGGTTCGGTCGGGTGGTCAGATTAAGATTTATTTTTTCGATTCAACCCTAACCCGACCGACACATATATTATATATATTTTTATAAATTATAATATATTATATAATCCGACCCGAATCGATCCGAATCAAACCGACTATAATTTTTGTATATATAATATTATTTATGTTAGATATATTGATAATATATATTTTATATATTATAATCCGATTTAACCCGACCGAAATTGAAAAATTTCGAATTGATCAAGAATATATATAGGTTCGGTCAAATTCGATTTGATTTTTTTATATATATACGGGGAGTTAAAATTTACTCTCAGCCCGACTGAACCCGACCGATGCACCCCTAGGTATAGCTAAACATGGTGGAGACCTCTACAATATGGTGTATCCTCTGCCAACTTATCCCTCTCATGTTAGTTCATCTATTATTCTTTAAGACCAAAACCTTTGGCACCTTAAACTTGGACATCCATCATATAAACGTTTAAGTCTCATAAAGCAAGTATCACCTTCAGTTTCTGTACCTACTAATAATGTCTGTGATATATGTTCATTAGCTAAGCTAAAGAAGTTTAGTTTTCCTTTAAGTCAGTCTCATTCCAATAATGTCTTTGACCTCATTCATGTAGATATTTGGAGTCCTTTTTCTCAGTCCATAACTGGTCATAAATTCTTTCTCACCATTCTAGATGATCATTCTCGATTTACATGGTTATATCTCATGAAAAATAAATCAGAAGCTAGACCTTTATTGCAACAATTATGTGCTTTTGTCTCTGTCTAATTTCATAAGCAAATCAAAATCATTAGATCAGGTAATGGCTTAGAATTTCAGATGTCATCTTTCTATGCTGATAAAGGAATCATGCATCAAACATCTTGTGTTAAGACTCCTCAACAAAATAACATTGTTGAGAGAAAACATCAACACATATTAAACATAGCTGGATCTCTTTTATTTCAAAGTAAACTTCCAATTCCTTTCTGGACACATGCTATTACTCATGTTGTGCATCTAATGAATAGAATACCTACTCCTGTTCTACAAAACAAATCTCCTTTTGAAATATTCTTTTCTAAACCACCAGATTACTCCAATCTAAGAGTATTTGGTTGTTTAGCTTTTGCATCCACTCTTGACAGCAACAGAAACAAATTCTCACCTGGAGCTTTAAAATGTGTATTTTTAGGTTTCAAACCAGGAGTCAAGGGCTATATATTTTTTGATTTGCAATCCAATAAGGTTTTTCTTTTAAGACATGTAGTCTTTCATGAAAATATCTTTCCTTATACTCAAAACAGACATGTCAGTTCTGACTTTGTATTACTCATTGTAAACCTCGGTTTCCACCCGAAAAGGATTCGGATGAACGTTCACTTGTTGTTAGGAGTCGCCACTCAGTTTTTTCTGTGCAAAGGGAAAAACTAAGAAAACTCTTGTTTGACTCTAATAATGCATCGAATGTAAAGGTTTTTAATCTACGAACCCAAGGAGGATTCGGGGACTATGTCATGTATTTGATTAACTTGCCAAAAGGAAACAAAACTAAAAGGGACAAAGAAGAGAAGACAAACAGATTGTTAGTAAATTGCAGACTTGCTATTTAGGGTGAATCCCAAATATGCCTACATACTCTCGTTTTTTATGAGAGATCAAAGCCCATGTAATTCGGAAAAGCCTATTTAAAGGCAATTATACATTTATGCATATGTGTGTGTATGCTTCGTGCATTGTCGGGCTTTTTGCCAAAATTATGAGATTTTGAGCACTTAGTGCTAAATTTGATGAAATTTGGGTACTTGGTACCAAAAGAAAATGCAATTTAGGCTCCGTGTCAAAAGGTTGATTTTAATTGTGATGGGCTTCATGTCAAAAATTGATTGATTACATAATTAGGCCTTAGACCTAAAAGGATTAGGTCTTTGACCAAAAATATTGATTGATTCAGGGCTTAATGCCGAAAGATTGATTGATTACTTAACTAGGTCTTAGACCTAAAAGGATTAGGTCTTTGACCAAAAAGAAATTAAGAAGAAGATGGAGTGCTTATGGCATGTTTGAATTGACAAAGAATGAATTAGAACATTACCTTGCTTAGGATTTTTCCACTTCGAAGTTCCAGATCTCGTTTTCTCGGACCTTGGATTATGATCCTTGATTACGGATTAATTCCTGCAGCACAAGTTTAGATTTATACAGAGAAAAGTCCAAGAGAAGTTCTTAAGCGTGAAAATAGAGAGTTCGTCAGCACGAGGTCCCGGGATTCGAAAAGCCAACCCTTTTTCTAAAAATTTAACAGCCTTTTATAGACAAAAAGGACCCGGACGGCGGTCAAACCGCCGTGGAAGTGACAAGCCGGGAAAAAGGAAAAAAACAGAAACGGCGGCGGTCGGACCGCCGTGGTGTTCGGCGGTTCAGCCCCCAAAATGGCACAAAAACTAGCACATTTTTCGTTCAAACTGATTTTTCAGGAGCTACGGACCTCCAAAAAATATTATGGGACCATATCCGTGATCCCCGCGACATTTCGGACATTTCAAGTACCATGAAGACATACTTTCGGTGAACTTTACTGTGGTCGTCCGGTCTGGCTTGGTCTTCTGCAGTCTGAGAAAATCGGCTTTCCTAGCTTCAAAATTTGACTATTCACAATTGCCCCCCACTGGGGTCCATAAAAATGATTTATGGGGCCCAGTGGTCGTCAGAAACGAGAATTTTGAGCAAGGCGCAATATGGACCCTCAACAATGAACCATCTTTTTAACCATGTGATGCATGAATGGACCAAGAGCCTCCATAATGTTGAAAGGATCAATATGGGAAGATATGGATTGAAAACTGTTGCTACTCTTAGAGGCGTAGCTGTATATTGGGATTTCTTGCATGTTTGTATCAGATTTTGGGATCCCCAAGCTCACGTGTTCAGATTTGGTGCCCGGATGGACGAGATGTGTCCTCTTTTTGAGGAATTCTGCTCAATTATTGAATGTGACCCAAATGCCCCTCTTGTAAGGCATGAGGTTCGAGTTGGCCATGTGGGGTCTTTTCAGAGGCTTTTCAACTTTACAAGGCCTCAAGCTCAAGCTATGATTGCGGATGGGAACAAGGCGATGTTGCTTCCTTTGATTGATGCATTCCTGACCGCTAATTTTGAAGATGAGGTTCAACTGAAACATAGGATGCGAGCTTTTGTTTTCTGCCTGTTAGCCGGGTTTCTTTTCAACCGTGATCCTGGCTTTGGAGATTTGAAGCTTTGCCCCATGGTTAGGCAAATGGAAGAACTTAACTGCATTGGTGGTATGATTCTGGCTGAGACTATTCAGAGTCTTGACAGAACTGCACTCAGATTTGAAAATTGGACTGTTACCCCTATCATTCTTCAGGTAATTTAATTATACCTTTTGTTTCTTCTCATTTTATCATCTCTCTTTTTTCTTGTAAATAGAAAGGATCTATTTTATATTTTTTTTCTTTTCAGGTTTGGCTGAGAGACCATCTCCGAGTGGTTTCTGCTCCTATTATGCCCGGAGTTACTCAAGTTGCTCTTCAAATTTGGGTTAGGAACCATCAGATGATCAGACCTTTTGCAGAACCTTCCCTTGTCGATAGGACTTGATTTATAGCCAAAGTTTGGTCAATTGAAAAGCCAAGGAGGCATGCATTACTGCAGGAGCTGGAGGGAGAGGAGGTGGTTCCTTTTAACGAGGAGAAGATAGATGCTGCAGAGAGCTCCGGAGCTAAGGAAGATATCGAAGACTCTGCCCTACGTAGGAGGCGTAGGATTTAGGCCCTAGGGTTGACTCTATTGTCTACTTTTTTTTTGTTCATTTGACGTTTTGGACTTATGGTTTGACTCTTTTGATTGGTTTGATATTTCATGGAATGGATGACTCTTTTTGGAATGGATGACTCTTTTATTTGCTTTCCAAGCATTGTCTATTTTATTTACTTGCTCTAATTTTTGCTTAAGTCGTCCTTTCGGATTTTCAACTTAGCGAGCTCTTACCCATTCTTGCCTAAGCCGCCCTTTGCGGGTTTTCGACTTAGCGGGCCCCACTATTGCCTAAGCCGCCCTTTGTGGGTTTTCGACTTAGCGGGATTTTTCTTTCTTTTCTTTCTCTTTTTTTTTATGTTGGCAAAAGAAAAATGAATAAATGATTTTTATTAAAATTTAGACCATGCTCAAGGAGAGCTGCCTACATATCTCGAATTAGTTTGCGAGAATCAGGTCTAATGTAGTTCCTTACAATGCATGATTATACATAATATTTCTTTAATTGATCCAGATTGCATGGGTTTGTGAACTCCAGACCATCCAAATCAGACAAGATGACGGCTCCATCGGAAAGTATTTTCTTTACAATGTAGGGTCCAGCCCAAAGAGGACGAACATTCCCACGAGGATCTGTAACAGGTGTTCTGATCTCTTTCAGAACCAAACAACCTTCTTCCAATTTTTGATCTTTGACCTTTTTGTTGAAATGTCTGGCCATTCGCCTCTGATACCCTTGAATCTGATGTATAGCTTGAAGTCTTTTTTCATCCAAACCCAACAACTGATGATGATAATTGCTAATCCATTCAGCTTCATTTATCTGACTTTCTTGCATTATCCTTGCCGATTGAACTTCCAGTTCAATGGGGAGTACTGCTTCCATTCCGTACACCAGTGAATATGGGGTTGCCCCAGTAGGAGTTCTAATTGATGTTCTATATCCCCATAAGGCCAGTGGTAACTTCTCATGCCAACACCTATGTTCCTTGATCATTTTTTGTATGATCACCTTTATAGACTTATTTGCTGCTTCTACAGCTCCATTTGTTTGAGGTTTATAAGGAGATGACTTATGATGCTGGATCCTCTTATCCTTCAAGAGTTTAGCAAATTCTGCTTGGAAATGAGTTCCATTATCAGTGATAATCTCGAATGGTGTTCCGTATCGATAAAGGATGTTGGTTCGGACAAACTGTGCTGCCTTTTTGGCGTCTAATTCTGCATAGGAAGCTGCTTCAACCCACTTCGTGAAGTAATCCACCGCTACCAAGATAAACTGATGTCCATTCGAGGCTTTTGGATGTATTTTGCCAATTATATCTATTCCCCAAGTAGCGAAGGGCCATGGAGAAGTGATTGGATTCAGAGCAACGGGAGGTTGCTTCTGCAGCTTAGCAAATATCTGGCACTGATGGCATTCTTGCACAAATGCCACACAGTCTGTATTCATGGTGGACCAATAATATCCTAGATTGGCTATTTTTCGCGCCAAGGCGATCCCATACATATGCGGTCCTGATTCGCCACCATGCACCATTTCCATTATCCGCTTAGCCTCTGCTTCATTCACACACCTTAGGTGCATTCCATTCCAATTTCTTTTATAGAGGATATCTCTATTAAGAATGTAACCTGTGGCTAGCTGCCTTATTGCTCTTTGATCAACCCTTAATGATCCCGCCGGATAACTTCCATCCTTGAGATAACTCTTGATATCCCAGAACCATGGTTTACCATCGGCCAAATGCATTACATGGGCGGGTTGCTTCTGAAGTTGAACTTTCAATGGACGAATGGCTTTCCCCTCCTTGATATTGACCATGGAAGCTACAGTAGCCAGGGCATCAGCAAACTGATTCTTTGCTCTTGGGAGATATTCGAAGGACAGATCATCGAATTGTTGTGCCAAATGATCAAGGCATTGTAGGTAAGGAACCAAACGCTCTTCTCTTATTTTTCCATTTCCTTAAAGCTTGTGATACTATTAAAATAGAATCACCATAGACCTTTAGGTTCTTAATCCCCAATTCCAGAGTGGCTTCAAGCCCATTGATGCAAGCTTCATATTCTGCTTCATTGTTTGTGCAGCTAAAGTCAAGTTTAACTGCAAAGGGAATGTATTCTCCACAAGGAGTTTTCAACACAATCCCAATTCCATTTCCATGATAATTAGATGCCCCATCAAAATACATCTCCCAAACACTTCTTTCCACATTCAAGAGGTCTTCGTCAGGGAAATTCATTTCTCGCATCTCGTCTTTTACGGGTAATTCTGCTAACTGGTCAGCTATTGCCCCACCTTTCACAGCTCTCCTCTGAATGAATTTTAAGTCAAAAGCTGCCAATGTTGATACCCACTTTGCCATTTTGCTGTCCAAAACAGGCCTCTCCATAAGGAATTTCAAGGGACTCTGTTCTGCGATGACACAAGTAGTGTAAGAAGACAAGTAGTGTTGTAACTTTGTGCAGGTCCAATACAACGCTAAACACAACCTCTCAATCTTGTTGTACTTTAACTCATAGTCCAGCATCCTTTTGCCGAGGTAGTAAATTGCATTTTCTACCTTTGTACCTTCGGCCTCTTGAGCTAGCATTGCACCCATGGCTTCATCTGTTACGGACAAATACAAGAGCAGAGGTTTTCCCATTCTGGGAGGTTGCAAAATTGGTGGACTTAACAAGTATTCTTTGATCTTGTTGAAGGCCTTCTGGCAGTCTCCATTCCATTCTTGTGAAGCAACTTTTCTTAGTAGCTTAAAGATAGGACCACAAGTCTCTGCCAACTGCGATATGAATCGACTGATATACTGTAATCTACCTAGCAAGCCTCAAATCTCCTTTTCTGTTCTTGGTGGAGGCATTTTCAGAATAGCCTTTGACTTTGCTGGATCAACTTCTATTCCCTTCTTGCTAACCAAATATCCCAAAAATAAGCCTGATGTTGCACCAAAGAGGCACTTTGCAGGATTAAGCTTCAAATTGTACTTGCGAAGTCTAAGGAAGAACTTCTCAAGTGCTTCAACGTGCTCTTATGGAGATTTTGACTTAACAATCATATCGTCAACATACACTTCTACTTCTTTGTGAATCATGTCATGAAAGATTGTTGTTGCCATCCTCTAGTACGTAGCCCCTGCATTTATCAATCCAAAAGGCATAACCCTATAACAGAAAGTGCCCCATTCTGTAATGAAAGTTGTCTTCTCTTTGTCTGGTGGGTGCACCATGATCTGATTGTATCCAACTGTGAGGTCAGTCATGGAAACCATCATATGCCCAGCCATCCTGTCTATTAGCAAATCGATGTGTGGTAGCGGGAAATCGTCCTTGGGACAAGCCTTATTCAAATCCCTATAGTCAACGCACATCCTGACCTTTCCGTCTTTCTTCGGGACCGACACAATGTTCGCCAACCAGGAAGGGTAGGTAATTGGTTCTATGAACCTATTATCCAATTGCTTGGCAACCTCTTCTTTAATTTTCAAAGACCATGCTGGCTTCATTCTTCTCAATTTCTGCTTAACCGGCTTTGTATCGGGGTATAGCGGAATCTTATGAACTGCTATGGCTGGGTCTATTCCCGTGACATCACTTATCTTCCACATGAAGCAGTCGACATACTTTCTGATGCATTCCACAACCTGTTCTTTATTCACACAATCATATGCAATGTATGTACATTCATTTTTTTTGCCAATTATTATCTTTTCATTCATTTCTTTTATTTCATTTATTTCATTTTTGCTAGATAATACTTGGAAAGCAAAAGACACAGGGTAACCAAGAACTTGAACAGTTTCATTAATAACGGCGGAGTCATCCTCCAGAGTTACATTACATTCGATATCAGGGTTTTCTATTCCTGAAGCTAAGGTAGACTCAGAACTGGACTCTGACTCGGTGTTTGACTCAAGATTTGACTCAATACAAGACTCATGTTCGGGGTGTGACACAGGACTAGGTTTGACTATAGCCAGTTGTCCCTCCTCGGCATACCAGTTCATCAGTGGTCCATCTGTTGTCATGATCAGCTTTGTGAAGTCCCTTTTGTCTTCAAAATTGGTTATCATAGCAACCTCATCAAAGAGACTAGGCTGTATGAAATCTTCCACTTGTGGGTCAGTTATAGGTTCTGGCTCTTCTTCCTTTACAGCTAAAACATCAGTGAACATCTCAAAGCCTGGTAACTTCTTTCCAGTCATAGGAGAATCGAATGGCTCCTGAAAAACACAGTAAGGAACTGTTTTTCCAGGTTTGCAAAAGTGACCATTCAGAGTTCTAAAGTAAGGGCGCATTTTGAGCCTTTTTGCCCCCCAAGTCTTCTTTCCCTTCTTCCCATGCTCAAATTCTTCTATCTCATCGTCTGTGGGTTTGTATCCCAATCCAAAAGTTCCCTTATTCTCAGGTTCTTCCCATTGCCGCACTATGGATGATTTCCTCCCAGACCTCATCATTTCCATCCCGGGTAGCAAACCTACCCTTAACATCATTCCCACCAGGCAATTGATTTGGACCTCCCCAAAGTCATATAGGATAAACGGCCCTTTGGGCCTCTCTCCTTCAATGCATTGAACAGTGTCATAATGGAACCCAGTCAAGGCCATAGCAGTTTCTCCAGGAACAACCTCAAAGAGAGACTGATCCGTGGTTTTCTTGTTTATTTCACATGTGTCTCCTTTAATAGTGATGATTTTTCCTTCGAAAGGGAACTTAAGTTTTTGATGTAATGAAGAAGGTACAACATTATTCTGATGAATCCACGGCCTTCCAAGGAGGAGATTAAAGCTCACGGGTACATCAATGACCTGGAACGGCACTCCCATTTTCACCGGTCCAATAGCAACTTCCAGAGTAGCAACACCCAAAATTTCTCTTCGAGTGTTATCATATGCTTTAACAATTTGATCAGAAGGTGTAAGATCTGTAACCTCCAATCCCAGACAGCTTGCTACTTTCAAAGGAGATACATTTAAGGCTAACGCATTATCAATGAGAACCATGGGCACAGTCTTTCCCCCAGTTTGTATGGTGATGTATAGAGCATCATTGTGTTTCTTACCGTCTTCTGGTAAATCTACATCAGAAAACCTGATACTCAATGCCTTGGTTGATTGGGTCAAAGTGGCCACCAAAGCTTCTGGGCTCGTGTCTACTGATGTATCAAGTTGACTCAAAGCTTTACTGAGAGCCTGACGGTGTGGGAATGAGGAAGCAAGGAGCTCCCAAATTGACACCTTAGCTTGAGTTTGTTTAAGCTGAGAGAGGACAGTGTCTTCTTTTGGTTCCGGCGTCCTCTTATATGGGTGATTCGGGGTTTTAGGGGCTTTCCCCAAGTCAAGTGGCTGTTATTACCTTCCACTCCTTGTCAACGCATCGACCTCTTCAGTGAGGTCATTCAGATCCAGCACACATACTTCATTCATTTACAAGAGAAGTTTGAAAGGATCAAACAACTCTTCCTCCACAGTGATGGCGTGGATGGCATGATTGGGCAAAGGGTTAGTATTAATGTTTGGTTGACTCCTGAGAGGAATGGTGTCACCACTATCCACCAGATCTTGGATGCGGTTTTTTAGAGTCCAGCAAGCATCTGTTCTATACCCATTTCCTTGGTGGTATTCACAGTACTCATTGGCCCTATAACTGGAGGGTAATGGGTTTGGAGGAGGCCTTGGGTCCAAAGGCTTCAAGTACTTTCCTTCCACAGCCTTTTTAAACACTAGATGAAGGGGCTTCCCAAGGTAGGTATATTGCCTTCTTGGCTGATTTCTCTGCCCAAGATTGCCCACACGTAAAGGATTCGCAGGGGGCAATATTGGCCACTTCATTGATCTTGCTTAAGGAAGCAGCCTGGCCCTATTTCTTATACTTTGAAGTAGCTCCCTCATCTACTATCTTACCCAATTGTATCAAATCTTCTACCTTAGTTGCAGTCGCAATGAGCGATTTGAAAGTAGGTAGGTATTGGGTTTGCAGTTGAGCTTGATATGCAGGCCTTAAATTCTTGATTATGATATCAATTTGCTCCTGTTCTGAAGGGCGATTGATCATTTGGGAAGCCTTCGCCCTCCACCTCATAAGGAACGAGGAGAAGGGTTCATTGTTATTCTGCTTGGTTGTCTCAAGCTCCCTTCTAGTGACATCAACCTCAATATTATAGTGGTATTGAGTGTTAAATGCATTGCAGATGTCTTCCCAGGTCTTAATCTTGGCACGATCCAGGCTTACAAACCACTTAAGGGCAGCACCAGTCAAGGATTGTTGGAAGAGTTGAGCAAAGAGCTCGTCATTTAAACCCCAAGGGCTTAAAGCCCCCACATACATCTTCAGGTGGGTTTTAGGGCAAGTAATCCCATCAAATCTGTCCATCCTAGGCATCTTGAATTTTGGAGGCAACCTAGCTTGGGGAAACAAGGATAAGGAATCCATGTCTACCACCTCTTTATGAGTTTTCATGGCAGTGATTGACCTTTCAAGCAATTCAAGTTTCTTTTTTAGTTCATCAGTTTCGGTAGCATTCTTAGAGGGTGGATCCTCCAAATTAATGACAGGAGTATTATTCTGAGCAGTCATGGGGGTACTAGTTTGCCCCACAATAGGTTCTTTCCCTAGATTTCCAGGAGTAGTGGTTGTCTTTGGTATCCCTCCCAATTCGGCCAAGATGGCTACCCTTTGGGCAACCAAGGCTTCATCAATTCTTTCTTGCATCCTAGCTTCAATTTCCTTAACCTGTCCATCTAGCAAGGCCTTAATCTATTCAATAGTAGCCATTTCAGTAATCAGAGTAGTTGGTGAAGTTGGGGTAGTAGGACTTGTGGATGATTGCACAGTTGGAGTTGGTGTTGCTTGTGTAGGTGAAGGCACGCGGATAGTGGGTACCTGCAAAGGTTAAGGGTAAAGGATCAGGATAGTGTGTAGGGTAGGAAGACTCTTGGTCCACTTGCATATATCAAAAGGTTTTCCCCAAAACAATATTGTTATGTTGCATGAATGCACCTCATCACATTATAATTCATTTTAATGGAATGTGGCACTATTATTGGGTACATACAACCTAAGGGAGGGTTCTATTGTTACATGAAAAATAGAGAATAGGCTTATAATAGGGACCCTTGAGTCTTGAGTAAGATATACCTAACCACATGTGAAACAAAGAGTTTCGCATGGGTCCAACAGTACGTTTACTCATGGGCCACTCCAAAAGGATTGGAATGGTTTGCGACAACAGGGAGGACGCTTTGGCTGTCAGCGCTACTTGCTATCCAGACTCAGAATTTTAAACAGAAAGAGAAGAAATTCATTTGAAAACAATTTTTTTATGCAATGGAGGAAAATGATTCCCCCATATAATGCAAGAGAAAAAGATTCTCTAAATAACAAAACAAATGCACAATTAATCAAACAAGGGGTCCATCAAAGGAAAAAGATTCCTTTTGTTAATTTTATTCCAATATCCTTAAGGAAAGGATATATATCGCTAAGGTACCCTGCAAAATAAATAAACGTACCCTAAAGAAGGGCAAGTTAGTCAAATAAACAATTGTAGTCCACTAAGATCCCGTAAATCATTTTTATGGTCCCCAGTGGAGTCGCCAAATTGTGAACCTCGGTTTCCACCCGAAAAGGATTCGGATGAATGTTCACTTGTTGTTAGGAGTCGCCACTCAGTTTTTTCTGTGCAAAGGGAAAAACTAAGAAAACCCTTGTTTGACTCCAATAATGCATCAAATGTAAAGGTTTCTAATCTACGAACCCAAGGAGGATTCGGGGACTATGTCATGTATTTGATTAACTTGCCAAAAGGAAACAAAACTAAAAGGGACAAAGAAGAGAAGACAAACAGATTGTTAGTAAATTGCGGACTTGCTATTTGGTGTGAATCCCAAATATGCCTACATACTCTCGTTTTTTATGAGAGATCTTGCTATTTGGGGTCCCGGATGTTCAGCCCCCAAAATGGCACAAAAACTCGCACGTTTTTCTTTCAAACTGATTTTTCGGGAGCTACGGACCTCCAAAAAATATTCCGGGACCATATCCGTGATCCCCGCGACATTCCGGACATTTCAAGTACCATGAAGACATACTTTCGGTGAACTTTACTGTGGTCTTCCGGTCTGGCTTGGTCTTTTGCAGTTTGAGAAAATTGGCTTTCTGAGCCTCAAAATTCGAGTATTCACAATCATCACAAATCAAACCAACAATGGTGTTGTGTTTGATCCATTACAATTCACACCAACAACATCAGCTATAATTCCTATACCTGTTATTGCTCCTCAACCAACAAATATACCACTTCAAACCTCATTATAGCAACCTTTCACCTCTGATAACAATACCATATCTGTTACTACTCTTTAACCAACCAATATACCAGAGCAAAGAAGATAAACCAGGTTGAGGTATCCACCATCATATTTGAGAGACTTTCACTGCAATATGGTCTCTAATAATCTAACAAGCCATGATTCCAGTAGTTCAGATGCTGAAAATTCTGTGCATTCTCCTCATCAGTTGTCTTTAGTGCTCACTTATGACACTTTATCTACTACACATAAAGTTTTTTTAGTAAACATCATGTTGCAAACAGAGCCAAAGTCCTATGCTCAAGCAGTAAAAGATCCAAAATGGCAGGAGGCCATGAATGCTGAAATCAAAGCTCTTGAAGACAATCACACTTGGGAATTAACAGAATTACCAAAAGGCAAAGTACCCATTGGTTATAAGTGGGTTTTTTGAATCAAATACATTTCTGATAATTCCATAGAAAGGTATTGTTAGTCCAATTACTCTATTTTTGATCTTCGGCAATCAAATTAAATTAAGCTAATATTTGTATTAAGTTACAATTTGCAAGAAGTTAATTTTTTGAATGAAATATTCAAAGTCTAATCGGAGCATGAAGGAGACCGACCGGACCTTCAATGACAAATTGAGCAAAATGTCACAGAAGGATTCACAATGGAAAGTACTCTCAAATTCTCACCGTACCTCAGAAAGTCCGATCAGACCTTAAAGAATTTCGACCGGATTATTGGATGAAAATGTTGCAAATTACACAGAAGGATTCACGGTCAAAAGTACTCTCACATTCTCAACGTACCTCAAAAAGTCCAATCGGACCAAGCTAAAGTACGACCGAACCTTACGAGCCAATTTTGTTAAAAACATCCAGAGAGGTTCCTATCTAAAAGTACGCTCAGTTTTTCACCGGACAAAAAAAAATTTATCCTGATGCAGTCTGATCAGGATATTTAAATAATTCAGAAGTCGTTAGACCTACACTCAATTAGTGGAAGTCATGTGGACCGATCGTTAGAAGAGCATTCAGCAGAATTTTAAAAGGTACGACTGGACCACTATGTTTCCCTACTGGAATTAAGAAATTCTGACCGGACCTTGGTAAGTCCGACCATGAAATTGCTCTGGCCAAAAAAATAGTGGAAGACAAGAATCAATATGTTGGACCACTCATCAAATAGCTAGTTTATGACTTGAAGGCTATAAATACCACATGTAACTTCATTTTTACAAGTTGTTGTGATTGTAATAGCATACTTGAATATATTTTTTTTTTTGCATCAAAATTATACTTTCTATTGATTGAGTTTTGGGTGTAAGCATTAAACATCATCTTAAGTTTGAGTGTGAGCTTGGAAAGACTTAGATTGTGAGAATGAGCCTGAAAAAACTGTTGTAAGGGTTATGAGGTGTGTGATCTCAAACCATTGTAAAGTTTGGTGTGAGCTTGTGAAAATACTAAGTTAGAGTTAAGCTTGTAAAAAATCAAAACTAGTGGAACCTTAACAAGTTTTTAAGGAAGTGGATGTAGGATCAAGGTAAATCCTAACCACTATAAATCTCTTATGTTCATTCTTCTACTCTTTACTTAATCATCTTCTACATTTCTTGAATTTTGAGTTTTAAACTTTGAATTTGCCATCATTCTTCAAACCAACCAATTCATCCCCCCCTATTGGTTTCCATCTTAGGACAATAATTGGTATCAAAACTTAAAAATTTTTCTTAAACTTAATTGTAAAATTTGATCCACAATGGCAACTTCTTCATCCACCTCAAACTCTCATGGAAATCTCAAATCTATCCTTAGACCCTATTTTGATGGAATAGATTATTCCTATTGGAAACACAAAATGTTCTTATTCTTAGATAGTGAAGGAATTGAGCTTTGGGATTACGTTAAAAATGAGTGAAAACCTCCAACTCATGAAGTTGATGATGTCCAAGTTCCTCTTCCTAAACCACAATGGTCAAGTATGAATACAAGGGATTGATTCAAAAGCCATAGGGCAACCTCCATTTTGATGAATTCTATTTCAAGAAAAGAAGGTGGGAGAGTCCAATATTTCACTTGTGCTCATTGTATTTGGAAAACTTTTGAGAACTATCATGAGATTACTACCTAAGTGAGGCTCACTAAGAAGCAAATGCATATAGATGAGTATAAACTATTCAAGATGAAGCCCAATGAAAATGTTACCGACATGACCAATCGCTTGCTAACCAGCATCAATGAATTGAAGAAATATGGAAAGGTATATGATCAAGATGAAGTCAACAGCAAAATCTTGAGAGCTCTAAGAGCAAAGAAAAACTTTGAATCCAAAGTTTTTTCAATTGAAGAAGCACATGATCTTAGCTCTTTGAGAACCGATGAACTTATCAGAAAACTACTCACCTTTGAGTTGTACACTGAAAGAGAAGAAGAACAAGGTGAAAAAGAGAAGTGGAAACCAATAGCTCTCTAAGAAATTAAAGAAATTAAGAGCTCAAGCGATAAAGAAAGTGATGATAAAGACGAAATGACATTATTTTCAAAAAGGATGAATGATTGGAAAAGAAAGAGAAGATTGCAAGCTAAAAAAGGTACATTCTCTAAATTCTCTTTTAAAGATAAAAATAAAAAGAATGAAGTGAAATGTTACGAATGTGGCAAATCTAGTCATATCAAATTGGATTGCTTTAAGTTGTAAAATAAGAAGAAATGGGACAAAGAAAAGAAGAAATCTCTCAAAGCTACATGGGATGACTCTTCCTCAAGTGATGAAGAAGAAGAAGAAGAAGAGGAAGAAGAAATTGTCAATCTATGTCTCATAGCTATTGAGGATAAATCCAATGAGATAGGTACTCAATCCTTGAATTTAATTGCATATGATGAAAATGATATTGATGCTTTAGATGATAGTGACATGATTGAGCATATGAACCTTAGAGTAGAAAAATATTTTTCTAAGATGAAATTCTATAAGGGAAAATGCTCTAAGATGGAAAAAGATTCTATATGCTTGAAAAATTCTACATTAGAATTAAAAACCTCAAATGAACAATTATTGAAATCAATTGATAAATTGAATAAAAATTCACTTAGTTTAGAGAATGTGATCAAGGAAAATAAAATTTTGAGGCATGAACTAAAAGAACTTAAATAATCTATCTCAAAGTTTCATAAAGGAAAGGAAGCATTAGATACATTGATTGATAATCCAAGGTCACCCTCCTTGAAACATGGTTTAGGATTCAATGGCTCATCCAATGCTACTTCTAGTAAACCAACATTTATGAAAGCAGCTACAACTCAAATCTCTAGTGTTGAAGTTATAAAAAACACTAATGCACAGACCATACCCAAAAATTCCAAAAGGATTACATTAAGCTCAAAAGACTCTAGAACTAATGTTCGAAGAGCAAAACATGCATTCATGTATACTAGACATGTACATCAACACAAAAATACTTAAAAATAAACTCATATTTGCAATTTTGTGAATGCCAATAGGAAAGTGCATAAATATAGAACTTTGTATCAATGCACATATTGCATGAATTTTGGGCATAAGAGTATTTTTTGCTATATTATGAAGGCTCATCTCAAGTTAGAAGATCCTTCTACTACTAACCCCCAAGGAACTAAGTTTATTTGAGTACCTAAAAGAAGGTGAATAATCTTGTAGGTATGTCTAAAATCTACTATCAATGAAAGCACATGGCTTATGGATAGTGGATGCTCAAGGCATATGACGAGGAATGCAAAGCTCTTTACAAGTCTTACTTACAAGCTTGGAGGTAGTGTTACCTATGAAAATAATGCTAAAGGTAAAATCATTGGTAGTGGTTCCATTGGCATACTTGGTAAAAATTTGATTGAAAATATATGGCTTGTTGATGGATTGAAGCATAATTTGCTTAGTGTTAGTCAATTGTGTGATAAAGGATATGATGTAAATTTTAACTCCAAAGGATGCAAGATTACTAATTCAAATGGTGAAATTGTATTGAAAGGAGCTAGAATTAGCAACACATAAAATTGACATGCATTCCAATAATGTATTTGAATGTTTGATTTCCATTAATAATGATGTTTGGTTATGGCATAAAAGGCTAGAACATGCTAATATGGATCATTTAAAATGCATTAGTAATGAAGAACTAATTGATGGTCTCTCTAAAGTTAAACTTGATAAAGATAGAACATGTGAACCTTGTCAACTTGGTAAGCAACATAAAAAATTCATTTAAGTCTAAAAATATTATAAGCACTTCTAGACCCTTAGAACTTATTCACTTAGATTTATTTAGACTAAATAGAGTTGCTAGCCTAGGTGGCTAGTTATATACATTTATTTTTTTTTGTTGATGATTACTCTAAATTTACATGGGTTAATTTATTAGCTCAAAAAAATAAAGTTTTTAATTATTTCAAAATATTTGCAAAAAGAGTTCAAAATGAAAAGAGCTATGTGATCATATCTATTAGAAGTGATCATGGCAAATAATTTGAAAATAAAAATTTTAAAAGTTTTTGCAATGAATTTGGTATTTCACATAACTTTTTGGCTCCTAGAATACCACAACAAAATGGTGCGATTGAAAGAAAAAAAAAATAAAACTTTGGTTGAAATGGCTAGAACAATGCTCAATAAATATGATTTATCATCTTATTTTTGGGCGAAAGCTGTTAATACCGCTTGTTACATTTCAAATCATATTCAGAAAAGACCAATAATAAACAAAACTTCTTATGAGCTATGAAATGTAATAATTCCTAAAATTTTATATCTTAGAGTATTTGGATGCAAATACTTCATATTGAATACCAAGGATAATTATGAAAAATTCTTATCCAAATCGGACGAAGGCATATTTTTAGGATATTCATTATCTAGTAAAGCATATAGGATTTTTAATAAGAAAACTTTAGTAGTTGAAGAATCAATGCATGTTATTTTTGTTGAATCTTCTAAACTTAATAAAAGGAAATGTAGTGTTTTTGATAATTTTGTAGGTCCATATGATCAATAAGAAATGATTATTGCTCCAAAGAACAATCAAGATGAACAAGAAAAGGAAACTCAAGAGTTATCCAAGGATTAGGAATACAAAAAGGATCATCCAAAAGAACTCATCATTGGTGAAACTTCAAAGGGAGTAACTACTAGATCCAAATTTAAATAATTAGATGTTAATTTTACTTTTGTTTCTCAAATTGAGCCAAGGACTATTAAGGAGGCTCTTAGTGATGAATGTTGGGTGATTGCAATGCAACATGAACTCAACCAAATTGAAAGAAACAATGTGTGGGAACTTGTTTCTAGACCTAAAGATCATTCAATTATAGGGTGCAAATGGATTTATAGGAATAAGCTTGATGAAAATGTTCTCATTACTAGAAATAAAACTAGATTGGTAGCCAAAGGGTATAACCAAGAGGAAGACATTGACCATGATAAAATATTTTTCCCCGTTGCTAGATTAGAAGCTATTAGAATTCTACTTATTTTTGAATGCCATATGAATTTTAAACTCTTTTAAATGGATGTTACAAATTCATTTTTAAATGGATTTGTCAATGAGGAAGTTTATATTGAACAATCTCCCAGTTTTGAAAATTATAACTTCCCAAATCATGTCTTTAAACTTACCAAAGCATTATATGGATTGAAACAAGCACCAAGAGCATGGTATGATAGACTTAATGCATATTTGCTTAAAAATGAATTTTTAAAAAGAAAAGTTGATACAAGTCTTTTTATTAAAAAAAAAAGTATAATATCTTAATTGTACAAATTTATGTTGATGACATTATATTTTGTGCTACTAATAATTCTTAGTGTAAGAAATTTACTTCTTATATGACTAGAGAATTTGAAATGAGCATGATGGGCAAACTCAAATTCTTCCTTAGACTACAAATCAAGCAATGCAAAGATGGGATATTCATTAACCAATCTAAGTTCAAAACGAAACTTCTCAAGAAATTTGGAATGGTTTTAAGATTAGCAAGACTCCTATGAGCACATCATTAAAACTTGACAAAGATGAAAGTGGTAAGATAGTAGATGAGAAGGAATATCAAGGTATTATTGGATCCCTACTCTACTTAAATGCTTCTAAACCCGACATAATGTATAGTGTATGTGTAAGTGCTAGATTTCAATCTTGTCCTAAAGAATCACATTTGAATACCACTAAAAGAATTTTGAAATACTTGAATGGTACATTGAATTTAGAACTTTGGTATCCTAAAAGCACATCATTTGACATTTTAGGTTTTTCAAATGTATTTTTTTAATAGAAAAAATACAACCGGAGCTTGTCATTTTCTTGGTGAATGCTTAGTTTCTTGATTTTGCAAGAAACAAGTATCGGTTATTTTATCTATAGCGAAAGCCAAATATGTTGCTGCATATTTTTGTTGCGCACAAGTGTTATGGATGAAACAACAATTGTTTGATTATGAAAAATTATTTGACCATATTCCTATTAAGTGTAATAATACTCTTGATATAAATCTTTTCAAAAATTCAATTCAACATTCTAGGTCAAAACATATAGACATTAGGCACTATTTCCTAAGGGATAATATCCAAAACCAAAATGTTATCTTTGAATTCATTGATACATAAAATCAACTTGCTGACATATTTACTAAACCTTGAATGAAGAAAGAATGAACTTCATTAAATAACATTTGGGAATGATGGATGGAAGCACCATTTCATGAACTTGATATTACATGAAAATATAGTTCATTTCATAAATTTTTTCCTCTTTAATATCTATTTTTGATCAAGTCCTCATGCCTTAAATGGAAAGCACTTGTTTTATCAAAATTTCTACAATTTTTGAAGATTTTCCAATCGGACCCATCATAAGTCCGACTGTACTTTTTGAAAATTCATAATTTTAAAATTTTTCATAAAAGTATGACCATACCTTCCAAGGTGTGACCGAATTTTTTTAAAATTTTATGATCATTGTGTCTAAAATTAAAATTTTGTTCGGTATTCATCGCAATTTTCAAAATTTTCAAATTTCCCCACTAGACTTTGTGAAGTCCGACCGAACTTTAACACATATTTCAAAGATTTCTAGCCGTTGGAACTCAATCAAAATGTGTATTTTTAATCTCCAACAGTTATAAACGGCTATTTTTCATATCAAACACTATAAATACCCTCTTTATACATCTTTTTATCAAACTCCAAATACTTAAACACTAAATCTCTCTCAAATCAACTCTATTCTTCATCTATTCTCTAAGAACAAACTCAATGACACCTAAAGAGCACAAGAAGAAGGCTTTTAGAGCTGAGAAAGGGAATGGCGTTGCTGCCTTTTCTCAACAAGAAGAACTCCCAAGAAGAAGCTATAAGATAAGGTTTAGAGATGAAGAGGAAAGACAAAGATATGCTATAATCAAAGACAAACCTGTAGAACCAAATCGTCTCTTCTCTACTCTCACTCTTGAGTCTTTAGGGATAGAAAATGACATTAGGGGATGTCTTAGAATATTGGGTTGGGAGAAATTTATCTTTCTAGATCATGATAATCTTGGGTGGGAAAGTTTAACTAAAGAGTTTCTAACCACTTTGTTAGTGAATAAAAAAAGCACAAACCCTCTAGGCTATTATGGGATTTTCTTTGACTATTCAATCAAGATATGGCCTAACCTTTGAAGATTTTTCTTATATTTGAAATTTTCAAATTAAGGGAATTTATTGCATTTCAAACACCATCCTCACCTCCGAAAGAAAAAAGAATTTTGGATGAAAATTTCTATAAAAACCACTCTCCATAAACAATCCAATGCCAAACACCTTAGGACTCTCATCTATTGGATGATACATAGGATTTTTACCTACACCATTGGGGCTAGGAGTGAAAGCAATGAGAAAGTTACTCAAAAAGACTTACTCTTTCTCTATTGCTTACTTAGAGTTCAATCCATTCAAATGGGTAAATTCCTCATTGACACTTTCCTACACATTAGGAAAATCAAGTTAGGTCTCATTCTACTCTGTACTCCTTTAGATCCCACTGCAAAATCCATTAACATAGCATACTTAAGCATGCTAAGTGCATTAGGGATAAAGATGGAAATTATGTCTACCTCCTATTAGCATTAGGTACTAGGGCTCAACAAAGGAAGAGACCAAGGATAGTAGAGGAAGGGAAAATGACTTTCCAAATGGAATTCCCAAAACCCACAACTCCAAGACATCAATCTTCAATTCTCCAACTCCTTCAAGGTATCCTTGATCAAATGAGCTCACAAAGCTCGAGAATTGACAAGATTACCAATGACATCTCTCATATCCACCTTGACATCAAAACCATCCAAGAAGCTTTGGGCTTGCCAAAATACTTTGAGGATGAACCTAGCTTGTCACTCTCCATCCATGGCTTCTATCCTCAAGAAGAAGAAGGTGAAGCTGCTACCTCTCAACCAAGGGAAGAAGAGCATGGAGAAGAGGAAGGTTGTGAATAAGAAGAAGGAAATGAAGAAGAAGGTGAAGATGAAGAGAGTGACAATGATCTTTAGTTTATATTTTCTTGATTGTTTATATTTCTTTGTTAATTTATTTTTGTTAAATTTGACAAGTTGAATTTAATAAAAGTTTTTTCTTTGTTAATTTAATTGATTGTTTGAATTCATTTGTTTATTTTTTGTTAAAGTTGTTCTCAATTGCATAATTAGAATTTATTTTTGTCTTTGTCAAAGGGTGAGAGAATATCAAAATTAAACTAAAATTGAACTAAATAATTAAACTGCACATATTGAGGGAGAGTAATTCAAGTAATTTAACATACTTGCATAATTTGACACAATTTTTAACTTTAAATAATTTAAAATTTAATTAATTGCCAAAGTCAAAAAGGGGGAGATTGTTAGTCCAATTACTCAATTTTTAATCTTAGATAATCAAATTTAAACTAATATTTGTATTAAGTTACAATTTGCAGGAAGTTAATTTTTTTGAAGGAAATATTCAAAGTCCGATCGGACCATGAAGGAGTCCGCCCGGACCTTTAATGACAAATTGAGCAAAATATCACAGAAAGATTTACAGTGGAAAGTACTCTTAAATTCTCACTGTACCTTAGGAAGTCCGATAAGACCTTAAAGAATTTCAATCGGACTATTGGATGAAAATGTTGCAAATCACACAAAAGAATTCACGGTCAAAAGTACTCTCATATTATCAACATACCTCGAAAAGTCCAACCGGACCAAGCCAATGTACAACAGGACCTTATAAGCTAATTTTGTTAAAAACATCCATAAAGGTTCTCGTCCAGAAGTACGCTCAGTTTTTCACTGGACTAAAAACATTTCGATAGGACCCTGATGCAGTCCGATAGAGATATTTAAATAATTCACAAGTCAGAAGTCATTGGACCTCCACTCAATTAGTGGAAGCCACATGGACCGACCGTTGGAAGAGCATTCAGTAGAATTTCAAAAGGTACGCTTGGACCATTATATTTTCTTACCAGAATTAAGGAATTCCAATCGGACCTTGTAAGCCCGACCATGAAATTGCTCTAACCAAAAAATTAGTGGAAGACAAGAATCAAATATGTTGGACCACTCATGAAATGACTAGTTTATGATTTGAAGGCTATAAATATCATATGTAACTTCATTTTTACAAGTTATTGTGATTGTAATAGCCTACTTAAACATATTTATTTTCTTTGCATCAAAATTATATTTTGTATTGATTGAGAGTTGGGTGTGAGCATTAAACATCATCTTAAGTTTGAGTGTGAGCTTGGAAACACTTAGATTGTGAGAATGAGCCTGAAAAAATTCCTGGAAGGATTGTGAGGTGTGTGATCTCAAACCATTATAAAGTTCTGTGTGAGCTTGTGAAAACACCAAGTTAGAGTTAAACTTATAAAAACTCAAAACTAGTGGAACCTTAACAAGTTATTAAGGAAGTGGATATAGGATCAAGGTAAATCCAAACCACTATAAATTTTTTGTGTTCATTCTTCTACTTTTTACTTAATCATCTTCTACATTTCTTGAATTTTGAGTTTTGAACTTTGAATTTGTCATCATTCTTCAAACTAACCAATTCATCCCTCTCTTGGTTGCCATCTTGGGACAACAGGTATAAAGCACGTTTGGTGGCTAAGGGATACACTCAACAAGAAGGAGTTGATTTAACTGAAACTTTCTTACATGCATCAAAGATTATAACAATCAGAACCTTGTTAGCAGTTGCAGCAGCTAAGGGATGGTCTTTACAACAATTGGATATTAACAATGCATTTTTGCATGGAGATTTACATGAAGAGGTGTATATGGATCTTCCATAAGGGTTCAAAGCTACAAAATCCAATCAGGTCTGCAGATTAACAAAATCTTTATATGGCTTAAAACAAGCCAGTCAATAATGGAACATGAAGCTCACTTCAACCTTGATACAATAAAATTATTCTCAAAGTTCAGCTAATTGTTCATTGTTTATTAAAGCCACTAGTAAGTCATTCACAGCTCTGTTAATTTACGTGGATGATATGATCATTGCAAGTAATGATACTGCTGAAGTTCATTCAATCAAGGCATATCTCCATGAAGTTTTCAAGATAAAAGATTCAAGTTCTTTAAAGTTCTTTTTGGGCCTTGAAGTTAGCAGAAGCTCAAAAAGAGTCCATCTTTGCCAAAGGAAATATACACTGGAGCTGCTTAATGAAACTTGTTTTTTGGCTTGCAAACCTGTTCATACTCCAATGGTACCAAATGTCAAATTTTCTGCAAATTCCCCTCTTTTATCAGATATCTCCTCTTATAGAAAATTTGTGGGACAGTTATTGTATCTCACAAACACAAGGCCAGGCATCTCTCATTCTGTGCAGCTTCTTTCTCAATATCTTGATAAACCAACTCAGGATCATCTCATGGCTGCTCACCAGGCCCGGCTCTTGGGGGGAGCACCATGAGCGGTTGCTCAGGGCCCCCCAAGGCAAGCCATGGTTGCTCAGGGCCCCCCAAGGCAAGCCATCAAAATTAAGGGGAAAAAAATACAAACTTGAAGAATATTTTCTCTATTTGATAGCTTGTATTATTTGATAGCTTTTGTTTGATTATTTTGCCGCAGCCTCGGATATTCAACTTAAAGCAGAAGAAAGTGGGTTTTGTAACAACTAGAAAAACAAGAAGAGCTTCAGTTGCAATTGTTAAATCAGTTTTAAATGGTAGTAAATTTAATGATAGTGGGGCGACTGAACCTGCCAGAATTCTTCTTGAGAGATTGTTTGCACAGACACGCAAACTTGAAGAACAGATGAGTGAAGATTCTGACATTTCCAAGGATGTTCACCCTGGGTTTAATCTTGAAATCTTGGAGTCTGATCTTTTGGCTGTTTTGGAAGCCTTGAGGAAGAAAGAAGAAGATCTTCAACATGCAGAAAGACAGGTTTTGTCGGAGTTCAATGATTTAAGCCGTGCGAAGGAGCAGTTGGTGCAACGGGAAAAAGAAATTGCTGCTGTCTGTTCTAAGCATGAAACGTTAGAAAGGGAGTTGAAGGAGGCGAATCTTAACCTTGCTAATCAGGCAAGGCAGATTGAAGATTTAAAGCTTCAGCTTAAGGAGAGGGAGGCATCAAATAATACAACCAAAGCTATAATCTTGTACCCAATAACTCAAACCAACAAAATCAACAAAAAAAAAACAAATTATATAAAAAAATAAGTGATTGAGCAAATACTCATAAAGCTTAATATATATATATATATCTCGCTCCGACACTGTTTTTTAGGGGCCCATATCTTAATTTCTGCTCGGGGCCCCTAAAATGTCAAAGACGGCCCTGCTGCTCACAGAGTATTGAGATATTTAAAAGGGACTCCTGCTCAAGGACTTTTTTACCCAGCCTCATCATCATTGAAGCTTCAAGGTTATTCAGACGCAGATTGGGCATCCTGCTTGCAAATCAGGAGGTCTACAACTGGCTATTGCATTTTTTTCTTGGAAATTCTTTAATTTCATGGAAATCCAAGAAACAATCTACTATCTCACGTTCTTCTTCAGAAGCAGAATACAGAGTATTGGCCACTACTGCTTGCGAATTACAATGGTTGAACTATCTGTTGACAGACCTGAAGATTTCTCACAGTGATGCTTGCTTGCTCTTCTGTGACAGTAATTCAGCTATGCATATTGCTCAAAATCCAGCGTTCCATGAGAGGACTAAATATATTGAAATAGATTGCCAATTGGTGAGGGAGAAATTGCAGCAACGCTTGATTCGACTTATGCCATTGAGATCCAAATACCAAATTGCAGACCTGTTTACCAAACCTCAACATCTTCCAGCTTTCAAGTCTTTCATCTCCAAGCTTGGAATGTTAAATATACACACTCCAGCTTGAGAGGGAGAGGGAGGGTGATGAAACTATTTTTCATGCTTGAAATCAAATCAAACAATATTTATCAGATAGTTAAATAGAATTAGTTACAGCTGTACTTTTTCTCTCTCTCACTTTTTTGTTTTTGTTGTCTCAGCTGGTTCAAGTGTATATAGTACCATCTTTTTATAACAACTGATTCATTAATTCAATCAGATATTTTCCATTTTGCTGTTTTCCTTATCATACACCAAATTTTTTGTAATTTTTAACAATATTCATGATATTGTGCGGATCCTTTATTAGAATATTATTAGTCATTAGATGTAGTGTGCATTAGAAAACAAAATAAAAATCCCAATAATTACAATTCAAACCCAAAACACAAATTCAAAAACAATAACATTAAAAGATTTATAAACAAATAATAATAATAATAATAAACTACATTATTCATATTTCTTCTTCACTTGCATGAAATAAAAACAAAATAGGAAAAAAATACAGAAAAATAGATTAGATATGGAGAAGAAAAAGATTTCGATCATCCATAAGCAACAGCAACCGTGGAAGATGAAAAAATTATTGATGTTATATGTTATCAATATGTATATTTGATAAATATTATATAGATGTTGTATATATGTTATGTATTTATTTGAATATGATATAAAAAATTATTTTTAGATAAAAAACAATAAAAAATAAAAAGTAACATTGAAAAGAAATAAAAAAAAGACATGTTGTTATGAAAATGAAGGAGAAGTTTGATTACCGTAAATTTGAAAAGGCTGCACTAAAATTACGTAAATAGCGTAATTTTCTAATTTTTCTTATAAAAGAAAAAACAAAAACAAAATCCTTAACACTATCTTATCAATTCGGACTTCACTCACAGTTGTTCTTCATGAAAAGGATCAACAAAAAAAAAAAAGAAGAAAAAAAAATAGGTTAGTTTTGATGCATCAATAAATAAATAATAATAATAAAAAAAAAGTTAAAAAATGATATGTAATGGAACAGATGAAGAAAATACTTATAAAAGAGAAAATGAGAGCCACCGTATTTTTGAAAAGAAAAGATAAAAATTAAGCTAAAATTGAAAAAGATTAAAAAAAGAAAAAAAAAAGAAATTAGTGCAATAAAAATGAGCAAGAAAATTAAAAGTATTAAATGGTGCAAAAAAAAAGAGGAGTATTTTATGTAAGTCTCATCTGTGTTAGCTAGATGTTTGCATTGGCCCAGATCAAGCCCATCAACCCAAACCACTATTTTTTCAATTTTCCATTGCTTCTACGGGACTGGCCAACAAGCGAAACAAGCAAGGCGCCCATGGTGGTGGCAATTGGCAGATGATGCATGAGCTATGGAGATGAAGCAGATTTTCTTCTTATGAAACTTGTAATGATTACCCGCCAGCCATATTGCAAAACTCTCAACAGAATCGCCAAGCAACGCCCTTCTTCTTTTAAAAACCTTCACACGCATAACCATGCATACTCGATAAAAATCCTCAATCAAATGCTGTCTCCCTTCACAGGTCCATGCTCGACTCTATACAGAGAAAACTCCCGTTTGAAGCACTTCATATCTTCAAGAAACACCTTCGATTGGGTTTTCTCAGAAACATTGATGAAGTTAGTGTTTCCTTGGCCCTCAAATCTTGCTGTGGAAACTCATTAATTGGGTCTCAGATCCATGGGTTTGCTATTACTTCTGGATTGATTTCCCATATTACGGTTCCTAATGCGCTAATGAATATGTACTGCAAATCTGGGCAGTTTAGTCAAGCTTTACTTATTTTTGATAATTTAATCGGACCTGATATTGTTTCGTGGAATACAGTGCTTTCGGGGTTTCAAAGTGGTGGAGATGCTTTAAAGTTTGCTCAGAAAATGAATTCAAATGGCATCGTTTTTGATGCTGTGACTTATACTACCATTCTTTCATTTTGTTTGAGGAAGGAAGAGTTTATTTTTGGATTACAATTGCATTGTTGTATACTGAAATTTGGATTAAATTGTGAAGTTTTTGTTGGAAATGCGCTTGTAACCATGTATTCGAGATCAGGAAGTTTACTTGAGGCTAGAAGAGTGTTCTAGGAAATGCCAATTAAGGATTTGGTTTCATGGAATGCAATATTATCAGGGTATGTACAGGAAGTAATTTACGGCTTAGAAGCAACTTGGATTTTTATAGAAATGGTTAGAAAAGGAATACAACTTGATCATGTCTCATTAACTAGTGCAGTTTCAGCTTGTGGTCATGCGAAAAAATTAGAGCTTGGGAAACAAATACATGGTTTGGGCATAAAAAGAGGGTATGGGAAACATGTTTCGGTTGGTAATGTTCTCATCTCAACGTACTCGAAGTGTGAGGTCATTGAAGATGCTAAATTGGTGTTCCAAAATATGGATGAGCGCAATGTCGTATCACGGACTACAATGATATCGATTGATGAAGAAAATGTTGTCTCTCTCTTTAATGAGATGAGATCAGATGGGATTTATCCCAATGATGTTACATTTATTAGTTTAATCAATGCTATAACTATTGGGAATTTGGTTGAATCAGGCAAGACTGTTCATGGGTTTTGCATAAAGATTGGTTTTTTACTAGAATCAAATGTTTGTAATAGTGTAATCACCGTGTATGCCATGTTTAAATCCATACAAGACTCGTTCAAGTTTTTTCAGGAGCTTAACTGCAGAGAGTTGATAACATGGAATGCTTTAATATCTGGATATGTACAAAATGAATTGTATCAAGAAGCTATCCGTACATTCTTCTCAGCACTTGTGGAGTCAAAGCCTAATGACTACACATTTGGTAGTGTCTTGAGTGCAATTGCTGCTGCTGAGGATGTATCTTTAAAACATGGCCAAAGATGCACTCAAATTATAAAACTCGGATTAAACACCAATCCAATTGTTTCTAGTGCTCTTCTTGACATGTATGCAAAGCGTGGTAGCATTTATGAGTCTCAAAGAGTTTTTGCTGAAACACCTCAAAGAAGCCCATTTTCCTGGACAGCAATTATCTCTGCCTATGCAAGGCATGGGGACTGTGATTCAGTAATGAATTGGTTTGAGAAGATGGAGAAGGAAGGTGTGCAACCTGACTCAATCACCTTCCTGTCTGTAATTGCAGCCTGTGGAAGAAAAGGAATGGTTGACATGGGCCGACAACTCTTTGACTCAATGATAAAAAACTTTCAGATCTAACCATCCTCGATGACTCAATGGTTGTATTGTTCTCTTTTCATTGTTTCATGTTCTCAATTCGACGGAATTTCAACTAAGCTGAGATGTGGAAAAAATAAACGTGGTTGGCAGGATTCGAACCTGCGCGGGCAGAGCCCACATGATTTCTAGTCATGCCCGATAACCACTCCGGCACGACCACTCAACAGTGGTCATTTTTTAATATTTATATTTACAGCAAATTAGATCTTCTCTCGGCACGGCTATGATCCGCCATAGCAACATTTAAGGATCAAATACGATATCCATTATATATATATATATATTTAAATAATTAAATATATTAAGAATATATATTTTCAAATTATAGAAATAAAATTTAAAATATTTAGAAATTAAAAATTAAAAAACACAACAACTAGAGAAATTTTTAAAATTTTTTTTAATATTTCTATAAAACCCGATTAATCTTTCACAGGACCAAAATCACCGAACACCACATAGAATCTTGTCTTATATGAAGGAAACTTAAAATCAAATAACCTAGCATATACAACCACACATTATCATATAATCAAGAAAAAAAAATATTTTATTGTAATTTTTTGATAATGAATCTATAAACTTTAATTTAGTGATATTGAACCCTTAAAATTTGCGATTTATAAAAATTAAGTCTTTAGTTAACATAATTAGCTAAAGTGTGAAATATTTTATCAGTTGATGTGTTAATACCATTAACTAATTATGTTAGTTGAGGGTCTAGTTTTTGTGAATCGTAAATTTTAAATATTAAATGTCATTAAAATAAAGTTGGTTGACTCAATGTCAAAAAAAATTATCAAATTCAAGGGCTCCAAAATATATATATATTTTTTAATCAAACCATTAAGTTTACCACATATCCTATCTAGTGAAGCTAACACATCATCCATAGACAAATATATATATATATATATATATATATATTACATGCCACAATAAATAATTTCTTAATATATCATAGAGCACTAGATAATATTTCATAGATCAATTATTAATTACAAAAAATTCCAAAATCTATATGACTCAAGTTACAACTTCTGGAGAAGCAGAAATCGAGAAGCCTTCTATCTCTTTATAGCAAAAGATGAAATGTCATAGAAAATTTAATGAGTCACTCAGTGAGTAAGCAATGCAATACAATCTGAATGAATAAAATGAGCAATCGAAAATTTAAATGATAATGGTAAATTTCATTGTGATAACAAACTAGGAAGAAAAACATAGTTAATACGAGTAAATCAATATTGATTAAATGACATTCCAAATAAAATAGCTAAAATGCATATTTTATTAATTTAATAATTACATAAAAATATGTAAATCAATATTAATTAGGTAAAAAATTAAAAATTATATATAACTATTAATTAATTTTTTTATATTTATTTTATTTTGTAACTAAATTAGAAAATTATTTTGATTATTTATATAATATTTTATATTAAGTAATAAATTAATGTAATAAATAGAATTTCCCATTATTAGTAATAGATTGATAATTATTTCAGTTATTTAGTTTAATACAATTTTTGTAATACTATTATATTCTACAAGCGTACAATACATACACTTTATGTATATAATACGTATACATAATATAAGAATATTACTTTTTTAGTCATTAGAAAAGTTTACTAAAATTTTTAATAAAATAATTTATTTATTTAAGGATAATTTATTAGAAAAAAAAATTAAATATAAGTAATTTAATTATTAAAATAATATTTATTAATAATAAAAAATTTTAAAAAAGTTTTGCCAAATTTTTATTTGTAATTTGAATATTTTTCAAAATCTAAATAAAACACAACCTGCACAAAAGTGTCTACTCCCAAATTATATTCAACATTCTCCAAAAATATCCAAATATATTAACATACAAAAATATTCTAAGCTTTTATAATATTTGAGGCAAAAACTTTAAAATTTGTAGCATTTTCATAAATTATTGCAATGTACATAAACATAACATGCTTAATCAAAATAAATATTTACATGTCAAATAGTTGGCTCTAGTCTTATGGCAATCTATCAAAACTTTCAATATAATCCGGAAACTCTAGACTTGGTCATGTCTAATAGGGATCTTGGTATCTACCTTATTACCTGGGCAAAGAATTTTAATAGCGCTAAATTACTCGTTTAGCGATGCATACTTTGATAATAAAAGTAATTTACATATAATGTAATATGCATTTATTAATAGCATAACATGATTAATGCCTTTATGAATACACAATTCTATAATACTCATCAAAGTACAATAATCACATGCAATAGGCTTAAGTAGCCCTATATATTATTCAAGTTTTAGATATATTATTTTAGTCTATTTTGACACTCAATGTCTAGCCCGAAAGCAAATAACATCATAAGTGATATCCAGCGTCTAGCTCTGAAGATAAATTATATAATAGGCATTTTATATCCATATCATGAAACACAAAATCCCAGAACATAATATTATATAAGGCAAATACACATTTCTTATACATTATATTTTTCCATAATCATTTTCCATCACATTTTATCACTTACCATTTTCTTTTTCATAAACATGCATAATTTCGTTACTTCAACATAATTAACCATATTTTTTTAGTAATATTTATTACATTTACAATGTCATCTCATTACCCATATACTATGTGCATTTTTCACTCTTTTTCTCAAATGTCACATATTAATATTTTTAGTCATTTATAATGGCTTAGCATGATGTAATTAATACATTTTGTACTATTTTACAAACAACAATGCACTACATACAAAAACTCAACAATAACATAGCTTAGCACATTCTTAACATCAAAATATGTTATGCCAAATCAAATGCAAATGAAATATATAAAATCAAAGTATGTACTTAGTAATATGCCACAATCCAATACACTATCACCCTCCAACGCCAACTTCCACCAATACTCTTCACCACTTTGATTAGGCAACTTGATTCTACTCAATTTTCTAACCACATTGTGAGAGTCAATAATTCATTAGGAACTCATTCATATCTGCTTTAAATAATAAAACTTAAATTATCACATTTCCTTTAAATTTTTAAAATTTTCCCTAACAAACTTTAATTTTAAATATTCCTACAGCTAATTTAAAACCAAATTTTAAGTTCAAAAATAATATTAGAAACTCATTCTAATACTTTTTAATCAATAAATTTCATTTATAACTATTCTAACAAAAAATCACCCATAAACCCTAAATTTAATTCTTCTTCTCCCAAACTTCAATTAAACTCAATCAATTCAATCATCTAGCTATAAAATTAGTCTCTGCACCAAAATAGCCTCATCCAAATCCATTTAAATAATTATCCAAGCCTTCTTTAAAAATTGAAAATCTACATAATCATAAATTCCAAAAAAAGCTTCTTAAATTTCAAAAAAGCTTATCTATTACTCGTATTTTCTTCAAATTCTCCTTATTTCATTTGGATTCCTAGCAAAATCTTGTGTATTGGAAAAAGAAATCGTCCCCCTTAAGCTACAATGGAGAATCGGCCAACATGGAGAGAAGAGGAAGAAGATGAAAATGAGTTTTTGACTTTTTTTTCTTCTTCTTTAAATATAACCATATATATTATAATTATTTAAATTAGAGGTGTACACCCAGCCCGTGGCCCGACCAACCCGACTCGGCTCGACCCGGCCAGAACCTATACTAGGGTCGACCCATGGGTTTTAAAGTCCAACCCGAGCTATGCTCGGGTCGGGCCTCGGGTTGGGATAAAAAATTTCGGGCCAGCCCGAAATATTAATTTTTTTTTATTTTTTTAAATTTATATTTTAATAATTTATTTTTTTAAAAAAATTTAAAATATTATATATAAATATTGATATAATAATTTATATATTATTAGATATAATTTAGTATAATAATTTTTTAAAGTAATATTTATAAATAAATTTTATTAAAATTAAAAAAAATTATTATTTTTAATTTCAAAAAAATCAGGCCAGCCCGACCCGGCCCGAATCCAGTCAGGCCCGACCGGGCTTTGGGCCGGGCCATTTTGCAGCCCGAAAAAAAGTCGGGCCGGGCTTCGTACACCCCTAATTTAATTAATAAATAAATAATATTTAATATTAATTGTCTTCCACCAAAAATAATTTAATTTTTTTTCTTTTATTATTTTATTATTATATTATTTTTTAACTTTCTACTTTTTACTTTTTGACTTTATCATTTTACTTTTTACTTTTTTTATTTTTTTAGTATCATTTATATATTATATATATTTCATTTATATTTTGCATATATATTAGTATTTTTCTTCTTCCAACACATTACTTAACCTTTTTAAATTATGTATTTAATTATATTTAATAAAACTAGGGGTATTACAATTCTCAGTGTAAATATTTTTAATTTGATTATTCAAATCGATTAGGAGATTTTCAAGTTAATTATAATGTGTTAGGTATATATAATATGCTCTAGCTCCAATTACTCATATAATAATTGAACATATCTTATTATGTGTGAAATTTGTAATTTTTTTGCATCATATTTAATTTTGTTGATATAATATTATTTTGATTGAATTTTAAGACTTGTTATCATGATGAAAATCTTGATAATGAGAATTAAGTCTTTTATAATTTAATCTAAATTATTCTTGATTATAGAATCATTAAATAGGATTTTATTGATCCAATTAAAGTAATATATATGTGATGATCTCTATAAGACAAAGATTAGTTATTCTTATTAACTAAATCACATATAGATGTGTCTATAGAGATATGACCATTGAGCCGATTCAATAGATAATTCTTAATAGTTAAAATTATTGATAATTTATCAATGAGATATTCTTTTAAAGAATACAATGTAATTTTTTTTAACATGAGATTATTATAGTAATTGATAAGTTATTTATTATACTTTAATACTGAACACCTATTGTCATAGAGTAATAGTTGAAATGATATTGGATGTAATTAAATTCTTATAGAATTAGTGATTGATTAAGATGGAACCTGTCAACTTTTATTAATGAGTTTAAACTTTATATTATCATTAATTATAAGAGAAATGCTAATTACAGTCATTTTGAAAAGTGATTGTTCAACAATCTCTCCCTTATTGGCTCAAAAATATTTATTATAGCTTCTATCCAAATAAATAAATCCATAGTAAATATTTTTAAACCAATAGAGGAGAGTTTGTTGAACAATCATTCTCTAAAGTGACTGTAATTAGCATTTCTCTAATTATAAATGACTTAATTAAGATTTTGATCAAAACAAATGAATGAAGAAGAAAAGAGCTTCTTAAATTATTTACTTATCGTTTATAATTGGCATGAAATATAGTTGACAACCTATTGAGATTTGATAAGTTAATTATGTCTTATGATTGATCAAGAGCTATGATGACAGAATGAAATATTATAGTATTCTTCAACAGGTTATTGATAGTAATTATTTATTTCATGCTATTTGGTCATTAAAAAGTATTGCTAAATGTCAACCTTAATCCGTAAACCGGTTTGACTAATTTGCTACCGATTTAATATTAAACTTATGTAATCGCACACTAATGAGTGTTCTGAATTTTATTAATGGATTAATTATATTATTATTTAGTAATTAAATTAGATAATTTAATTATTTAAATAAATAATATTTTCAGTCTAAATAAAATATTATTATATTCTCTGTAAGTACCGAGAATATAATTAATATTATTAGCAGCAAATTAAAGTTTTTTTTATTAAAAATAGAGAAATTAATTAATTAATATTTTGTGGATAAATTTATTATATATATTAAATTATTATTTATATATAATTAATTAATATTAATGGACATCTACAAATGGCCATTAATATAACATTTAGAACCGCAAAGAGTCACAATATATATATTCTTAAATAATAATAATGCACATCTACAAATAGTCATTAACCTTTAGAGTTGGGAAGAGTTACAATATATATATATATATATATATATTTAAATAATAATACTTAATACATGAACGTTAATGCACATCTATAAGTGACCATTAATGTGATCTTTAGAGTTGTGAAAAGTCAAAACCCTACAGTCATATAATTTCTGTGGCCAAAACATGCAAAGTGTGAAATAAGTATTACTGGTTTTAAAAGAAAAGAGAGAGAGATAATAAGATTAAGAAATTCATAATGTAATAGTAGTAAAAATATTAAGAAAGTCTTAATATTATAGCAGTAAAAAGATTAAAAAAATCTTAATATTATAGAAAATAGTTAGAAGATTAAGAGAGCCTTAATTTTATAAAAATATTTATCCATTTTTAAAAGCAGGTGTATTAGTGAAAATTCTAACTTAATGTCTTAATTTACTCACAAGTTTTATTTGTCAAAAAGTTAACAGCAAAAATTTAATATTCATGTGGATACACATAGAAATTTTATATAATAAAAATTTTAATATCAAGAGCTAATTTTAGATATATTTAAATATATTTTTAACGTATATAAATAATTTTAAATATAAATAAATTTACTCTAAATTATTTCAGACTTTCAAAGTGTAATATGAACTCGATGTTAGAATTAATTTTAAATTGTTAAAATTAATCCTCTAATTAATCATAAGTGTGGGCTAAATATATTTAAATATTAAATATGTATTACAGTCAAATTAAAATAGTCAAATTAAAGTTATGATCAAATAAGGATTGTTGATTATTGAGGTATCCTACTCGTAATAGGATTATAAGTGTAGAGACCGATAAGAGTTTTTATTTTGTTGAAGGACCAAAATAGAAACTATCATCATCAGTTATAAATAAGGGGTCGTGGTCTCCAGGGGAACATAACAATTTTAAGAGAACATTGCATTCCTTCAGTAGTGCTTCCGCTAAACTTAAAGTGTGTATCCCCTGGAAGGCGACAAACTCCATAATCGTCTTCAGCTTCAACATACGATGATGTCAGGTACGCAATTTACCCCTTTGCAATTTAATTTGAATAATCTAGTGATCTATGCATGATTTAGGTTTTAGGGGGAATCAGGTTTTCTCCCCCTTTCAATTGGTATCAGAGCCCTGTGCTAGGTTGCTAGATTTTTCGATTAAATTGATTTTTGTTTTGATTCTAGAAAATTAATTCGGTAATTGTAATTTTCTAGAATTAATTTGGAATCGAATTTGGTAATCTGAAATCAATTTTGGTTTGATTTGTTTTTTGGATTAAATTACTGAGATTATTTAATTAATTTTGAAAAAATTGAATTTCTGGACTTGAATTTTGGTTTGTGATTTTTTCTGGAATTAATTAATTTTTGGTTAATTAATTATGTAAATTAATTAATTAAAGATTAAAAAAATTTATTCAGTTTTGAAACTGTTTTTCGAAAACAGTTTAAAAAAAAAACTAAAATTGGGCTAAGGAAACAAAACATAAGAGTCGACGAAAATAAAATATATTTTTTAAATATTGCAAACAGATCCTCCAACTTTTGATAATTATATTTTGACCTATAAAGTTTTATAATTTCTGTTTTCACCCATAAAACTTTTAATTATTTATTTTTTAGCCCAAAATTTTCTGTTTATTTATTTTTTGGCCCAATTTTTTTTATTTTTTAAATTAATTTGGTCTAATTTTATAATTCCAGTCTCTAAATTAATTTTAGGGACTAATATTGTAATATTTTGAGGCCGATTAATTTAATTTAGGCAGAATTTTTTAATTGTAATTTTTGGTGTCTAATTGCAATTAATTAATTTGAGAATTTATTAAATTGAGTTTAAATTTTGGTATTTTAGTCTTGATTGTGTTTAATATTTTTAATAATAAATTAATTGAAGCAAAAAGTCACCAAAGTGACCTCTATTGTGTAAATTAATTTATTTGAGATATTAGACATGTGTATTAAAATTCATTGCGGGTAGTATACCGACCCAAAGGAAGGTTGCTATTTGGCTGAATTGAGAATACATTGCGGTAATAAATATGTGATAATTATTATATGTTCATCCATGTGGATAATAAATCGGCCCAAAGGAAGGTTTATTATCTGACAGGACTGAATTGTCAATATTTTATTATAGCGTTGAGATACCAATTACAATTAATATTTTATGTCCAAAGATGAGAATATTAATGTTGTGTCCGGTATATTGTTTCCAATATTTAAATTCTACTTCTGTGATTTGTTTCAATTTTTTGTGGATTGTGAGCTTATGTCATTTATTTATTATTTTCTCTGAATTCAGCTAGCATGCCGTGTAATCCCAACTTTGTCCCTATGAATGAAAATACTGATAATAAGACTGTTGATAAGGGAAAATATTTGGTTTTAGTCTGTTCTGAAGTTAATTTAACTTCGGTACCTAGAAACACTTGGTGGATAGATTTTGGTGCTACTAGTCACATAAGTGTTTCATTGCAGGGTTGCCTGAACTACCGAAAGCCAACTGACGGTGAAAGATACGTTTATATGGGAACTGGTGAACCGGTAGAAGTAAAGGCGATAGGACATTTTAGATTGCGTTTAAGAACTGAAAATTTTTTGGATCTAGTAGATACCTTTGTTATTCCGTCTTTTAGGCGGAATTTAATTTCTGTTTCCCATTTGGACAAATCTGGTTTTACTTGTTCATTTGGAAACAATAAAGTTACTTTATCTATGGATTCAAAAATTTTAGGTACTGGTTTCAGTTTTTTCTGTTCAAAGGGAAAAACTAAGAAAACCCTTGTTTGACTCCAATTAATGCATCCAATGTAAAGGTTTCTAATCTATGAACCCAAGGAGGATTCGGGGACTATGTCATGTATTTGATTAACTTGCCAAAAAGAAACAAATTTAAAAGAGATGAAGAAAAGAAGCCAAGCAGATTGTTAGTAAATTGTGGACTTGCTATTTGGGGTGAATCCCAAATATGCCTACATACTCTCGTTTTTATGAAAGATCAAAGCCCATATAGTTCGGAAAAGCCTATTTAAAGGCAATGATGCATTATGCATGTGTGTGTGTATGCTTCGTGCATTGTCGGGCTTTTTGCCAATGTTGTCCCAAGATGGCAACCAAGAGGGGGGGGGGGGAATTGGTTTCCTCACGAAATGATGGCAAATTAAAAAACTCAACAAACACAAATGCGGAATAGAAAGTTGGTTGAGTAATGAAAGAAAGAAAGAAAGAACACACAAGATTTATAGTGGTTCGGATTTACCTCAATCCTACATCCACTTCCTTAACAACTTGTTAAGGTTCCACTATTCTTTGAAGTTTTTACAAGCTCACTTCCAACTTTGGTGTTTTCACAAGTTCACACCTAACTTCACAAGTGTTTTTCTAAGGCTCACACTTACAACCCAATCAAGAGTTTTACAAGGCTCACTCTCACAACCCAAGTGTTTCCCAAGCTTACACTCAAACTTATACAATGGTGTTTTCAATGATCACACCTAACATTCATTACAATTTAATTGTAAGTTTAAGTAAAAGAAAATTTGTTGCTTGGCTATGAAAATCTGATTTCTTGATTGTTCTTTTCACTTCACTATGTGTTTTCTCATAGAGACATTGTATTTATAGCCAATGTGGTCTTACTAGCCGTTATTGAAGTTTTGAATAAAGTCTTGGCAGAATAGACCTTCTTTACTTAAACTGTCCGAAGCACTTCGCGGTCGCCCTTCATGCAAGGATGGTCGCGCTCATGCTTCTCGCGGTCGTCCTTTAACAAGGGACGGTCGCTGCTTTTGAAAAAGCTACAACGGTCGAATTTTAGTGCTCTGCAGCTGGAATCTTGTCCATGCTGTGTTTGTCGGACCGTTTCTTGCCCATGCTTTGTTTGTCGGGATGGTCGCGCCAAGCAGAGGTGCGGTCGCCCTTTTTGAATCTTCAAGTGGGTTTACAACGGTCATATTACGTGTCATTCTCTGACAGAGCAAAACTGAATGTCCGCCATAATTTGAATCTCGCGGTCGCCCTATGCAGAATCTCGCGATCGAACTCACAGTTTCGCGTCGAACTTCTGGACGCACCTGTGGACGCGAACACTACTGTCTCTTTGAGCAATTTCTTCTTGAATTGTTGGGCGGTCGCGATTCTGAATGGGCGGTAGCTAAATTGATTAGCGAGGTCGAATCATTCACCGTTCTTGTCACCGCGAACCTTACTGTGATTGTAATGATTTAAGTTCCTTGAGTAGCGGTCGGGCAAGTATTTTGGACGGCCGCCATTCTTGAGGCGCGGTCGCGACTGAGGTCGAACTTCTGATCGCGAAACCTACTGTGATAAGGTTTCATTCTGTAATTGCATGTAGCGGTCGTATTCTGGTCTGGTGCGACCGCTAGAATTGTTCTGTCTTGCTTTACTTAAGGCAACCTAATCCTGCAACAAGATTCTTAAACACAAGTTAAATAGATCATCCATTTGAGTTGTCAAGGATCAAAATAGAGATCTTTTGTCTAACAATCTCCCCCATTTTGACTTTGACAATTCAAATGGAATGATGAAAAAATAATAAGTCTAAAATGCTCCCCCTTGATTTATGCATAAGTCATGATTAAGAGCATTGTGATAATCTTGGTGCATTAGGTTATGTTTAAACAATTCATTGTACTATTTTCTCCCCCATTGTTTCTCCCCTATTATGTTTACTGAGTTTCATTCCATTATGTTGTTATTTTCTCATTCCATAATGTTGTTATTTTCTCCCCCATTGTCATAGGCAAAATAAATCAAATGTTTAAACAAATGTGTCTTCCATTGGATAAGATATTAAAAGCAACAATCAAAACAACAACAAATAAGGAAAAACAAATAACATTTGAAACAATCATGTTTATTAAGGATAGAGAAAAGTACAAAGGCAGAAAATAAAGCAATAATCATATGAAAATGCAAACAATAGAGACAAAAAGTTTTAAGCTATTCAGAGTCATCATCTACATCTAGTTCTTCTTCAACTAAAGGAGCTTTTCCTTTATTTTTAGGAGCAACAGAGGTAGAGCTAGTGCTGATGGACTCTTCTTCTTCAGGAATGCTTTGGGTATGATCACTTATATCCCAATCTTCAAGGTTGCACTAAGGCAAGTCCAATTTTCCTTGCATGTCATAGAGATCATGGTGCATATGAGATATAAGGTCAATTCTCTTGTTCAAGTGCTGAAATCTCTTGGAGACACTTTTCTTGAACTTGGAGAATTTCCTGGAAAGAGTTTTGATAGCTTGGAGGATGAGTTGAGTGGAGGATGAAGTAGTTTCTTGAGCAACTTTTGATGAAGTTGCTTTTGGAGGTAATTCCACAGCAACTTCAACTGAATCTCCTTCTTCCTCAATTGTATATCTTGGCCTCTTCTTTTGTTTATCCATTACTCCTTTCTTGCCAAAGTAGTATACATATGATCCTTCAATTTTCCTAACACATCCAGCATGCTCTAAGTAATCTATTGTGATAGCACTGGAAGCTAGAGTGAAAGGGTTTCTCAAGGTAGCTAAGTTCAAATCATTCAGAAGGTTTAGGTGCCTAGCTATTTGAGTAACTTGAGAGGATAGGAAGAATGTACCAGTTCTTGTAACAGCATGATGAAAGAAGGTGTCTATCAAGAACTTGGTGGAGTTTATTTTGATGTTATGGGTGAAAGCATACAAAAAGATGAGGTCTCTTTTGATGACTTTCTCATTTCCATCTGCTCTTTGGTGGATGGTATAAGTGATAATCCTATGGAGCATCCAGTGGGTGAGAGTTTTGATATGTCTGGCTTTGGATTCTTTTTCAAAGGAAGTTTCAATGGAAATTTCTTGCCAGAAATCAGAAAGGGTTCGGTTGGAGAACATTTGGTCATTGTAAGAGGTTATACCTTCAGAAGGGAAGTTCCAAATGCTACCAAAATCTTCTAGAGATAGGGCTTGGTATTGATCAAAGAGCTTAAATCTAACTCCATACCACCCTAGTGCAGAATTTGCACTCTTTTCTATTTGAAGAGACATCAGAAATTCTTTGCTAAGACTAGAGTAGCCTACCTCTTCTGGAAAGACAAATTTTCTCCATCCAAGGACATCCAACAATCTCTCAATTTCGTCCTTGATGCCCAATGCAGAAAGCATTCCACCAAACGGTGATTTGGTGCCTTCAACCTTCTTTTTCTTAAGCATAGCATACCTAATGTCTTCCTCAGAGGTTTGGTGGTGAGGTTTGTGAATTTTCTCACCTCTTTTGGATTGAGGAGGAGATGGAGGTTCAACAACAGGTTCTCTAATGGTGATTCCTGGAACTCTCTTGGCTTGACCCTTAATTTTGGAGGTGGTTTTTCTTTTGGGAGCCATTGAAACAGAAAGAACAGAAGAGAGCAGGAAAACAGAGGTTTAATTGAATGACAGATGATGAGGAGAAGATTTTAGGGTTTCAGAATGTTTTTAGAAGCAAAATATCAAATAAAATTATTTATTATGCTCTTAAATAGATGAAATAACGAAAATAGCCGTTTATGACTGTTGAAAGTCAAGATTTGCTACCTGTCACACAGCCAACGGTTATAAATTTTCGAGCAGAGTGTACAGGGTGCGGTCGCACATTGAACAAGGTGCGATCGCGAAATGAGGTCTAGCGACCATTTTCAAGATAAGTACGCTCGCGAGAGAAGAAATTGTCTGTAACGGTCGAAACTATTCAAATTGGTGCGGCCGCGCACACAATTTTCTCGACCGCGCACAGAGTCATTAGTTTGAATGAAACTGTCAGACAAGATAGCGATCGCGAAAGGACTCTGGAGCGACCGCTAAAGACTTGAAAATTGAAAGATTCATGGAAAGATAGAAAATATTTCTAGAGTGTTAAGAACCATTAAATTCATGCACATAGAAACTTCATTGATAGGCAATTAATTCAAAGTATTTCCATCAATCATTCCTAAATTAAGTTTAATAAAATTAAGTCTATCTTCATTCAATGGTTTTGTAAAGACATCCGCAAGTTGATTTTGTGTTTCAATAAATTCTAGAATTATGTTCTGATTTTGCACATTTTCCCTCAAAAAATGATGTCTAATATCTATATGCTTGGATCTAGAATGTTGTATAGGATTCTTAGACAAATTGATAGCACTAGTGTTGTCACATTTAATGGAAATATTGTTAAAAACTTTACCATAGTCAAGCAATTGTTGTTTCATCCATAATACTTGTGTGCAACAAAAACAAGCTGCAACATATTCAGCTTCCGTTGTGGATAAAGCAACTGATGCTTGTTTCTTACTATGCCAAGAAACTAAACAATTACCAAGAAAGTGACATGCTCCTGTTGTGCTTTTTCTATCTAAGATACTACCTGCATAATCTGCATCTGAAAATCCTATAATATGAAATGATGTGTTCTTTGGATACCAAAGTCCTAATTGCATTGTACCACTTAAATATTTCAAGATTCTTTTAGTGGCATTCAAGTGTGATTCTTTAGGACAGGTTTGAAATCTAGCACATAGACATACACTGTACATTATATCAGGCCTAGATGCGGTTAAGTAAAGTAGTGATCCGATGATACCTCGATATTTCTTCTCATCTACTGCTTTACCATTGTCATCTTTACCTAATTTCAAGGATGTGCTCATGGGAGTTTTGCTAGTTTTGCAGCCATCCATTCCAAATTTCTTCATGAGTTCTCTTGTATATTTGGATTGGTTGATGAAGATCCCATCTTTACATTGCTTGACTTGCAATCCAAGGAAGAACTTGAGTTCACCCATCATGCTCATTTCAAATTCCCTGGTCATACAAGAAGCAAATTCTTTGCACAAGGCTTCATCAGTAGCTCCAAATATTATGTCATCCACATAAATTTGTACAATCAAAATGTTATGCTTATCCTTTTTAACAAAGAGAGTTGTGTCTACTTTTCCTTTTGCAAAACCATTTTCAAGCAAATATGCACTAAATTTATCATACCATGCTCTAGGTGCTTGTTTCAATCCATATAAAGCTTTGGTAAGTTTGAAAACATGATCATGAAATTTGTAGTTTTCAAATCCAGGAGGTTGTTCAACATAAACTTCTTCATTTATGAGTCCGTTTAGAAATGCACTTTTAACATCCATTTGATAAAGCTTAAAATTCATATGACATGCAAAAGCAAGTAATATTCTAATAGCTTCTAATCTGGCTACAGGGGCAAAGGTTTCATCATAATCAATACCTTCTTCTTGATTATAACCTTTGGCTACCAATCTTGCTTTATTTCTAATAATGTGACCATTTTCATCAAGCTTATTCCTATAAACCCATTTGCATCCTATTATAGAAAGATCTTTAGGTCTAGGAGTAAGTTGCCAAACATTATTTCTTTCAAATTGATTAAGTTCATCTTGCATTGCAGTTATCCAATTTTCATCATTTAAAGCTTCCTCAACAGTTTTTGGTTCAATTTGAGAAACAAAAGCAAAATTAACATCAACATGATTAATTTTAGATCTAGTGATTACTCCCTTAGATGTTTCTCCAATGATGAGTTCCTTTGGATGATCTTTCTTGTATTGCCAATCCTTAGGTAGATCCTGAGTCTTTTCTTGAAGTTGATTGATCTTTGGAGCATCAATAGATTCAAGAGGTTCAAGATTATCTGCAGGGTCATTAAAAGTAATACCTTTCTTTTGATCAAGTTTAGATGATTCATCAAATACAACATGCATTGATTCTTCTATTACTAGAGTTTTCATGTTAAATACTCTATATGCTTTGCTATATGATGAATATCCTAAGAATATGCCCTCATCTGATTTGGATGAAAATTTTCCAAGATTATCCTTGGTATTCAATATGAAGCATTTGCATCCGAATACTCTAAAATATCCAATTCTGGGTATTCTTCCATTCCATAGCTCATAAGAAGTTTTATTAGTTAAATGCCTTTTGTAAACACGATTTGCAATGTAGCAAGTTGTATTAACGGCTTCTGCCCAAAAATAAGATGGTAAATCATATTCATTGAGCATTGTTCTAGCCATTTCAATTAAAGTTCTATTTTTCCTTTCAACTACACCATTTTGCTATGGAGTTCTAGGAGCAGAAAAATTATGTGAAATGCCAAGTTCATTGCAAAAGGTTTCAAAATTTTCATTTTCAAATTCTTTACCATGATCACTTCTAATAGATGTGATCACATATCCTTTTTCATTTTGAACTCTTTTTGCAAATGTTTTGAAGCAATTAAAGGCTTCATTCTTTTGAGCTAAGAAATTAACCCATGTGAATCTAGAGTAATCATCAACAAGAACAAATGCATATGATTTGCCTCCTAAGCTTGTAACTCTATTTGGTCCAAACAAGTCTAAATGAATGAGCTCTAAAGGTCTAGAGGTACTTATAATACTCTTTGATTTAAATGAGCTTTTATGTTGCTTACCATGTTGACAAGGTTCACAAATTCTGTCTTTATCATATTTTATCTTAGGTAAGCCATCAACTAAGTTCTCATTATAAATATATTTCAATTGATCCATACCAGCATGTCCTAGTCTTCTATGCCATAACCATGCATCATTATTAGTGGACATTAAACATGTATGATTTGAATGTATGCTGACATTGTAAGTGTTGTTTGTTCTAGTACCTTTAAATATGATAACATCATTTGAGTTTGTGATTTTGCATTCCTTGGAATCAAACTCGACAAAGTATGCTTTATCACAAAGTTGACTAACACTTAGCAAGTTATGTTTCAAACCATCAACAAGCCATACATCTTCAATTAAATCCTTACCAATAGAACCAATGGAGCCAACACCAAGAATTTTACCTTTAGCATTGTTTCCAAAAGTTACGTTACCTCCATGTTTGTAGGTAATACTTGTAAAGAGCTTTGCATTTCCAGTCATATGCCTTGAGCATCCACTATCCACAAGCCATGTGCTTTCATTGGTAGTAGATTTTAGGCATACCTGCAAAACAATTGTGATCATCTTCTTTTAGGTACCCACTTGAAGTTGGGTCCTTGATGGTTAGTAGAAAAAGTGCCTTCTAACTTGAGATGTGCCTTTCTTATTTAACAAGAAAAATTTTTGTGTCCAAATTTCATGCAATATGTGCATTGCCATGGTATTCTATTCTTCTGCATTTTTCTTTTTGCATTATACATACAACTACAAGTATGTGATTTCTTTTGCCCAAATTTAGTGAACAACAATGCATAATTATTTTTGGCTTTATCTCCTAGTGAACCATAACTAGTTCTTTTAGATTTGGTGCAAGCATCTTTGATATTAACATCAGAAATTTTAGTTGTAGATGCTTTCACAAATGTTGGTTTGCTAGGTGCAATGTTGGTTGAGCCATTGAATCCTAATCCATATTTCAAGGAAGGTGATCTTTGATTATTAATTAATGTGTTCAATGCTTCCTTTCCTTTATGAAATCTGGAAATTGATTCTTTTAGTTCTTTTAGTTCATGCTTTAATGTCTCATTCTCTTTAATCACTTTTTCTAAGTCATGTGAGCTTTTCTTTAATTCTCCTATTGTGTTCATCAAGTGTTCATTTGAGGTTTTCAATTCTAAGGTAGAATTCTTTAAGCATATATAATCTTTTTCTAACTTAGAGTTTTTCTCTTTGTAAAGCATCATTTTAGAATAATATTTTTCTATTTTAAAATTCATGTGCTCAATCAAATCACTATCATCTATATCATTTATATCATCATGTGCTACAAGATCAAAGGATTGAGTACTTACCTCATTGGAGTCATCTTCAATAGCCATGAGACATAGATTTGCAATTCCTTCTTCTTCTTCTTCCTCACTTGAAGAAGAGTCATCCCATGTGGCTTTGAGAGACTTTTTCTTTTCTTTATCCCATTTCCTTTTGTTCTTTAATTTGTAGCAATCCGATTTGATGTGACCAGTTTTTCCACATTCATAGCACTTTACCTCATTTTTCTTTTCTTTATCTTTGAAGGAGAATTTAGGAGGTGTACCTTTGTTTGCTTGTAATCTTTTCTTTCTTTTCCATTCATTGATTCTTTTTGAGAACATTGCCATTTCATCTTCATCATCAGTACCTTCATTGCTTGAGCTCTCAGCTTCTTTGATTGCTTTGAGTGCAATTGGTTTTCTCTTTTCTTTCTCACCTTGATCTTCTTCTTTTTCACTGTGCAGCTCAAAAGTGAGTAATTTACCAACTAGCTCGTCGGTTCTTAATGTGCTGAGATCATGAGCTTCTTCTATGGATGATACTTTGGATTCAAAGTTCTTTCTAGCTCTTAGGGCTCTCAAGATTTTACTGTTTACATCACCTTGATCATATACCTTGCCATACTTCTTTAGTTCATTGACAATAGCAAGCAAGCGATTTGTCATGTCGGTGACGTTTTCATTTGGTTTCATCTTGAATAGCTCATACTCATGAACATGCATTTGTTTTTTGGTGAATCTTACTTGAGTCGTACCTTCATGGTAGTTTTCAAGTGTTTTCCAAATGCAATGTGCACAAGTTAAATGTTGAACTCTTCCACCTTCTTCTCTTGAAATGGAGTTCATCAAGATGGAAGCAGCTCTATTGTTCTTGAATCGATCTCTGATATTGCTAGTTGACCATTGAGCTTTGGGAAGAGGAACTTGAATACCGTCAACTTCATGAGTAGGAGATTTCCACTCACTTTCCACGAAATCCCATAGTTCAATCCCTTCACTATCTAGAAACAAGTACATTTTGTGTTTCCAGTATGAGTAATCAGTTCCATCAAAATAGGGTCTAAGAATAGAGTTAAGATTTCCATGAGAGCTTGATGAAGAAGAAGTTGCCATAGTGGATCAGATTTCACAATTAAGTTTAAGAAATCTCAGGGCTCTGATACAAATTGTTGTCCCAAGATGGCAACCAAGAGGGGGGGGGGGGGTGAATTGGTTTCCTCACGAAATGATGGCAAATTAAAAAACTCAACAAACACAAATGCGGAATAGAAAGTTGGTTGAGTAATGAAAGAAAGAAAGAACACACAAGATTTATAGTGGTTCGGATTTACCTCAATCCTACATCCACTTCCTTAACAACTTGTTAAGGTTCCACTATTCTTTGAAGTTTTTACAAGCTCACTTCCAACTTTGGTGTTTTCACAAGTTCACACCTAACTTCACAAGTGTTTTTCTAAGGCTCACACTTACAACCCAATCAAGAGTTTTACAAGGCTCACTCTCACAACCCAAGTGTTTCCCAAGCTTACACTCAAACTTATACAATGGTGTTTTCAATGATCACACCTAACATTCATTACAATTTAATTGTAAGTTTAAGTAAAAGAAAATTTGTTGCTTGGCTATGAAAATCTGATTTCTTGATTGTTCTTTTCACTTCACTATGTGTTTTCTCATAGAGACATTGTATTTATAGCCAATGTGGTCTTACTAGCCGTTATTGAAGTTTTGAATAAAGTCTTGGCAGAATAGACCTTCTTTACTTAAACTGTCCGAAGCACTTCGCGGTCGCCCTTCATGCAAGGATGGTCGCGCTCATGCTTCTCGCGGTCGTCCTTTAACAAGGGACGGTCGCTGCTTTTGAAAAAGCTACAACGGTCGAATTTTAGTGCTCTGCAGCTGGAATCTTGTCCATGCTGTGTTTGTCGGACCGTTTCTTGCCCATGCTTTGTTTGTCGGGACGGTCGCGCCAAGCAGAGGTGCGGTCGCCCTTTTTGAATCTTCAAGTAGGTTTACAACGGTCATATTACGTGTCATTCTCTGACAGAGCAAAACTGAATGTCCGCCATAATTTGAATCTCGCGGTCGCCCTATGCAGAATCTCACGATCGAACTCACAGTTTCGCATCGAACTTCTGGACGCACCTGTGGACGCGAACACTACTGCTGTCTCTTTGAGCAATTTCTTCTTGAATTGTTGGGCGGTCGCGATTCTGAATGGGCGGTCGCTAAATTGATTAGCGAGGTCGAATCATTCACCGCTCTTGTCACCGCGAACCTTACTGTGATTGTAATGATTTAAGTTCCTTGAGTAGCGGTCTGGCAAGTATTTTGGACGGCCGCCATTCTTGAGGCGCGGTCGCGACTGAGGTCGAACTTCTGACCGCGAAACCTACTGTGATAAGGTTTCATTCTGTAATTGCATGTAGCGGTCGTATTCTGGTCTGGTGCGACCGCTAGAATTGTTCTGTCTTGCTTTACTTAAGGCAACCTAATCCTGCAACAAGATTCTTAAACACAAGTTAAATAGATCATCCATTTGAGTTGTCAAGGATCAAAATAGAGATCTTTTGTCTAACAGCCAAAATTGTGAGATTTTAAGCACTTAGTGCTAAATTTGATGCAATTTAGGTACTTGGTACCAAAAACAATGCAATTTAGGCTCCGTGCCAAAAAGATTAATTCATTCGTGGCTTCATGCCGAAATGTTAATTGATTAGTTAAATTAGGCCTTAGACCTAAAAGGATTAGATCTTTGACCAGAAAGAAATTGAGAAGAAGGTGCAATGTTTAAGACATGCTTGGATTGACAAATGATGAATTAGGATACTACCTTGTTTAGGATTCTCCCACTTCTTAGTTCCAGATCTCGTTTCTTGGACCTTGGATTCAATTTTGATTAATTCCTACAGCACACGGTTAGGTTTATGCAAATAAAAGTCCAATGAAAGTTCTTAATCGTGTGTAAACAGAGAATTCGTCAGCATGAGGCCCGAGATCCGAATAGCCAACCCCTTTTTTGAAAATTTAACAGCATTTTATAGACAAAATTCAGACTGGACGGCGGTTAGACCGCCGTGGTCAGCGGTCGGACCGGCGTTGTCAGCCGAAAATTGGGAAAAAGTCAACGCCAACGGTCAGACAGCAGGTTCCGGTGGTCGGACAGCCGCCGTCGGCGGTTCAGCCCCAAAAATGCACGAAAATTCACACGTTTTTCGTTCAAACTGATTTTCCGGGAGCTACGGACCTCCAAAAATTATTCCGAGACAATATCCGTGATCCTTGCGTCGCTCCGGACATTTCAAGTACCATGAAGACATACTTTCGGTGAAGTTTGTCGTGATCGTCCGATTTGGCTTGGTCTTTTGTAGTATGAGAAAATCGGCTTTCCGAGCCTCAAAATTCGTGTATTCACAATTGCCCCCCACTGGGGCCCATAAAAATGATTTATGGGGCTCAATAGTCGTCAGAATCGAGAATTTTGAGCGAGGTGCAACAAGACCCATATTTTCACATTTTCCTTATAAATAGGCTCATTTCCATTCCATTTTCATTTGCTTTAATTCTTTCTTCTTCTTTCATTTCTTTCAAACTTTCTTTTAACGATGGATTTCACTGGCTTTGAAGACTTCGAGATCCCACTCCCTCCCTGCAATCTTCTACTTGAGGAGTGTAACACCCCCACATCCAGTACATGCACATTACAATTACCACAATGTAATATACATGCACTGAACATAGGGACGCTACGATTTTCTTTAATATTCAAATCATTTATAAAGACAACATAATCTTTGTCATTACATATTTATAGAAAATAAGTAATTATAACTTGTAATATAAAAACAAAACAGATATAAACATATTTACTTAATACGCAGCGGAATTTAAAAATTTGTTACATATTTAAAAGCATTTAAATTCATATTTACATTATAAACAATAGTTTACAAAATATAAATAAGTTATACATGATTGGCAGTTCTTCTCTGATCTTTAAGTTCCAAAGTAATCTCTTCAATGTCTACTCTCACTCGGTCTCGAAGAGCTCTTAGGTTCAACCTGATCACCTGCGTGATTAACACTATCGCGCTAAGCCAACGGCTTAGTAGTACAAAACATGCTAACATTATGCTTGTATGCTATGCAATGTCACACATTCCATTAATATCAACATCATAAGTGAAGAGCTAACATCAAACCTTTTTTCCTTTCACAAATCATAATCATATAAGCATATCACATCTCAAAGTTCTTTCATGAATTTCATTATTCAATTATTTTACCATCAATGGATCACATATAAACAAAGACAAGCATGGGCCCAAAAACACACTAATATGCCATTCAATTTTCAGAGTTAATGCTTTGGTTTTATCACTTTTATCATTATTACATATACCCAACTAGGCTTCAAGGATTAGGTTCAACCAAGCTTCAAGGGGAACAAAGCATGCTAAGTCTCAACCCAACTTGGCTTCAAGAACCAAACCCAACCTAGCTTCAAGGGTTGTAACATCTCAATTAGGCTTCAAGGACTAGACCCAACCAAGCTTCAAGGGGAGTAAAACATGTTAAACTTCAACCCAACTTGGCTTCAAGGATCAAGCCCAACCTAACTTCAAGAGATTGTTACTATCATTAGGCATGCCACCAACAACAAACTCTGAAAATGGAATAACACATTAGCCACACAACTCATTTATTAATTTGTTATCAATTTCATTCTCAAATGAATCAACATAGCCAATCACAATGGCTCTACATTTTATTTGAATTATCATAGCCAATCACAATGGCTTTATATTCCATTTAATCTCAATTCACATCATAGCATTTCAATCTTTCATATACACAATCATTTGCATCTTCATGTCATTCACATTATTCATATATATATATATATATCATCATTGATATAAACATAACAACACACATTGATCATATAAATTAACAATGTAGTAATGCCACCTTTTTATTTACATACAATCATATAGGTTTTGTACTTACCTCAAAAGCAAATCACACCACTCTTAACACTTCCTTGTTCAAGATCCTTCTATCTCTTAGATCAAGGATCAATCACTATCTTCAAGACCTAAATCAAAAGTAATAGCATATACTTGCTTAAGGATACATAAGAGATAATCCAATTAGGAATTAATTAGGGCAAACCCTAACCCTGACACGCTCACCCACACGGGCGTGTTCATAGACGTGTAATACCTACTGCCTCTCAATCATAACAACACGTCCAACATCATGAACGTGCTCCTGGCCGTGTAAATTCTCCAAACTCACAGTAGCTATGACACGCTCAATAACACGGGCGTGTTACTGGTCGTGTCAAACCTACTGCCTCCAACACAATTGACACGCCTAAAAACCCTGGATGTGCTCATGGGCGTGTCCGGCCACAAATCAAACTCCGATCAAAACAACCAAACACTCAACAACACGCTTCTATTCATTAACATCCTCTTCAAACAATCTTAACAAAACATACTCAAAACTCATCTCAAACTTGCAACACACCAAAACAAGCCAAAACACACATCAAACACAAAACACAAAATCATCTCAAAACCCTCACCACATATACAACATCATCTCTTCCAACCACTTACTCTTTTCTTCAATCCATACTCAAAATCCATCATCAAATCACTCAAACACTTCTCACATCTCAAAATCAACCAACACACTCTTAAAAATCTATCAAACTCAAATATCAATTCAAATAAGCACAAAGATCACAAGAGAACTTACAAAAGTTATAAGACTTCTTGTATCATCCACTAGATCACTTCAATCTTCCTTCAATTTGAGTTAAACACCTCAAGATCTTCACTTTGTCTTTTGCTTTCCTTTGTCTATGGAAGAGCCGGCCAAGATGAAGGAAAAAGAAGAAGAAAACACAAAGAACAATCAAGAAGCCCAAAGTCAACTCATCTTTAAATCTCCACCAAGTATTTCAATTCAAGCAATTACCAAAACACCCTTTAACCACATGTTTTGATTTCCTTACAATCACTTGTCCTTTTAAGTCATTTCACAAATCTCAACTAAAAATATCTTCTTCCCTTGACCACATATTTGACCAACTTATATGTTATATATATATATATTATATAAACAACATATACACTTCTCTCTAAACCCTCTTTTCTTTCCCAAAACACATATACATAAACATTCTTTTCCAAATTCTTTTCTTATCACATACATATACATTCAATCCAATATACAACAACAACATAATCAAAACTTTTAGGGCATGCATTGGGATATTACAAGGAGGAAAAGCATAGCTCCCGGACCGGCTGCTATGAGGTAAGTACCCTCCTCTTCATTCATTTAGTATGCATGCATAGGAAATTTATTTATTTCTAGTAAAGAACGTAGAAATAAATTTTAGGAATCCTTCCTTTACATGTACTAGTAATGTATCAATAGTAGTACCAGGCTTCACCATGTTCTGCAATCAGTAATTATTTCTAGTAAAGAACTAAGAAATAACCTTCTAGAAAGTCATACCCGGCTGGGGATAGAATTTAAATTTTTCTGAAGTTGCCCCAAATTATCCGCAATAATGAATTTTTTTTTAGAACACTGCAATTAGGATATCCATCGCTGAGAGACCCATGAGCACTATTCCGGCTTATATCTTTGATGCCGGGCATCCGGTGGGGAATCTTATCAGACCCGCTTTCCTCCACCATTTGAGGACTATAGATGCGGGCAGAGATATCCACAGGGAGTTGATCTGCGCGCTGGCTAAGCGATGGTGGCCCACTACTGATACTTTCCATTTTGCTTGGGGGGAGATGACGATGACACCTACCGACTTTTTCATCATTTCTGGGATTCCCTTCGGCATTGAGATGGTGGAGTATTATAGTGACTGGCGTCATGACATTTCTTCAGCCGACATGATCACTTTGATCGGGGTTGACTATCCTCGACATCAGGCGCCCCGCTGCATTCAGCGAAGGTGGCTTGTAGAGCAGGCGCCAGCCATCTATACTGGCTATGAGGTAGGCGATCTTACTACTGATCAGGTGGCCAGGTTTACCCTGATTCTCCTGTTTGCTAGCTCCTTCTTAGCAAACAGGAAGGACGCAGTAAATCTCAATGTGCTGAAGAGCCTACTCGACCTGACACGACTTCAGACATACGATTGGGCTAGCATGATGCTGTGTAGATTGTATGATGACATGTCAGACCTCTGCTATACCCGCATCACTCCATGTGGCCTGTACTACTTCTGGGAGGTAATGTAAAGAACATTTCCTTTACCTTGCATATACTGACTCTGATATCTTATTCATCATTTCATTCATTTTTTTTTCAGACTTGGGCTTACGAGTACTTTCCTTGTATCGCCCCTTTTCTTCGTGATCCACTTGCCCCTGTAGATCCTCTTTCTCCCATTGCTTGGAGATGGTATAAAGAGAGGATGGAAGCAACAAAGAGGAAGCTTCCTATCAGAGAGCTGAGATCGTTCTTCGACAGCTGCTCCATGAACTCGGCAAATACTTTATCCTCATCTCTATTTATTGTATTAGAGAAAATGATTCACTAACATAATAAATTTTTACAGGTTGCATTTACAGCGATGTCTAGCCGGCTGGCAGAGTGGATTGCTCAAGATCACAGCTTTCAGCGATCACAGTTCCTGACTCGCCGTCGATTCATACTTCCCCATCCAGAGTATCGACGGTATTATCTCGCTGAGAGAATGACTTTCCAGATCGCCGGTTTCCGTACGGCTCCTTTGGACCCCCCCTGATGATATGCTATCTCTAACACTTCTGCCTGTTACCGCGTCCCAGTATGAGGGTGATCCCTTCGAATCGGCCTTTGCCCCGGATGATGATGATTATGATTTCTACTGTCTTCAGCGATTGGGACACAGTTTGATTCTGCACCACCTTATCGGTCCTCCCATTCTTCGGCTCCCACTTCTAGCACTCCGGGAGACCATCCCTCTTCCAGCTGGCGAGCTGACAGACCTTTTTCCTCTAGGGCTGAGGCTTCCGCTTTCAGGGCTGGACCATCACACACTGGAGCAAGTAGCAGTTCATCACATTTGAGGCCTCCCCCATCCATTCTTGCGGCTACCGGTCAATTGGACCCTGCTTTGGCCGATCTGAGGCTGCCTTATGCTGTTCGTTATCATACACTCGACGGTTGGGTGACCTGACCAATTAGTGTGAAGGGTGTACCATATCAGAGCCTTGTTCACATCACTCAGGTATATTCCCCTAGAACTTTTCATGAAAAGGATTCATAAAAATTCTCTTGAAATTGATTGTGATTCTGTCTTTTTTACAGGTACCTGTGGGCCTAGTTGCTGACATGGCGGCACTGATCACTGCTTTCTATAATGAGCTGACGGGTGCTTGGACTGATAGTGCTTATGAGAGGCAGAACAGGCCACAAAGACGGAGAGCCCAGCGCTGATTTCTCATATTTGTCTGGGATTATATTTGTCGTATTTGAATTATTCTTGCTCTGTACTTTGTACTTTCCATGTTCTTCACCTGTTATTTGAACTTAGATACAAACCTACATTTATTTGTTAGTATTGGCAGCAAATATGTATGTATGTATGATGCTTGTTTTTTTAGAAATCTATTTTCAAAATAAATCCCTGAAACAACCCCCAAAAATAGCACCTAACAGGGCCTAAACAGGGCCAAAACACAAGAATTTCACAAAACATCAAAAACAGGAATCGAAATTGGGTCGGTGGCGGTTGGCCGCTGTGGCCTGCGGTCGGACCGCCGTGGCCGGCTGTCGAGCCGCCGTCTGGGCCAGGGCTGTATAAAAAAAAACGAAGTTTGAAGCGCATTTTCAGGCCAGAAAACAGATTTTTCACTGCATGATTTCATTTTTCTCTCAACAATGAACCCTCTTTTTAACCACGTGATGCATAACTGGACCAAGAGCCTCCATAATGTTGAAAGGATCAACATGGGAAGATATGGACTGAAAGCTGTCGCCACCCTTAGAGGTGTAGCTGTGGATTGGGATTTCTTGCATGCTTGTATTAGATTTTGGGATCCTCAAGCCCACGTTTTTAGATATGGTGCCCGGATGGAGGAAATGTGTCCTCTTTTTGAGGAATTTTGCTCAATTATTGGATGTGACCCAAATGCCCCTCTTGTAAGGCATGAGGTTCAAGTCGGCTACGTGGGGTCTTTTCAGAGGCTCTTCAATTTTACAAGGCCTCAAGCTCAAGCTATGATCATGGATGGAAATAAGGCGATGCTGCTTCCTTTGATTGATGAATTCCTGACTGCTAATTTTGAAGATGAGGTTCAACTGAAACATAGGATGCGAGCTTTTGTTTTCTGCCTGTTAGCCGGGTTTCTTTTCAACCGTGATCCTGGCTTTGGAGATTTGAAGTTTTGCCCCATGGTCAGGCAAATGGAAGAACTTAACTGCATCGGTGGTTCTGGCTGAGACTATTCAAAGTCTTGACAGAACTGCACTCGGATTTGAAAATTGGACTGTTACCCCGATCATTCTTCAGGTAATTTTGTTATACCTTTTGTTTCTTCTCATTTCATTATCTCTCTTTTTTGTTTGTAAATAGAAAGGATCTATTCTACTTCTATTATTATATTTTTTTCAGGTTTGGCTGAGAGACCATCTCCGAGTGGTTGCTGCTCCCAATGCCTTGACTTATAACCCTTCTCAGTACCGCACCAGAAGAATCCATATTTCTTTTCCCTCCATGGCTAAGTGGGCTATCTGGTTGTTTGAGCTTGGACCAGAAGATTTGCTGTGGTTTGTCCCTTGGTATAGAATTCCTCGCTTCATGGAGGCAAATGCAATGCATAACCATGTCTACCTTCTTGGTTTCACCCATAGTACATGGTATAGTGCTTCTCGGGTACTCAGACAGATGGAAATTGATCAGAGGGTTCCTCTTCCTGTTGGGCTTTCCATTGCTTCCCCCATTACTCCTGGAGTTACTCGAGCTGTTCTACAGACTTGGGTTAGGAACCATCAGATGATCAAGCCTTTTGCAGAGCCTTCTCTTGTCCAGCCTACTCCAGAGTATAGAACTTGGTTTATAGCCGAAGTTTGGCCAATTGAAAAGCCAAGGAGGCTTGCACTGTTGCAGGAGTTGGAGGGAGAGGATGTGGTTCCTCTCAACGAGGGAAAGACAGATGTTGCAGAGAGTTCTGGTCCTAAGGAAGATACCGAAGACTCTGCCCCACGTAGGAGACGTAGGATTTAGATCCTATAGTTGACTCTATTGTCTGCTTTTTTGGGTTGCTTGTACCTTTTTGTTTCATTGGGGATTTAGGACTTATGGTTTGACTCTTGTCATGGAATGAATGACTCTTTTTGTAATGACTGACTCTTTTGTAATGAATGATTCTTTTTGGAATAAATGACTCTTTTACTTGCTTTCCGAGCATTATCTACTTTATTTACTTGCTCTAATTTTTGCCTAAGTCGTCCTTTCGGATTTTCAACTTTACGAGCTCTTATCCATTCTTGCCTAAGCCGCCCTTTGCGAGTTTTCGACTTAGCGGGTCCCACTATTGCCTAAGCCGTCCTTTGTGGATTTTTGACTTAGCGGGATTTTTCTTTCTTTTCTTTTATTTATTTATTTATTTTTTTACGTTGGCAAAAGAAAAATGAATCAATGATTTTTATTAAAATTTAGACCGTGCTCAAGGAGAGCTGCCTACATATCTCGAATTAGTTTACGAGAATCAGGTCTAATGTAGTTTCTTACAATGCATGATTATACATAATATTTCTTTAATTGATCCAGATTGCATGGGTTTGTGAACTCCAGACCATCCAAATCGGACAAGATGACGGCTCCGCCGGAAAGTATTTTCTTTACAATGTAGGGTCCATCCCAAAGAGGATGAAACTTCCCACTAGGATCTGCAACAGGCGTTCTGATCTCTTTCAGAACCAAACAACCTTCTTCCAACTTTCGATCTTTGACCTTTTTGTTGAAATGTCTGGCCATTCGCCTCTGATACCCTTGAATCTGATGTAGAGCTTGAAGTCTTTTTTCATCCAAACCCAACAACTGATGATGATAATTGCTAATCCATTCAGCTTCATTTATCTGACTTTCTTGAATTATCCTCGCCGATTGAACTTCCAGTTCAATGGGGAGTACTGCTTCCATTCCGTACACCAGTGAATATGGGGTTGCCCCAGTAGGAGTTCTAATTGATGTTCTATATCCACACAAGGCCAGTGGTAACTTCTCATGCCAACCCCTATGTTCCTTGATCATTTTTTGTATGATCACCTTTATAGACTTATTTGCTGCTTCTACAGCTCCATTTGTTTGAGGTTTATAAGGAGAGGACTTATGATGCTGGACCTTCTTATCCTTCAAGAGTTTAGCAAATTCTGCTTGGAAATGAGTTCCATTATCAGTGATAATCTCGAATGGCGTTCCTTACCGACAAAGGATGTTGGTTCGGACAAACTGTGCTGCCTTTTTGGCGTCTAATTCTGCATAGGAAGCTGCTTTAACCCACTTTGTGAAGTAATCCACCGCTACCAAGATAAACTGATGTCCATTCGAGGCTTTTGGATGTATTTTGCCAATTATATCTATTCCCCAAGTAGCGAAGGGCCATGGAGAGGTGATTGGATTCAGAGCAACAGGAGGTTGCTTCTGTAGCTTAGCAAATATCTGGCACTGATGGCATTCTTGCACAAATGCCACACAGTCTGTATTCATGGTGGACCAATAATATCCTAAATTGGCTATTTTTCGAGCCAAGGCGATTCCATACATATGCGGTCCTGATTCGCCACCATGTACCATTTCCATTATCCGCTTAGCCTTTGCTTCATTCACACACCTTAGGTGCATTCCATTCCAACTTCTTTTGTAGAGGATATCTCCATTAAGAATGTAACCTATGGCTAGCTGCCTTATTGCTCTCTGATCAACCCTTGATGATTCCTTCGGATAACTTCCATCCTTGAGATAACTCTTGATATCCCAGAACCATGGTTTACCATCGGCCAAATGCATTATGTGGGCAGGTTGCTACTGAAGCTGAACTTTCAATGGACGAATGGTTTTCCCCTCTTTGATATTGATCATGGAAGCTAAAGTAGCCAGGGCATCAGCAAACTGATTCTTTGCTCTTAGGAGATATCCGAAGGACAGATCATTGAATTGTTGTGCCAAATGATCAAGGCGTTGTAGGTAAGGAACCAAACGCTCTTCTCTTATTTTCCATTTCCTTAAAGCTTGTGATACTATTAAAATAGAATCACCATAGACCTTTAGGTTCTTAATCCCCAATCCCAGGGCGGCTTCGAGCCCATTGATGCAAGCTTCATATTCTGCTTCATTGTTTGTGCAGCTAAAGTCAAGTTTAACTGCAAAGGGAATGTATTCTCCACAAGGAGTTTTGAACACAATCCCAATTCCATTTCCATGATAATTGGATGCCCCATCAAAATACATCTCCCAAACACTTCTTTCCAAATTCAAGAGGTCTTCGTCAGGGAAATTCATTTCTCGCAGCTCGTCTTTTATGGGTAATTCTGCTAACTGGTCAGCTATTGCCCCACCTTTCACAGCTTTCCTCTAAACGAATTTTAAGTCAAAAGCTGCCAATGTTGACACCCACTTTGCCATTTTGCTGTCCAAAACAGGCCTCTCCATAAGGAATTTCAAGGGACTCTGTTCTGCAATGACACAAGTAGTGTAAGAAGACAAGTAGTGTTGTAACTTTGTGCAAGCCCAATACAACGCTAAACACAACTTCTCAATCTTGTTATACTTTAACTCATAGTCCAACATCCTTTTGCTGAGGTAGTAAATTGCATTTTCTACCTTTGTATCTTCGGCTTCTTGAGCTAGCATTGCACCCATGGCTTCATCTGTTACAGACAAATACAAGAGTAGAGGTTTTCCCATTCTGGGAGGTTGCAGAATTGGTGGACTTAACAAGTATTCTTTGATCTTGTTGAAGGCCTTCTGGCAGTCTTCATTCCATTCTCGTGAAGCACCTTTCCTTAGTAGCTTAAAGATAGGACCACAAGTCTCTGCCAACTGCGATATGAATCGACTGATATACTGTAATCTACCTAGCAAGCCTCGAATCTCCTTTTCTATCCTTGGTGGAGGCATTTTCAGAATAGCCTTTGACTTTGCTGGATCGACTTCTATTCCTTTCTTGCTGACCAAATATCCCAAAAATAAGCCTGATGTTGCTCCGAATAGGCACTTTGCAGGATTAAGCTTCAAATTGTACTTGCGAAGTCTAAGGAAGAACTTCTCAAGTGCTTCAATGTGCTCTTCTGGAGATTTTGACTTGATGATCATATCGTCAACATACACTTCTACTTCTTTGTGAATCATGTCATGAAAGACTGTTGTCGCCATCCTTTGGTAGGTAGCCCCTGCATTTATCAATCCAAAAGGAATAACCCTGTAGCAGAAAGTGCCCCATTCTATAATGAAAGCTATCTTTTCTTTGTCCGGTGGATGCACCATGATCTGATTGTACCCAACCGCAAGATTAGTCATGGAAACCATCATATGCCCAGCCATCCTGTCTATTAGCAAATCAATATGTGGCAACGAAAAATCATCCTTGGGACAAGCCTTATTCAAATCTCTATAGTCAACACACATCCTGACCTTTTCGTCTTTCTTCGGGACCGGCACAATGTTTGCCAACCAGGAAGGGTAGGCAATTGGTTCTATGAATCTATTATCCAGTTGCTTGGCAATCTCATCTTTAATTTTCAAAGACCATTCTGGCTTCATTCTCCTCAACTTCTGCTTAACCGGCTTTGCATTGGGGTATAGCGGAATCTTATGAACTGCTATTGCTGGGTCTATTCCCGTGACATCACTTGTCTTCCACATGAAGCAGTCGACATATCTTTTGATGCACTCAACAACCTGTTCCTTATTCATACAATCATATGCAATGTATGTATATTCATTTTCTTTGCCAATTATTATCTTTTCATTCATTTCTTTTATTTCATTTATTTCATTTTTGCTAGATAATACTTGGAAAGCAAAAGACACAGGGTACCCAGGAACTTGAACATTTTCATTAATAATGGCGGAGTCATCCTCCAGAGTTACATTACATTCGACATCAGGGTTTTCTATTCCTGAAGCTAAGGAAGACTCAGAACTGGACTCTGACTCGGTGTTTGACTTAAGATTTGACTCAGTACAAGACTCAGGTTCGGGATATAATACAGGACTAGGTTTGACTACAGCTGCTTGTCCCTCCTCAGCATACCAGTTCATCAGTGGTCCCTCTGTGGTCTTGATCAGCTTCGTGAGGTCCCTTTTGTCTTCGACATTGGTTATCATAGCAACCTCATCAAAGAGACTAGGCTGCATGAAATCCTCCACTTGTGAGTCAGTTATAGGTTCTGGTTCTTCTTCCCTTATAGTCAAAACATCATCGAACATCTCAAAACCCGGTAGCTTCTTTCCAGTCATGGGAGAATAGAATGGTTCCTGGAAACCACAGTAAAGAACTGTTTTCCCAGGTTTACAGAAGTGACCATTCAGAGTTTTAAAGTAAGGGCGCATTTTGAGGCTTTTTGCCCCCCAAGTCTTCTTTTTGTTCTTCCCATGCTCAAACTCTTCCATCTCCTCGTCTGTGGGTTTGTATCCCAAGCCAAAAGTTCCCTTATTCTCAGGTTCTTCCCATGGCCGTGCTATAGATGATTTTCTCTCAGACTTTATCATTTCCATCCCGGGTAGCAGACCTACCTTCAACATCATTCCAGCCAGGCAATTGATTTGGATTCCCCCAAAGTCATATAGGATAAATGGCCCTTTGGGCTTCTCTCATTCGATGCACTGAACAGTGTCATAATGGAACCCAGTCAAGGCCATAGCAGTTTCACCAGGAACAACCTCAAAGAGAGACTGATCCGTGGTTTTCTTGTTGATTTCACATGTGTCTCCTTTGATAGTGATGACTTTTCCTTCAAAAGGGAACTTAAGTTTTTGATGTAATGAAGATGGTACAGCATTAATCTGATGAATCCACGGCCTTCCAAGGAGGAGATTAAAGCTCGCGGGTACATCAATAACCTGGAATGGCACTCCCATTTTCACCGGTCCAATAGCAACTTCCAGAGTAGCAACACCCAAAATTTCTCTTCGAGTGTTATCATATGCTCCAACAATTTGATCAAAAGGTGTAAGATCTGTAGCCTCCAACCCCAGACAGCTTGCTACTTTCAAGGGACATACATTTAAGGCTGACCCATTATCAATGAGAACCATGGGCATAGTCTTTCCCCCAGTTTGTATGGTGATGTATAGAGCATCATTGTGTTTCATGCCATCTTCTGGTAAATCTTCATCAGAAAACCTGATACTCAATGCCTTGGTTGATTGGGTCAAAGTGGCCACCAAAGCTTCCGAGCTTGTGTCTACTGATGTATCAAGTTGACTCAAAGCTTTACTGAGAGCCTGACGGTGTGGGAATGAGGAAGCAAGGAGCTCCCAAATTGACACCTTAGCTTGAGTTTGTTTAAGTTGAGTGAGGACAGGGTCTTCCTTTGGTTCTGGCGTCTTCTTATATGGGTGATTCGGGGTCTTAGGGACTTTCCCCAAGTCAAGTGGTTGATATTGCCTTCCACTTCTTGTCAAAGCATCGATCTCTTCAGCGAGATCATTTAGATCCAGCACACATATTTCATTCATTTCCAAGAGAAGTTTGAAAGGATCAAATAAGTCTTCTTCCACGGTGATGGTGTGGATGGAATGATTGGGCAAAGGGTTAGTATTAATGTTTGGTCGACTCCTGAGAGGAATGATGTCACCACTATCCACCAAATCCTTGATGCGGTTTTTCAGAGTCCAGCAAGCATCTATCCTATGCCCCTTTCCTTGATGATATTCACAGTACTCATTGGCTTTATAATTGGAGGGTAATGGGTTTGGTGGAGGCCTCGGGTCCAATGGCTTCAGGTAATTTCCTTCCACAGCCTTTTTAAACACTAGATGAAGGGGCATCCCAAGGTCGGTATATTGCCTTCTTGGCTGATTTCTTTGCCCAAGATTGCCCACACGTAAAGGATTCGCAGGGGTAATATTGGCCACTTCATTGACCTTGCTTGAGGAAGCAGCTTGGCCCTGTTTCTTATACTTTGAAGTAGCTCCCTCATCTACTATCTTACCCAATTGTATCAAGTCTTCTACCTTAGTTGCAGTCGCAATGAGCGATTTGAAAGTAGGTAGGTATTGGGTTTGCAGTTGAGCTTGATATGTAGGCCTTAAATTCCTGATTATAATATCAATCTGCTCCTGTTCTGAAGGGTGATTGATCATTTGGGCAGCCTTCGCCCTCCACCCCGTAAGGAACGAGGAGAAGGGTTCATTGTTATTTTGTTTGGTAGACTCAAGCTCCCTTCTAGTGACATCTACCTCAATATTGTAGTGGTATTGAGTGTTAAATGCATTGCAGATGTCTTCCCAGGTCTTAATCTTAGCACGATCCAGGCTTACAAACCATTTGAGGGCAGCACCAGTCAAGGATTGTTGAAAGAGTTGAGCAAAGAGCTCATCATTTAAACCCCAAGGGCTTAAGGCCCCCACATACATCTTCAGGTGAGTTTTAGGGCAAGTAGTCCCATCAAATCTGTCCATCCCAGGCATCTTGAATTTTGGAGGCAATCTAGCTTGGGGAAACAAGGATAAGGAATCCATGTCTACCACCTCTTTATGAGTTTTCATGGCAGTGATTGACCTCTCAAGCAATTCAAGTTTCTTTTTTCAGTTCATCAGTTTCAGTAGCATTCTTAGAGGGTGGATCCTCCAGATTGATGATAGGGGTATTATTCTGAGCAGTCATGGGGGTACTAGTTTGCCCCGCAATAGGTTCTTTCCGTAAATTTCTAGAAGTAGTGGCTGTCTTTGATGCCTCTCCCATTCGGCCAAGATGGCTGCCCTTTGGGCAGCCAAAGCTTCATCAATTCTTTCTTGCATCCTAGCTTCAATTTCCTTAACCTGTCCATCTAGCAAGGCCTTAATCTATTCAATAGTAGCCATTTCAGTAATTGGAGTAGTTGGTGAAGTTGGGGTAATAGGACTTGTGGGTGATTGCACAGTTGGAGTTGGTGTAGCTTGTGCAGGTAAAGGCACACGGATAGTGGGTACCTGCAAAGGTTAAGGGTAAAGGATTAAGGTAGTGTATAGGGCAGGAAGACTCTTGGTCCATTTGCATATGTCAAAAGGTTTTCCCCAAAACAATGTTGTTATGTTGCATGAATGCACCTCATCACATCATAATTCATTTTAATGGAATGTGGCACTATCATTGGGTACATACAACCTAAGGGAGGGTTTTATTATTATATGAAAAATAGAGAATAGGCTTATAATAGGGACCCTTGAGTCTTGAGTAAGATATACCTAACCACATGTGAAACAAAGAGTTTCGTGTGGGTCCAATAGTACGTTTACTTATGGGCCACTCCAAAAGGATTGGAATAGTTTGCGACAACAGGGAGGACGCTTTGGCTGTCCGCCGGCATAATCAAGGAGACCTGCCGGTCAGCGCTACTTGCTATCCAGACTCAGAATTTTGAACAGAAAGAGAAGAAATTCATTTGAAAACAATTTTTTATGCAATGGAGGAAAATGATTCCCCCATATAATGCAAGAGAAAAAGATTCTCTAAATGACAAAACAAATGCACAATTAATTAAACAAGGGGTCCATCAAAGGAAAAAGATTCCTTTTGTCAATTTTATTCCAATATCCTTATGGAAAGGATATATATTGCTAAGGTACCCTGCAAAATAAATAAAAGTACCCTGAAAAAGGGCAAATTAGTCAAATAAACAATTGTAGTCCACTAAGATCCCATAAATCATTTTTATGGTCCCCAGTGGAGTCGCCAAATTGTGAACCTCGGTTTCCACCCGAAAAGGATTCGGGTGAACGTTCACTTGTTGTTAGGAGTTGCCACTCAATTTTTTCTGTTCAAAGGGAAAAACTAAGAAAACCCTTGTTTGACTCCAATTAATGCATCCAATGTAAAGGTTTCTAATCTACGAACCCAAGGAGGATTCGGGGACTATGTCATGTATTTGATTAACTTGCCAAAAAGAAACAAATTTAAAAGAGATGAAGAAAAGAAGCCAAGCAGATTGTTAGTAAATTGTGGACTTGCTATTTGGGGTGAATCCCAAATATGCCTACATACTCTCATTTTTATGAGAGATCAAAGCCCATGTAGTTCGGAAAAGCCTATTTAAAGGCAATGATGCATTATGCATGTGTGTGTGTATGCTTCGTGCATTGTCGGGCTTTTTGCCAAAATTGTGAGATTTTAAGCACTTAGTGCTAAATTTGATGCAATTTAGGTACTTGGTACCAAAAACAATGCAATTTAGGCTCCATGCCAAAAAGATTAATTCATTCGTGGCTTCATGCCGAAATGTTGATTGATTAGTTAAATTAGGCCTTAGACCTAAAAGGATTAGATCGTTGACAAGAAAGAAATTGAGAAGAAGGTGCAATGTTTAAGACATGCTTGGATTGACAAATGATGAATTAAGATACTACCTTGTTTAGGATTCTCCCACTTCTTAGTTCCAGATCTCGTTTCTCGGACCTTGGATTCGATTTTGATTAATTCCTACAGCACACGGTTAGGTTTATGCAAATAAAAGTCCAATGAAAGTTCTTAATCGTGTGTAAACAGAGAATTTGTCAGCATGAGGCCCGAGATCCGAATAGCCAACCCCTTTTTTGAAAATTCGAAGGCTTTTTATAGATAAAAAATGGACCCGGTACTGCGGTCGGACCGCCGGAAGAAAAATCTGGCAGTCGAACCGCCGTGCGCGGCTGTTCAACCGCTAAAATAGCACATCGGGTCACACGATTTTCGCTCAAACTGATTTTTCGGGAGCTACAGACCTCCAAAAAAATATTCCGGGACCATATCCGTGATCCTCGCGTCATTCTGGACATTTCAAGTACCATGAAGACATACTTTCGGTGAAGTTTGTCGTGATCGTCCGGTCTGGCTTGGTCTTTTGTAGTCTGAGAAAATCGGCTTTCCGAGCCTCAAAATTTGAGTATTCACAGGTGGGTACCTCATTAGTTAAACATCATGTAATTTGAATTGCTTTTATATTTTAGAACCTATGTAAAGGGCATGTTTCTACCTTTTGGTGGGTGTCCTATCTAGGCATGTGATGTAAGGACATGTTTCCATCCTTGGATGGGTGTCCATTTATTTGCTTTGTTTGGACATCGCTTTGATTTTAATATAATGATGCTTTCTTTTAATTATTGTGTGTAATATGGATAATGTTGTTATATTTAAGAATTTTATAATATTAAGACCTATAAAGGAGGCCGGTTCCAATGAACCGGGCGTTGTGGGGGTGCTGGGCCATTTCTCACCTTCCCCACACGTACCCAACTTTTTGAACCCATTAGGGGGTTGGGTATTCCTTAGGAATCGAGTCATCCACCCCTTGCTTTTTTCCCGGCCCGTCCGGGTGGCGACTCCATTTTCTCCGGACTTAGGTTCGTGTTCTCTAAGGCCCTGAGCCTAAACATTGCCGAAGTCACAAGAACCATTCCACCAGGAGTGGGGGAGAAAATCCCCGCTCACAGTGGCGACTCCACTGGGGATAAGAGAAGTTGATTCCGTTGGTCTTTATATTATTCTATTCTTTCGTATAATGATATTATCCATTGCATCATCTTAGATTGCATCGTGTGCTTGAGTTAGGACGCCCGTGTTACCCGTGTTATGTTATGTAAGGGATACCATACTTTCACTCAAGGTATGGAGATCGAGCATGGCATAGCCACTCATAGCCTCATACCATTTGGTATATACTTGCTATGGGAACCTAAGCCTTTTAACCCAAAGACTAAAGCTCATGTAATTGGCCTAGTTACTTTCCTTAGGTTTTACCCCAAATGCATGTTGTTTGACTATGGTTAGTTTATCTTAGTCTAAATCATGGTTTATTTGGTTTGTCCTTTTCCTAATATGACCTAAGTATATTGTAAGCTCAAAACAAATTTTTCTTTAAAATCCAAAAGACCAAAACTATTTTTAATTTTTCAAGATGGCCTTTGGACATAAGACTTTTCTAAAAAATAAATAAATAAATTCTTTGGCCCATGGCCCAAATACTAAGCCCAAAATCCATTTTTCTAAAATCTTTTACAATGGGCTTAGAAACAAAATTATTTTCATCCAACCTTTTCTTACAAAGAGCTTGCAAATTATTTAGGTCAATTACGAAATACCAAAAATCAATTGTGGGCCTAGTTTACACTAAGAATAAATTAATCATGGGCTTGTTTTTGGCATGAACCATTAGTTACCTTTTTTCAAGTGAAAAATCTATCTATAATAAGCCTCTTAATTTAGTTTTAATCCAATATAGCATAAAAAGCTACTTTAGTTGGTTGAATGGATTAAAACCTAATTAATAGGAATTATCATGGATTGATTTCAATTTTTGAAAATACAACTATTGGTTGAAACGTCCAAGAGAATTATTCAAAAACAAGATACCCCATGTTGGTATTTTTTTAGCCATATACCTAGGAAAAGAGACTCGCCATTCGTGTGTGGATGTTATAAGGTTGGAAGGAACATCCTATTTTTCCTTATTTGTTGACTGTTTGTGCATACATGCATACATTTGCATCTCATATCATTGATCCTTTCTGGCTCACAGCCCTGGATTATGATAGTTCTAAAGCTTACAAAAATCCGACCTACGCTGGAGATGAAGTATCTAGCAACAACTCTATCACTTGCTCACCTAGAACAATGGAGCCTAAACAAATTCAAAGGATGGTGGATGAGGCCCTCAATGCTAAGATGGAAGAAATCAAAGAGGCCCTAGCTGAGACCATGAAGAACCAATTGACTGCAATCTTAGAAAACCATGCCGAGGCATCTGCTAGCACTAAGAAACCAAAGGACAAAGGGAAGACCAAAGTTAGTGAAGTGGTTTTTGATGATGAAAAGGTGATCATAGATGATGATGATGATTGGGCTCAATACTACCAAGATCTCCAAGAGAAAAAGGAGCTGAAGGTTGTTAAGAAGGCAACTATTAAAAAGACCGAGACTTTTGATGTTGAAAAGATGATTGCTGATTTAGAAAAGAAATTTGAGAATCGAAGAGGTGTCCGAGATTGACAAATTGTTTGAGCTAGATGAAGAAGTCTCGTACAAATTCAAGATGCCATCTTTTGCGAAGTACAATGGCACCAAAAATCCTCATCTTCATATAAAGCAGTATATCACTGCTATGAAGTCTGCCCGAGCTACTAAGGCTCAAACCCTAGGGTACTTTATGCTCTCATTAGACCCTGTTGTCCAAAATTGGTTCAATACCTTAGATGAAGGAACACAAAAGAATTGGGATTTGCTATACAAGGCCTTCATCCAGCAATATGGGTATAATGTCTAGTTGGAAGTTACCTTAATGGAAGTTGAGTCCATTAGGCAAAGGTCAAATGAGAATTTTGTAGATTATGTCAAGAGATGGAGAAACAAGGCCACTTTACTCAAGAAGAGGCCCGATGAATCCAATCAAATAAGTATGATTGTAAAAGGGGTGTTGCCTAGTCTTTGTGAGAGGATGTCTCATACACTCATCCGTGATTTCAAAGATCTTCTCCAAGATGGTCTACAAATTGAAGAGTGGGAAAGCGAGAAGAATCGCTTTTCAATAAGAAGGAATGAGAAAGGGAACAACCAGCCTAACAATCAAAGCACACAAAAAGAAGTTGATGTTAATGTAACCGATCAAGGGAATAAAAGACAATTCTCAGATCTGGGGAAGCCTTTGTCTTGGGTCTTTGACAAGCTGCAAAAGAAAGGGTTGTTACAACCATTAGCTCCTCGACCTTTAAGTAATCCATTGCCACCAAACTTCAATGCCGAGGCCTTCTGTCAATTTCATCAAATGCAAGGGCATGAAACCGATAAATGTGCTCGTCTAAGGCATGAGATCCAAGATTTGATTGATAGTGGCAAGCTACCCGAGTCGGATAAGCCCAATACCAAGAACAACCCTTTGCCTAAATTTGGAATAGTGCCTCCACCAACAACCTTCATGGTGGGAAAAGGATTGGAAGAAGATTTTGTTTTATCATCCTGTCAAGATGGAAATATTGAAGATGTGAAGGGAAAAGAAGCTTAAACTCAACGAACTTTCCTTAGCTTGAATATTGCTTTTTAATTTTACTTTCTTTAATATTAAATTGGAACAATCTTATTTTTTTCAAATTTAAAGTTGCTTGAATAAATTACTTTCATCAAAATTTTTGTTGGTCTTTGTTCATTTTGGTGCTCAACCAATGAGGAATCTAGCTTGATAATTAATGCATCATGACTTGAATGACTTTACTAGATGAGGGAATTGCTCTATAGCATTGAGTTGTGTATGCTTACTTAGAGAGGGCTCCTGCATAATTACCTTTTTCTAGGTCCTAGTCAGTCTTAGAACATGCTTTGACAAACTTTCGAGGCGAAATTGAACTCTACTTATTTAAGGGAGAGATGATCTAGGCATTGTTTAATTAGCCAACAACTAGTATCCACCCTATTAAATATCAATCCCTAGTTGTCCCTTTGAGCCTTCATAAAATTGTAGCTTTCTTTTCATTGGCTTACAAACTCCAATAATCTACCCTGAGCTGTTGTGATACTTTTGACAAGTCTTATGATCACTAAGATAAATAGGCAAGAAGATCAAAGAAAACAACGATTGGTCAAGATCATGAAGATAGTTGAAGTTTCAAGACCATGAAGATAGTTGAAGTTCTCAAGACCATAAGGGTAGTTGATGTTCTCAAGACCATAAAGATAGTTGAAGTTCTCAAGATCATAAGGGTAGTTGAATTTTTCAAAGACCATAAGGGTAGTTGAAGTTCACTTAATATCTCTAATATATCAAGACAACATTAGAGTAACAAATGGTTTATCCCTGTTAACGAAGATTTATGTTACTCCCCTCATCCATTATTGGAAGCCCAAGTTGGTACAAACAAGACAACTCAGTTTGAGCTAAAAAAAGAAGGGGAAAACAAAAAAAGACAAAAGAAAAGAAAAAGAAAAGAAGGAAAAAAACAACAAGAAAAGAAAACCTTAAAAGGCGGTTCAGAAAGCCAACTGAGTTCTCTTTTACCTAAGCAGCAAAAGGCTTCCATTTGGTTCACAAGGACATTTTGACTTGAATTGGTCCCAACCCAGCCAAAGATTCTATCAAAATCAAAAGAAAAAGAGAAAGACCATCCAGTGCTTAAATGTTCTGTACTTGACAGTCCTATAAGGAAGAAGGACAAAATGCTCAAAGAAAGGGAAGAGTAAGGAAAATAAAGAGAAAGAAAAGGGAAGAGTAAGAGAAATAAAGAAAAGGGAGAAGAAAAAAAGAAACGAATTTGGGTACCAAACTTTTTGCGGGAGCAAAGACTGTCCTAATCAAGATCCAGATTAATGCCAAGAAGATATAGAAGGAATTTGGAGTCTAGCAAGATTACCTCCAAGCTGTCTAAAGTTTCAACAAGAAATTTGTTGTGTGAGGGTTTGTCCATTGTGTCATACCAGCTCCAATCTCAAAATAGCCTTCACTTAAACCTGTGTCCCTTATAGACCCCATTTGAAGCCTATCAAAGACCTATTGATCTCTCATGGTAGGTAGAGTCTATTAGTGGAGATAGTTTGGATAAGCATGCATATGAGACAGATAATATTTAAACTCAAATGAGACCTTTGGCCGAGTAATGTGTATGTGCCTATCTGAAGTGCAACAATTCTTAAATAGAAATGATTCCCGAGTTTAGTACGGTAACTAGGGTTGTCATGTTATAGATATATTAATTTGGAAAATCAAGTCCTGAGGCACATTGACATTGATTTGGCAAAGCCAACATTTGATTTCAAATTCAAAATTCAAAAAAAAATAAAAAAAAATATTTATCATACAAAGCCTTCAAGTTAAGGGAAGTATGTTGAACCTCCAAAGGACACATTGGGCAAAGGAAATGATTATTGGCAAACTACCAACTGACATGTTGAGACATAATTTGAAATAGATGAATCCCTGACTTTGCTGCTTAGGGTCTCCACCACTCATGTTCTCAACATCTTAAAGATAAAAGCCACAAATGCAAAGCGTTCGATCATTCCAATGCAATACTTGAACAAGAGTCAAAAGGGAACCAATGAGAACACTTATGCTAATCACCTCGGTCTGTGAGTCGATGGAATGTTTGTAAGTATTATTCATGCAAATCATGCATACATGAGCATATCACATCGCATTGTCTTATCTTGTATTGTCTATTCTTTATCAAGGTGAACAGCAAACACCCTGCGAATTAAAGAATCTAAAGAAGATGTCAAATCAGGGGGGCATGGAAAGCCCATTGCTTGAGAAAACTCCAGTAATTTTGCAAAGAGAAGAAATGTGTGCTTGTGCGAAGAACTAGACAGTAAAAACATCAATCAAAGCTTGTATGGATAAAATATTTGGTTTGAGCCTACACAGGGGGCAAAGTTTCTCCTTTTCAATTTTTTGAGTTTATATACTAAATATTTTTAAACTCACTTGCAAATATTTTGCCATACAGGGGGGCAAGGAGAGAGTTTAAGGTCCAATTAAAAATAGCTGAATTTTTGCAAAAAGGAAGAACAAAAGAATAGAAAATTAGAACTCTCAAAAGAATGAAGATACAAAAGACAAAAGACCAATCTAGCTAAAAGAGCAGAAGCCAGGGTAAAGACCCGACCTCCAATGGATGGAAATCCATTTTCAAGGGTAAAGACCCGATGTCAAAAGATGAAGATCCATTTTAAGGATGAAGACCCGATGTCAAAAGATGAAGATTCATTTTCAAGGATGAAGACCCGATCTCAAAGGATGAAGATCCATTTTGAGGGTGAAAAACTACAATGCATAGAATAACCGGAGCAGTCAGACTCCTCAAATGATAAAAGGTCAGTCAAACTCAATCTTGGGTCCAATCACCCATTCTCGGGTCCAATTACCCTAGCTCGAGTCCAAGTACCCATTCTCGGGTCCAAGTACCCATTTTTGGGTCCAAGCACCCATTCTCGGGTCCAAGCACCCATTCTCGGGTCCAAGTACCCATTCTCGGGTCCAAGTACCCAAATCAAATCTAATCTCAGGTCCAAGTACCCAAATCAAATCTAATCTCGGGTCCAAGTACCCAAATTAAATCAAAATCAATTCAAATCTCAAGTCAAAGTACCCAGGTTAGGTTCGAGTATCCCAATCAAGTTTAGGATCGAGTATCTGAATCCAAGTTAGGATCAAGTATCTAAATTTAGTCTTAGGATAGAGTATCAAAATCCAGTTTGGATCGAGTATCCAAATCAAGTTTAGGATCGAGTATCCGAATCCAAGTTAGGATCGAGTATCCAAATCAAGTTAGGATCGAGTATCCCAATCCAATTTAGGATCGAGTATCCAAATCCAGTTTTAGATCAAGTATCCAAATCAAGTTTAGGATCGAGTATCCGAATCCAAGTTAGTATCGAGTATCCAAATCAAGTTAGGATCGAGTATCCCAATCCAATTTAGGATCGAGTATCCAAATCCAGTTTAGGATCGAGTATCCAAGTCCAGTTAGGATCGAGTATCCCAATCAAGTTTAGGATCGAGTATCCGAATCCAAGTTAGGATCAAGTATCCAAATTAAGTTAGGATCGAGTATCCCAATCAAGTTTAGGATTGAGTATCCGAATCCAAGTTAGGATCGAGTATCCAAATCAAGTTAGGATCGAGTATCCAAATCCAGTTTAGGATCGAGTATCCAAATCCAGTTAGGATCGAGTATCTCAATCGAGTATCCAAATCCAAGTTAGGATCGAGTATCCCAATCCAATTTAGCATCGAGTATCCAAATTTGATTTAGGATCGAGTATCCAAGTCCAGTTAGGATCGAGTATCCCAATCCAATTTAGGATCGAGTATCCGAATCCAGTTTAGGATCGAGTATCCAAATCCAGATAGGATCAAGTATCCAAGTCTAGTTTAGGATCGAGTGTCCAAATCTCTCGGGTCCAAAATCTCAACCATCTCAAAAATTAAGTCTTATTGCTTTTCACTCTCTTTCACTAAAGTTTCAGATCATTCAAACAGGGGGAAACTGTAGACCCTTAATTTTTGACCCAATCCGGTCTAATATGTTTTATTTAGTCCAAATGATTTTTGTTGTCTAATTGGTCCAAAATAAATTTAATTAAATAATTTTTTCTTTATTATCTAATTTTTATTGATAAAAAATAAAAATAAACAAATAAAAGTAAAAAAAAAAAATCGGAGTTGGAAAAATCGGCGACGAAAAAATCATCTCGCGGGCCCGTAGGCATTTCGCACACAGAAAAATTCTGCTTGCGAAATAGCCCAGCTATTTCGCACACAGAATTTTTCTACCTGTGCAGAGAATTTTTCTGCCTGGGAAATGGCTACGGGCCCGTTCCGCGCGCCTTGCTGCAGCCAACTGCGGCAGAATTTTTTCACCAGCGCATTTTTTCCTGCGGCAACTTTTTTCGGCAGCGCAATTTTTCCGACGCAAAATTTTTGAAACCTAATTCAATTAGGTTTCGGTTTCTTTTTATTTTTAATATTACTTACCTTAACTAATTAATAATAAACCACATCAAACCACTATAAATAAGGACCAAAGGCAATTAAAAAAGGGGGGGCCGAGAGGGACAAGGAAAAAAGAAAATCCAAATTCATAAAGGAAAAGCTTGAATTCAATTGATTTTAAAGTAGCAGAAACACGATTTAAGGGATTCAAAAGGCAAAAAGGCTGGTCTTTTGAGCTTGTTCACCCAAGAAGCAATTTTGGTGCAACTTACAAAAGAAGGTATGAAATTCTAATTTCTTTATTTTTTTCACAGTAGCTAAAACTAGGATTTTGTGTTTTTCAAAAGTTAAAATCTTAGAACTTCAATTTAGTTTTTCTAAAGCCAAAAAGCCTTATTTCATTTGTTTATGTTCCAAAAGGCTTAAAATTGTTATTTTTACTTCTTAAAAATCTTTAAACTCTAATTGAACATATTTTTCAACAAAACTAAGATTTAAAATATGTTTCTTTTAAAATTTTAAAGTAGGTTCTATTTCATTCAAAAAGCCTTAAAAAACATATTTTTTGCTTATAAAAACTTTAATTTGTTTGTTTAAATTCATAAAACTTCATGAAATTATCAAATTGATTTCCAAATTCTAAAAAACCAATGCATCATCGTGACCCTAATTTTAAAAATACTAAACCCAAATTCAACTTCTAAACCTAAAATAGTAAACTCTAACCCCTTTAAAACCTTAAACCCTAACTTTTTCTAAATTTTAATCCTTTAAAACTTTAAAAACCATAAGACCACAAATAGATTAAATTTACACAATAGCTTAGAAACCTAATACAATAATCATAAACCATGAATCAAAAGTATTTTAAAGTGTCTAAAAACCTAGTTTCATGATTTCACCATTCAAATATTAATTTAGTTAATCAAAGAGTCTTACCAACCTTTTAAAACATAAAATCCTCAATCTATTTTAATTCCATAAAAAGTCACAATAGCTATAATTGGACTTTTTTTTTGCTTTGTTTAATTCTATATTTGATTATGTTTTGATTTATTTCTTATGCTTAATTTATTTAAATTCAATGCTTGGTTTATTTTATTTATTATGGATGGATGTTTACTTTTTATTGATATTTGGTACCTTTGATGAATAATTTATTTATTATGAATGATTATTTATTCTTATCAATGAATTTAGATTTTCAAAAGTTGTAAGAGGTATGTTTCCACTTGGTGGGTACCTCATTAGTTAAACATCATGTAATTTAAATTGCTTTTCTATTTTAGAACCTATGCAAAGGGCATGTTTCTACCTTTTATTGGGTGTCCTATCTAGGCATGTGATGTAAGGACATGTTTCCATCCTTGGATGGGTGTCCATTTATTTGCTTTGTTTTGACATTGCTTTGATTTTAATATAATGATGCTTTCTTTTAATTATTGTGTGTAATATGGATAATGTTGTTATATTTAAGAATTTTATAACATTAAGACCTGTAAAGGAGGCCGGTTCCAATGAACTGGGCGTTGTGGGGGTGCTGGGCCATTTCTCACCTTCCCCACACGTACCCAACTTTTCAAACCCATTAGGGGGTTGGGGATTCCTTAGGAATTGAGTCATCCACCCCTTTCTTTTTTCCCGGCCCGTCCGGTGGCGACTCCATTTTCTCCGAAATTAGGTTTGTGTTCTCTAAGGCCCTGAGCCTAAACAGTGCTGAAGTCACAAGAACCATTCCACCGAGAGTGGGGGCAAAAATCCCCGCTCATAGACATGTCATTTCAGGAAAAGAAAAGGTTTTTTCACACGAGTAAATTCTATTTTTGGGATGAACCTTACCTATTTCGGATATGCAAAGATGAGATAGTTTACAGGTGTGTACTTGAGGAAGAACAACTTAGTGTTCTTCAATTTTGTCATGACCTTCACTGTGGTGGTCATTTTGGAGGGAGAAAGATTACTGAAAATGTGCTTCAAAGTGAATTTTATTGGCCGACTCTATTCAAAGATTCTCAAGAATATTGTAAGCATTGCGACCACTGTCAAAGAGTAGGTAATATTGGAAGGAGGAATGAAATGCCCCTTCAATCTTATATTGTAGTTGAACTATTTGATGTTTGGGGAATAGACTTCATGGGTCCTTTTCCCAAATCTTTTGGTTATGAAAACATATTGGTTGCTTTTGATTATGTTTCAAAATGGGTGGTGGCAATCCCCACCCGAACTAATGATGCTAATGTGGTTGTTAAATTTGTGAAGGAATACATTTTTAGCAGATTTGGCATGCCAAGAGTGATAGTCAGTGATGGGGGAAGTCATTTCTGCAACAAACATTTCCAGAAGTTAATGCACAAGTCGAGTGTGAAACACAAAGTGGCGACCCCATACCATCCACAGACTTCAGGACAAGTTGAGACATCCAACAAGCAAATCAAAGGAATTTTGGAAAAAATAGTCAACTCATCAAGGAAGGATTGGGCAAGTAGATTGAATGATGCATTGTGGGCATATCGAACTGCTTTCAAGACTCCCTTGGGTATGAGTACATATCGATTGGTTTTTGGTAAGGCTTGTTATTTACCAATGGAGTTAGAGCACAAGGCGTATTGGGCAATTAAGACTCTGAATGTAGATTTGGACAAGTCAAAGAGAGAACATCTCTTGCAAATTTCAGAGTTAGATGAACTAAGAAACGATGCATATGAGAGTTTGAGGATTTATAAGGGCTGTACTAAAGCACTTTATGACCAAATTTTAGTATGAAAGACATTGAGCCCAGGAATGAAGGTCTTTCTTTTCAATTCTCATCTCCAACTATTTCCAGGAAAACTCATGTCTCGATGGAGCGGTCCTTTCGAGATAACTCAGGTATATCCTTCCAGTGCTATAGAATTACTTAACTCTCGAACGAATGAAACTTTTAAAGTAAATGGAAAGAGAGTTAAACCATATAACAAGGGGTTCCAAGAAATAAGGATTGTCGATAGTACTTTGATCTACGATCCTTAATTCTTGCAGTAACATCCAGCTAAGACGACGTTAAAGAAGCGCTCGATGGTAGGCACCCCATTGTTATCATTTTTATCATTTTAGTTTAGTATCTTCAGTTTATTTATTTATTTTCCCTTCTATTTTTCTTTAAGTCTTGATGGTTTGGAGATTGGAAGTGTTTTTATTCTTGCAGAAAACAGGCCAAGAGCATTGAGTTTAATTGAGAAAAGGAGGCCAGGCAGAACACTACACGGTTAGCAATAAAAAATATACACAGCCGTGCCCCATTCCAACCATGGCCGTGTATTTTCTTGAAGTTGGGGCAGCAAAATCCACGGACAAGCCACCAAAACCCACGGCCGTGTCTCCTCACCCTTAAAGCTGTGCGTTTTCACCCATCTGGGCAGAACAATCCATGGCCAGCCACCAAAGCCCCACGGCCGTGTATTTCTTCCCATCTGGCCGTGTGACTTGCTGTTTTAAACAATAAGATACACGGCATGCTCCTCAAAGTACACGACCTTGTATCCTCTCACCTGAATTCATGCGCGCTTTCAGTTCTCCATTAAAAAATGGCTCTTTAACTTCCTTTTAAACTTCTGTTCCATCTCCAACTCTTTAAAAACCCCAAATCCTTTCACTTTCTCTATAAAAACAGTTTCTTAACTTCCTTTTCAACTTCTAACTCTTCTCTAACTTTTCAAAACCCTAAATCTTTATTTCATCAACATGGTTAGAACCAAGAATGCTTCAATGAACAGGAAAAGTGTCCCTCCTTTGAATCCCATTCGACGTTCATCATCCTCTCGGCCTTCAATGAGTCAAGCGGGTCCATCTTCCCCTCACAGGCCGAGATTGTAACACCCCTTCCCGGCCTACATGTTTAAGCCGAGTAGAGGCGCCACACTTGCCTAATGTTGCTACCAATTTTACTTAGTCAAATTTTAGTTCCAATTTTTACAGAAATTTGGCCAGAGTTTTGCCTAAAATTAGGTCCCAAGTGTCGACAAAACTGGTTTTTCTGATTTTTGAAAACATTTTTACACAATTCAACGCGAACACAATCAGTCTTAATACACTCCCAATGAATCCCCCTTATAACCTCAACTACCAACCTGCAAGAAGAATTCACACTTCTAGTACAACATAAAGTAGAGGTTTATTATTATTACATACTACTAACGTACATTATAACATAGTAATTCTCAATCTTATATATACATATACATGCCACAACTAGTTAACTCATAATGAAAACTAAGAGATCTACCCTGAGACACTGTGGGTCTGGTCATCGCTTCCCAAGAGTTAGCTACTGCTCCGAACCTACGAGTCAAGGAAAACTTAACTCGCTGAGCAATGTCACTCAGTGGGTACTTTACCGTTGAAAATATAAGTAAAACATGAAAACATTTGAAATAAGAGGAAATAATAAATCAAAAATCAACCAACATTAAACCAATGGAAGTTATTGTACATTCAGTGTAGATATGCTTTCAACAAATGTAAAAACCATAATTCAAACTCATTTTGCATTACGTAGTTTAAAAAAAAAACACAGGACCTTGGCTCTACTGGTATATAGGGAACCATAGCGATAAGGCAATGACCCTCACCACTGTAACATAGGTGGCCCTCACCACCATTATCATATCACAGGAATGGCCCTCACCATCTTGGTTATAACCAATGGCCCTCACCACTGGCTTCAATGGCCCTCACCATTGAGTTCAGATCATAACAATTCAATCATAATATCAAGCAGAACTGCATAAGTTAGTATAGTGCACCATACCCTTATCTACCACTCCCAACTACCCAGCAGAGCACAAAGGTTAAAATGATTCAATTTAAGTCTCAAACTTCATTTTAAAATAACTCAAGAAATCATTTTAATTCCCGTCGCGCTTTGCCATTTACGCTGCGCACCACATTCTTTAGTCAAACCATTACCTTTTTTCACATATTTAACATCCACAATAAACATATCAAACATTTCAAAGCATTCCTCAAAAGGTCACAAATTGACCAAATGAATAGTGTCGTGGCGCATAAAATCGGCAATGCAAAAAGGCAAACGCCAAATGAATAGTAAAATCTGGGTTTTAGTCAAAATTTCAGTACACATCAGTCATGCATTTGACCAGGTAAATGATCTTATTTTTGGCTGAAATTTTACAGGAAACTTATTTCATATGTTGACTAATTGCATATAAAATTTTGTCGAAAAATCTCATCGATTGCTCCCTCAACTGGCTGCCCAAAATTAGGTCCAGAATTGGATCCCAAAGGGCACCAATTCGGTCCACACTTGCATTTGGTGCAAACTTGTTTATTTTTCTGTTTTAAACCCATTTCAAAGCTTCCCTAATAATGTAATGAAGACTTAGACACTTCCCTTTTAAAATAACTTGATTGTTTAAATCAATTTGGACTAAATGAAGTTCATAAACTCTTTTACCAAAATCATTGGAAACATTAGATTTCATTTGAATTTAAACAACCAAATCACCACATGGATTTAAAAATACCACTCAACAATTGAATTCAAACTCAAACAACACATTTATGCATCCATAGCAAAAGTTCCATAGATAAAGTTTTGGTAAGAAAATGAAAGGAAAATTAATTCTTCCAAGGTAAAGTACCAAACCTTGTTCTTTTAATTCCCCTTTGTTTTTCCATCTTCTCCTTCCTTAATCTTTGTTTTTCTTTCAAGAAATTCAAGAACACAACCTTAAACATAAACCTTAGAAATTTAGAACAATAAGCCACCCTCCAAATTCATATGAATTTCTACCTAAATTAACCATCTCTCATCATTAATCAACATATTTTTCCATTAAATTCATTTTCTAACCATCCTACAAACTTTTCCCAAATTCAACCTTTATGAACCTTAATTTAGATCTCTTAAAATAGCCACCAATTTATGAAATTAAAGCTACAAATAAAACCCCTTACCTTAAAGTCTTATTCTCCACCAAAGTTTGCAACCAAAAATAGCTACTTGAAAAAAATCACTCTCTCATTTCCCTTTCTCTCCTATTCGGCCAAAGCAAGAACAAAGGAGAGCTCTTGCCTTTTATTTTTTTGCTGTTCTCTCCTCCAAATGGCAGCTAAGAGAGGTTAAGATGTGTTGGTGTAAGTGTTGGTTTCCCATTGGTACACTTAAGTGGGAAAATGGCTAATTTTCATTGGTCCAAATGTCTCTTTCTTTTATTTATTTAAAACCCAAGCCTTGGACTTTCTTTTAATTATATTTTGGCCCCTCAACCTCCTTGTGCTATAATTTTATGGTCTAGGGTGTGAAAAGACCAAAATACCCTCCGGCGATTACTCGTTCGTAACTTTTAAACCGCGCACTTCCGCCGAATGCTGTGGTACACTTTTTGACTCAGTTTTTCCTCTACTTTTCATTTTTGAGATCCATTATTACTTTTGAGACACTTTTGAAAATGACCATAATGCCCCTGGTCAAAATCCCCTATATCATCCAAACCGTGCGTTTTCGAAAAAAATCGTGTCGCGCCGTTGCTACCCGATTTTTCTTTATTTTCCATTTCTGGAGTCTGTTATGTGCACTATTAAGAACCTCCAGTACAAATTTTGAAAATTACAGTCACCTCCCCAAAACTTTACATTTTTTTCAATTAGGTCCCATTGGTCCTATAGCCTTATCTGGGGCCGTTGTCAGGAATTGACTTCTCCTTTCCCCTTTTCTCACTGTGCACGTGCTTGCCATGCATAGATGCGGTGGGCGGATGTGACAGAGATACACTGTTTTGGTGAACCGGGAATGCTATCCCAACAGGTATCTTTCTGATTCTGCCATGGATAAGTTAGGGATTAGAGATGCATGTCATAGATATTTTACTGCTATTAGTTGGGAGAGATTTGCATCTTTGAAACCCCCACAATTTGAACCCTTGGTTTTTGAATTCCTTGACTCATTGTCTATAGAGAAAGAACTAGGTTTCAAAACACCTCTTTCCATGAAATTCAAGTTGCTAGGAAAGAATTTCACTGTAACCATCTGGGAATTGAACAATATATTTGGATTTGATAATGATGGTTTGCATAGAATTCCTAGGGATTAGAATGATGTAATGCCTGGACTAGCCTCTCTATTGTGGGTGCTAGGAATTATAATGCTAGCGTTTCAAAGGCTTCTTTATTTACTGATCTCGCCTTGAGATACATCCATAGATTCATGTCGTCTACTGTGTACGGGAGACATCAAAGTACTGGCACCGTTTCACGAAATGAACTTTTTTTCTTTTGGTGCATGTTAAGAGGAAGAAGGGTTAGCACAGGCCATTTCTTGGCTAATCATTTGGATTTCATGGCCAATAAAAATATGGGTAAACTTTGTGTGGGAGGAATTGTTACTGCTATCCTTATGGGGGTTGAATTGAGCTTTAATCCAGAAACCTATAATCTTAAGAGGATTGAGGGAGATTATTTCCTAGATATTCAGATTTAAAAAGAATGAAATTGATTACATAGGTAGGAGATAGATATGTTTTGGGTGAAGAAGAGAGGCCTGCACAACCTAAACAGACTTATAATAGGCCTCATCCAAAGCAGCCTAGAATGGAAGGTGCACCTCAAGAAAGTCAAGCCAAAGCTGGACCTTCTAGCCATCAAGCTTTCCAGGGTCCTACTCCACCAACAACGCTAGAGATCATGGCTCGGATTGATGCTCTCAAGCAAAGAGTTGTAGATGGTCACAATGAGCTCCGTGACCATTTTGACCGTAATCATTCGAAGGTCCTTTGCCAAATTGAGTTGTTACAGGTTTCCTTGTCCCAGTTGTTCAGTTTGCATCAAGGAGGGCCATCCAGTTCAAACTTTCCTTGATCGCATGTTTTTGCTGAAGTCGCTGCTTAATGGATTTTTTGTACGAAAGCTCCACTATGCGTGACACAAAAGAGGTTCCTTTTATCTTTTCTTTTGTTTACATTGAGGACAATGTAACTCATAAGTGTGGGATAATTTTTAAGCTCTTCTTTAATTTTTGTTTTGTTTTCTTTGGGAATTATATTGTGCGTTTTTCATGGCATAATTGTTGGAAACTTATTGACTTTTCTGTAATTCTAGCATTACATTTGAGCCTTTAGTATCAACATAGAGATTAGCATTTGAATTCATTCAGGATCAATTTTAACGTTCTGCAATTAATGACATATAAATCTCTGAGAACCCACCCTTTGTGAGTTTTGAGCCTCATAGATTGAATATTATTGCAAATCAATTTTCTTTTCTTAAGTGTGCACCTTCATGATTTTGTATCTCTAGAGCTTGCTTTTGCATACTAATTGAACTCACATTATGATTTCATCTCAAGTTTTAAAATGATGAAGGCAAATTAGGATTACCCCCTTTAGCTTAAAAAGACCTCCCTTAATTATGAATTCCTTAGTGAGCCAAGTTGAGCCTTTGACCTTTTCTTGATTGATCAACACAATTCACAACTCAACATTTTTCTATTATTATCATACCTTCATTAAGGAATGGAGTTTCTTATGATATGACAGTAGGAGTGGTTTAATTGATAAGTATAGGGTAAACACATAAATAAAATAAAATAGTATTGTTTTAGAAAGATTTAGGGCTGAAATGCATACTTTGTAGATTTTATTTGACTAAGAGTCGATTAATTTTTTCTTCTACATTTGAGCTAGATGTTTAATGAATTTTTATATTTTGTATATATATATAAATAAAAATAAAAAGAGAAGATATATAAATACAAAATTCATATATTTTCTAACATTAGTCATCAAAGAGGAATTTTGACTCAATTACTTTTTTTTTAAGTATGCAAATATTTGAGACTTTCAAGGGTTGGTGAATATGCCATTCGAGGGAGTTACGAATTTCTATGCAAGATTATTATCTAATTTAGATGCTCCATTTATTAATGTTCCAACTTAAATGTCTTTTCTCACACCTTCAACTTAGCCCCATTACATCCAAACGAAAAGACCGTCGGATTATTTCTTGAGAAAAATTAGTGAGAGAGATTGGATAATTAAGCAAGTTTACGGCAGTATGCAATCATGATAGGTTTGAGTGAATTAACCTTTGAAATTGAGAGAAACACTTAGATGAGAGATGAGATTTGTTATGTCTGAATTAATGAATGAGTTAAGAAAATCTTGATTGAAGTAAATTGCATTTATTTATTGCTGAGTATTAAAGGATTTCATCTTATATACTTCAATTATAGTTAAGGTTAATTGAGTTTTTAATTTATGCCATGTAAATCTGCTTGAGGACAAGCAAAGTTTTAAGTGTGGGGTAGTTGTTTTATTAGTTTTTGTCCTCAAATTGCTATTTATTTATTATGATAATTATTGTTTTCTTCATGCATTTTGGTAGTTTTAATATGTTTATTTAGTGATTTCAGCATTTTTAGAACTCAAGAAAGTTTGGAAGAAAAAAAGAGCAAAAGTGAAGGAAAGAAGAACAAAGAGAAGAATTGAAGTACCAACTACACAGCTTGTGTATATTTACACAGCTTGTGCATTTTTACACAGCCTATGTACTCCTCTGCCTTAATTTATCCCAGCACCCAAATACACAGCTTGTGTAAATTCACACAGCTTGTGTATATTTACACAGCTTGTGGAAATTTTTAGCCAAGGGATTTGTATAAATAGATAAGATTAGGGCAAGAGGAGGGGGGATATACTTTTTCAGCCGTTCTTTATTTTTCTTCAGAACATTTTTCTCAGAAACAAGAAAACTATCGAAGATTGATTTCACTTTCATTCAAACACTCTAGATCAAATTAGTTCTAGCCATTACGTTATTCTTTTAGCAAAAATCTGAGCAATAGATTCTTCAGAAGCCAAAGGAAAATTGTAATAGGGTTTTGTTCTTTAACTCTATTTCTTAAGTTTTATTGAAATTTTATTTATGAATTCTCTAATTTCTAAATTAATTTCTTTGAATTTTAATGAGATGAATTTGTTTGATAGCATTACTATGAACTAATTTGATCTAGTCTAGGGTTTGTATGAATCTACTATGATTGTATGAAATGGTTATTTCTCTTAATTGATTTATTTCTTTTATCCTTAATTGAATGGATTAATGTTAATATATAATTGATTGACCACCAATTATGTATTTTAGGTATTTAGATGAAGGATTGAGAAATGAAATCCAATACCGGAATAATTTAATTAGGGACTTAGGTGAATTAGAAATATAAACCTAAGGAAAAGATCATTTTGATTGTAGTAATATTATTTGAAAAAGGTTTGAATGTGAGAGCTTATTTCCTTAATTTGATTAATTAAGTTGCTTGATATCTGATCTTTGAAATTAAATCAGTTGAGAGGAATAGCCGTTCATACACATAAATTAGTAGAGAAGTGCAAACCCTAGGCTTTTCTATTAAGTGAATCAATATATTTGTTTTATTTAATTTTTAAGCTCTTCTTTAATTTTTTTTTGTTTTCTTTGTGAGTTATATTGTGCGTTTTTCATGGCATAATTGTTGGAAACTTATTGATTTTTCTATAATTCTAGCATTACATTTGAGCCATTAGTATCAGCATATAGATTAGCATTTGAATTCATTCATGATCAATTTTTACGTTCTGCAATTCATGACATATAAATCTCTGAGAACCCACCCTTTGTGAGTTTTGAGCCTCATAGATTGAATATTATTGTCAATCAATTTTCTTTTCTTAAGTGTGTACCTTCATGATTTTGTATCTCTAGAGCTTGCTTTTGCATACTAATTGAACTCACATTATGATTTCATCTCAAGTTTTAAAATGATGAAGGCAAATTAGGATTACCTCCTTTAGCTTAAAAAGACCTCCCTTAATTATGAATTCCTTAGTGAACCAAGTTGAGCCTTTGACTTTTTCTTGATTGATCAACACAATTTACAACTCAACATTTTTCTATTATTATCATACCTTTGTTAAGGAATGGAGTTTCTTATGATATGACCATAGGAGTGGTTTAATTAATAAGTATGGGGTAAACACATAAAATAAAATAAAATAGTATTGTTTTAGAAAGATTTGGGGCTGAAATGCATACTTTGCAGATTTTATTTGACCAAGAGTCGATTAGTTTTTTCTTCTACATTTGAGCTAGATGTTCAATGCATTTTTATATTTTGTATATATATATATATATAATAAAAATAAAAAGAGAAGATATATATATATATACAAAATTCATATATTTTCTAGCATTAGTCATCAAAGAGGAATTTGGACTCATTTACTTTTCTTTAAGTATGCAAATATTTAAGACTATCAAGGGTTGTTGAATATGCGATTTGAGGGAGTTACGAGTTTCTACACAAGATTATTGTCTAATTTAGATGCTCCATTTCTTAATGTTCCAACTTAAATGTCTTTTCTCACACCTTCACCTTAGCCCCATTACATCCAAGCGAAAAGACCTTTGGATTATTTCTTGAGAAAAATCAATTAGAGAGATTGGATAATTAAGCAAGTTTATGGCATTATGCAATCATGATAGGTTTGAGTGAATTAACCTTTGAAATTGAGAGAAACACTTAGATGAAAGATGAGATTTGTTATGTTTGAATTAATGAATGAGTTAAGAAAATCTTGATTGAAGTAAATTCCGTTTATTTATTGCTGAGTATTAAAGGATTTCATCTTATATACTTGAATTATAGTTAAGGTTAATTGAGTTTTTAATTTATTCTATGTAAATCTTCTTGAGGACAAGCAAGGTTTAAAGTGTGGGGTAGTTGTTTTATTAGTTTTTATCTTCAAATTGCTATTTATTTATTATGATAATTATTGTTTTCTTCATGCATTTTGGTAGTTTTAATCTGTTTATTTAGTGATTTCATCATTTTTAGAACTCAAGAAAGTTTGGAAGAAAAAAAGAGCAAAAGTGAAGGAAAGAAGAACAAAGAGAAGAATTGAAGTACCAACTACACAACTTGTGCATTTTTACACAGCTTGTGTATATTTACACAGCTTGTGCATTTTTACACAGCATGTGTACTCCTTTGCCTTAATTTATCCCCGCACCCAAATACACAACTTGTGTAAATTCACACAGCTTGTGTATATTTACACAGCTTGTGCAAATTTTTAGCTAAGGGATTTGTATAAATAGATAAGATTAGGGCAAGAGGAGGGAGGATATACTTTTTTAGCCGTTCTTTATATTTCTCTGGAACATTTTTCTCTAAAACAAGAAAACTATCGAAGATTGATTTCACTTTCATTCAAACACTCTAGATCAAATTAGTTCTAGCCATTATATTGTTCTTTTAGCAAAAAATCTGAGCAAGAGATTCTTCAGAAGCCAAAGGAAAATTGTAATTGGGTTTTGTTCTTTAACTCTATTTCTTAAGTTTTATTGAAATTTTATTTATGAATTCTCTAATGTCTAAATTAATTTCTTTGAATTTTAATGAGATGAATTTGTTTGATAGCATTACTATGAACTAATTTGATCTAGTTTAGGGTTTGTATGAATCTACTATGATTGTATGAAATGGTTATTTCTCTTAATTGATTTATTTCTTTTATCCTTAATTGAATGGATTAATGTTAATATATAATTGATTGGCCCCCAATTATGTGTTTTAGGTATTTAGATGAAGGATTGAGAAATGAAATCTAATACCGGAATAATTTAATTAGGGACTTAGGTGAATTAGAAATATAAACCTAAGGAAAAGATCATTTTGATTGTAGTAATATTATTTGAAAAAGGTTTGAATGCAAGAGCTTATTTCCTTAATTTGATTAATTAAGTTGCTTGATATCTGATCTTTGAAATTAAATCAGTTGAGAGGAATAGCCGTTCATACACATAAATTAGTGGAGAAGTGCAAACCCTAGGCTTTTCTAAGTGAATCAATATATTTGTTCAGTTTTCTTTCATTGTTATAAATTCAATTCCTTTCTGTTTTCGTTAATATTTCAACAATTTAATTTTATAAATCAAAGACTATTAATTGATAATTTGTTTATTATGATTTGATAAATAATTAGCTTATCTAGCTTCCTTGTGAGACAACCTTGAGGTGTTCACCGATATACTACAGCAGCCTCGTATACTTACGAGTGTAGCTTTAGTAGTGTTTATTAGAGCGCAACAAGTTTTTGGCGCCGTTGCCGGGGATGCTAATTGGCGTAATTGTTTATTAGTCATATATATTTTTTAAATTATTTTTCATTGTTTATATTTTATTTTATTTTTCTTTTGCTTTAAATAATTCCTTCTTTCAGAAATTTTTTTGTATGCAAGGTAGGAGATCACTCGGAGGAGAGCTTTGCCCATTTATTTTAGAAATTCAAAGAGTGAAAAGGAGCAGAGAAGAGTTTGAATTGTAAACTGGGTTTGATACAGGGGAGGAAATTTCTGATTTTGAGTCGGATACTGCACAATCTACTAATATGGGAGACGATAGGCAAAGAACTATGAGGGATTTTACCAGACCTTTCATTGGGACTGCCACCTCATGTATAAGATTGACAGATGCTGCAAGAAATTATGAGTTGAAGAATATCCATTACAACATGATGCCATCTTTCTATGGAGTTCCGAATGAGGATCCTTTGAATTTTATTTGGGATTTCTACTCCACCCTCAACACATTTCCATTGGGAGGACTAACAGAAGACCAATTTAGGATGAGGTGTTTTCCATACACATTAAAGGATAGGGCAAAAAGCCGGCTTATGATGTTGCCTGAAAATTCTTTAACAACTTTGGAGCAAGTATATAACAAGTTTATGGGCAAATTTTACTCACATCAGAAGACAGCTGAATTAAGAGGAAAAATAGCTACATTTGCTCAATTGTATGGAAAGCCATTTCATGAGGCTTGGGACAGGTTTAGGATGTTGTTAATCTAGGTCCACACCATCATTTCCCACTTCAACTGTTGAATTAGTTTTTCTACTATGGTCTAACCCAGCAATTTCAGAATACTGTTGATAATGGAGCTGGGGGAGCTATGGGAGAAAAGACAGCAGAATATACTTATGATATCTTTGAAATGTTAGGAGCTAATTCCCAACAAAAAAGTTTAAGAGGAAGAAGTAAAGGGGTAAATCAAGTGGAAGCCAACAGTGAGATGGTCAATCAGATAGCTGAATTGACAAGACAAGTGCAGATGCTGAACATAAAGAACAATGCTTCTTCATCCACTCAAGAAGTGTGTGGAATTTGTGGAACTTTTGGGCATGGAGCAAATATATGCCCTTCTGCGTACGAGTCTTATGGAAATGAGGCTGAGCAAGTTAACGCTATGGAGGGATATCAACCAAGGGCCCAAAATGATCCTTTCTCAAACGCTTACAATCCTGGTTGGCGGAATCATCCAAACTTTTTGTGGTAAACAAATAATTCCCAACAACCTTTCCATTTGCTCCAAAGACAAAATCAATAGCCAGGGCAATCTTCAGATCAAGGGTAGCCTAAGAGATACATTTTAGAGGATAGTTTACATGCTTTTATCCAAGCCAGTACCAAGAATCAAGAGATGAATAACAAAAGGTTGGATTCATTGGAAGCGTCTTTGAAGAAAGTGGAGACCCAAGTGGGACAACTTGCACAACAGATGCAGATTCAACAGAAAGGAAAATTTTTTAGTCAACCTGAGCAAGCACAAGCAGTGACTGTTCTTAGAAGTGGCAAGGTAATAAATAATGGTGTTGGAAATAATTCTGTGAATGCAGGTAAACAAGAAAACAAAAAAGAAGGAGAACTAGAGGACAATGGTGATGGAGAAAAATCAATGGAGTAATCTCCTTTAGCAGATATACACAAAGCAAGTAATCCTTACCAGCCACCTATACCATTCCCCAGCAGATTGAAGAATGACAAACAAGATAAGCAATTTTTAGACATCTTCAACATGCTGTCTAAGGTAAGTATTAACTTACCTCTACTTGAAGCAGTAAAAAATATGCCGGCTTATGCCAAATTCTTCAAAGAATTGAATACCAAGAAAAAGAGGTATGAGCCAAATTAAAAGGTGATAGTATCAGAGGTAGCCAGTGCTATTTTGGAACATAAACTGCCTCCGAAGCTAAAGGATCCTGACAGCTTCTTAATTAAAATTACTATAGGTAATGGAAAGGGGACTGATGGCATGTGTGATTTAGGAGCCAGTGTTAATTTGATGCCTTACTCTGTGTATCTTGAATTAGAACTTGGGGAACTTAAACCTACTAAAATGGTCTTGCAATTAGCTGACAGATCTTATAGATTCCCGAAAGAAATTATAGAAGATGTGTTAGTTAAGGTTGGTGAGTTGATAGTTGTTGTTCTTGAGCTAAGTACTACTGCAAGTGTCACTCCCAACTATACGAGGTAGTTGTAGCAAAAGTGATCGCCCCAAGGTCGTCTCACAAGGAAGGTATAGTTTGTAATAGCTTGATTGACAACTAATTTAAAAATGAGAGTTTGTTGTTTGGAATGGTGCAGGAGAAATTTAAACCTAAGAGTAATGAGTGTAAGGGTTAATGTGTGTGATGGTTGTACAAGATCAAATCAATTCTTGGGAAGGTGCCTAGGGTTATAGGTCCATTCAATCAAAGCTCAATTCTCATATTGTCCATTAACTTAACATTGTAATTAATTTGTTTCTTAAGTTTAATTAGTCAATTACCAATTCATTAGTTTTCACATTCATGAATCAACAACAACCAATTATTTTACATTTGCAAATTAATGAACCCCAGAACTTATATTTCTAATTCATTCTTAGGGTAGTCAATTATATAATTCCGATATCAAATTTCACCTCTTAGTCCTTCATTCAATATCTAGAGATAAATAGGTAGCTAATCTATCAACGTAGCATACAATCCAATGCAATCAACCAACAACAAGGTACATCAATGTGTGAGTGGGGATTTTTGCCCCCACTCCCGGTGAAATGGTTCTTGCGACTTCGGCACTATTTAGGCTCGAAGCCTTAGAGAACACGGACCTAAGTCTGGAGAAAATGGAGTCGCCACCCAGAAGGGCTGGGAAAAAAGAAAGGGGTGGATGACTCGATTCCTAAGGAACCCCAACCCCTAATGGGTTCGAAAAGTTGGGTACGTGTGGGGAAGGTGAGAAATGGCCCAGCACCCCCACAACGCCCGGTTCATTGGAACCAGCCTCCTTTACAAGTCTTAATATTATAAAATTCTTAAATATAATAACATTATCCATATTACACACAATAATTAAAAGAAAGCATCAATATATTAAAATCAAAGCAATGTCCAAACAAAGCAAATAAATGGACACCATCTGTTTTGTTAGTTTTTGTCATAGATTTGTAGTTTGTTTATTATGATAATTATTGTTTTATTTAGGTATTTTGTTAGTTTTTATCGGTTTGTTTAGTGTTTTCATTAATTTTGATAGTTTTAGTTTATTTCAGTGTTTATGTTGTTTTTGATCTAGTTTTTAGTATGTGTTTATGTTTTGTTAGTTATTGTTTATTTAGTTTTTGTTTAAAGTTATTTGATGTTTTGTTTTAGGTTAAAAAAGCCAAGGAACCAAGACTGAAGGAAGAATGCACAGTAGCTGACACAGGCAGAGGACACGGCCAAGTCACTGGCCGTGTCCCATATCAAGTTAAAGAAGAAGAGCAACTCACAGAAGCAGACACATGCAAGGGACACGGCCAAGTCAGTGGCCGTGTCCCTCCAATGAAGCCCAGACACAGCCAAGTCACTCTGACTTGGCCGTGTCTCACCAAGTTCCAAAGGAATAGAAGAAGCAAAACTCACAGTGGAAGACACAGGCAAGGGACACGGCCAAGTCACCTGGCCGTGTCCCTCCAAAAGGCTTCAACACGGCCAAGTCAAGCTCCACTTGGCCGTGTCACTCAACAAAGAAGAAAAGAAGAGAGGCAAGCAGTGGTGGACACAGGCAAGGGACACGGCCAAGTCACCTGGCCGTGTCCCTCCAAAATGCACCAACACGGCCAAGTCACCTCTGACTTGGCCGTGTCCATCATGAACCAAGCGCGTACCGAATTTTAAAGCGGACGTTTCGTATAAAAGGAAATGAAAAAGCTAGGGTTAGAACGATAGACGATTTTGAGAGCAAAGTTTGATTTCTCAACATCAAGATAGTTGAAGTTCTCAAGACCATGAAGATAGTTGAAGTTCTCAAGATCATAAGGATAGTTGATGTTCTCAAAACCATAAGGGTAGTTGAAGTTTTCCTAATATCTCTAATATATCAACATCAACATCAAAGTAATAAATAATTTATCCCTATTAAAGAAGATTTATGTTACTCCACTTATCCATTATTGGAAGCCCAAGTTAGTACAAACCAAGGCAACTCTTTTTAGAGCAAAAAAAAAAAAGAGAAAAAAAGAAGAAAATAAAAGAAAAACAAAAGAAAAAAAAAGAAAAAAAAAGGAAGAAAGATAAAATATAAAAAAGTGGTTCGAAAAGCCAACTGAGTTCTCTTTTAACTAAGACAACAAAAGGCTTCCATTTTATGGATTGACTTGAATTGGTCCCAACACAACCAAAGATCCAATCAAAATCAAAGAAAAAGGAGGAAGACCATCTAGTTCTTGAAATTTCTGTACTTGATAGTCCTACAAGAAAGAAGGACAGAATGATAAAAGAAAGGGAAGAGTAAGAAAGAGAAAGAAAAGGGAAGAGTAAGAAAAATAAAGAGGAAAAAAGGGAAAAGAAGAAAAGAAACAGATTTGGGTCTTAAACTTTTTGCAAGGGCAAAAACTGTCCTAATCAAGATCCAGATTAATGCCAAGAAGATAGAAGGAATTTGGAGTCTAGAAAGATTGCTCCCAACTGTCTAAAGTTCCAACAAGAAATTTGTAGTGTGAGGGTTTGTCCATTGTGTCACACCAGCTCCAATTTCAAAATGGCCTCCACTTTAACCCATGTCCCTTATAGACCCCGTTTCAAGCCTATCAAAGATCTGTTGATCTCTCTTGGTAGGTAGAGTCTATTAGTGGAGATAGTTTGGATAAGCATGCATATGAGATAGACAGTATTTAAACCAAATGGGACCTTTGGCCAAGTAATGTGTATGTGCCTATCCGAAGTGAATAGTTCTTACTTAATATGGTAACTAAGGTTGTCATGTTATAGATATATTAATTTGGAAAAATCAAGTCCTAAGGTACATTGACATCGATTTGGCAAAGCCAACATTTGATTTCAAAATCAAAATTAAAAAAAAAAGTGTTTTGTCATACAAGGCCTTCAAGTTAAGGGAAGTATGTTGAATTGATTATTGGCAAGGTCATGAAGAAACTACCAACTGACAAGCTGAAACATAGTTTGAAATGGATACATCCCTGACTCTGCTGCTTAGGGTCTCCACCACTCATGTTTTCAACATCTTGAAGATAAAAGCCAAATGCAAAGCTTTTGATCATTTCAATGCGAGACTTGAACGAGCATCAAAAAGGAACCAATGAGAACACTTCTGCTAATCACCTCGGTCAAAAAGGAACTAATGAGAACAACTGTAAGTATTATTCATGCATATCATGCATACATGAGCATATTACATCGCACTTTCTTGTCTTAATGAACAGCAAACGCCCGGCGAATTAAAGAATTAAAAGAAGATATTAAATCAAGGGGGCATGGAAAGCCTATTCGCTTGTGGAAGCCCCAGTCACTTTACAAAGAGAAGAAATGCGTGCTTATGCAAAGAACTAGACAAGAAAAACATCAATCAAAGCTTGCATGAAAGAAAAAATCCTTGTGGGGCAAGGAGAGGATATAAGATCCAATCAAAATTGGAGAAAAAAGGAAAAGCAGTTGCAAGGGAAAAGTGGTTAAAGTGCAAAAACTCCCTTGGAAGATCAAAACAAGGAAAGAAGAACATGGATCAAGCAAGACATGGCCAAGCCAAATCAAGCTTGGTCGTGTCACCTCAAAGGAAATCTTGGCAGAACATGACACGAGCAGGAGACACGGCCAAGCCACTGGCCGTGTCTCACCTAAAGGGCAAAGCCAAGAAAGACCAAGCAAAGAGAGAAGGGAAGCAGTAGGTGACACTGGCAGGTGACATGACTAAGCCACTGGCAGTGTCACATGACACTGCCACAAGCTTGGCCGTGTCCCATCCTAAGCCAAGAATAAAGAAGAACCAAAGAAAAAAAATAGAAGCTGACACACCCAGGGGACACGGCCAAGCCACTGGCGTGTCACTCACATCTTCAAAGAATAAAGAAGACCCAATCTCAAAGGATGAAGATCCATTTTTAAGGGTGAAGACCCGATCTCAAAGGATGAAGATCCATTTTTAAGGGTGAAGACCTGATCTCAAAGGATGAAGATCCATTTTCAAGGGTAAAGACCCAATCTCAAAGGACAAAGATCCATTTTCAAGGGTGAAGACCTGATTTCAAAGGATGAAGATCTTTTCAAGGTTGAAGATCCAATCTCAAAGGATGAAGATCCATTTTCAAAGGTGAAGACCCGATCTCAAAGGATGAAGACCCAATCTCAAAGGGTGAAGACCCAATCTCAAAGGATGAAGATCCATTTTTAAGGGTGAAGACCCAATCTCAAAGGATGAAGATTCATTTTGATGGTGAAGAATCACAATGCATAAAACAGCCGGAGCAGTCAGACTTCTCAAATGATAAAAGGTCAGTCAAACTCAATCTCGGGTCCAAGTACCCATTCTCGGGTCCAAGTACCCAAATCAAATCAATCTCGGGTCTAAGTACCCAATCCCGGGTCTAAGTACCCAAATTAAATCAATCTCGGGTCTAAGTACCCAAATCAAATCAATCTTGGGTCCAAGTATCCAAATCAAATCAATCTCGGGTCCAAGTACCCAATACTGGGTCCAAAACCCAAATTTTCCTTAGGTCCAGAACCTAGAATTATCCTTGAGTCCAGAACTCGAACAGGGTCCAGAACCCAAATTTTTCTTAGGTCCAAAACCTAGAATCTCCCTTGAGTCCAGAACTTGAACAGGGTCCAGAACCCAAATTTTTCTTAGGTCCAGAACCCAGAATTATCCTTGAGTCCAAAACTCGAACCGGGTCCAGAATCCAAATTTTCTTTAGGTCGAGAACCTAGAAGTATCCTTGAGTCCAGAACTCGAACCGGGTCCAGAACCCAAATTTTTCTTAGGTCCAAAACCTAGAATTATCCTTGAGTCTAGAACTCGAACCGGGTCCAGAACCCAAATTTTCCTTAGGTTCAGAACCTAGAATTATCCTTGAGTCCAAAACTCAAACTGGGTCCAGAACCCAAAACCTCAACCGTTTCATCAAAAATTAAGTCTTATTGCTTTTCACTCTCTTTCACTAAGGTTTCAGATCATTCAAGCAGGGGGCAAACTGTAGACCCTTAATTTTTGACCCAATCCGGTCTAATATGTTTTATTTAGTCTAAAATGATTTTTGTTGTCTAATTGGTCCAAAATAATTTTTATTAAATAATTTTTGCTTTAGTATCTAATTTTTTTAATAAAAATAGAAATAAACAAATAAAAATAAAAATCAGAGTCGGAAAAATCGGCGACGAAAAAATCGTCGGGCAGGCCCGTGGGCAGTTCGCCCGCAGGAAATTCCTGCGGGTGAAATCACTGTGCTATTTCGCACGCAAAAATTTTCTGCCTGCGAAATAGCATATGGGCCTGCTTCGATCACGTTGCCGCAGATTTCTACGGCAGAATTTTTTTCGGCAGCGCAAATTTTTCGAAACCTAATCCAATTAGGTTTTGGTTTCTTTTTTTTATTAATATTACTTACCTTAACTAATTAGGAATAAACAACCTCAAACCACAATAAATAAGGACTAAAGACAATTAAAAAAGGGGAGGCAAAAATCCAAGAGTAGTTTGGAAAATTTGAAACCAAATCAAGGAAGGAAAAGAAGAAATTCAATTCAAATCTTTGCTGGAACAGCAGTAGCACGATTTAGAGGATTCAACGGCAAAAAAAGGCTTGTCTTTAAAGCTAGTTCATCCAAGAAGAATTATTTTTGGAGAAATCATCAAAAGAAGGTATGTGTTAATTAATTTTCTTTAATTGTTTTTTTTACACAGTAGCAAATTTATGAAATCAAAATTAAAAACCTTTGAACTTTAATTTAGTTTTTCTAAAGCAAAAAAAAAAAAAAAAAACCTTATTTCGTTGGTTTATCATCCAAAAGGCTTAAAATTGTTATTTTTTTCTTTTTAAAAACCTTAAAACTCTAATTAAACATATTCTTCAACAAAACCAAAATCAAATTCTGTTTCTTTCAAAACTTTAAACTTGATACTTTTTCCTTCAAAAAGTCTTCTAAAACATCTTTTCTAGTTATAAAAACTTTAATTCACTTGTTTAAATTCATAAAATTCCATAAAATATTAAATTGTCTTCCAAACCCTAAGATTAAAATTACCACCCGTGACCCTAATTCCAAAATATCAAATCCAAATTCAACTTCCAAAATTCAAAATAATGAACACTAACCCTTTTAAAACCTTAAACCCTAATTTTTATGAACCCTAATCCTTTTAAAACATTAAAGAACATAAAAACCTAAATTTTACACAGTAGCTTAGGAACCCAATAACCAAAAATCACAAATTAAAGTATTTTAAAGTGTTTAAAACCCTAGTTTCATGATTTCATCATTCAAACCTTAATTTGGTTAATCAAAGTGTCTTCCCAACCTTTTAAAACATAAAACCCTAATCTATTTTAATTCCATAAAAAGTCACAGTAGCCATAATATTATGCTTTGATTTATTTCTTATGCTTTAATTAATTTAATTTCAATACTTGATTTATTTAATTTATCATGGATGGATGTTTGTTTTATATTTTGATTAATACCTGTGATGAATGATTTATTTATGATGAATGATTATTTATTTTTATCAATTAATTTAGATTTCCAAAAGTTGTAAGAGGTATGTTTCCACTTGGTGGGTACCTCATTAGTTAAACATCATGTAATTTAATTTTCTTTTCTATTTTAGAACCTATGTAAAGGGCATATTTCTACCTTTTGGTGGGTGTCCTATTTAGGCATGTGATGTAAGGACATGTTTCCATCCTTGGATGGTGTTACGCTCAAATTAACTCTACCACAAAGCATCACTCGCAAGCATACGAGGTAGCTGTAGCAAAGGTGATCGCCCCAAGGTCATTCTCTCAAGGAAGATAAAGGGATTAATTGCTTATCAGATTATGTTTAACAAGTAATAAAGAGATTTATAAATTGCTAAATAATGAAGAAGATTGATTAAAGTTTAAAACAATAAAAGTAAATTGAGCTGAGTTTTGATTCACTTGATAGAATGGTCTAGGGTTTGCACTTCTCTACTACTTATATGTATGAACGGTTATTCCTCTTAACTAATTCAATTTCAAAGATTAAATCTCAAACAACTCAACTAATCTAGTCAAGGAAATAATCTCTCGCATTGAAACCTCTTTCAACTAATCTTGTTATAAGTGAAATAATCTTTTTAATAGGTTATATCTCTAATTCACCTAAGTCCCTAATTGAATTGTTCAAGTATTAAACTTCATCTCTCGATCCATCATCTAATACCTTAAAACACATAATTGGTTGTCAATCAATTATATATTAACAATGTTTCATTCAATCAAGGCTAAAGAAATTATTAGCTAAGAGAAAAACCAATTCATACAATCATAGCAGATCCATACAAACCCTAGACTAGATCAAATTAGTTCATAATGCAATCAAACATATTCATCTCATTAATGTTCAAAGAAATCAAAATAGACATGATAATATCCATTCAATGAAAATAAAGAGAATAAGTTCAAGAACAAAACCAAGTTACAACTCCTTGAAGCTTCTGAAGAATCTCTTGTTCAATTCTTGCAAGAAGGATATAACAATGGCATGAACAATCTAATCTAGCTAGTTTTAATCCAAAGTGTAATTGAAATCAAAGAAAACAAATGTTAAAACCCTAAAACTTTCTCTGAAGGCTCAAACTTTGCTCTCAAAATCGTCTATCATTCTAACCCTAGCTTTTTCTTTTCCTTTTATACGAAACGTCCGCTTTAAATTCGGTACGCGCTTGGTTCATGAGGGACACGGCCAAGTCAGATGTGACTTGGCCGTGTTGGTGCATTTTGGAGGGACACGGCCAGGTGACTTGGCCGTGTCCCTTGTCTGTGTCCACCACTGCTTGCCTCTCTTCTTTTCTTCTTTGTTGAGTGACACGGCCAAGTGGAGCTTGACTTGGCCGTGTTGAAGCCTTTTGGAGGGACACGGCCAGGTGACTTGGCCGTGTCCCTTGCCTGTGTCTTCCACTGTGAGTTTTGCTTCTTCTATTCCTTTGGAACTTGGTGAGACACGGCCAAGTCAGAGTGACTTGGCCGTGTATGGGCTTCATTGGAGGGACACGGCCACTGACTTGGCCGTGTCCCTTGCATGTGTCTGCTTCTGTGAGTTGCTCTTCTTCTTTAACTTGATATGGGACACGGCTAGTGACTTGTCCGTGTCCTCTGCCTGTGTCAGCTACTGTGCATTCTTCCTTCAGTCTTCGTTCCTTGGCTTTTTTAACCTAAAACAAAACATCAAATAACTTTAAGCAAAAACTAAATAAACAATAACTAACAAAACATAAACACATACTAAAAACTAGATCAAAAACAACATAAACACTGAAATAAACTAAAACTATCAAAATTAATGAAAACACTAAACAAACCGATAAAAACTAACAAAATACCTAAATAAAACAATAATTATCATAATAAACAAACTACAAATCTATGACAAAAACTAACAAAACAACTACCCCACACTTACAACTTTGCTTGTCCTCAAGCAAATTACATGGCATAAATTAAAACTCACACAACCTTAACTATAATTCCAGTACATAGATGAAATACTTTAAGAGTCAGACATAAATAATTACAATTTCCTTCAATCAAGATTTTCTTAACTCATTCATTAATCCAGACATACAAATCTTATCTCTCTTCTAAGTGTTTCGCTCGATTCAAAGGTTAATCACTCAAACCACTCATGATCGCATGCTACCATAAACTTGCTTAATTATCTAATCTCTCTCATTGATTTTCTCAAGAAATAATCCGAAGGTCTTTCATTTGGATGTAATAGGGCTAAGGTAAAGGTGTGAGAAATGACATTTAGGCTGGAGCATCAAGAAATGAAGTATCTAATTTAGACAATACTCTTGCTAAGAAACTCATAGCTCCTTCAAATAGCATACTCACCAATCCATTAACACTTTACATACTTGCATACTTCAAGAAAAATAATGAGTCAACATTCCTCTAAAGCTAGAAAATATATGAATTTTGTATATATATATCTCTTCCTTTTTTTATTTTTATCATCATTTTTTTAAATATATATATACAAAATAAAGAGTTGCTCGGAACATCTAGCTTAAATGTAGAGGAAAAGGATAATCAACTCTTAATACAATGTGCTAAGTATGCATTTCAACCCCAAATAGCAATACCATTTTTTTTTCTTACCCCACACTTTGAAATAAACCACCCTATTGACATATCATAAAAACTCCATTCCTTAATGCAGGTATGATGATAATAAGAGAAAATTGAGCTGTGAATTATGTTGATCAAACAAGAAAAAGGTTAAAGGCTCAACTTGGCTCACTAAGGAATTCAATATTAAGGGAGGTCTTTTTAAGCTAAAGGGCTAACCTATTTTGCCTTCATCATTTTAAAACTTGAGATTAAATCATAATGTGAGTTCAATCAGTATGCAAAAGCAAACTCTAGAGATGCAACATCATGAAGGTGCACACTTAAGAAAAGAAAATCAATTGACAAAAATGTCAAATTTATGAGGCTCCAAACTCACACAGGTGGGTTCACCAAGATTTATATGTCATAAATTGCAAAATGTGAAAATTGATCCTGAATGAATTCAAATGCTAATCTCTATGTTGATACTAAAGTCTCAACTATAATGCTAAAATCACAGAAAAGATCAATAAGTTCTCAACAATTATACCATGCACAACAAATACAATAAACAAAACAAAACAAACAAAACAAAAATTAAAGAAAAGCCAAAGATTACCCCACACTTTAGAATTGACATTGTCCTCAATGGAAAACAAGAATAATAAAGAAAAAGAGTTTAAGGACAACCTGTTTTCCATCGCACCCTGGTGAGGCAAAACTCTATCTTTCAAACACAGATGTGCAAAAACAAAATGCAAGAGAGCTTTAGGGTTTCAATTTATTTAAACTAAACATAAAAGCAAAATTGCAAAATATAAAATTATAACTATGAAAAAGAAATTCAAACTAATGGGTTGCCTCCCATTAAGCGCTTCTTTATTCTCATAAAGCTGGACATCATGCAAGATCTAGGGATCATGGATCAAAGTGTTGTCAATGATCCTCAATTCCTGAAATCCTTCATTATATGGTTTAACTCTATGTCTATTTGCTTTAAAAGTCTTATTAGTTCTAGAGTTAAACAATTCAATGGAACCAGAAGGACATACCTTAGTTACCTTGAAAGGACCACTCCATCTAGATTTGGGTTTACCTGGAAACAGACGGAGTCAAGAATTAAAAAGTAAAACTTTCATACCTAGACTCAATGTCTGATGCGCAATAAATCTGTCTAGAAGTGCTTTAGTGTGATCCTTATAATTCCTCGAGCTCTCATATGCCTTTGGGTTAAGGCATCTTTGGGTCTTCCCCATTGATTTAGCCCCTTCTTCTAAAGTCAGTGTCAGCTCCAATTTATCTGGGGAACCTGTCTGCAAGAAAGCATATGAAACAACTGCTTCAACACAATTAATTAAAGAACATTCCTCATGTAAAGCAGTTGTAGGAATAAGAGAAGTGTTAAAAATAGAAAATTCCACAGTTTGTCCCAAAACAGTCATTGATAATTTTCCATTTTTAACATCTAACAAAGTGTTAGTAGTCGCCATAAAAGGCCTACCCAGTAGAATGGTGTGTGCAGATGGTGAAGAATTACCTACTTCCATGTCAAGAACAATGAAATCCACAGGTACTATCAACCCTCCAACCTTAACTAACACATCTTCTATAACCCCTTTCGGGAATCTAAAAGACCTATCAGCTAATTGCAACACCATTTTTGTCGGTTTAAGCTCCCCTAGTTCTAATTCTTGGAACACAGAATAAGGCATCAAATTCACACTAGCTCCTAAATCACACATGCCCTCAGTTCCTTTCCCATTCCCCACAGAAATTTGAATTATAAAGCTTCCAGGATCCTTTAGTTTGGGAGGTAGTTTATGCTGCAGAACAGCACTAGCTACCTCTGAAACTATCACCTTTTCATTCATCTCATACCTCTTTTTCTTGGTGATTAGGTCTTTGAAGAACTTGGCATAAGCCGGTATGTTTTTTATTGCATCCAGTAAGGGTAAGTTAATACTTACCTTAGACAGCATGTTGAAGATGTCAGAAAATTGCTTATCTGCTTTATCATCCTTCAACCTGCTGGGGAATGGTATAGGTGGCCGGTATGGATTGCTTGTCTTATGTAGATCTGCTGTAGGGGACTTCTCCACTGATCTTTCTCCAGCACCTTTGTTCTTTGATTTTCCTCCCCCCTTGTTCTCTTTGTTTCCTGCATTCACAGAATCATTTTCAACATTATTATAAATTTCCTTACCACTTCTAAGAACAGTCACAGATTGCGCCTGCTCAGGTTGACTTGGGAATTTCCCCTTTTGTTGAATCTTCATCTGTTGTGCAAGTTGTCCAACTTGAGTCTCCACTTTTTTAAAAGATGCTTCTAAGGAATCCAGCCTCTTGTTGGTCACCTCTTGATTTTTAGCACTGACTTGAATAAAAGCTTGTAAACTTTCCTCCAAACTCTCTATCCTAGACTTCCCTTGATTTGAGGATTGGCCTTGCTCTTGGTTCTGTCTTTGAAGAAAATGGAAAGGCTGCTGAGAATTATTTGTTCCCCAAGAAAAATTTGGGTGATTCTTCCAACCAAGGTTGTATGTATTTGAATAAGGATCATTCCTGGCCCTTGGTTGAAATCCTCCCATAGCATTGACTTGCTCAGCTTCATTCCCATATGATTCATATGCAGAGGGACAAATGTTTGCTCCATGCCCGACAGTTCCACAGATTCCACACGCTTCTTGAGTAGATGAAGAAATATTGTTCTTCATGTTCAGCATCTGCACTTGCCTTGTTAACTCAGCTATCTGATTTACCATATCACTATTGGCTTCCAATTGGTTCACCCCTTTGCTTCTTCCTCTTACACTCTTCTGTTGAGAATTAGCTCCCAACATCTCAAAAATATCATAAGTTTCAGCTGCTGTCTTTTCTCCCATGGCTCCCCCAGTTGCATTATCAACTGTATTCTGAAATTGCTGGGTTAAACCATCGTAGAAAAACTAGTTCAGAAGTTGAAGGGGATAGTGATGATGTGGACACTGGATCAATAGCATCTTAAATCTGTCCCATGCCTCATGAAATGGCTCTCCTTCAAATTGAGAGAATGTAGCTATCTTCCCTCTCAATTCAGCTGTCTTTTGATGTGAGTAGAACTTGCCCATGAATTTATTATAAACTTGCTCTCAAGTTGTCAGTGAGTTTTCGGGCAACATCATAAGCCAGCTCTTTGCCCTATCCTTCAAAGTATATGGAAAACACCTCATCCTCAACTGATCCTCTATTAATCCTCCCAATGGAAAAGTGTTGAGGGTGGAGTAGAAATCCCGAATAAAGTTCAAAGGATCTTCATTTGGAACTCCGTAGAATGATGGCAGCATATTGTAGTGAATGTTCTTCAACTCATAATTTCTTACTGCATCTGTCAGTCTTATGCAAGAGGTGGAAGTTCCAATGACAGGTCTAGCAAAGTCTCTTATCGTTCTTTGCCTTTCTTCAGCCATTTTAACTGATTTTGCAGAATCTGACTCAAATTCAGAAGTGTCCTCCTCTGTATCAAATCCGGTATAGAGCTCAAACTCTTCTCTGCTCCTTTTCACTCTCTGAATTTCTGGAATGAATGGATGTAGCTCTCCTTCGAGTGATCTCCTGCCTTGCATAAACAAAATTTCTAGAAAAAGAAATTATTAAAAGCAAAAGACAAAATAAAATCAAAAATAAACAATGAAAAATAATTTAAAATATTTTTGCCTAATAAACAATTTTTCCAATTAGCCTCCCCGGCAGCGGCGCCAAAAACTTGTTACGCTCAAATTAACTCTACCACAAAGCGTCACTCGCAAGCATACGAGGTAGCTGTAGCAAAGGTGATCGCCCCAAGATCATTCTCTCAAGGAAGCTAAAGGGGTTAATTGCTTATCAGATTATGTTTAACAAGTAATAAAGAGATTTATAAATTGCTAAATAATGAAGAAGATTGATTAAAGTTTAAAACAATAAAAGTAAATTGAGCTGAGTTTTGATTCACTTGATAGAATGGTCTAGGGTTTGCACTTCTCTACTACTTATATGTATGAACGGTTATTCCTCTTAACTAATTCAATTTCAAAGATTAAATCTCAAACAACTCAACTAATCGAGTCAAGGAAATAAGCTATCGCATTGAAACCTCTTTCAACTAATCTTGTTATAAGTGAAATAATCTTTTTAATAGGTTATATCTCTAATTCACCTAAGTCCCTAATTGAATTGTTCAAGTATTAAACTTCATCTCTCGATCCATCATCTAATACCTTAAAACACATAATTGGTTGTCAATCAATTATATATTAACAATGTTTCATTCAATCAAGGCTAAAGAAATTATTAGCTAAGAGAAAAACCAATTCATACAATCATAGCAGATCCATACAAACCCTAGACTAGATCAAATTAGTTCATAATGCAATCAAACATATTCATCTCATTAATGTTCAAAGAAATCAAAATAGACATGATAATATCCATTCAATGAAAATAAAGAGAATAAGTTCAAGAACAAAACCAAGTTACAACTCCTTGAAGCTTCCCGAGCCGGATAAGCCCAATACCAAAGACAACCCTTTGCCTAAATTTGGAAGAGTGCCACCACCAGCAACCTTTACGGTGGGAAAAGGATTGGAAGAAGATTTTGTTTTATCCTCTTTTCAAGATGAGAATGTTGAAGATGTGAAAGGAAAAGAAGCCTAACTCAATGAACTTTCCTTAGCTTGAATGTTGCTTTTCAATCTTACTTTATTTAATATTTTGGAACTATTGTGTTTTTCAAATTTAAAGTTGTTTGAATAAATTACTTTCATCAAAATTTTTGTTGGTCTTTGTTCATTTTGGTGCTTGACCAATGAGGAATCTAGCTTGATAATTCATGAATTAATATATTTATGCATCATGACTTGAATGACTTTACTAGGTGAGGGAATGGCTCTATAGCATTGAGTTGTGTATGCTTACATAGAGAGGGCTCCTGCATAATTACCTTAGTCTAGGTCCTAGTTAGTCTTAGAACATGCTTTGACAAACTTTTGAGGCAAAATTGAACTCTGCTTATTTAAGAGAGAAATGATCTAGGCATTGTTTGGTTAGCCAACAACTAGTATCCACCCAATTAAATATCAATTCCTAGTTGTCCCTTTGAGCCTTCATAAAATTTTAGCTTTCTTTTTATTGGCTTACAAACCCCAATATCCTACCCTGAGCTGTTGTGATACTTTTGACAAGTCTTATGATTACTAAGATGAATAGGCAAGAAGATCAAAGAAAGCAATGATTAGTTAAGATCATGAGGATAGTTGAAGTTTCAAGACCATGAAGATAGTTGAAGTTCTCAAGACCATGAAGATAGTTGAAGTTCTCAAGATCATAAGGATAGTTGATGTTCTCAAAACCATAAGGGTAGTTGAAGTTTTCCTAATATCTCTAATATATCAACATCAACATCAAAGTAATAAATAATTTATCCCTATTAAAGAAGATTTATGTTACTCCACTTATCCATTATTGGAAGCCCAAAGGGTTGTCTTTGGTATTGGGCTTATCCGGCTCGGGTAGCTTGCCACTATCAATCAAATCTTGGATCTCATGCCTTAATCGGGTACACCTATCAGTCTCATGTCTTGAGTCTGATGAAATTGACAAAAAGCCTTAGTATCAAATTTTGGGGGTAATGGACTAGGTAAAGGTCGAGGAGCCAATGGTTGTAACAACCCTTTCTTTTATATCTTATCAAAGACCCAAGATAAAGGCTTCCCCAGATCTGAAAACTGCCTTCTATTTGCTTGACTAGTTACATTAACATCAACTTCTTTTTGTGTGCTTTGATTTTTAGGATGGTTGTTCCCTTTCTCATTCCTTCTTATTGAAAAGCGATTCTTCTCCCTTTCCCACTCTTCAATTTGTAGACCAGCTTGGAGAAGATCTTTGAAACCTTGGATGAGTGTATGAGACATCCTCTCATGAAGATTAGGTAAAACCCTTCTCACAATCATCCTTATTTGATCGGATTCATCGGGCCTCTTCTTGAGTAAAGCGGCCTCATTTCTTCATCGCTTCATATAGTCTAATGGACTCCACTTCCATTAAAGTAACTTCTAACTCAACATTATATCTGTATAATTGGATGAAGGCTTTGTAAAGTAGATCCCAACTCTTTTCTATTCCATCATCTAAGGTATTGAACCAATTTTAGACAACAGGGTCCAATGAGAGCATGAAGTACCTTAGGGTTTGAGCCTTAGTAGCTCGAGCAGACTGCATGGCAGTGATATACTGCTTCACATGGAGATGAGGATTTCCTGTGCCATTGTACTTAGCAAAGGAAGGCATCTTGAATTTATAAGGGACCTCTTCATCTTGTTCAAATAGTTTGTCGATCTCAGACTTCTCTTCGGTTTTCAGCTTCTTCTCAAATTTCTTTTCTAAATCAACAATCATCTTTTCAACATCGGATGTCTCGGTCTTTTCAATAGTTGCCTTCTCAACAGCCTTCGATTCTTTCCTCTTTTCTTGAACCTCTTGGTAGTATTGAGCCCAATCATCATCATCATCATCAATGATCACCTTTTCATCCTCAAAAACCACTTCACTAACTTTAGTCTTCCCTTTGTCTTTTGGTTTTTTAGCGCTAGCAGATGCCTCGGCATGATTCTCTAAGATTGCAGTTAATTGGTTCTTCATGGTCTCAGCCACGACCTCTTTTATTTCTTCCATCTTGGTGTTGAGGGCCTCATCCACCATTCTTTGTATTTGTTTGGGTTCCATTATTTTTGGTGAGCAAGTGATTGAGTCGTTGCTAGACACTTCATCTCCGGCGTAAGTCGGATTGTCGTAAGCTTTTGAACTTTCATAATCCAGGGCTGTGAGCCAGAGAGGATCAATGATATGAGATGCAAATGTATGCATGTATGCACAAATAATCAACAGATAAAAATAGGACGTTCCTTCCAACCTTATAACATCTATACACGAATGGCGAGTCTCTTTTCCTAGGTATATGGTTAACAAAATACCAACATGGGGTGTCTTGCTTTTGAATAATTCCCTCGGACGTTTCAACCAATAGTTGTATTTTTGAAAATGGAAATCAATCCATGATAATTCCCATTAATTAGGTTTTAATCCATTCATCCAACTAAAGTAGCTTTTATGCTATGCTGGATTAAAACAAAATTTAGAGGTTTATTATAAATAGATTTCTCACTTGAAAAAGGTAACTAATGATTCATGCCAAAAACAAGCCCATGGTTAATTTATTCTTACTGTAAACTAGGCCCACAATTAATTTTTGGTATTTCATAATTGACCTAAATATTTTTGCAAGCTCTTTGTAAGAAAATGTTGGGTGAAAATAGTTTTGTTTCTAAGCCCATTGTAAAAGATTTTAGAAAAATGGATTTTGGGCTTAGTATTTGGGCCATGGGCCAAAGAATTTATTTATTTATTTTTTAGAAAAGTATTATGTCCAAAGACCATCTTGAAAGATTTTAAAAATAGTTTTGGTCTTTTGGATTTTAGAGAAAAGTTTATTTTGAGCTTACAATATACTTAGGTCATATTAGAAAAAAGAACAAACCAAATAAGCCATGATTTAGACTAAGATAAACTAACCATAGTCAAACAATACATTTGGGGTAAAACCTAAGGAAAGTAACTAGGCCAATTACATGAGCTTTAGTCTTTGGGTTCAAAGGCTTAGGTTCCCATAGCAAGTATATACCAAATGGTATGAGGCTATGAGTGGTTATGACATGCTCGATCTCCATACCTTGAGTGAAAGTATGGTATCCCTTACATAACATAACATGGGTAACACGGGCATCCTAACTCACGCACACAATGCAATCTAATATGATGCAATGGATAATATCATTATAAGAAAGAAAAGAATAATATAAAAACCAACGAAATCAACTTCTCTTATCCCCAATGAAGTCGCCACTGTGAGCTGGGATTTTTGCCCCCACTCTCGGTGGAATGGTTCTTGCGACTTCGGCACTGTTTAGGCTCGGGCCTTAGAGAACACAAACCTAAGTTCGGAGAAAATGGAGTCGCCACCCGGATGGGCCGGGAAAAAAGAAAGGGGTGGATGACTCGATTCCTAAGGAATCCCCAACCCCCTAATGGGTTTGGAAAGTTGGGTACGTGTGGGGAATGTGAGAAATGGCCCAGCACCCCCACAATGCCCGGTTCATTGGAACCGGCCTCCTTTACAGGTCTTAATATTATAAAATTCTTAAATATAATAACATTATCCATATTGCACACAATAATTAAAAGAAAGCATCAATATATTAAAATCAAAGTAATGTCCAAATAAAGCAAATAAATGGACACCCATCCAAGGATGGAAACATGTCCTTACATCACATGCCTAAATAGGACACCCACCAAAAGGTAGAAACATGCCCTTTACATAGGTTCTAAAATAGAAAAGCAAATTAAATTACATGATGTTTAACTAATGAGGTACCCACCAAGTGGAAACATACCTCTTACAACTTTTGGAAATCTAAATTAATTGATAAAAATAAATAATCATTCATCATAAATAAATCATTCATCAAAGGTATTAATCAAAATAGAAAATAAACATCCATCCATGATAAATTAAATTAATTAAGTATTGAAATTAAATAAATTAAAGCATAAGAAATAAATCAAACCATAATCAAGTATGGAATTGAATAAAGCAAATAAAAGTCCAATTATGGCTACTGTGACTTTTTATGGAATTAAAATAGATTAGGGTTTTATGTTTTAAAAGGTTGGTAAGACACTTTGATTAACCAAATTAAGGTTTGAATGATGAAATCATGAAACTAGGGTTTTAAACACTTTAAAATACTTTAATTTGTGATTTTTGGTTATTGGGTTCCTCAGCTACTGTGTAAAATTTAGGTTTTTATGTTTTTATGTTCTTTAATGTTTTAAAAGGATTAGGGTTCATAAAAATTAGGGTTTAAGGTTTTAAAAGGGTTAGTGTTCATTATTTTGAATTTTGGAAGTTGGATTTGGATTTGATATTTTGGAATTAGGGTCACGGGTGGTAATTTTAATCTTAGGGTTTGGAAGACAATTTAATATTTTATGGAATTTTATGAATTTAAACAAGTGAATTAAAGTTTTTATAACTAAAAAAGATGTTTTAGAAGACTTTTTGAAGGAAAAAGTACCAAGTTTAAAGTTTTGAAAGAAACAGAATTTGATTTTGGTTTTGTTGAAGAATATGTTTAATTAGAGTTTTAAGGTTTTTAAGAAGAAAAAATAACAATTTTAAGCCTTTTGGATTATAAACCAATGAAATAAGGTTTTTTTTTTTTGCTTTAGAAAAACTAATTAAAGTTCAAAGGTTTTTAATTTTGATTTCATAAATTTGCTACTGTGTAAAAAAAAACAATTAAAGAAAATTAATTAACACATACGTTCTTTTGATGATTTCTCCAAAAAAAATTATTCTTAGATGAACTAGCTTTAAAGACAAGCCTTTTTTGCCTTTGAATTTTCTAAATCGTGCTGCTGCTGTTCCAGAAAAGAGTTGAATTGAATTTCTTCTTTTCCTTCCTTAATTTGGTTTCAAATTTTCCAAACTACTCTTGGATTTTTGCCTTCCCTTTTTTAATTGTCTTTGGTCCTTATTTATAGTGGTTTGAGGTTGTTTATTCCTAATTAGTTAAGGTAAGTAATATTAATAAAAAAAAAGAAACAAAAACCTAATTGGATTAGGTTTCGAAAAATTTGCGTCGAAAAATTTGCGCTGCCGAAAAAAATTCTGCCGCAGAAATCTGCGGCAACGCTCGCTGAGCAGGCCTGTAAGATATTCCGCAGGCAAAAAATTTCTGCGTGTGAAATAGCACAGTAATGCCCACGGGCCTGTGCCCATGGGCCCGTGCACACGGGCCCTCGTGACGATTTTTTTGTCGTCGATTTTTTCGACTTTGATTTTTATTTTTATTTTTATTTTTATTTGTTTATTTCTATTTTTTATTAAAAAAATTAGATACTAAAGCAAAAATTATTTAATAAAAATTATTTTGGACCAATTAGACAACAAAAATCATTTTAGACTAAATAAAACATATTGGACCGGATTGGGTCAAAAATTAAGGGTCTACACAATGGAAATATCAAATTAAAGCATTCAATCAAATATACTACAAACCCTAGGTATGGGTATTTAGCTCAACATCATCAATTTAAAACATTCATTCAACTCATAAATCAAATACAAATTGTTCATTGCAATATCAATTCTCTTAATACAAAAAAATCAATATTGAAATGAATTAAAAGAGAGAATAGAAAAACTCCTTGTAGATGCCAAGAGTAGGATTACTAGTCTTCTTCCTAGCTCCACCTTGATATATGATGAAGAACTCAAGCCCTCTTCAATGGATGATTCTCCTTTGCAATGTGGAATGGAGCTTCCTCAAGTCACCAATCCTTCAATTGATTATGCCTTTGAGAGATGGAATGGAGCTTTCTCAAGTCACCAATCCTTCAATGAAGCTTCTTCAACCATTAAGATCTTGTAAACCCACTTTATCCCAAAGAATCTCAAAGATCTTATCAATGGAAGATGGAGAAGATGGAGAGGATAGAAATGGAGGATGAAGATGAAGGGACAAGGAGAGTGTCACTCTCCTTCTTAAATCGTGTTTCCCCTCTTTTCCTTCTTTTCTTTTTCTCTTTTCTTTTCTGCAAAACCCTAGCCTTCTCCCCCCCAACTTCTCTCCTTTTTTCATGCAAAATAATTCAAATATATTAAGGGTGACATGGCCAAGCTTGCTGGTCGTGTCCATCGCTGCTTCTTTCTTTCTTTCTTTTCTTTCTTTTCTTTGGTCTCAAGGGGTGACACGGCCCAGCTCCTGGCCGTGTCATGTGACACGGCCAGTGGCTTGGCCATGTCATGCGGGTGTGTCCTCTTCCATTTCTTCATTTTTGCTCTTTCTTTGCTTTGGTTTCTTTGTTTTGCTCCTTGGATGAGACACGGCTAGTGGCTTGGCCATGTCTCTTGGTCGTGTCAAGCTCTGCCTTGAATTTCTTGCGGGAACACGGCCAAGCTTGATTTGGCTTGGCCATGTCTTGCTTGATTCATGCTTTTCCTACACTTTTTTGATCTTCCAAGGGAGTTTTTTTGCACTTAAACCTGATTTCCATCGTTCCCATATGCGATGTACAATGCTCCTTCCACCCATAATGCAATTGTCGCTCATGTCTGCAGGGATGGATAGCATACAACTCTGAAGGATACCCGATGTATTGCTACACCTAAGTAGCGGTATTTGAAAGCATGTGGAGGTCATCTTAGGATAATCCTCCAGTGCAATAGGAACTTTGTAAAACCCTTTTTCAATGTGCAACATGGTTCTATCCATTGTATGCTCTTCTTCACCACCAAGAGTAAAAGAGATGATTTTTGAGGACTCTTTAAGTTCAACCAAGTTTGGTTGAATAACTTCTTCATCCATTTTAACAATGTCAAGTTCCCTCTCAACAACCTCAGCATCTAAAATTAGCTTACTCTCCTCATTTTCTAAATTGGGCAATACCTGCTCTTCTTCTAAGGTCATGGCTATCTCAAGCTTATCTTCACTATCTTCACTTTAGGGCATGTCATAAAGTTTAGAAAGTTGCATACCTTGATTCTCTTCCTTTAGCCTACTTGGGAATGGAATTGGGGGCATATAAGGATTTGGAGGTTCATGCAATTTTTTCGATGTTGATGCTTCCAAATTCTCCTCCTCCTTTGATTGAACTAACTCCTATATGTTTGGTTGTATCTCCTCGCCGTTTTCTTCTTGATTAGTACCCGCATCAAAGGAATCACAAAATTTGTTATATATTACCTGTTCACTCCTCAAATTTGTGATTACCTTGACTTGCTCCAATTGGCTAGGAAATTTCTCCTTTTGGTGTGCTTGGAGTTGATGTGCTAGTTGCCCAACTTGAATTTCCACCCTCTTCAATGATTCCTCCAAAGAATCAAACCTCTCATTGCTCACTTCCTGATTTTGTGTGGTAATTTGAAGGTAGGCATTCAAATCATCTTCCACTGTGGATTTCTTGCATTGATTCTGATTTTGTGCACTAATTTGAATGAAGGCATTTAAACTATCTTCCAAAGTGGCTTCCTTAAGTTGATCTTGATTTTGTGCGCTAGTTTGAATGAAAGCATTCAAACTATCCCCCAATGAGGGTTTCTTAAGATGATCTTGATTTAAATATTGTTCTTTAGAGTAAGAACCTCTTTGTTAAGGTTGAAAATAATTTTGAGGTAGAATGTGTTGCTGATTTTCCCAAGAAAAATTTGGTTGGCTTCTCCAGCTTGGATTGCAAGGATTAGAATATTGGTCATTTCTACCCATTTGCTGGAAACTATCAAAGTCATCTTCTTCCTCTTGCCAATCTTGGTATTGTGCGAAACTGAATAAGCATGTATTTGCACTATGCCCTACATTGCCACATGCTGCACATATCTCTTGGTGTGGCATAGGTGCTCTTCCTCTTGCATTTAGCACCTTAAGTTGATTCGTCAATTCTGTTAATTGCCATGCCATTTCAGACTCATCATTCCTATCATAAACTCCTTCGTGCCTTGAAAGCTGCATCTTTACAAAAGGCACTTAGCAACTTAAAGAAAACAAACAAATAATTAAATTAAAAGAAAATCAAACAAAACAAATGAACAATTCAAAGAAAACAAACAAACAATTATAATAAAAAAAATTCAAACTATCACTACTTAAACAGCCTTCCTTGGCAACGGCGCTAAAAACTTGTTGTGCTTGAGTTAAGTACTACTACAAGCATCACTCGCAAGTATACGAGGTTGTTGTAGCAAAAGTGATCGCCCCAAGGTCGTCTCACAAGAAAGGTGTAGTTCGTAATAGCTTGATTGACAACTAATTTAAAAATGAGAGTTTGTTGTTTGGAATGGTGCAGGAGTAATTTAAACCTAAGAGTAATGAGTGTAAGGGTTAATGTGTGTGATGGTTGTACAAGATCAAAAAGATTCTTGGGAAGGTGCCTAGGGTTATAGGTCCATTCAATCAAAGCTCAATTCTCATATTATCCATTAACTTAACCTTGTAATTAACTTGTTTCTTAAGTTTAATTAGTTAATTACCAATTCATTAGTTTTCACATTCATGAATCAACAACAACCAATTGTTTTACATTTGCAAATTAATGAACCCTATAACTTATATTTCTAATTCATTCTTAGGGTAGTCGATTGCATAATTCCGATATCAAATTTCACCTCTCGGTCCTTCATTCAATATCTAGAGATTAATAGGTAGCTAATCTATCAACCTAGCATACAATCCAATGCAATCAACCAACAACAAGGTACGTCAATGGAAATATCAAATCAAAGCATTCAATCAAATATACTATAAACCCTAGGCATGGGTATTTAGCTCAACATCATCAATTTAAAACATTCATTCAAGTCAATATAAATCAAATACAAATTGTTCATTGCAATATCAATTCTCTTAATACATCAAAAACAATATTGAAATGAATTAAAATAGACAATAGAAAAATCCCTTGTAGATGTCAAGAGTAGGATTACTAGTCCTCCTAGCTCCACCTTGATATATAATGAAGAACTCAAGCCCTCTTCAATGGATGATTCTCCTTTGCAACGTGGAATGGAGCTTCCTCAAGTCACCAATCCTTCAATTGATTAAGCCTTTGAGAGATGGAATAGAGCTTTCTCAAGTCACCAATCCTTCAATTGATTAAGACTTTGAGAGATGGAATAGAGCTTTCTCAAGTCACCAATCCTTCAATGAAGCTTCTTCAACTATTAAGAGCTTGTTAACCCACTTTATCCCAAAGAATCTCAAAGATCTTATCAATGGAAGATGGAGAAGATGGAGAGGATAGAAATGGAGGATGAAGATGAAGGGACAAGGAGAGTGTCACTCTCCTTCTTCCTAAATCGTGTTTCCCCTCTTTTCGTTCTTTTCTTTTTCTCTTTTCTTTTTTGTAAAACCCTAGCCTTCTCCCCCCTGACTTTTCTCTCCTTTTTTCGTGCAAAAGAATTCAAATATATTAAGGGTGACACGGCCAAGCTTGCTTCGGCTTGGCCGTGTCTCTCATTTTTGTTTGGGACACGGCCAACACGGCCAAGCTTGCTTGGCCGTGTCACCCCTTGAGACCAAAGAAAAGAAAGAAGCAGTGACACAACCAGTGTCATGCGGGTGTGTCCTCTTCTGTTTCTTCATTTTTGCTCTTTCTTTGCTTTGGTTTCTTTGTCTTGCTCCTTGGATGAGACACGACCAGTGGCTTGGCCATGTCTCCTGGCTGTGTCAAGCTCTGCCTTGAATTTCTTGAGGGAACATGGCCAAGCTTGATTTGGCTTGGCCATGTCTTGCTTGATTCATGCTTTTCCTGCACTATTTTGATCTTCCAAGGGAGTTTTTTGCACTTAAACCTAAAACAAACACTTTAAACAAACTTAAAACAAAAATCAATAAAAACATTAACTAAGAACACATAAAAATCACACTAAAAACTAGTACAAAAATGATCTAAACAATAGTGCTCATGGATTTTATAGTCCTTGACATGGGAGGAGATAACCCTACACCATTCGCACACACTATTCTACTGGGTAGGCCTTTTATGGCTACGACCAACACCTTGATTGATGTTAAAAATGGTAAATTGTCAATGACTATCTTGGGACAAACAGTTGTATTTTCTATTTTTAACACTTCTCCTATTCCTACAACTGTATTATATGAGAATTGCTCTTTAATTGATTGTATTGACGCGGTTGTTTCAGATGTTTTCTTACAAATAGGTTCTTCAGATAAATTGGAGCTGGCACTGGCCTTAGATCGTAACTTGGATATTTTTGACTTAGAAGTAGCCAGTTGCCATGATATATTAGAAAGTACTGAAATAGAGGAATTTAAAGAGGAACCATCATTCGAGCTCCCCTCCATCCAAAAAGAAGAGAATAATCCTTCACTTAAGTTAGAGCTAAAAGAGTTGCCTAAAAACCTAAAATATGTGTTTTTAGGAGATCATGACACCTTACCTGTGATAATTTCTAGCGAACTCAGTGAAAGGGAAGAGATGAGGTTGGTGAGTAAATTAAAAAGATTGAAAAGAGCTATAGGATGGGGGTTGAGTGATATTAAAGGTATTAGCCCTTCAATGTGCATGCATAGAATTATCTTAGAAGAGGGAGCTAAACCTGTAAGAGAGACCCAAAGGCGCCTTAACCCAAATATGAGTGAAGTGGTTAAGAAGGAAGTGCTTAAATTGCTTGATGAAGGAGTGATATACCCGATAGCCAATAGTGAGTGGGTTAGCCCAGTACATGTAGTGCCTAAGAAATCAGGAATCACTGTGGTAAAAAATGAAAAGAATGAATTGATTCCTACTAGGACTACTACTGGGTGGAGAATGTGTATAGACTATAGGAAGTTAAATAATGCCACAAAGAAAGATCATTTCCCTCTTCCTTTTATTGATCAAATGCTGGATAAACTTTCTGAACACTCTCACTATTGCTTTTTGGATGGACTTTCAAGTTATTATCAGGTGGCGATAGCACTAGAGGATCAATCCAAGACCACTTTTACTTGCCCTTTTGGGACTTTTGCATTTCAGCGTATGCCCTTTGGCTTGTGCAATGCGCCTGCAACTTTTCAGAGATGCATGATGTCTATTTTCACGGACATGATAGATGACTTTATTGAGGTATTTATGGACTATTTTTCTATTTTTGGTGACTCTTTTGATAATTACCTCAGTAAACTTGTTCTTGTGCTTGAAAGATGTATTGAATGTAATCTCACTTTGAGTTGGGAAAAAAGTCATTTCATGGTTACTCACGGTATTGTATTAGGCCATATTGCGTCTAGTAAAGGGATTGAGGTGTAACACCCCTTCCCAACCTACATGTGTAAGCCGAGTAGAGGCGCCACACTATCCTAACGTTGCTACCAATTTACTTCGTCAAATTTTAGTTCCTATTTTTACAGAAATTTTGCCATAGTTTTGCCTAGAAATTTGGATCCCAAGTGTCGACAAAACTTGTTTTTCTGATTTTTGAAAACACTTTACATAGACCAATGTGAATACTATCAAATTTAATACACTCCCAATGAATTCACCTTATACCCTCCAGTACAAATTTGCAAGAAGAGTTCACACTTCTAATACAACATAAAGTAAAGTTTTATGATTATTACACACTACTAACATACAATTATAACTTAGAAATTCTCTTTTATATTTATTCATATACATGCCACAACTAACTAACTCATAATGGAACTAAAAGATCTTCCCCTGAGATTTGCTGTGGTTTGGTCGTTGCTTCCCCAAGATTTATCTACTGCTTCGAACCTACGAGTCAAGGAAAACTTAACTTGCTGAGCGTTGTCACTCAGTGGGTACTTTACCGATGAAAATATAAGTAAAACATGAAAGCCTTTGAAACAAAATGAAATAATTAAATCATAAATCAACCAACCTTAAACCAATGGAAGTTTCTGTACATTCAGTGTAAATATGCTTCCAACAAATGTAAAAACCATAATTCAAACTCATTTTGCATTATGTGGTTTAAAAGAAACAAGAATTTGGCTCAGGCTCTACTGGTATATAGGGAACCATAGCGATAAGGCAGTGGCCCTCACCACTGTAACATAGGTGGCCCTCACCACCGATATCAGATCAAAGGAATGGCCCTCACCATCCTGGTTGTAACCAATTCCGCTCTACGGCCTATACCCGTAGGTAACCACCGGAGCATTTCAATCACAATTTCATAACATCTCTGCTCCACTGCCTATACCCGAAGGTAACCGCCGAGGCATTCCAATCACAATTTCACAACATCTCTGCTCCACGGCCTATACCCGAAGGTAATCGCCGGGGCGTATCAAACACAATAAGTGGCAGTACTGCATAAGTTAGTATAGTGCACCATACCCTTATCTACCACTCCCAACTATCCAGCAGAGCAAAAAGGTTAAAATAATTCACTTTAAGTCTCAAACTTCATTTTAGAATGATTCGAGAAATCATTTTAATTCCCATCGCACTTTGCCATTTATGCCGCGCAACACATTCTTTAGTCAAACCATTCTCCTTTTTCACATATTTAATATCCACAATAAACATATTAAACATTTCAAAGCATTCCTCAAAAGATCACAAATTGACCAAATGAATAGTGTCGCGGCATGAAAAATCGGCAACGCAAAATGACATGACCAAATGAATAGTAAAATCTGGGTTTTCGTCAAAAATTCACTACACTTCAGTCGTGAATTTGACCAAGTAAATGATTTTATTTTTGGCTGAAATTTTAAATAAAACTTATTTCATATGTTTACTAATTGCATGTAAAATTTCGTTGAAAAATTCATTCATTAGCTACCTCAAACAATTGCCACAAAAAGATCCAGAAAGCTGTCTTTTTGGGACCATTTCGGCCCAAACATATGAAATACATAGGATAGTTTATTTTTCTTTTGCAAATCAATATGAAGGCTTCTTTAATAGTAAAGTGAAGATCCAAACACTTCCCTTTGATAACTTTTGCATGTTTAACTCAAATCAAACTAATTAAAGTCCAAAACAACTTACCAAATCAACTTGCCAAATTTTCTCAAAACATTTGGTTTCAATTAAATTTAAACAACCCAAAATTAATTATTCAAAGGTAAAGTACCAAACCTTATTTCTTTAATTCCTCTTAGCTTTTCCTTCTTCTCCTTCCTTAATTCTTTATTTCTCCTTCAATAAATTCAAGATACAACATAAACCTTAGAAATCTAAAATAATAAGTTATTCTCCATTTCTTTTCAACCGAAACCCTAATCCAACCTTATTAAACTTTATACATCTTGTTTCTTCCATTTAATCAATTAATCTCATCACTTACTTAAAATTTTTCCAATTCCACATAAAGACTCTAATCTCCAATCTCCCAATAAATATATAAATACCTAAAATTGATACTAAATTAAAGTCTACATACTTGAAAACCTTAAAACTTACCTTGAAAATCAAACTTGGAAAAACTTGGAATCCTTTGGTATTTTCCTATTGTGGCCGAAATTTGTAAGTGGAAAAGAAAGAATTTGTTCTTCATTTCATGATATATATATATATATATATATAAGGGAAATGATGATCACCTTATGTGTTGGATAAATCCTTTAAGACCACTTGTCCACCTTTCTCTTTCTTCATTTAATACTCATGCTAAATGGTTACTTTTGATTGGTCAACAAGAGATTTTTTTATAGTTTTCTTTCCCATTACTTCTTCCCACTTGTCCCTCTTCTCATTGGATACCCTAAAGTTGTCCCGTGTTACCCATACGGTCCCGACATGAAACCGGGCCCACTTTACGTTCCGGCGATTAATCGATCATATCTTTTAAACCGTACAGTTCCACGAGTCAAACTACATATAGTTTTGATCCTCTTGACCTCTACTTTCTATTTATAAGGTCTATTTTAGGTTTCCAAGTCATTTTGAAAAATTACCGATAAGCCCTCAACTTTTTTACAAAATTCCCTTTAGGTCCTTTCCTTGCTCGGGTTTTCTTCCGGCTCCGTTTCTACTGACGATCATTTCATATATCACCCCTCGTCATCCTCTACATACTCATTTTTTTATTTCCTACTTTAAATTCATGTATAACTTTAATTGACAATGACCAAAATGCCCCTAGTCAAAATGTCTTCATTTTTCTTTAAAGGGACATTTCCTAGAAAAATTGTTACACGTCATTGCGACCTGATTAATCTCTAGAATATTCTTTCGGGATCGGATATGGGCACTATTAAGAACTTCCGACTCTTAATTTTTAAGTTTACAGAGTTACCCCTAACTTTTGAGAAATTTTTACTTAGGTCCTTTTGATATCCCTTCCTGACCTTGTTGTCTTTCATTATTAATATCTTTTTACTCACAACTCCAAATTAATTAATTCTTATTCCCATTGAAACTAGACATCTGGGGATACATTGTGTCAAAATTGCAGGTCGATCTGAGTTATATCTGATTTTTGAGGGTCCTTCGAATTCAAGCCTACTATGCTGTCCTGAGGAGTTTGCACATTGTCTACTAAATCCATCATATCTTATTCTGTACAATTCTAAATTGAGTAATTTAAAGTTATACATCTAACTAAGACATAAATAAACAATTAAGTATTGTTTGAGACTCTCTAATTTTGTCATTAACTTGGATGAAATTCGAGCTCAAGTTATAGGTTATGTCTGTTTCTTACCAATCTGGGATTTGGGATGTTACAATTCTATCCCCCTTAATTTAAGCTTCGCCCCCGAAGCTTACTCATTCTATATACTTCATGTTCTTTAACTACTATCTATTGCTTTTGCCACTCTTTCACCTTATTCACTTGATTGCTCTCTGTCATCTCTCTATATTGTTTACGCATTGCCTTATTTTGACACTTATTCATTTACTGGGATTAACTATTTTAAGATTCAACATGTTTTACCTTTTGTATTCTGTTTTCTTCCCATATCTGCTCACTTGCTGTTTATTATTCTACAAGATTATCCAATAGACTATTATGTGGTTCAACATGCTTTGACTTTTGTCACGATTTCTCATTTGAAACATCACTATTACTCTCTTGTATTTCCTTCAACTTTGATTCAGGTTTGTTCTTTCTCATTCCTTCTTGTACATTTTTCACTTTCTAATGTATTCATTTCTAAGCTTCCTTCTCTTTGCATTGTGGTTATTCTTTATTTACTTCTTACTGAATTTGTATGTCCTATGTATATTCGTGCAGTGTGGTGGCATTCCTTAAGTATCGACTCATCTGACTTTCCTTGTGTTGTCATATATACATCTCAAATAATAGCTCATGGGTGATCAGTCCATGATACCATTATTCTCGAAGTACTATTTATTTCATTACATGTCTCGCTCTATGCTGGTTATGGCCGATCCCAACATAAGGTGAGAACATCTTTATTTTTTTTTCTTTTTTTTATTACATTTCAAACTCTTTCTTTCCTTTCTTTTCCGAATATGTTTCAATTCACTTTCTGCTTATTTTCATATATACTTTTTTTTCATCTGTATATTATTACATATTTTTCTTACTTAGCTCCTCAAGGTAATAACAGTGGAATCAAAGTGGGATGAGACAATACCATATGGAACCAGCATGGCATGGGTGGCCCTCACCACCGTTTCATTTCCATGGCACAGGTGGCCCTCACCACCTTTTTCATCAAACCAATGGCCCTCACCATTGGCCCCCAGTGGCCCTCACCACTGAGTATATATATCGGTGCCAGATAAATATCAAACCAGTGGCCCTCACCACTGGCCCCAATGGCCCTCACCATTGAGTATAAATGTTAATGCCATATAAATACACTCATCCCAACTCTGATTCAATCTGAATTACCAAGGTAAGCATATCTTTCTAATATTTTATTCTCTTTCCTTCATTCATATCAATGCACACATAGGCACAAAAATTCTCAAGTTGTCAGAACACATTACCAAACATTTCCAACACAAGTTTAAATAGTTCATTATATAAGGAACACATGATTTCAACTAGGTAAAGCATTAATCCTGGAGAATCTAACTAGTTTTGCTTCCTTTTCTTAGTTCTCAATATTATTTTCTATGATTTTTTTCTTGCCGTACTATTATTCTTCACTCTTTCAATTTTAGACTCTTGTATTATGGTCGGTATTCTATTCGTTATTATTCTTTCGGTGCTTTTACTACTTACCTCTCATAATTGCCTTAACCTTTATTGCATATATTTCTCAATTTTTTTTGTGCATATATATGAGTGTGAAGAACCCGAATCTATTAAAATGTAAAGCAGAACTCCAAACATAGACAACTCACCTGCAATCACGTCTAGCGCTTCTTGTGACATCTAAAGAACAGAGCAAAATGTATACAATCCCATCATACGTAATGACCTAGACCAACAGCATTATCTTATCCTAGGTGGCATGTATATAAATATAAAATTCTTAAATAACACATATACAACACAACTTTTATTTATTTCCAAACACAAAGTTTTACAATACTAGGAAGTCCTTATGTACATTCCAAAATTTAGGACTCCTTACTATTATATCATCATATTATACTACCATACAATATTTACATGATACCTCTATATCACATATGTATATAACTAAGAGAATTGCCAAACAGCAATACATCTCAAGACTCAGTGAGTAGGTGCCCTAGGTGAAGTGGCACTGTCTGAAAAATTCTATTCTATCTCAGGATCAAAATCTGGGTCATGTGATGCTTCACTAGGTAAGTACTGGCCTAGGTCTTGAACCCTCTCCTGTAAAGCTCAAATCTCTTGATGTGCTACCCCGAGGCTTCTACCGACACTATCCAACTCCGCTCTATAACTAAGCCTGTCTTCTTTTAACATCTGCACGTCATCTATCAAGGCGGTAATCATCTCATCTTTTATTCTCATGTCTTCACGATCTTGTATACTTCGATCGACCAAAATTTCTATAGTCTCATCTTGCTCCCGCACTAGCTGTTTTAACCTCTCTACTTCTATCCTCAGCTCCCTCACCTCGTTTAGATCACCCATTATTACTCTTGTATAATTTGAATAACATAACTAACAATAACACACATATGTATAGTTATATAATTAAAACCCCTATTCTAACCCTATGTGTCCTACATTTAAGGTTTAGTTCAACTAACTACCCAGAACCGGATAAACCAGTGCTCTGATACCACTAATTGTAACACCCCTTCCCAACCTACATGTGTAAGCCGAGTAGAGGCGCCACACTATCCTAACGTTGCTACCAATTTACTTCGTCAAATTTTAGTTCCGATTTTTACAGAAATTTTTCCATAGTTTCGCCTAGAAATTTGGATCCCAAGTGTCGACAAAACTTGTTTTTATGATTTTTGAAAACACTTTACACAGACCAATGTGAATACTATCAAATTTAATACACTCCCAATGAATTCACCTTATACCCTCCACTACAAATTTGCAAGAAGAGTTCACACTTCTAATACAACATAAAGTAAAGGTTTATGATTATTACACACTACTAACATACAATTATAACATAGAAATTCTCTTTTATATTTATTCATATACATGCCACAACTAACTAACTCGTAATGGAACTAAAAGATCTACCCCTGAGATTTGCTGTGGTCTGGTCGTTGCTTCCCCAAGATTTATCTACTGCTTCGAACTTACGAGTCAAGGAAAACTTAACTCGCTGAGCGTTGTCACTCAGTGGGTACTTTACCGATGAAAATATAAGTAAAACATGAAAGCCTTTGAAACAAAATGAAATAATTAAATCATAAATCAACCAACCTTAAACCAATGGAAGTTTCGGTACATTCAGTGTAAATATGCTTCCAACAAATGTAAAAACGATAATTCAAACTCATTTTGCATTACGTGGTTTAAAAGAAACATGACTTTGGCCCAGGCTCTACTGGTATATAGGGAACCATAGCGATAAGGCAGTGGCCCTCACCACTGTAGCATAGGTGGCCCTCACCACCGATATCAGATCACAGGAATGGCCCTCTCCATCCTAGTTGTAACCAATTCCGCTCTACGGCCTATACCCGTAGGTAACCACCGGAGCATTTCAATCACAATTTCATAACATCTCTGCTGCACGGCCTATACCCGAAGGCAACCGCCGGGGCATTCCAATCACAATTTCACAACATCTCCGCTCCACGGCCTATACCCGAAGGTAACCGCTGGGGCGTATCAAACACAATAAGTGGCAGTACTGCATAAGTTAGTATAGTGCACCATACCCTTATCTACCACTCCCAACTATCCAGTAGAGGAAAAAGGTTAAAATAATTCACTTTAAGTCTCAAACTTCATTTTAGAATGATTCGAGAAATCATTTTAATTCCCATCGCACTTTGCCATTTATGCCGCGCAACACATTCTTTAGTCAAACCATTCTCCTTTTTCACATATTTAATATCCACAATAAACATATTAAACATTTCAAAGCATTCCTCAAAAGATCACAAATTGACCAAATGAATAGTGTCGCGGCATGAAAAATCGGCAACGCAAAATGGCATGACCAAATGAATAGTAAAATCTGGGTTTTCGTCAAAATTTCACTCCACTTCAGTCTTGAATTTGACCAAGTAAATGATTTTATTTTTGGCTGAAATTTTACAGCAAACTTATTTCATATGTTTACTAATTTCATGTAAAATTTCGTTGAAAAATTCATTCATTAGCTACCTCAAACAATTGCCACAAAAAGATCCAGAAAGCTGTCTTTTTGGGACCATTTCGGCCCAAATATATGAAATACATAGGATAGTTTATTTTTCTTTTGCAAATCAATATGAAGGCTTCTTTAATAGTAAAGTGAAGATCCAAACACTTCCCTTTGATAACTTTTGCATGTTTAACTCAAATCAAACTAATTAAAGTCCAAAACAACTTACCAAATCAACTTGCCAAATTTTCTCAAAACATTTGGTTTCAATTAAATTTAAACAACCCAAAATTAATTATTCAAAGGTAAAGTACCAAACCTTATTTCTTTAATTCCTCTTAGCTTTTCCTTCTTCTCCTTCCTTAATTCTTTATTTCTCCTTCAATAAATTCAAGATACAACATAAACCTTAGAAATTTAAAATAATAAGTTATTCTCCATTTCTTTTCAACCGAAACCCTAATCCAACCTTATTAAACTTTATACATCTTGTTTCTTCCATTTAATCAATTAATCTCATCACTTACTTAAAATTTTTCCAATTCCACATAAAGACTCTAATCTCCAATCTCCCAATAAATATATAAATACTAAAATTGATACTAAATTAAAGTCTACATACTTGAAAAACCTTAAAACTTACCTTGAAAATCAAACATGGAAAAACTTGGAAGTCCTTTGGTATTTTCCTATTGTGGTCGAAATTTGTAAGTGGAAAATAGAGAATTTGTGATGACCCAATTTGTACATATGTACAAATTGGGTCGTCACAAATTACAGTACGTCCATGTACAGTAAGAGGAACCCTCCCGAGAAGCTACTCAAAAGCGCGAAGTGAAGGGAAGTTCTGTAAAATTGAAAGGACCTATTTGAAAAGATTGTTAAGTTTTGGGGAGGTGACTGTAATTACCAAAAGTTGTTCCAGAGGTCCTTAATAGTGCACATAACAGACTCCAGAAATGGGAAGTAGAGAAAAATCGGACAGTAACGGTGCGACACGGTTTTTCCCGAAAAAGCACGGTTTGGAAGATATAGGGGATTTTGACCAGGGGCATCATGGTTATTTTTAAAAGTGTCTCGGAAGTAATAAAGGATCTCAAAAATGAAAAGTAGAGGAAAAACTGAGTCAAAAAGTGTACCACAGCATTCGGCGAAAGTGCGCGGTTTAAAAGTTACGAACGAGTAACCGCCGGAGGGTATTTTGGTCTTTTCACACCTTAGACCATAAAATTACAGCACAATGAGGTTGAGGGGCCAAAATATAATTAAAATGAAGTCCAAGGGCTTGAGTTGTAAATAAATTAAAGAAGGAGACATTTGGACCAATGAGAATTGGCCATTTTCTCACATATGTGTACCAATGGGAAATCAACATCTACACCATGACCTATCAACCTCTCTTGGCTGCCATTTGGAGGAGAGAACACCACAAAAATAAAGCAAAGAACTCTCTTTGTTCTTGCTTGGCCGAAAATAAGAGAAAGGGAAAAGAGAGAGAGATTGTTTTTTTTTCTAAGTAGCTAAATTTGGAGAATTGAGAGAGATTGCAAACGTGGGTGGAGAATAAGATTTTGAGGTAAGGAAATTCATCTATGGTTCTATTTCTTTCATTGGTTATAGTATTTGTAAGATAAAAATGAAAGAATAAATATGATGAGTATAGAAAATTTAAGAAGTTGAAGAAAAGTGAAAGAGGTGATTTGCACATATAAGATTAAGGATAAAAAGGATGACTAGTAGTTTAGTTAGCAAAAGAAGGCATGAAGCACTTAAATTTTATTATGTTCTGGACATGGATTTTATGAAAATTATAGGAAATCAAGAAGTGAGAGAGAAGGAAGCAAAGAAGACATAAAAGAACTAGAAACAAGTGAAAAGAATTAAGGTTTGGTACTTAAATCATTGCCTTTTCAATTAATTCACATATTTTGCATTATGGGATTTTTGAAATGGTTTTGAAATGATGTTATTATGTGTGGTAAATATGTGGGAAAGTGCTCTTGAACCATTTGTAATCAATTGATTGTGAAAAGAATGAAAACAAAACAAACTAGCTAAATTTATGCAATTATTCATAAACTTTGATGAGTTTTTAATCACTCCTTTGGTTTGATTTTTGGAAGAGGGACCCTTAGTCCTTCAATGGTATCACAAAAGGATTCTAAAAATCAATTTTGCAAGAAAAAAATGAATTTCCCTCAAGTTTGGAAAATTGGGCCGAATGGTCCCTTTTGGGCACCATTCTGCAGCTTTCATTTTGGGCAGTCCGTTGAAGGGGCAAACGAAAGAATTTTTCGACGAAATTTTACATGCATTTAATTAACTTATGAAAGTGTTTTCCTGCAAATATTCAGCCAAAAATAAGTTTGTTTACTTGGTCAAAACCATTGCCAAAGTGGACTGATTTTCAGCAGTAAAAACAGATTTTACCATTTAGTTATCGCGCGCCATTGCGTTGCCGATTTTACGCGCCGCGCTACTATTCATTTGGTCATTTTTCTAAATGTGTTAAAACTTGAATATTATGATATGGATTGATGTTAAATCATATAAAATGACATGAAGGAGAATTGGAAATGATCAGAAAGGCATCATGACAAGCTATTCCGACAATACATGCATTATGGACAAATCATGGCTTATTGAATATCATGATCAAAGTAATTTAATAAATTATTTATGCTCTACTTGGTTATGACAGAACCCTTGAGATAAGGGTATGATGCATCATACTATTATTGCAGTACTGCTTATGACATGATATGATATACCGGCTGAAGGCCGATGATTACAATGATATGATCAATGATGCAATGATAATGGGCATTGGCACATGTGCAAGAATTATGATGAAAGATAATGAAATATGATCATGATGAGATATGTTTATCACGACTCTTCCTTGTCCGCTGATGTTCTGTTAGACCAGTAGAGCACCTAAATTGATAAAAGCAAAATGAGTAATTTATAAATTCAGAATATGGGATTTAATCTGTTATCATTATGTTTATATCTTATTCATTTAATTAAAGTATTCAAATGCATGTTTTGAATTACTCATTTATTTTATTTATGAAATGCAATGATTTATGTACCCACTAAGCAAACGCTTAGCGAGTTTAGTTTCCTTTCTAAACTCGTAGGTTGAGTGAGAAGCTGGTTTCTGCAGTGTTCCGAGCAGCTGGTGTTGGCAACTCTTCGGATAGAAAGATATTATAAGTAATGTAACTAGAATGGCATGTACATATGTTAGTGTAACTAAGAATTGTATGTATGACTAGTAAAAGACCAAAGTACGTGTGCTAAGTATATTAACTAATGTATGTTGTATGAATTAGTGTGTATGGATGTGTGTATAGAAGTGTGAAACTTTAATGCAGGTTGTAGTGGAGGATATAAGGAGTTCGACTATGGAAGTGTTTGAGATTGATTGAGATTGTTGGATTGAGAACAAAATTGTTTTAAAAAAAAAATCAGTTTTGGCGACACTTGGGACCCCTAAATATAGGGGAAACTCTGGCAAAATTTTTTTAAAAAAATCTGCACTTAAAATTGGCTAAGTAAAATATTAAGACACAATCATTATGAGATAACAGTCCATCTTGGTCTATAAACGTAGGCTGAGATGGGGTGTTACATTTAGTGGTATCAGAGCATAGGTTTAGTCGATTCTGGGTAGTTAGTTGAATCAAACTGTGAATGCATGACACATAGGTTTAGGGAGGGAATTTTAATAAGCTGATGTTTATGTTTATGATACTTATGAGTGGTATTGTGGTATTGAGAACAGGAGTGAAGATGAGTGATTCGAAGCAACCAGCTAAATTGGTTTTAGGTCCTAAACCTTATTCTCGGGCCAGCACAAGTGAGGAACAAGCCATAGATAAGAAGCTTTTTGAATTGGGAAAGGAGAATCTGCGCCAGAAAATTAAAATGGAAGCCAGAGAGCGGGAAATAGCAGAGTTGAAAATGGAAGTATTTAGAATGAAGAGGAAACAGGAGGAGCAAGAGGAAGTAATAGATCAGCTGAGAGACTTGAGACTCCAGGACCGGGAAGACTTAGTGTTAGCACTGGATAATGTTAGGCTCTTGATAGAAGATGTTAGGGTGTTACAAGTGGATAAGAGGCAAACTACACTAGTGGCTTACGGCCCGGCCTTTTCACCACCTGGGCACGGAGTCCGCAGGAGGCAAGCGATCGCTACAGTACTGGACAGCCCTCGCGGCCCACCCAGCAGGATTTGTTTATTTGGCTCCCTAAGGAGTCGCCTCCCTGGATCGAACCCCTGACCTCCCACTTAAGAGAGCCAGCGAGAACCATCCAGTACCATTTCTATACCAAAACAATTGTAACACCCCCATATCCAATGCCCACACACTACAACTACAACAATGTAGCATAAGTGCATCAAACATAGGGATGCTACGGTTTTCTTAACATTCAAAACACTTTAAACTTGATACAATACCCTTATCATTATACATTATAGAAAAGTAGATCATTTACTTATAAAACAAAACATATTAGTTATATATATATATATACATTTAAATATTACACAGCGGAAGTTATAAAATATGTACATATTTACATATTAAACATTTCTTTACAAAATATAAAGAAATATACATGATTGGCAAGTCTGCTCTGATCTTTAAGCTCCCAAAATGGATTCTTCAAGGTCTACTCTCACTTGGTCTTGATGAACTCTCGGGTTCAACTCTATCCACTCTATTACCTGCGCGATTAAACACTATCGCGCTAAGCCAACGACTTAGTAAGATAAAACATACTAATGGTATGCTTTAATGTAATGCAATGTCACATATGTTATTGATAAGATCAACATCATAAATATAAAGTTAACCACATAATTATGCATTTCACAAATCATAGTCATATGAGCATACCACATTTCAACATCTTTCCACATTCAACATTAATCAATCATACTCAATAAACAACATCTCATTTCATTAACTCATAACATTATTTAAGACATTCATATAACCTTGACACCTATGGGCCCAACAAGTATTTAATACGATATTCAGAGTTCAGAGTTATTACTTTGGTTCATAGTCACAATAATCACGCCCGTAGGCAATGTATATACATGTATCTCTATCCATGGATAGTGTAACAGACCCAGTCTCTTGGACCATCAACTCAACACATATGAGGAGATCCTCAACCCGGCAAGACTGTTACAAATCATATATCTCATATTCACAATTCTCATAGTGTAACAGACCCAGTCTCTTGGACCATCAACTCAACACATATGAGGAGATCCTCAACCCGGCAAGACTGTTACCTTTCATCATTTCTTAGGCATGCCACCCAAATCCAGAACTCTGAAACTGAATAACATATTAAACAAACAATTCATTTATTATATAGTTACCATTTCCATTCTCAAATTCTCATCACATTTAGGCAAACATGCCTTCTTTCTTTCAATATCATCATCATAGCCAATCACAATGGCATTGTCTCATATCATGTCTTATTTAAATTATCATTGCATCTTTGATATACATTTCAATTTCAATGTATATTACTCATGAAACACATTACCATTCACAATACATAACATAACATTGTTCAATCTCAACAATGCAATTAGGGCAAAGAACAATTGATATGATTCATAGTTTTAGGACCTTACACATGCATTTGATTATATCATTCATTGATTCAAGTGTGTTTAAAGTGTTTAGGGTTAGGTTTAAGGACCAACCTACCTTTGGAGAACCAAAGCAATGCAAGAAGAACAAAGAATTAAAACCCTAACCCACACAATTGAGGGACACGGGCAGCCACTTGAGGGACACGGTTAGGGCAATTCAACCTCTTCACAATCTAATCCAAAAGGAATATTAGCAAAATGACCATATGAATAGTACATTCTGGTTTTAGACTCCATTTTATCCTTATTTTGAAAAATTGTATAAAATAATCTACTTGACTAAAAATTCTAAAATTTTTACAGAATTTAGTTTTGTATCTTAAAATCATTCCTTTAAAATTTCATATCAAACTGAACACAAAATCTTGGTCAAATAGTTCACCTAACCAGACTGCCCCAATTGCCCTGCATCCTGGCAGCAGTTCTGAACTTTGTGAATTCCATAAATCAAATTCAATCAACGTGGTTCCAAATTATTTTTCTCAAATACTAGACTCACTAAGCAACAACATATCCAAAATTCAATTGGATATGATTTTTCTACATTTTATTAAAAATCCCGAAATATAGCTGTCTCAGTTAAGGTACCTGCTGGAACAGGTCTAATAAAAATAATCTTTCTAAACTCATAACCATTCCAAAATCGAATCAACATATTTTTCAGCCATTCTAGACTCATAGAGGCACAACATATCAAAAATTCAATTCAAGAACATTTTTCTATAATTAATTAAAAATCATACAAGTCACAACCTTTACTAATTGTAAAACAGAAAAAAATTCACTAAACACAACTCTTACTCTTCCATCACCAACACCAACCTAGCTTCTTATCTTTAATTCCATTTCAACACTTTTACACACACCATACACAAACACACTCCATCAAACTCAAACAAAATTCCAAATAGAACAAGAGAATCAAGAGAAAACTTACCTTAAATGAAGAATTCCACAAATCTCTAACCAACACCCTTGATTCCTTCTTCAATTTGCTTCAAACCTCAAGATCACCTCTCTTTCTCTCTTTGTCTATGGAGAATCCGGCCACACATGAAGAGAAGAAGAAAATATGAAGAGCAAAGTCAAATTTGGCTTCTTATATCCATCAAGTGTTTTTAACCTTGCAATTACTAAAACACCCTTCACCATTTAACTAACCTTTTGTCAAGTGAGACATTTCGACACAAAATCTGCAATGTCTCTCTTCAAACCAATCCACCAATAATGCTGTCTCAAATCATGATACATCTTCGTATTACCCGGATACATAGCAAACACTGACTGATGTGCTTCTTCTAAAATGACTCTTTTCAATTCAGCATCATCGGGTACACACAATCGGTTTTTAAACCAGAGACTCCCATCGTCTTTCACAACAAAATCTCTTGTCTTCCCATTCTTACAATCTGAAATAATCTTCTGAATCTTCTTATCGGCCAACTGAGCTTCTTTGATCTGATCTAACAAAATCGGCTTCAATTGCAACTGTGCCAATAATGCACCATCAACACAAGGTACAAAACTGGCATGCAATGCTCTCAACTCAACAAGCAACGAGAGCGAGTAAACTGTTAAACCAGCTAAAGACTTCCGACTCAAGGCATCAGCAACAACATTTGCTTTACCTGGATGATAGTCAATCAAGCAGTCGTAGTCTTTAATCAATTCTAACCATCTCCTCTGACGAAGATTGAGTTCTTTCTGGACACCCAAATACTTCAAACTCTTGTGATAAGTGTAGATGAAACATTTCTCCCCAAACAGATAGTGGCGCCAAATCTTTAATGCAAACACAATGGCAGCCAATTCCAAATCATGGGTCGGATAGTTAAGCTCATGCGGTTTCAACTGCCCAGATGCATAAGCTATAACTTTACCTTCCTGCATCAATACACACCCCAAACCTCTATGTGAAGCATCACTGTAGATCACATATGGTTTGCCTTCCACAGGTAAAGTAAGAACAGGCGCTTGAGTCAACATATCTCTCAACTGCTCAAAGCTAGCCTGACACTGATCCATCCACACAAATCTCACTCCCTTACGAAGCAATCTAGTGAGTGGAGTAGCTATTAAAGAAAACCCTTTCACAAATCATCTGTAATAGCCTGCCAAACCCAGAAAACTTCTAATCTCTGTCACAGACTTGGGTGGACTCCAATTCAATATAGCTTCAACTTTGCTCGGATCAACTCTAATACCCTCTGCTGAAACTATATGTCCGAGAAAAGCAACTTGATCCAACCAGAACTCACACTTAGACAATTTGGCAAATAACTGCTTCTCTCTCAAAATCTGCAACACAATCCGCAGATGTATATCATGTTCCTCTTCATTCCACGAATACACCAGTATATCATCAATGAAGACCACTACAAATTGATCCAAATAGGGCCTAAACACCCTATTCATCAAATCCATAAAAGCTGCAGGTGCATTCGTTAGACCAAAAGGCATAACTAGAAATTCATAATGCCCATACCTGGTCCGAAAGGCGGTCTTCGGAACATCCTCAGCTCTGACTCTCAGCTGATGGTACCCAGATCTCAAATCAATTTTAGAAAATACAGCTGCACCCTTCAATTGATCAAAGAGGTCATCAATTCTAGGCAAAGGATATTTATTTTTAATAGTCACCTTGTTCAATTGCCTATAATCGATACACAACCTCATAGTACCATCTTTCTTTTTCACAAATAGCACAGGAGCTCCCCAAGGAGAAACACTGGGGTGAATGAATCCTTTATCCAACAACTCCTGTAATTGCACTTTCAACTCCCTCAATTCTGCTGGTGCCATTCTATAAGGAGTAATAGAGATAGGAGTGGTACCAGGCAACAATTCAATACCGAACTCCACCTCTCTCTCAGGAGGCAACCCTGGCAACTCCTCTAGAAACACATCCGGGAACTCAGCAACTGTGGCAATGCTATCAATAGGGGAACCCTTCACTCTAGTATCCACCACATGAGCAAGATATGCTTCACACCCCTTTCTAATCAACCTCCTGGCTGCAACAGCTGAAACAAATAAGGAGGCTAGCTGTTCCTGCTCATTAAATACTATCACTTCTCTACCATCATCCGTTCTCAAAGAAACAATTTTCTTTTTACAATCCACCACAGCTCCATGTCGAGATAGCCAATCCATACCTAAGATCACATCATATTCCTTAAATGGCATCTCAATCAAATCCCCTAAGAACTCCTCACCCTGCACCACTACTGCACTATCTCGATGCACCTTACTTACAACCACACTATGCCCTAACGGATTTGTCACCAACACATCAAATCCTAGGGACTCAGCATGCAAATCAGATACAGGCAAAACAGATACACTAACATATGAATGTGTGGAACCCGAATCAATCAAAGCAAGTACTGAAATATCAAATAAAGAAAAAGTACCAGCTATGACTACCGATGCATCTGGCTGCCTCTGCATAACATACATCCTCTGGGAAGATCCAACCTCCTCTGGTCTACCCTCCCTGGATGTAGCACCTCCTCTAGAACTGAACCCTGGTCTACCTCCTCGGCTGGCACCTCTGCCTCCTCTGCCTCCTCTGCCTCCCCTCACACTAGCTCGAGAAGCAGCAGAATCAACTGGCATCTGCTCCTGCCTCTCAGGACAGTCTCTCACAAAGTGGTCAGGTGATCCACACCTGAAGCATACCCCTGATCTACTATGCCTCCAACAAACACCCCCATGTCTTCCACCACACTAGTTACACACAGGTAAGGTGGATCTCTGAACTCCAGGAGTAGGAGCACTCGCTACTGAAGCTGCAGGTCTAAATCTCTGTCTCTGGAAATGCACTGACCTACCAGCTAACCTCTGACTCCTACTAACTCTAGGAACAAGCTTCCTTTACCTCTTTTAACAGAAGAAGACCCTGCCTCAAACTGGGGCCTCCTAACCCTAACCTCTTCCTCTGAAGCAGCTGCAATAACTTGAGCTCGCTCTACACTTTGAGCTGCTGCCACAAGCTGTGAGAAATCCTGATATCTAGATCCAGCCACTAAGCACATGATAGAGGGCCTCAATCCCTCCTCAAACCTCCTGCATCTATCAATCACATCAGCAATGATACCCCCAGCATACTGACTCAGTCGAATAAACTCAACTTCATACTCAGTTACGGTCCGATGATCTTGCTTCAAATCTAGAAACTCTCTTTTCTTCCCATCTTTATACTCCCTAGGAGTATACTTCAACTCAAATTCCCTCAGAAAATCAGTGTAAGACAGTGTTGGAGGATCATCCATAGAATGTGGCACTGTCTTCCACCAATCGTAGGCGTCCTTCTGTAGCAAAGATCTTGCATAGTCAAATTTTTCCTCAGGGGTGGCTTGTAACTGAATAAAGATCCTCTGTACTTTGTCAAGCCACTGTTCTGCTACAGCTGGGTCAGTAGTACCAAGGAAATCCTCCGCTCCATACTTCCTTAGTTTATCATAGTGCCTTACAGATACCAAAGGCTGAGGGGGTGGTGGCACTGGTTGCACTGGTGCTTGTCTCATAACTTCCATCATATGTCTAAACCAGGCTGGCGGAACCTCCTCTCCAGCTGGTCTACCCGACACCGAAGCAGGTGCCTCCTCAACACTATCAACTCTAGCTCCCTCAGCAGGAGCGATACTCTCGGCACTACCCTCAATCGACTGACGTGAGTGAGAATCCATCACAACCTAAATCTGCAAACACAACATACTACATCTTATTAAAGATCAGAGGTTGCCAATCCCAAACATGTATATTATTCAAAAACCACTTTTAAAGTCAAAATAGTCTTTTTATTACATTTTACCTAAGGTTGAGAATCTCAAACCTAGGCTCTGATACCAAAACAATTTTTTTAACTGTAACGACCCTCCCCGACCAGGTCGGCTGCCCGGCCCACTAGTGGCTTACGGCCCGGCCTTTTCACCACCTGGGCACGGAGTCCGCAGGAGGCAAGCGATCGCTACAGTACTGGACAGCCCTCGCGGCCCACCCAGCAGGATTTGTTTATTTGGCTCCCTAAGGAGTCGCCTCCCTGGATCGAACCCCTGACCTCCCACTTAAGAGAGCCAGCGAGAACCATCCAGTACCATTTCATCTAGAAGCAGAAATGGTACTGGATGGTTCTCGCTGGCTCTCTTAAGTGGGAGGTCAGGGGTTCGATCCAGGGAGGCGACTCCTTAGGGAGCCAAATAAACAAATCCTGCTGGGTGGGCCGCGAGGGCTGTCCAGTACTGTAGCGATCGCTTGCCTCCTGCGGACTCCGTGCCCAGGTGGTGAAAAGGCCGGCCCGTAAGCCACTAGTGGGCCGGGCAGCCGACCTGGTCGGGGAGGGTCGTTACAAGGGTAGAGATGTTACAGGATAGAATGGACGAACTCCCTCGTAACCTTCCTAGAGTTTAGTCTAACGAGGTAGATCCAGATCCGATGGAGTTTGCTTCAGATAGTGCTACCTTTCCCCGAGCTCCTACTTATTGAGCTGTGATGGGCTGATGATTTTGCTACCCCTTTGGGTTATGTATATTAGCGGATAAAAATGCAACAGTAGATAGGCCATTTTGTTGTAAATAGATATAAATAGGCCATAAGTAGGAGTATGTGATGATGTATGTTAAATATGTATGAAAACGCGATTATGTGAATAAATAAGATTATGTTTATATTAAGTGTATGATCTGAAATTACGATTGGAATTTATCTATGTACATGCCATATAGGAAATTTTATAGGTCAAGCCAAACCAGCTGCTAACTGTATTATGATATACATGTATATGATTGTAGAATGTCGCAAGAAGTTGAATCACAGAGAGCCGTAGACGAGGAGGGCGAGTCACGTGCCTCCGTGCCTATAAATGTAGAGGAGAATTTTGAAAATATGCCACAATCAGCAGCGGCGGCCGCGGAAGGCCCCGATGCTTATTTACGACAAATGGCAGCAGCATTTCAACGAATGGCAGGAATGGTACCTGCTGCTGCCGAAAGAGAGAAAAAGCCCCCAATCGAGAAATTAAGGAGATATGGAGCTAAGGAATTTAAAGCTAGTAGGGAAGAAGGATCTGAAGAAGCAGAATACTGGTTAGATAGTACTATTAGAGCGTTAGATCAATTAAGGTGCACGCCAGAGGAAAGATTTATTTGTGCCACATCTCTTTTGCTTGAAGAAGCGTACATTTGGTGGGAGACTACGCAGCAGCGAGTGCCACCAGAACAACAGACATGGGAATTTTTCCAAACCGAGTTTAAGAAGAGATATATCACCGAGGCATACTTAAATGCAAAAAGAAATGAATTCACGTACTTAAAGCAAGGAAGAATGACGGTATCCAAGTATGAAAAAGAGTTCACTCGTCTTAGTAAGTACGCAAGGAGAATGATAGAAACAGAACAGGAAAGATGCCAGAGATTCTTAGAAGGATTAAACAATGAAATCAAAGTGCAATTGGTAGTCATAGATATATCAGAATTTTCCAAGCTTGTTGTAAAGACTTTGGACGTTGAGAAAGTACAAGTGGATGAGAGGAATAGGCACCAGCGCATGCAGCAAAAAAGAACGCAAACTCAAGGCCTAGGGGGACCTCAGCAAGCTCAAAAGAGATTCAGGGGAGGAAGTAGTTCTATGCAACAAGGCGGGCGATTTCAGAATCAGAGGTCAGGCCGAGGTATGAGTTATCAAGCATCTGTAGCCAGTGCACCGGGGTCGTTTGGAAGAGGCTTCGGAAGAGGATTAAGTAGAGGCCGAGGAAGAAGTAACAATCCAGGAATTAGTGGAGGATTTGGAAGAAACACGGGTTTTGAAAGATATACTTTTCCTCTATGTGAACATTGTGGACGGAAACATGGAGGCGAATGTTGGTATTTAACTGAAGGATGCTGGGAGTGTGGAGCACTAGACCATATAAAGGTGAACTGCCCTAAAATACAGATGACTACTCCTGCACCAACAGAGAGGTCACAACTTATCTTTGGCAGAGGCCGAGGTAGAGGAAGAGGAGGTAATCCAAACTTTCAAAAGGTACAATCAGAGACTATGAACCAGCCTAGTACAAGTGCACCAGCAAGGGTATATGCGATGAGAACCCGAGGAGAAGAAGAAGCACCGGACGTCATTGTTGGTACATTTTATATGTTCAACAAACCTGTACATGCTTTAATTGATCCCGGATCCACACATTTCGTACATATGCATGCATAGTGAGAATTTAGAAGGATTACCAGTAGAATATGTCAAGTCCGGTATACTAGTTACAAACCCTATAGGAGATGAAATAGTTACGAACAAAGTAATCAAGGAATGCCCTATAGAGATACACGGAAAGGTATTTCCTGGAAATTTGATGGAATTACCATTTTGGGAATTTGACATAATTTTAGGAATGAACTGGTTAGCAAAGCATAAAGCAATAGTTAACTGTGAGAAGAAAAAGAGTGACGCTCCATACCCCTCGCGGAGAGGAAGTGATAATAATCGGAAAAAGAGGCGACTATTTGAACAACATAATATCGGCAGTGACGGCAAGGAAGCTAAAACAAAAAGGATGCGAGGCATATCTAGTAAGCGTCATGGAAGCAAAGAAAGACGCTACTAGGATCCAAGACATACCAACGGTGCGTGATTTTCCCGATGTTTTCCCAGATGAGCTACCCGGATTACCACCTAAGTGAGAAGTGGAATTCACCATAGATGTTTATCCGGGAGCTGCACCAATGTAGATTGCCCCATACCGAATGGCGCCAGCGGAACTCAAGGAATTGAAGATGCAATTACAAGAGTTACTCGACAAAGACTTTATACGACCAAGTGTGTCCCCATGGGGCGCACCAGTACTTTTCGTCAAGAAGAAAGATGGATCTTTAAGGCTATGCGTGGATTATCGATAGTTGAACAAACTCACAATCAAGAACAAGTATCCACTACCACGCATTGACAATTTATTCGATCAACTCAAAGGAGCCAGTGTATTTTCAAAGATAGATCTCCGATCGGGATACCATCAGCTGCCAATTAAGGATGGGGACATTTCAAAGACTGCTTTCAGAACTCGGTACGGATATTATGAGTTTCTTGTAATGCCTTTTGGGCTTACAAATGCACCAGCGGTATTTATGGATTTGATGAATCGAATTTTCCATCCGTACCTTGACCAATTCGTAGTGGTGTTTATAGATGACATTCTTGTGTGTTCAAAGAACAAAGAAGAGCACGATCGACACCTCCGCATTGTATTGCAAACATTGAGAGAAAAACAACTATATGCCAAGCTCAATAAGTGTGAATTTTGGCTGGAAGAAGTGACATTCTTGGGACACATTGTAACTGCTGAGGGCATCAAAGTGGATCCTAAGAAAATAGAAGCTATTTTGGATTGGAAACCGCCAAGGATAGTAACAGAAGTGAGAAGTTTCCTAGGATTGGCAGGATACTATCGACGATTCGTGAAAGGATTTTCCATTATCGCCGCCCCAATGACCAAGTTGCTTCGGAAGAATGCTAGATTTCAGTGGACAGATGAATGTCAAAGAAGCTTTGAGAAACTAAAAGGAAAGCTAACAAATGCCCCGATACTCACGCAACCAGTGTCCGGTAAGGACTTTGTGATATATAGTGATGCATCGCACATTGGCTTAGGTTGTGTACTCATGCAAGAAGGTAAAGTGGTCGCGTATGTTTCCCGGCAACTTAAACCATACGAGAAGAATTATCCAACACACGATTTAGAATTGGCAGCTATTGTATTGGCATTCAAGACATGGAAACATTACCTGTATGGAGAAATTTGCTACATTTATACAGATCATAAAAGCTTGAAGTATCTGCCAACACAAATCAATTTGCGACAAAGGAAATGGATCCAAATTTTGGCAAACTATGACTATATCATAAACTATCATCCAGGAAAGGCGAACGTCATTGCTGACGCACTTAGTAGGAAATCAATGCAAGCTTTAAGGGCTATGAGGATCAGTTTGAGACCAACCAAAGAAGGAGCACTGCTAGCAGAAATGCAAACATGACCCACGCTTTTTCAGGAAATCCACCAAGCACAACAAAAAGATAAACAAGTCCAAAAATGGATCAAGCAAGTACAAGAAGGAAAAAGTACAAAGTTTCAAATTTCAAGAGACGGCAGTTTATATTACGAAAGTCGGACAATAATACCAGCAACAGGAGATATAAAAAAGAAGATTCTTCATGAAGCCCATAGTAGTTCTTACGCAATGCACCCAGGGGCTACAAAAATGTACCAAGACTTGAAGAAATTCTATTGGTGGCCAGGAGTGAAGGGAGACATCGTAGATTTCGTAACTAAGTGTTTGACATGCCAGCAAGTGAAAGCAGAACATCAAGTGCCATCAGGACTATTACAGCCAATTACAATTTCGACATGGAAATGGGATCACATCACTATGGATTTCGTCACAGGATTGCCAATGATGAGAGATAAACATGACGCTGTATGGGTAATTGTCGATCGATTAACTAAGTCAGCTCATTTTCTGCCTGTGCGAATGGACTATTCAATGGATAAATTGGCAGAAATATACGTCAAAGAGATTGTACGATTGCATGGAGTCCCGACATCCATTATTTCAGACAGAGATCCATGGTTCACTTCGAACTTTTGGAGAAAGCTCCAAACAGCCCTCGGAACCCAAGCAAGCTATAGCACTGCTTTTCATCCTCAAACGGATGGGCAATCTGAAAGAGTAATTTAGATTTTGGAAGACATGATGAGAGCGTGTGTTATGGATTTTAAAGGCAGCTGGGATAAGTACCTAAGCCTAATGGAATTCGCATATAACAACAGCTACCAATCCAGCATACAGATGGCACCCTATGAAGCATTGTACGGAAGAAAGTGTAGAACGCCAGTATGTTGGACATAACTAAGTGAGGAAAAAATTCTTGGACCCGACATTGTAAAGGAGACTCAGGAGAAAGTTAACATCATTCGAGACAGACTAAAGGTTGCATCAGATAGACAGAAGTCGTACGCAGACCTGAAATGAAAAGACATAGAATTTGCAGTAGGGAACAAAGTTTTCCTTAAAGTTTCTCCATGGAAGAAAGTACTGAGATTTAAGCAGAAAGGCAAGTTAAGTCCCAGATTCATTGGACCATACGAAGTCATCGAACGTATAGGCCCAGTAGCTTATCGGTTAGCCCTACCACCCGAACTGGATAGGATACATAATGTTTTTCATGTTTCAATGTTACAACGATATCGTTCAGACCCTGCACACATCATCAAGACACAAGATATCGAGGTCCAGCCCGACTTGACTTATGAAGAGGAGCCAGTGAAGAAAATTCCTCTGGTTAAAGTATTGTGGAGAAATCATAAGATAGAAGAGGCAACCTGGGAAAGAGAAGAAACTATGAAACAGCAATACCCGCATTTGTTTACAACTGACTAGCTTTGGGACGAAGCTTAAATTTTAGAGGGGAAGAAATGTCACGACCCAATTTGTACATATGTACAGTACGTCCATGTACAGTAAGAGGAACCCTCCCAAGAAGCTACTCAAAAGCGAGAAGTGAAGGGAAGTTCTGTAAAATTGAAAGGACCTATTTGAAAAGATTGTAAAGTTTTGGGGAGGTGACCGTAATTACCAAAAGTTGTTCCGGAGGTCTTTAATAGTGCACATAACAGACTCCAGAAATGGGAAGTAGAGAAAAATCGGATAGTAATGGTGCGACACGGTTTTTCCCGAAAAAGCACGGTTTGGAAGATATAGGGGATTTTGACCAGGGGCATCATGGTCATTTTTAAAAGTGTCTCGGAAGTAATAAAGGATCTCAAAAATGAAAAGTAGAGGAAAAACTGAGTCAAAAAGTGTACCACAGCATTCGGCGAAAGTGCGCGGTTTAAAAGTTACGAACGAGTAACCGCCGGAGGGTATTTTGATCTTTTCACACCTTAGACCATAAAATTACAGCACAATGAGGTTGAGGGGCCAAAATATAATTAAAATGAAGTCCAAGGGCTTGAGTTGTAAATAAATTAAAGAAGGAGACATTTGGACCAATGAGAATTGGCCATTTTCTCACATATGTGTACCAATGGGAAATCAACATCTACACCATGACCTATCAACCTCTCTTGGCTGCCATTTGGAGGAGAGAACACCACAAAAATAAAGCAAAGAACTCTCTTTGTTCTTGCTTGGCCGAAAATAAGAGAAAGGGAAAAGAGAGAGAGATTGTTTTTTTTTTCAAAGTAGCTAAATTTGGAGAATTGAGAGAGATTGCAAACGTGGGTGGAGAATAAGATTTTGAGGTAAGGAAATTCATCTATGGTTCTATTTCTTTCATTGGTTATAGTATTTGTAAGATAAAAATGAAAGAATAAATATGATGAGTATAGAAAATTTAAGAAGTTGAAGAAAAGTGAAAGAGGTGATTTGCACATATAAGATTAAGGATAAAAAGGATGACTAGTAGTTTAGTTAGCAAAAGAAGGCATGAAGCACTTAAATTTTATTATGTTCTTGACATGGATTTTATGAAAATTATAGGAAATCAAGAAGTGAGAGAGAAGGAAGCAAAGAAGACATAAAAGAACTAGAAACAAGTGAAAAGAATTAAGGTTTGGTACTTAAATCATTGCCTTTTCAATTAATTCACATATTTTGCATTATGGGATTTTTGAAATGGTTTTGAAATGATGTTATTATGTGTGGTAAATATGTGGGAAAGTGCTCTTGAACCATTTGTAATCAATTGATTGTGAAAAGAATGAAAACAAAACAAACTAGCTAAATTTATGCAATTATTCATAAACTTTGATGAGTTTTTAATCACTCCTTTGGTTTGATTTTTGGAAGAGGGACCCTTAGTCCTTCAATGGTATCACAAAAGGATTCTAAAATCAATTTTGCAAGAAAAAAATGAATTTCCCTCAAGTTTGGAAAATTGGGCCGAATGGTCCCTTTTGGGCACCATTCTGCAGCTTTCATTTTGGGCAGTCCGTTGAAGGGGCAAACGAAAGAATTTTTCGACGAAATTTTACATGCATTTAATTAACTTATGAAAGTGTTTTCCTGAAAATATTCAGCCAAAAATAAGTTTGTTTACTTGGTCAAAACCGTTGCCAAAGTGGACTGATTTTCAGCAGTAAAAACAGATTTTACCATTTAGTTATCGCGCGCCATTGCGTTGCCGATTTTACGCGCCGCGCTACTATTCCTTTGGTCATTTTTCTAAATGTGTTAAAACTTGAATATTATGATATGGATTGATGTTAAATCATATAAAATGTGGAAATGATCAGAAAGGCATCATGACAAGCTATTCCGACAATACATGCATTATGGACAAATCATGGCTTATTGAATATCATGATCAAAGTAATTTAATAAATTATTTATGCTCTACTTGGTTATGACAGAACCCTTGAGATAAGGGTATGATGCATCATACTATTATTGCAGTACTGCTTATGACATGATATGATATACCGGCTGAAGGCCGATGATTACAATGATATGATCAATGATGCAATGATAATGGGCATTGGCACATGTGCAAGAATTATGATGAAAGATAATGAAATATGATCATGATGAGATATGTTTATCACGACTCTTCCTTGTCCGCTGATGTTCTGTTAGACCAGTAGAGCACCTAAATTGATAAAAGCAAAATGAGTAATTTATAAATTCAGAATATGGGATTTAATCTGTTATCATTATGTTTATATCTTATTCATTTAATTAAAGTATTCAAATGCATGTTTTGAATTACTCATTTATGTTATTTATGAAATGCAATGATTTATGTACCCACTAAGCAAACGCTTAGCGAGTTTAGTTTCCTTTCTAAACTCATAGGTTGAGTGAGAAGCTGGTTTCTGCAGTGTTCCGAGCAGCTGGTGTTGGCAACTCTTCGGATAGAAAGATATTATAAGTAATGTAACTAGAATGGCATGTACATATGTTAGTGCAACTAAGAATTGTATGTATGCCTAGTAAAAGACCAAAGTACGTGTGCTAAGTATATTAACTAATGTATATTGTATGAATTAGTGTGTATGGATGTGTGTATAGAAATCTGAAACTTTAATGCAGGTTGTAGTGGAGGATATAAGGAGTTCGACTATGGAAGTGTTTGAGATTGATTGAGATTGTTGGATTGAGAACAAAATTGTTTTCAAAAAAAAAATCAATTTTGGCGACACTTGGGACCCCTAAATATAGGGGAAACTCTGGCAAAATTTTTTTTAAAAAATCTGCACTTAAAATTGGCTAAGTAAAATATTAAGACACAATCATTATGAGATAACAGTCCATCTTGGTCTATAAACGTAGGCTGAGATGGGGTGTTACAGAATTTGTTCTTCATTTCATGATATATATATATAAGGGAAATGATGATCACCTTATGTGTTGGATAAATCCTTTAAGACCACTTGTCCACCTTTCTCTTTCTTCATTTAATACTCATGCTAAATGGTTACTTTTGATTGGCCAACAAGACATTTTTTTATAGTTTTCTTTCCCATTACTTCTTCCCACTTGTCCCTCTTCTCATTGGATACCCTAAAGTTGTTCCGTGTTACCCATACGGTCCCGTCACGAAATCGGGCCCACTTTACGTTCCGGCGATTAATCGATCATATCTTTTAAACCGTACAGTTCCACGAGTCAAACTACATATAGTTTTGATCCTCTCGACCTCTACTTTCTATTTATAAGGTCTATTTTAGGTTTCCAAGTCATTTTGAAAAATTACCGATAAGCCCTAAACTTTTTTACAAAATTCCCTTTAGGTCCTTTCCTTGCTCGGGTTTTCGTCCGGCTCCGTTTCTACTGACAATCGTTTCATATATCACCCCTCGTCATCCTCTACGTACTCATTTTTTTATTTCCTACTTTAAATTCATGTATAACTTTAATTGACAATGACCAAAATGCCCCTAGTCAAAATGTCTTCGTTTTTCTTTAACGGGACATTTTCTAGAAAAACCGTTACACGTCGTTGTGACCTGATTAATCTCTAGAATATTCTTCCAGGGTCGGATATGGGCACTATTAAGAACTTCCGACTCTTAATTTTTAAGTTTACACAGTTACCCCTAACTTTTGAGAAATTTTCACTTAGGTCCTTTTGATATCCCTTCCTGACCTTGCTGTCTTTCTTTATTAATATCTTTTTACTCACAACTCCAAATTAATTAATTATTATTCCCATTGAAACTAGACATCTGGGGCTACATTTTGTCAAAATTTCAGGTCAATCCGAGTTATATCTGATTTTTGACGGTCCTTCGAATTCAAGCCTACTATGCTATCCTGAGGCAGTTTGCACATTGTCTACTAAATCTATCATATCTTATTCTGTACAACTCTAAATTGAGTAATTTAAAGTTATACATCTAGCTAAGACACAAATAAACAATTAAGTATTCTTTGATACTCTCTAATTTTGTCATTAACTTGGATAAAATTCGAGCTCAAGTTATAGGTTATGTTTGTTTCTTACCAATCTGGGATTTGGGATGTTACATGAGGTGGATAAAGCTAAGGTAGAGTTGATTGCTAAGTTACCCCCACCTACCTATTTTAAGGGAATAAGAAGCTTTCTAGGGCATGCAAGTTTTTACCGGAGGTTTGTTAAAGATTTTTCTAAAATAAGCCAACCATTGTGTCATTTGCTTGGAACTGCACAATGCATGTGAGTTTTCAATTCCCTTAAGGAAAAATTGACCAAAGAGATATTGAATTTAGATTTGGACAGGGCAAAGAGAGAACATTTTTTGCAAATTTTGGAGTTAGATGAACTAAGGGACGAGGCATATGAGAGTTTGAGGATTTATAAGGACCGTACTAAAGCACTTTATGATCAAATTTTAGTACGAAAGACATTGAGCCCAGGAATGAAGGTCTTGTTTTTAAATTCTCATCTCCCACTATTTCCAGGAAAACTCAAGTCTCGATGGAGTGTTCCTTTCGAGATAACTCAGGTATATCCTTCCGGTGCTATAGAATTACTTAACTCTTGAACGAATGAAACTTTTAAAGTAAATGGATAGAGAGTTAAACCATATAACGAGGGGTTCCAAGAAGTAATGATTGTCGATAGTACTTTGATCTATGATCCTTAATTCTTGCAGTAACGTCCAGCTAAAATGACGTTAAAGAAGCGCTCGATGGGAGGCACCCCATTGTTATCGTTTTTATCATTTTAGTTTAGTATCTTCAGTTTATTTATTTATTTTCCTTTCTATTTTTCTTTAAGGCTTGATGGTTTGGAGATTGGAAGTGTTTTTATTCTTGTAGAAAATAGGCCAGGAGCATTGAGTTTAATTGAGAAAAGGAGGCCAGGCAAGACAATACATGGTCAGCAATAAAAAATATACATAGCCATGCCCCATTCCAACCATGGCCATGTATTTTCTTGAAGTTGAGGCAGCAAAATCCACGGCCAAGCCACCAAAACCCATGGCTGTGTCTCCTCACCCTTAAATCCGTACGTTTTCACCCTTTTGGGTCTGAACAATCCACGGCCAGCCGCCAAAGCCCCACGGCCGTGTAATTCTTCCCATCTGGCCGTGTGACTTGCTGTTTTAAACAGCAAGATACACAGCCTGCTCGTCAAAGTACACGGTCGTGTATCCTCTCACTTGAAGCTGTGCACCCTTTCAGTTTTCCATTAAAAAATGGCTCTTTAACTTCCTTTTAAACTTCTATTCCATCTCCAACTCTTTAAAAACCCCAAATCCTTTCACTTTCTCTATAAAAACAGTTTCTTAACTTCTTTTTCAACTTCTAACTCTTCTCCAACTTTTCAAAACCCCAACTCTTTGTTTCATCAACATGGTTAGAACCAATAATGCTTCAATGAATAGGAAAAGTGTCCCTCCTTCGAATCCCATTCGTCGTTCATCATCCTCTAAGCCTTCAACGAGTCAAGCGGGTCCATCTTCACCTCACGGGCCGAGATACACTGTTTTGGTGAACCGGGAATGCTATCCCAATAGGTATCTTTCTGATTCTGCCATGGACAAATTACAGATTAGAGTTGCATGTCATAGATATTTTGCTGCTATTGGTTGGGAGAGATTTGCATCTTTGAAACCCCCACAATTTGAACCTTTGGTTTTTGAATTCCTTGACTCATTATCTATGGAGAAAGAACTAGGTTTCAAAACACCTCTTTCCATGAAATTCAAGTTGCTAGGAAAGAATTTCACTTTAACCATTCGGGAATTGAACGATATATTTGGATTTGATAATGATGGTTTGCATAGAATTCCTAGGGATTGGAATGATGTAAGTGCCTGGACTAGCCTCTGTGTTGTGGGGGCTGGGAATTATAATGCTAGCATTTCAAAGGATTCTTTATTTGTTGATCCCACCTTGAGATACATCCATAGATTCATGTCGTCTACTGTGTACGGCAGACATCAAAGTACTGGCACCGTTTCACGAAATGAACTATTTTTCCTTTGGTGCATGTTAAGAGGAAGAAGGGTTAGCACAGGCCATTTCTTGGCTAATCATTTGGATTTTGTGGCCAATAAAAATATGGGTAAACTTCATGTGGGAGGAATTGTTACTGCTATCCTTATGGGGGTTGAACCGAGCTTTAATCCAGAAACCTGTAATCTTAAGAGGATTGAGGGAGATTATTTCCTAGATATTAAAGTATAAAAGGTACTAGAAAATAAAAAGGTAAAAAGGTAAATGGGTAAACAATTAAAATAAAAATAACAAAATAAAAAATATCAAGTTTAATTAATTAGATGAATAGTGATATAGGTATTATTGGTTAGCAAGTTTGGAAGTAGAAATTTTTCTAGCAAATTCTTCTCCTTTCTCTTCCTCCTAGCTGACTCTCCTTTGTAAATTAAAAGAGAATTGTTCTTCATCATTTAACCAAATTTTATAAGGAAAATTAAGGAGATTAAGAAGGTTTAGAGGGAATCATAAGCAATTGGTAAGTCTATTATGAATTAAAGTAATTCTTCAATTGAAATATTAGATATGTTAAAATTTATTATTGATGAGAATATGAACAAATTGCAAAAGTGACTAGAAATGAAATGTTTATAACATAGAGACAATGATTTTAGGTTTAGATCATTAAATTAAACTAGTTGGATCAAGATGTAGAAAGGTGATTATGAATTACAGTTTTGATGGAATTATGATTAGATAGAGTATAATTGGAACTTGAGTAATTAAATAGAAAGAAGTAAGTTATTGATGATTTGTTTCACTCATGAGTTGATTAGGAGCAAGCAGAAGAGAAGGAGAAATAGATTGATAGAGAAAGGGATGTTGGTGCAAGTGTTGGTGGAGGAACAATTTTAGTAAAACTCAAGGTTTGTACATACTTTGATGATGTTTTTATATGTATTTGTGATACTTACTTATTGTAAACATCCTATGTGGAATTTTGTGTAAGTTATGGATAAGTTTGAAGACCACGGGCGTGGCTAAGGGTAAGACATGGCCGTGACTTTAATGTGGAGACTGCCTGAGAAGAACATTTATAGGGACAGAGGTGAAATGAATCCCATGGGCATAGCCCTCCATTGCCACAACCATGGGGCATAACTCTTGTGAATGGACAAAAGTGGATTGAAACCCAATGCATAGCTATGAGGACAACACGACTATGTGCATGAAGTCATAAACCACAAAAAAGTGAACTCAAACCCATGGGCATGGCTATATGGATAGTACGTATAACACCCTTATAACCTATATACATACAATTATATAGAGTACATATGCAGAATACAAGAATGTCACTGGCCTTTTGTTTAGAAAAGATTTTTTTTAATTTATATAATACAATTTATGCATTAAAAAACAATTGATTTAACAAATGAGTATATATATTAGATAATATATGTTAAAATTACAAATTTATAAGAAAATCTCTAGAAAAAGTTTGCCAGAGTTTTGTCTATAATTTCAATAATTTTCAAAACATCAAAAATACAACCTACATAAGAATAGACACTCCCAAAATATAGTTTTCACCCATTCTCTTGAACACCAATTCAATAATTCACATTGATGTCTCAACATTTTAAACATTACTTTTTATAATTAAATACTTACATAAATATATACATATATATGTAACCATCTTAAATCTTTAAGGCAAACTCAAGTGTTATAATTCAATATAATAAAACAAAATACTTAAAACCATGACTTTACATGAATGCAAATGACACAGTTGCTCTTGTGGCACCCTAAGTCACTAAGTATCAACTACAAAATAGCTCTTTCTCCAAACAACAACTCTTCTACCTGCATGATATATGCTACCGTGCTAAGCTTACAAGCTTAGTGGTACATACTTTACTATCTCTCAATTTATATCTTTACAATATTTTTATAAAAATTTTATTAATTTTTTATTTATACATCATACATAAATATATCACCAACATTCTAACATGTAGGCATATTCACATACATTATCAATTTCATTATCATTTTTCTTTTTGCGCACTTATCATGTGATCATCTTATTCATGATCACTTTCCATAATCTCATTTACAATTCCCAACTACTTATGAACATCTCATATCATGATCACCATCTCATGATCTCTTTCTCTTTGAGCATCAAGCTCATCACTTTGTTCATAATACCGCATAATAAACTCAATCGCGCCAATCCATTTACAGCTTAACACATACATACACATAAACATATCACAAATACAAACATTGGGCCTAAATAACCTTATGCAGTATTTTGGTTCCACTGATATTGTCATGGTCTATTATGACACTAGGGATCTAAGTGTTTGTAGACCCTTAATTTTGGCTCTAAGTTAATACAACCTTAATTAAAGAATGCCAAAATAAATTTGATCCGATTTACAACTTCTAATAAGTCGGTTCGATTTTAAAAGTCACAAACTCAACTACAAAACCCTAAATCAAGTCTTTTTTAGATGGTCCAGCCCAAAAATTAAAAAATGTGAAATTAGTTCAAGTTGAATCAGCCCAAATTAAAACTTTTCGGTCTATAAGTTATAAAAGGCAAGAATAATTCTAGTCAAGCTGGCCGGGGAGACATGAGCAATTGCTCATGTCAACCTGGAGGGACCAGGCCGACATGAGCATGCCTCATGTCGATCTTGCAGCCCAGATCGACATGAGGTTGGACTCATGTCGACTTGGGCAACCAGGTCGACTTGGCCTTAACTCATGTCGATCTGGTTGCCCATATCGACATGGTTTCAATGAGTTTCCTAATTGAACTGAAATTTGTTTTAAGGATGGATTAATATTAGGGTTAGGGATTGGGAGTGAGGTTTTGGCCTACAAATAATAATGTTTTAGAATTTAACAGAGGTGGCAATTAGCATCAGGGAGGTCACCAGTTAACATTAAGAAGATTAGGAACAACAAACAGAGAAGAACAACAATAGTTTTTTGAGAACGAAAGAAACAACAAATAGAAATATCAAAACAACCAAAGAAGAAGGCAGAGTCCATACTATCTTCACATTGTTCATCTAGAAATCAATTTTTTTTATGGATCCAAAGATGGAGGTTTGATCTTTAATCATAAATTATTTAAGCTCACAGTAGCTTCGTTTTCTTTGATTAATAAGAACATGCAGTAACTTGATATTTGAACATGCAGTAAGTTGATCTTTGAACATGCAGTAACTTGATCTTTGAACATGCAACAAATTGATCTTTGTTTTAATAACTTTAATTGTTTACGTTAGTTAATACATTAATCAGTTTTTCAAAACTCCACTTGCATGTTTTATAAAAACAAAAAACTTAAAACCATCCAATAGCCTAAGTCATTGATTAAACTATCAAAACAATAAGTTATTCTTTTGTTTCCAAAATTTTAAAACCCTAAAATATTTTTCCAAAACTTTAAAACCTAAATTATTCCATTAAATTCTCAAAACCCTAATTATTTTCCAAAATCTTAATTTATTTCCAGAATCAATGTTTCTTCTAAAATGATAAATCAAAACCTTAATTTACTTTAAAACTTGTTACCCCGTAAACCTTTCCCCAAACTATTCTACCAAAGCCACCAAAACTCTAATCCAAATTATTCTGCAAAAAACACCCAAAACCCTAATCCAAGAAACCTTAATTTATTCCCAAAATGCCAAAACCTCATTTTTCAAACCCCCATCCAGTAAACCTAAAAAAAAACATCAAACCCTAATTCTAGTGGCCAAACCTAAAAAATCTTAAACTCTAATTTCAATCTTTTAAAATTATAGACCCTAATTCTCTAAACCCTAATTTCATTTGTGTAATGATATAAACTTTGGTTTTAGTTAATTATTTGATTTGTGATATGTTTTCATGGATGACTTATTTAATCCGTGATGAATTTATTTCATTTATGAATGAATGAATGGATATTTTCTCTATTATTATTGATTTATTTTGGTACTAATATAAGAGGTATGTTTCCACTTTGTGGGTACCTCATTATTTAAACCTTATGTAATTTAATTTATTTTATATTTTTGAGATTAATGTAAAGGACACGTTTTCACCTTTCGGTGGGTGTCCTATTTAGTTTGTGACATGGATGATGTAAGGACATGTTTTCATCCTTGGATGGGTGTCCATTCATTTGCTTTATTTGGACATTGCTTTGATTTTAATATAATGATGCTTTATTTTAATTGTTGCATGTAGTATGGATAATATTGTTATATTTAAGAATTTTATAATATTAAGACCTGCAAAGGACGCCGGTTCCAATGAAATGGGTGTTATGGGGGTGTTGGGCCATTTCTCACCTTCCCCACACGTATCCAACATTCTGAACCCATTAGGCGGTTGGGGATTCCTTAGAAATCAAGTCATCCACCCCTTTCTTTTTCCCAGCCGTCTGGGTGGCGACTCCATTTTCTCCATGCTTAGGCCTGTGTTCTCTAAGTTCCAGAGCCTAAATAGTGCTGAAGTCATAAGAACCACTTTATCGGGAGTAGGGGCGAAAATCCCTGCTCACAGTGTCACAACCGTCCCCTGTTGACACCTCTATGTCTAGCCCTGAAGGTAAATAATAGTGACGCCCTGCGTCTAGCCTGAAGGCAAATAATAGTGATGCCTAGCATCTAGCCTAAAGGTAAATCATTTTGTAAGTGATGCCCAACGTCTAGCTCGAAGATAAATCATATCAGTAGCACCAAAAACAATTCTCTGGAAGAAGATACTATACAAGGCAAACACACATTTTGCACACATTATTATTTTAACATAACTAATTTCTTCATTGTTTATTTTTCATTATTTTTCATCACTTTTCTCAATTCCCACATTTCATACCTATTTTCCATTTTCAAGTGATCATCCCGTGCTATGATCACTTTCACATCATAGTTCCATCTATTCCATAACCATTTCTCATATTGCCAATCATATTTCACATTTTCTATCTTATTATTGCTTTTCATTAATTTCCAAATTTCCCACACTTATACAAACATACACAAATCACACATCACATTACATAACATTCATATATATATATATCATATAAATCATATCCAATCACCATTTTACAATGGTCAAAGGCCCATTGCCATACTTATCACATAACTATGCAACAATGCATAGATTATGTGAACAACAATTTTTCCGAGTAGTAATATAAAATATATTAAATTATATTTAATAAAAACACAAGTCATTAAAATATGTACTAACCTCAAATTTGGCAAATACCAATTCAATCTCAATCTCCAACCTTCATTTCTAAAATTTCCATTTAACTCTTTAATTTTGAAAATCTACACCATCAAATCATAAACTATGTTTTAAGCTTAAATATAGCATTAGATTTTCATTTCAACATAATTTAATTAATTAAATTCAGCATTAGCATTAAATTCCCATTACAACTTAAATGTTCAATAGTGCACCCAAACATGATTTTAAAATTAAAAATGAACAAACATATTATTAAATTCCACAAACATTATTTTGTTTCATGATATAAAAATTCCATAACCAAATCCCTTCACTAATTAACTCCTAATAAATATTTTTCACAATTAAATCCAATTAATCAATTCAAAACCTTCCATAAGCAATTAAAATAAAAGAAAATCCAAATAATACCAAAATAGTAAATAATCTTTATATCTATTTATAAAACATGAGTTTTGAGATACCATTCCTATTTTCATATTGATGTATGAATGGTCTTATAAGAGAATTATGGAATTTGAGCATGTGTGTAATTCGAAGAACATTGAATTTTCAACAGGTTAACTTGGTTTGAAGGAAACATTCGATATTCAAACAAAACTCTGGAAAATTTTTTCCATAGATTTTTCCTAATATACTTATTCTGATCTTTAAAAGGAATTTATAAAATTTGATAATGTTATTTTAAGTAACTGAATTAATAGCATTGTATGTATTTCATATATACAAAGTGTATGTATGGTACGTACATAGGATTAAGGGGGTGTTACAGAGCTGGTCTAGATGCTTCAAATAAATCCAGAATCTTCTAATGGATGCTTCAATAAATCCAAACTGGCTTGGGTACTTCAAATAAATTCGAGCAGTTCTGGATGCTTTAAATAAATCTAGAATCTTATAATGGACGATTCAATAAATCCAAATTGGTTTAAGTACTTTAAAAATCTCGAGCTAGTCCGAGTGATTCAAATAACTTGGGATCTTCAAGTGGTTGCTTCAATATATGAGTTAACATGGGTGTTTAGTAAACCCAAGATCTTCTGATGGATGCCTCAACAAATTTGATATAAGTTGGAGATTTGGATGCTTTACTAAATTTGCAAAATTGTGTATAAACCCTTAATTTTTTACTAAGTCCTGTCTAAAGATTTTAAAACAGTCCCAAATAATTTTTGTAGGATTTATTATTTATTTTATTATTTTAATTATAGAATATTTATTTTAATTATTTTCTTAAAAATATATATATAATATTTATTATCTATCATTTACTATTTATTTTAATAATATAATATTTATTATTTATTTTTTAAATATATTATTTATTGTAATAAAATAACATTTATTATTTATTTTATTCATTTAAATAATTAATTATAAATATTTTAAACATAATATTTTTAATAGTAAAAATAATAAAAAATAGAAAATAAAAATCGAAGGGTCAAATCGGTGTGTGGCATGCGACGATAGGCAATTGGCCAGCCGCAGGCCAATTCGCCGGAGGCCACGCCTGTGGTGAATTGCCAATCCTCGCAGGCAAGTGATGCAGCGCACCTCACCAGCTCGCATTTTTTTTCGGCCAAATCTTATTTTACTTGGGTTTAAAATTTTATTTCCTAAATAATTTTATTTACTTAAATAATTATATTTCCTTAACCAATTAGTATTAGGTTTTTTATTTTTTCTTATAAATACCATATTAAAATAATTACAGAAGGACCTTTATTTTGGATTTTTAGACTTTTGGACTCTTGAGATTTGGACTTCGCGAGGTAGGGACTTTTTTGGCAGAGAAGAATTCTAAACTTTGGCAATTTTTTCAACAATGAGATTTTTAGCAGAAGATAGCAATCAAGGCAACCAACAAGTGGTGATTGTCTTAGTGAATAGATACTCCAAAATTTTTATCTAACAATTTTGGTGGAGCCTTCAAACGTAGGTATGTTTATCTAACTTTGTTCATCAAAAATCATCTTCATCCATTAGTCATTGATCAATTAAAATTGATGAATTATAACTCTCAAAACTCATGTAATAATCAAATCATTATGAAAATCAGCGTACAAAGATTTTTTTTATTTATTTTGAAGACACAGTAGCCATCACTTAGCCTTTTTAAAAGAAAAATATTATTATAGTAAATATTTTGTTAATTCCACAACCTTAACTCTATTTTCATAAAAATAAAAACCATAATTCACTTAAAATTGTAAAACCCTAATTAAATCAATTTTTCAAAATCTTCATAGTAGCCATTCTCCTTTTAAAAAATAAATACAATGGTGTTAGTTTTCTTAGAAATCCAAACCCTAGTTTAATTCAAACCCTAATCTATTTTGCTAAAACCCTAATAAATTCTTTTTATTTATTTAATCATCATAGTAGCTTATTCTTTTCAAATATCTAAGTTTTAATCTTATTGTCATAAGTTTTTAACTTATTTACTTAAATCCTAAATTCTAATTTTAATCACACAGTAGCATAATTCTTTTAAAAAATCATAACAATAATATTAGTTCCTTAAAATCACAAAACCCTAGCTTTTAAATATAAATTCCAAAACCCTAAATGTTATTTAAGAAATCCTAAGTTGATACATAAACCTAAACTTTCATCTTTATTTGCTTCATTATTAAATGAATATTTATTATATATTTTGATTAGTGATTTATTTATATCTTCAATTTATGTCTTTGATGAATGATTTATTTATGATGAATGTTTGGTTGGTTATTTTTATTGATTTACTTTAGTTTCAAAATATTGTAAGAGGTATGTTTCCATGTTTTGGGTATCTCATGTATTGAGCATAATGTAATTTAATTTATGTTCTAGTTTTGGGATTAATATAAAGACACATTTCTACCTTTTGGTGGGTGTCCTATTTAGTTTTAGACATTGGATGATATAAGGACATGTTTTCATCCTTGGATGGGTGTCCATTTGCTTGTTTTGTTTGGACCTTGGCATCATTTTTAATAAAGTATTTATTTATTTTATTGATCAGATGTAGTATGGATAATATTATATTAATTAAGAATTTTATAATATTGAGACCTGAAAAGGAGGCCGGTTCCAATGAACCAGGTGTTGTGGGGGTGCTGGGTCATTCTCACCTTCCCCACACTTACCTAACTTTCCAAACCCATTAGGGGGTTGGGGATTCCTTAGGAATCGAGTCATCCACCCCTTTATTTTTCTCAACCCGTCTGGATAGCGACTCCATTTTCTCTGGGCTTAGGCCCATGTTCTCTAAGGCCTCGAGCCTAATAGTGCCGAAGTCGCAAGAACCATTTCACATGGGAGTGGGGGCAAAAATCCTCGCTCACAATGGTGACTCCATTGGGGATAAGAGAAGTTAATTCCATTGGTCTTTTTATTATTTTATTCTTTCTTATTATGATATTATCTATTGCATCATTTAGATTGCATTGTGTGCATGAGTTAGGATGCCGTATTACTTATGTTGTGTTACCCGTGATATTATCCATTGCATCATTTTGGTATATACTTGCTATGAGAACTTGAGCCTTTGAACACAAAAACTAAATCTCATGTAATTGGCCTAGTTATTTTCCTTAGGTTTTATACCAAATGCTTGTTGTTTGACTATAATTGATATATATTGGTGTGAACCATGGCTTATTTGGTTTGTTCTTTTCCTAATATGACCTAATTACATTGCGAGCTCAAATAATTTTTTCCCTCTAAATCCAAATGACCAAAGCTATTTTTAAAATTTTCAAATTAGTCTTTAGGCATAAAACTTTTCCAAAATAAGTCAAAAATTCTTTTCTCATGACCCAAATACAAAGCCTAAAATCCATTTTTTCTAAAAACTTTTTACGATGGGCTTAGGAAAAATTATTTTTACAATCTTTTTTAAAGAGCTTATGAATATTTAGGTCAATTATGGAAATACTAAAAATCAATTATGAGCCTAGTTTATACTAAGAATTATTAATCATGGGCTTGTTTGTGGCATGAATCATTAGTTACATTTTCAAGTGAGAAATCTATTTATAATAAACCTCTTAATTTAGTTTTAATCTAATATAGCATAAAAGCTGCTTTAGTTGACTAGATGGATTAAAGCCTAATTAATGGAAATTATCACGAATTGATTTCCATATTTGAAAATATAACTATTGGTTGAAACATCTGAGGAAATTATTCAAAAATAAGATATCCCATGTTGGTATTTTGTTAACCATATACCTAGGAAAAGAGACTCACCATTCGTGTGTTTGATATAAGGTTGGAAGGAATGTCCTAATTATCTTTGTTTGTTTGTTATTTGTGCATACATGCATACATACATTTGCATCTCATATTATTAATCCTCTCTGGATCACAGCCCTAGATTACAATAGTTCAAAAGCCTACGACAATCTGACCTACGCCGGAGATGAAGAATCCAACAGCAATTCAATTACTTTCTCAGCAAAAGCAATGAAACCCGAACAAATTCAAAGAATGGTGGACGACGCCCTCAATGCTAAAATGGAAGAACTAAAGGAGGCCCTGGCTGAGACCATGAAGAACCAATTGGCTGCTATTTTAGGGAACAATGCCAAAGCATCTGCTAGCACCAAGAAGCCAAAGGACAAAGGGAAGGCTAAGGTTGGTGAAGTGGCTTTTGATGATGACAAGGTAGTCATCGATGATGATGATGATTGGGCTCAATACTTCAAAGATCCTCAAGACAAGAAGAAGGAGCCGAAGGTTGTTAAAAGATCAACTGTGGAGAAACTGAAACTTCAGAAGTTGAGAAGATGATTGCTGACCTGGAAAAGAAGTTTGCAAAGAAGCTGAAAACTGAAGAAATGTCTGAGGTTGACAAATTGTTTGAGCTAGATGAAGAAGTTCCATACAAGATCAAGATGCCATCCTTTACAAAGTTTGATGGAATAAAAAATCCTCACCTCCATGTGATGCAGTATATCACTGCTATGCAGTATGTCGGAGCTACTAAGGCTCAAACCCTAAGGTACTTCATGCTCACCTTGGACCCCGCTATCCAAAATTGGTTCAATATCCTAGATGATGGTACTCAAAAGAGTTGGGATCTGCTATACAAGGTCTTCATCCAACAATATGGATACAATGTTGAATCGAAAGTTACTCTAATAGAGGTGGGTCCATTAGACAAAGGCCGAATGAAAACTTCATGGACTATGTGAAGAGGTGGAGGAATAAGGCTGCATTGCTCAAGAGAAGGCCTGATGAATCCGATCAAATTAGAATGATTGTGAGAGGGGTTTTACCTAGCCTTCACAAAAGGATGTCTCATACACTCATTCGGGATTTCAAGGACCTTTTGCAAGCTAGTCTACAAATTGAAGAGTGGGAAAGAGAGAAGAATCACTTTTCAGTGAGAAGGAACGAGAAGGTAAACTATCAGTCTGGTAACCAAGGCACAAAGAAATCAGTTGATGTTAATGCCATTGACCAAGGAGGAAGAAGGCAATTTTCAAAATTGGGAAAGCCGCTGTCTTGGGTCCTCAAGAAGCTACAAAAGAAGGGATTGTTACAACCCTTAAATTCTTGTCATTTTTCTAACCCTCTTCCACCTAATTTTGACACTAAGGCATTTTGCCACTTTCATCAAATGCAAGGGCACGACATGGATAAATGTTTGAGGTTGAGGCATGAGATCTAGAATTTGATTGATAATAAGAAGCTACCTGAGCCCAACAAGCCAAACACTAAACACAATCCATTGCCAAGGTTCAATAGGGTACCACCACCAGTGACCTTCATGATTGGAGGAGGTTTGCATGAAAGTTTTGTCATGTCTTCTTTCTAAGATGTGGATGGAGAAGCAACCAAAGAAGAAGTGGTGTTTAGCAAAATTAAACAAGCTGTGGTTGGAAAAGAAGTATCAATATGTGTTGTGAACAAATTTTGGGATTCAAGCAATAGTAATGATGATTGTGAACCCAAGAAGGAAGAATGGACCTGGTCCAAACCTGAAGAAGATGAAGTGATGAACACTCGGTCTGGTAAATCTTATGCAAGGCCACCGCCTAAGGAAGTAGAAGCTAATAAAGGAAAGGAAGATGAAGTTGAGAACAAAGAAGAAGAAGATGACACTATTCTTAAGCAGTTGAAGAGGACCCAGGCAAGTGTCAGTATTTGGGACTTATTGGCTACTTCTAAGAAGCACCATGAAACTATGGCTAAGGCCTTGGCTAGCATGCCAATTTCCACCTCTATAGCACCGGAAGAGCTGGTTAACTTCATAAAAGTCGAAGGAGTAATGAAGTGAGAAGAGATTCAAAAGAAGAGTGAAGTTGATGTGGTAATGGTATCATTCTCGGATGCGGATTTACCAAAAGAGGGGAGAGATCACATCTGCCCTCTCTTTATCAAAGTAGAAGTCAAAGGAAAAAGGACCCCATGTGTGATGGTTGATGATGGGTCCGCCATAAATGTTTGACCACTTAAAATTTTGCCAAAGCTAGCTATGTCAACAAGGGATATAAGCCCAACCGAGGTAACCATTAGGGCTTATGACAATACCAAGTGGCAAGCCGAAGGGACATTCAAAGTTGTTATGAAGGTTGGTCCAATTGAATCTATGGTTGAATTTGTGGTTTTGGACATACCTGTTACTTTTTCTCTACTTTTGGGATGACCTTGGTTTCATCCTCTTGGTGGAGTTCCTTCCACCCTTCATCAAAAGATCAAGTTCCCTAACAGAGATGAGACGATAGTCATCGAGGCCGAAGATAATGAGGTGGTCAATGCTCTAATGATTGAGAGGCCTCTCAATGGTTTCCAAGTAGCTGTAATTTCCAATGATGAAGTAGTGGACTCTAAGGTCTTGAACATGATGAAGAACATGAGCTACCTTCCTGGTGCTAGTCTTAGAAAGGGTAAGGCCAGTGTGACAAAGCTTCCAAATTTCAAGACTCAAACTTCCAAGAAAGGGTTAGGGTATGAAGAAGACAACAAAGATGTTCAGCTAAAGAAGAATGACAAGATGAGCTTCCCACCACTTGAAGAGATCTTTGTCAAAGCTTCAGACATGGGACTACTCCAAGGAAAGCTTGAGCCAATCATGTTCATGTGAATGTTGATCCTGAGTTTTGAAATTTTTATTGATGTTGCCGAGCTAGTGGAACAAGTGAAGAAACAGCACACCCTGCCAGCTGATAAGGAGCCCAATCTGAAATGGGAGAACGAAGCTGTCCTAAAAGCCAAGAAGACTCCAGAGGAGATTGCTGCCTTGGTTGAAAAGAAGTTTGAAGATGTTCAACTTTATGATTTTAAGAACAATGATTTTGATTTTAATTTGTTTGCTTTGTAAGAGGATGATGATGTTTTCTTTTTCCAAAATGAATGCAATAATGTTTGATTTTGCTTACTTGTGTGATGTTTTTCTTGATGGTTGCATACATTTAAATAGTGGTTACATGAGCATTTTTAATATTAACTCTGTTGATACACAATCATTAAATTTGAGAACAACTAAAAATCCTAAAAATATTAGCATAGCATCCTACCTTACTCCTGATGAAAGAGAGAGATTTGAAAAAATATTTAAAAAATATGAAGAGGTTTTTCCTTGGTCTTATGAGGATATGCCTGGAATAGATCGAGACATAGCCGAACATCTGATTCCTACTTACACTCACATGAAACCTATCAAACAAAAGCTTAGACGGTTAAGACCATAATGGGATGAATTGGTTAAAGAAGAGGTCACTAAATAAATACAAGTAAAGTTCCTTGAAGTGATAGATTATCTAGATTGGCTAGCCAATATAGTATCCATGTCAAAGAAAGATGGAAGAATTAGGGTCTTTGTGGACTATAAAGACTTGAACAAGGCTACCCCCTAAAGTTGATTTTCCTTTACCCCATATAGATGTCCTAATTAATAGTGCAGCTTCTAGCATGCTACACTCATTTGTAGATGGATTTTTTGGATACAACTAATTGTTAATGGCCCAGGAGGATAAAGCTAAAACTACCTTTATTACTACGTAGGGTATATTTTGTTATAGGGTCATACCGTTTGGGTTAAAGAATGCTGGAGTAACCTACCAAAGGATGGCCACCACCTTGTTTCATGATATGATGCACAAAGAAGTCGAAGTGTATGTTGATGATATGATGGTGAAGTCAGATACAAGGGAGCAACACTTCCAAAGTTATTCTTCGAGAGAGTAGTGAAGTATAAGCTATGGTTAAAACCGAAGAAGTGTGTGTTTGGGGTTACTTCAGGTATGTTATTGGGACATGTGATTGGTCCAAATTGTATTGAGATTGACCCTGACAAGGTTAAGGCAATTAGGGATATGCCAGCCCCTAAGATGGAGAGAGAAGTTTGGGGGCTTATTGGCAAGTTATAGTACATTAGTAGGTTTATAGCAAAGCTCACCACAATCTATGAACCTATCTTCAAATTGCTTAAAAAGAATCAGCCAGTCAAGTGGAATGAAGAGTGTCAAAAGGCCTTTGAACAAATAAAGGAGTATCTGCTAAATCCACCTATTTTGAAACCACCTAAACCCGATAAACCCTTGTTACTATACTTAGCAGTAGAAGTAGAGTCAATAGGAGCCATGCTAGCCTAAGCAGATGAGTCGGGGGTTGAACATTCAGTCTACTATTTGAGTAGAAAGCTCCTACCTTATGGAATTAAGTATAGTATCATTAAAAAGACCTATAAAGCTATGGTTTGGTCTTCTAAGAAGTTATGGAATTACTTTTAATCTTATAGTGTGCAAGCAATTTCCAGGTTGGATCCGATGAATTACTTAAGGAAGACACCCTTTTTGATCAGGAACTATGGACGATGGTTGATAATATTGGAAGAATTTGAGATTGAGTATGTAACCAGGAAAACAATCAAAGGTAGAGCGGTGGCAGAATTTCTGGCCCAACAACCATTACCGAATAGCAAAGAGGTAGTCTTAAAATTTCCTGATGAACATGTAGAAGCCATAAAAGTATAAGGATGAAAAATGTATTTCGATGAAGCAGTGAATAGGAAAGGAGCAGGTTTGGGAGTCATACTAGAATCACCTGAGGGGGAGCTTATCCCTTTTGCCAAGAAGTTGAAGTTCAGGGTGACCAATAATATGGTGGAATATGAAGCATGTATTTTTGGTTTGGATAGTGGATAAGGTGCAAGTCTTCAGTGATTAATTGCCAGTAGTATCCCAAGCAAATGGAGAGTGGGAGTTAAAAGAAGAGAAGTTAAAACCATACCACCATTACTTGACCATGATGAGGAAGAATTTTATGGAGTACACCTACCAAGAGAAGAAAACTAGATGGATGATGCCCTAGCCATATTGGCTTCGGTATGGGAAAATCCTGTCAACTTATTTCTTAAGCCTCTGGTTTTGACCAGTTCATCAACTCCTTGATATGAATATGAGACAATCATGGAAATTGATACAGATCATGATGCATGGTATGACACTATAAGGCAATTTTTAGATGATAAGGAATACCCATTAGGGGCAACAAGGGAAGAGAGAAGAGCCATAAGGCGATGGTCCTTACAATACATCACCTTTCATAGAGAGTTGTATTGAAGATGGCCTGATGGAGTGCACTTGAGGTGCTTGAAGAAGCCTGAAGTTGAGCACATCATGTCAGAAATACACGCTGGAAGTTGTGGTCCACACATGAGTGGTTTAGCCTTAGTTAAGAAGATAATTGGACAAGTTTACTACTGGTTGACAATGAAGAAGCATGTATTAAATTTTTGAAGAAATGCCAGCAATGTCAGATGTATGATAATCTGAATCACATGCCTCCTGAAGAATTGCATTCTATGTCTTCACTCTGGCCCTTTGCAACTTGGGGGATTGACATCATAGGAGAGATACATCTGACGGCTTCAAATGGTCACCAATTTATTGTGGTAGCAGTGGATTATTTTTCAAAGTGGGTTGAGGCCAAATCTTTCAACAAATTGGGGGAAAGGAAAATGGCTAAATTTATTTTAAAAGAATCTCATCTTCAGGTATGGGGTCCCGCACAATGTGATATCGGACAATATGATACAGTTTCAAGGTGCAGTTAGAGACTTATTCTAAAAGTACCAAATCCATCATCACCGATCCTCTCCTTATAGACTGAAGGCTAATGGTGTAGTAGAAGCAACAAATAAGACAATTAAGCAGATTCTGTCCAAGATGACCAAGACGTACAGGGATTGGTCGTAGATGCTTCCTTTTGGTTTGTGGGGATACAAAGTAAGTGTGCGAACGCTGACTGGAATGACACCTTTCTCCATGGTTTATGGGATGGAGGTAGTGTTAATTGAAATAGAGATCAAGTCATTGAGAGTGGTCTTGGAAGCTAAACTGGCTGACACAGAGTGGGTAGTAAGCAGATACACACAGTTAGCTTTACTAGAAGAGAGAAGGTTAAAAGCATTGTATCATCATCAACTGTATAAAAGAAAGATAGCTCGGGCATATAATAGAAGGGTTAAGATAAAAAAGTTTAGAGTCGATGCCTTAGTGTTGAAACAGTGTAAGGCTAATGTCTCTGATCCAAGAGAAAAATTTAGGCCTAGTTGGGAAGGACCATATGTTGTGAAACAAGTCATGAACAATGGTGCAGTCAAGTTATCAAACATGGACGGGAATGAGTTTAATGAGCCAGTGAACATTCATAGGTTGAAGAGGTTTTATGTATTAAAAAAAAGAAGAAAGGAGCTCGCTAGGTTGAAAACCCAAAAAGGGCAGCCTAGGCAAAAGTTAGAGAAGTCCGCTAGTTCCAAAAATCCGAAAGGGAGGGCTAGGCAACAATTAGGGCTAAGCGAGAGAAAATTGTCAATTAGAAAACCCGAGAGGGCTAGTTGGCTACAAGAGTGATCTTGTGTATGCTGGCTTTATGTTTGGTTGTTCCCCAATTTAACAAAATAGAGTTAATATTAAAACTATTCTATGTTCACTGTTTTAAGTATTTGACCAAATATGGATAAAAAAAATAACACAATAGTGAAAGGTGATGACAAATTATAAAAGGAAAAGAAACATCTCTTATTATTGTTTTCATTATTTTATATCCTACCAATATTCTTTCTAAAGAAATTGATAAATGTAGAATCTATGGCAGACGATAAGTGTAGCGTGTAGGCCATCTTTGTTTTAGCCGATCCAAGAAGGCTTCAATTAGATAAGGCATGTCCAAGTCAGGAGTAAACTCAGAACCTCGAGGCTCGACTCCATACTGATGGTCAAGCTAGGAAGGATCATAACAAGTACCTTTATGAAGAGCAGCAAGAGGAACATACATCAAATACGTCCGACTGGTGATACGAGAAATCTTCCACCAAGGTAGTAACCAACGGATGTTGACTGCAGGACAAGAATAGATCCAATCAACCCAGTTAGCATATGAAGAAGTAGGATGAAGTAGTTTCCTAGTAGAATGATGTCGTGGTAGGTATCTGGTGAAATTCATAGATGGAGTGTCGAGCAAGCAGAGGCGCTGTTGAAGCCAAATCTGTAAGCAGTAGAAAAGAATAAAAAAAGAGCCCATTAGGTAGAAAATCCGTAAGGACAACCTAAGTAAAAATTAGGGTTGTTTGCTAGTTCTGAAAACCCGCAAGGACAGTCTATGAAAAAAATAGAGCTAACATAAAAAAGGGGTCTGCAAAGTTAAAAACTCATAAGGGCTGCTTAAACAAAAATTAGGACAACTCGCTAGTTTCAAAAACCAGCAAGGGCATACTAGGAAAAAATTAGAGCAATAAATAAGGCCTAAATTGAAAACTCAAAAGGGTAGTTTAGGTAGTTACCTAAAGCAGCAAGGGACTCCCAGCTAATCTCCTCAAAGATTCTGATTTAAATTGGTCCAATCAAATGAAAGTCTCAGCTAAGATCACATGTATCAGTGACAAGCCTCCTTCCATTTGGTCCATGATATCCAATACTCATTGATCAATATCACCATTGGAAGAAACAAGCAAGAATTTGCCAAGCAAGCATAGACAAAGCATATGTCCCCATGCCTTGGTAGGAGGAAATGCAAAAGTCAATCAAGGGATCAAGCAGAATTTTCCTACCTCTCGTCAACTGTAGAACTTCAAGCTTTGAAAGTTTAAACAACATTTGCATTTTTTATTGAGTTTTGGAAGTCAATATGGGCAATGCCATTGGTTGATTGCTTGAATATCCAAGGATGGACTCAAATTCTTCAATCATGGGACATATCTCAAATTTATTTATCTTGAATATCCTAGAGTTCACATCCCAAAAGGAAACCATGGGATGTAGAAAAGAATAGTCCAATTTAATATTTTGAAAGCACTTCAAAGTACTAATTTGAGACCAAGATATTTTCTCCGAATGAATAGCTTTCATGGCTTTAAATAGACCCTTGATTGTTTTTTTCAAATTGAGTTATGTCAGTGTTAAAGTTAAAAGAAAATTTAAAATTGTTGAAAGGAATTTTTTTGTGCCGGAGTAAAATCCGTGGAGGATTTTCTATTGGTTTCTATTGGAATTAGGACATGAACTTATATAAAGATTTGCTAAACCGAAGTTGACAAGAAATGGGTAAAACCAAAACACACAAGGAAAAGATTTACGTTGAAATGGTTGAGGGATTGCTACACTCCCATTGGCTTTTGGTTTTTGTAAAACTATGCCAATTTTTGTGTAAAACGGTTTTTGCATTGACTATAATAATAGTGATAATAATAAACAAAATAACAAAAAAAAAATTTAAAAGTCAAAATTTGTACTAAAAGTAAAAGTTACTATTATCATTATTATTATTGATTTATTATTATTATTAATATAATACTTTATTGATTTATTATTGTTATTATTAATCATAATAATAATAATACAATACTTTCTTAATTGATACAACTATAGATCACTGAGAAGGAGGAGGCATATCACTCATTTGGAATTCATTCGATGGAAAGTACTTAAGTCCTCATTCTCTTGAAATTTAGGCTTTTAGCAGTCATCATCTGAATCAGATGAAAGGATCTCATGATTATCAGTTTGGGGCCTCCTAGAAGTTGAAACACCAGGATCTCTCATTCCTTAAAATTGGTAATCTCAAAAATTTTGCTCTAACTGATGATACAATCTTTCGAGAAAGGTCACCTGTTGGCGGCTAGCAGCTAATTCCTTTTGCAATTTCTTATTTTGCTCCTCAAGCATCCACTGTGAGTCAGAAAAGGAAAGGGTAAGAGCATACATAATCATGCATACACATAGCATAAATCATCATGGAATAGGATGACGTACTAGGTAACTCGAATCAGTGCCTTGCGGATGAGATTGCATTTTTGGTTGGTAAGAAGGAGCAAATGGAAGGGTGACAGAGGAAGGTCCAACCTCATGACCAGATGAGTCAATAACCTGCAAAAATAATCAAAATAATCAAAACAAGTTGAAAAAGAAGCAATTGCAATGACCAAATGATAAAAGTTTACTTGAGAGGTGCTAGCCATGAGATGAGGGATGGACCCTCTTCCCTTTCCATCGTACTCTTCTTCATCACTATCCTCATCTTCCTTAGGAATTTCCCAAGAACCAATAGGAGATACGTCAAAGTTTAAGAGCCATGCTCAAATAAACTGGACATATGACGTGCTTGGTGGACAAAGATAGGTCTCAACATCATAACCATTTTGAGCTAACAGCCATGCATTCTCCGGCATTAATGTAATATTTAAAGTATACGCTGGGCAATCCATGGGTATCCTCCATCTCTCGAGACTAAGGAACCACTCATATACCCTCTCCCCGAGGAACTAGCTATTGGATACAGGACCAGCAATGATTCAGCGGGTATGCTAATAAGGCAGTGTGGCATTCATAGAAGGAGTCCAGTTCACCCACTCTGCAGCATACTACCAAGCCAAATAAACCTACAAGATGATAAAAAAAAGTAAGTAAATTTTTTACATAAACTTTAAAGAATACTAACATTATTTTACCTGGTCCCAGGTTAGGCAACTCAAGTGATAGCGTTGGGTATGCACATGGTGAGAGTGGGGAACTGCTGCATAATCGAACAACCAAAGATTTAACCTAGGATACTTGACTCTCCCTCAGAAAATGTCAAACACCCTCACAAGATTGTGCTCATATGCCCATACCCACAATAACAATGAGAATCAAATTCATACACGTATATGAATGGAATTATCAATGATGGGAGAGAGTACCTCGATAATCGCCATGAAGCCAATAAAAGATTTCTTATTCCTGCAAATCTTGTCTAAGCCATGATAGAGACAGGCAAGGCCGGCTTCACCCCAGCCATAAAGCGGCACCAAAACCATGTTAGCAAGGGCCCTCAACATCGATAAATGAATGGTGCATTCAGTACTGCATAAAATAGTCGACCCAAGTAGATACAACAAAAATCCCCGAGCATATTGGTTGGTTGTTTCTCTATGAACCCGTCCATCATAGCTCATCCAATAACTCTGAATCGGCTCAATTTTTATCTTAAAGGGCTCTTTTAGTGACGGTTCTATGCCAATTAATTGTTTAATTTCCTTATGTGTCAGGATATAATTGGAAAAATGGACCGAAAGTCCATAGTACCTGATACCAGTTATGGCAGTAAAATCGATTGGGCCAATAGTCATCTCTCCCACAGGTAGGTGAAATGTATGGGTTGTGTCCATCCACCGCTCCAACAATGCTTGAACTACACTCTTGTCTATCTAACGCTCCTCGGATGGCAATTGCAGAATGAAGCTTTTAAAATCACACTCTCGAATAATCCATTTTACCCGAGAAGGTGCTATGTCATACCATTGCCGGGTTGTATAGACACACCCTCCGCCCCGGACAACACAGTGATTATGCTAGCACTGAACTAGGTAGGCCAACACTAGGTAAGTATATCATCTCACAAATATTATTGTTTCATAGCTTAATATTACTCATTACTTTCTAGTTAAATTTATTTATCTTTATTAATAGTCCATTAGTTAATTTATTTTTAATAAAAATAAAAAAAAACCTAATTTTTCATCTTAATTAATTTAATAATATATTATTAATAAGTCAATAATATAAAAAATAATATAAAAAATAATAATAGTAATAATAAAATTAATTATTATAAAAAAAAATAAAATGATGAATGCATATTTGTGCTGTTAAAATATTAAAATTGCAGTGTTACCTCAGTCCTTTGACTTGAACTGCGATGAAGTGGCATTCCGGCTAGTAGATCGACAGTTTCATTTTTATGTCGTCGAATAAATTCTAGCAACTCAGCAATGGATTGGGGGTCCAGATCTCGAAGCATGAACTCTCTCCATTTTTTTTTTGCTCAACTCTCTGCTCACTCAGAATATGAAATATATATAAGCATATAATGGTTTATGATAAGAGATGATGAAAATGAATGATGAAATGGGTTTATATAGGCAAAGAACGAGAGGGAAAAACAAAAATCAATAGTAAATTCGTGAAGAAAAAAAGAGTCAGATTCACTATTGGTAAATAGTTAATGAATAGCTATAAACAGTATTCAAATAATATTTAAATAGTAAAATCAATTATTCAATTCACTTATTTAGCTATTTGCGTGTCTAAAATTATTTTTTACACTTTTAAAATATTTTTCCAAGCAGGGGGTAAGAGAGTACGGGTATGGTAAAAAATAGCTAATTTTTTTATAAATTTTTTTATTAATATTCTATTGACTATAATTATTTTTTGCAGATAATCTAAATTATTTTTGAGTCCAGAACTCACCTCGGGTCCAGAACCCAAATTATTTTTGAGTCAAGAACTCACCTCGAGTCCAGAACCCAAATTATTTTTGAGTCCAGAACTCACCTCAGGTCCAGAACTCACCTCAGGTCCAGAACCCAAATTGTTTTGAGTCCAGAACTCATCTCGGGTCCAGAACCTAAATTATTTTTTTTACTCCAGAGCTAATCTCGGGTCCAGAACTCAAATTATTTTTTAGTCTAAAACTCACCTCAGGTCAAGAACTCTAAATTATTTTTTAGTCCAGAACTCACCTCGGGTCTAGAACCCAAATTATTTTTGGGTCAAGAACTCACCTTGGGTCCAAAACCCAAATTATTTTTTAGTCTAGAACTCACCTTGGTTTGAAAACCCAAATTATTTTTTGAGTCTAGAACTCACCTCGGGTCTAGAACCCAAATTATTTTTTAGTCTAGAACTCATCAGGGTCTAGAACCCAAATTATTTTTGAGTCCAGAACTCACCTCGGGTCCAGAATCCAAATTATTTTTTAGTTCAGAACTCACATCAGGTCCAGAACCCAGCTTATTTTTGAGTTTAGAACTTGCCTTGCGTCCAGAATCCTAAATTATTTTTGAGTCCTTAACTCACCTCGCGTGCAAAACTCAAATTATTTTTTGAGTCCAGAACTCGCCTCGGGTCCAGAACTCTAAATTATTTTTGAGTCCATAACTCACCTCGGGTCTAGAATCTAAATTATTTTTGAGCCCAGAACTCACCTCAGGTCCAAAACCCAATTTATTTTTGAGTCCAAAACTTGCCTTGGGTCTAAAATCCCAAATTATTTTTGAGTCCAGAACTCATCTCGCTTTCAAAACCCAAATTATTTTTGAGTCTAGAACTCACCTCGGGTCCAGAACTTCAAATTATTTTTGAGTTTAGAATTCATCTCGGGTCTAGAACCCAAATTATTTTGAAGTTAAGAACTCATCTCAGGTCCAGAACCCAAATTATTTTTGAGTCCTCAACTCACCTCTGGTCCAGAACCCAAATTATTTTTTCAATCTAGAATTCACCTCCGGTCCAGAATTCAAATTATTTTTTAATCCAAAACTTATCTCAGGTCAAAAACCAAAATTATTTTTGAGTCCAAAACTCATCTCGGGTACAGAATCCAAATTATTTTTGAGTCTAGAATTTATCTCGGGTCTAGAATCTTAAATTATTTTTGAGTCCATAACTCACCTCGGGTCCAGAACCCAAATTATTTTTAAGTCAAGAACTCAACTCGGGTCCAAAACCCAAATTAGTTTTGAGTCCAGGACTCACATCGGGTCAAGAACTTAAATTTTTTTTGAGTCCAGAACTCACCTCAGGTCTAGATCTCAAATTATTTTTGAGTCCAGGACTCACCTCGGGTCCTGAACCCCAAATTAATTTTCAGTCTAGAACTCACCACGGCTCTAGAATCTAAATTATTTTTGAGTCTAGAACTAACCTCGGGTCTAGAACCCAAATTAATTTTGAATCTAAAATCCAAATTATTTTTGAGTCCATAACTCAAACCAACTATGGGTACGGAATTCAGTGTAACTCTAAAACCCGATAAAAAATCATATTGCTTTTTATTCTCTTTTGCTACAGCCTCAGATCGTTCAAGCAGGGGTAAACTGTAGACCCTTAATTTTTTACCAAGTCCAGTCCAAAAATTTTAACACATTCCCAAATAATTTTTGTAGGATTTATTATTTATTTTATTATTTATTATTTATTTTAATTATATAATATTTATTCTATAATATTTATTTTAATTATATTCTTAATATATATATATATAATATTTATTATTTATATTTTACTATTTATTTTAATAATATAATATTTATTTTAATAATATTTATTATTTATTTTTTTAAATATTTTATTTATTGTAATAAAATAATATTTATTATTTATTTTATTCATTTAAATAATTAATTATAAATATTTTAAATATAATGTTTTTAATAATAAAAATAAAAAATAAAAATATATACATATAAAAATAATAAAAAAATAAAAAATAAAAAATTGAAGATTCGAATCGGTGTGCGGCATGCGACGACAGGCAATTGGCTAATCCTCGCAGACGAGCGGCGTAGCGTGCCTCGCCAACTCTCATAGTTTTTTTGGCCAAACCTTATTTTACTCGGGTTTAAAATTTTATTTCATAGACAATTTTATTTTCTTAAATAATTTTATTTCCTTAACCAATTAGTATTAGGTTTGTTATTTTTTTTATAAATACCACATTAAAATAATTACAGAAGGACCTTTTTTGGACTTTTAGACTTTTGGACTCTGAGAATTTTTGGACTTCGGGGAGCAGAGACTTTTTTGGCAAAGGAGAATTCTAAACTTTGGCAATTTTTACAACAAGGAGATGTTTAGCAAAAGACAACAATCAAGGCAACCAACAAGTGGTGATTGTCTTGGTGAATAGCTACTCCAAAATTTTCATCTAACAATTTTGGTGGAGCCTTCAAGCATAGGTATGTTTATCTAACTTTGTTCATCAAAAATCATCTTCATCCATTAGTCATTGATCAATTAAAATTGACGAATTATAACTCTCAAAACTCATGTAATAATCCAATAATTATGAAAATCAACGGATAAAGTTTTTATTTATTTATTTTGAAGATACAGTAGTCATCACTTAGCCTTTTTAAAAGAAAAATATTATTATAGTAAATATTTTGTTAATTCCACAAACTTAACTCTATTTTGTTAATTCCACAATCAATATTTTGTTAGTTCCTTAAATTCCAAAACCTTAGCTTTTAAATATAAATTCCAAAACCCTAAATGTTATTTAAGAAACCCTAAGTTGATACATAAACCTAAACTTTCATCTTTATTTGCTTCATTATCAAAGGAATATTTATTATATATTTTTATTAGTGATTTATTTATATATTCGATTTATGTATTTTTGGTTATTTTTATTGATTTGCTTTTGTTTCAAAACATTATAAGATGTATGTTTTCATATTTTGGATACCTCATCTATTGAGAATCACGTAAAATGTGTGTCCAATGCAATTGGTTATGTATACTCTATTGATGAGATGTGAAGCCATTGTTGTTGGCTATAATGATGCAAATGAGATGATTGAGGCATGGATGCCTAAATGATGATAAGAAAATGAGAATGAAATTGATAATGAAATAATGAATGAATTGTGTGTCTAATATGTTTTTCCATTTTCAGAGTTTTGTTGTTGGTGGCATGCCTAATAGTAACAATCTCTTGAAGCTAGGTTGGGCTTGATCCTTGAAGTCAAGTTGGGTTGAAGTTTAACATGCTTAACTCCCCTTGAAGCTTGATTGGGTCTAGTCCTTGAAGCCTAGTTGAGATGTTACAACCCTTGAAGCTAGGTTGAGTTTGGTTCTTGAAGCCAAGTTGGGTTGATACTTAGCATGCTTTGTTCCCCTTGAAGCTTGGTTGAGCCTAATCCTTGAAGCCTAGTTGGGATAATGATAATGATAAATGTGATAATTGAACCAAAACATTAACTCTGAAAGTTGAATGGCATATTAGTGTCTTTTGGGCCCATGCTTGTCTTTGTTTCAATGTGATTTATGAATGGTGAACCAATTGAATAAAGTAATGAAATGTAATGTTATGAAGTATGTTATGATTACAATACATAAGTAAATTATTGAAAAGAAATATGGCCTGAGAAGCTATGTTGAAAGATGAGAATCTGAAAGTGTAATATGACATGTAATATGTATATGGATGTGGACATTGTGAGTATTATTTTATGAATGTTCTAATAAGTTATGGAATTGTGGTTTGTGTTAATGATATATGTGTATATGTATATAATTACGAGATTAGTAGAAATATATGAAAAGTGTAATTGAAATGGGAAAACATGATAAGAAAATAATGATACATAAATTTAATAAATGAGTATGATTTTCTGTAATGTATGTTTATAATAATTATTTGTACTACTAAGCTTTCGAGCTTAGCGCGGTTGTGTAAATCGCGCAAGTGAGTAGGTGGTTGATCTGAAGTCATATCGTTATGCCACGAGAAGGGTAAGAGTATTTCGAGACCAACTAGAAGGTGATGCATACATATACAATTTAATTATGTTGTATTTTGATAAAAAAATATATTCATATGTATAAATGAATTTTGGTAAAGACAAGCTCATTATATATATGTAATATCATCAAAAGTATAATGAGTTTATAAATGTTCTTTAAATTAAATGTATTATTGTTTGGAACTAAAGTAAATGTTTTAATCTGAACTGAAAAGTGACATTCTTATACTTTATATACGTACTGCATGTATACAAGGTGTATGTATAGTACTTATATAGAGTATGGGGGTGTTACAATTATTTTGGTATCAGAGCTTAGGTTTGAGATTCTTGGCCTAAGCAGATTTAAAACGAAAAGAGGAAAATATTTAAAAGAAAAAGTGAAATTGTGATACATGCATATGCATTAACACCTAGGTTGGTCTCGGATGTGGCATTATGTGATTTGTAGTATATCTGAATTATATGAGATGGATGATAGTGTGTGAATGGGGTTTTGCATAAAAATAAAATTAGAAAAACAAATTATATGGGGAAATTTGTATAAGTTTAATTGATAAACTAAAGAATGGGAGTTTACTTAAGTAAAGCAAATTTCAAAATTTTTGGTTAGTAAAGTGTGCTTGTGAAATAGATTATAAAGAAATGAATAGGAGAATAATGTTGGAAATGAGTTAAATATATATATATATATTAAGATTTAATTAAGTACTCTTTTCTCTAAAATTTGGATCTCTTTATTATTTGGATTGCTAGAAAGAGAAAATATTGTTTGATTGTTAAAAAAGGATAGATATAATATTAAATTGAAGAAAGTATGGTGGACTATTAAGTGAGTTGATCGTTATAGACAAAGTGTGACAATTTAAGGTTTGGGTATGCAAAGTTAAGGTTTTTTTAAGCAAGGGATGATGTTGGTTAACGTAAGGAGATATAATGGTGTTGTTTGTATGGTTGTTTTAATGCAAACATTGTGATTTTAATGTTAGAAATGTGATATGCTTAAGTGTTGTTAAAGCTCATGTTAATGGTGGTAATATATGAAATTTGGATTTTTGAAATGAGCTTTAATAATTGTGAAAATGATATGTCTTGATGTTACATGATGGTATATGTATAAAATGTTTTTAAAGTTAATATTAAGAAAACGAGATTAGTAAATTGAAATTTAGGTAAAGTAGTAAGTTGAGAGTTTAGAGTTTTAATGGAATTTTGATGAGGATTATTTAGATATTGACAGTTTAATATATATTAAGCATATGAGCTGAATGAATATTATTGCATAAGAAAGTACAATGAATTGGGTAATGTGATTGATAATACGAAAATTTATTTTGAAATAAAGAGAAAATGATTAAACAAGTGAAAATGAGTTACCTTAAGTAATTGGGCTGGAAATGATGAAAATGGATATGAAGGGTATACTAAATGCTTTTAAAAAACAAGTGTGAGAGAGATGTCATATTAGAAATGTGACTACGACTTATGTGAAGCGTTATTATGATTAGAGTGTATATATTTGTTGAGTTGATGAATAACTTAAGTCATGTTAAAAGAATGAGAATGATAATGCTCAATGAAAAGTAATAAACATTAAATTTGTATAGATTATATGCAAAAGAGAAATTAAATAAAATTTCATGATTATGTGTATACATGTATAGGATATGTGAGATGAGTTTTTCGATATGAATGTAATTGTATTATGTAAGAAATGTGGAAAGTAAGTCACATTATGAATGTGACCTATGAATGTGTATGTGATAGGAAAAAAATGTTATTGTATGTTTATTATTTTGTACAATTACATGTTTAGTGGTATTGAGAATGATATTGCATGTATTAGCGGATCTAAGAGAGATTAGGTCTTGACCTGCGCAGAGCTAGACTATGTGACGAAATTGAGAGTGAGAATGGGCTCGAGTAATACTGGACCGTGAAATTTTTATTGTAATCACTGAACTTGATGATCATATAATATTTTGAGTCCCAAAGTATTTACATGTGGAAAGATTCTATGTATATGTGTATAATAAGAGATTATAAGGAAAAAAGGGAAGTATAATGTATGAAAATTTTTAGATGAGATAGATTAGAAATGGAGTAACAAATGGAAATTGTGTAAAATTTGCATATGATCGAATATGTATACGTAAGAGATGTTTATGGTAATATTGTTGAAACATGAGTTAGGCTAATGATGATCATATAATTGAGTGCAAATTGTTTTGAAACTGAGTTGAAATGTGTTAACTCTTGGTGTAGCAAAAGTTTAGAGAACGAATATGTAATCCTTGCGATACAAACTTAGCATTGTAATTGAAAATGTTGGAAGCAGAATAATAGAGGGACAATATTGATTTATAAGCCCCAGACGTGACCATTAATCTCCTATGGCCATAAGATTTGTTTAGTATATTTGGCCGGTTAGTTTTGTTATCCACAGATTTGGGTCTGAGATGACATGACCGTAGTATAGTTTTGGTGAGATTGATAATTATGTTTCTAGAAACATGGTCAAGATTTATGATTGGTAAAGTTGTACCTTATCATTTTATGTTAGAAATTTGTTTATAATTATAGAAAGTATGGAAGAAAAGAGAACTGTGAAAATGTTTTGAGTTATGGATAATGTGATAGAAAGGTAATTATTGTAAAAATAGTAATGGTATGAAATGTGAGGAGATGTTAAATGGGAGAAATTATGAAATGTGATTGAAAGTTATACTGAATATGTTTATGATATAAAGTGAATATGTTTATGATATAAAGTGAATAAGTGGATGGACTTAAGGTTTAAGTGAGTGAACTATGGCTAATAAATATGGTATGAAATAATCATGAGAATTTTGTGGAAATTGTACTAAGATAATAGAAAATAAACTATGTGTATATTGAAAGACAAATTGAAGTGATTTGTTATTAATAATCATAATTTCAAAAAAGCTGAAAAATGGATCCGAAGAGATTAGAATTTGAATATAAGTTTGACCTAATGGAATTAGGTCATATATATTGTGAAATATAATGATAAGTTTAAATAAGTTAATTGTTGGTTTGAATCAAACAAGATTGAAACGTAGGTATATTGTGACAGATAGATCAATTGATTCAGATTTCGCTAAGATTGTGAATTATTGTTGAGATTTAATATGTATAGTTGTATTAAGAGTATAAGATATAAGTGATAATGTATATGATGTAATATTCTGATATATGAATGGACATGAATGAATTGAGCTATATCAGTTGTAAATGATGATAAAAGGGAAAAGGTTGATTACCTATAAAGTAAGTTTAAAGGCATTGTATTAATATTTATGTTAAGTGAGAAGCATGTTAAAGAAGGAATTAAATGTATGAAAAATAAGAATATTGTTATAAATTAAGATTTGATAAATGTCTATTCTGAAAGTGATTGTAGTGACGGGATAATCAATATTAAGATATAAATCAATGATTTTTAAGGTTAAAGTTAAGAGAGTATTTATAAAGAGATGAAGTGATAAAATATCTTGAATGTAATAGATGGATGAAGTATATGTATATTATAAGATGATATGATTCTTGTATAAAGATTAATTAATTGGGAATGTAATGAGTTATTTTGAATGCATGGTTAAGAAAGTAATAAGATATATAAATATATATAATGATGAGTTATGAAGTTTAGAGAAGATGATTGACTCTAAGGGGGAGAGTAGAAGTTATGTAATTTGATGACATAATAACTTAATAATATGATTAACTTCATATGAAGGTTAAGATGGTATTTTGTTAAGAATGGATTGTTATTGTACTGGATAATTTCGAGGACGAAATTATTTAAGGGGAGAATGGAAGAATTGGTACTGGATTGCACTCGCTGGCTCTCTTAAGTGGGAGGTCAGGGGTTCGATCTGGGGAGGCGACTCCTTAGGGAGCCAAAAAAACAAATTCCTGCTGGGTGGGCCGCGAGGGCTGTCCAGTACTATGCCATCGCTACTGCCTCCTGCGGACTCTGAGCCCAGCTGGTGAAAAGGCCGGGCCGTAAGCCAGAGTGGGCCGGGCAGCCAACCTGGTCGGGGGTAGGGTCGTCACAGTTAAAAAGCACCTTTTTAACTGTGATGACCCACCTATCTTTCGAGCACCCCCTAGTTTTGGGCCCAGCCCAAGAACCTTCAGTGGGCCGCACAGTACTGGACCGCCCTCACGGGCTCCCAGCAGGGATTTGTTTATTTGGCTCGCACCAACTATCTTTCGGCCACTGCCTGGTTCTGGGCTGTCTGGGTCCAACCCAGGAAACCTTCAGTGGTGCAAGTCGCCTCCCCGGATCGAACACCTGATCTCTCCCTTTGGTACTGGATTGCGCTCGCTGGCTCTCTTAAGGGAGAGGTCAGGTGTTCGATCCGGGGAGGCGACTTGCACCACTGAAGGTTTCCTGGGTTGGACCCAGACAGCCCAGAACCAGGCAGTGGCCGAAAGATAGGTGGTGTGAGCCAAATAAACAAATCTATGCTGGGAGCCCGTGAGGGCGGTCCAGTACTGTACGGCCCGCTGAAGGTTCCTGGGCTGGGCCCAAAACCAGGGGGTGCCCGAAAGATAGGAGGGTCGTCACAAATCCAGAGTTTTAGCTAAGCAAAGTGAAGGTAGTGCCCCCTACCTTCTTGTTGTGTGTTGATTGATCAGTCTTAATTACTAATAGCTCTTTAGTGTTGCTACTGCTTCCTTTCACTTATTATAATTTCTTTTTAACTCTTGTGGCTGCTCGTTTAATTGTTCAAGCTATATATTTATAAGAAATGATTACTTTAGGATCAACAAAGGCTGAGCATAATCCAAGCTTAATTCAAATTTCCAAATTAAGCTTAGCTCAAATTAAAACCAATTTATTTCGAATTAAATGACCAACCATATTGAATTGGATTGCATCCATTTCATTATGGATGGTTTCCATATTGAATTGGATGCAATTGAATTTGATATGGAACCATCCATATCTAATTAGATGCCATCCAATTCGATATAGAGCCATCTATATCAAATCAGATGAGTCCAATTTGATATGGATGTTGTCCATATAAAACTGGGCATGCCTAATTCATCACCCCAAGGCCCATGTCCAATTAAGCTAAACCAAACCCATTCAAATTTTATATTGGACAATTTTAGGGTTTTAAAGGTTGAAGTGGCTTATTTTAGGCCTTATAAAACTAAAAGAATCTATTTAAAAGCTTTAAACTAGGTTTAACCCATTAAGAATGGACCGAACTTGACTAGGCCTCTATCAATTTGGATCAAACAAGCTTTTAAGCCAAAATTAAGGGTTTGCAGTTTTGCCTTCTACTTGAATGATCTTGAATTCATTTAGAGAGTGAAAAGCAACACAACTTTGAGCTAATCTTGGAAAAGGATGGGTAATAGACCCGAGAATTGGTTTGGGTTCTGGACCCAAGATTGATTTAGGTTCTAGACCTGAGGTTGGATTGGGTTCTCCAACCGAGGTTGATTTGGGTTCTCGACCCGAGACTAATTGGATTCTAGACTTGAGATTGGATTGAGTTCTGGACTCGAGATTGGTTTGGATTCTCGATTCGAGCCTGGATTGGGTTCTAGACCCAAGGCTGGCTTGGGTTATGGACCCAAGACTAGTTTGGGTTATGGATATGAGGGTGGTTTGTGTTCTGGACCTGAGATTGAATTTGGGCTCTTGACCCGAGGTTGGTTTGTGTTCTAGATCCGAGACTGGTTAGGGTTTTGGGCCCAAGATTGAATTTGGGTTATGGACCCGAGACTGAATTTGGGTTACGGACTCTAGGGTGGTTTGGGTTCTTGACCCAAAACTGAATTTCCTGATGTTGGTTTGGGTTCTAAACACAAGATTGGTTTGGGTTCTGAACCTGAGACTGAATTCAGGCTCTGGACTCGAGATTGGTTTGGGTTTTGAACTTGAGACTGGTTTGAGTTCTAGACCAGATACTGAATTTGGGTTATGGACTCGAGGTTGGTTTGGGTTCTAGACCCAAGATTGGTTTACATTTTGGACCCAAGAATAGATGGGGTTTTGGACCAGAGGTTGGTTTAGGTTCTGGACCCGAGACTGGTTTAGATTCTAGACTAGAGGCTGGATTGTGTTATGGACTGGAGATATCTATAAAAAGTAACTTCAATAGTTAGTAAAGGATTTGCAAAAAATTTGGATATTTTTACCATATATGGGTACTTATGTACTCTTTCCCCCTGCATGAAAAAAATATTTATGAATATAAAAAATATTTTTTTAGACTCGCAAAAATTTAGACCCATAATAAATATTAATTTACTATGTACTCGTGTGCTATGTCTGAACTCAAATTTGAATTATTGAAAGGAAACTTTGAACATGAATTATTGGTGTAAAATTCGCTTTGCTTTGTTCTATCCATCATTCCTTTTTTGACTTGAAAGCTAAGCACGTGAATATGCTTAGCTTTTATCACTTTTTTTCTTTTTTCCTTTTTTTTAAACTTGATTTTATCCTTCACTTTGTTTTCTATAAATTGGGCAGCATACATCTAAATCAATTCATTCAAACTTTCAAGCAGATTTCTATCTCAATTTCTTTGTTCATTAAGAATTCTTATTGTGCATTATATATAAAAATGATAGCAAATCAACATGCATCAAGGACTGGATTGGGTTGGGTTCCCCATGTGAATGCCAAATTGATTGCTTACTTGAGGAATAACAAATTGGATTGGGTTCCCCTTCTAGCGAGAATGCATCTTCATCATAGTTCAAAAGAAAAAACACAAGTTCTTTTCTTATATATACATTACTACAATTTTATTATGTTAATAGCTAGAAATAGCTGTAAAATAAATAAATTAACGTAGAAAATAAACTTATGCTTGAAAACTAATTTTTTAGGATTTATTTAGAAAATTTTGGTAAAAAATAGACAAATTAATGTAGAAAATAGCTTTATACATTCATTTTTTAGGATTTATTTAGCAAAACTTTATGAAAAATAGATAATACTAGTGTTAAAATATACAAATTAATATAGATATTAGCTTTATGAATACAAAATAATTTAAACAAAATGTTAGGTACGATGCAAAAAAAAATGCCAAAATAAAATTTAGAGTCTATTAATAAAAATTAGGAGAAAAAGTAAATAAGCTTAGTAAAAAAATAAAATTATTAGAGGGCTGAAAATAACATGCTATATTTTATTTATGTTATTACTTTTATTATTTTGTTATGATCATTAAAATTATTAGTAGGGGTGATATACTTACCTGGCATAACTTACCTTTATTGTGGCAATATGATAGTTATGTAATTCATAGTGTTGGAAATGTCCACAAGGCCCACTATTGGTATGAGCGAGTGCCTCCTCCAATATGGAGGATGATCCAAGAATGTGGCTTTGAGGAGTTTGTGTTGTAGTTTCCAGCAAAAGGATACCAAATTGATAGGAGTGTAATCTATGCACTCTTGAAAAGGTGGATGGATACCACCCACACTTTTCATCTGCCTATAGGAGAAATGAGCATAGGTCCGGTTGACTTTACTGTAATAATGGGTTTTAAATGTGATGAGATCCCCGTTCCTTTGACCAACAACATATTGATCAAGGACAAGATTCGGCAGTTGATTGGTCTAAGGCCCAGGTATAAAGGAGCATTCAAAATAAAATATGAATATATTCAAAAGTACTAGTTGAGGCAGACCTGACAAATACATGGTGAATGGGTAAAATGATACACCTATGGATTCTTGTTATATTTGCTAGCCACGATGATCCTATGTAGCACTGAGGTAGCCATTCATCTGTTGATTTTGTGTGCTCTAGCTGATTTTGATCTCTTACCATTTTATGCTTGGGGAGAGGCTAGCCTTACTTGTTTCTATGGTGGGTTTAACAAAATTTGCAAGAACAAGAGATCTTTTACCAGCCTTATGGTCATTGCTGAGGTAATGACATCCACCCTTCGTCTATTCAAATGATGCGTGTATACAAGCTTGATCTTTATTATTTTGCCTTGATAAGTGTAGGCATATGAACATAACCTTATGAAGGCCCTTGGCATTACTAGGAGACGTTGGATACTCAAGGCTAAGGCATTGGTTTCTTATCATATAGAGGTGCTTGGTAGCCATAATGTGCACACCCGGCATTATCAACTGAGCCACCTGACCTAGGATCAAGTAAAGAGATAGAATTAGTATGACTGTTAAAAGTTTTGAGAGAAATAACTTACCTATCTTGCCATTTTACAGGTGGACATTGCTTGGTGGAAGGCGAATAAGAGGGAGAACTAGACTCTCACCATGAATGACACATTATCTCTATAAAATTCCTCCTGGATCATTATCAGGCCTATTTCCAGCGGCAGGTTTCTTAGTGCGAGGGTGCATAACTGGTTCCTTAGTCTTGACTAGAGGCAGGTGCCAACAAATATTCTAGTAAATGTGCTGACTTACATGTTGATGTTGGAGAACTCTTGGAGACATTCCCAGAATGGGTTTGATGTTAAATCTTTCTTACTTTTGCCGAAAGTATCATATACAAAGTTCATCCAGGAACATCTTTTGCATTGAAATGTCCCCCATTAGTGTTGAGGGCATGGAGGATGAAGAGGGTGAGGAAGAAGAAGATGACGAAGAAAATGATGATGAGGGTGTGAAGGAAGAGGGTGATGATGATAATGAAGGGGGTGATGAAGAGGGTAAAGATGAGGATGAAGAGGAGGAAGAGGAGGAGGAGGAGGAGGATGGTACAGGGGATTCTGCTACCTATTATGATGCTATGGTTGTCTCCTCTCAGGTTGATCAGACATTCTCTTTTATTAATTCTAGACTTTCCTTTTTATTGCACTTGTCTAACTTTTTTGAATCTTTGCAGGTAGTTGAACAACCAGGTGGTCCTAACCATGATAAAGCGGGCCATCTAGCGCAACTCCATCTCAGCCATACGTGTTGTATGCATCCTCCTATGTTGATCCGTCTTACTAGCCTCAGAGCTTTAATCTTAATTACCTTATTGGAAAACTATTTGATGTTGTCTTGTCCTATATGTATGAATGAAAATGTATAAACTTACCTTTTTTCCTTTTTTTGGCTCACAGAGCATGTTTGAAGAACATAACAAGAAGCTACAGGAAGAATTGGCCGCCAACCGTTGGCGTGAAACTTTTAAGACTTTAGATTTTAGGGGTATAGGGATCTTAGAGCGTATTCATCAAGGAGTCCCTGGACAGATGACCATGATGTGCCTCCTCCCCTCTCAGGTGATGACTATGATAGGATTGACTTTCAGGATAATCGAAAAGTGACATCTGAAATTTTTTAAGATTTAATAAAATAAATTAAAATTAAATTGGATAAATTAAATAAGTATTTGGAGGTATGAGAGTTATATATATCTGATGTATACATAATGTGTATATAGTATATACATATTATATATAATATATGTTGTTTATATGTATATATATTATATACTTGATATATAAAATACAAATATATGATAAACCTTATGTGTACATATGGTTCACATAATATATATATATATGGGTATATATATTAAATATACATTATATATATATAATATATACATTACATATATATGTAAATAATATATACAACATAAGTAAAATATATAAGACATATACATATACATAAAATAAACCTTACATATATATTAGGTATAAATTGGTGAGGGAAAAGGTGATGATAATGGTGATGATGACGGCAATGATGATGATGATGATGATGATGATAATAATAATAATAATAATAATAATAATAATAATAATAATAATAATAATAATAATAATAATAATTAAAGAAGAAAAGTCAAAAAGTAAGATATGTATATGTGGATGGCAATTAAAGAAATTAAATATATAATAATTATACATTAATTAATTAATTAGTTATATATATAAATATATGGATGGAAATAAAGTTAAGGAAAAGTTGAGAGTCTTCTTCTTCTTCCTTTGGTTCCATCATGGTCGTATCCTTCCTATGAGAAAGAGAGATTGCGTTTTGTTTTAAATACTTTAAATTTCTTAAGAATCCAAAGGATTCAAGTAGAATTTTGAAGAGAAATCAAGAAGTAAACCTTTTCTAAGCTTTATTTTTCTCTATTTTAAGATTATTTTTTCAATATCTAGAGAGAGAGAAAGTTGATTAAAAATTGTTAATTGATAGAATTATAGTTTGTAAGGTAAGTATGTGATGAATTGGTTGTTGATTGTTTAAAAAGAATAAAAAATGATGGAATTGTTTCTTTAGAATAATTATGTATAATTTAGGGTTTTGGTATGGATAGTTATAATGGTTGAAATGGATGAATTTAATGTTATTTAAATATATAGTTAATGATTTTTTTGGTTAAATGTTAGAAAAGAGTAAGTTTGGATTGTGTTTGGAGGAAGAAGTTAATTTAGGGCTATGTGTAAATTGGACTTTTGGAATCATGTGTTTTAATTATGTAAATGGATTCCAAAGGTGTTGTTTTGATACATAAACAATGATTTTAAAGTTAAATGATGGATTTAATCAAGTTTGGATAGAGATTGAGAAAGGTAGTGTTGAATTTAGGGTTATGGAAGGACTTTTCAAAAAATGGTTATTTGTTTTATTTTAATGAATAAATCATGTTATTAAATGATATAAATTATGAAAATAAGCTTGGATTAACAATTGGAATTAGTTGGAATGAAGAACCTTAATTGTTTAAGGTTATGGCATTTTAGGATAAAGAATGTGTGTTTATTGAATATAATTAATTAAAACATGTTATAATATGTTTTTAATGATGTAAATAAAATTAAAACACAAATTTTAAATGGATTAAAATGGATTTCCAAAGTTAAATTAAGGAAAAACATAATTTTGGAAATTTGTAGGAGTGATGTTTAATTAACGTTTAAGGTTGGAAATGCCTTAAAATGTGATATTAAATGATTGCATTTGATCACATTGTGTATAGGAATTAAGGAAAGGTGATTTGCCCAACCCTTGTGTTGAAGGGCAACTTGGAAGAGAAGATTGGACGGAGTTTTGTAGCTTTCTTTTGAGTACTTTCCAAGGTAAGTACAAACTTTAGATGAATTGGACATATTTGCATTACATTGGGCTAAACACATTTTAAAATGGAAATGTGTTAAGCTATTTGATGTTTTGATTATTTATGAATAATGCGTTATGACGTGTGTAATGTCATATATGCATTAAAGGAATTGTGAACAGACATTGTTAATGGCTAAAATTTGTAAAATGTGAAATATGGGTATTATGTGAAAATGACCCAAAGTGTTTGGGTAATGCCATTTGTTGTGTATACATAAAGGGCACTGTTAAAAAGCCATTGTTAATGGCTAAAGTGTATAAAATGTGATTCATATGTGAATTATGTGAAATACATAAAATAATTGGGTAATGTGTTATAAATGTAAAATGTGATACATTATGATAATATGTTGATATATGATGATATGAAATGAGAAAAATGAGAAAAAAGGCAATGTGCCAAGTTGATAATGAGAAAATGAGGCAATGTGCCTAGCTTGTTTATAGGAAAATGAGAAAGAAATTATGATGGAAAATATGAAATAATTGTGTGCCTAGCATGTTCTTCAATTTTTAGACTTCGGTGTTCGGCGGTATGCCTATATGGTTATCCTCATTATTTGCCTTTGGGGCCAGCTTTTGAGCAACTATTTGATTTGGCTTCGGGCTAAACGTTAGACATTACATGCCTTTGGCCTAACTGTTGGGGATCACTATGATTGCCTTTGGACTAGACGCTGGGAGTCACTTGCCTTCGGGCTAGACACTGGTGTCAATATGGACCAAAATAGTAACTCTAGAATTTGAATAGCATATTAGATCCTTTAGGCCCATGCTTGTGTTTAATTTTATATGAATTGTCAATTGTGAAACAATTGAAAAATATGTTTTAATGAAATGATATGAGATATGATATCCATACGCATTGTGCATTGGCTTTGCATTTAAGCTTTATTATTATCAAAGTTTATACCGCTAAGCTTTTAACTTAGCGCGATTTTAATTTATCGCGTAGGTGACAGGGGTGATCCAGTAGAGCTGGAGAGTTCTACTAGACTTGGTCAGGTCTAGGATTGTGTTTATTAAGCTTAAAGTGTTTTTAGTTATATCAAGATCAGAGCCATTTGCCAGCATGTACATATTTGATAGTATAATACATTTTAATATTGTACATATTATGTTATTGTGAGCGGGGATTTTTGCCCCCACTGCCGGTAGAATGGTTCTTGCGACTTCAGCACTATTTAGGCTCAGGGCCTTCGAGAACACGGGCCTAAGCCCTGAGAAAATGGAGTCGCTACCCGGACGGGCTAGGAAAAAGAAAGGGGTGGATGACTCAATTCCTAAGGAATCCCCAACCCCCTAATGAGTTCAGAAAGTTGGGTACGTGTGGGGAAGGTGAGAAATGGCCCAACACCCCCACAATGTCCAGTTCATTAGAACCGGACTCCTTTGCAGGTCTTAATATTATAAAATTCTTAAATATAACAATATTATCCATATTACATGCAACAAGTAAAATAAAGCAAAGTTATATTAAAATCAAAGCAAGGTCCAAGCAAAGCAAATAAATGGACACCCATCCAAGGATGGAAAATGTCTTTACATCGTCCATGTCTAAACTAAATAGGACACCCACCGAAAGGTGGAAACATGTCCTTTACATTGGTCCAAAATATAAAAGCAATTTAAATTATATAAAATTTAACTAATGATGTACCCACAAAGTGGAAACATACCTCTTACAACATTTGGAAATCAAAATAAATAGATAAAAGTAAATAACCATTCATCACAAGTAAATCATTCATCAAAGATATTAAGCATCAATCAAAATATATAATAAACATTCATCCAATGTAAATAAAATAGTAAATATATTAACTTTAGGGATTCATAAATTAATTAGGGTTTTTAGAGTTTTAAGCTCAATAACTAGGGTTTTGAGAAATATTTTAAAGCAATAACATAGTTACTGGATGTTTAAAAGATTTAAGGTTTTGGATGTTTTATGAAAATAATGTTACTATGACTTAAAAAAGGGTAGGTTTAGTTAGGGTTTTAAGCAAACTTCATGAATTAGGGTTTTATGGTTTGAAACCTTGATTTTGTAGATTATGATTTAGGATTTGATGTTTTACCTTGATAAAAGTTAAGTATGCTTTTAATATTGACCATAATAACTACTTAAGAATTTTTAGATGAAACAAATATAGAAAGTCTTTAATGGAGTTATTTGAAAGATTAAAATATCCCATTGAATAAAATTACAAAAATCTACTGTGAAGATTTGAAAACAGAATTAGGATTTATGGTTTGAATAAATTAGGGTTTAGGTTTGTACTTTGAATAAAGCTACTTGTAACACCCCTTCCCGACCTACTTGTGTAAGCTGAGTAGAGGCGCCACACTATCCTAATGTTGTTACCAATTTTACTTAGTCAATTTTTAGTTCCAATTTTTACAGAAATTGTGCCATAGTTTCGCCTAAAAATTGAGTCCCAAGTGTCGACAAAACTGGTTTTTTTCTGATTTTTGAAAACATTTTTACACAAACCAATGCAAAAAAAATCATTCTCAGTACACTCCCAATAAATCCCCCTTATAACCTCAACTACAACCTGCAAAAAGGATTTACACTTCTAGTACAAAATAAAGTAAAGGTTTATTATAAAACACAGTAGATAAAATATTTGTTCACTATGCAGCTGAAAATAACAGTATTTACAAATTCATATACATCAAAACTCAAGTCTTACAAAACATAAAGTTTATACATGTTTGGCAGTTAGTCTTTGATCTTTAAGCCCACAATTCACACTTCAGAATCTAAACTCTACTCGGCCTAGAGGAACTCTCCGGTTCCACCCTGTCACCTGCGCGATAAACCACAATCGCGCTAAGCCAACGGCTTAGTGGTACAAACAACCATAATATTATGCCTCAATGCAATGCCAATGTCACACAATCAAGTTTCACAAACAATTCAAAAAAATATTATATTACAAATCATGTTTCTCAATATTCATGTGTTTCACCTTTCAAAAATCACAATTAAACAAACACAAGCATGGGCCCAAAAAGAAATCTAATATGTTATTCAAAGTTCAGAGTTACTGCTTTGGTCCATAATCATAATCATCAAGCCCATAGGCAATATATTTATATCTCTATCCATGGATAGCGTAACAGACCCAGTCTCTTGGACCTCAACCCGGTTAGAACCGAGGAAATCCTCAACCTGGCTAAACTTTTACTGTTTTTGAGGCTTACGACCCAGTCTTTTCACCTATCCAGTGATTCATAGGCATGCCACCAAACCCAGAACTCTGAAAATTGAATTAACATATTAGGTACACAATCTTTTCATTTATCTCTTTTCATTTCATTTCTCATAATTAATTAGGCAACCATGCCCCAATTATATTTCATTTGCATTATCATAGCCAACAACCATGGCCTCATATCTCATATCATCTCAACTCACATTAAAGCAATTCATCATATCATCATATCTTTCACATTTCATATTCCATATTTCATTTTATCATCATATAAGCAAATATGCTTCAATCATCTTATTTACATCATTATCACCAATCACATTGATTTTACATCTCATCATATCTCAAATCACAATAATCAATTCATCATTCAAGTGTATATAACCAATGGCATTAACACATTTTACATGCTCATCATAACATTCACATTATACCAAACATAACATTATTAATATGCATCAACAATGCATTAGAGTTATTAACACATTTACAATCAAATGTGTGTTAAGTCTCAACATCATATGAATGTATGCAATAATGTAATTTGTACTTACCTTAAAACCAACTCACACCAATCTATACACTTACTCTTCCAAGAATCCTCAACACTTAGGTTAGGGCAATTCAACCTCTTCACAACTTAATCCAAAAGGAATATTAGCAAAATGACCATATGAATAGTAAATTCTGGTTTTGGACTCAACTTAATCCTTATTTTGAAACATTGTATAAAATAATCTACTTGACTAAAAACTCTAAAATTTTTACAGAATTTAGTTATACATCTTAAAATCATTCCTTTAAAATTTCAGTTCAAACTGAACACAAAATCTTGGTCAAATAGTTCACCCAACCAGACTGCTCCAGTTGCCCTGCATCCTGGCAGCAGTTCTGAACTTTGTGAATTCCGTAAATTAAATTCAATCAACATGGTTCCAAATTATTTTTCTCAAATACTAGACTCCCTAAGAAACAAAATATCCGAAATTCAATTGGATATTATTTTTCTACATTTTATTAAAAATCCCGAAAGATACCTGTCTCAGTCAAGCTACCTGCTGGAACAGGTCTAATAAAAATAATCTTTGCAAAATCATAACCATTCCAACTTCAACTCAAAATATTTTTCAGTCATTCTAGACTCATTGAGGCACAACATATCAAAAATTCACTTCAAGAACATTTTTCTATATTTAATTAAAAATCATACAAGTCACAGCATTTACTAATTGTAAAACAGAAAACCAAACTCATGTATTCTATGCTTTCAACTTCACTAAACACAACTCTTACTCTTCCATCACCAACACCAACCTAACTTCCTATCTTCAATTCAATTTCAACACTTATAAACACACCACAACAAACCTAATCATACTATCAACAACAATTCATCAACCTCAACCACAACTTCAAAAAGAACAAAGGAAATCAAGAGAGAACTTACCAAAGTTGATGAAATTTCACAAATTTCCAACTTAATCACTTGAATCTTCCTTCAATTTGATCTTATAAAATCAAAACTCTTCCTTGCTCTTTTGTCTTTGGAGTACCCGGCCAAGAAAAGAAAAAGAAGAAAATGAAAAGGAAATTAGAGACAAAGTCAAATATATGGTCTTCAAACATTCTCCACCAAGTCTTTTAATAATAAAATAATCAATTATTTCCTCTTCCACTCATTTATTTCTTCTAATTAATTCATTAATTCAATAATAAACAAATATCTTCTTTAGTTGACCATCCATTTTGACTTGTATATATGTTGTATATATTTCCATATATACAACATATAAACTTTCTCTTCAATTCTTTTTCTTTCCAATTACACATATACATTTAATTCAAATAAAACAACAATTATATCAAAACTTCTAGGGCACACTTTGGGATATTACAATTCTCCCCCTCTAAAAAGAAATTTCGTCCTCGAAATTACCTGGTATTAAGTCTGAAACAGTTGAGGATACTGATCTCGTATCGCTTGCTCACTCTCCCAAGTTGCCTCTTCTCTACCATGATTCTTCCAAAGAACCTTTACAAGTGGCACTTTCTTATTTCTCAACTCTTTCACTTCATGTGCCAAAATAGCAATTGGTTCTTCTTCAAAAGTTAGATCCGGACTCACCTCAATAGATTCAACTGGTAAAACATGAGATCGATCAGATCTATACCTTCGCAACATAGAAACATGAAAGACATTATGGATTCTATCCAACTCAGGTGGCAAAGCAAGACGATAAGCAACTGGTCCAACTCTTTCTAATATCTCATACGGTCCAATGAAACGAGGACTCAGCTTCCCTTTTCAACCAAATCTCAATATCTTTTTCCAAGGAGACACTTTCAAAAATACTTTATCTCCAACATCAAACTCTATGTCTCTCCTCTTCAAATCTGAATAAGACTTCTGTCGGTCTGAAGCTGCTTTCAACCTATCCCGAGTCATTTTCACTTTTTCTTCAGTCTCTTTAATCAGATCAGGACCAATTAACTCGCCCTCTCCAATTTCATTCCAACATAAAGGCGTTCTACATCTTCTCCCATACAATGCCTCAAATGGTGCCATTCCAATACTGGATTGATGACTGTTGTTGTAAGCAAATTCTACAAGTGGCAAAAATCTGTCCCAATTTCCAGAGAAATCAATGACACAGCTTCTCAACATATCCTCGATAATCTGTATCACTCTCTCTGACTACCCATCTATCTGCGGATGAAAAGAAGTGCTAAAATGCAATTGAGAATCCAAAGCACCATGTAAACTCTTCCAAAATCTCGAAGTAAATCTAGGATCTCGATCAGACACTAAAGAAATTGGGACTCCATGCAACTTTACTATCTCATTGATGTACAACTCAGCTAACTTCTCAAGTGAAAAATCCATCCGAACCGGAAGAAAATGAGCTGTCTTTGTCAACCTATCAACAATCACCCAAATGGCATCATGCTTCCTCTGTGTCATAGGCAAACCAGACACAAAATCCATTGCGATTCTCTCCCATTTCCATTCAGGCACTGATAAAGGTTGAAGCAACCCAGTTGGAACTTGATGCTCAGCTTTAACCCTCTGACAAGTGAGACATTTGGATACAAATTCCGCTATGTCTCTCTTACTACCTGACCACCAGTAATGCTGTTTCAAATCATGGTATATCTTTGTACTTCCCAGATGCATAGTAAAAACCGATTGGTGTGCTTCCTCCAAAATAACCTTTTTCAAACTATCATTATTAGGAACACACAATCTATCCTTAAACCAAAGGCTACCATCACTTCTCGCAAAAGAAATCTCAGCTCTCCCCGTTTTGGCAATCTGAAACAATCTTCTGAATTTTCTCATCTGTCAATTGAGCCTCCTTAATCTGATCTAACAATACTGGTATCAATTGCAACTGAGCCAACAATGCACCATCATCACATGCTTCAAAACTAGCATGTAACGCTCTCAACTCAACAAGCAACGAGAGCGAATAAAAAGCCTAACCTGCCAGAGACTTCCGACTCAAGGCGTCAGCAACTACATTTGCCTTACCAGGATGATAATCAATCAAACAGTTATAGTCTTTGATCAGCTCTAACTATCACCTTTGCCGAAGATTCAGCTCCCTCTGGACACCCAAATATTTCAAACTTTTATAATCCGTATAGATAAAACATTTCTCCCCATACAAGTAGTGTCGCCAAATCTTCAAAGCAAATACTATAGCTGCCAATTCCAGATCATGTGTTGGATAATTGAGCTCATGTGACTTCAACTACCGAGAAGCATAAGCTACAACTTTACCCTCTTGCATCAAGACACATCCTAAACCATTATGTCAAGCATCACTGTAAATTACATAAGGTTTATCTTCCACGGGTAAAGTAAGAACAGGTGCTTGAGTCAACATTTCTTTCAACTGATCAAAACTAGCTTGACATTGATCTGTCCACACAAATCTAACTGCCTTTCGAAGCAATCTGGTGAGTGGATTAGCTATCAAAGAAAAACCTTTCACAAACCTTCGATAATAGCCTGCCAAACCCAGAAAACATCTAACTTCAGTCACTGATTTTGGTGGACTCCAATTCAAAATGGCCTCAACTTTACTCGAATCAACTCTTATACCATCTGCTGAAACTATATGACCCAGAAAAATCACTTGATCCAACCAAAACTCACACTTTGACAGCTTAGCATACAATTGCTTCTCTCTCAAAGTATGCAGTACAATCCGCAGATGCTTGTCATGCTTCTCTTCATTACGTGAATACACCAAAATATCATTAATGAAAACCACCACAAAATGATCCAGATAGGGCCTAAACACCCTATTCATCAAATCCATGAAAGCTGCAGGTGCATTTGTCAATCCAAAAGGCATTACCAAGAACTCATAATGCCCATATCTTGTGCGGAAAGCTGTCTTAGAAACATCTTCAGCTCTAACCCTCAATTGATGGTACCTTGATCTCAAATCAATTTTGGAAAACACCACTGCTCCCTTCAACTGATCAAAGAGATTATCAATTCGGGGCAAAGGATACTTATTCTTGATAGTCACCTTGTTCAATTGCCTATAATCAATGCATAATCTCAAAGTACCATCTTTCTTTTTCACAAACAAAACAGGAGCTCCCCACGGTGAAACACTAGGGCGAATAAAACCTTTATCCAACAACTCCTATAACTGCACTTTCAACTCTCTCAATTCAGCAGGTGCCATTTGATATGGAGTAATAGAGATGGGAGTGGTACCAGACAACAAATCGATGCCAAACTCAACCTCTCTCTCAAGGGTAACCCTGGCAACTCCTCTGGAAAAACATCTGGAAACTCCGCAACTGTGGGTATACTATCAAGTTGAGAAACCACTACTCTGGTATCCACAACATGAGCAAGATAAGCATCACACCCTTTTCTAATCAATTTTCTAGCTGTAACAGCTGAAACCAACAAGGATGCAAGTTGTCTCTGCTCACTAGATACTAATATACTTCTACCATCACCAGTTCTCAAAGTAACACATTTCTTTTGACAATCCACCACAGCTCCATGCTTAGACAACCAATCCATGCCTAAGATCAAGTCATATTCTTTAAAAGGCATTTCAATTAAATCACCAAGAAACTCCTCACCTTGCACCACAACAGCACTATCACGATGCACCTTACTCACCACAACACTATGTCCTAAAGGATTGGTCACTAAGACATCAAATCCTAAGGACTCCGAATGCAATTCAGACACAGGCAAGATAGATGCACTTATGTATGAATGAGTAGATCCTGGATCAATCAAAGCAAGTACTGAAATGCCAAATAAAGAAAATGTACCCACTATAACTGCTGAAGCATCCGGCTGCCTCTGCATCACATATACTCTCTGAGAAGATCCGGCCTCGTTTGGCCTGTTGCCCCTACCACCTCTAATGAAACCTTTGCCCTCTCGACCACCTCTGCTGACACTAGGTTGAGAAGCTGCAGTATCAGCCTGCCTATACTCCTGCATCTCAGGACAATCTCTAACAAAATGAGCTGGTGACCCACATCTAAAACACCCAACTGATCCACCAATCTTCCAACAAACACCCCCATAGGTCTTACCACAATGCTCACATACAGGTGGAGTAGACCTCTGAATCACTGGAGTCAGGGCACTAGCTACAGAAACTGTCAGTCTCGGCCTATGCCTCTGATACTGAACTGATCTACCCGACTGTCTCTGGCTTCTACTGGTTCTCGGAACAAAACTTCCTCGACCCCTCTTCATAGATGAAGACCCTGCCTCAAACTGGGGTCTCTTTACCCTGGTCTCTTCCTCAGTAGCAGCTGCTGCAATGCCCTGTGCTCTCTCAACACTTCTAGCTGCTGCAACAAGCTGAGAAAAATCCTGGTACCGGGAACAGCCACAATGCACATGATAGAGGGCCTCATTCCCTCCTCAAATCTTCGGCACCGGTCTATTTCATCGGAAATAATTCCCCCGGCATATCAACTCAACCGGATATACTCAATCTCATACTCTGTTACCGTCTGGTTGTCTTGCCTCAAATTCAGGAATTCCATCTTCTTAATATCTTTATACTCCCTCGGAGTATATTTCTGCTCAAACTCCCTCAGAAAATCACCATAAGATAATGTAGGTGGATCATCCATAGCATGCGGAACCGTCTTCCACCAGTCATAGGCATCTTTCGGCAGGAGGGACCTGGCATAGTCAAATTTTTCATCTGAAGTAGCTTGCAACTGGATGAATATTCTCTGCACTTTATCCAAACACTGCTCAGCCACTGCAGGATCGGTAGTGCCCAAGAAATCTTCAGCCCCATATTTTTTCAACTTATCATAATGTCTTACCGGCACTTGAGGCTGTGGTGGTGGGGGCTGCACTGGAGCTGGCCTTAATAGTTCTATCACATGCCTTAGCCAACCCGGTGGAACCTCCTCTGCAGCTGATCTCTCTGGCACAGAAACAGGTGCCACACTAACCCTCTCAACTCTAGCTCCATCTCTACTCTCTCCTGGAGCTACACTCTCAGCAGTTCCTTCTACAGTCTGACATGAATGGGACTCCATTACTACCTATATCTGCAAACATAGTAGAATATTCCTCATTAAAGATCAAAGACTGCCATACCAAAACATGTATTTTATTTAAAAACCAACTTTTAAAATCAAAATATTCTTTTTCTTACAATTCATCTAGGTTGAGAATCTCAAATCTTGGCTCTGATACTAAAAACTGTAACACCCCTTCCCGACCTACATGTGTTAGCTGAGTAGAGGCGCCACACTATCCTAATGTTGTTACCAATTTTACTTAGTCAATTTTTAGTTTCGATTTTTACAGAAATTGTGCCATAGTTTCGCCTAGAAATTGAGTCCCAAGTGTCGACAAAACTGGTTTTTTTTTCTGATTTTTGAAAACATTTTTACACAAACCAATGCAAACAAAATCATTCTCAGTACACTCCCAATAAATCCCCCTTATAACCTCAACTACAACCTGCAAAAAGGATTTACACTTCTAGAACAAAATAAAGTAAAGGTTTATTATGAAACACAGTAGATAAAATATTTGTTCATTATGCAGCGGAAAATAACAGTATTTACAAATTCATATACATCAAAACTCAAGTTTTACAAAACATAAAGTTTATACATGTTTGGCAGTCAGTCTTTGATCTTTAAGCCCACAATTCACACTTCAGAATCTAAACTCTACTCGGCCTAGAGGAACTCTCCGGTTCCACCCTGTCACCTGCGCGATAAACCACAATCGCGCTAAGCCAACGGCTTAGTGGTACAAACAACCATAATATTATGCCTCAATGCAATGCCAATGTCACACAATCAAGTTTCATAAACAATTCAAAAAAATATTATATTACAAATCATGTTTCTCAATATTCATGTGTTTCACCTTTCAAAAATCACAATTAAACAAACACAAGCATGGGCCCAAAAAGAAATCTAATATGTTATTCAAAGTTCAGAGTTACTGCTTTGGTCCATAATCATAATCATCAAGCCCGTAGGCAATATATTTATATCTCTATCCATGGATAGCGTAACAAACCCAGTCTCTTGGACCTCAACCCGGTTAGAACCGAGGAAATCCTCAACCCGGCTAGACTGTTACTATTTTTGAGGCTTACGACTCAGTCTTTTCACCCCAAAACATCATATTTCACATTTATTATTTCACATTTTTCAACTGGAATCGGCTTACGACCCGGTCTTTTCACCTATCCAGTGATTCATAGGCATGCCACCAAACCCAGAACTCTGAAAATTGAATTAACATATTAGGTACACAATCATTTCATTTATCTCTTTTCATTTCATTTCTCATAATTAATTAGGCAACCATGCCCCAATTATATTTCATTTGCATTATCATAGCCAACAACCATGGCCTCATATCTCATATCATCTCAACTCACATTAAAGCAATTCATCATATCATCATATCTTTCACATTTCATATTCCATATTTCATTTCATCATCATATAAACAAATATGCTTCAATCATCTTATTTACATCTGTAACACCCCTTCCCAACCTACATGTGTAAGCCGAGCAGAGGCGCCACACTATCCTAATGTTGCTACCAATTTACTTAATCAAATTTTAGTTCTGATTTTTACTGAAATTTTGCCATAGTTCCGCCTAGAAATTTGGATCCCAAGTGTCGACAAAACTTGTTTTTCTGATTTTTGAAAACATTTAACACAGACCAATGTGAATAAGATTACCATCAAATTTAATGCACTCCCAATGAATCCACCTTATACCCTCAACTACAAACCTGCAAGAAGAGTTCACACTTCTAATACCACATAAGTAAAGGTTTATGATTATTACACACTACTAACATACAATTATAACATAGAAATTCTCTTTTATATTTATTCATATACATGCCACAACTAACTATCTCATAATGGAACTAAAAGATCTACCCCTGAGATTTGCTGTGGTCTGGTCGTTGCTTTCCCAAGATTTATCTACTGCTCCGAACCTACGAGTCAAGAAAACTCAACTCGCTGAGCAATGACGCTCAGTGGGTACTTTACCAATGAAAATATAAGTAAAACATGAAAGCATTTGAACTAAAAGGAAATAATTAAATAAAAAATCAACCAGCATTAAACCAATGGAAGTTATTGTCCATTCAGTGTAGATATACTTTAAACAATTGTAAAAACCATAATTCAAACTCATATTGCAGTACGTAGTTTTAGAAAAATGGGACTTTGGCTCAGGCTCTACTGGCATATAGGGAACCATAGCGATAAGGCAGTGGCCCTCACCACTGTAACATAGGTGGCCCACACCACCGATATCAGATCATAGGAATGGCCTTCACCATCCTGGTTGTAACCAATTCCGCTCTACGGCCTATACCCGTAGGTAACCGCCGGAGCATTCCAATCACAATTTCACAACATCTCCTCTCCACGGCCTATACCCGAAGGTAAATGCCGGGGCATTCCAATCACAATTTCACAACATCTTCGCTCCACGGCCTATACCCGAAGGTAACCGCCGGGGCGTATCAAACACAATAAGTGGCAATACTGCATAAGTTAGTATAGTGCACCATACCCTTATCCACCACTCCCACTATCCAGTAGAGCATAAAGATTAAAATGATTCAATTTAAGACTCAACTTCATTTTAGAATGATTCGAGAAATCATTTTAATTCCCATCGCACTTTGCCATTTATGCCGCGCAACACATTCTTTAGTCAAACCATTCCCCTTTTTCACATATTTAATATCCACAATAAACATATTAAACATTTAAAAGCATTCCTCAAAAGATCACAAATTGACCAAATGAATAGTGTCGCGGCACGAAAAATCGGCAACGCAAAATGGCATGACCAAAAGAATAGTAAAATCTGGCTTTTCGTCAAAATTTCAGTCCACTTCAGTCATGCATTTGACCAAGTAAATGATCTTATTTTTGGCTGAAAATTTACAGAAAACTTACTTCATATGTTAACTAATTGCACGTAAAATTTCGTTGAAAAATTCATTCATTAGCTGCCTCAAATAATTGCCACAAAAAGATCCAGAAAGCTGTCTTTTTGGGACCATTTCGGCCCAAACATATGAAATACATAGGATAGTTTATTTTTCTTTTACAAATCAATATGAAGCCTTCTTTAATAGTAAAGTGAAGATTCAAACACTTCCCTTTGATAACTTTTGCATGTTTAACTCAAATCAAACTAATTAAAGTCCAAAACAACTTACCAAATCAACTTGCCAAATTTTCTCAAAACATGTGGTTTCAATTAAATTTAACAACCCAATTGCCATAAGAAAACATGAACATAACTCAAATATTTAATTTAAACTTAATCAATATATTTAAACATCAACTTCAAAACTTCCATAAACCAAAGTTTGTAAGCAAATAGAATTTCTTTTATGGTAAAGCACCAAATCAAAATTAATTATTCAAAGGTAAAGTACCAAACCTTATTTCTTTAATTCCTCTTAGCTTTTCCTTCTTCTCCTTCTTTAATTCTTTATTTCTCCTTCAATCAATTCAAGATACAACATAAACCTTAGAAATTCAAAATAATAAGTTATCCTCCATTTCTTTTCCAACCGAAACCCCTAATCCAACCTTATTAAGCTTTATACATCTTGATTCTTCCATTTAATCAATTAATCTCATCACTTACTTAATATTTTTCCAATTCCACATAAAGACTCTAATTCCCAATCTCCCCATAAATATATAAATACCTAATTTTGGTACTAAAATTAAAGTCTACATACTTGAAAATCTTAGAACTTACCTTAAAAATCAAATTTGGAGAAACTTGGAAGTCCTTTGGTGTTTCCCTTTGTTGGGCGAAATTTGTAAGTGGAAATGTAACACCCCTTCCCGACCTACGTGTGTAAGCTGAGTAGAGGCGCCACCCTATCCTAATGTTGCTACCACTTTTACTTAGTCAAATTTTTGTTCCGATTTTTATAGAAATTTTGCCATAGTTTTGCCTAAAAATTCAATCCCAAGTGTCGACAAAACTGGTTTTTTTCTAATTTTTGAAAACATTTTTACACAAACCAATGCAAACAAAATCATTCTCAGTACACTTCCAATAAATCCCCCTTATAACCTCAACTACAACCTGCAAAAAGGATTTACACTTCTAGTACAAAATAAAGTAAAGGTTTATTATGAAATACAGCAGATAAAATCTTTGTTCACTATGTAACGGAAAGTAACAATATTTACAAATTCATATACATCAAAACTCAAGTTTTACAACACATAAAATTTATACATGTTTGGCAGTCAGTCTTCGATCTTAAAGCCCACTATTCAATCTTCAAAATCTAGGCTCGACTCGGCCTAGAGGAACTCTCTGGTTCTTCCTTGTCACCTGCGCGAAGAATCACATTCGCGCTAAGCCAACGGCTTAGTAAGATAAAACATGCTAATGGTATGCTTTAATGTAATGCAATGCCACATTCAACATTAATCAATCATACTCAATAACCAACATCTCATTTCATTAACTCATAACATTATTTAGGACATTCATATAACCCTGACACCTATGGGCCCAACAAGTATTTAATATGATATTCAGAGTTCAGAGTTACTGCTTTGGTTCATAGTCACAATAATCACGCCCGTAGGCAATGTATATACATGTATCTCTATCCATGGATAGTGTAACAGACCCAGTCTCTTGGATCATCAACTCAACACATATGAGGAGATCCTCAACCCGGCAAGACTGTTACAAATCATATATCTCATAGTGTAACAGACCCAGTCTCTTGGATCATCAACTCAACACATATGAGGAGATCCTCAACCCGGCAAGACTGTTACCTTTTATCATTTCTTAGGCATGCCACCCAAATCCAGAACTCTGAAACTGAATAACATATTAAACAAACAATTCATTTCCATTCTCAATTCTCATCACATTTAGGCAAACATGCCTTCTTTCTTTCAATTACATCATCTTAGCCAATAACAATGGCTTCACATTTCATTTCACAATATAACATCTCATTATTCAAGTATATATATATATATATATCTCATCCATGATCACATTATATCTCACATAGCATCATTCATAAATATTAACATTTCATTCCACATTACTCATGAAACACATTACCATTCACAATGCACAACATAACATTGTTCAATCTCAACAATGCAATTAGGGCAAAGAACAATTGATTATAACATTCATTGATTCAAGTGTGTTTAAAGTGTTTAGGGTTAGGTTTAAGGACCAACCTACCTTTGGAGAACCAAAGCAATGCAAGAAGAACAAAGAATTAAAACCCTAACCATAAATAGTACATTCTGGTTTTAAACTCCATTTTATCCTTATTTTGAAAATTTGTATAAAATAATCTACTTGACTAAAAATTCTAAAATTTTTACAGAATTTAGTTTTGTATCTTAAAATCATCCCTTTAAAATTTCAGATCAAACTGAACACAAAATCTTGGTCAAATAGTTCACCTAACCAGACTGCCCCAATTGCCCTGCATCCTGGCAGCAGTTCTGAACTTTGTGAATTCCATAAATCAAATTCAATCAATGTGATTCCAAATTATTTTTCTCAAATACTAGACTCACTAAGCAACAACATATCCAAAATTCAATTGAATATGATTTTTCTACATTTTATTAAAAATCACGAAATATAGCTGTCCCAGTTAAGGTACCTGCTGGAACAGGTCTAATGAAAATAATTTTTCTAAACTCATAACCATTCCAAAATCGAATCAACATATTTTTCAGTCATTCTAGACTCATAGAGGCACAACATATCAAAAATTTACTTCAAGAACATTTTTCTATAATTAATTAAAAATCATACAAATCACAGCCTTTACTAATTGTAAAACAGAAACAATTTCACTAAACACAACTCTTACTCAACACAATCACTTCCAACACCTTCACCAACTCAACTTCTCATCATCAAACCAACAAACCCTAATTCCTTTCTCACACCACTTCAAAAGAATTGAAGAAATTAAAGAAAAGATCTTACCTCAAATGAAGAAATCCACAAATCTTTAACCAAAACCCTTGTTTCTTTCTTCAAAATGCTTCAAACCTCAAGATCACCTCTCTTTCTCTCTTTGTCTATGGAGAATCCGGCCACTTCAAGAAAGAAAGAAGAAAATGCACAAGTCAAACACCTTTTCTTCTTTTAATCTCCACCATGCATCTTACAAGGAAAATTACCAAAACACCCTTAACCATATAACTAACTCTTTGTCTCATATAAGCCCTTTATAGTAATTTCATTAACAACCAAAAATATCTTCTTCCACTTAACCATCACCTTGACTCTTCATTTGACCAATGTATATGTTAATTATATCATCATATAAACAACATATACATTTGTCTCTAAACCCTAAATTTCTTCTCCAAAACACATATACATATACATTCTCTTCCCATTTCTTTTCTCTTACAATTTAACACATATATGCACAAACATTCACTTCCCAATATATATATCAACAACCACAATAACAACAACATACTCAAAACTTCTAGGGCATAAATGAGGATATTACAATTCTCCCCCTCTAAAAAGAAAATTTCGTCCTCGAAATTACCTGATATCAAAGCTGAAACAATTGCGGATACTGCTCTCGCATGGTATGCTCACTTTCCCAAGTCGCTTCTTCTTTTGCATGATTCTTCCAAAGAATCTTCCCCAATGGCACTCTCTTGTTCCTTAACTCTTTCACTTCTCGTGCCAAGATAGCAACTGGTTCCTCTTCAAATGTCAAATCTGGGCTCACTTCAATAGACTCAAATGGCAACACATGAGATGGATCCGACCTATATCTCCTCAACATAGAAACATGGAATACATTATGAATACGATCCAACTCAGGTGGCAAAGCAAGTCGATACGCCACTGGCCCAACTCTTTCTAACACTTCATACGGCCCAATGAAACGAGGACTCAATTTTCCTTTCCGACCGAACCTCAAAATTTTCTTCCAAGGAGACACTTTCAGAAATACCTTATCTCCAACATCAAACTCTATATCTCTCCTTTTTAGATCTGCATAAGACTTCTGTCGGTCTGAAGCTGCTTTTAACCTGCCTCGAATCAACTTTACTTTATCTTCAGTTTCTTGAATCAAATCAGGACCAACCAACTTATTATCTCCAAGCTCATTCCAACAAAGAGGTGTCCTACACCGTCTGCCATACAATGCTTCAAACGGTGCCATACCAATGCTGGATTGGTGACTGTTGTTGTAAGCAAACTCCACAAGAGGTAAAAACCTATCCCAACTTCCAGAGAAATCGATGACACAGCTTCTCAACATGTCCTCAATAATCTGTATCACCCTCTCTGACTGTCCATCCGTCTGTGGATGAAAAGCAGTGCTGAAGTGCAGTCGAGAACCTAAAGCACTATGCAAACTCTTCCAAAATCTGGAAGTAAACCTGGGATCTCGATCAGACACTAAAGAAGTTGGAACACCATGCAGTTTCACAATCTCATGGATATACAGCTCAGCCAATCTCTCCAAAGAGTAATCCATTCGAACCGGAAGGAAATGAGCTGTTTTAGTCAATCTATCCACAATCACCCATATAGCATCATGCTTCTTTTGTGTCAATGGCAAACCAGACACAAAATCCATTGTCACTCTTTCCCACTTCCATTCTGGCACTGACAATGGTTGAAGCAACCCGGTTGGAACTTGATGCTCTGCTTTAACCTTCTGACAAGTGAGACATTTCGATACAAACTCAGCAATGTCTCTCTTCAAACCAATCCACCAATAATGCTGTCTCAAATCATGATACATCTTCGTATTACCCGGATGCATAGCAAACATTGACTGATGAGCTTCTTCTAAAATGACTCTTTTCAAATCAGCATCATCGGGTACACACAATCGGTTCTTAAACCAGAGACTCCCATCATCTTTCACAACAAAATCTCTAGTCTTCCCATTCTTGCAATCTGAAAAAATCTTCTGAATCTTCTTATCGGCCAACTGAGCTTCTTTGATCTGATCTAACAAAATCGGCTTTAATTGCAACTGTGCCAATAATGCACCATCAACACAAGGTACAAAACTGGCATGCAATGCTCTCAACTCAACAAGCAACGAGAGCGAGTAAACAGTTAAACCAGCTAAAGACTTCCGACTCAAGGCATCAGCAACAACATTTGCTTTACCTGGATGATAGTCAATCAAGCAGTCGTAGTCTTTAATCAATTCTAACCATCTCCTCTGACGAAGATTGAGTTCTTTCTGGACACCCAAATACTTCAAACTCTTGTGATCAGTGTAGATGAAACATTTCTCCCCAAACAGATAGTGGCGCCAAATCTTTAATGCAAACACAATGGCAGCCAATTCTAAATCATGGGTCGGATAGTTAAGCTCATGCGGTTTCAACTGTCGAGATGCATAAGCTATAACTTTCCCTTCCTGCATCAATACACACCCCAAACCTCTATGTGAAGCATCACTGTAGATCACATATGGTTTGCCTTCAACAGGTAAAGTAAGAACAGGCGCTTGAGTCAACAACTCTCTCAACTGCTCAAAACTAGCCTGACACTGATCTGTCCACACAAATCTCACTCCCTTTCGAAGTAATCTGGTGAGTGGAGTAGCTATCAAAGAAAACCCTTTCACAAACCGTCGGTAATAGCCTGCCAAACCCAGAAAACTTCTAATCTCTGTCACAGACTTGGGTGGACTCCAATTTAAAATGGCTTCAACTTTGCTCGGATCAACTCTGATGCCTTCTGCAGAAACAATATGTCCGAGAAAAGCAACTTGATCCAACCAGAACTCACACTTCGACAATTTGGCAAATAACTGATTCTCTCTCAAAATCTGCAACACAATCCGCAGATGCATATCATGCTCCTCTTCATTCCGCGAATACACCAGTATATCATCAATGAAGACCACTACAAACTGATCCAAATAGGGCCTAAACACCCTATTCATCAAATCCATAAAAGCTGCAGGTGCATTCGTTAGACCAAAAGGCATAACTAAAAACTCATAATGCCCATACCTGGTCCGAAAAGCAGTCTTAGGAACATCTTCACTTCTTACCCTCAGCTGATGGTACCCAGATCTCAAATCAATTTTGGAGAACACTGACGCTCCCTTCAACTGATCAAAGAGATCATCGATTCTAGGCAAAGGATATTTATTTTTAATAGTCACATTGTTCAATTGCCTATAATCGATACACAACCTCATAGTACCATCTTTCTTCTTCACAAATAGCACAGGAGCTCCCCAAGGAGAAACACTGGGGCGAATGAATCCTTTGTCCAACAACTCCTGTAATTGCACTTTCAACTCCCTCAATTCTGCTGGTGCCATTCTATAAGGAGTAATAGAGATAGGAGTGGTACCAGGCAACAATTCAATACCGAACTCCACCTCTCTCTCAGGAGGCAACCCTGGCAACTCCTCTGGAAACACATCCGGGAACTCAGCAACTGTGGCAATGCTATCAATAGGGGAACCCTTCACTCTAGTATCCACCACATGAGCAAGATAGGCTTCACACCCCTTTCTAATCAACCTCCTGGCTGCAACAGCTGAAACAAATAAGGAGGCTAGCTGTTCCTGCTCATTAGATACTATCACCTCTCTACCATCACCCGTTCTCAAAGAAACAATTTTCTTTTTACAATCCACCACAGCTTCATGTCGAGATAGCCAATCCATACCTAAGATCACGTCATATTCCTTAAATGGCATCTCAATCAAATCCCCAAGGAACTCCTCACCCTGCACCACTACTGCACTATCTCTATGCACCTTACTCACAACCACACTATGCCCTAACGGATTTGTTACCAACACATCAAATCCTAGGGACTCAGCATGCAAATCAGATACAGGCAAAACAGATGCACTAATATATGAATGTGTGGAACCCGGATCAATCAAAGCAAGTACTGGAGTATTAAATAAAGAAAAAGTACCAGCTATGACTGCCGATGTATCTGGCTGTCTCTGCATAACATACATCCTCTGGGAAGATCCAACCTCCTCTGGTCTACCCTCCCTGGATGTAGCACCTCTTCTAGAACTGAATCCTGGTCTACCTCCCCGGCTGGCACCTCTGCCTCCTCTGCCTCCCCTCACACTAGCTCGAGAAGCAGCAGAATCAACTGGCATCTGATCCTGCCTCTCAGGACAGTCTCTCACAAAGTGGTCAGGTGATCCACACCTGAAGCATACCCCTGATCTACTATGCCTCCAACAAACGCCCCCATGTCTTCCACCACACTGGTTACACACAGGTAAGGTGGATCTCTGAACTCCAGGAGTAGGAGCACTCGCTACTGAAGCTGCAGGTCTAAATCTCTGCCTCTGGAACTGCACTGACCTACCCACTGGTCTCTGGCTCCTACTACTCCGAGGAACAAAACTTCCTCTACCCCTCTTCGCAGAAGAAGACCCTGCCTCGAACTGGGGCCTTCTAACCCTAACCTCTTCCTCTGAAGCAGCTGCAATAACTTGAGCTCGCTCTACACTTCGAGCTGCTGCCACAAGCTGTGAGAAATCCTGATATCTGGATCCAGCCACTAAGCACATGATCGAGGGCCTCAATCCCTCCTCAAATCGCCGACATCTATCAATCTCATCAGTAATGATACCCCCAGCATACTGACTCAGTCGAATAAACTCAACTTCATACTCAGTTACGGTCCGATGATCTTGCTTCAAATCTAGAAACTCTCTTTTCTTCCCATCTTTATACTCCCTAGGAGTATACTTCAACTCAAATTCTCTCAGAAAATCCGCATAAGACAAGGTTGGTGGATCATCCATAGAATGGGGCACTGTCTTCCACCAGTCGTAGGCATCCTTCTGTAGCAAAGATCTTGCATAGTCAAACTTCTCCTCTGAAGTGGCTTGCAACTGCACAAATACCCTCTGAACTCTATCAAGCCACTGTTCTGCTACAGCCGGATCAACTGTACCAAAGAAATCCTCTGCTCCATATTTCCTTAGCTTATCATAGTGCCTTACTGGTACTGAAGGCTGAGGGGGTGGTGGCGGTGGCTGTGGTTGCACAGGTGCTTGTCTCATAGCTTCCAACATAGGCCTAAACCAGGCTGGCGGAACCTCCTCCCCAGCTGGTCTACCCGACACCGAAGCAGGTGCCTCCTCAACACTATCAACCCTAGCTCCCTCAGCAGGAGCAATACTCTCGGCACTACCCTCAACAGATTGTCGCGAATGAGATGCCATCTCTACCTATATCTGCAAACACAGCAGAATATTCCTCATTAAAGATCAAAGACTGCCATACCAAAACATGTATTTTACTCAAAAACCCACTTTAAAAATCAAAATATTCTTTTTCTTACAATTGATCTAGGTTGAGAATCTCAAACCTAGGCTCTGATACCAAAAATTGTAACACCCCTTCCCGACCTACGTGTGTAAGCTGAGTAGAGGCGCCACCCTATCCTAATGTTGCTACCACTTTTACTTAGTCAAATTTTTGTTCCGATTTTTATAGAAATTTTGCCATAGTTTTGCCTAAAAATTCAATCCCAAGTGTCGACAAAACTGGTTTTTTTCTAATTTTTGAAAACATTTTTACACAAACCAATGCAAACAAAATCATTCTCAGTACACTTCCAATAAATCCCCCTTATAACCTCAACTACAACCTGCAAAAAGGATTTACACTTCTAGTACAAAATAAAGTAAAGGTTTACTGAGAATTTTGCCATAGTTCCGCCTAGAAATTTGGATCCCAAGTGTCGACAAAACTTGTTTTTCTGATTTTTGAAAACATTTAACACAGACCAATGTGAATAAGATTACCATCAAATTTAATGCACTCCCAATGAATCCACCTTATACCCTCAACTACAAACCTGCAAGAAGAGTTCACACTTCTAATACCACATAAGTAAAGGTTTATGATTATTACACACTACTAACATACAATTATAACATAGAAATTCTCTTTTATATTTATTCATATACATGCCACAACTAACTATCTCATAATGGAACTAAAAGATCTACCCCTGAGATTTGCTGTGGTCTGGTCGTTGCTTTCCCAAGATTTATCTACTGCTCCGAACCTACGAGTCAAGAAAACTCAACTCGCTGAGCAATGACGCTCAGTGGGTACTTTACCAATGAAAATATAAGTAAAACATGAAAGCATTTGAACTAAAAGGAAATAATTAAATAAAAAATCAACCAGCATTAAACCAATGGAAGTTATTGTCCATTCAGTGTAGATATACTTTAAACAATTGTAAAAACCATAATTCAAACTCATATTGCAGTACGTAGTTTTAGAAAAATGGGACTTTGGCTCAGGCTCTACTGGCATATAGGGAACCATAGCGATAAGGCAGTGGCCCTCACCACTGTAACATAGGTGGCCCACACCACCGATATCAGATCATAGGAATGGCCTTCACCATCCTGGTTGTAACCAATTCCGCTCTACGGCCTATACCCGTAGGTAACCGCCGGAGCATTCCAATCACAATTTCACAACATCTCCTCTCCACGGCCTATACCCGAAGGTAAATGCCGGGGCATTCCAATCACAATTTCACAACATCTTCGCTCCACGGCCTATACCCGAAGGTAACCGCCGGGGCGTATCAAACACAATAAGTGGCAATACTGCATAAGTTAGTATAGTGCACCATACCCTTATCCACCACTCCCACTATCCAGTAGAGCATAAAGATTAAAATGATTCAATTTAAGACTCAACTTCATTTTAGAATGATTCGAGAAATCATTTTAATTCCCATCGCACTTTGCCATTTATGCCGCGCAACACATTCTTTAGTCAAACCATTCCCCTTTTTCACATATTTAATATCCACAATAAACATATTAAACATTTAAAAGCATTCCTCAAAAGATCACAAATTGACCAAATGAATAGTGTCGCGGCACGAAAAATCGGCAACGCAAAATGGCATGACCAAAAGAATAGTAAAATCTGGCTTTTCGTCAAAATTTCAGTCCACTTCAGTCATGCATTTGACCAAGTAAATGATCTTATTTTTGGCTGAAAATTTACAGAAAACTTACTTCATATGTTAACTAATTGCACGTAAAATTTCGTTGAAAAATTCATTCATTAGCTGCCTCAAATAATTGCCACAAAAAGATCCAGAAAGCTGTCTTTTTGGGACCATTTCGGCCCAAACATATGAAATACATAGGATAGTTTATTTTTCTTTTACAAATCAATATGAAGCCTTCTTTAATAGTAAAGTGAAGATTCAAACACTTCCCTTTGATAACTTTTGCATGTTTAACTCAAATCAAACTAATTAAAGTCCAAAACAACTTACCAAATCAACTTGCCAAATTTTCTCAAAACATGTGGTTTCAATTAAATTTAACAACCCAATTGCCATAAGAAAACATGAACATAACTCAAATATTTAATTTAAACTTAATCAATATATTTAAACATCAACTTCAAAACTTCCATAAACCAAAGTTTGTAAGCAAATAGAATTTCTTTTATGGTAAAGCACCAAATCAAAATTAATTATTCAAAGGTAAAGTACCAAACCTTATTTCTTTAATTCCTCTTAGCTTTTCCTTCTTCTCCTTCTTTAATTCTTTATTTCTCCTTCAATCAATTCAAGATACAACATAAACCTTAGAAATTCAAAATAATAAGTTATCCTCCATTTCTTTTCCAACCGAAACCCCTAATCCAACCTTATTAAGCTTTATACATCTTGATTCTTCCATTTAATCAATTAATCTCATCACTTACTTAATATTTTTCCAATTCCACATAAAGACTCTAATTCCCAATCTCCCCATAAATATATAAATACCTAATTTTGGTACTAAAATTAAAGTCTACATACTTGAAAATCTTAGAACTTACCTTAAAAATCAAATTTGGAGAAACTTGGAAGTCCTTTGGTGTTTCCCTTTGTTGGGCGAAATTTGTAAGTGGAAATGTAACACCCCTTCCCGACCTACGTGTGTAAGCTGAGTAGAGGCGCCACCCTATCCTAATGTTGCTACCACTTTTACTTAGTCAAATTTTTGTTCCGATTTTTATAGAAATTTTGCCATAGTTTTGCCTAAAAATTCAATCCCAAGTGTCGACAAAACTGGTTTTTTTCTAATTTTTGAAAACATTTTTACACAAACCAATGCAAACAAAATCATTCTCAGTACACTTCCAATAAATCCCCCTTATAACCTCAACTACAACCTGCAAAAAGGATTTACACTTCTAGTACAAAATAAAGTAAAGGTTTATTATGAAATACAGCAGATAAAATCTTTGTTCACTATGTAACGGAAAGTAACAATATTTACAAATTCATATACATCAAAACTCAAGTTTTACAACACATAAAATTTATACATGTTTGGCAGTCAGTCTTCGATCTTAAAGCCCACTATTCAATCTTCAAAATCTAGGCTCGACTCGGCCTAGAGGAACTCTCTGGTTCTTCCTTGTCACCTGCGCGAAGAATCACATTCGCGCTAAGCCAACGGCTTAGTAAGATAAAACATGCTAATGGTATGCTTTAATGTAATGCAATGCCACATTCAACATTAATCAATCATACTCAATAACCAACATCTCATTTCATTAACTCATAACATTATTTAGGACATTCATATAACCCTGACACCTATGGGCCCAACAAGTATTTAATATGATATTCAGAGTTCAGAGTTACTGCTTTGGTTCATAGTCACAATAATCACGCCCGTAGGCAATGTATATACATGTATCTCTATCCATGGATAGTGTAACAGACCCAGTCTCTTGGATCATCAACTCAACACATATGAGGAGATCCTCAACCCGGCAAGACTGTTACAAATCATATATCTCATAGTGTAACAGACCCAGTCTCTTGGATCATCAACTCAACACATATGAGGAGATCCTCAACCCGGCAAGACTGTTACCTTTTATCATTTCTTAGGCATGCCACCCAAATCCAGAACTCTGAAACTGAATAACATATTAAACAAACAATTCATTTCCATTCTCAATTCTCATCACATTTAGGCAAACATGCCTTCTTTCTTTCAATTACATCATCTTAGCCAATAACAATGGCTTCACATTTCATTTCACAATATAACATCTCATTATTCAAGTATATATATATATATATATATATATCTCATCCATGATCACATTATATCTCACATAGCATCATTCATAAATATTAACATTTCATTCCACATTACTCATGAAACACATTACCATTCACAATGCACAACATAACATTGTTCAATCTCAACAATGCAATTAGGGCAAAGAACAATTGATTATAACATTCATTGATTCAAGTGTGTTTAAAGTGTTTAGGGTTAGGTTTAAGGACCAACCTACCTTTGGAGAACCAAAGCAATGCAAGAAGAACAAAGAATTAAAACCCTAACCATAAATAGTACATTCTGGTTTTAAACTCCATTTTATCCTTATTTTGAAAATTTGTATAAAATAATCTACTTGACTAAAAATTCTAAAATTTTTACAGAATTTAGTTTTGTATCTTAAAATCATCCCTTTAAAATTTCAGATCAAACTGAACACAAAATCTTGGTCAAATAGTTCACCTAACCAGACTGCCCCAATTGCCCTGCATCCTGGCAGCAGTTCTGAACTTTGTGAATTCCATAAATCAAATTCAATCAATGTGATTCCAAATTATTTTTCTCAAATACTAGACTCACTAAGCAACAACATATCCAAAATTCAATTGAATATGATTTTTCTACATTTTATTAAAAATCACGAAATATAGCTGTCCCAGTTAAGGTACCTGCTGGAACAGGTCTAATGAAAATAATTTTTCTAAACTCATAACCATTCCAAAATCGAATCAACATATTTTTCAGTCATTCTAGACTCATAGAGGCACAACATATCAAAAATTTACTTCAAGAACATTTTTCTATAATTAATTAAAAATCATACAAATCACAGCCTTTACTAATTGTAAAACAGAAACAATTTCACTAAACACAACTCTTACTCAACACAATCACTTCCAACACCTTCACCAACTCAACTTCTCATCATCAAACCAACAAACCCTAATTCCTTTCTCACACCACTTCAAAAGAATTGAAGAAATTAAAGAAAAGATCTTACCTCAAATGAAGAAATCCACAAATCTTTAACCAAAACCCTTGTTTCTTTCTTCAAAATGCTTCAAACCTCAAGATCACCTCTCTTTCTCTCTTTGTCTATGGAGAATCCGGCCACTTCAAGAAAGAAAGAAGAAAATGCACAAGTCAAACACCTTTTCTTCTTTTAATCTCCACCATGCATCTTACAAGGAAAATTACCAAAACACCCTTAACCATATAACTAACTCTTTGTCTCATATAAGCCCTTTATAGTAATTTCATTAACAACCAAAAATATCTTCTTCCACTTAACCATCACCTTGACTCTTCATTTGACCAATGTATATGTTAATTATATCATCATATAAACAACATATACATTTGTCTCTAAACCCTAAATTTCTTCTCCAAAACACATATACATATACATTCTCTTCCCATTTCTTTTCTCTTACAATTTAACACATATATGCACAAACATTCACTTCCCAATATATATATCAACAACCACAATAACAACAACATACTCAAAACTTCTAGGGCATAAATGAGGATATTACAGGAAAAGAGAGAAATTGGTTCTTCATTTCATAATATATATATATAAGGGAAATGATGATCACCTTATGTGTTGGATAAATCCTTTATGACCACTTGTCCACCTTTCTCTTTCTTCATTTAATACTCATGCTAAATGGTTACTTTTGATTGGTCAACAAGAGATTTTTTTATAGTTTTCTTTCCCATTACTTCTTCCCACTTGTCCCTCTTCTCATTGGATACCCTAAAGTTGTCCCGTGTTACCCATACGGTCCCGACATGAAACCGGGCCCACATTACGTTCCGGCGATTAATCGATCATATCTTTTAAATCGTACAGTTTCACGAGTCATACTACATATAGTTTTGATCCTCTCAACCTCTACTTTCTATTTATAAGGTCTATTTTAGCTTTCCAAGTCATTTTGAAAAATTACCGATAAGCCCTCAACTTTTTACAAAATTCCCTTTAGGTCCTTTCCTTGCTCGGGTTTTCTTCTGGCTCCGTTTCTACTGACGATCGTTTCATATATCACCCCTCGTCATCCTCTACGTACTCATTTTTTTATTTCCTACTTTAAATTCATGTATAACTTTAATTGATAATGACCAAAATGCCCCTAGTCAAAATGTCTTCGTTTTTCTTTAACGGGACATTTCCTGGAAAAACCGTTACACGTCGTTGCGACCCGATTAATCTCTAGAATATTCTTCCGGGGTTGGATATGGGCACTATTAAGAACTTTCGACTCTTAATTTTTAAGTTTACATAGTTACCCCTAACTTTTGAGAAATTTTCACTTAGGTCCTTTTGATATCCCTTCTTGACCTTGCTGTCTTTCTTTCTTAATATCTTTTTACTCACAACTCCAAATTAAGTAATTCTTATTCCCACTGAAACTAGACATCCGGGGCTACATTTTTTCAAAATTTCAGGTTGATCCGAGTTATATCTGATTTTTGACGGTCCTTCGAATTCAAGCCTACTATGCTGTCCTGAGGCAGCTTGCACATTGTCTACTAAATCCATCATATCTTATTCCGTACAACTCTAAATTGAGTAATTTCAAGTTATAAATCTATCTAAGACACAAATAAACAATTAAGTATTCTTTGAGACTCTCTAATTTTGTCATTAACTTGGTTGAAATTCGAGTTCAAGTTATAGGTTATGTCTGTTTCTTACCAATTTGGGATGTTACAATTCTATCCCCCTTAATTTAAGCTTCGCCCTGAAGCTTACTCATTCTATATACTTGATGTTCTTTAACTACTGTCTATTGCTTTTGCCACTCTTTCACCTTGTGGTTATGGCAAAATTTTTTTAAAATCTATACTTAAAATTGGCTAAGTAAAATATTAAGACACAACCACCATGAGATAATAGTCCATCTTGGTCTATAAACGTAGGCTAAGATGGGTTGTTACATAACCAGTTACCTCAACCCTAGCTCCATCTCTACCCTCAACATGAGCTACACTCTCAGCACTACCTTCTACAGACTGACATGACTGAGACACCATCACTACCTATATCTGCAAACACAGCAGAAAATACCTCATCACTGATCAGAAACTGCCAGTGCCAGTGCATGTATCTTATTTAAAAACAATATTTTAAAATCAAAATTTTCTTTTTCTTACAATTCACCTAGGCTGAGAACCTCAAACCTAGGCTCTGATACCAAAATAGTTGTAACACCACCGTACCCCATATACGCACACCGCATACGCCCGTACAACACGCGATATACGTATACCGGATAAAGGGGTGCCACTGTTCATTTTAAACAAACCAAAATTTAATCTTTAACATATAAGCATCATGAGTAAGTCCGAATAAACTTAAAACATTTAACCTATATTATAAATAGTAATAGAGAAAATATTTCTTCATTAAAATACATATATATATATATATAACATTAGTACCCAAAAGCTTATTTAAAACAGTCTGTTCAAAATATTTGTTAATTAAGCAGTGAAAAATACGTTTGTTTACATCAAAATCAATAAGTACAAAAATATAAAGTTTATACATGCTGGTAGTTCATCTCTAATCTTGATGTCCACAACTCAACACTGCTCTCACAAACTCAAGCCTGGACTCGACTTGGTCCAGACGAGCTCTCCGGCACAACCAAATCTACCCTGTCACTTGCGCGATGAACCACAATCGCGCTAAGAAGAAAGCTTAGTGGTACAAACTTTGATTCAATAAGGATCAATGCGATGCTCATGCACAATATATATATGAATATATCAACTCATAGCATTATATCTCAACATATTAATCACTTGCATAACATTTCATAATCACATTAGAGCAAGGACAAGCATGGGCCCAAAAAGGATCAATATGCTTTTCAAAGTTCAGAGTTACTGCTTTGGTCCATAATCACATTCATCAAGCCCATAGGCGATATATTTATATTCATGGATAATGTAACAGACCCAGTCTCTTGGACCTCAACTCGGCTAAACCCTAGGGACCTAGTATCTTGGTCCTCAAGCCGGCTAGACTGTTACTGTTTTTGAGGCTTACGACCCGGTCTTTTCACCTCAAAAACATCAGCTGGGCTCAACTTACGACCCGGTCTTTTCACCTGCCCAGTGATTCATAGGCATGCCGCCAAACCCATAACTCTGAAAATTGAATAACATACTAGGCACACAATTAATTCATTTATCTTATTTCATTTCTCATAATCAAACTAGGCTCATTGCCCTAATATATCATATTTTCTCAATTTTTCTCATTCTTCTATTTCATCTCAATATCGATTGGTTACATTATGTTTTCACATCTCATATCACCTATTTCCACATTTCTTTTCATATACAATACTTTACTCAATTGCATTGATACATTAATAAAATTCACATTATGCATATCACAGCATATAAATAGAAATGAGCCTATTTATAAGGAAAATGTGAAAATGCGGGTCTTTTTACACCTTACTCAAAATTCTCGATTCTGACGACCACTGAGCCTCATAAATCATTTTTATGGACCCCAGCGGGGGGCAATTGTGAATACTCAAATTTTGAGGCTCGGAAAGCTGATTTTCTCAGACTGTAAAAAGACCAAGCCAGACCGGATAACCACGGCAAAGCTCACCGAAAGTATGTCTTCATGGTACTTGAAATGTCCGCAGCAACGCAAGGATCACGGATATGGTCTCGGAAAAATTTTTGGAAATCCACAGCTCCCAGAAAATCAGTTTGAACGAAAATTGTGCATGTCTTTTTTGGGGCTCGAGAACCAAGGGCAGCGGTCTGACCGCTACCCGTTGTCCTTTCCAATTTTTCTGGCGAGCCAAGCGGTCGGACTGCCGGCGTGACCTTTTTCCCTATTTTTCGGCTGGTCGACCGCTGACCACGGCGGTCCGACCGCCGTCCAGTCCGAATTTTTTCTATAAAAGGCTGCTAAATTTTCAAAAAAAAGAGGTTGGCTATTCGGATCCCGGGCCTCATGCTGACGAACTCTCTATTTTCACACATTTAAGAATTTTCATTGGACTTTTATTTGCATAAACCTAACCGTGTGCTGTAGGAATTAATCAAAACCGAATCTAAGGTTCAAGAAAGCGAGATCTGGAACTACGAAGTGGGAGAATCATAAACAAGGTAATATCATAATTTATACTTTGTTAATCCAAGCAGGTTATAAACATTGCACCTTCTTCTTAATTTCTCTTTGGTCAAAGACCTAATCCTTTTAGTTCTAAGGCCTAATTAACTAATCAATCAAAATTTCGGAATTAAGCCACGAATCAATTAATCTTTTTTGGCACGAAGCCTAAATTGCATTTTTTTTGGTACCAAGTACCCAAATTTCATCAAAATCGGCACTAAGTGCTCAAAATCTCACAATTTTGGCAAAAAGCCTGACAATGCATAAAGCATACACACACACACATGCATAATGCATAATTGCCTTTAAATAGGCTTTTTCGAACTACATGGGCTTTGATCTCTCATAAAAATGAGAGTATGTAGGCATATTTGGGATTCACCCCAAATAGCAAGTCCACAATTTGCTAACAATCTGCTTGTTTTCTCTTCTTCATCCCTTTTGGGTTTATTTCTTTTGGCAAATTAATCAAATACATGACATAGTCCCCGAATCCTCCTTGGGTTCGTAGATTAGAAACCTTTACATTGGATGCATTATTGGAGTCAAACAAGGGTTTTCTTAGTTTTTCCTTTGAATAGAAAAAACTGAGTGGCGACTCCTAACAACAAGTGAACGTTCATCCGAATCCTTTTCGGGTGGAAAACCGAGGTTCACAACGCCCAAAGACATGGCCGTGCTCCTGGGTGTGTCAGGCCAAAAATCCTGAAATCGACACCAACAAATCCACAACCAACAATCATCTTCCAATAGCCATATCAACAACACATAACTCAACCAAAACCATCAACAACTCAAAAATACTTGAGTAAACCTTAAAACAACTCAATTAAAAACATCAAACACAAACACCACCATATTCACAACTCAAAAATCACACAATCCACACACTTGCCTCTTTCACCAAACTCATCCCTTTTCTCTCTTCAATCCAACCCCAAAATCAAAGTTAACAAAATAACACAACCCTCAAATATACCAAAACAACCATCCAACAAACCCAAGAACACAAACTCAAAAGAAAACCAAGAAACAAGTTGGAAACTTACCAAAAGTGAATAAAATCCTTAAAACTCCAACTTTATCTCTTGAAAACCTTTAATCTTTTGAGCTTGGAAGCAACAAAACCTCTTTTCCTTTGGTTGCTAAGGGTGGCCGGCCAAGGAGAAGAAAAGAAGAATATGAACAAAGAAAAAGAAAGAAAGGAATAAAGAAAGAAAGAAAGAAAGAAAGAAAGTCAACCACTACAACTACTCTCTCCTCAAAACACTCTCAACCAAGCAATAAAACAATATAATATGAAATCTACTACATCATCTTCCACTAACATTAAACAAATCCATTTAATTAATCAAAATATCTCTTTTGACTTATAAGACCCATTGACTTGTATTTATTGTTTTTATCTCCATATACAAAACATATACACTTTAAATATTTAATCCAATACAACAATTAACACTCCAAAATTTTAGGGTATACTTTGGGATATTACAGGAATAGTTTCCTAGCAGAGTGATGTCACGACAGATATCTAGCAAAATCCATGGATGGAATGTCAAGCAAGTAGAGGCGCTCTTGAAGTCAAATCTGCAAGCCCAATAAACAAATTAAAAAAAAAAAGAAAAATGATGATGCCCGTTAGGCTGAAAATCCACAAAGGCAACCTAAGAAAAAGTTAGGGTGGATCGCTAGTTCTAAAAACTGGCAAGGGCGGTCTAGGCAAAAATTAGAACCAATAATAAAATAATGAGAAAAAGGGTCCGCTAAGTTAAAAACCCACAAGGGAAATGTCACATCCCAAAGGCTAGATAGTCGAGTAATAGGCAAGGAGGACATGAATGAGTGGTCAAATAGAGGCTCGGGATAGTCAAATATGAAATTGGTGTACACAGTGGAGCTGACGGGACCTAAGTGGAAATTTCTCAAAAGTTAGGGGCAACCGTGTAAACTTAAAAATTAAGTTTCAGAAGTTCTTAATAGTTCCCATATCCGATCCCGGAAGAATATTCTTGAGATTAATCGGGTCATAACCGTAGGTTTCAATTTTTCTCGAAAACGCACGGTTTAAAAGTTACAATCGATTAATCGCTGGAGGGTATTTTAATATTTTCACACCCTAGACTATAAAATTACAGCACAAGAAAGTTGAGGGGGTCAAAATATGAATAAGAGGAAGCCTAATGGCTTGCCAAATAAATAGATAAAAGAAGAAGGCAAGTGGACCAATTAAAAGTTGTCATTTTTGCTATAAGGTGTACCAATTGGAAGTCAACATCTATACCAACATATTTTCACCACTTATGGCTACCATTTGGATCAAAATAAGCTAAGGAAAGAAAATAAAAGCCCTCTCTTACATGGTGAACTCGTCCAAACCATAAGAGAAGGAAGAAGGAAGTGATTTTTTCAACATTTAAGGCTTTTGGTTGAAGATTTTGGTGACAAACAAGATTATAAGGTAAGAGAAACCTATCTCTAGTTTTAATTTCATGGATTAATGGTTAATTTAAGAGATTGAAATTAGGGTTCATGTAGCTAGATTTGGAGAAAATTCAAGAAATAATTATTTGAAAGATTTGATGAAAGAAATAATGGTGTTTAATGGTGAAAATAAGCTAGCAACCATTAGAAAAATCATAAGATAAGACTATGTCTATACCTAGGGTTCTTACCTTTGTATATGTGATGTTAAATTTCATAGGAAATCAAGGAGACAAGGAAGGAAAGGAAGTGATATAGAATAAGGACTAAGAAATAGTAAGTTTTGGTACTTTAACCAATGAACTCCTTTTGAAATTTTTCTGTTTTACAATTAGTAAAATGTTGTGACTTGTATGATTTTTAATTAAATATATAAAACTTATATTGAGTTGAATTTTTGATATGTTGTGTCTCAGTGAGTCTAGAATGACTGAAAAATATTTTGAGTTGAGTTTAGAATGGTTATGATTTTGGAAAAATTATTTTTATTGGATCTGCTCCAGCAGGTACCTTGACTGAGACAGCCATCTTTCTGGATTTTTAATAAACTGTATAAAAATAATATCCAATTGAATTTTGGATATGTTGTTGTTTAGGGAGTCTAGTATTTGAGAAAAATAATTTGGAACCACATTGATTGAATTTAATTTACGGAATTCACAAAATTCATAACTGCTGCCAGGATGCAGGGCAACTGGAGCAGTCTGGTTGGGTGAACTAGTTGACCAAGATTTTGTGTCCAGTTTGATATAAAATTTTAAAGGAATGATTTTAAGATGAAAAAATAAATTCTGTAAAAATTTTAGAGTTTTTAGCCAAGTGGATTATTTTATACAAATTATCTAAAACAAGGATCAAGTTGGGTCAAGAACCAGAGTTTATTGTTCATATGGTAATTTTTTCATTATTAACTTGGTCAAAAGCTTGATGTGGGTGTTTTATCATTTTATTTTTGGTATTGAGTTTAAGTATGAATATGAAGAATAAATTAGATGGAAAAGAGGAGAAAATCAATCTGAATTTCATAACCGTGATAAAAGTCACGTGATGGAATACATGTTCGTTATCTTGTGAATATATAGATAAGGTATATACGTGGGGAATACGTGTATATATGGTATATATGTGAATACATATGATGCATATGTGAGTATATGTGATGTTTGTGTAAGTATATATTGTATATACATGGAGAATATGTGGTATATATACGAAGTGAATGGGTATATATGAAATGTTATATATGCTCTACTCGGTAAATGGGTAAAACCAGTCTGGAATGGGGGTTTGGCATGCCATCCTACCGACAGTACTGTCTTAACGGCTTTGGTCTGGATATTACTAATGCTCGCGCGGTTATATCCTGTGAGGTCAAGATCATGGCTACTAGTCATGTGAGACCAAGACCACGTAGTTATGTTGTATATTCCATATCGTGTGAGACCAAGACCATGACAATTAGTCGTGTGAGGTCAAGACCATGCGTAACTCTATACGAGGCCTCATTTCGAGATCGGTGTATTCATAATTACCTAGTGGAGCAGATTAACTCGTAATTATAAGGAAGTTATATTACATGTTGTTTACATACAGAATGTGAATCTTAACTTAATTAGAAAATATAAATATGATGATTGTATGAAAATAGTTTAATTATGCAGTATTCTACTTTTATATGTGTTTCAACAGCCTTCCTTGCACCATTTATATTTGGCAATGGTTAAAGTACCCACTGGGCAATAATTTGCTCAGCGAGTTATATGTCTAACTCGCAGGTAGTGGATAGAAGATCAGCATTTCTGCAGTGGCCCGCACCAGCTTGACGGCGAATAGGGTAGGACTTTTGACATAAAATAGTAGAATGGCATGTATGTTATATCTATTGTAAAGGTTTGTTAAACATATTAAGTATTATGGTGTATGTAACAAGAGAATAAACAATAGTATGTTAATGAAACTTAGCAAATGATATGTGATCTTGAGAAACGATATAGAAGTGTGAAATTTTCTTGCAAGGTGTAGTTGAGGATATAAGGGAGATTATTATTGGGAGTGTTTTTGAGTGGAATTGTGAACAAAAGTGTTTTAAAAAAAATCAGTTTTGACGACGGGAACCCCACTTTTTAGGGGAAACTCCGTCCAATTTTTCAAAAAATTTTTCATAAGAATTCTTAATTAAGATATTGTAACCAGAGCTCACATCCCGATGTGACATTCCTCCCCAGCTTATTCGTAGGTCGGGAAGGGGTGTTACAATTTGTGGTATCAGAGCATTGGTTTAGCCAATCCTGGGCGGTTAGACATAGGAAAGTGTATGATAATTAGGATATCGAGAGATAGTAAACGAAGTGAGTTAGAAAGACTTTAGATAGGAAGAGGAAAATATAGGAGGATATACGTTTTATGTTGGGAGTGGCCATTACCAACGTAAAACGGGATACCCTGTAGTAGTTATGGTATTTGTGAAACAGTTATTTATGAAATTATGTTTGTGAAATAAGAAAGAGTCGAGAATAATTAAGCATGAGTTATTGAGTCTAATGTACATGCCATATAGGAAAAAGGTTATATGTCGAGCTGTTCAGACTGCTGTTTACTTTTATATTGTAGGATGTCTCTAGACTCGCAACAACCTATGGAACAGGAGACAGAATCCCAAGCCTCCACACCAATAGGTGTTGAGGAAGCCCATGGACCAGGACTAGGGCCAGCAATGTATTTACATGTATGAACAAGCAAAGTTTCGGGGCGAAACTTAAAATAAAGAGGGTAGAACTGTCACATCCCAAATGCTAGATAGTCGAGTAATAGGAAAGGAGGACATGAACGAGTGGTTAAATAGAGGCTCGGGATAGTCAAATATGAAATTTGTGTACACAGTGGAGCTGACGGGACCTAAGTGGAAATTTCTCAAATGTTAGGGGCAACTGTGTAAACTTAAAAATTAAGTGTCGGAAGTTCTTAATAGTGCCCATATCCGATCCCAGAAGAATATTCTCGAAATTAATCGGGTCATAACCGTGGGTTTCAATTTTTCTCGAAAATGCACGGTTTAAAAGTTACAATCGATTAATCGCTGGAGGGTATTTTGATATTTTCACACCCTAGACTATAAAATTACAGCACAAGAAATTTGAGGGGGTCAAAATATGAATAAAAGGAAGACTAATGGCTGGCCAAACAAATAGATAAAAGAAGAAGGCAAGTGGACCAATTAAAAGTGGCCATTTTTGCTATAAGGTGTACCAATTGGAAGTCAACATCTATACCAACATACTTTCACCACTTATGGCTGCCATTTGGATCAAAATAAGCTAAGGAAAGAAAATAAAAGCCCTCTCTTACATGGTGAACTCGTCCAAACCATAAGAGAAGGAAGAAGGAGGTGATTTTTCCAAAGTTTAAGGCTTTTGGTTGAAGATTTTGGTGACAAACAAGATTATAAGGTAAGAGAAACCTATCTCTAGTTTTAATTTCATGGATTAATGGTTAATTTAAGAGATTGAAATTAGGGTTCATGTAGCTAGATTTGGAGAAAATTCAAGAAATAATTATTTGAAGGATTTGATGAAAGAAATAATGGTGTTTAATGGTGAAAATAAGCTAGCAACCATTAGAAAAATAATAAGATAAGATTATGTCTATACCTAGGGTTCTTACCTTTGTATATGTGATGTTAAATTTCATAGGAAATCAAGGAGACAAGGAAGGAAAGGAAGTGATATAGAATAAGGACTAAGAAATATTAAGGTTTGGTACTTTAACCATTGAACTCCTTTTGAAATTTTTCTGTTTTATAATTAGTAAAATGATGTGACTTGTATGATTTTTAATTAAATATAGAAAAATTATATTGAGCTTAATTTTTGATATGTTGTGTCTCAATGAGTCTATAATGAACGAAAAATATGTTGAGTTGAATTTGGAATGGTTATGATTTTGGAAAAATTATTATTTTTAGATCTGCTCCAGCAGGTACCTTGACTGAGACAGCCATCTTTCTAGATTTTTAATAACATGTAGAAAAATAATTTCCAATTGAATTTTGGATATGTTGTTGTTTAGTGAGTCTTGTATTTGAGAAAAATAATTTTGAACCACATTGATTGAATTAATTTATGGAATTCACAAAATTCAGAACCGCTGCCAGTATGCAGGGCAACTGGAGCAGTCTGGTTTGGTGAACTAATTGACCAAGATTTTGTGTCCAGTTTGATATAAAATTTTAAAGGAATGATTTTAAGATACAAAAATAAATTTTGTAAAAATTTTAGAGTTTTTAGCCAAGTGGATTATTTTATACAAATTGTCTAAAACAAGGATCAAGTTGGGTCAAGAACCAGAGTTTATTGTTCATATAGTAATTTTTAATTATTAACTTGGTCAAAAACTTGGTGTGGGTGTTTTATCATTTTATTATTGGTATTGAGTTTAAGTATGAATATGAATAATAAATTAGATGGAAAAAAGGAGAAAATCAATCTGAATTTCATAACCGTGATAAAAGTCACGTGATGGAATACATGTTTGTTATCATGTGAATATATAGATAAGGTATATACGTGGGGAATACGTGTATATATGGTTTATATATGCGTGTATATGGTATATATGTGAATACATATGATGCATATGTGAGTATATGTGGTATTTGTGTAAGTATATATTGTATATACATGGAGAATATGTGGTACATATACGAAGTGAATGGGTATATATGAAATGTTATATATGCTCTACTCGATAAATGGGTAAAACCGGTCTGGAATGGGGGTTTGGCATGCCATCCTATCGGCAGTACTGTCTTAACGGCTTCGGTCTGGATATTACTTACGCACACGCGGTTATATCCTGTGAGGTCAAGATCATGGCAACTAGTCGTGTGAGACCAAGACCATGCAGTTATGTTGTATATTCCATATCATGTGAGACCAAGACCATGACAATTAGTCGTGTGAGGTCAAGACCACGTGTAACTCTATACGAGGCCTCATTTCGAGATCAGTGTATTCATAATTACCTAGTGGAGCAGATTAAATCATAATTATAAGGAAGTTATATTACATGTTGTTTACATACAGAATGTGAATCTTAACTTAATTAGAAAATATAAATATGATGATTGCATGAAAATAGTTTAATTATGCAGTATTCTACTTTTATATGTGTTTCAACAATCTTCCTTGCACCATTTATATTCGGCAACGGTTAAAGTACCTACTGGGCAATAAGTTGCTCAGCGAGTTATATGTCTAACTCGCAGGTAGTGGATAGAAGATCAGCATTTCTGTAGCGGCCCGCACCAGCTCGACGGCGAATAGGGTAGGACTTTTGACATAAAATAGTAGTATGGCATGTACGTTATATCTATTGTAAAGGTTTGTTAAACATAATAAGTATTATGGTGTATGTAACAAGAGAATAAACAATAGTATGGTAATGAAACTTAGCAAATGATATGTGATCTTGAGAAACGATATAGAAGTGTGAAATTTTCTTGCAGGGTGTAGTTGAGGATATAAGGGAGATTATTATTGGGAGTGTTTTTTAGTTGAATTATGAACAAAAGTGTTCTAAAAAAAATCAGTTTTGGCGACACTTGGGAACCCCGCTTTTTAGGGGAAACTTCGCCCAATGTATCGAAAAATTTTTCATAAGAATTCTTAATTAAGATATTGTAACCAGAGCTCACATCCCGATGTGACATTCCTCCCTGGCTTATTCGTAGGTCGGGAAGGGGTGTTAGAGGAAACTTAGGCAAAAGTTAGGACAGCTCGCTAGTTCTGAAAACCTGCAAGGGCGGACTACGCAAAAAATAGAGAAATAAAAGTAAAGGGAAAAAGGCCTAAATTGAAAACTTGAAAGAGCGGTTTAGGTAATTACCTGTAGCAATAAGGGACTTCCAGCCAATCTCCTCAAAGATTCTAATTTGAATTGATCCAATCCAACTAGGGTCTCAGCCAAAATCGCAGGTCGGCAACAAGCCTCCTTCCATTTGGTCCATGATATCTAATATTTGTGGATCGATGTCCCCATCAGGAGAAACAAGCAAAAATTGTCCAAGCAAGCATAGACAACATGCATCCCCATGCCTTGGTGGGAGCCATATGAGAAATGCAAAAGTCAATCAAGGGACCAAGCAAAATTTTCTCACCTTCAGTTAATTGCAAAACTTCAGGCTTTGAAATTTGAAACAACATTTGCATCTTTTGATGTGTTTTGGAAGTCAATATGGGCAACACCATTGTTTGATTACTTGGATATCCAAGGATGGCCTCAAATTCTTCAATCATTGGACATATCTCAAAGTCATTTACCTTGAATGTCCTAGAATTCACATCCCAAAAGAAAATCATGGCGTGGAAAAAAGAATGATCTAATTTAACATTTTGAAAGAACTTCAAAGTATTAATTTGAGACTAAGATATTTGCTTCCAATGAATGCATATTTTTAAAGAAGCCTTTAATTTTCTTCAAATTGAGTTCTGTCATTGTTGAAATTAAAGAAAAAAAATTAAAATTGTTGAAAGGGATTTTTGATACTGAAACAAAATTTTGCGGAAAATTTCTTGGTTTTTGTTGGGAGTTAGAACATTGAAAGCAGCTTTATATAAGAGATTATTTTGTTCACCGAGGTTGACAAGGAAAGAGCAGTAATTCAGGCTGAGATGTGCAAGGAAAGGAAATTTAAGTTGAAAAGATTTTGAGTTGCCATGCTACATTTGGATTTGCAAATCAGGGGTGCTTTAGGATTTTGAATTGTGAGAGGGACTTCTCTGTATACTGTAATAGTAATGATAATAATAATACAAAATGATAAAAAAAGAGTCAAAAGTTGCAGTAAAAATAAAATTATTATTATTATTATCATCATTGTTATTATTATTGTTATTATTAATAATAATAATACAATATTTTATCAATTAATACAATGTTCACTGAGAAGGAGGAGGTGGTCCATAATCAAACAAAGCTCTGAGAAAGTCATCGCCTGTTGGAGGAGGAGGCATATCATTTGTCCCAAGCCTACCTGAAGAAGGAGCACCTGAACCGCTATTACCCTGGAATTCAGGCCCATAGCAATAATCATTTGGAATAGACGAAGGAATCTCATGGTCATCAGTTTCGGGCCCCCTATAAGATGAAGCACTAGGATCCCTTATTCTCTGGAATTGGAAGTCTCGAAAGTTTTGCTTTGACTGATGATAAAATCTTTCTAGATGGATGATCTATTGGTGGCTAACAGCTAACTCGTCTTGCAATTTCTTATTTTTCTCCTCAAGCATCCACTGTGAGTCAAAAAATGAAAGGGTAAGAGCAAGCATAATCATGCATACATATATGTTATAAATCATTATGGAACAAGGTGACCCATCAGATAACTCATTCCAGAGCCTTGTGGATGAGATGGCACTTTCGGTTGGTGAGAAGGAGCAAATGGAGGAACAATAGAAGAAGGTTTAGCCTCATCAACGAATGAGTTGACAGTATGCAATAATCATGAAAATAGTCAAACTAAGTTGAAAAAGAAGATGCAATGATAGAATGACATGTATTTACCTAAGAGGTTCTAGCCCAGGAATCAGAGATAGATTCTCTCTCCTCCTCTTCATCACTGGTTTCCTCATTATGTCCTTCTTCTTCTTAAGGAAATCTTCAAACATCAATAGGAGACATATCAAAGTTCAAGATTTTTGTTCGAATGAATTATGTATATGACACGCTCAATACACAATGATAATCTTCAACATCTTAGCCATTCTAAGCTAACCGTCACGAATTCTCCGGCATTGATGTAATATTCAAAGTGTACATTGGATAGTTCATTGGGACCCTCCGCTGCTCAGGACCAAGGAACCAATCATAGACCCTTTCCTCGAGAAACCAGCCACTAGACACAGGACCAGCAATGATTTCGCGAGAGTGCAGGTAAGGAAGTACAACATTCATAAAAGGAGTCCAATTCACCCGCTCTTTAACTTTCCACCAAGCCAAATTGACCTATATGATGACAAAAGGTAAGTAAAACTTTTTACATAAACTATAAAGCATACTAATACTATTTTACCTAGTCCCAGGTTAGGCAACTCAAGTGATAAGAGCCGAGAACTCCTGTGTGATCAGACAACCAAAAAACTAACTTTGGATATTTGACTATCTCTCGAGAAATATCAGGCGCCCTCATGAGATTATGCTCATAAGCCCATACTTGTAATAATAATGGACATCAAATTCATGTGAATATATGAGTTGAATTAACAATGGTAGGAGATAGTACCTCGATAATCACCATGAAGCTAATGAAAGACTTCTTATTCCTGCAAATCTTGTCTAGGCCATGATAAAGACAGGCAAGGCGAACTTCACCCCAGCTATAAAGTGGTTCCATATCCATTTCAATAAGGGCCCTCAATACCGACAAATGAATGACAATTTTGGTACTGCATAAAATGGTCGACCCAAGCGTAGACCCTTAATTTTGGCCCTAAGTTGGTACGGTATTAATTAAATAATGCCAAAATAAATTTGATCCAATTTACAACTTCTAATAAGTTGGTTCAGATTAAAGAGGCATAAATTCAATTATAAAACCCTAAAATCAAGTTGAATCTGTCCAAATTAAGACTTTTCAGTCCATAAGTTAAAAAATATAAGAATAATTCGAGTCAAGCCGGCCGGGGCGACATGAACAATTGCTCATGTCGACGTGAAGGACCCAAGTCAACATGATCATGCCTCATGTAGATCTGGCAGCCCGAATTGTCATGGGGTTGGATTCATGTCAACTTGGACTACAGGTCAACATGAGTGAGACTCATGTCAACCTGGACAACCAGATCAACATGGTTTCAATTGGTTTTTTAGATTTTTTGACCGGGTTTTCCTAAGGGGCTTAGAATTTGTCTGAAAGAAAAATTAGCAGAGTTAGGTTTACATTTTTTTAATTGGTTTTGTTTATAAATAAGAAGTCTTAATACTTTAACAACAGCGGTAATTTTTAGCAACATCGGGACAGCAACAAACAGAGAAGAATAGCATCAGTTTTCTTGAGAACGAAGGAAACAACAAGCAGAAATATCAAGAGAACCAAAAAAGAAGGCAGAGTCCATACTGTGTCACATCCCAAAGTTTAGGTAGTCGAGTATTAGGCAAGAAGGACATAAACAAGTGGTCAAATAGAGGCTCGAGATAGTCAAAAACAAAATCGGTGTGCAAAGGAGGCCCGTGAAGTCGACGGTACCTAAAGGTAATTTTTCGAAAGGCCGAGGACCTAAGAGTAATTTTCCAAAAAGTTGTGTCGGTTCTTAATAGTGACCCTAACGGATGCCATAAATGTGTTCTCGGGATTAATCGGGTCGTAATGGCGGCGTACGATTTTTCCCTAAAACGTACGGTTTGTAAGTTACGGGCGATTTTTCGACAAGGGCATTTTGGACATTTCCACCGGAGGGGCAATTTTGTAATTAAATACAACTTTGGGGGCAAAATTTAAAAGAACAAAAAGCCACTTTCAAGTGGCCAAATCCTAACCATTAAGTCCAAATGGGTTGGACAAATCATGGCCATTGAAAATAAACAAATTAATTAAATGGAAATTAAATTATAAACAACTAATTTTGGCCTTCCAAACACAAGTAAAGGATAAAAAAAACACCACCATCACCACTTTTCTTCTTCCTTAGGTCGTGCTCTCCCCTCCCTTCCATTTTCAAGGAGAAAATTTTCAAGTCTAAGCCATTTTCCAAGTGAAATTCAATAGGAAATAAGGTAAGATACCATCCTATGTCTTATTCTTTCATTAGAATTAGGTATTAGGCTATGTTTAGGAAGATTTGATATTATGTTCATGTTGGGAAAGTATTAGTAAGTTGATGATTATGGTGAAAAATGATAAACTACTTAAAGGAAATGATGAAAATGGTGATTATTAGTAAGAATAAGTAAAGGATTGTTAGAAAATCATAAAGTAGCATCATGTTCATATCTAGGGTTTGTTCTTACATATGTGACATGTTAAATTCATAGGAAATCAAGGAGATTAGAGAGGAAAGGAAGTGAAATAGACAAGAAGAGCAAGGAAAAGCAAAGTTTGGTACTTTAACTAATTGTTTGTTCATTTTCTTGAAATTTTTCTGTTTTAGAATTAGTGAAATGCTGTGACTTGTATGATTTTTAATTAAATATAGAAACATTTTCTTGAAGTGAATGTTTGATATGTTGTGCCTCAATGCATCTAGAATGACTGAAAAATATTTTGAGTTGAATTCGGAATGGTTATGATTATGGAAAAATTATTTCTGTTAGACCTGCTCTAGGAGGTACCTTGACTGAGACAGCCATGTTTCCGGATTTGTAATAAAATTTAGAAAAATAATCTTCAATTGAATTTTGGATATGTTGTTTTTAAGTGAGTCTAGTATTTGAGAAAAATAATTTGGAACCACATTGATTGAATTTAATTTACGGAATTCACAAAATTCAGAACTGCTGCTAGGATGCAGGGCAACTGGAGCAGTCTGGTTGGGTGAACTACTTGACCAAGATTTTGTATCCAGTTTGATCTGAAATTTTAAAGGAATGATTTTAAGATGTAAAAATAAATTCTGTAAAAATTTTAGAGTTTTTAGTCAAGTAGATTATTTTATACAATTTTTCAAAATAAGGATCAAGTTGAGTCCAAAACCAGAATTTACTATTCATATGGTCATTTTGCTAATATTCATTTGGTCATTTTTCAAAAGTAATCCAATTGATTCCTTATGCATATAAATGAGCATAATATGTTATTAAAATGACAAAATATGATATTTCACGTTGAAATAATATAAGAAACATAAGTCGATAATTGTATAATGCATATTCAATTAAGAAATGGCATGAAACTTTTGGCTCCACTGGGTATCTGGGATAGTACTGAGTAGGGTAAGGGTATGATATATCATACTATATGTAGTGCTGCTTTAATATAGGACTTCGGTCCGAGTTATATAGGGCAATCGCCCAAGTTATATAGGACTCCGGTCCTAGGGCTTCGGCCACAGATTCCACAGGGCTTGGTCCGCAATTTTTTAGGGCCACAGCCACAGAATATATATACAGTTGTTTCAGTTAATTCCTTACCATACGTTAGTCTACCAAATTACCTTGTGGAGCGAACTGAGAAAATGATCATAACTGAATATATGACATGTATGGATTATTTTTACTGTGATATTATTTTTCAATACGACTCATTGCTTTTAAAAGTGCATTATGCTTTTATTATTTATTTTTTGTAATTAGTTAAAGTACCCACTAAGCAATGCTTAGCGAGTTTAGTTTCTTCTAAACTCGTAGGCTATTAGCAAGGAGCCAGTAGCGAGTAGAGGAGTCCTGCGATCTGTCGGTCATCAACAAACTTAGGTGGTGCTCTTCATTTTGTATTTTGGTATTAGAAACTGGCATGTACTTATTTGAACAATACAAAGAGATAACTTGATGTAGCATGTAATCTAGTAATGTATAATAACTGTATGGTTTTAAATTGAGTTGGGTTGGGAATATAGAAGTGTGAATTCTTCTTGCAGGATTGTAGTTGAGGTTATAAGGGTGGTGTAACACCCTCATACTCTATATAAGTACTATACATATACCTGGTATACATACAATACGTATATAAAGTATAAGAATGTCACTTTTTGTTTTACTTTAAAACCCTTTATTCAAGTTCAAGCGATATTACATTAAATTAAAGAACATTTACGAAAATCATTATTCTTATAAAAATACAACATAATTAAAATCACATATGTATGCATCACCTTCTAGTTGGTCTCGAGACACTCTTACCCTTCTCGTGGCATCACACCTAGACTTCCAGATCAACCGTATAAATACCTGCGCGATAAAACATCCGCGCTAAGCCCGAAAGCTTAGTAGTACAACTAAATAATAAAATACACTTTACCAAAATTATCATACCTCATATGTTTAGCATTATGTTTTAATGTTCTCTTACCACGTTTTCCTTTCTCAATGCATTCTTCATAAGTTCCCACTAATCTCATATACATAAACATATACATTAATTCAACCAATTACCATTCAAAGACATATTCAACACCTTTACGAAAGCAATTCTCACAAATTCCATATTCATATATATATATATATATATTTTACACATCATACTTTATTTTTATAAAATCATATATCAAGAAAGTCCCTCAAAACATATTCACCTTCAATACATCAATGCACATATTACAAAAGCATAATTCATAACATTATTTTATCCACAATTCATCAAACATGAATCATACTTCCAATAAAGGCAGTTGTAGATCTCATTACTCATTTATTTCAACATTTAATATCACATTGACAACAAAGACAGACTCGGGCCCAAACAACACACTGATATGTTATTCCAAGTTCAGAGTTACTGCTTTGGTCCATAATCATAATCATCAAGCCCGTAGGCATCATCTATAAATATCTCTATCCATGGATAGTGTAACAGACCCAGTCTCTTGGACCATCAACTCGGCAAATCTCGAGGAGATCCTCAACCCGGCAAGACTGTTACTATAATTCACATTTCACATTTCACATTTATCAAGTAACAGACCCAGTCTCTTGGACCATCAACCCGACTAAATCGAGGAGATCTTCAACCCGGCAAGACTGTTACAAATCATATATCTCATAATCACAATTAGCAGAGTGTAACAGACCCAGTCTCTTGAATCTCAATTCGTCTCAAATTGAAGAGATCCTCAACCCGGCAAGACTGTTACCTTTCATTTTATAGGCATGCCTCCAAACTCAGAACTCTGGAAATGAATAACATATCAGACACACAATTCATCTATTATTTCATTATCAATTCTCATCATCATCTAAGCAAACATGCCCCACTTAATTCAATTGAATCATCACAGCCAATCACAATGGCTTCATATCACATTATATCTCAAATCACATTTCGAGTTTCATCATTGCTATATGCAACATCAATTACATTACTAAACAAACATATCATGAATCAATCATACCATATAGGCATGCTTCAATCATAAAATTAAAGTAATTCATCATCAATGATCTCATAATATTCCACATTATACACAACATGCCATTATTCATATGCATCATCAATCTACATATAGTACAATACAATTCATGAGATTGACAATGCATAAAACCTAACATGGTTCATATAATATCAACGTTATCATCAAATCATATTGATCAATTCAATTCATCACTCAAGTATACATAATCAATGACATTGCACATACTTTTTCATTGATCATTAAATCTTCCACATTTCCTATATTATCATTGATATATTCATACATAACAATTTACCTTATTCAAGAACTTAGAATCCTCCATATACATTTGGTTGGATCATTATCGTTTTAAGTGTGTTTAGGTACAAAAGACATTTGAAGATCCAACAATGTTTGAAGACCAAATAACAAACACATTTGCAAACACCCTCAAGGGACACGGCCAAGCTTGTGGCCGTGTCTCCCAATATAAACATCCAGTAGCCAACACGCCCAAGGGATACGGCCAAGCTTGTGGCCGTGTCACTCAACACCAATTCAAGCAGTAGCAAACACGGGCAATGGACACGGCCAAGCCAGTGGCCGTGTCTCTCAACACAACAATCCAGTACCAGACACGGGCAAGGGACACGGCCGTGTCTCTCAACATAAATTAGACAGTAGCAAACACAGGCAAGGGACACGGCCAAGCCAGTGGCCGTGTCTCTCCAAAACTCATCCAACACGGCCAAATTTGCCATAACTTGGCCGTGTCCTACAATAATTTAAAGACTAAACACTTAAAATTCATCCAAACCAAACCCCAAATCAACATTTCATCATTTTCCTTACAATTATCTCAACTCATCATCACTTAGATATTAATTTCACACATTTGTATACTTCAATCTCTTGTTATCATCTACTTACACACCAATCAAACCAAACATAACCTAAATCCAAAAGAAATCCAACTAAGAAGATAAAAACTTATATATATAAGTATAATCAATAAATTCAACTCAAGAGATGAGTACTTACCTGAATATGTTGCCAAATCTTCATCTCCATCTTCAATACTCTTAACATCCTTAAGAAATTTTGATGAAGATCACCTTTCTCTCTCTCTCTCGTGCTCTCTCTCTCTCTCGTGCTCTCTTGTCCACGAAGAAGAAGAACAGAAGAAGAAGAAAGAAAGAAAGAAGGTTCTCCTCTCTTCCTTCGTTCTTATCTCATATATATATATATAATAATAATAATAATAACAATTATACCATTAAATCTCCACCACACACAATTCCTTTTGACTTTCTTATTCTTTTCTCTTTCCTTCAATACACACATTGAATCCAAATACAACAATAACCCCAACACTTTTAGGGTATACTTTAGGATATTACAGGTGGATTATTGGGAGTGTGCTTGAGTTGAATTGCGAAACAAAATGTTTTTCAAAAATAAGAAAAATCAGTTTTGTTGACCCTTGGGACCTAGAATTTTAAGGGAGACTCCGTCGAAATTTTTGGAAAATTTTTATAAGGAACATTAAGTAAGCTAACATAACCAGAGCTCATATCCCGATGTATCATTCCTCCTCGGCTTATTCTTAGGTCGGGAAGGGGTGTTACATACTGTCTTCACATTGTTCACCCATAAATTAATTTTTTGTGGAACCGACAATGGAGGTTTGATCTTTAATCATAAATTATTCATGTTTATAGTAGCTGCATTTTCTTTGATTAATAAGAACATGCAGTAACTTGATCTTTTTTTTAATAACTTTAATTGTTTGCTTTACTTAATACATTAATCAGTTGGTGTTCATAACTCCACTTGCATGTTTTATAAAAACTTAAAACGATCCAGTAGCTATTGAGTGTTTGAATCAATTGTCAGAATCTAGTTTTTTTTACTAAAACCTCAAGAACCATAAGTTATTTTATTGAAACTCAAAACCCTAAACTATTTTTATCCTAAAGTTTAAACCATTTCATTATTAAACTCTGAAATCTTGATTATTCTTCCAAAACTTTAATTTATTTCTCCAAATCCAAAATTGTATTTCAAAGGCAGTAAGTTAAAATACTAAACCCTTTTTTCCAATAATCCAAGAATATCAAAACCCTAATCCCATAAATCTTCCTCTCTTAAACCCTAAATCCCTTAAATTCAAAACCCAAATTCCAAAACCCAAATTCAAAACCCTAATGTAATATCCCAAAGTGTGCCTTAGAAGTTTTGATATAATTGTTGTTTTATTTAATTTAAATGTATATGTGTAATTTGAAAAAGAAAAGAATTTAAGAGGGAGTGTATATGTTGTATATATGGAAATATATACAACATATATACAAGTCAAATGTGATGGTCAAAGGAAGAAGATATTTATTTTGTTATTTATGAAATTACTAAAAAGGGCAAGTAAGTGAAAGGAAGTTAAAACAAATAGAAGAGGATATTTAAGTAATTTTCTTTTTAGATTGCTTGGTGGAGGTTTAAAGAGAAGGGAAATTTGACTTTGCTTCATTTCTTCTTCTTTCTTTTTTTCCTTTGTTTGCCGGCCATCCAAAGCAAGAGAGAGAAATAGTGAGTTTTGTGTTCAAGCTCAAAAATTGCAGGAGTTTTCAAGTGATTAAGTGGAAATCCAAGAAGTCTCATTATTTTGGTAAGTTCTCTCTCTTGATTTCTTTTGTTATTTGAAGTTGTGTAAAAATTTGAGTGTTGAAATTGAATTAAAGATAAGAAGTTAGGTTGTTGTTGGTGATGGAAGAGTAAGAGTTGTGTTTAGTGAAGTTGAAAGCATAGAATACATGAGTTTGGTACTTTAACCATTGAACTCCTTTTGAAATTTTTCTGTTTTACAATTAGTAAATGCTGTGACTTGTATGATTTTTAATTAAATATAGAAAAACGTTCTTGAATTGAATTTTTGATATGTTGTGCTTCTATGAGTCTAGAATGACTGAAAAATATGTTGATTTGATTTTGGAATGGTTATGATTTTGAAAAGATTATTTTTATTAGACCTGTTCCAGCAGGTACCTTGACTGAGACAGCTATCTTTCGGGATTTTTGATAAAATGTAGAAAAATAGTATCCAATTGAATTTTGGATATGTTGTTGCTTAGTGAGTCTAGTATTTGAGAAAAATAATTTGGAACCACGTTGATTGAATTTAATTTAAGGAATTCACAAAGTTCAGAACTGCTGCCAGGATGCAGGGCAATTGGAGCAGTCTGGTTGGGTGAACTATTTGACCACGATTTTGTGTTCAGTTTGATCTGAAATTTTAAAGGAATGATTTTAAGATGTAAAACTAAATTCTGTAAAAATTTTAGAGTTTTTAGTCAAGTAGATTAGTTTATACAACTTTTCAAAATAAGGATTAAGTTGAGTCCAAAACCAGAATTTACTATTCATATGGTCATTTTGCTAATATTCCTTTTGGATTAGGTTGTGAAGAGGTTGAATTGCCCTAACCTAAGTGTTGAGGATTCTTGGAAGAGTAAGTGTATAGATTGATGTGAGTTGGTTTTAAGGTAAGTACAAACTACATTATTGCATACATTCATATGATGTTGAGACTTAACATACATTTGATTGTAAATGTGTTAAGAAATCTAATGCATTGTTAATGCATATTAATAATGTATGTTTGGTATAATGTGAATGTTGTGATGAGCATGTAAAATGTGTGTTAATGCCATTGGTTATATACACTTGAGTGATGAATTGATTAATGTGATTTGAGATATAATGAGATATAAAACCAATGTGGTTGGTTATAATGATGTAAATAAGATGATTGAAGCATGTTTGTCTATATGATGATGAAATGAAATATGAGATATGAAATGTGAAAGATGTGAGGTGAAAGATGTGATATTATAATGAAATATGAAATGTGAATTGAAACATGATGAAATGTGAAGCCATAGTTGTTGGCTATGACAATGCAAATGAAATAATTGAGGCGTAGTTGCCTAGTTGATTGTGGAATATGAAATGAGAAATGAAATGAAAAGAGTATAATAAAGAAATAAATGAAATGATTTGTGTGCCTAATATGTTATTCAATTTTCAGAGTTCTGGGTTTGGTGGCATGCCTATGAATCACTGGATAGGTGAAATGACCGGGTCGTAAGCCGATTCCAGTTGGACACGGCCATGCTTCATCAAATTTCTTTCGTTTTTGCAAGTTTTTATACAGAAGAGGACACACCCATGGGACACGGCCAAGTCACTGGCCGTGTACCTTCAAGAGCATCAGACACGGCCGTGTCACCTTGACTTGGCCGTGTCTCTTCACTTTCACACACTAGACACGGCCAAGTTCACCCAAACACGGCCATGTCCCTCATTTTTACACTTTAAAAAACCTGATTTTGCCCAGTTTCTTTCCATTAGATCCCTAATTTCCTGTTCTTCGTCTCTCTTGCTCTCTCGCTCTCTGTATCGCAAAATTCATAGCTTGTGATTCAAAACTCCAAATCTTCCTTTAAACATCAAATTTCTTCACCAAAACTAGAGGTTATCACTTAAAACTTCTTCTTTGCTCATATAATTTTGATTTGATCAAGTTTTGGTTTGAATTTTCAGATTTCTAAGGATGCCGAGAACTAAGATTGTGTCACACCACACGATGAAGAAGTCTACAGCCGAAGGAGCTTCTTCTTCTTCATCATCTTTATCTTTGAAGAGAGCAAGTCTTTTGGCTCGGGGTTTTTTCCCGACAAGGTATGTTAACGATGAATCTCTTGATGCCTTGCAAATTAATACTAATTTTGATCGATATGTGCAATTTCTTGGATGGGAAACTCTAGTCACCTTGAGACCTTTGTAGTTTGAGGAACTTACTTTAGAATTTTTGACATCTCTCAAGGTTGAAAGAGATGATAAGAAAATCTACACTATAATGATGTTTAAATTGCTCGGTAAATCATATGTGCTTAATATTGACCAGTTAAATGATATATATGGTTTTCATCAGCATGGGGAAAGGTCGGTATCCAAAGAATTTAAACAACAATTTGCTTGGGGAGCTTTAGGCTCAGGTACTTATGTGGCCAAATCGGCCAAAGCATCTAAATTAAGAAATTCCGCTTTGAGGTATTTGCATAGGTTTATGGCTTGCGGATTCTTTGCTCGGAAGGAGAGCCCGAGTGTTTTTGAAGTGAGTGAATTATTTTTCCTGGATTGTGCTTTTAATGCAATGCATGTTAGTGCCGGCTATTGGTTAGCCGATATTTTTTATTCTGTGGCTAACAAAAGAAAGGGGGCAATTTGTGTTGGGGGGTTAGTTACCACATTAGCAGTAGCCCTTGTTGAGGATTTTGACCCGAGTACTATTCGCATGTGTTAGTGTATGTGCCCTAGGCCATTTATTTGGATCTTTATGTTATACATTCATTATTAATAAATGAGGTTTTATTATCATTATTGTTTGTTTGCATGTTACACAATTTTGATATTTGTCCCTGGTTTATTATTGTTATAGAGATATAAAAAAAAATAATTCTTAACCAGTATGAACATTGATTTGATAATCATTAGATGGTTATGTGTATAGTGATACAAATCAATTTCATAGATACTTGTTAGAGAACAATGTATTGGATAGACCCATCATGAGATTACTACATGGGTTAGTGTCATAAGTAAATCTCATGATAGTTATGTATTAATTCTTTGACTTGAGATTGTCATAGTTTCCAATATAAGGACTATTATATTTTGACATGATCAAACATTATCCGTAACTGGATAGTAATAAAGGTTATGTTCATATATGTTAGAAATTATGTAGAGGATAATGAACAATCAAGATAGAATTTGTCCCTCTCTTTGAGAGAGATATCTTTTGGGCCCCTCGATAAGTGAGACTGTGAAATGCATGGCCGTGCTCAAATGAATTGATAGTGTGATCAATTTCATTTGTTTTTATCAGTCTACTTGGAGATCGAGTAATCATAAGTTTGGACAATATAAGTATGACGTTGACCATGACTTATGTTCAAGCTAGATATCGTGTGACAAAGGGATTAATGCATATACTATTATTAGGCAAATTGGACATTCCTTATATTAATTGGGTAGTTGTAACGCCTTGCTAGAGGCCAATTATGACTTGTTGATTTAATAGAGATTAAATTGACTGCCAATTAATATGGGCCTATCGGGTCACACACAAGAATGCGTTTTGGGCTGGATATAATATTAATAATATTAATATTAGATATTAATATTTATTATTATTATTATTTCCGTTTATATATATATATATTATTAGATAATATATTCAGAATCCTAATTAGATTTGGATTCTGAATTTGACTTACCTTATCCAATTATATATATTATTAGATAATGTATTCAGAATCCTAATTAGACTTGGATTCTGAATTTGACTTTCCGTGTCCAATTTTGAATTGGATTCTGGAGTGATTATATTCACTCCAGACGTTAAGTCTTCTCATAGGTAACAATAAAAACAAAGAGGAACGAAAAAGGTAACCTTAATACGTTTTTAGAGAAAACGTTTTTCCAGCCTTCGCCGTTGCAGAGAGCTAGCACTCCAAACGGTAGCATTCGTGTGGATACGCGATAGAGGGTGTTTCGCGATCGAGGCATCTCTTCCAAACTGTGATTTCGAATCATCAACAGGTTAGTTCTTTGAACACTTTTGTCGAATTAAACGAACAGCATGGATCCTGGTGGGAAATCAGAGATCAAATATTTTTCCGCTGCGTGTTTTTGTTTGCAGTGATCTCTATGATTTCCTAACAGCATGACTAGAATTTTGGGTAATGACTCTTTGGATTTAGCTACACTTGAGAAGATACACATGGTGGTGCATAGGAGAGGGACTTATGTGATGCCTTCAGCTGAGCCTGCAGCACCGGGGGACAGGCAGAAGAGAGCACGGGTCCAAGAGAAGTCCGACTAGGATTCTCTTGACCTAGATGAGGATGCTCCGATTTTGGAAAGTCAAGAGGTACTTCTGAGGATTGAGGCCCTGGAGGGCAAAGTGGATCAACTGGATAGCAAGGTGGACCGTAACCATACTGAGGTCTTGCAGCAGTTGCAACAGATTAATAGCAACCTTGCGAAGATCTTGAGTCTCCATCCCTCAGCTGCATCATCTTCACGCCAGCCTTTTCCATAGATTTTGAGTTCCTTGTTTTATTTTGTTTAGTGTATTTTTGTTTTTATTTTTCCTTTTTGTTTTCATGTTAACGTTTTTATATTTGGATATTTTATTTTTATGTATTGTACTTTTGTTTTTGAACTTTTGTGTTTGTGATGGAAAGCTAGGGTTTTGCCTCACCAGGTATGATGGAAGACAGGTTGTCCTTTAACTCTTTTTATTTATTATTCTTGTTTTACATTGAGGACAATGTAAACTTTAAGTGTGGGGTACTCTTTAAGCTTTCCTTTAATTTTGTTTTGTTTTGCTTATTGTGTCTATTGTGCATGGCATAATTGTTGAAATCTTATTGATCTTTTCTTTGATTCTAGCATTATAGTTGAGACTTTAGTATCGGTAGAGAAATGAGCTTTTGAATTCATTAAGGATCAATTTTCACATTCTGCAATTCATGACATATAAATCTTGGTGAACCCACCTGTGTGACTTTTGAGCCTCATAAATTTGATATTATTGTCAATTGATTTTCTTTTCTTAAGTGTGCACCTTCATGATTTTGCATCTCTAGAGTTTGCTTTTGCATACTAATTGAACTCACATTATGATTTAATCTCAAGTTTTAAAATGATGAAGGCAAATTAGGTTAGCCCCTTTAGCTTAAAAAGACTTCCCTTAATATTGATTTCCTTAGTGAGCCAAGTTGAGCCATTGACCTTTTCTTGTTTGATCAACACAATTCTCAACTTAACATGTTCTTATTATCATCATACCTATGCATTAAGGAATGGAGTTTTCATGTTTTGACAATTGGGTAGTTTATTTCAAAGTGTGGGGTGAGTAAGTAAACAAAAATGGTATTGCTATTTGGGGTTGAAATGCATACTTTGCACATTGTGTTGGATTAAGAGTTGATTATTCTTTTCCTCTACATGTTAAGCTAGATGATATATGCAATGTTATACTTTGTATATATATGTATTAAAAAAATAAAATTATTATATATAATAAAAGAAAAAGAAAAAGAGAAAATAAAAAAAAGAGAGATATATATATACTAAAGTCAAATATGTTCTAGCATTGGTTATCAAAAGAGGAATGTCGACTTATGCATTTTTTCTTGATTATGCAAGTATGTGAGGTAGCAAGATGGTGAGTATGCTATTTGAAGGAGTTATGAGTTTCCTTAGCAAGAGTAGTGTCTAATTTAGATACTCCATTTCTTTATGCTCTAGCTTAAATGTCTTTTCTCACACCTTCTCCTTAGCCCTATTGCATCAAAATAAAAGACCTTCGGATTATTTCTTGAGACAATCAGTGAGGGAGATTGGATAATTAAGCAAGTTTATGGTAGTATGCAGTCATGACTGGTTTGAGTGATTAACCTTTGAAATCGAGTGAAACACTTAGATGAGAGATAAGATTTGTATGTATGGATTAATGAATGAGTTAAGAAAATCTTGATTGAAAGTAATTGCAATTATTTATGTCTGACTCTTAAAGTATTTCATCTTATATGTTGGAATTATGGTTAAGGTTGTTTTAGTTTTTAATTTATGCCATGTGAATTTGCCTGAGGACAAGCAAAGTTTTAAGTGTGGGGTAGTTGTTTTATTAGTTTTTGTTATAGATTTGTGTCTTGTTTATTATGATAATTATTGTTTTATTTAGGTATTTTGTTAGTTTTTATCGGTTTGTTTTGTGTTTTTATTAATTTTGGTATTTTAGTTTATTTCAGTGTTTATGTTATTTTTGATCTAGTTTTTAGTATGTGTTTATGTTTTGTTGGTTATTGTCTATTTATTTCTTGTTTAAAGTTTTGTTTCAAGTATTGTGTTAGGTTAAAAAAGGCAAGGAAACAAATTGAAGGAGAAAGGGGCAGTGGCTGACACAGGCAAAGGACACGGCCAAGTCATTGGCCGTGTCCCATACCAAGTTAAAAAGGAAGAGCAAGTCCCAGTAGCAGACACAAGCAAGGGACACGGCCAAGTCAGTGGCCGTGTCCCTCCAATGAAGCCCAGACACGGCCAAGTCACCTTCACTTGGCCGTGTCTCACTTAGTTCCAAAGCAAAAGAGAATTACATCTTCACAGAAGCAAACACAGGCAAGGGACACGGCCAAGTCACTGGCCGTGTCCCTCCAAAATAGTCCAACACGGCCAAGTCAATCTTCAACTGGCCGTGTCACACAATCCAAGAAGAAAGGAAGGAATTCTGAGACAGAAGCAAACACATGCAAGGGACACGGCCAAGTCACTGGCCATGTCCCTCCAAAGAGCACTCACACGGCCAAGTCACATGCAACTTGGCCGTGTCTCTCATGAACCAAAGTCGTAGTGAGTTTTTAAAGCGGACGATTCATATAAAAAGAAAACAGAAGCTAGGATTTGGGACTGTTGATGATTTGGAGAGCTGATTTAGCCGTCTGAGAGTGAGCATAGGGTTTTGACAATTGTTTTCTTTAATTTTGATTACACTTTTGATTACTTTAGCTGAGATTAGATTGTTCTAGCCATTGATGCATCCTTCTTGCAAGATTTGAACAAGAGATTCTTCAGAAGCTTCAAGGAGTTTGTAACTTGGTTTTATTCTCGAACTTATTCTCTTCATTTTCATTGAAATTGTATTTATGGATATTATAATGTCTATTTTGATTTCTTTGAACATTAATGAGATGAATATGTTTGATTGCATTATGAACTAATTTGATCTAGTCTAGGGTTTGTATGGATCTGCTATGATTGTATGAATTGGTTATTCTCTTAGCTAATAATTTCTTTAGCCTTGATTGAATGAAATATTTTAATATATAATTGATTGGCCACCAATTATGTGTTTTAGGTATTAGATGATGGATTGAGAGATGAAGTCTAATGCTGGATCAATTTAATTAGGGACTTATGTGAATAAGAGATATAACCTATTGAAAAGATTGTTTCAATTATAACAAGATTAGTTGTAAGAGGTTTGAATGCGAGAGCTTATTTTCTTGACTCAATTAATTAAGTTGTTTGAGATTTAATCTTTGAAATTGAATTAGTTAAGAGGAATAACCATTCATTCATATAAGTAGTAGAGAAGTGCAAACCCTAGACCCTTCTTATCAAGTGAATCAAAACATCAGTTCTAGTTTACTTTTATTCGTTTTAAACTTTAATCAATCTTCTTCATTATTTAGCAATTTAAATTTCTTTATTACTTTTTATTTATAATCTGATAATCAATTAGTCACTTTAGCTTCCTTGAGAGACGACCTTGGGGCGATCACCTTTGCTACAGCTACCTCGTATACTTGCGAGTGACGCTTTGTGGTAAAGTTAATTTGAGCGCAACAGTTTGGTGGCATGCCTATTAATCACTGGATAGGTGAAATGACCGGGTCGTAAGCCGATTCCAGTTGGAAAATGTGAAATGTGATGTTTTTGGGGTGAAATGACCGGGTAATAAACCTCAAAAACAAATTATTGAAACTAGATTGAGTGAAATGACTGGGTCGTAAGCTCAAATCTAGTTGATTATCCATGTATAAATGTATTGATGATAGTGATTATGGACCAAAGCAGTAACTCTGAACTTTGAATAACATATTAGTGTGTTTTGGGCACATGCTTGTCTTTGTTTTCAATGTGAATCATGAATGTTTTGATTAATTATTAAATAATGTAAATTTGTGAAATATAATATTCTTTTGAATTGTTTATGAAGCTTGATTGTATGACATTGGCATTGCATTGAGGCATAATATTATGGTTGTTTGTACCACTAAGTCGTTGGCTTAGCGCAATTGTGGTTTATCGCAGGTGACAGGGTGAAACCGGAGAGTTCTTCTAGGCTGAGTAGAGTTTAGATTCTGAAGTGTGAATAGTGGGCTTAAAGATCAAAGACTGACTGCCAAACATGTATAAACTTTATGTTTTGTAAAACTTGAGTTTTGATGTATATGAATTTGTAAATATTGTTACTTTCCACTGCATAGTGAACAAATATTTTATCTACTGTGTTTCATAATAAACCTTTACTTTATTTTGTACTGGAAGTGTAAATCCTTTTTGCAGGTTGTAGTTGAGGTTATAAGGGGGATTTATTGGGAGTGTACTGAGAATGATTTTGTTTGCATTGGTTTGTGTAAAAATGTTTTCAAAAATCAGAAAAAAAAATAGTTTTGTCGACACTTGGGACTCAATTTTTAGGCGAAACTATGGCAAAATTTCTGTAAAAATCGGAACTAAAATTTGACTAAGTAAAATTGGTAGCAACATTAGGATAGTGTGGCGCCTCTACTCAGCTTACACACGTACGTCGGGAAGGGGTGTTACAATTTTTGGTATCAGAGCCTAGGTTTGAGATTCTCAACCTAGGTGAATTGTAAGGAAAAGAATATTTTGATTTTAAAAGTTGGTTTTTGAATAAAATACATGTTTTGGTATGGCAGTCTTTGATCTTTAATGAGGAATATTCTGCTGTGTTTGCAGATATAGGTAGTAATGGAGTCCCATTCACGTCAGACTGTAGAAGGTAGTGCTGAGAGTGTAGCTCCTGAAGAAGGTAGAGATGGAGCTAGAGTTGAGAGGGTTAGTGAGGCACCTGTTTCTGTGCCAGAGAGATCAGCTGCAGAGGAGGTTCCGCCTGGTTGGCTAAGGCATGTGATGGAACTATTGAGGCCAGCTCCAGTGCAGCCCCACCACCACAGCCTCAGGTGCAGGTAAGACATTATGATAAGTTGAGAAAATATGGGTGTCACATCCGCCTACTGCATTTATGCAGTGTAGACACGTGCATAGCGAGAGTAGGGGAAAGGAGAAGATAATTCTTGATAACAGCCCTAGATAAGGTTGTATGACCAAAGGGACCTAATTGTAATTTTTAATAAAGTTTGGGGACGTAGATGTAATTTCAAAGAAAGTTGCACCGGATGTTCTTAATAGTGCGTATAACAGATTCCAAAAATGGAATGTAGAGAAAAATCGGATCGCAACGACGTGTAACGGTTTTTCCAGGAAATGTCCCGTTAAAGAAAAATGAAGAAATGTGACTAAGGGCATTTTGGTCATTACCAATTAAAGTTATACATGAATTTAGGGTAGGGAATAAAGACGTGAGTACATAGAGAATGGCGAGAGGTTAAATATGAAACGATCGTCAGTAGAAACAAAGCCGAAGAAAACCCGAGCAAAAATAGGACCTAAAGGGAATTTTGTAAAAAGTTGAGGGCTTATCGGTAATTTTTTTTAAAATGACTTGGAAACCTAAAATAGACCTTATAAATAGAAAGTAGAGGTCGAGAGGATCAAAACTATATGTAGTTTGACTCGTGGAACTATACGGTTTAAAAGATATGATCGATTAATCGCCGGAACATAATGTGGCTCAGTTTCGTGTCGAGACCGGATGGGTAACCCGGGACAACTTTATGAGATCCAATGGGAAGAGAGACAAGTGGAAAGAAGTAAAGGAAAAAGGAAGTTATAAAAATCAAAGGTTGGCCAATCAAAAGAAAGCATTTAGCATGTGTAATAAATATGTAATAAATGAAGAAAGAGAAAAAGTGGACAAGTGGTCAAGGTGATCACCACTTCCTTTGTATATAAATATAGGTGATATGAAGAGCAAATTCTCTCTTTTCCACTCACCAAATTCGGCCAACAAAAGAAAATACCAAGGGACTTCCAAGTTTCTCCAAACTTTGATTTTTAAGGTAAGTTCTAAGGTTTTTAAGTGTGTAGACTTTAATTTTAGTATTAGTTTTAGGTAGTTATATATTTATTGGAAGATTGGGAATTAGAGTCTTATATGGAATTGAAAAAAAAATAATATTAAGTAAGTGATGAGATTAATTGATTAAATGGAAGAATCAAGATGTAGAAAGATTAATAAGGTTGGATTAGGGGTTTCGGTTGGAAAAGAAATGGAGGATGATTTATTATTTTGAAATTCTAAGGTTTATGTTGTATCTTGAATTGATTGAAGGAGAAATAAAGAATTAAAGAAGGAGAAGAAGGAAAAGCCAAGAGGAGTTAAAGAAATAAGGTTTGGTACTTTACTTTTAAATAATTAATTTTGGTTTGATGCTTTACAAACTTTAGTTTATGAAAGTTTTGTTGTTGATGCTTAAATATATTGATTTGAGTTAAACATGCAAAAGTTGTCAAAGGGAAGTGTTTGAATCTTCACTTTACCATTAAAGAAGCCTTAATATTGATTTGCAAAAGAAAAATAAACTATCTTATGCATTTCATGTGTTTGGGCCGAAATGGTCCCAAAAAAACAGCTTTCTGGATCTTTTTGTGGCAATCGTTTGAGGCAGCAAATGAATGAATTTTTCAACGAAATTTTACATTCAATTAGTCAACATATGAAACAAGTTTTCTGTAAAATTTCAGCTAAAAATAAGATCATTTACTTGGTCAAATACATGACTGAAGTGGGCTGAAATTTTGACGAAAACCCAGATTTTACTATTCATTTGGTCATGCCATTTTGCGTTGCCGATTTGTCTCGCCGCAACACTATTCATTTGGTCAATTTGTGATATTTTGAGGAATGCTTTGAAATGTTTGATGTGTTTATTGTGGATGTTAAATATGTGAAAAAGAGTAATGGTTTGACTGAAGAATGTGTTGCGCGGCATAAATGGCAAGTGCGATGGGAATTTAAAATGATTTCGCGAATCATTCTAAAATGAGGTTTGAGACTTAAATTGAATCATTTTAACCTTTTTACTGTACTGGATAGTGGGAGTGGTAGATAAGGGTATGGTGCACTATACTAACGCATGCAGTACTGCTCATTATTGTGATATGATATATTATTCAGTGGTGAGGCCACTGAAGCCAATGGGGAGGCCCATTGGTTAACCAGGATGGGGAGGCCCATTCCTGTGATTTGATATCGGTGGGGAGGCCCACCTATGTTACAGTGGGGAGGCCCACTGCCTTATCACTATGGTTCCCTATATACCAGTAGAGCCTGAATCAAAGACATATTATTTTTCGTTGAACTATATAATGCAAATGAGTTTGAATTATGATTTTACATTATTGAAAGAATATCACACTGAATGTTTCATGATTTCTATTGGTATAAAGTGGGTTGATTGTTGATTTAATTATTTCCTTTGATTTCAAATACTTTCATATACTACTCTTATTTTTATTTGTAAAGTACCCACTGAGCGACAACGCTCAGCGAGTTAAGTTTTTCTTGACTCGTAGGTTCGGAGCGGTAGATAAATCTTGGGGAAGCAACGACCAGACCACAGCAAATCTCAGGGGTAGATCTTTTAGATCCATTATGAGTTAGCTAGTTGTGGCATGTATATGAATAAATATAAAAGAGAATTTCTATGTTATAATGGTATGTTAGTAGTGTGTAATAATCATAAACCTTTACTTTATGTTGTATTAGAAGTGTGAACTCTTCTTGCAGATTTGTAGTTGAGGGTATAAGGTGAATTCATTGGGAGTGCATTAAATTTGATGGTATTCATATTGTTCTGTGTAAAATGTTTTCAAAAATCAGAAAAACAAGTTTTGTCGACACTTGGGATCCAAATTTCTAGGCGAAACTATGGCAAAATTTCTGTAAAAATCGGAACTAAAATTTGACTAAGTAAATTGGTAGCAACATTAGGATAGTGTGGCGCCTCTACTCAGCTTACACATGTAGGTTGGGAAGGGGTGTTACAATTAGTGGTATCAGAGCAAAGGTTTAGCCGGTTCTGGGTAGTTAGTTGAAATAAAAGTTATGTTGTATATGGGTTATTTAAGAATTTTATATTTATATACATGCCACTTAGGATAAGATAATGCTGTTGGTCTGAGTCGTTACTAATGATGGGATGGTATACGTTTACTCTTTAGATGTCGCAAGCAGCGCAGCGTGAGATAGGGGAGGAGGTCGAGTCTCAGGCCTCCCGAATTGTAGAAATGCATGTATCAGAGACATCAGCATCTGAGCAACCACCCGCTGATGCTCCTATTCCTAATGAAATGTTGCAACAAATGGCTGCCGTACTTCGGCAGATAGCCGGCGTTGCCCCAGCCCCACCCCCAGCGCCAGCACCCGTACAGTACCTGCTGTAGGAGGGGAAAGGAAACCCCCGATAGAAAAGATAAGAAAGTATGGTGCAAAGGAGTTTAAGGCTCGAAGGGACGATGATTCTTCAACAGCCGAGTATTGGCTGGAAGGAACAATACGAGCCTTAGACCAGTTGCAGTGTACGCCAGAAGAGCGAGTGATATGTGCTACTTCCTTATTAGTGGAAGTAGCATATATATGGTGGGACACAGTTCACCAACGAGTTCCACCGGAACAGAGAACATGGGATTTCTTTGTGAATGAGTTCAAGAGGAAGTTTATATCGGAGGCATACCTAGATGCCAAGAAAAAGGAGTTTCTACATTTAAAGCAAGGTCGACTGACCGTTGCTGAGTACGAGAGGGAATTTACTAGGCTGAGTTGGTATGCCAAGAAGACAATTGAAGACGAACATGATAGGTGTAAGCAGTTCCAGGATGGGTTGAATAATGAGATTAGGATGCAGCTAATCGCTGCTAATATCAAAGAATTTTTCGAGTTGGTCAATAGGGCTCTAGAAGTAGAGCAATGTCAGTCTGATGAGCAGAATAGACGACAGAAGATGAAACAGAAGAGAGGTACCCAAAACTATTCAGGAACCTACCAATCATTAGGGAAACGATTCCGAGGCAGTGGTTCCACGGGAGGCGGTCAACGTCGAGGTTATAGCCAGGGATCGATTCGCGGTGGCTTAAGTCAAACTACCTCAGTCGCTAGCACGGGACGATCCGGAAGAGAACAAGGAAGAGGATTTAGTCGAAGCGGAGGTAACTTCTCTATTGGCCCGAGAGGTAATGTAGGTGAAAACACTAATCCACGTGGTGATCAATGCGGACGCCGTCACCCGGGAGAATGTTGGGGTTGGACATTTGCATGCTATATATGTGGATCTTTGGACCACCTTATGCGAGAGTGTCCCTAGCGAATGCAGAATCTACCTAGGGATACTGAGAGATCACAAGCGGCAGCAGGTCGAGGCCGAGGCAGAGGAAGGAGCAAAAATCCGTCGCGTGTGCAATCTGAATGGTGAATCGACCAGAAGCAAGGGCTCCTGCTAGAATGTATGCCATGAGGGGGCGAGAAGACGAAGAAGCGCTAGACGTGATTGCAGGTCAGTTGTCTATGTTTGGAGTTCCGCTTTACGTTTTAATAGATCCAGGTTCTTCACACTCATATATATGCACGAAAAATGAAAAACTTGGGAACCTAAAGGTAGAACTCGAGAAAGAGGGAATATTAGTTACTAACCCATTAGGAAATGAGGTGATTACTAGAAAGGTAGTGAAAGATTGTCCCGTAGAGATACATGGACATATATTTTGGGGAGATTTATTTGAACTACCATTTCAAGAATTCGATGCTATTCTTGGGATGGATTGGTTCGCCAAGCACGATGCACTAGTTGACTGTAAACGGAAGAGAGTTACCTTGCATACTACAGACGGTGACGAAGTGACCCTAGTAGGAAAAAGGAAGGACTATCTAACTAACATCATTTCTGCCATGACGGCTAAGAGGTTAGTGCAAAAAGGCTGCGAGGCATACCTGGTATGTGCATTAGTAGCGAAAGAAGAGGCACCAAAGTTACAAAATATACCTACTGTATGCGATTTTCCTGACGTATTTCCTGACGAATTACCCGGATTACCACCTAAACGAGAGGTGGAATTCACCATAGACGTGTACTCAGGAGCTGCACCAGTATCTATCGCACCTTATCGAATGGCGCCAGCAGAGCTAAAAGAATTAAAGGTACAGCTACAGGAACTTTTAGACAAGGGGTTCATAAGGCCAAGCGTGTCACCATGGGGAGCACCAGTATTGTTCGTGAAAAAGAAAGACGGATCCTTAAGGTTGTGTGTAGATTACCGTCAACTTAATAAGCTGACCATCAAAAACAAGTACCCGTTACCTCGCATAGATGATTTGTTTGATCAACTCAAAGGTGCTGGAGTCTTTTCAAAAATTGATCTACGATCGGGTTATCATCAATTGGGAATTAAAGGTGAAGACATACCAAAAACCGCATTCAGAACTCGCTATGGACATTATGAATTCATTGTTATGCCTTTCAAATTAACGAACGCACCTGCAGTATTCATGGATTTGATGAACAGAATCTTCCACCCGTATTTGGATCAGTTCGTGGTTGTATTCATTGACAACATATTGGTGTATTCAAAGAATCGAGAGGACCATGATCGTCACCTTAGAATTGTTTTGCAAACTCTGCGAGAAAAGCAGTTATACGCTAAATTCAGTAAATGTGAATTTTGGTTGGAAGAAGTAGCCTTCTTGGGACATATTGTATCGGCAGAAGGAATACGGGTTGATCCCAAGAAAATAGAAGCAGTATTGGAATGGAAGTCACCTAAAACAGTAACGGAAGTCCGTAGTTTCTTGGGGTTAGCAGGATATTATCAGAGATTCGTCAAAGGGTTTTCCATGATCGCCGTACCTATGACCAAGCTACTTCAGAAGAATGCCAAATTCCAGTGGACCGACGCTTGTCAACGGAGCTTTGAAAAGCTGAAACAAAAACTTACTGAAGCGCCTATTCTTACACAACCCGAATCAGGAAAAGATTTTTTGATCTATAGCGATGCATCTCATATCGGGTTAGGTTGTGTATTGATGCAGGAAGGCAAAGTCATTGCGTATGTCTCTCGACAACTCAAGCCACATGAAAAGAATTATCCTACGCATGACTTAGAGCTAGCAGCGATTGTTTTTGCTTTCAAGACATGGAGGCACTACTTATACGGGGGAAAGTGTTACGATTTAAACAAAAAGGCAAGCTAAGCCCTAGATTCATCGGACCATATGAAATTATTAAACGGGTAGGTCCGGTAGCTTACCAATTGGCGTTACCACCTAAATTAAGTAAAATACATGATGTTTTCCATGTTTCAATGCTAAGGAGGTATCGTTCAGATCCAACCCATGTCATACAAGTTCAAGATATTGAAATTCAGCCTGAACTGACATATGAGGAAGAGCCGATAGAGATCCTAGCACGGGAAATCAAAGAGTTGAGAAATAAGAAGATTCCATTGGTCAAAGTGCTTTGGAGAAATCACAAAGTAGAAGAAGCTACATGGGAACGCGAAGAAACTATGAGGAAGCAATACCCATACTTGTTTTCACTTGATGAGCTTCGGGACGAAGCTTAAATTAACGAGGAAGGAACTGTCACATCCGCCTACTGCATTTATGCAGTGTAGACACGTGCATAGCGAGAGTAGGGGAAAGGAGAAGATAATTCTTGATAACAGCCCTAGATAAGGTTGGGAAGGGGTGTTACAATGGGGCTGAAGATTTATTGGGCACTACCGATCCTGCAGTGGCTGAGCAGTGGTTGGATAAAGTGCAGAGAATATTCATCCAGTTGCAAGCTACTTCAGATGAAAAATTTGACTATGCCAGGTCCCTCCTATAGAAAGATGCCTATGACTGGTGGAAGACGGTTCCGCATGCCATGGATGATCCACCTACATTATCTTATGGTGATTTTTTGAGGGAGTTCGAGCAGAAATATACTCCGAGGGAGTATAAAGATATTAAGAAGATGGAATTCTTGAATTTGAGGCAAGACAACTGGACGGTAACAGAATATGAGATTGAGTATATCCGGTTGAGTCGATATGCCGAGGGAATTATTTCTGATGAAATAGACCGGTGCCGAAGATTTGAGGAGGGATTGAGGCCCTCTATCATGTGCATTGTGGCTGGTTCCTGGTACCAGGATTTTTCTCAGCTTGTTGCAGCAGCTAGAAGTGTTGAGAGAGCACAGGGCATTGCAGCAGCTGCTACTGAGGAAGAGACCAAGGTAAAGAGACCCCAGTTTGAGGCAGGGTCTTCATCTATGAAGAGGGGTTGAGGAAGTTTTGTTCCGAGAACCAGTAGAAGCCAGAGACAGTCGGGCAGATCAGTTTAGTATCAGAGGCAGAGGCCGAGACTGACAGTTTCTGTAGCTAGTGCCCCGACTCCAGTGATTCAGAGGTCTACTCCAACTATATGTGAGCATTGTGGTAAGACCCATGGGGATATTTGTTGGAAGATTGGTGGATCAGCTGGGTGCTTTAGATGTGGGCCACCAGCTCATTTTGTTAGAGATTGTCCTGAGATGCAGGAGTATAGGCAGGCTGATACTGCAGCTTCTTGACCTAGTGTCAGCAGAGGTGGTCGAGGGGGCAGAGGTTTCAGTAGAGGTGGTAGACCTGGGTTTAGTCAGAGAGGAGGATCTTCATCCAGGGGCAGTAGGCCAGATGAGGCCAGATCTTCTCAGAGAGTATATGTGATGCAGAGGTAGCCGGATGCTTCAGCAGTTATAGCGGGTACATTTTCTTTATTTGGCAATTCAGTACCCAGGATCTACTCATTCATACATAAGTGCATCCATATTGCCTGTGTCTGAATTGCATTCAGAGTCCTTAGGATTTGATGTCTTAGTGACCAATCCTTTAGGACATAGTGTTGTGGTGAGTAAGGTGCATCGTGATAGTGCTGTTGTGGTGCAAGGTGAGGAGTTTCTTGGTGATTTAATTGAAATGACTTTTAAAGAATATGATTTGATCTTAGGCATAGATTGGTTGTCTAAGCATGGAGCTGTGGTGGATTGTCAAAAGAAATGTGTTACTTTGAGAACTGGTGATGGTAGAAGTATATTAGTATCTAGTGAGCAGAGACAACTTACATCCTTGTTGGTTTCAGCTGTTTCAGCCAGAAAGTTGATTAGAAAAGGGTGTGATGCTTATCTTGCTAATGCTTTGGATACCAGAGTAATGGGTTCTCAACTTGATAGTATACCCATAGTTGCTGAGTTTTTAGATGTATTTCCAGAGGAGTTGCCAGGGTTACCCCCTGAGAGAGAGGTTGAGTTTGGTATCGATTTGTTGCCAGGTACCACTCCCATCTCTATCACTCCTTATCGAATGGGACCTGCTGAATTGAGAGAGTTGAAGGTGCAGTTGCAGGAGTTGTTGGATAAAGGGTTTATTCGCCCTAGTGTTTCTCCGTGGGGAGCTCCTGTGTTGTTTGTAAAGAAAAAGGATGGTACTTTGAGATTGTGCATCGATTATAGGCAATTGAACAAAGTAACTATCAAGAATAAGTATCCTTTGCCCCGAATTGATGATCTCTTTGATCAGTTGAAGGGAGAAGCGGTGTTTTCCAAAATTGATTTGAGATCAAGGTACCATCAATTGAGGGTTAGTGTAACATCCCTATACCTCGTATACGTACCAAGCATGCTTAAACGATCGTAATATACGTATACTGAATATAGTAAATGTCACAGTTTAAAAAAACTACACAACATATATATCTTTGTAATTAAGTGAAACCAATCTCAAGCATTTTAAAAGAAATCCAAAAGACAACATATGTAGATATATATAAAATGTTTATTAATTCACAGCGGAAGTTATTACAAATATGTTACAAACCAAAGTTTACAAAACATAGAATATATACATGATTGGCAGCTCTTCTCTGATCTTTAAGTCCAAAAGTAAATTCTTCAATGTCTACTCTCACTTGGTCTCGAGGAACTCTCGGGTTCAACTCTGTCACCTGCGCGATCAACACTATCGCGCTAAGCCAACGGCTTAGTAATACAAATTATGCTAGCATATGCTTTAATGCAATGCAATGTCACCCATTTTAGCAATAAAAATAACATCCCAAGTGGAAAACTAATATTACACCTTCATAGTTCACAAACCATACACATTTATACATATCCCATTGCAAAGTCCTTCCATAGATGTCATTATTCAATCATTTTATCATTAATGAATCACATTTAAACAAAGACAAGCATTGGGTCCAACATACACTAATATGCCATTCAATTTTTAGAGTTAATGCTTTGGTTTTGTTATCACATTTATCATTATCATAAACCCAACTAGGCTTTAAGGATTAGGTTCAACCAAGCTTCAAGGGGAACAAAGCATGCTAAGTATCAACCCAATTAGGCTTCAAGGACCAAGTCCAACCTAACTTCAAGAGATTGTTACTAATAATAGGCATGCCTCCAACAACAAACTTTGAAAATGGAATAACACATTAGCCACACAATTCATTTATTATTTCATTCTCAATTCTCATCATCATAGCCAAACACAATGGCTTCATGTCTCTTTTGAATCATCATAGCCAATCACAATGGCCTCATGTCTCTTTTGAATCATTATAGCCAAACACAATGGCCTCATATCTTATCGTGTCTCAATTTACATTATCACACTTCATTATTCAAGTATACATAACCAAATACATTAAACATCATCACATAGGCATACATGCCTCACTTATCTCAATTCACATTATGCAAAACATAACATTATAGCAACTCATCTTTCAAATACACAATCATTTACATCATATCCTTCACATTATACTTATGGCATCATTGACATAAATATAACAAAGTACATTGTTCATTAGCATCATCAATATCATCAAATGTATATTCAATCTCAACATCATATGAATGTATGTTCCACATTGTACACAACATAACATTATTCATATGCATTAACAATGCAATAATGCAAGATTTGTGCTTACCTCAATAACAATTCACACAACTCTAAACACTTTCCTTTTCCAAGATTCTTCACTTTCCAAATTAGGGCAAATCACCTTCTTTCAAAACCTAACCCAAAAATGATTCAATTTCATGAATTCCAATACAATTTATCACTTAATAACCTCTTCCTAAACCATTAAATCACAAATTACACTTCAACATCACTCACAAAGGCCCACGGTCGTGGTCAACCCAACCCCCACGGGTGTGGGTTAAATTATGGTTCTGCCTCCCATGCTCCACACCTCCACGGCCATGGCTACAATTGACTCCACATGGCCACGACCATGGAAATCAAGGCCACGGGCGTGGCATCCACAAGGCTATTGCCTTCGGCCAAAATCACATTTCTAAGCTTACAACTCCAACCAACATCAACCACATGCAAATCTATGAAAATAATTAAGCAAACTCAAGTTAAACATCCTTCATCACTTCAAAACCCTAAAACAATCTCAACTCCAACACTTCCAATATCAACAACAATTTAACTTCTTAACTTAACATCAAATTCAACACTTAAAAACATACCACAAACAAATCTAATCAACCATCCACATCAACTCATCAACCCCAAACACAACTTCAAAAGAACAAAGGAAAATCAAGAGAAAGAACTTACCAAAGTTGATGAATTTCACAAATCTCCAACTTAATCCTTTGATTCTTCCTTCAATTTTAGATTTGAAACCAACAAAAATCACTCTTGTTCATTTGCTAAGGAGGGCCGGCCAACTAAAGGAAAAGAGAAGAAATTAGACATGTGAAAGAGACAAAGTCAATCTTCACTTCTCTTTAAATCTCCACCATGCATTCCAAAAAGGAAAATTACTTAAATGCCCTCATCCATTTAACTTAACTTCTTTTAACTTATATGACCACTTAAATAATTTCACATATCACAAATAAATATCCTCTTCCATTGACCATCTCTTTTGACTTATGTATATGTTATATATATAACCATATACCCAACATATACACTTTCTCTCTACACATTACTTTCCTTTTTAAGCAATACATAAACATTCTCTTTTCAATTTATTTTCTTATCAACATAACATATACACATAATTCAAACAAACAACAATAATATTCAAATCTTCTAAGGCACACATTAGGATATTACAATTCTCCCTCTCTAAAAGAAATTTCGTCCTCGAAATTACCTGATATCAAGCCTGAAATAGTTGAGGATATTGATCTCACATAGCTTGCTCACTTTCCCAAGTTGCCTCTTCTTTTGTGTAATATCCCGAGATATACCTTAAAAGTTTTGGAGGAGTTGTTGTATTTGGATTTAATGTATATGTGATGTATATGTATATGTCTAATTGTAATATCCCTAAGTGTGCCTAGAAGTTATGATAATATTGTTATAATTGATTTGAATGTGTAATTGATAAGTGGTATATTTGTATAGGGTTTGGTTGAATGGTAAAAGTATTTGAGAGAAATGAATATGTGTATTTGCAAAGGAAAGAATTGTATAGAGAGAGATAGTGTATATGTTGGGTATATGGCAATATATATGACATATATGTTGGTCAAAGTTCTTAGTCAAGGGAAGAAGATATTTAAATTGTTGAATGTGAAATTACCAAAATGGGCAAGAGCTTGTAAAGAGAATTAAAATGTGTATGAGGGTAAGATAGTAATTTTCTTTTGGAGGAGTATTTAATGCCTATTGACTTTGTGTTTTCTTCATCATTTCTTCTTCTTTTTCCTTGTGTGGCCGGCTCACCTAAGACAAAGGAAAGCAAGAGAGTAAAAGAAGGGTTTGATGTTCTAAGCTCCAAAGTTGAGAGAGATTCCAAGTAACCAAGTTGGAATTTCAAGGAATTTCATCATTTTGGTAAGATTTCTCTTGTTTGCTTTGGTTCTTTTTGAAGTTGTGTATGGATTGAGTTAGGTTTATGGATAGTATGATTAAGTGTGTTTGTGTATGGTGTGTGTAAAAGTGTTGAAATGGAATTAAAGATAAGAAGCTAGGTTGGTGTTGGTGATGGAAGAATAAGAGTTGTGTTTAGTGAATTTTTTTTCTGTTTTACAATTAGTAAAGGCTGTGACTTGTATGATTTTTAATTAATTATAGAAAAATGTTCTTAAAGTGAATTTTTGATATGTTGTGCCTCTATGAGTCTAGAATGACTGAAAAATATGTTGATTCGATTTTGGAATGGTTATGAGTTTAGAAAGATTATTTTTATTAGACCTGTTCCAGCAGGTACCTTAACTGAGACAGCTATATTTCGGGATTTTTAATAAAATGTAGAAAAATCATATCCAATTTAATTTTGGATATGTTGTTTCTTAGTGAGTCTAGTATTTGAGAAAAATAATTTGGAACCACGTTGATTGAATTTGATTTATGGAATTCACAAAGTTCAGAACTGCTGCCAGGATGCAGGGCAATTGGGGCAGTCTGGTTAGGTGAACTATTTGACCAAGATTTTGTGTTCAGTTTGATCTGAAATTTTAAAGGAATGATTTTAAGATACAAAAATAAATTCTGTAAAAATTTTAGAATTTTTAGTCAAGTAGATTATTTTATACAATTTTTCAAAATAAGGATAAAATGGAGTCTTAAACCAGAATGTACTATTCATATGGTCATTTTGCTAATATTCCTTTTGGATTAGATTGTGAAGAGGTTGAATTGCCCTAACCGTGTCCCTCAAGTGGTGCTGCCCGTGTCCCTCAAAGGTTTTGAAGAGATTGGGTTGCATTAACCTAAATGTGGAGAATTCTTGGAAAGAAAAGAAATGTATAGATTGATGGGACTAGTTCTTGAGGTAAGTACCAATACATATGATTGTATTTAATTACATAATTCGAGGCTTAACACATTTGTTTGCAAATGTGTTAAGTGATCTATTATATTGTTAACATAATTGGACTAAGGTGATGATTGAATGATGTGAAGGATGTGAAGATCATTAACAAGGTAAGCATAAACCCTATTTGATTGTATATCCTTATATGTCTTTGAACATTAACACATTGGGATGAAAGTGTTAAATAAGCTATTATATTGTGAATGTAAATGAAGAATATATATAAAGGATGAAATATGAAATGGGAAAGGTAGGAAGAAATGGGGATCATTCTTAAGGTATGTGCAATTTGTTATGATAAATGCTCTAGTAATGAATGATGTTAATGTGTTTTGAGAAGTGAGAAAATGTTATGTTATATGCATTGTGAATCTTGTGTATGGCAATGTATTATATGAATAATATACTTTGAAATGTGATATCAATGATGCTATATGTATCATATGGATTGAGATATGATATGATATGAAGCCATTGTGATTGGCTATGATAATTCAATTGAAAGAGATAAGGCATGTTGGCCTAATTGATGATGAGATTGATAATGAAATAATAAATGAATTGTTTGTTTAATATGTTATTCAGTTTCAGAGTTCTGGATTTGGGTGGCATGCCTAAGAAATGATGAAAGGTAACAGTCTTGCCGGGTTGAGGATCTCCTCATATGTGTTGAGTTGATGGTCCAAGAGACTGGGTCTGTTACACTATGAGAATTGTGAATATGAGATATATGATTTGTAACAGTCTTGCCGGGTTGAGGATCTCCTCATATGTGTTGAGTTGATGGTCCAAGAGACTGGGTCTGTTACACTATCCATGGATAGAGAGACATGTATATACATTGCCTACGGGCGTGATGATTGTGACTATGAACCAAAGCAGTAACTCTGAACTTTGAATAACATATTAGTGTTTTGGGCCCGAGTCTGTCTTTATTGTCAATGTGAAATGCAAGTATTGAAATATTGATTGTGAGTATTAAAAATGAATTATGCTTGGTGAATTGTGAATAATATAATGTTATTAAGTGTAATATGTAAATGAATTGTGGTTGATGATAAAGGTTGTCTTTATTGGAAATATGATTTATGATTTGTATGATATGTAAATTGTGTATTGCAATAATGAGTGATATGATGTGTAATGTGTGTATTGCAATAATGAGTGTATGATATGTAATGTGTGTATTGCAATAATAATTGGTATGATATGTAAAGTGTGTATTGCAATAATGGTTGGTGTGGTATATATATAATGTAGGGGTATTAATATATTGGTTTTGAGTATTGGTGATGCATTGGGGTTGGTGATAATATTATGTATATATATATACATCATATATGAAATTAGCTAGGATATATTAAAGATAAAATTAAAAAGAAAAGAAGATATGATAAGAACTAATTATATATTGAATCGATGTATCATTATATATCAATACTTCTATACTATATGTTTATATTTTATATTTGGACTACTAAGCTCTTGGGCTTAGCGCGGGTGTTTATTCGCGCAGGTATATAGATGGAAGATATGAAGTCTTTTGTTATGCCACAAGAAGAGTAAAGTTTGTCGAGACCAACTAGAGGGTAATGCATACATGTATAAATTTTAATTATGATGTATTTCTGACGAGAGAGTATTTATATGTATAAATGAAGTTTTAATAAAGATAATGATTTTGTAAATGTTATTTAAATTAATGTATTATGGTTTGAACTCTGTTATAAATATTTTAAAAGGTAACGAAAAGTGACATCCTTATACTTTATATATTTACTGTATGTATACTAGGTATACGCATAGTACTTATATAGGGTATCGGGGTGTTACAATTGTTTTGGTATCAGAGCTTAGGTTCGAGATTCTCGGCCTAAGTAAAATTAAAAAGAAAAAGTTTTGAAATGCTTAAAATGAATTAAAAAGAAGAGTTTTGAAAATGAAATTTGTAATACATGCATATGCATTCACACCTAGGTTGGTCTCGGAGGTGGCATTATATGATTTGTAGTATATCTATGTTATATGAAATGGATGTTAATGTGTGAATGATGTTTTACATGAAAATAAAATTAGAAAATGAAATGATATGAATTTATATAAGTCTAATTGATAATTAAAAATGGAAATTTACGCTAGTAAAGGAAAGTGTTGAATGTGTTGAAGTATAAAGAAATGAAACGGAAAATAAAGCTGAAAATGAGATGGAAACAAAATTAAGATTAGAATATGTACTCTCTCTTCTACACTTTGAATCTCTTTATAATAAGGTTGTGTTGGGTTAGTTAGATGGAGGAAATATTGCTGGATTGATAATATTGAAAGATATGTTATTGAAATGAAAAGAGTATGGTGGGATATGGAATGAGTTGATGAGTATAGATAAAGTGTGACTATTTAAAGTTTAGGATATATATATAAAGTTAAGGTTTTGTTTAAAAAAAAATAATATTGGTTAAGTAAGAATATCAATTAGTATTGTTGTTATAATGCAAACATTGTGAATTCAAGGTTAGAAATGTGAGATGCTTGGATATTGTGAAAGCTCATGGTAATGGTAATAATATATGATATTTGAGATTTTTCGAAATGAGCTTAATAATTGGGGAAGAAATATGTGTTGATATTGCTTTGTGATATATAGATATATATATATATATATATATATATCCGAGATGTTTTTAAAGTTGATTTTAAGAAAAGATGAGTTTGGTAAATTGAAGTTTAAGCAAAGTAGTAAGTTGAAAAGTTAAAGTCCTACTAGAATTTGATAAAGATTGATTGGATATTGATGGTTTAATGTATATTCAATACCTGAGCCAGGTGAAATGATTAATATTGCACATGAAAGTATTATGACTTAAGTAATGTGATTGATGGTATGAGAATTTGTTTTGAAGTAAAAAGAGAAATAGATAAGCAAATGAAAAGGAGCTATTTTAAGTCATTTTATTGCAAAAAAAAAAAACAAGAGAGCATATAATTAAGTGTATAGGAGCTATTGGGCTCAATGTGTATATTATTGGGTGTAATGTACATATGTATAAATATATGGGTAAAATATATATATACGTTGAATGGTAAACAAACGGATATAAAGATGATATATTAAATTCATTTCAAAATAAAGGTGAGAGAGATGTCACCTTGGTAAGGTGACTAAGAATTTGTGAAGTATTATTATGGTTAGGATATATATATGTGTGTGGAATTGATAAATAACTTAAGCCATGTCAAAAAGGGATAAAAATGATGTTGTGCAATGAGAAGAAATAAATGTAAAATACTTGAGTTGTCTTGGAAATACAGTCCCGAATTGGATGCCACGGCCGTGGTAAGTGAGGGCCACGACCGTGGGGTTACAAACATGACTGTGTCTTTATGCATTTTGGTAGCACAGAAGAGTTTTCTATGCCACGACCGTGGCTCTTGAAGGCCACGACCGTGGGGACTTAAATGTTGATATGACCTGTAATTTGTGATCTAAAGGCTTAAAAATGAGACTAATATATGAATGTATTATATGTTGTGATGTGCATAAGGTGAGTTTGTTGAGGCATCAATGTCATTGAGTAATGAATTGCATATGAAATGAGAAATGTAATGAAATGATTATAACACTTGAGCAATTACATAAAATGAATATGGTTTGAGAAGCTATGAATAGTAAGTACAAAACCCTATTTGATTTCATATATTCATATGACTTTGAACCTTAAACCATTTGATTATAAATGTGTTAAGAAATCTATTATATCATTGATACCTATGAATAATGCTATATGTGTATAATGTAAATTGCTATGAATATATCAATAAGAGTATATGAAATGTGAGAGCATTCAATAATGTATATGCTATGATGATGAAATGAGAATTTATTTGGGAAATATTGGACAGTAATATGGTTATAGGTTTAAAGTAAGTGTATGAGGAAATGTTTTATGTATACAGGTATAGAAAGAGATTGTAATGGAAGAAGAAAGTATAATGTATGAAATTTCGAGAAGAGATAATTGGAAATAGAGTAATGAACGAACTTGGGTAAAAATTGTATATGATCAAATGTTGTGCATAGGAGATGTTAAAGATAACATATTTGAATATGAATTAGGCTATTAATGATCAAGTAATCAAGAACAAAGTGTTTTGAAGTGAAGTTGGAATGTGCTAAATCTTGATGTAGCCAAAGTTTGGAGAATGGATATATAATCCTTGTGATCCAACTTAGCAGTGTAATTGAAAAGTTTGGAAACAGAATAATTAAGGAATAGTATTGATCTATAAGTTACAAATGTGACCATTAAGCTCTTATGGCCATATGATTTGTTTAATGTGTGTGGTCGGTTAGCTTTGTTATCCACAGAATTTGGATTGAAATGATTTGATTGTAGCACAATTTTGGTAAAATAGACAATTATGTTTCTAGTATCATGGTTGAAAGTTATGATTGGTAAATGTGTATCTTATAACTTATGTGTTAACAATTTGGTTATAATTTTGAAAAGTAAAGAAAGGAAAGAGAATTGTGATAATATTTTGAGTTATGAATAATGTAATAAAAAGGCAATTATTGTAATTATAGTAATGTTATAAAAAGGTGAAGAGATGATAAATGGGAAAAAGTGTAATTTGTGATTGAAAGTTATATTGAATATGTTTATGGTATGAGTTGAATAAGTGGATGGTTATAAAGTTTAAATGAGTGAATTATGAGTAATAAATATGGTACGAGATAATCTTGCGAATTTGGTGGAAATTGTACTAAGATAATAGAAGATAAATTATGTGTATATTGAAAGATAATTGGAAGTGATTTGTTATTAATGATCATAGTTTCAAAAAGTTGAATATGGAGTTAAAGGAATTAGAAGGTGGAAATAAGTTGGATCTAATGGAATTAAGTTATATATATTGTGAAATCCAATGATAAATTTAAATAAGTTAATTGTTGGTTTGAATCAAACCAGATTGAATGTGGTATATTGTGACAAATTGATCGAATGATCTAGATTTCACCAAGGTGGTGAATCAATGATTTTTTTTAGTGTAAATTAAGAGAATAGTTATAAAGAGATGAAGTGGTAAAGTATTTGAATGTAATAATGGGACGAAGATGATTGGATTCTTGTACATAGATAAGGTATTTGGGATTGTAATGAGTTATTTTGAATATTGGATAAAATGTAATAAGATATATATATTATGACAAGTTATGGAATTGAAAAAGATGATTGATTCTAGGAGGAAGAATACACATTATGTGATTGGATGAAACCAGAATATAAGAATACTATTCATAATATATGAAGATTTAAGATGGCGTATTGTTAAGAAGGGAGTGTTATTGAACTGGTTAATTTCAAGGACGAAATTATTTAAGGGGGAGAGAATTGTAATATCCCGAGATATACCTTAAAAGTTTTGGAGGAGTTGTTGTATTTGGATTTAATGTATATGTGATGTATATGTATATGTCTAATTGTAATATCCCTAAGTGTGCCTAGAAGTTATGATAATATTGTTATAATTGATTTGAATGTGTAATTGATAAGTGGTATATTTGTATAGGGTTTGGTTGAATGGTAAAAGTATTTGAGAGAAATGAATATGTGTATTTGCAAAGGAAAGAATTGTATAGAGAGAGATAGTGTATATGTTGGGTATATGGCAATATATATGACATATATGTTGGTCAAAGTGCTTAGTCAAGGGAAGAAGATATTTAAATTGTTGAATGTGAAATTACCAAAATGGGCAAGAGCTTGTAAAGAGAATTAAAATGTGTATGAGGGTAAGATAGTAATTTTCTTTTGGAGGAGTATTTAATGCCTATTGACTTTGTGTTTTCTTCATCATTTCTTCTTCTTTTTCCTTGTGTGGCCGGCTCACCTAAGACAAAGGAAAGCAAGAGAGTAAAAGAAGGGTTTGATGTTCTAAGCTCCAAAGTTGAGAGAGATTCCAAGTAACCAAGTTGGAATTTCAAGGAATTTCATCATTTTGGTAAGATTTCTCTTGTTTGCTTTGGTTCTTTTTGAAGTTGTGTATGGATTGAGTTAGGTTTATGGATAGTATGATTAAGTGTGTTTGTGTATGGTGTGTGTAAAAGTGTTGAAATGGAATTAAAGATAAGAAGCTAGGTTGGTGTTGGTGATGGAAGAGTAAGAGTTGTGTTTAGTGAATTTTTTTTCTGTTTTACAATTAGTAAAGGCTGTGACTTGTATGATTTTTAATTAATTATATAAAAATGTTCTTAAAGTGAATTTTTGATATGTTGTGCCTCTATGAGTCTAGAATGACTGAAAAATATGTTGATTCGATTTTGGAATGGTTATGAGTTTAGAAAGATTATTTTTATTAGACCTGTTCCAGCAGGTACCTTCACTGAGACAGCTATATTTCGGGATTTTTAATAAAATGTAGAAAAATCATATCCAATTGAATTTTGGATATGTTGTTTCTTAGTGAGTCTAGTATTTGAGAAAAATAATTTGGAACCACGTTGATTGAATTTGATTTATGGAATTCACAAAGTTCAGAACTGCTGCCAGGATGCAGGGCAATTGGGGCAGTCTGGTTAGGTGAACTATTTGACCAAGATTTTGTGTTCAGTTTGATCTGAAATTTTAAAGGAATGATTTTAAGATACAAAAATAAATTCTGTAAAAATTTTAGAATTTTTAGTTAAGTAGATTATTTTATACAATTTTTCAAAATAAGGATAAAATGGAGTCTTAAACCAGAATGTACTATTCATATGGTCATTTTGCTAATATTCCTTTTGGATTAGATTGTGAAGAGGTTGAATTGCCCTAACCGTGTCCCTCAAGTGGTGCTGCCCGTGTCCCTCAAAGGTTTTGAAGAGATTGGGTTGCATTAACCTAAATGTGGAGAATTCTTGGAAAGAAAAGAAATGTATAGATTGATGGGACTAGTTCTTGAGGTAAGTACCAATACATATGATTGTATTTAATTACATAATTCGAGGCTTAACACATTTGTTTGAAAATGTGTTAAGTGATCTATTATATTGTTAACATAATTGGACTAAGGTGATGATTGAATGATGTGAAGGATGTGAAGATCATTAACAAGGTAAGCATAAACCCTATTTGATTGTATATCCTTATATGTCTTTGAACATTAACACATTGGGATGAAAGTGTTAAATAAGCTATTATATTGTGAATGTAAATTAAGAATATATATAAAGGATGAAATATGAAATGGGAAAGGTAGGAAGAAATGGGGATCATTCTTAAGGTATGTGCAATTTGTTATGATAAATGCTCTAGTAATGAATGATGTTAATGTGTTTTGAGAAGTGAGAAAATGTTATGTTATATGCATTGTGAATCTTGTGTATGGCAATGTATTATATGAATAATATACTTTGAAATGTGATATCAATGATGCTATATGTATCATATGGATTGAGATATGATATGATATGAAGCCATTGTGATTGGCTATGATAATTCAATTGAAAGAGATAAGGCATGTTGGCCTAATTGATGATGAGATTGATAATGAAATAATAAATGAATTGTTTGTTTAATATGTTATTCAGTTTCAGAGTTCTGGATTTGGGTGGCATGCCTAAGAAATGATGAAAGGTAACAGTCTTGCCGGGTTGAGGATCTCCTCATATGTGTTGAGTTGATGGTCCAAGAGACTGGGTCTGTTACACTATGAGAATTGTGAATATGAGATATATGATTTGTAACAGTCTTGCCGGGTTGAGGATCTCCTCATATGTGTTGAGTTGATGGTCCAAGAGACTGGGTCTGTTACACTATCCATGGATAGAGAGACATGTATATACATTGCCTACGGGCGTGATGATTGTGACTATGAACCAAAGCAGTAACTCTGAACTTTGAATAACATATTAGTGTTTTGGGCCCGAGTCTGTCTTTATTGTCAATGTGAAATGCAAGTATTGAAATATTGATTGTGAGTATTAAAAATGAATTATGCTTGGTGAATTGTGAATAATATAATGTTATTAAGTGTAATATGTAAATGAATTGTGGTTGATGATAAAGGTTGTCTTTATTGGAAATATGATTTATGATTTGTATGATATGTAAATTGTGTATTGCAATAATGAGTGATATGATGTGTAATGTGTGTATTGCAATAATGAGTGTATGATATGTAATGTGTGTATTGCAATAATAATTGGTATGATATGTAAAGTGTGTATTGCAATAATGGTTGGTGTGGTATATATATAATGTAAGGGTATTAATATATTGGTTTTGAGTATTGGTGATGCATTGGGGTTGGTGATAATATTATGTATATATATATACATCATATATGAAATTAGCTAGGATATATTAAAGATAAAATTAAAAAGAAAAGAAGATATGATAAGAACTAATTATATATTGAATCGATGTATCATTATATATCAATACTTCTATACTATATGTTTATATTTTATATTTGGACTACTAAGCTCTTGGGCTTAGCGCGGGTGTTTATTCGCGCAGGTATATAGATGGAAGATATGAAGTCTTTTGTTATGCCACAAGAAGAGTAAAGTTTGTCGAGACCAACTAGAGGGTAATGCATACATGTATAAATTTTAATTATGATGTATTTCTGACGAGAGAGTATTTATATGTATAAATGAAGTTTTAATAAAGATAATGATTTTGTAAATGTTATTTAAATTAATGTATTATGGTTTGAACTCTGTTATAAATATTTTAAAAGGTAACGAAAAGTGACATCCTTATACTTTATATATTTACTGTATGTATACTAGGTATACGCATAGTACTTATATAGGGTATCGGGGTGTTACATTTTGCATGATTCTTCCACAAAATCTTCACAAGTGGCACTTTCTTATTTCTCAATTCTTTCACTTCACGTGCCAAAACAGCAACTGGCTCTTCTTCAAATGTAAGATCTGGACTTACTTCGATAGATTCAATTGGCAAAATATGAGATGGATCCGACCTATATCTCCTCAACATAGAAACATGGAATACATTATGGATCCTATCCAACTCAGGTGGCAAAGCAAGCCGATAAGCAACTGACCCAACTCTATCCAACACTTCATATGGTCCAATGAAACGAGGACTCAATTTTCCTTTCTGACCAAATCTCAAAATCTTCTTCCAAGGAGACACTTTCAAAAATACTTTATTTCCCACATCATACTCAATGTCTCTCCTCTTCAAATCTGAATAGGACTTCTGTCGGTCTGAAGCTGCTTTCAACCTCTCTCGAATCATTTTCACCTTCTCTTCAGTTTCTTTAACCAAATCAGGACCAATTAACCTACTTTCTCCAAGTTCATTCCAACATAGAGGTGTCCTACACCGTCTACTATACAATGCTTCAAATGGTGCCATATCAATGCTGGATTGGTGACTGTTATTGTAAGCAAACTCCACAAGTGGTAAGAATCTATCCCAACCTCCAGAGAAATCAATGACATAGCTTCTCAACATATCCTCGATAATCTGTATCACTCTCTCTGACTGCCCATCCATCTGCGGATGAAAAGCACTACTAAAGTCCAATCGAAAACCCAAAGCACCATGTAAACTCTTCCAAAATCTTGAAGTAAATCGGGGATCAGACACTATAGAAGTTGGGACACCATGCAACTTCACAATCTCATGGATATACAGCTCAGCTAACCTCTCCAAAGAGTAATCCATCCGAACTGGAAGAAAATGAGCTGTCTTAGTCAACCTGTCAACAATCACCCAAATAGCATCATGCTTTCTTTGTGTCAATGGTAAACCATATACAAAATCCATGGTTACTCTATCCCATTTCCATTCAGGCACTGCTAAAGGTTGAAGTAACCCTATTGGAACCTGATGCTCAGCTTTTACCCTCTGACATGTGAGACATTTGGATACAAACTCCACTATGTCTCTCTTCATACCGGACCACCAGTAATATTGCTTCAAATCATGATACATCTTTGTATTGCCTGGATGCATAGAAAATACGGACTGATGTGCTTCTTCTAAAATGATTCTTCTTAAATTAGCATCATCCGGTACACACAATCTGTTCTTAAACCAAAGACTCCCGTCATTTCTAACTATAAAATCTCTACTCTTTCCATTCTGGCAATCTGAAACAATCTTTTTAATTTTCTCATCAGCCAATTGAGGCTCTTTAATCTGATCCAACAAAACTGGTTTCAATTGCAATTGTGCCAACAATGCACCATCATCACAAGATACAAAACTAGCATGCAATGCTCTCAACTCAACAAGCAATGAGAGCGAATAAACAGTCAAACCTGCTAAAGTCTTCCGACTCAAGGCATCAGCAACAACATTTGCTTTACCCGGATGATAATCAATCAAACGGTCGTAGTCTTTAATCAATTCCAACCATCTTCTCTGCCGAAGATTAAGCTCTTTTTGGACACCCAAATATTTTAAACTTTTATGATCAGTGTATATGAAACATTTCTCCCCATACAGATAGTGTCGCCATATCTTCAATGCAAACACAATGGCTGCTAATTCCAAATCATGGGTCGGATAATTGAGCTCATGAGGTTTCAACTGTCGAGAAGCATAAGCTATAACTTTACCTTCTTGCATCAGAACACAACCCAAACCATTATGTGAAGGATCACTATAAATAACATATGGTTTATCTTCCACCGGTAAAGTAAGAATAGGCGCTTGAGTCAACATTTCTCTCAACTGTTCGAAGCTTGCTTGACACTGATCTGTCCACACAAATCTAACTCCTTTTCGAAGTAATCTGGTAAGTGGAGTAGCTATCTAAGAAAATCCTTTCACAAACCGTCGGTAATAGCCTGCCAAACCCAGAAAACTTCTAACTTCAGTCACAGACTTTGGTGGACTCCAATTCAAAATAGCTTCAACTTTACTCGGATCAACTCTAATGCCTTCTGCTGAAACTATATGACCGAGAAAAGTTACTTGATCAAGCCAAAACTCACACTTCGACAGCTTAGCAAACAATTGCTTCTCTCTCAAAATTTGCAACACAATCCGCAAATGCTTGTCATGCTCTTCCTCATTACGCAAATACACCAAAATGTCATCAATAAAGACCACTACAAACTGATCCAGATAGGGCCTAAACACCCTATTCATCAAATCCATAAAAGCTGCAGGTGCATTCGTTAAACCAAAAGGCATAACTAGAAATTCATAATGCCCATACCTTGTACGAAAGGCTGTCTTAGGAACATCTTCAGCTCTAACTCTCAACTGATGGTACCCTGATCTCAAATCAATTTTGGAAAACACTGCTGCACCCTTCAATTGATCAAAGAGATCATCAATTCTAGGCAAAGGATATTTATTTTTAATAGTCACCTTGTTCAATTGCCTATAATTGATACACAATCTCATAGTACCATCTTTCTTCTTCACAAACAAAACAGGAGCTCCCCACGGTGAAACACTAGGGTGAACAAACCCTTTATCCAGCAACTCCTGCAACTGCACCTTCAGTTCTCTCAGTTCAGCAGGTGCCATTCTATAGGGAGTAATAGAGATAGGAGTGGTACCAGGCAATAATTCAATACCAAACTCCACCTCTCTCTCAGGAGGCAACCTTGGCAACTCTTCTGGAAACACATCTGGAAATTCTGCAACTGTAGGTATACTATCAATTTGAGAACCCCTCACTCTCGTATCCACAATATGAGCAAGGTAAGCATCACATCCTTTTCTAATCAATCTTCTAGCTGCAACAGCTGAAACAAACAAGGATGCTAGCTGTCCCTGTTCACTAGATACTAACACCTCTCTACCATTGCTGGTTCTCAAAGTAACAACTTTCTTTTTACAGTCTACCACAGCTCCATGTCTAGATAGCGAGTCCATGCCTAGGATCACATCATATTCCTTAAAAGGCATCTCAATCAAATCTCCAAGGAACTCCTCACCTTGAGCCACCACTGCACTATCTCGGTGCACTTTGCTAACAATCACACTATGCCCTAAAGGATTTGTCACCAATACATCAAATCCTAGGGATTCAGCATGCACATCAGACACAGGCAAAACAGATGCACTAATATATGAATGCGTGGATCCGGGATCAATCAAAGCAAATACAGAAAATACCAAATAAAGAAAAAGTACCAGCTATGACTGCCGAAGCATCTAGCTGCCTCTGCATCACATATATCCTCTGAGAAGATCCAGTCTCCTCTGGTCTACTCTCCCTAGATGTAGAACCTCCTCTAGGACTGAACCCAAATCTGCCTCCTCTGCTGAAACTTCTGCCTCCTCGACCTCCCCTCACACAAGGTCGAGAAGCTGCAGAATCTACTGACATCTGTTCCTGCCTCTCAGGACAATCTCTAACAAAGTGATCAGGCGACCCACATCTGAAACATACCCCTATCACACCAGTCCTCCAACAAGTACCACCATGTGGCCTACCACAATGAATACATATGGTTAGAGTGGATCTCTGAGTCAATGGGGTCGGAGCACTCGCCACTGAAACTGTAGGTCTCGATCTCTGCCTCTGAAACTGTACTGACCTACCAGCTGGCCTCTGACTCCTACTAACCCGAGGAACAAAACTTCCTTTACCTCTTTTTGCAGATGAAGACCCTGCCTCAAACTGGGGCCTTCTAACCATGATCTCTTCCTCTGAAGCAGCTGCAATAACCTGAGCTCTTTCCACACTCCGAGCTGCTGCCACAAGCTGGGAAAAATCATGATATCTAGATCCAGCCACAAGACACAAGATAGAGGGCCTCAATCCCTCCTCAAATCTCCTGCATCTATCTATCTCATCAGATATAATACCCCCAGCATACTGGCTCAACCGGATAAACTCTAACTCATATTTCGTCACAGTCCGGTGATCTTGTTTTAAGCTTAGAAACTCCATTTTCTTCACATCCTTATACTCCCTCGGAGTATACTTCAATTCAAACTCTCTTAAGAAATCAGCATAGGACAATGTAGGTGGATCATCCATAGCATGAGGCACTGTCTTCCACCAGTTATATGCATCCTTTTGCATCAAGGATCCTGCATAATCAAATTTTTCTTCTGGAGTGGCTTGCAACTGAACAAATATTCTCTGTACTTTATCTAGCCACTACTCAGCTACGGCTGGATCAATAGTACCTAAGAAATCTTCTGCTCCATATTTCCTTAATTTGTCATAATGCCTCAATGATACCAAAGGCTGTGGGGGTGGTGGCGGTGGTTGCATTGGTACTGGCCTCAAAGCCTCTACCACATGCCTAAGCCAGACTGGTGGAACCTCCTCACCAGCTGTTCTCCCCGACACAGAAGCAGGTACATCTCCAGCACTATCCATTCTTGCTCCCTCTCTAACCTCATCAGGAGCTACGCTCTCCGCGCTACCCTCTACTGACTGTCGCAAGTGAGAATCCATCACAACCTATGTCTGCAAACACAGCAGAATACATCTTATTAAAGATCAGAGACTGCCAATCCCAAACATGTATATTATTCAAAAACCAATTTTTTTAAGTCAAAATACTCTTTTTCTTACACTTCACCTAGGATGAGAATCTCAAACCTAGGCTCTGTTACCAAAACAATTGTAACATCCCTATACCTCATATATGTACCAAGCATGCTTAAACGATCGTAATATACGTATACTGAATATAGGAAATGTCACAGTTTAAAAACAATACACAACATATATATCTTTGTAATTAAGTGAAACCAATCTCAAGCATTTTAAAAGAAATCCAAAAGACAACATATATAGATATATATAAAATGTTTATTAATTCACAGCGGAAGTTATTACAAATATGTTACAAACCAAAGTTTACAAAACATAGAATATATACATGATTGGCAGCTCTTCTCTGATCTTTAAGTCCAAAAGTAAATTCTTCAATGTCTACTCTCACTTGGTCTCGAGCAACTCTCGGGTTCAACTCTGTCACCTGCACGATCAACACTATCGCGCTAAGCCAGCGGCTTAGTAATACAAATTATGCTAGCATTATGCTTTAATGCAATGCAATGTCACCCATTTTAGCAATAAAAATAACATCACAAGTGGAAAACTAATATTACACCTTCATAGTTCACAAACCATACACATTTATACATATCCCATTGCAAAGTCCTTCCATAGATATCATTATTCAATCATTTTATCATTAATGAATCACATTTAAAAAAAGACAAGCATTGGGCCCAACATACACTAATATGCCATTCAATTTTTAGAGTTAATGCTTTGGTTTTGTTATCACATTTATCATTATCATAAACCCAACTAGGCTTCAAGGATTAGGTTCAACCAAGCTTCAAGGGGAACAAAGCATGCTAAGTATCAACCCAACTTGGCTTCAAGAACCAACCCAACCTAGCTTCAAGGGTGGTAACATCTCAATTAGGCTTCAAGGACCAAGTCCAACCTAACTTCAAGAGATTGTTACTAATAATAGGCATGCCACCAACAAACTCTGAAAATGGAATAACACATTAGCCACACAATTCATTTATTATTTCATTCTCAATTCTCATCATCATAGCCAAACACAATGGCTTCATGTCTCTTTTGAATCATCATAGCCAATCACAATGGCCTCATGTCTCTTTTGAATCATTATAGCCAAACACAATGGCCTCATATCTTATCGTGTCTCAATTTACATTATCACACTTCATTATTCAAGTATACATAACCAAATACATTAAACATCATCACATAGGCATACATGCCTCACTTATCTCAATTCACATTATGCAAAACATAACATTATAGCAACTCATCTTTCAAATACACAATCATTTACATCATATCCTTCACATTATACTTATGGCATCATTGACATAAATATAACAAAGTACATTGTTCATAAGCATCATCAATATCATCAAATGTATATTCAATCTCAACATCATATGAATGTATGTTCCACATTGTACACAACATAACATTATTCATATGCATTAACAATGCAATAATGCAAGATTTGTACTTACCTCAATAACAATTCACACAACTCTAAACACTTTCCTTTCCCAAGATTCTTCACTTTCCAAATTAGGGCAAATCACCTTCTTTCAAAACCTAATCCAAAAATGATACAATTTCATGAATTCCAATACAATTTATCACTTAATAACCTCTTCCTAAACCCTTAAATCACAAATTACACTTCAACATCACTCACAAAGGCCCACGGTCGTGGCCAACCCAACCCCCACGGGCGTGGGTTAAATTATGGTTCTGCCTCCCATGCTCCACACCTCCACGGCCATGGCTACAATTGACTCCACATGGCCACGGCCATGGCAATCAAGGCCACGGGCGTGGCATCCACAAGGCTACTACCTTCGGCCAAAATCACATTTCTAAGCTTACAACTCCATCCAACATCAACCACATGCAAATCTATGAAAATAATTAAGCAAACTCAAGTTAAACATCCTTCATCACTTCAAAACCCTAAAACAATCTCAACTCCAACACTTCCAATATCAACAACAATTTAACTTCTTAACTTAACATCAAATTCAACACTTAAAAACATACCTCAAACAAATCTAATCAACCATCCATATCAACTCATCAACCCCAAACACAACTTCAAAAGAATAAAGGAAAATCAAGAGAAAGAACTTACCAAAGTAGATGAATTTCACAAATCTCCAACTTAATCCTTTGATTCTTCCTTCAATTTTAGATTTGAAACCAATAAAAATCACTCTTGTTCATTTGCTAAGGAGGGCCGGCCAACTAAAGGAAAAGAGAAGAAATTAGACATGTGAAAGAGACAAAGTCAATCTTCTCTTCTCTTTAAATCTCCACCATGCATTCCAAAAAGGAAAATTACTTAAATGCCCTCATTCATTTAACTTAACTTCTTTTAACTTATATGCCCACTTAAATAATTTCACATATCACAAATAAATATCCTCTTCCATTGACCATCTCTTTTGACTTCTGTATATGTTATATATATAACCATATACCCAACATATACACTTTCTCTCTACACATTACTTTCCTTTTTAAACAATACATAAACATTCTCTTTTCAATTTCTTTTCTTATCAACATAACATATACACATAATTCAAACAAACAACAATAATATTCAAATCTTCTAAGGCACACATTGGGATATTACAGTTAGAGCTAAAGATGTTTCTAAGATAGCTTTCCGCACAAGATATGGGCATTATGAGTTCTTGGTAATGCCTTTTGGATTGATGAATGCACCTGCAGCTTTCATGGATTTGATGAATAGGGTGTTTAGGCCCTATCTGAATCAGTTTGTGGTGGTTTTCATTGATGATATTTTGGTGTATTCACGTAATGAGGAAGAACATGACAAGCATCTGCGAATTGTGTTACAGATCTTGAGAGAGAAGCAGTTGTATGCTAAGTTGTCAAAGTGTGAGTTTTGGCTTGACCAAGTAACTTTTCTCAGTCATATAGTTTCAGCAGATGGTATAAGAGTCGATCCAAGTAAAGTTGAAGCTATTTTGAATTGGAGTCTACCAAAGTCAGTGACTGAAGTTAGAAGTTTTCTGGGTTTGGCAGGCTATTATTAAAGGTTTGTGAAAGGTTTTTCTTTGATAGCTACTCCACTCACCAGATTGCTTCGAAAGGGAGTTAGATTTGTTTGGACAGATCAGTGTCAAGCTAGTTTTGATCAGTTGAAAGAAATGTTGACTCAAGCACCTGTTCTTACATTACCCGTGGAAGATAAACCTTATGTAATTTACAGTGATGCTTCACATAATGGTTTAGGATGTGTCTTGATGCAAGAGGGTAAAGTTGTAGCTTATGCTTCTCGGTAGTTGAAGTCGCATAAGCTCAATTATCCAACACATGATCTGGAATTGGCAGCTATAGTATTTGTTTTGAAGATTTGGCGACACTACTTGAATGGGGAGAAATGTTTTATCTATACGGATCATAAAAGCTTGAAATATTTGTGTGTTCCTGATAATGATAGTTTGAAAAAGGTTATTTTGGAGGAAGCACACCAATCGGTTTTTACTATGCATCTGGGAAGTACAAAGATATACCATGATTTGAAACAGTATTACTGGTGGTCAGGTATGAAGAGAGACATAGCGGAATTTGTATCCAAATGTCTCACTTGTCAGAGGGTTAAAGCTGAGCATCAAGTTCCAACTGGGTTGCTTCAACCTTTATCAGTGCCTGAATGGAAATGGAAGAGAATCACAATGGATTTTGTGTCTGGTTTGCCTATGACACAGAGGAAGCATGATGCCATTTGGGTGATTGTTAATAGGTTGACAAAGACAGCTCATTTTCTTCCGGTTCGGATGGACTTTTCACTTGAGAAGTTAGCTGAGTTGTACATCAATGATATAGTAAAGTTGCATGGAGTCCCAATTTCTTTAGTGTCTGATCAAGATCCTAGATTTACTTCAAGATTTTGGAAGAGTTTACATGGTGTTTTGGGTTCTCGATTGCATTTTAGCACTGCTTTTCATCCGCAGACAGATGGGTAGTTAGAGAGAGTGATACAGATTATCGAGGATATGTTGAGAAGCTGTGTCATTGATTTCTCTGGAAGTTGGGACAGATTTTTGCCACTTGTAGAATTTGCTTACAACAACAGTCATCAATCCAGTATTGGTATGGCACCATTTGAGGCATTGTATGGGAGAAGATGTAGAATGCCTTTATGTTGGAATGAAATTGGAGAGGGCAAGTTAATTGGTCCTGATTTGATTAAAGAAATGGAAGAGAAAGTGAAGTTAATTCGGGATCGGTTGAAAGCAGCTTCAGACCGACAGAAATCTTATTCAGATTTGAAGAGGAGAGACATAGAATTTGATGTTGGAGATAAAGTATTTTTGAAAGTGTCTCCTTTGAAAAAGATATTAAGATTTGGTCGAAAAGGGAAGCTGAGTCCTCGTTTCATTGGACCGTATGAGATATTAGAAAGAGTTGGACCAGTTGCTTATCGTCTTGCTTTGCCACCTGAGTTGGATAGAATCCATAATGTCTTTCATGTTTCTATGTTGCGAAGGTATAGATCTGACCCATCTCATGTTTTACCAGTTGAATCTATTGAGGTGAGTCCGGATCTAACTTTTGAAGAAGAACCAATTACTATTTTGGCACATGAAGTGAAAGAGTTGAGAAATAAGAAAGTGCCACTTGTAAAGGTTCTTTGGAAGAATCATGGTAGAGAAGAGGCAACTTGGGAGAGTGAGCAAGCGATGCGATATCAGTATCCTCAACTGTTTCAGACTTGATATCAGGTAATTTCGAGGATGAAATTTTTTTTTAGAGGGGGAGAATTGTAATATCCCAAAGTGTGCCTTAGAAGTTTTGATATAATTGTTGTTTTATTTGATTTAAATGTATATGTGTAATTTGAAAAAGAAAAAAATTTAAGAGGGAGTGTATATGTTGTATATATGGAAATATATACAACATATATACAAGTCAAATGTGAAGGTCAAAGGAAGAAGATATTTATTTTGTTATTTATGAAATTACTAAAAAGGGCAAGTAAGTGAAAGGAAGTTAAAACAAATAGAAGATGGTATTTAAGTAATTTTCTTTTTAGATTGCCTGGTGGAGGTTTAAAGAGAAGGGAAATTTGACTTTGCTTCATTTCTTCTTCTTTCTTTTTTTCCTTTGTTGTCCAACCATCTAAAGCAAGAGAGAGAAAGAGTAAGTTTTGTGTTCAAGCTCAAAAATTGTAGGAGTTTTCAAGTGATTAAGTGGAAATCCAAGAAGTCTCGTTATTTTGGTAAGTTCTCTCTCTTGATTTCTTTTGTTATTTGAAGTTGTGTAAAAATTTGAGTGTTGAAATTGAATTAAAGATAAGAAGTTAGATTGGTGTTGGTGATGGAAGAGTAAGAGTTGTGTTTAGTGAAGTTGAAAGCATAGAATACATGAGTTTGGTACTTTAACCATTGAACTCCTTTTGAAATTTTTCTGTTTTACAATTAGTAAATGCTGTGACTTGTATGATTTTTAATTAAATATAGAAAAATGTTCTTGAAGTGAATGTTTGATATGTTGTGCCTCTATGAGTCTATAATGACTGAAAAATATGTTTATTTGATTTTGGAATGGTTATGATTTTGAAAAGATTATTTTTATTAGACCTGTTCCAGCAGGTACCTTGACTGAGACAGCTATCTTTCGGGATTTTTGATAAAATGTAGAAAAATAGTATCCAATTGAATTTTGGATATGTTGTTGCTTAGTGAGTCTAGTATTTGAGAAAAATAATTTGGAACCACGTTGATTGAATTTAATTAAAGGAATTCACAAAGTTCAGAACTGCTGCCAGGATGCAGGGCAATTGGAGCAGTCTGGTTGGGTGAACTATTTGACCAAGATTTTGTATTCAGTTTGATCTGAAATTTTAAAGGAATGATTTTAAGATAAAAAACTAAATTATGTAAAAATTTTAGAATTTTTAGTCAAGTAGATTATTTTATACAATTTTTCAAAATAAGGATAAAATGGAGTCTTAAACCAGAATGTACTATTCATATGGTCATTTTGCTAATATTCCTTTTGGATTAGATTGTGAAGAGGTTGAATTGCCCTAACCTAAGTGTTGAGGATTCTTGAAAGAGTAAGTGTATAGATTGGTGTGAGTTGGTTTTAAGGTAAGTACAAACTACATTATTGCATACATTCATATGATGTTGAGACTTAACATACATTTCATTGTAAATGTGTTAAGAAATCTAATGCATTGTTAATGCATATTAATAATGTATGTTTGGTATAATGTGAATGTTGTGATGAGCATGTAAAATGTGTGTTAATGCCATTGGTTATATACACTTGAGTGATGAATTGATTAATGTGATTTGAGATATAATGAGATATAAAACCAATGTGGTTGGTTATAATGATGTAAATAAGATGATTGAAGCATGTTTGTCTATATGATGATGAAATGAAATATGAGATATGAAATGTGAAAGATGTGAGGTGAAAGATGTGATATTATAATGAAATATGAAATGTGAATTGAAACATGATGAAATGTGAAGCCATAGTTGTTGGCTATGACAATGCAAATGAAATAATTGAGGCATAGTTGCCTAGTTAATTGTGGAATATGAAATGAGAAATGAAATGAAAAGAGTTTAATAAAGAAATAAATGAAATGATTTGCGTGCCTAATATGTTATTCAATTTTCAGAGTTCTGGGTTTGGTGGCATGCCTATGAATCACTGGATAGGTGAAATGACCGGGTCCTAAGCCGATTCCAGTTGGAAAATGTGAAATGTGATGTTTTTGGGGTGAAATAACCGGGCCGTAAACCTCAAAAACAAATTATTGAAACTAGATTGAGTGAAATGACTGGGTCGTAAGCTCAAATCTAGTTGATTATCGATGGATAAATGTATTGATGATTGTGATTATGGACCAAAGCAGTAACTCTGAACTTTGAATAACATATTAGTGTATTTTGGGCCCATGCTTGTCTTTGTTTTCAATCTGAATCATGAATGTTTTGATTAATTATTAAATAATGTAAAATTGTGAAATATAATATTCTTTTGAATTGTTTATGAAACTTGATTGTGTGACATTGGCATTGCATTGAGGCATAATATTATGGTTGTTTGTACCACTAAGCCGTTGGCTTAGCGCGATTGTGGTTTATCGCGCAGGTGATAGGGTGAAATCGGAGAGTTCTTCTAGGCCGAGTAGAGTTTAGATTCTGAAGTGTGAATAGTGGGCTTAAAGATCAAAGACTGACTGCCAAACATGTATAAACTTTATTTTTTGTAAAACTTGAGTTTTGATGTATATGAATTTGTAAATATTGTTACTTTCCGCTGCATAGTGAATAAATATTTTATCTACTGTGTTTCATAATAAACCTTTACTTTATTTTGTACTGGAAGTGTAAATCCTTTTTGCAGGTTGTAGTTGAGGTTATAAGGGGGATTTATTGGGAGTGTACTGAGAATGATTTTTTTTGCATTGGTTTGTGTAAAAATGTTTTCAAAAATCAGAAAAAAAAACCAGTTTTGTTTACACTTGGGACTCAATTTTTAGGCGAAACTATGGCAAAATTTCTGTAAAAATCGGAACTAAAATTTGACTAAGTAAAATTGGTAGCAACATTAGGATAGTGTGGCGTCTCTACTCAGCTTACACATGTAGGTCGGGAAGGGGTGTTACACCTAATTTCAAAACCCCAATTCCAAAACCCTAATTCCAAAACTCTAGTTTCAAAAACCCTAATAACAAAACTCTAGTTTCCAAAACCATAAGTTCCAAATCCTAAATTCCAAAACCCTAATTTCTTAAAACCTTAAATTAAGATGTGAACCTTAAACTTATACTTTTTATTAATTTATTTATTTTTAGATTTGATTATGTAGTTTATTATATATTTTAATGGTTGGTTTACTTAATTTGTAAAGAATGAATGAATGAATGGACATTTACTTTATTATTATTCATTTATTTTGGTACTAATGTAAGAGGTATGTTTTCACTTTTTTGATACCTCATTATTTAAACCTTATGTAATTCAATTTATTTCATATTTTTGGGATTAATCTAAAGGGCACGTTTCCACCTTTTAGTGGGTGTCCTATTTAGTTTTAGACACGAACAATATAAGGACATATTTCCATCCTCGGATGGGTGTCCATTTATTTGCTTTGTTTGGACATTGTTTTGATTTTTAATATAATGATGATTTATTTTAATTGTTGCATGTAGTATCGATAATATTGTTATATTTAAAAATTTTATAATATTAAGAACTACAAAGGAGATTGGTTCTAATGAACCAGGCATTATGGGGGTGTTGGGCCATTTCTCACCTTCCCCACACGTACCCAATTTTCTGAACCCACTAGGGGGTTGGGAATTCCTTAGGAATCGAGTCATCCACCCTTTTCTTTTTCCCTACTCGTCTGGGTGGCGACTCTATTTTTTCTAAGCTTAGGCCCGTGCCCATGTTCTCTAAGGTCCCGAGCCTAAACAGTGTGGAAGTCGCAAGAACCATTCCACCGGGAGTGGGGGCAAAAATCCCCACTCACAGTGGCGACTTCACTGGGGATAAGAGAAGTTGATTTCATTGATCTTTATATTAGTCTATTCTTTCTTATCATGATATTATCCATTGCATCATATTAGATTGCATCGTGTGCGTGAGTTAGGATGCCCATGTTACCCGTGTTGTGTTGTGTAAGGGATACCATACTGTCACTCAAGGTATGGAGATCAAGCATGGCATAACCACTCATAGCCTTGTACCTTTTGGTAAATACTTACTATGGAAACCTAAGCTTTTCAACCCAAAGGCTAAAGCTCATGTAATTGGCCTAGTTACTTTCCTTAGGTTTTACCCCAAATGCTTGTTGTTTGACTATGGTTATTTTGTCTTGGCTTAAATCATGGCTTATTTGGTTTGTTCTTTTTCTAATATGACCTAATTACATTGTGAGCTCAAATAATTTTTTTCTCTAAATCCAAAAGACCAAAGCTATTTTCAAAATTTTTCAAGATGGTCTTTGGACATAAAACTTTTCTAAAAACAAATCAAAATTTCTTTTGCGCAAGAGCCAAATATTAAGCCCAAAATCCATTTTTTTAAAATATTTTTTACAATGGGCTTAGAAACAAAATTATTTTCATCCAATCTTTAAAAGAGCTTAAAAATATTTAGGTCAATTACGAAATATAAAAAATCAATTATGAGCCTAGTTTATACTAAGAGTTATTAACCATGAGTTACTTTTTCAAGTGAGAAATCTATTTATAATAAACCTCTTAATTTAGTTTTAATCCAATATAGCATAAAAGCTACTTTAGCTGGTTGAATGGATTAAAACCTAATTAATGGGAATTATCATGAACTAATTTCCATTTTTGAAAATATAACTATTGATTGAAACGTCCGAGGGAATAATTTGAAAACAAGATACCTCATGTCGGTATTTTATTAACCATATTACCTAAGAAAATAGACTCGCCATTCATGTGTGGATGTTATAAGGTTGGAAGGAACGTCCTACATATCCCTTCATACATGCGTACATGCATGTATTGTTTGTGCATACATGCATCACATGACATATCATTAATTTCTTCTGGCTCATAGCTCTGGATTATGACAGTTCAAAAGCTTACGAAAATCCGACCTACACCGAAGATGAAGAATCTAGCAACTACTCAATTACTTTCTATCCAAAAGCAATGAAGCCCGAACAAATTTAAAGAATGGTAGATGATGCCCTCAATGCCAAGATGGAAAAAATAAAAGAGGCCCTGGCCGAGACCATGAAGAATCAATTAACTACAATTTTAGGGAACAATGTCGAAGCATCTGCTAGCACCAAGAAGCCAAAGGACAAAGGGAAGGCTAAAGTTGGCGAAGTGACTTTTGATGATGACAAGGTGATCATTGATGATGGTGACAATTGGGCTCAATACTTCCAAGATCCTCATGACAAAAAGGAGCCGAAGGTTGTTGAGAAGACAACTGTTGAAAAGATCGAGATGTCTGATGTTGAGACGATGATTGCTGATTTAGAAAAGAAATTTGAGAAGAAGCTAAAAATCGAAGAGATGTCCGAGATGGACAAACTATTTGAACAAGATGATGAGGTGCCTTATGTGAGCGGGGATTTTTGAGAACACGGACCTAAGTCCAGAGAAAATGGAGTCGCCACCCGGACAGGCCTAGAAAAAAGAAACGGGTGGATGACTCGATTCCTAAGAAATCCCCAACCCCCTAATGGGTTCGGAAAGTTGGGTACGTGTGGGGAAGGTGAGAAATGGCTCAGCACCCCCACAACACCCAGTTCATTAGAACCGGCCTCCTTTACAAGTCTTATTATTATAAAATTCTTAAATATAACAACATTATCCATATTACACACAATAAAAAGAAAGCATCATTATATTAAAATCAAAGCAATGTCCAAACAAAGCATCATTAAATAAAAATCCAAATTATATGTACTGTTTCCATTTAGGGTTCTTTATCTCATGTGTTAAGGTTTTGGAATTCACAAAATTAGGCTACTGTGACTTTTTTATGGAATTAAAATAGATTGAGATTTTATGTTTTAAAAGGTTGGTAAGATTCTTTGATTAAACAAATTAAGGTTTGAATGGTGAAATCATGAAACTAGGGTTTTAGACACTTTAAAATATTTTTTATTCATGGTTTTAAATGGTGATTTCAAGCTTACAGTGTAAATTTTAAATATTTGTGTTTTTATGGCTTTTAATGTTTTAAAGGATTAAGGTTTAAAAAAAGTTAAGGTTTAAGGTTTTAAAGGGGTAAGAGTTTGCTATTTTAGGTTTAGAAGTTCAATTTGGGTTTAGTGTTTTAGAATTTGGGTTTCGGTGGATGCTTAATTTTTAGGATTTGGAAAAAGCTATTGAAGATTTTATGGAATTTTATTAAATAAACCAACGATTTAAAGTTTATAAAGCAAAAAAAGATATTTTAAAAGCTTTTGGGAAAGTAACATAACACAATTTTGAGTTTTGAAATTTTGGAAAACAAATTTTGCTTTTGGAGTTTTGAAGAAATAAATCTAATAGCTTTAAACTTTTAGAAAATAAAGCAACGATTTAAGATTTTCAAACCTTACAAAAGGTGAATTGAGGTTATAAAGTTTTTAATCTAAAAGAAACCTAAGGATGATTAAGCTACTGTGAAAACAAAAAATAAAAGGAATCAAGAATTCAAACCTTATTTTGTAAGTTACACCAAAATTGCTTCTTGGATGAACAAGGTCAAAGACAAGTCTTTTTGCCTTTGAATTGCTTAAATCGTTTTTCTGCTCAAAAAATCAACTTGATTCAAGCTGATTTCCTACATGGATTTGGATCCACTTTTTCAAGCTACTGTCCACTTTTTTTTTTTCGGCCCCATTTTTTTTTGTGTTGTTTGTCCATATTTATAGAAGTTTTATATCCTTCATTCCTAATTATTCACAGCATCTTTATTAAATAAGAAAAGGAAATCAAAACCTAATTGCATTAGGTTTCGAAAAATTTGCATCGGAAAATTTCGCTGGCAAAAAAAAGCTGCTGCGGAAAAACTGCGCTGGTGAAAAAATCTGCAGCAGCTAGCTGCGGCAACGAGCACGGAACGGGCCCGTAGGCCATTTCGCCCGCAGAAAATTCCTGCGGGCGAAATGTCCACGGGCCCGCACTGACTTTCGGCGACGATTTTTTCGTCGCCGATTTTTTCGTTATTTTTTATTATTTTTGAATTTTTATTCATTTTACCATTTTTTTACTAAAATAAATATTAAAATTAATTAAGATACCATAAAAATTATTTTGGACTAATTAAAATATATTGGACAACACAAAAATTATTTTGGACAAATTAAAATATATTGGACTGGACCGGGTCAAAAATTAAGGGTCTACACCTTATAAGTTCAAGATGCCGTCCTTCGCTAGGTACAATGGTACTGAAAATCCTCATCTCCATGTGAAGCAGTACATCATTGCTATACAATCTACTTGAGCTACTAAAGCTCAAACTCTGAGGTATTTATGCTCTCATTGGACCTATTGTCCAAAATTGGATCAACACCTTAGAGGAAAGTACTCAAAAAGATTTTGACATGTTGTAGAAGGCTTTCATTAAGTAATATGGGTACAATATCGAGCTGGAAGTTAGCTTAATGGAAGTTGAGTCCATTAGGCTAAGACAAAATGAGAATTTTGTGGATTATGTGAAAAGATGGAAAAATAAGGTTGCACTACTCAAGAAGAAATCCTACCTAGTCTTCGTGAAAGGATGTCTCATACACTCATCCATGATTTCAAAGATATTCTCCAAGCTGGTATGTAAATTAAAGAATGGGAAAGGGAGAAGAACTGCTTTTCAGTAAGAAGGAATGAGAATGGGAATTACCAATTATTTAATCAAAGCAAGCAAAAAGAAGTTGATGTTAATACAACTGGTCAAGCAAATAGAAGGCAGTTTTCATATCTGGGGAAGCCTTTGTCTTGGGTCCTCAACAAGCTACAAAAGAAGAGACTATTATAGCTATTGGCCCCTCGACCTTTGTCGAATCCTTTACCCCCAAAATTTGATACTAAACCCTTTTGTGAGTTTCATCATGCACAAGGACATGATACAAACAAATGCTTGTGACTAAAACATGAGATCCAAAATTTAATTAACAGTGGTAAGCTGCCTGAGCCTGATAAGCCCAGTACAAAAGACAATCCTTTGCCAAGTTTCAACAGATCGCCACCACCAACAACCTTCATAGTAGGAAAATGATTGGAAGAAGATTTTGTCTTATCCTCTTTTCAAGATGGGAATGTTGAAGACATGAAAGGAGAAGGAGCTTAACTCAACAAACTTTCCATAGCTTGAATATTGCTCTATTTATTTTGCTTTCTTTAAAATTTAATTGGAACAATTATGTTTTTCTATTTTTGTTTGAATAAATTACTTTCATCAAAATTTTTGCTGGTCTTTGTTCATTTTGGTGCTTAACCAATGACGAATCTAGCTTGAAAATTTGATAAATTAATATATCTATGCATCATGATTCGAATAACTTTACTAGGTGAGGGAATTGCTCTATAGCATTGAGTTGTGTATGTTTACATAGAGAGGGCTCCTGCATAATTACCTTTGTCTAGGTCCTAATCAGCCTTAGAACATGCTTTCACAAACTTTCGAGGCAAAATTGAATTCTGCTTATTTTAAAAGAGAAATGATTTAGGCATTGATTGATAAGCCAACAACTAGTATCCACCCAATTAAATATCAATCCCTAGTTGTCCTTTGAACCTTGAAAAAATTTTAGCTTTCTTTTCATCAGCTTACAACAACTACCTTGAGCTATTGTGATACTTATGAGAAGTCTTATGATCACTAAGATCAAGAGGCAAGAAGATCAAAGAATGGAATGCATAGCCAAAACCATAAGGATAGTTGATGTTCTCAAGACCATAAGGGTAGTTGAAGTTCTCCTAATACCTCCAATCTATCAAGATGACATCAAGGTAACAAATAATTTATCCTTGTTAAAGAAGATTTATGTCACTCCACTCATCCATTATTAGAAACCCAAGTTGGTACAAATAAGACAACTCTTTTAGAGCTAGAACCAAAAAAAAAAAGAAGAAAAAGAAAAGAAGAAAAGAAAAAAAAGAAAGAAAAAAAAGAAAGAAAAATAAAAAAGAAAAGAAAAAAGAAAAGCAAAGAAAGCCCAAAACGGTATAGAAATCCAACCGAGTTCTCTTTTACCTAAGGCAGCAAAAGGCTTCCATTTGGTTTATAAGGATAGCTTGACTTGAATTGGTCCAACTCAACCAAAGATTCAATCAAAATTAGGGAGAAAAAGAAGAAAGGTTATCCAGTTCTTGAAAGTCCTGTACTTGACACTTCTATACGAAAGAAGGACAAAATGATAAAATGCCTAAAGGAAAGGAGTAAGAAAAAAAATAAAGAAAAGAAAAAAATAAAGAAATGAATATGGGTACCAAACTTTTTGCAAAGGCAAGAATATCCCAATCAAGATTCAGTTTAACGTGAAAAAGAAAGAAAAATGTTCAAAGCTCTATCTTATTCCTGCTTCCAATTGTCTGAACAGAAAATTTCCAGTGTGACATTTTTCCCATTGTGTCACATCAGCTCCAATCTCAAAATGGCCTTCACTTAAACCTGTGTCCCGTATAGACCCCATTTTAAGCCTATCAAAGACCTGTTGATCTCTCTTGGTAGGTAGATTCTATTAATGGAGATAATTTGAATAAGCATGTATATGAGATAGACAATATTTAAACTCAATGACACTTTTAGCCAAGTAATGTCTATGTGCCTATCTGAAGTGCAACAATTCTTGCTTAAATAGAAATGCTTCTCGAGTTTAATATGGTAACTAGGGTTGTCATGTTATAGATATGTTAATTTGAAAATCGAGTCCTGAGGTAAATTGACATTGATTTGGCAAAGCCAACAATTGGATTTAAAAAATATATATTTTTGTCATACGAAGCCTTCAAGTTAAGGGAAGTATGTCGAATCATTGAACCTCAAAGGACACATTGGGCAAAGTAAAGAGTTATTGGCAAGTATGTGACAAGTTACCAATTGGCGTGCTGAATCCTAGTATGAAATGGATGTATCTCTACTGCTTGGAGCCTCCATTATTCATGTTTTCAATATCTCGAAGATAAAAGCCATAAAAGCAAAGCCTTTTGCCATTCTAGTGCAAGACCTGAACGGGCATCTGGAAGAAATCTATGAGAACATTTCAGCTAATAACCTCAGTCTGTGAGTCGATGGAACCATTGTAAGTATTATTTATGCATATCATGCATACATGAGCATATCACAAATCACTTTCTTGTCTTGTATTGTCTATTCTTTGTCAAAGTGAACAGTAAACACCCTATGAAGTAAAGAATCAAAAGAAGATATTGAATCAAGGGGACATGGAAAGCCTATTACTTGAGGAAGATCTAGTCATTTTGTAAAAGAAGAAATACATGCTTGTCCAAAGAACTAGACAATCTACAAACATCAACCAAAGCCCGCATAAAAAAAATCATGGGTTTTAGCCTACACAGGGGGCAAAGTTTCTCCCTTTCAAATTTTTGACTTTATGCATGTACAAAGCATTTTAAGACTCACTTCCAATATTTTACCACGCAGGGGGCAAGGAGAAGGTATGAAGGCTAGCTAAAAAATAGCTGAAATTTTTTTGCTTTATAAAAGTGCAAAGGAAGAACAAAGAGAATGGAAAAAATAAAAAAATTAGAACTCTCTAAAGAATGTAGATGCAAAAAGACAAAATATCAATCCAGCTAAAAGAGGTGAAGCCAGGGTAAAGACCCGATCTCCAGTGGATAAAGATCCATGTTTCAAGGGTGAAGACATGATCCTCAATGGATAAAGATCCATTTTTCAAAGCTAAAGACCCGACCGATGTCCAATAGATAAAGATCCATGTTTCAAGGGTAAAGACCTAATCTCCAATGGATAAAGATCCATATTTCAAGGGTAAAGACCCGATCTCCAATGGATAAAGATCCATGTTTTAAGGGTAAAGACCCGATCTCCATTGGATAAAGATCCATGTTTCAAGGGTAAAGACCCGATCTCCAATGGATAAAGATTCATGTTTCAAGGGTAAAGACCCAATCTCCAATGGATAAAGATCCATGTTTCAAGGGTAAAGACCCGATTTTCAATGGATAAAGATCCATGTTTTAAGGGTAAAGACCCGATCTCCAATAGATAAAGATCCATGTTTCAAGGGTAAATACCCGATTTCCAATGGATAAATATTCATATTTCAAGGGTAAAGACCCGATCTCTAATGGATAAAGATCCATGTTTCAAGGGTAAAGACCCAATCTCTAATGGATAAAGATCCATGTTTCAAGGGTAAAGACCCAATCTCCAATTGATAAAGATCCATGTTTCAAGGGTAAAGACGCAATCCCCAATGGATAAAGATCTATGTTTCAAGGGTAAAGACTCAATTTCCATTAGATAAAGACCCACAATCCATAAAAAAAAATGGAACAACCAGTTAAGCCAGAATTCTCAACTCAAGTTGAATAGACCAAAATTAAAACTTTTTGGTCCATAAGTTAAAGAATAAAAGAATAATTCGAGTCAGGCCGGACGGGGCAACATGAGCAATTGCTCATGTCGATCTGGAGGGCCTAGGTCGACATGAGCATGCCTCATGTTGATTTGGCAGCCGAGATCGACATGGGATTGGACTCATGTCTACCTGGGCGATGTCGACTTGGACAACCAGATCGACATGGTTTCAATTGGTTTTTTAGATTTTTTGATTGGGTTTTCCTAAAGGGCTTAGAATTCATCTGAAATACAAATTAGCAGAGTTAGGTTTAGGTTATTTTTTATTGGTTTTGCCTATAAATAAAAAGTCTTAATAAATTAACAAGGGCGGTAATTTTAAGCAACATTGGGATGGCAACAAACAAAGAAGAACAACAGTAGTTTTTTTTAGAACGAAGGAAACAACAAGCAGAAATATCAAGAGAACCAAAGTAGAAGGCAGAGTCCATACTGTCTTCACATTGTTCACCGATAAATCAATTTTTTGGTGGAACCGATGATAGAGGTTTGATGTTTAATCATAAATTATTCATGTTTACAGTAGCTGCATTTTCTTTGATTAATAAGAACATGCAGTAACTTGATCTTTGCTTTAATAACTTTAATTGTTTGCTTTACTTAAAACATTAATTAGTTGGTGTTCATAACTCCACTTGCATGTTTTATAAAAACTTAAAACCATATAGTAGCTGTTGAAGGTTTGAATCAATTGTCAGAATCTTGTTCATTTACTAAAACCTCAAGAACCATAAGTTATTTTATTGAAACTCAAAACCCTAAACAATTTTTATCCAAAAGTTTAAACCATTTCATTATTAAACTCCGAAATCTTGATTATTCTTCTAAAACTTTAATTTATTTTTCCAAATCCAAAATTGTTTTTCAAAGGCAGTAAGTTAAAATCCTAAACCCTTTTTTCCAATAATCTAAGAATATCAGAACCCTAATACCATAAATCTTCCTCTCTTAAACCCTAAATTCCTTAAACCCTAAAACCCTAATTCCAAACCCTAATCCCAAACCCTAATTCAAAAACCCTAGTTTCAAATACCCTAATTCCAAAACCCTAATTCCAAAACTCTAGTTTCAAAAATCCTAATTACAAAACTCTAGTTTCCAAAACCCTAAGTTTCAAATCCTAAATTCCAAAACCCTAATTTCTTAAAACCTTAAATTAAGATGTGAACCCTAAACTTATACCTTTTATTAATTTATTTATTTTTAAATTTGATTATGTAGTTTATTATATGTTTTAATGGTTGGTTTATTTAATTTGTAATGAATGAATGAATGAATGGACTTTTTCTTTATTATTATTGATTCATTTTGGTACTAATGTAAGAGGTATGTTTTCACTTTTTGGGTACCTCATTATTTAAACCTTATGTAATTTAATTTATTTCATATTTTGTGAATTAATGTAAAGGGTACATTTCCACCTTTTGGTGGGTGTCCTATTTAGTTTTGGGCATGGACAATATAAGGACATGTTTCCATCCTCGGATGGGTGTCTATTTATTTGCTTTGTTTGGACATTGTTTTGATTTTTAATATAATGATGATTTATTTTAATTGTTGCATGTAGTATGGATAATATTATTATATTTAAGAATTTTATATTATTAAGACCTGCAAAAGAGGCCGATTCCAATGAACCAGGCGTTGTGGGAGTGCTAGGCTATTTCTCACCTTCCCCACGCGTACCCAACTTTTCGAACCCATTAGGGGATTAAGGATTTCTTAAGAATCGAGTCATCCACCCTTTCTTTTTCCCAGCTCATCCGGGTGGTGACTCTATTTTCTCTGAGCTTAAGCCCGTGTTCTCTAAGTCCCTGAGCCTAAACAATGCTGAAGTCGCAAGAACCATTCCACTAGGAGTGGGGGTAAAAATCCCCGCTCACACCAAGCAAATACAGTAAAAATCCTTGAGCACATTGTTTGGTTGTTTCTCTACGAACCCGTCCATCATAGCTCATCAAATAACTCCGAATCAACTAAATTTTTATCTTGAAGGGCTCTTTTAGTGACGATTCCATACCGATTAATTGTTAAATTTCTTCATGTGTCAGGATATCGTTGGTAAGAGGAGCTTGAAGGCCATAGTACCAGATGCCAGTTATGGCTGAAAAATCGACTAGGCCAATAGTCATTTCTCCTATAGGTAGGTGGAAAGTATGAGTCGTGTCCCTCCACCACTTCGACAATGCTTGAACTGTAATATCCCAAAGTATACCTTAAAAGTTTTGGAATAATTATTGTCGTATATGGATTTAATGAGTATGTTTCATGGAATTATTTCAAGTTAGATTAATGAAAGTCATAAGAAGAGAAAAGAATTATTTTAATACCTAATTTTGATGTATATTGGAATTGTTGTAGTAAGATGATATCTATATATTTGATACTTGGAAAAGATATGGAAAATATAAAAGGGATATATAAGACATATACCTATATCTACATATACAACACATATACATAAGGTATAAATTGATGTTGGAGAGGTGAGTTTATATAATTAATAAAATAATAAAAGAAAAAGAAGAATAGAAAAGTCAAAGAGAAGAAGAGATAGGCAAGATAAGTGACAAGTGTATGGTGGAGGCTTAAGGGAATTGTTTATTATATATATATATATGGATAAGAATGAAGGAAAGAAGTAGAATCTTCTTTCTCCTTCTACTCCTTCGTCGTCTTCTTCGTTCTTCTTGGCCGAGAGAGAGAGAGAGAGAGAGAGAGAGAGAGAGAAAGAGAGAGAGAGAAAGAGAGAAAGATGTGATTTTCTTACCAAATTTCTTAAGGAATTCAAGAGATTTGATGATAGAGATGAAGATTGATAAAGGATTCAAGTAAGTATTTATTTCTTTAAATTGATTTTCATTGTTTGAGTTGGGTTTGGTATGGTTGATGTGTGATGATGATGATATTGAAAGATTTAAGTATATATATGTGTTGATTTGGTAATTGGATGATGATAATATGATTATTTGTGAAGATGATGATGAATTGTTGAATAAGGGTTGAGTTTAATGAAATTTGGGGATTTGATAAATTGGTATATGAGTGATGTTAATAATGATGATTGGTGTGTGTTTTGAGTGTTGTTGATGTTTTGGTAAGTTTGTTATGGTTATTGGGTGTGTTTGATGAAGATTGTTTGAAGTGAGTAATGATAAAAAGATGGGTATTGTTGGATGTTGTTATGTGTTGATCGAAATCTGGGTTTTTTGTCGGACACGCCCAGAGACACGGCCAGTTTGTTAGGCGTGTCGTTGGTTCTGTTTTCTGGAGTTGGTAGCACGAGCAGTGACACGCCCATGTTATTGAGCGTGTCATAAGTTCTGTGTGGCAGTAGAATTGACACGGCCAGTAACACGCCCGTGTTATTGGGCGTGTCATAGCTACTATGAGTTTGGAGAATTGACACGGCCATGAGCACGCTCTTGTTGATTGGACGTGTTGATGTTTTTGAGATACAGAATGTATTACACGCCCAGTGACACGCCCGTGGTTATGAGCGTGTCAATGTTTCTGTGTTGTGGAGTTAGGGCACGATCAGGAACACGCCCGTGTTGATGAGCGTGTCATGTGTTGAGCTTGCCCTAATTGATTCTTATTTGTATTATCTCATGTGTATTTCTAAGTGAGTGTGTATGATTACTTTTGGATTAGGTTTTAAGAGATGGAATTGCCCTAATCCAAGTATTGAAAGATCTATGGAAGAGAAGTTATATGGGAGTGAGTTCTTTAGAGGTAAGTACAAAACCCTATTGGATTGCATATAAGTATATTGTTAAAATACATATTAATATTGTATATGCAATGAAAAGATAAGAGATATGATAATACATTAATACATACAAGATGTGAAGGCATTCAATATATATATGTTATGAAATGTGAAAGATGTGAGGATATGATTTGTATGATGTGTATTCCAATTTATATGGTAATGCAATTGATTGTGCATACTTGAGTAATGAATGATTATGTATATAAATATCAAAGATGAACTATGAAATGTGATAATGTGATATTGTGATGAACTATGAAATGTGATAATGTGATATTGTGATGAACTATGAAATGTGATAATGTGATATTGTGATGAAATATGGAATATAAATCGTATGATATTGTGGTGAACTATGAAATGTGATATTGTGATGGAATATGAAATGTAAATTGAGAGGTGATGATGTATAAAGCCATTGTGGTTGGCTATGATATTGAGAATGAGATAAATGAGGCATGTTTTGCCTAAATGATGCCATTGTGGTTGGCTATGATGATGTAAATGATGATGAGAATGAGAATGAAATTGATAATGAAATAATAAATGAATTGTGTGGCTAATGTGTTATTCATTTTCAGAGTTTTGTTGTTGGTGGCATGCCTAATAAGTGTAACAATCTCTTGAAGTTAGGTTGGATTGAATCCTTGAAGCCTAATTGAGATGTTACCACCCTTGAAGCTAGGTTGGGATAGTTCTTGAAGCCAAGTTGGGTAGAAGCTTAGCATGCTTTGCTCCCCTTGAAGCTTGGTTGAACTTAATCCTTGAAGCCTAGTTGGGTATATGATATTGATAAATGTGATAACAAAACCAAAGCATTAACTCTGAACTTTGAATGACATATTAGTGTCTTTTGGGCCCAAGTCTGTCTTTGTTGTTAATGTGATGTATATACAAGTTGAAATAAATGAGTAATGAGATCTATGTTGCCTTTGTTGGAAATGTGAGTTGTGAATGATGAATTTTGGTTAGTGATATGATTATATAACATACATGAATTATTGAAAGGAGATATGGTTTGTGAAGTTATATGCAATATGCGATTATAAAGTATAAAATGATATATATGATATGTATGAGGTGAAATTGGTAAGTATCATAATATGAAGGTTCTATCAATTTATTGAATTATGTTTGATGGTTATGTTATATGTGTATATGTATATCCTCTATAAGGTTAATAGGATTATATGAAGAATGTATTGAAAAAGGGGAAAACAGAGTAAGAAAATGATAAAACATGAGACTAAACATATGAGGTATGTTTCCTTTATATTGTATATTTTAATGGTTACTTGTACTACTAAGCTTTCGAGCTTAGCGCGGTTATCTTAATCGCGCAGGTATATAGGTGATGAAGCTGGAGTTAAGCTACTATGTCACAACGAGGACAAGTATAGTTCGAGACCAACTAGATGGTGGTGCATGCATGTAATTATACTGTATTTTTATAAGAATGTATTCATCTGTATAAATGAATCTTTGTAAGAAACAATGTAACTTATATTTATGTATTACCATGATAAGAATAACCATTTTGTAAATACTTTCATATGATTTAAATGTATTATGGTTTTAAAAATTAAAGTAAAGATTTATAATGGTGATGAAAAGTGACATTCTTATACTCTATATACATATTGTATGTGTACCTGGTATATGTACAGTATTTATATGGGGTATCGGGGTGTTACATGAACTACGCTACGGTCTATTGGACATCCTTAGATGGTAATTGTAGAATAAAGCTTTCAAAATAGGACTCTCGGATGATCCGTTTTACCTGAAAAGGTGCTACGTCATACCATTGTCAAGCATTATAGACACACCCTCCGCCCTGGACAACGCAGTGATCACGCAAACACCGAACAAGGTAAGCCAATATGAGGTAAGTATATCATCTCACAACTACTATTATTTCAAAGTATGAAATTACTCATTACTCTATTTATTTATTTTAATTTTAATTTTTAGCATTATAATATTTTCTACTATTTGTTATAATTCATTCACTAATATACTAAATTATAACTAAAAAAATAAAAAATAAAAATAAATAAATAAATAAATAAAAATAATAAAAATAATAAAATAAAATGATAAATATTTGTGTTGCTAAAGTTGTAGTGTTACCTCAGTCTTTAGACTAGAACTATGATGAAGTTGCATTCCAGCTAGTGGATTGATAGTTCCACGTTCATGTTGTTGAATAAATTCTAGCAACTCAGAATTAGATCGAGGACTAGATCTTGAAGCATGCCTTCCTTCCATTTGATGGAAAAACTCACTATTCTCTTTACTCAAACTTAAGCTCTCTGTGTTTGTAATTTAAGTAATGAAAAGTGTATGAGAAATGTTAACAAGCCGAGCCTTTATACATGTAAATGGCAACAAAAAAGATAAAAAGAAAAAGGAAAATAATAAATGCCTGTGAAAAAAAAAGTGAATTTACTATTAGTAAATATTGAGCAAATAGTGATAAATAATGTCTAAATAGTAAATTCAAATCATTCTTTTCAATTATTCAATTATTTGTGTGTCTAAAAATATTTTTTGTACTTATAAAAAAATATTTTTCCACACAGGGGGTAAGGGAATGTTGGTATGGTAAAAAATAGCTAAATTTTTTTTGCAGATTTTTTATTAATACCCTACTAACTACAATTATCTTTTACAGCCACCGGATCCAGAACCCAAATCATTTTTTTGTCCAGAACACACCAACAGGTCCAGAACCCAAATCATTTTTGAGTCCAGAACTCACCCCGAGTCCAGAACCCAAATATTTTTTAGTCCAGAACTCACTACTGGGTCCAGAACCCAAATCATTTTTCAGTCCAGAACTCACCACCTAGTCCAGAACCCAAATCATTTTCGAGTCCAGAACTCACCAATGCGTCCAGAACCCAAATAAATTTTGAGTCCAGAACTCACCCCGAGTCCAGAACCTAAATCATTTTTGAGTTCATAACTCACCCCCGGGTCTAGCACCCAAATCATTTTTGAGTTCAGAAATCACCAACGGGGGCCAGAACCTAAATCATTTTTGAGTTCAGAACTCATCCCGGTTCTAAAATCCAAATTATGTTTTAGTCCAGAACTCACCACCGGGTCCAGAACCCATATCATTTTTTAGTCCCGAACTCATCTCAGGTCGAGCACCCAAAATCCAATTTTGGGTCGAGCACCCAACTCCTACCTCAGGTCGAGTATCCAAATCTAATCTCGGATCAAGCACTTAACTCCTATATCTAGTCGAGCACCCAAATTGAGTTTTGGGTCAAGTACTCAACTCCTACCTCGGCTCAAGCTCCTAAGTTTAGTTTTGGTTCGAGCACCCAACTCTTGTCTTGGGTCCAAGTACCCAAATGAAAATTCAATTTTGGGTTGAGCACCCAAATTTAGTTTAGGAACAAGCATCCAAATCTAATCTTGGATGGAGAACCCAATCAAATCTAGTCTCGAGTCTAAGTACCCAAATCGAATTCAATCTCGGGTCGAGTACCCAAACCATTGCCAATCTCAGGTCGAGAACCCATCCTCATCCAAAATTTGCTCAAAGTCATGTTGCTTTTCACTATGTTCTATTGAAAGTCTCAGATTCTTCAAGCAGTGGGCAAACTGTAGACCTTTAATTTTTTACCAAGTCCAGTCCAATATTTTAAAATAAGTCTGAAATAATTTTTGTGGTATTTATTATTTATTTTTGTATTTTTTATTTATTTTAATACTTATTTTAATACTTATTTTATTTATTAGTTATTATTTATTTTATTTATTTATTTTTTAATAATATATAATATTTATTTTTAAAAAATATATATATAATAAAATAAAAAATCGAATGGACCAATCGGTGAGCGGCACATGGCAAGCCAGTCTCACCCACCAGCCGTGCGTGTTGTGGATTTCTGTCCAAACCTTATTTTACTCAATTTTAGTTTTATTTCCTTAACAATTTTTAATTTCCTTAACATACTAGGTCTTTTCTTTTAATTTCCTATCAATACCACATTAAAAACATGAAAAAGGGGATGGGACTCAAGAATTATTCGGACTTCTACACAAGCAATAATAAGGCAATACACCAACTTTAAAAGGGCAACACACACACTGTCTTTGCCAAAGCTCATCCATAATTCACATTTAAACAATTTTGGTAGAGACAACAAAGGATAGTATGCTTTAAATTAAATAATTACTATATGTTTTGATTGTTTTAAACATTGAGTGAATTTGCTCTTCATCTAGACTAAAGTCATAGTATGCAATTTCTTATTGAATCAATATATGTTAGTTTTCCTGGAGTGCATATTATTGTTTTGCTAAATCATAAACTTTAGAATCAATAAACATGTTTGACTTAGGATGTTTTTTTGCTTTTCTTTATCTCGTACCTATTTAATCAATGCGTTACTCAAAAATCATATTATGGTTTTTTTTGTATAAAACCATACAGTAGCATTTAAAACTCTTTTAAAAAAATATATATTCACAGTTTGTATAAACCTTAAAATCTTTGATTAGTTTTTCACAGACACTAAAACCTAGTTCATTTAGAATCTTAAGCTACAAACATTATTTTTTTTATAAATACCAAACCCTAATTTATTTCTTTCTAAAAACCCTAATTGCATGCTATTAGTTGTAAACCCTAATTTGATTAACCAAAAACCCTAGTACTTTCTTAAAACCATAAAACCCTACTCAATTCCATTTTTTAAATTCCTTATAGTAGGTTACGTATTTTAAATAATAATAATAATTGTGTTAATTTCAAAATCCCAAAAACCCTAAATGTTAATTAAGAAACCCTAAATTGAGACATAAACCTAAACTTTCATAATTATTTGCTTTATTTAAGTTAGAAGCATGTTTATTATATGTTTTGATTAGTGATTTAATTATATCTTTGATTTATATATTTTTATTTATGATGAATGGTTGGGTGGTTATTTTTATTGATTTATTTTAGTTTTAAGAAATTGTAAGAGGTATGTTTCCATGATTGAGTATCTCATTAATTAATTTTCATGTAATTTAAGTTGTTTTTATATTTTGGGATTAATGTAAAGGACACGTTTTCACCCTTTTGGTGGGTGTCTTATTTAGTTTTAGACATTGGACAATTGTAAAGGCATGTTTCTATCCATGGATGGGTGCCTACTTGTTTATTTTGTTTGGACATTGTTGTGATTTTAATAAAGTATTTATTTATTCTTCTAATCACATGTAGTCTGATAATATTATATTAATTAAGAATTTTATAATATTAAGACCTGAAGAGGAGGCCGATTCCAATGAACTGGGCATTGTGGGGGTGTTGGGCCATTTCTCACCTTCCCCACACGTACCCAACTTTCTGAACCCATTAGGGGGTTGGGGATTCCTTAGGAATTGAGTCATCCACCCCTTTCTTTTTTTCAGTCCGTCCGGGTGGTAACTCCATTTTCTCTGGGCTTAGGCCCGTGTTCTCTAAGGCTCCGAGCCTAACAGTGCCGAAGCCGCAAGAACCATTCCACTAGAAGTGAGGGCAAAAATCCCCGCTCACAGTGGCGACCCCACTGAGGATAAGAGAAGTTGATTCCGTTGGTATTTATATTATTCTATTCTTTCTTATCATGATATTATCCATTGCATCATTTATATTGCATCGTGTGCGTGAGTTAGGATGCCCGTGTTACCCGTGTTGTGTTATGTAAGGGATACCATACTTTCACTCAAGGTATGGAGATCGAGCATGGCATAACTACTTATAGCCTTGTACCTTTTGGTATATACTTGCTATGGGAACCTAAGACTTTTAACCCAATGACTAAATCTCATGTAATTGGCCTAGTTACTTTCCTTAGATTTTTACCCCAAATGCTTGTTGTTTGACTATGGTTAATTTATCTTGGTTTAAATCATGGCTTATTTGGTTTGTTCTTTTTCTAATTTGACCTAATTACATTGTAAGCTCAAATAATTTTTTTCTTCTAAAGCCTAAGAAGCCAAAACTATTTTGAAAATTTTTAAAATGGTCTTTGGACATAAAACTTTTCTAAAAACAAGTCAAAAATTCATTTCTCATGACCCAAACACAAAGCCCAAAATCCATATTTTCTAAAAATCTTTTTACAATGGGCTTATAAATAAAATTATATTCACAACCTTTTCAAAATAGCTTATGAATATTTAGGTCAATTATGGATATACCAAAAATTAATTGTGAGCCTAGTTTATACTAAAAATTATTAATCATGGGCTTGTTTTTGGCGTGAATCATTTGTTACTTTTTCAAGTGAGAAATCTATTTATAATAAACCTCTTAATTTAGTTTTAATCCAATAAAGCATAAAAGCTACTTTAGGTGATTGGATGGATTGAAGGCCTAAGCCAATCATGGGAAAGTTGATCCTGGGTTTTAAAATTTTTGATGATGTTGCTGAGCTAGTGGAATAAGTGAAGAGAGAGCTCACCTTGCCAGCTGACAAGAAGCCCAATCAGGAAGGGGAGAAGGAAGCTACCTTGAAAGGCGAGAAGACTGCTGAGGAGATGGCTGCCCTAGTTGAAGAGAAGTTTGAAGATGTTCTGCTTTTTGATTTTGAGAGCAATGATTTTGATTTTGATTTCAATTTGTCTGCTTTGTATGAGGATGATGATGTTTCTTTTCCAAAATGAATGTAATAAAGTCTAATTTTGGTTACTTGTGTGATGTTTCTCCTGATGGTTGCATATATTGAAATAGTGGTTACATAAGCATCTTTAATATTAACTTTGTTGATACACAATCATTAAATTTGGGAACAACCAAAAATCCTAAAAACATTAGCATAGCATTAGACCTTACTCCTAATGAAAAAGAGAGATTTGAAAAAATATTTAAAAAATATGTAGAGGTTTTTGCTTTTTCTTATTAGGATATGCCAGGGATAGATCGAGGCATAGTTGAGCATCTGATTCCTACCTACACTCACATGAAACCTATCAAACAAAAGCTTAGATGGTTAAGACTGGAATGGGCTGAATTGATTAAAGAAGAGGTCACTAAACAAATACATATAAAGTTCCTTGAAGTGATTGATTATCCAGATTGGCTAGCCAACATAGTACTCGAACTAAAGAAAGATGGAAGAATTAGAGTATGTGTAGACTATAAAGACTAGAACAAAGCTTCCCCTAAAGATGATTTTCCTTTACCCCATATAAATGTCCTCATTGATAGTGCAACCTCTAGCATGCTACACTCATTTGTAGATGGACCAAGAGGATAAATTCAAAACTGCTTTCATTACTATATGAGGTATATTCAATTATAGGGTGATACTGTTTGGGTTGAAGAATGCTGGAGTAACCTATCAAAGGATGTCTACCACCTTGTTTCATGATATTATGCACAAAGAAGTCAAAGTATATGCTGATGATATGATGGTAAAGTCAGATACAAGGGAGCAGCACTTCCAAAACTTAGAATTATTATTCGAGAGAGCAGTGAAGTATAAGCTAAGGTTAAACCCAAAGAAGTGTGTTTTTGGAGTTACTTCAGACAAATTGTTGGGACACATGATTGGTCCAAATGGCATTGAGATTGACCCTGACAAGGTTAAGGTAATTAGGGATATGCCAACCCCTAAGACTAAGAGAGAAGTTCGGGGATTTATTGGCAGGTTACAGTACATTAGCAGGTTTATAGTAAAGCTCACCACGATCTGTGAACCTATCATTAAATTACTTAAAAAGAATAAGCCAGTCAAGTGGAATGAAGAGTGTCAAAAGGCCTTTGAGCTAATAATGGAGTATCTGCTAAATCCACCTACTTTGAAACCACCTAAACCCGGTAAACCTTTGTTACTATACTTATCAGTAGAGGAAGAGTCAATAGGAGCCATGCTAGCCCAAGCAGATGAGTCGAGGGTTGATCATGCAGTTTACTATTTGAGTAGAAAGCTCATACCTTATGAGATTAAATACAGTATCATTGAAAAGACATGTATCACTATGGTTTGGTCTTCCAAGAAGTTGCAGTATTACTTTCAATTTTATAGTGTGCAAGAAATTTCCAGGTTGGATCCAGTGAAGTAGTTAAGGGAGACATCCTCTTTAATCGGGAAGTATGGAAGATGGTTGATAATATTGAAGGAATTTGAGATTGAATATGTAACCAAGAAAATAGTCAAAGGTGGAGTAGTGGCAAAACTCCTGGCCCAACAACCATTACCAGATAGTGAAGAGGTAGTCTTGGAGTTTTGTGATGAACATTTAGAGGCCATAGAAGTACAAGGATGGAAGATGTATTTTGATGGAGCAGTGAATAGGAAAGGAGCAGGTTTGGGAGTCATACTAGAATCACCTGAAGGAGAGCTCATCCCTTCAGCTAAAAAGTTGAAGTGCAAGGCGATCAATAATATGGTGGAATATGAAGCATGTAATTTTGGTTTGGAAACCTTGATAATTATGAAGGTGGATAAGGTGTAAGTCTTTGGGGATTTGTTGCTAGTAGTATCCCAAGTAAATGGAGAATGGTAGTTGAAAGAAGAAAAGCTAAAACTATACCACCATTAGTTAACCTTGATGAAGAAGAATTTTAAGGAGTGCGGGTTTATACACCTACCAAGAGAAGAAACTAGATGGCTGATGCTCTAGCCACATTAGCTTCGGTATGGGAAAATCTTGTCAACTTATTTCTTAAGCCTCTGGTTTTGAACAGTTCATCAACTCCTTGCTATAAATATGAGACAATCATGAAAATTGATACAGACCATGATGCGTGGTATGACACTATAAGACAATTTTTGGAGGATAAGGAATACTCAACAGGGGCAACAAAGAAAGAAAGAAGAGCCATAAGGTGATAGTCCTTACAATACATCGCCTTTCATGGAGAGTTGTATCAAAGATGGCCTGATGGGGTGCACTTGAGATGCTTGAGGAAGCTTGAAGTTGAGCATATCATGTCAGAAAATACACGCAGGAAGTTGTGGTCCTCACATGAGTGGTTTAGCCCTAGTTAAGAAGATAATTCAATAGGGTTACTACTAGTTGACCATGGAGAGAGATTGTATTGAGTTTGTGAAGAAGTGCCAGCAATATCAGATGCATGGTAATTTGAATCACATGTCTTCTGAAGAATAACATTCTATGTCTTCACCATGGCCCTTCGCAACATGGGGGATTGACATTATAGGAGAGATACATCCAACAGCTTCAAACGGTCACCGTTTCATTGTAGTAGCAGTGGATTATTTTTAAAAGTTGGTCGAGGCTGAATCTTTTAACAAGCTAGGGGCAAGGCAAATGGCTAGATTTATTGAAAAGAATCTCATCTGCAGGTATGGGGTCCCATACAGTGAAATATTGGATAATGGGGTACAGTTTCAAGGATCAGTTGAGGACTTATTCTCGAAGTACCAAATTCATCATCACTTATCCTCCCCTTATAGATCGAAGGCTAATGGAGTAGTAGATGCAACAAATAAGACAATTAAGCAGATTCTATCAAAGATGACTAAGAAATATAGGGATTGGTCGGAGATGCTTCCTTTTGCTTTGTGGGGATATAGAACAAGTGTACGAACGCCGACTGGAAAGACACCGTTCCCCTTGGTTTATGGCATGGAAGCAGTGTTGCCAATTGAAATAGAGATCAAGTCATTGAGGTGGTTTTAGAAGCTGAACTGCCTGAGATGGAGTGGGTAGTAAGCAGATACACGCAGTTAGCTTTATTAGAAGAGAGGAGGCAAAAAGCACTGTATCATCATCAACTGTATCAAAGAAAGATAGCTCGGGCCTACAATAGAATGGTTAAGATCAGAAATCTCAGAGTCAGTGACTTAGTGTTGAAGTAATGTAAGCCTAATGTATCTGATCTAAGAGGGAAATTTTGGCCTAGTTGGGAAGCATAATATGTTGTGAAACAAGTCATGAACAAGGGTCCAGTCAAGTTATCAGACATGGATGGGAATGAGTTTAGCGTGCCAGTGAACATTGACAGGTTGAAGAGGTTTTATGTGTAAAAAAAAAGAGTGCTTGCTAGGTTGGAAACCCAAAAGGGAATGCTGGGGCAACCTACTAAAGGATGGCCACCACACTATTTCATGACATGATGCACAAAGAAGTTGAAGTATATGTTGATGATATGATGGTTAAATCAAATACAAGAAAACAACACTTCCAAAACTTGGAATTATTCTTCGATAAAGCTTTGAAATATAAGCTAAGATTGAACACAAAGAAGTGTGTGTTCGGGGTTACCTCATGTAAATTATTGGGACATGTGATTGGTCCAAATGTCATTGAGATTGATCCTGACAAAGTTAAAGCAATCAGGGATATGCCAACCTCTAAGACGGAGAGAGAATTCGGGGATTTATTGGTAAATTACAATAAATTAGCAGATTCATAGCAAAACTAAAAACAATTTTTGAGCCTATCTTCAAATTGCTTAAAAAGAATCAGTCGGTCATATGGAATGAAGAATGTCAAAAGGCCTTTGAGCGAATAAGAGAGTATTTGTTGAATCCACCAGTTTTAAAACCACCTAAACCCGGAAAACCTCTATTACTATACTTAGCAGTAGAAGAAGAGTCAATAGGTGCCATGCTAGCCCAAGCAGATGAGTCAGGGATTGAGCATGCAGTTTACTATTTGAGTAGAAAGCTCCTACCTTATGAAATTAAGTATAGTATCATTGAAAAGACCTGTATAGCCGTAGTTTGGTCTTATAAGAAGTTGCGGCTAGTGGATTGATAGTTCCACGTTCATGTTGTTGAATAAAGGTACGGTGAAGTTATCAGACATGGAAGGGAACAAATTTAGTGAGCCAGTAAACATTGACATGTTGAAGAGGTTTCATGTATGATGTAAAAAAAAGAAAGAGAGCTCGCTAGGTTGAAAACACAAAAGGGCGGCCTAGGCAAAAGTTAGAGCAGTCCGCTAGTTTCGAAAATCTTAAAGGGCGGGCTAGGCAACAATTAGGGCTAAATGAGAGAAAATCGTCAATTAGAAAACCCAAAAGGGCTAGTTGGCAATAGGAGTGATCTTGTGTATGCTGGCTTTATGATTAGTTATTCCCCAATTTAATAAAATAGAATTAATGTTAAAATTATTCTACGTGCACTGTTATAAGTATTTGACCATAAATGGATGAAATAAATAAACACAATAGCAAAAGGTGATTTTATGGCAGTCGATAAATGTAATGTGCAGGCCAGCTTGCCTTAGCCGATCCAAGTAGGCTTCAATCAAGCAAGATATGTCTAAATCGGGAGTAATGTCAGAATCGTGAGGCTCAGCTCCGTACTGACGGCCAAGTCGGCAAGGATCATAGCATGTACCTTGACGAAGAGCAGCAAGGGGAACATACATCAAGTATGTTCGTATGGTGATACAAGAAATCTTCCACCAAGGTATCAACCAGTGGATGTTGACTTCAGCGCGGGAGTGGATCCAGTCAACCCAGTCAACATACGAAGAAACAGGATGAAGTAGTTTCCTAGCGGAATGGTGCCATATCAAGTAAACAAAGATGCTCCTGAAGCCAAATCTATGAGGGAAATTAAATAAATATAAAAAAAGAAGCAGAAGAGAAGGTCCGCTAAGTTGAAAACCCGTAAGGGCAGCTTAGGCAAAAATTGGGACGGCTCGCTAGCTTTGAAAACCCACATGGGCAGACTAGGCAAAAGTAAAGCAATATAAAAAATATATAATAAAGAAAGGGTCCGCTAAGTTGAAAACCCACAAGGGCATCTTAGGTAAAAATTATGACAGCTCGCTAGTTCTGAAAACCCACGTGGGTAGACTAGGAAAAAATTAGAGCAATAAAGAAAAAAGAAAACCTAAATTGAAAACCCGAAAGGGCAGTTTAGGTAATTACCTAAAGCAGCAACGGACTCCCAGTTAGTCTCTTTGTCAATCCTGATTTAAGTTGGTCTAACCCAACTAAAGTCTCAGCTAAGAACACAGGTAGCGGCGACAAGCCTCCTTCCATTTGGTCCATAATATCCAATACTCGTGGATTAATATCGCCGTCGAAAGAAACAAGCAAGAATTGGCCAAGCAAGCAAAGACAGAGCATACATCCCCATGCCTTACTAGGACCCAGATGAGAGAGACAAAAATCAATCAAGGGAGCAAGTAGAATTTTTTCTCCTCTCATCAACTGAAGAACTTCAGGTTTTGGAATTTGAAATAACATTTGTATCTTCTGTTGAGTCATGGAAATCAATGTGGGTAACGCCATTTGTTGATTATTTGGATATCCAAGGATGGCCTCAAATTCTTCAATCAAGGGACATATTTCAAAGCCATTAATTTTAAATGCTCTAGAATCCATGTTCCAAAAGGAAGACATGGCATGTAAGGAGTGGTTCAATTTAATATTTTGAAAACACTTTAAAATATCAAGTTTTGACCATGAAATTTGCTTCCAGTGAATGGCATCCATATTCTTAAATAAAATTTTTATCTTCTTTAAATGAAGTTTGGTCATGGTGGATGAATGAAGAAAAATTAAAATTGTTAAAGGAGTTTTTACGTTGAAATGGAAAGTATTTTGCATTCTGTATGAAATATGGCATGAAAGGTGATTTATATAGAGGAAATAAACTTGTCCAAAATTTATAAGGTAAAGGTGATGGAAAAGGACGAAACTATGTTGTGTAAGGAAAGGAATTGGCAACAAATTTACTTTACCATGTTGCATTTGGCTTTTGTGATGGTGACTGTATAAATATTGAAATATGAAAAAGAAAGTTTAATAATTGTGATGCAGTAACGATGAAAAGTAAAAAAAAGAAAGAAAGAAAGAAAATTAGTTACAGTAAAGATGGAAATTATATTTTTCATTATTATGCTTATTGTACAATGTTGATACAATTTATACATTACTAAGAAGGTGGTCGTAGGTCATCAAATAAAGCCCTGAAAAAGTCGTCACCTGTTGGAGGAGGAGGCAAATTACTCATCCCGGGATCGCCCGAAGCGGGAGCACCAAAATTCCTATTACCTTGGAGTTCTGATCTTTCATGGTCTTCATCAGTGGACGAAAGGATCTCATGGTCATCAGTTTGGGGGCCTCTTGATGAAGAAGCGCCAGGATCCCTCATCCCTTGAAATTGAAAGTCTTGAAAATTTTGCTCGGATTGATGATATAAATTTTCAAAATGAGAAGCTTGTTGATGACTTGTAGCCAACTCTTCTTGAAGTTTCTTATTTTGATCTTCAAGCATCCGCTGTGAGCCAGAAAGGAAAAAGGTAAGAGCATACATAATCATGCATACATATAGCATAAATTACCATGAAATAAGAAAACCCACTAGGTAGTTCATATCAATGCCCTGCGGATGAGATGGCATATCTGGCAGGCTAGAATGAACAAATGAAGGGGTAGTAAAAGAAGGTCCAGCCTCATGATAAAATTAGCCAACAGCCTACAACAATCATTAAAGAATAAAAAAAGAAAGAAGCAGTTGCAAGGGAAAAATGAAAAAGGTTTACCTGAGAAGTGCTAGCCCCAAGATGTGGAATGAATTCTCCTGCATCTCCATGATGTTCCTTTTCATCTCTACCCTCATTTTCTTTAGGAATCTCCCGTATGCCAACAGGATATACATAAGTTCAAGAGCCTTCTTTGAATAAAATGGGTATAAAATGCACCTGGTAGATGGAGAAATGACTCTACACCATAACCATATTGAGCCGACCACCATGCATCCTCTGGCATGGACATAATATTTAAAGTAAATTTCGGGCAATGCATCTGGACCTTCCACTACTCTAGACCAAGAAACCGCTCATAAACTCTCTCTTCGAGAAACCAACCACTAGACACTGGGCCAGCGATGACTCGGCAAGAATGTTGGAAAGATAGCGCAGCATTCATGCAGGGAGACCAGTTTGTCCGCTCTTCTGGGTTCCACCAGGCCAAATTCACCTGCAAAATAACATAAGGTAAGTAAACTTTCACATAAAATTTAAAGCATACTAATGCTATTTTACCTGGTCCCAAGTTAAGCAGCTCAACACAAAGCGATGAGTATAGACATGGTGAGAGCCGGGAACGTTCACATGATCTGACAACTAGAAATTTAATCTCGGATACTCGACTCTCTCTCGGGAAATACCAGGTACCCTCACGAGGTTGTGTTCATATGCCCATTGTGAGCGGGGATTTTTGCCCCCACTCCCGGTGGAATGGTTCTTGCGACTTCAACACTGTTTAGGCTCAGAGCCTTAGAGAACACCGACCTAAGTCCGGAGAAAATGGAGTCGCCACCCGGACGGGCCGGGAAAAAAGAAAGGGGTGGATGACTCAATTCCTAAGGAATCCTCAACCCCTTAATGGGTTCGGAAAGTTGGGTACGTGTGGGGAAGGTGAGAAATGGCCCAGCACCCCCACAACACCCGGTTCATTGGAACCGGCGTCCTTTACAGGTCTTAATATTATAAAATTCTTAAGTATAACAACATTATCCATATTACACACAATAAAAAGAAAGCATCATTATATTAAAATCAAAGCAATGTCCAAGCAAAATAAATAAATAAATGGACACCCATCCGAAGATGGAAACATGTCCTTACATCCCATGCCTAAATAGGACACCCACCAAAAGGTAGAAATATGCCCTTTACATTGGTTCTAAAATAGGAAAGCAATTTAAATTACATGATATTTAACTAATGAGGTACCCACAAAGTGGAAACATAGCTCTAAGAACATTTGGAAGACTAAATAAATTGATAAAGGTAAATAACCATTCATCATAAATAAATCATTCATCAAAGGTATTAAACATCAATAAAAAGTAAACATCCATCCATGACAAATTAAATAAACCAAGCATTGAACTTAAATAAATTAAAGCATATAAATTAAGTCAAAGCATAATCAAATATAGAATTGAATAAGGCAAAAAAAAATCTAAGTTATAGCTACTGTTTTCATTTAGGATCTTTATTTCATATGTTTAGGGTTTTGGATTTTCATGAGTTTAAGCTACTGTGACTTTTTAAAGAATTAAAATAAATTAAGGATTTTATGTTTTAAAGGTTGGTAAGACACTTTGATTAACAAAATTAAGGTTTAAATGGTGAAATCATGAAATTAGGGTTTTGGACACTTTAAAATACTTTTGATTCATGGTTTTAAATGATGATTTCCAGCTTACTGTGTAAATTTAAAATATTTTGTGTTTTTATGGTTTTTAAAGTTTTAAAGGATTAAGGTTTAGAAAAAGTTAGGGTTTAAGGTTTTAAAGGGGTTAGAGTTTACTATTTTAGGTTTGGAAGTTGAATTTGGGTTTAGTGTTTTAGAATTTAGGGTTTCGGTGGATGTTTAGGCTTTTAGGATTTTAAAATCAATTTGATACTTTTATGAGGTTTTATGAAAATAAACAAACAATTTAAAGCTTTTTAAAAGTAAAAAGGTAGTTTTTAAGGCTTTTGGAAAGAAACATAATATAATTTAGGGGTTTTGATAATTTGGAAAGTAAATAAGGGTTTTGGAGTTTTGAAGAAGTAAAAATAACAATTTTATGTTTTTTGGAAAATAAAGCAACGAAATAAGGTTTTTAACTTTAGAAAAACTGAATTAAAGTTCTAGGTTTTTTTAATTTTGAAAGACACAATTTCATGAATTAAGCTACTGTGATAAAACAAAAAAAATAATTTAAAAGCTCAAACCTTGGTTCGTGAGTAACACCCAAAAAATTGCTTCTTGGATCAACAAAAACAAAGGCAGTTGATGCCTTTGATGAATTGCTTGAATTATTTTTCGGCTATCTCACAAAATCAGCTTGGTTCCACTGCTTTCCTTCACAGATTCGGTTTCAAAATCTCCAATTTTGTCCCAATTTTTCTGATAATTTCTCCTCCCTTTTTCTGTGTTGCTTAATCCATATTTACAGAAGTTTTTTGATTTTTTTCCTAGTTGCTCATGGAATACATTATAGAATAAGAAAAGAAAACTGAAACTTAATTGTATTAAGTTTCAGAAAATTTGCATCGGAAAATTTCGCTGGAAAAAAAAACTGCTGCGGAAAAATTGTGCTGGCGAAAAAATTTGCCGCAGGAAAAATTGCGCTGGCCAAATAATTTGCCGTAGTTGGTAGCGGCAGGGGGTGGGGAATTGGCCTGCGGGCCATTTCGCCAAAAGGAAACTCCTGCGGGCGAATTGGCCCACGGCCAAGCCCGCGCTGGAATTTTCGGCAATGATTTTTTCGTCGTCGATTTTTATTTTTATTTTTATTTTTTATTTTTTATTTGTTTATTTTTATTTTCATTAATAAAAATTAGATAACAAAGAAAAAATTATTTTATTAAGATAACAAAAATCATTTTGGACCAATTAAAATATATTACACAAAAAAATTATTTTGGACTAAACAAAATATATTGGACCGGACTGGGTCAAAAATTAAGGGTCTACAGTTTGCCCCCTACTTGAATGATCTGAAACTTTAGTGAAAGAGAGTGAAAAGCAATAAGACTTGATTTTTGATATGGTGGAGTTTTTGGGTTCTGGACCCAGTTCGAGTTCTGGACTCAAGGATAATTCTTGGTTCTAGACCTAAGGGAAATTTGGGTTCTGGACCCGAGCTAAGTTCTGGACATAGAAATAATTATAGGTTCTGGACCTAATGGTAAAATTTGGGTTCTGGACCCGAGCTAAGTTTTTAGACTTAGAAATAAATTCTAGGTTCAGGACCTAAGAAAATTTTGGGTTCTGGACTCAAGGAAGATTCTAGGTTCAGGATCTAAGGAAATTTTGGGTTCTGGACTCGGTTCTAGTTTTGGACTCAAGGAAGATTCTAGGTTCTGCACCTAAGGAAAATTTGAGTTTTGGACCCGTTTCGAGTTCTGGACTCAAGGAAGATTCTAGGTACTAGACCTAAGGGAAATTTGGGTTATGGACCCGAGCTAAGTTCTGGACTTAAAAATAATTCTAGGTTCTGGACTTAATGGTAAAATTTGGGTTCTAGACCCGAGCTAAGTTTTTGGACTTAGAAATAAATTCTAGGTTCTGCACCTAAGGAAAATTTGGGTTCTAGACCCGGTTTGAATTCTCGACTTAAAGAAGATTCTAGGTTCTGGACCTAAGGACAATTTGGGTTCTGGACCCGGTTCGAGTTCTGGACTCAAGGAAGATTCTAGGTTCTGGACCTATGAAAAATTTGGGTTTTGGACCTGGCTCGAGTTCTGGACTCAAGGAAGATTCTAGGTACTGGACCTAAGGAAATTTTGGGTTATGGACCCGGTTCTAGTTCTGGACTCAAGGAAGATTCTAGATACTGGACCTAAGAAAAATTTGGGTTCTGGACCCGAGCTAAGTTCTGGACTTAGGGAAAATTCTAGGTTTTGAACCTAAGAAAATTTGGGTTCTAGACCCGAGCTAAGTTCTAGACATAGAAATAATTCTAGGTTCTAGGCCTAAGGGTAATTTAGGTTTTGGACCCGAGCTAATAGTAATTTTTTATTTCAAAAAGTTTAGCTAATTTTTATGCATGTCTTCTTATTGTCCCTTGGGTGTAAAAATATTTATATACCTGCAATTATTTGAATGCATTTACTATTGTAAATAGTACTTTCACTATTAATCAATAGTAATACTATTTATAAATAGTAACATTTACTATTGATAAATAGTAATACTATTTATAAATAGTAATATTTACTATTTATCAATAGTAATACTATTCATAAATAGTAAAATTTACTATTCGTCAATAGTAAAGTTTACTATTCATAAATAGTAAGATTTACTATTCATGAACAGTTTTGAATTTTGTTTTTTTGCTTGCCGTTTCTCTATAAAAAGCCACCATTCCTTCATTTTACTTCACAACATGATTTCAATTTCATAATTCTCTCAAATTTCTTTCAATTTTAGCACATATTTTTCCAAAACAATGCATGCTTCGAGGTCAGGGATTTATTCGGCACCACGAAGATGGAAATTTAGATATATTAGCCGGGATGCCGCTCCATCACAGTTCCAATCAAAAGAGTGAGGCAATTATTTTTTTCTTTTTCTTGATTTTTGCGCTTTTCTTTTTTTTTTGTTGTATTTTTTTTATATATTTTTGTTATTATTCGTTATTGTGAAAAAATAAATTAATTTAAGTAGATAGAATAATATGTGCTTACCTGGTATTAACTTACCTGGGTCTGTGTTAGCATGATCATTGCGTTGTTCAGGCTGGAGGATGTATTTACAAAGCCCGACAATTGTACGATGTAGTGCCTTATCGGGTAAGGCGGATTATCTGAGATTGCGGCTTTGAGCAGTTCATCTTACAATTGCCATCCGAGGAATATCAGATAGACCGGAGCATAGTCCAGGCGCTTGCAGAGCGATGGTTGGATACAACCCACACTTTTCACTTGCCCATTGGAGAGATGGCAATTGGTCCAGTCGATTTTACTGCCATAACTGGCCTTCGATATGATGGTGCTCCGGTTCCTCTGACCAACGATATTTTAACATTTGAAGAAATTCAGTAATTAATTGGAATGGAACCATCATATAAAGGGCCTTTTAAGATAAAAATCGAGCCAATTCGTAGTTATTGGATGAACTACGAAGGACGTGTTGGCAGAGACATGGCCGAGCAATATGCTCGAGGATTTTTATTATATCTGCTCGGATCGACCATCTTAGATAGTACTGAATCCTCCATTCACTTGTCAGTGTTGAGTGCCCTTTCTTATCTCAGAATGGTACCATCTTCTAGCTGGGGTGAAGCTGGTCTCGCGTGTCTTTACCATGGTCTTGATAAGCTTTGCCGAAATAAGAAGTCTTTTGTCGGCTTGATGGCAGTTGTCGAGGTATTCTTTTCCTTCACCAATGTTACTTCCACTCCTTTCTTGCATGAATTTGATCTTTACTATCATTGTTGTAGGTATGGGCATATGAACATAACCTCGTGAGGGTGCCCGATATTTCCCGAGAGAGAGTTGGGTATCCGAGATTAAATATCTGGTCGTCTGATCGTGTGGACATTCTCGACTCTCATCATGTGCATACTCACCGCTATGTGTTGAGCCGCTTAACGTGGGACCAGGTAAAATAACATTAGTATGCTTTAAATTTTATGTGAAAGTTTTACTTACCTTATGTTATTTTGCAGGTGAATTTGGCCTGGTGGAGCCCAGAAGAGCGAGCAAACTGGTCTCCTTTGATGAGGGCTGCACTGTCTTTCCAACATTCTCGCCAAATTATTGCTGGCCCAGTGTCTAGTGGCTGGTTTCTCGGGGAGAGAGTTTATGAATGGTTTCTCGGTCCAGAGCAGCGGAGGTTTTCGATGCAAATCCCAGAATATACTTTAAATATTATGTCAATGTCGGAGGATGCATGGTGGTCAGCCCGGTATGGTTATGATTCCGAGTCATTTCTCCATTTACCGGGTCCATTCTACGCCTATTTCATTCAAAGAAGACTCTTGAACTTTGATGTATATCCTATTGGTGTGCGGGAGATTTTTGACAAAAATGAGGGTAGAGATGAAGAAGAACATCACGACACTGCAGGAGAGTCTGTTCCACATCTCGGGACCAATACTTCTCAAGTAAATGGCCGTGTCACTTGAATGTGTCATCTTCTATTTATACTCAAGTCTTCTTTGGTCTTTGAAGATGAGAGTGACATGGCCAAGCTCCTAGCCGTGTCATGTGACATGGCCAGTGGCTTGGTAGTTTCTCCTGGGTATGTCAGCTTCTGTGTTTTTTTCTTTGGTTCTTCTTTGTTCTTAGCTTAAGATGGGACACAGCCAGTGGCTTGGCCCTGTTGCCTGCCAGTGTCACCTACTGTTTCTTTTCTTTCTTTGCTCGGTCCATCTTAATTTTGCCCTTTAGGTGAGACACGGCTAGTGGCTTGGCCGTGTCTCCTGCCCGTGTCATGTTCTGCCAAGATTTCATTTGAGGTGACACGGCCAAGCTTGATATGGCTTGGCCATGTCTTGCTTGATTCATGCTCTTCTTTCCTTGTTTTGATCTTACAAAGGAATTTTTGCATTTTAACCACTTTTCCCTTGCAACTTTTTTCTTACTTTGATTTTTTCAGTGATTGTTGCAGGCTATTGGCTCATTTGATCATGAGGCTGGACCTTCCTTTACTGCCCCTTCATCTGCTCGTTCTAGCCTGCCAGATATTCAATCTCATCCGTAGGGTACTGATTTGAATTACCTGGTATGTTCCTTATTTCATGGTAACTTATGCTATATATATAAATGATTATGTATGTTCTTACCTTTTCCTCCTTGGCTCACAGCGGATGCTCGAAGAACAAAATAAGAAACTTCAAGATGATTTGGCTGCAAGTCGTCAGCAGGCTTCTCATTTTAAAAGTTTATATCATCAATCCGAACAACATTTTCGAGACTTTCGATTTCAGGGGATGAGGGATCCTGGAGCTTCTTCATCAAGAGGCCCCCAGACTTATGAACATGAGATCCTTTCATCTGCTTCTGATGAGGACCATGACGGATCAGAACCTCAAGGTAATAGGGATTTTGGTGCCCCTACTTCGGGTGATCCTGGGATGAGTAATTTACTAGGTTTTGGTGTTCCCGCTTCGGGCGAACTCGGGACAAGTGATTTGCCCTCTCCTCCAACAGGTGATGATTTTTTCAAGTCTTTATTTGGTGACCTACCACCATCCTCTTAGTGATATGTAAATATTGTAGCAATTGTAAAATATTGTATAATAATGAAAAATATACAATTTTTCCTCTTTACTGGAACCTTTTTTTTTTTACCGTACATCATAATTTTAGAATACACATCATTTACTAAACCCAATCCAACGTGGTAAAGGAAATTGCCACTAATTCGTTTCCTTATGCCATATTGTCTTATCCTTTCCCATCACCTTTCCTTTTCACTTTTGGAAAAGGTTTGTTTCCTCTATATAAATCACCCTTCATGCCATATTTTAATTCATAAATAAAATTCTTTCTCTTTCAACGTGAAGACCCCCTTTAACAATTTTAACTTTTTCTTCATTTATTCACCATGACCGAGCATCATTTAAAGAGAATAAAAATTCTATTTAAGAATATGGACGCCATTCATTGGAAGCAAATTTCATGGTTAAAACTTGATGTTTTAAAATGTTTTCAAAATGTCAAATTGGACCAATCCTTCTTACATGTCGTGGCTTCCTTTTGGAATACGTATTCTAGGGTATTTAGAATTAATGGCCTTGAAATATGTCCCTTGATTGAATAATTTGAGACCATCCTTGGATATCCCAATAATCAACAAATCGCGTTACCCATATCGATTTCCAATACTCAACAGAAGATGCAGATGTTATTTCAAATTCCAAAATCCGAAGTTCTTCGGTTGATGAGAGGTGAAAAAATTATACTTGCTCCTTTGATTGACTTTTGCCTCTCTCATTTGGCTCCTACTAAGGCATAGGGACGCATGCTTTGTCTTTGCTTGCTCAGTCAATTCTTGATTGTTTCTTCTGACGGCGATATTGATCCATGAGTATTGGATATTATGGACGAAATGGAAGGAGGCTTATCGCCGGTACCTGTGATCTTAGCCGAGACCTTAGTTGGATTAGACCGATTTAAATCAAGATTGTTAAAGAGACTGACTGGAAGTCCGTTGCTGCTTGAGGTAATTACCTAAACTACCCTTTTTGGTTTTCAATTTGGGTTTTATTTTTTTTTTCTTTTTATTGCTCTAACTTTTGCCTAGTCCAACCATGCGGGTTTTCAGAACTAGCGAGCTGTCCTAATTTTTGCCTAAGCTGCCCTTGCGGTTTTCCAACTTAGTGGACTCTTTTTTTCTTTTTTTTTTAATTTAATTCTTTCTTCATAGATTTTGCTTCAGGAGCGTCTTTGTTTGCTTGATACTCCATCCATGGATTTTTCCGGATACCTACCACATCATCATTCTGCTAGGAAGCTACTCCATCCTGCTTCTTCATATGCTGACTGGGTTAACTAGATCCATTCACGCTCTGAAGTCAATATCCATTAGTTGGTACCTTGGTGGAAGATTTCTCGTATCACCATGTGGACATTCTTGATGTATGTTCCCCTTGCTGCTCTTTGTCAAGGTACATGCTATGATCCTCACCGACTTGGTCGTTAGTATGGAGCTAAGCCTCGTGATTCTGACTTTGCTCCCGACTTAGACATGCCTTGCTTGACTGAAGCATACTTGGATCGGCTGAGGCAAAGCTGGCCTGCACGTTACACTTATCGATTGCCATAGATTTTACATTTGTCCATTCAGAAAGTGTATTGTTAGGATGAAAAAATAATTAAAGTAATAAAAGATGCTTCTTTTCCATTTATAATTTTTCATCACTTTTTGCTATTGTGTTTATTTATTTCATCCATATTTGGTCGAATACTTATAACAGTGCACATAGAACAATTTTAACATTAATTATGTTTTATTAAATTGGGGAACAACCAAACATAAAGCCAGCATACACAAGATTACTCCTATTGCCAATTAGCCCTTTCGGGTTTTCTAATTGACGATTTTCTCTCATTTAGCCCTAATTGTTGCCTAGCCCACCCTTTCAGGTTTTCAGAACTAGCGGACTGCTCTAACTTTTGCCTAGGCCGACCTTTTTGGGTTTTCAACCTAGCGAGCTCTTTTTTCCCTTCTTTTTTCCTATCATACATAAAACCTCTTCAACCTGTCAATGTTTACTGGCTGACTAAATTCGTTCCCGTCCATGTCTGATAACTTCACCGCACCTTTATTTATGACTTGTTTCACGACATATGGCCCTTCCCAACTAGGTCTGAACTTCCCTCTTGGATCAGATACATTGGGCTTACATTGCTTCAACACCAAATCCCCAACTCTGAATTTTTTGATTTTAACCCTTCTATTGTAGGCTCGAGCTATCTTCTTTTGATACAGTTGGTGATGATACAGTGCTTTTAACCCTCTCTCTTCTAGCAGAGCTAACTGTGTGTATCTGCTTGCTACCCATTTCATTTTAGGCAGTTCAGCTTCCAAGACTACTCTTAATGACTTGATCTCAATTTCAATTGGCAATACTGATTCCATCCCATAAACTAAAGAGAACGGTGTCATTCCAGTAGGTGTTCGCACACTTGTCCTATATCCCCATAAAGCAAAGGGAAACATATCTGACCAATCCTTGTAAGTCTTGGTCATCTTGGATAGAATTTGCTTAATTGTCTTATTTGTTGCTTCCATGGCACCATTAGCCTTTGGTCTATAAGGAGAGGATTGATGATGATGGATTTGGTACTTCGAGAATAAATCCATAACTGCTCCTTGAAACTGTACCCCATTGTCTGATATCACACTATACGGGACCCTATATCTGCAGATGAGGTTCTTTTCAATAAACCTAGCCATTTGGCTTGCACCCAGCTTATTGAAGGATTCAACTTCGACCCATTTTGAAAAATAATCTACTACTACCACAATGAATCGGTGACCATTTGAAGCAGTCGGATGTATCTATCCTATAATGTCGATACCCCAGGTGGCAAATGGCCAGGGTGAAGACATTGAATGCAGTTCTTCATGATGCATGTGATTCAAGTTACCATACATCTGACATTGCTGGAACTTCTTTACAAACTCAATACAATCTTTCTCCATAGTCAACTAGTAAATCTGCTAATATATTGCAATTTACCGATAAATCCCCGAACTTCTCTCTCCATCTTAGGGGTTGGCATATCCCTGCTTGCTTTAACTTTGTCAGGATCAATCTCTATGCCATTTGGACCAATTACATGTCCCAATAATTTGCCTAAAGTATCACCGAATACACACTTCTTCGGGTTTAATCTTAGCTTATATTTCAAAGCTCTATCGAAGAATAATTCTAAGTTTTGGAAGTGTTGCTCCCTTATATCCGACTTAACCATCATATCATCAACATATACTTCAACTTCTTTGTGCATCATGTCATGAAATAGTGTGGTGGCCATCCTTTGATAGGTTGCTCCAGCATTCTTTAAGCCGAATGACATCACCCTATAACAAAATATACCCCATGTAGTAATGAAAGCAGTTTTGGCTTTATCCTCTTAGGCCATTAACACTTGATTGTATCCGGAAAATCCATCTACTAACTAGTGTAGCACACTAGAGGCTGCACTATCAATGAGAACATCTATATGAGGTAAAGGAAAATCATCTTTAGGGGAAGCCTGTTTAGTTCATTTTTGTACTAATTTTTAGTATGATTTTATGTGTGTTTTAGTTAATGTTTTGATTAATTTTTGTTTTAAGTGTGTTTAATGTGTTTGTTTTAGGTTTAGGTGCAAAAACACCATTGGAATATCAAAACAGAGCAAGAAAAGCATGAACCAAGCAAGACATGGCCAAGCCAAGAAAGCTTGGCCATGTCCCTAAAAAGAAATTCAAGACAGAAGCAGACACACTCAAAGACACGGCCAAGCCACTGGCCATGTCTCATTCAAAGAGCAAATCAAAGAACAAGCCAAAGAGGAGAAGGAAAAGAAGGAAAATGAGCAACAGAAGTGGACACACCCAGTGACATGGCCAAGCCTCTGGCCATGTCACATGACACGGCCAGCAAGCTTGGCCGTGTCCCATTTCATGCCTAAGACACTTGAGCAAGCAAAGAAGGAAAGAAAAGAAGCATAGACGGACACCATCAAGGGACACGGCCAAGACACTGGCCGTGTCACATGACACGGCCGTGTCTTTGGCCGTGTCTCACCAAGGAAACTAAAGATAGCAAGGGACATGGCCAGAAGCTTGGCCGTGTCCCGAGAAAGAAAATCAAGAGACACGGCCAAGCTCCACATGGCTTGGCCGTGTCACCTCTCACAACCAAAGAAAAGAAAGAAAGAAAAGAAAGAGCCAGTGAGGGACACGGCCAACTGGCTTGGCCGTGTCCCATGGAAATCAAGAGACACGGCCAAGCCAACCTTGGCTTGGTCGTGTCACCTCAAGGAAACAAGAAAAAAATGCAAGATACACGGCCAAGCTACTCTTGGCTTGGCAGTGTCACACCTGAAAAATCTGATTTATTTTGCACAAAGTGGGGAACAAGTGGGAGACAATGCCTTGTGCTTGCCAAAAAGAAATATTAAACAAGAGAATAGTGGGGAACAAAGGGAAATGGTGTGAGTTGGAAGGCATGGGTGTTGATTTTTGAATGAATTAAAAGGAGAGGAAGAGGAAATTGGAAGGAGTTCTTGGTTGTTCTTGAACAATTTCTCCAAAAACTTGGGAGAGGGAGAGAGTGACACTCTCCCTTATCCCTTCACCTCCAACCTCCATTTCCATCCTCTCCACCTTCTCCATCATCCATTGATAGGATCTTTGAGGTTCTTTGGGATAAATTGGGTTAACAAGCTCTTGAAGGTTGAAGAAGCTTCATTGAAGGGAGTGGTGACTTGAGAAAGCTCCATTCCATCTTCCAAAGGCAAAATCAATTAAAGAGTTGGTGACTTGAGAAATCTCCATCCAAAGGTTTGGTGACTTGAGAAAGCTCCATTCCACATTGCAAAGGGGAATCAACCATTGAAGAGGGCTTGAGTTCTTCATCATACATCATGTGGAGCTAGGAGGAAGACTAGTATCCTACTCTTGGCATCTTCACAAGGGGTTTTTCTATTCTATCTTTTAATTCAGTTCTTATTGTTGTTGTTGTATTAAGAGATTGATATTGCAATGGACAATTTGTATTTGTTTTATATTGAGTTGAATGAATGTTTTAAATTGATGATGTTGAGCTAAATACCCATGCCTAGGGTTTGTAGTATATTTGGTTGAATGTCTTGATTTGATATTTCCATTGATGTTCCTTGTTGATTGGTTGATTGTATTGTATTAAATGCTAGGATGATAGATTAGCTACCTATTGATCTTTCAATATTGGATGACGGACCGAGAGGTGAAATATGATATCAGAACTATATAATCGACCACCCTATGAATGAATTAGAAATATAAGTTCTAGGGTTTCATTAATTTGGTAATGTAAAAGAATTGGTCATTGTTAATTCATGAATGTGAGAACTAATGGATTGGCAATTAACTAATTAACCTTAAGGAACAAATTAATTACAAGGTTATGTTAATGGATAATTTGATAATTGAGCTTTGATTGAATGGATCTATAACCCTAGGCACCTTCCCAAGAATCAATTTGGTCTTGTACATCCATCACACACATTAATCCCTACGCACGGTTAATTTTAGGTTTAAATTGTCTTTCCACAATTCCAAACAACAAACACTTCCGCATTTTAATAACTTATCGATCAAGCTATTACGAACCACTCCTTCTTGGGGAAACGACCTTGGGGTGATCACCTTTGCTACAGCTACCTCGTATACTTGCGAGTGACGCTTTGTAGTAGTACTTAATTCGAGTGCAAAAAAGCCTTGTTTAAATCTCTATAGTCCACGCAAACCCTTATCCTCCCATCTTTCTTTGGCACGGGTACTATGTTGGCTAACTAATCTGGATATTCTATCACTTCAAGGAACTTCACTTGTACTTGCTTAGTGACCTCTTCTTTAACCAATTTAGCCCACTCAGGTCTTAATCGCCTAAGCTTTTGTTTGATAGGTTTTATGTTAGTGTAAGTAGGAATATGATGTTCGGTTATGTCTCGATCTATTCCAGGCATATCCTTATAAGACCAAGCAAACACTTCTTCATATTTTTTGAATATTTTTTCAAATCTCTCTCTCTCATCAGGAGTAAGGTCAGATGCTATGCTAATATTTTTAGGATTTTCAATTGTTCCCAAATTTAATGATTGTGTGTTAACAGAATTAATATTAAAGATGCTCATGTAACTGCTATTTGAATGTATGCATCCATCAGGAGAAACATCACACAAGTAAGCAAAATCAGACTTTAATTGGAAAAGAAAACATCATCATCCTCATACAAAGCAGACAAATTAAAATCAAAATCAAAATCATTGTTCTCAGAATCATAAAGCAGGATGTCTTCAAACTTTTCTTCGACCAATGCAGTAATCTCTTCCGGAGTCTTCTCGGCTTTCAGGACAACTTCATTCTTCTCCTTTAGATTGGATTCCTTGCTGGCTGATAGGTGAGCTCTTTCTTCACTTGCTCCACTAGCTCGGCAACATCTGTAAAAATTTTAAAACCTGGAATCAACTTACCCATGAACATGATCAGCTCAGCCTTTCCTTGGAGTGGTCCCATACCTGGAGCCTTGACAAAGATCTCTTCAAGTGGTGGGAAGCTCATCTTCTCACTCTTCTTTGGTTGGACATTGTTGTCTTCATCATATCCCAACCCCTTCTTGAAAGTTTGAGTTCTAAAATCTGGCAACTTTGTCAAACCATCCTTACCCTTTCCAAGACCAGCTCCGGAAAGGTAGTTCATGTTCTTCATCATATTCGAGACTTTGGAGTCCACCACTTCATCATCAGAAATTGTAGCTACTTGAAAACCATTGAGAGGCCTCTCAATCATTAAAGCATTAACAATCTCATTGTCTTCAGCTTCAATGACCACTGTCCCATCTCCGTTGGGGAACATGATCTTTTGATGAAGAGTGGAAGGAACTCCACCAAGAGGATGAAACCATGGCTGCCCCAAGAGCAAGGCGAAGGTAACCGGTATGTCCAAAACAACAAATTCAATAATAGATTCAATTGGACCAACCTTGACAGCCGCTTTGAAAGTCCCTTTGGCATGCCTCTTAGTGTTGTCATAAGCACGAATTATTACCTCGATCGGGTTTAGATCTCTTGTCGACATGGCTAGCTTTGGCAGTATCTTAAGTGGACAAATGTTTAGATCATTTTTGTACTTGTTTTTAATATGATTTTTATGTGTTTTTAGTTAATGTTTTGATTGATTTTTGTTTTAAGTGTGTTTAAAGTGTTTATTTTAGGTTTAGGTGCAAAAACACCCTTGGAAGATCAAAACAGTGCAAGAAGAGCATGAACCAAGCATGACATGGCTAAGCCAAATGAAGCTTGGTCGTGTCACCTCAAAGTAAAGAAATGGCAGAGCTTGACACGGCCAAGAGACACGGCCAAGCCACTGGCCGTGTCTCATTTAAGGAGCAAAACAAAGACCAAAGCAAAGAAAGAGCAAAAAAGAAGCAGAAACAAACACACTCATGTGACACAGCCAAGCTTGTGGCCGTGTCACATGAGACACGGCCAAGCCACTCTTGGCTTGGCCACATCACTCCTTGAAGAACAAAGAAAAGAAAGAAAGAAAGAAGAAGGCAGTGAGGGACAGGGCCAGCAAGCTTGGCCGTGTCCCAAAGAAAAATTAGAGACACGGCTAAGCCAAATTAAGCTTGGTCGTGTCACCTTTAATGTCTATTTAAATTCTTTCGCACGACAAAGAAAAATTGGAGAATGGCTAGGGTTTGAAAAAAGAGAGAAAAGAAATGAGAAGGAGGGGGCAAACACAATTTGGGATGAGGAGAGAGTGACACTCTCCTTGTCCCTCCATCTTCATCCTCCATCTTCATCTTCTTCATCTTCCATTAACAAGATCTATGAGATTCTTTGGGATAAATTGGGTTAACAAGCTCTTAAAGGTTGAAGAAGCTTCATTGAAAGGTTTGGTGACTTCAGAAAGCTCCATTCTATCTTCTACAGGCAAAATCAATTGAAGAGTTGGTGACTTGAGAAAGCTCCATCCCATATTGCAAAGGGGAATCAACCATTGAAGAGGGCTTGAGTTCTTCATCAAATATCAAAGTGGAGCTAGGAGGAAGACTAGTAATCCTACTCTTGGTATCTTCACAAGGGGTTTTTCTATTCTCTCTTTTAATTCATTTCTATTGTTATTGTTGTATTAAGAGATTGATATTGTAATGAACAATTGGTATTTGTTTTATATTGAGTTGAATGAATGTTATAAATTGATGATGTTGAGCTAAATATCCATGCCTAGGGTTTGTAGTATATTTGATTAAATGTCTTGATTTGATATTTCCATTGATGTTCCTTGTTGATTGGTTGATTGTATTGTATTAAATGCTAGGTTGATAGATTAGCTACCTATTGATCTCTAGATATTGAATGAAGGACCGAGAGGTGAAATTCGATATCGAAATTATGCAATCGACTACCCTATGAATGAATTAGAAATATAAGTTCTAGGGCTTTGTTAATTTGGAATTGTAAAAGAATTGGTCATTGTTAATTCATGAATGTGAGAACTAATGGATTGGTAATTGACTAACTAACCTTAAGGAACAAATTAATTACAAGGTTATGTTAATGGATAATTGAGAATTGAGCTTTGATTGAATAGACCTATACCCCTAGGCACCTTCCCAAGAATCAATTTGATCTTGTACAACTTTCATACATCAACCCTACACTCCTTAATCTTAGGTTTAAATTGTTCTTTTACATTCCAACACAACAAACTCTCGTGTTTAAATAATTTGTCAATCAAGCTATTACGAACCAAACCTTCTTGGGGAAATGACCTTGGGGTGATCACCTTTGCTACAGCTGCCTCGTATACTTGCAAGTGACGCTTTGTAGTAGTACTTAATTTGAGCGCAACAAGTTTTTGGCGCTGCTGCCGGGGATGACTGTTTAAGTAATGATAGTTTGATTTTTCTTTACAATTTAATTGATTGTTTGTTTTCTTTGAATTGTTTGTTTGTTTTGTTTGATTTTCTTTCAATTTAATTATTTGTTTGTTTTCTTTAAGTTGCTAAGTGCCTTTTGTAAATATGCAGTTTTCAAGGTACGCAGGGGTTTATGATGATAACCCTAACTCTGACATGGCATGATAATTAGCAGAATTAACGAACCAACTTAAGATGCTAAATGCAAGAGGAAGAACACCTATGCCTACTCGTGAAGTATGTTCAGCATGTGGCATTGCCGGACATAGCGCAAACATGTGTTCATTTGGTTATGGACAATACCAAGAGAGGCAAGAGGAAGAATATGCCTATGAAAGTTTCCAGCAAATGGGTGGAAATGACCCATATCCCAGACCTTATAATTTAAGCTGGGGAAGCCACCCAAATGTTTCTTGGGAAAATCAATAGCAAATTCCACCTCAAAATTTTTTTCAACCTTACCAAAGAAATCCTTATTCTCAAGAACAATATTCAAATCAAGATCACCTTAAAAAACCCACATTGGAGGATAGTTTGAATGCCTTCATTCAAATTAGTGCACAAAATCAAGATCGACATAAGGAACCCACTTTGGAAGATAGTTTGAATGCCTTCATTAAAATTAGTGCACAAAATCAAGATCGACTTAAGAAACCCACTTTGGAAGATAGTTTGAATACCTTCATTAAAATTAGTGCACAAAATCAGAATCAATGCAAGAAATCCACAGTGGAAGATGATTTGAATGCTTACCTTCAAATTAGCACACAAAATCAGGAAGGGAGCAATGAGAGGTTTGATTCTTTGGAGGAATCATTGAAGAGGGTGGAAGCTCAAGTTGGGCAATTGGCACATCAACTCCAAGCACACCAAAAAGAGGATTTTCCTAGCCAACTGGAGCAAGTCAAGGTAATCACAAATTTGAGGAGTGAACAGGTGATATATAACAGTTTTTGTGATTCCTTTGATGCAGGAACTAATCAAGAAAAAGATGGTGAGGAAATACAACCATACATAAAGGAGTTATTTCAATCAAAGGAGGAGGAGAATTTGGAAGCATCAACTTCCACAAAATTACATGAACCTCCAAATCCTTGTATGCCACCAATCCCATTCCCAAGCAGGCTGAATGAAGAGAAACAAGGTATGCAACTTTCTAAACTTTATGACATGCCCTATAGTGAAGATAGTGAAGATAAGCTTGAGGGAGCCATGACCTTAGGAGTAGAGCCTAATTTTTCCAATTTAGAAATTGAGAAGAGCAATTTATTACTAAATAATAAGATTATTGAGGGGGAGCTTCAAATTGCTAAAGAGGATGAAGCAGTGGTTCAACCAAACTTTGTTGAACTTAAAAAGACCCCAAGAATTTTGAAAGACGTTTTGGTTGGGGAGTACAGTATGTGTAATATCCCCATATATGCCCTAGCAATTTTGAATGTTGTTGTTGTTGTTGTTGTTGTTGTTGTAAAATTGGATTGAATATATATATGTTATGTGATAAGAAAAGAAATTGGAAAGAGAATGCTTGTGTATTTGTGTTTTGGGAAAGAAAAGAGGGTTTAGAGAGAAGTGTATATGTTGTTTATATGATGATATAATTAACATATACATAAGTCAAATAGAGAGTCAATGCAAGAAGATATTTTATTTGAGTTTTGTGAAATTACATATTTGGGCATGCAAGTGACAAAAGCTAAGTTAAGTGATGAGGGGCGTTTTAGTAATTGTCTTGTTAAAATCACTTGGTGGAGATTTAAGGAGAAATTGACTTTGTTTCTTCATCATTTTCTCTTCTTCTTGATGGTAGTGGCCGGCTCCTCCAAAGACAAAAGAAAACTAGAGAGCTACAGAGGTGTTTGAAGTTCTAAACTCAAATTGAAGGAAGATTGAAGTGATCAAGTGTTGATTCAAGAAGTTTATAGTCTTGGTAAGTTTTCTTTTGGATCTTTTGCTTGTTTAAAATGATGTGTGGATTTGATAGATGATCTAAGAGTGTGTTGCTTGATTTTGTTATACTCAAGTGTGTTTGATTAGTTTAATTTTGGATATTAAGGATGAATTGATGAAAGAAGTAAGTTCTTTTCTTTGATTTCTTTATTCTTTTGAAGTGGAATTTGAAGTGAATTAGGGTTTGATGATTAGTTAATGATAGGTGTTTGTGATGTGTTTTCAAGTGTTAAAATTGGTGTTAAGTTAAGAGTTTAAAAAGTATTGAAGTTGGAAGTGGTGGATGTTGATTTTGAAGGATGGAGAAGGATGTTGGTTTTTGGTTAGGGTTTTGTTCATGAGTGACACGGCCAAAAGCAAAGAGAGACACGGCCAAGTCATGGAAATTTTGGCCGTGTTGGGTTTATTTTTAAGAGACACGGCCGTGTCCCATGCCAGTGTCTGTCACTGCCAAAATTAAGTTGAGAGACACGGCCACAAGCTTGGCCGTGTCCCTCAAATGTGTTGGCTACTGTTTTTATTTTTGTTCTTTTTGTATGGTTTTGATTCTTCAAAGATATTATTGATACTTAAACCTAAACATAAACACTTTAAATATACTTCAAAGATAAGAATGACCTAATCAAATATATGTGGAACATACATTCATTGATGTTGAGATTGTAGCACACATTTGTTGACATTGATGAAACATATGAACAATGTTAGGCTATATGCATTGTGAATGGTAATGTGGTATGTACTTTGAAATGTTGTATCAATGATGTTATATGATTAATATGAATTGAGATATTGTTTGATTTGAAGCCATTGTGATTGGCTATGATGATTCAATTGAAAGATATATGGCATGTTTGCCTAATTGATGAGAATTGAGAATGAAATGTAAATGAATTGTGTGGCTAATGTGTTATTCCATTTTCAGAGTGTGTTATTGGTGGCATGCCTAATGATAGTAACAATCTCTTGAAGTTAGGTTGGATTGAATCCTTGAAGCCTAATTGAGATGTTACAACCCTTGAAGCTAGGTTGGGTTGTTTCTTGAAGCCAAGTTGGGTTGAAGCTTAGCATGCTTTGCTCCCCTTGAAGCTTGGTTGAACCTAATCCTTGAAGCCTAGTTGGGTGTATGATATTGATAAATGTGACAACAAAACCAAAACATTAACTCTGAAAATTGAATGGCATATTAGTGTGTTTTGGTCCTATGCTTGTCTATGTTTAACGTGAGTCATGAATGATAACTTGATTGATTAATGAAGGATGTGGAAATATGTTGAATTGTGGTATGCTTATATGATTTGTGATAGGCAAAAGGGTTGATGTTAACTTTTCACCTATGTTGTTGCTTTTATTAATAAGGTGTGTTTGCATTGCATTGCACTTAAGCATAACATTAGCATGATTTGTCTTACTAAGCCCTTGGCTTAGCGCGATAGTGTTTAATCGCGCAGGTGATAGAGTTGATAGAGTTGAACCTTAGAGCTCTTCGAGACCGAGTGAGAGTAGACGTTGAAGAGTTGATTTTGGGAACTTAAAGATCAGAGAAGATTTGCCAATCATGTATAACTCTTTTATATTTTATAAATATTGTTTATAGTGTGAATATATTTATATTTGTAAATATGAATTTAAATGTTTTCATATATATAAATATTTTCTATATTTCGCTGCGTATTAAGTAAATGTATATATATATCTATTTATTTTATATTACAAGTTAATGACTTATTATCTATAATGTATATGAGAAAGAAGATGGTATTATTTAAAATGTTTTGAATGTTAATAAAAATCCGTAGCATTTCTATATTCGATACATGTATACTACATTGTGGTGTATGTAGTGTGTATGTATTGGGTGTGGGGGTGTTACAATTGTTTTGGTATCTGAGCCTAGGTTTGAGATTCTCAACCTAGGTAAAATGTAATAAAAAGAATATTTTTACTTAAAAAGTAGTTTTGAATAACATATATGTTTGGGATTGGCAATCTCTGATCTTTAATAAGAAGTATTCTGCTGTGTTTGCAGACATAGGTTGTGATGGATCCTCAGTCGCGTCAGTCAGTTGAGGGAAGTGCGGAGAGCGTTGCTCCTGAGGATGGAGCTAGAGTTGTTAGTACTGAGGAGGCACCTGCTTCGGTGTCGGGGAGACCAGTTGGTGAGGAGGTTCCGCCAGCTTGGCTTAGGCATGTGGTAGAGGCTTTGAGGCAAGCACCAGTGCAACCACCACCACCCCCTCAGCCTGTGGTATCAGTCAGGCACTATGATAAACTAAGGAAGTATGGAGCAGAGGATTTCCTTGGTACAGTTGATCCAGCTGTAGCGGAGCAATGGCTTGATAAAGTACAGAGGATCTTTATTCAGTTGCAAGCCACCTCGGAGGAAAAGTTTGATTATGCCAGATCATTACTACAGAAGGATGCATATGACTGGTGGAGGACAATGCCCCATTCTATGGATGATCCACCAACCTTGTCCTATGCTGACTTCTTGAGAGAATTTGAATTGAAGTATACTCCTAGGGAGTATAAGGACATGAAGAAGATGGAGTTTTTGAGCTTGAAGCAAGACAGCAAGACTGTAACTGAATATGAGGTTGAGTTTATTCGATTGAGCCAGTATGCTGGGGGCATTATAGCTGATGAGATAGATAGATGCAGGAGATTTGAGGAGGGATTGAGGCCCTCTATCATGTGCTTAGTGGCTGGATCTCGATATCACGATTTTTCCCAGCTAGTGGCAGCAGCTCGAAGTGTAGAGCGAGCTCAAGTTATTGCAGCTGCTTCAGAGGAAGAGGTTAGGGTTAGGAGGCCCCAGTTTGAGGCAGGGTCTTCTTCTGCTAAGAGAGGTAAAGGAAGCTTTGTTCCTCGGAGTAGTAGGAGTCAAAGACCAGCTGGTAGGTCAGTGCAATTATAGAGGCAGAGATTTAGACCTGCAGCTTCAGTGGCAAGTGCTCCGACCCCAATGATTCAGAGATCAACTCTTCCCATCTGCATTCATTGTGGTAGGCCACATGGTGGTCCTTGTTGGAAGACTGGTGTAGCAGGAGTATGCTTCAGATGTGGATCACCAGATCACTTTGTGAGAGATTGTCCTGAGAGACAGGAGCGGATGTCAGCGGATACTGCAGCTTCTCGACCTAGTGTGAGGGGAGGTCGAGGAGGCAGAGGTGTCAGCAGAGGAGGTAGATCTGGGTTCAGTTTTAGAGGAGGTTCTACATCTAGGGAGAGTAGACCAGAGGAGGTTGGATCTTCCCAGAGGGTATATGTTATGCAGAGGCAGCCAGATGCTTCGGCAGTCATAGCTGGTACTTTTTCTTTATTTGATACTTCAATACTTGCTTTGATTGATCTGGGTTCCACTCATTCATATATTAGTGCATCTGTTTTGTCTGTGTCTGATATGCATGCTGAATCCCTAGGATTTGATGTGTTGGTGACAAATACTTTAGGGCATAGTGTGATTGTGAGCATGGTGCACCGAGATAGTGCAGTGAGGGTGCAAGGTGAGGAGTTCCTTGGAGATTTGATTGAGATGCCGTTTAAGGAATATGATGTGATTCTAGGCATGGATTGGTTAGCTAGACATGGAGCTGTGGTAGATTGTAAAAAGAAAGTTGTTACTTTGAGAACTGTTGATGGTAGAGATGTGATAGTATATAATGAGCAGGAACAGCTAGCATCTTTGTTTGTTTCAGCTGTTGCAGCTCGGAGGTTGATTAGAAAGGGGTGTGATGCCTATCTTGCTCATGTAGTAGATACTAGAGTAAGAGGTCGACAGTCGCAGAGTTCCCAAACGTGTTTCCAGAGGAGTTGCCAGGGTTACCTCCTGAGAGAGAGGTGGAGTTTGGTATTGAATTATTGCTTGGTACCACTCCTATCTCTATTACTCCTTATAGAATGGCACCTGCTGAATTGAGGGAGTTGAAAGTGCAATTGCAGGAGTTGTTGGACAAAGGATTTATTCGCCCCAGTGTTTCTCCTTGGGGAGCTCCTGTGCTATTTGTGAAGAAGAAAGATGATACTATGAGGTTGTGTATCGATTATAGGCAATTGAATAAGGTGACTATTAAAAATAAATATCCTTTGCCTAGAATTGATGACCTCTTTGATCAATTGAAGGGTGCAGCTGTGTTTTCTAAAATTGATCTGAGATCAGGGTACCATCAGCTGAGAGTCAGAGCTGAAGATGTCCCTAAGACAGCCTTTCGGACCAGGTATGAGCATTATGAATTTTTAGTTATGCCTTTTGGGTTGACGAATGCACCTGCAGTTTTTATGGACTTGATGAATAGGGTGTTTAGGCCCTATTTGGACCAGTTTGTGGTAGTGTTTATTGATGATATTCTGGTATATTCGCGGAATAAAGAGGAACATGACAAGCATCTGCGGATTGTGTTGCAGATTTTGAGAGAGAAGCAGTTGTTTGCTAAACTGTCGAAGTGTGAGTTTTGGTTGGACCAAGTAGCTTTTCTCGGTCATATAGTTTCAGCAGAGGGTATTAAAGTTGATCCGAGTAAAGTTGAAGCTATTCTGAATTGGAGTCTACCCAAATCTGTGACAGAAGTTAGAAGTTTTCTGGGTTTGGCATGCTATTACCGACGGTTTGTGAAAGGATTTTCTTTGATAGCTACTCCACTCACCAGATTGCTTCGAAAGGGAGTTAGATTTGTGTGGACAGATCAGTGTCAGGTTAGCTTTGAGCAGTTGAGAGAAATGTTGACTCAAGCGCCTGTTCTTACTTTACCTGTGGAAGGCAAACCATATGTAATTTACAGTGATGCTTCACATAGTGGTTTGGGTTGTGTTCTGATGCAAGAAGGTAAAGTGATAGCTTATGCTTCTCGACAGTTGAAACCACATGAGCTTAATTATCCGACCCATGATTTGGAGCTAGCAGCCATTGTGTTTGCATTAAAAATTTGGCGACACTATTTGTTTGGGGAGAAATGTTTCATCTACACTGATCACAAAAGTTTAAAATATTTGGGTGTCCAGAAAGAGCTTAATCTTCGACAGAGGAGATGGTTGGAATTGATTAAAGACTACGACTGTTTGATTGATTATCATCCAGGTAATGCAAATGTTGTTGCTGATGCCTTGAGTCGGAAGTCTTTAGCAGGTTTGACTGTTTATTCGCTTCGTTGCTTGTTGAGTTGAGAGCATTGCATGCCAGTTTTGTATCTTGTGATGATGGTGCATTGTTGGCACAGTTGCAATTGAAACCAGTTTTGTTGCATCAGATTAAAGAGGCTCAGTTGGCTGATGAGAAGATTCGAAAGATTGTTTCAGATTGCCAGAATGGAAAGAGTAGAGATTTTATTGTGAGAGATGATGGGAGTCTCTGGTTTAAGAACAGATTATGTGTACCGAATGATGCTGAATTGAGAAGGATCATTTTGGAAGAAGCACATCAGTCAGTGTTTGCTATGCATCCGAGCAATACAAAGATGTATCATGATTTGAAGCAACATTACTGGTGGTCCGGTATGAAGAGAGATATTGCAGATTTTGTATCCAAATGTCTCACATGTCAAAAGGTAAAAGCAGAGCATCAAGTTCCAACCGGGTTGCTTCAATCGTTGTCAGTGCCTGAATGGAAGTGGGAAAGAGTGACAATGGATTTTGTGTCTGGTTTGCCATTGACACAAAGGAAGCACGATGCCATATGGGTGATTGTTGATAGGTTGACTAAGACAGCTCATTTCCTTCCGATTTGGATGGATTACTCTTTGGAAAGGTTAGCTGAGCTGTATATCCATGAGATTGTAAAGTTGCATGGTGTTCCAATTTCTTTAGTGTCTGTTCGAGATCTCCGGTTTACTTCAAGATTTTGGAAGAGTTTGCATAGTGCTTTGGGTTCTCGACTGCACTTCAGCACTACTTTCTATCCGCAGACAGATGGGCAGTCAGAGAGAGTGATACAGATTGTCGAGGACATGTTGAGGAGTTGTGTCATTGATTTCTCTGGAAGTTGGGACAGATTTCTACCGCTTGTGGAGTTTGCTTATAACAACAGTCATCAATCCAGCATTGGTATGGCACCGTTTGAGGCATTGTATGGCAGACGGTGTAGGACACCTTTATGTTGGAGTGAACTTGGTGAAAGTAAGTTAATTGGGCCTGATTTGATTAAAGAAACTGAAGAGAAAGTGAAGTTGATTCGAGGCAGGTGGAAAGCAGCTTCAGACCGACAGAAGTCTTATGCAGATCTGAAGAGGAGAGACATAGAGTTTGATATTGGAGATAAGGTATTTTTGAAAGTATCTCCTTGGAAGAAGATTTTGAGGTTCGGTCGGAAAGGGAAAATTGAGTCCTCGTTTTATTGGACCGTATGAAGTTTTAGAGAGAGTTGGGCCAGTTGCTTATCGGCTTGCTTTGCCACCTGAGTTGGATCGGATCCATAATGTATTCCATGTTTCTATGTTGAGAAGGTACAGATCGGATCCATCTCATGTTTTGCCAGTTGAATCAATTGAAGTGAGTCCCGATCTGACATTTGAAGAGGAACCAGTTGCTATCTTGGCACGTGAAGTGAAAGAGTTGAGAAACAAGAGAGTGCCATTGGTGAAGATTTTGTGGAAGAATCATGGAAAAGAAGAGGCAACTTGGGAAAGTGAACAAACCATGCGAGAGCAGTATCCTCAATTATTTCAGACTTGATATCAGGTAATTTCGAGGACGAAATTTCTTTTTAGAGGGGGAGAATTGTAATATCCCCATATATGCCCTAGCAATTTTGAATGTTGTTGTTGTTGTTGTTGTAAAATTGGATTGAATATATATATGTTATGTGATAAGAAAAGAAATTGGAAAGAGAATGCTTGTGTATTTGTGTTTTGGGAAAGAAAAGAGGGTTTAGAGAGAAGTGTATATGTTGTTTATATGATGATATAATTAACATATACATAAGTCAAATAGAGAGTCAATGCAAGAAGATATTTTATTTGAGTTTTGTGAAATTACATATTTGGGCATGCAAGTGACAAAAGCTAAGTTAAGTGATGAGGGGTGTTTTGGTAATTGTCTTGTTAAAATCACTTGGTGGAGATTTAAGGAGAAATTGACTTTGTTTCTTCATCATTTTCTCTTCTTCTTGATGGTAGTGGCCGGCTCCTCCAAAGACAAAAGAAAACTAGAGAGCTAGAGAGGTGTTTGAAGTTCTAAACTCAAATTGAAGGAAGATTGAAGTGATCAAGTGTTGATTCAAGAAGTTTATAGTCTTGGTAAGTTTTCTTTTGGATCTTTTGCTTGTTTGAAATGATGTGTGGATTTGATAGATGATCTAAGAGTGTGTTGCTTGATTTTGTTATACTCAAGTGTGTTTGATTAGTTTAATTTTGGATATAAAGGATGAATTGATGAAAGAAGTAAGTTCTTTTCTTTGATTTCTTTATTCTTTTGAAGTGGAATTTGAAGTGAATTAGGGTTTGTTGATTAGTTAATGATAGGTGTTTGTGATGTGTTTTCAAGTGTTAAAATTGGTGTTAAGTTAAGAGTTTAAAAAGTATTGAAGTTGGAAGTGGTGGATGTTGATTTTGAAGGATGGAGAAGGATGTTGGTTTTTGGTTAGGGTTTTGTTCATGAGTGACACGGCCAAAAGCAAAGAGAGACACGGCCAAGTCATGGAAATTTTGGCCTTGTTGGGTTGATTTTTAAGAGACACGGCCGTGTCCCATGCCAGTGTCTGTCACTGCCAAAATTAAGTTGAGAGACACGGCCACAAGCTTGGCCGTGTCCCTCAAATGTGTTGGCTACTGTTTTTATTTTTGTTCTTTTTGTATGGTTTTGATTCTTCAAAGATATTATTGATACTTAAACCTAAACATAAACACTTTAAATATACTTCAAAGATAAGAATGACCTAATCAAATATATGTGGAACATACATTCATTGATGTTGAGATTGTAGCACACATTTGTTGATATTGATGAAACATATAAACAATGTTAGGCTATATGCATTGTGAATGGTAATGTGGTATGTACTTTGAAATGTTGTATCAATGATGTTATATGATTAATATGAATTGAGATATTGTTTGATTTGAAGCCATTGTGATTGGCTATGATGATTCAATTGAAAGATATATGGCATGTTTGCCTAATTGATGAGAATTGAGAATGAAATGTAAATGAATTGTGTGGCTAATGTGTTATTCCATTTTCAGAGTGTGTTATTGGTGGCATGCCTAATGATAGTAACAATCTCTTGAAGTTAGGTTGGATTGAATCCTTGAAGCCTAATTGAGATGTTACAACCCTTGAAGCTAGGTTGGGTTGGTTCTTGAAGCCAAGTTGGGTTGAAGCTTAGCATGCTTTGCTCCCCTTGAAGCTTGGTTGAACATAATCCTTGAAGCCTAGTTGGGTGTATGATATTGATAAATGTGACAACAAAACCAAACATTAACTCTGAAAATTGAATGGCATATTAGTGTGTTTTGGGCCCATGCTTGTCTATGTTTAATGTGAGTCATGAATGATAACTTGATTGATTAATGAAGGATGTGGAAATATGTTGAATTGTGGTATGCTTATATGATTTGTGATAGGCAAAAGGGTTGATGTTAACTTTTCACCTATGTTGTTGCTTTTATTAATAAGGTGTGTTGCATTGCATTGCACTTAAGCATAACATTAGCATGATTTGTCTTACTAAGCCCTTGGCTTAGCGCGATAGTGTTTAATCGCGCAGGTGATAGAGTTGATAGAGTTGAACCTGAGAGCTCTTCGAGACCGAGTGAGAGTAGACGTTGAAGAGTTGATTTTGGGAACTTAAAGATCAGAGAAGATTTGCCAATCATGTATAACTCTTTTATATTTTATAAATATTGTTTATAGTGTGAATATATTTATATTTGTAAATATGAATTTAAATGTTTTCATATATATAAATATTTTCTATATTCCGCTGCGTATTAAGTAAATGTATATATATATATCTATTTATTTTATATTACAAGTTAATGACTTATTATCTATAATGTATATGAGAAAGAAGATGGTATTATTTAAAATGTTTTGAATGTTAATAAAAATCCATAGCATTTCTATATTCGATACATGTATACTACATTGTGGTGTATGTAGTGTGTATGTATTGGGTGTGGGGGTGTTACAGTGTGCAATAAATCCTCATATCTCCCACCCTTGGTGGTGAGAACGAGCAAAAACCATATATAACCATGTTGCAAACTGAAAAAGGTTCTTACCGCATCCCTATAGCATTAGAGGATCAAGTTAAGACAACCTTCACATGTTCTTTTTGGACAATTGCTCTTCCAAGGATGCTACCTAGGCTTTTCAATACATTGGGCACATTTCAAAGTTGCATGTTGTTCATCCTTTCACACATGGGCTCCAATTACGTTATGGGTGGAAGGAGCCCTACACATCGTATATGGGAATGATGGAAATCAGGTATCATCTAAACTCTCTTTTAGTTTATGCCTGCTCACATTGAGGACAATGTGAATCTTTAAGTGTGGGGTAGTGCATTTTGTGTTTTTACTTTTTAAGTTTAATAATGTTTTACCTTGAATAAATGAGTTTTAGAAAGTTCAATTGTTATAAAAATTGTTGATAGATGACCTTTGAATTTTTGAAGCATGAATTTGAGAATTGAGTAGAATTGGTGCTTATTGTCAATTTTGTTGGCTTTTCGTTGCATTGCCATTAACCTAGTGAGGAATTGAGCCATCAACTTATCATTATTGTTGTGGGTGAACATCTTTGATTGATGAATTGCTAGAACTTGCTTTGACATGCATTTTAAGATTACATAAAAATTTCAATTAGGCATCAAGATGATTAAGGCAATTAGGTGAACCCACTTTGGCTTAAAAAGACCAACCCAATTTTTAACCTTAGTTAGCCAATTTTGAGCTTATTTTATTTTTCCTTTTCTTTCTTTTTCACAACACCATTAGCTTGGACCTTGTTGTTTAACTCTTACCCTTTCATTAGGTCAAGAGCATTTTAAGAGTATTTATGACCGAGTGTTGTTTGAATTAAGTGTGGGGTTAAATTTAGTAAGTTTAAGATTGCAAAGCAAAATAATAAAAAAAACAAAAATAAAAGAGAAAAATAAAAAATATATATATATAATAATAAGAATAATTGTTGTTCTTATTGAAAGGGTTGGAATGTATCATTGCAATATTAATAAGTGAGTTCCCTTAAAAAGCTCTTTAATGTCAAGGGATAGATGAGTGGAAGGTGTTTTGGGATTGTTGGGTTATATATATGATCGGGTACTTCATTCTTTAAGTGCTCTTGAACTTAGTGATCAAGCTCACATTTCCTAAATATCATGCCTTTACCTTAGCCCCATTACAAGCAAATAAAGACCTTTTGATTGATGCTTGATTGTTATTTTGTGGTGGAGATTTGATTGATAAGCAAGCCTATGGCAATAATCTTTCATTCATTGTTATGAGTGTAAACACCACCATGATCAAACACTTGTAAGAGTTGGTGAGGGAGTGACAACATTAGTTATGCATGGAAAGCCACTTAATTGCATTGGTGTTGATTTTGTTTGATTCGATATTGATTGCGGATTTAGGGATAAGGAAGTCTTGATGCATCTTTATAACTCTTGAACTTAACAAAATTCATCTTGTTTAGTATGTTTTTATTTTAGCCTTGCTTGGGGACAAGCAAGGAATTAAGTGTGGGGTAGTTATTTAAATCATTTTTGTACTTGTTTTTTAATATGATTTTTATGTGTTTTTAGTTAATGTTTTGATTGATTTCTGTTTTAAGTGTGTTTAAAGTGTTTGTTTTAGGTTTAGGTGCAAAAACACCCTTGGAAGATCAAAATAGTGTAAGAAGAGCATGAACCAAGCATGACATGGCCAAGCCAAATGAAGCTTGGCCGTGTCACCTCAAAGTAAAGAAATGGCAGAGCTTGACACGGCCAAGCCACTGGCCGTGTCTCATTTAAGGAGTAAAACAAAGACCAAAGCAAAGAAAGAGCAAAAAAGAAGCAGAAACAAACACACTCATGTGACACGGCCAAGCTTGTGGCCGTGTCACTCCTTGAAGAACAAAGAAAAGAAAGAAAGAAAGAAGAAGGCAGTGAGGGACACGGCCAGCAAGCTTGGCCGTGACCCAATGAAAAATGAGAGACATGGCCAAGCCAAATCAAGCTTGGCCATGTCACCTTTAATGTCTATTTCAATTCTTTCGCACGACAAAGAAAAAGGGGAGAACAGCTAGGGTTTGAAAAAAGAGAGAAAAGAAAAGAGAAGGAGGGGGAAAACACAATTTGGGATGAGGAGAGAGTGACACTCTCCTTGTCCCTTCATCTTTATCCTCCATCTTCATCTTCTCCATCTTCCATTAACAAGATCTTTGAGATTCTTTGGGATAAATTGGGTTAACAAGCTCTTAAAGGTTGAAGAAGCTTCATTGAAAGGTTTGGTGACTTTAGAAAGCTCCATTCTATCTTCCAAAGGCAAAATCAATTGAAGAGTTGGTGACTTTAGAAAGCTTCATCCCATATTGCAAAGGGGAATCAACCATTGAAGAGGGCTTGAGTTCTTCATCAAATATCAAAATGGAGCTAGGAGGAAGACTAGTAATCCTACTCTTGGCATCTTCACAAGGGGTTTTTCTATTCTCTCTTTTAATTCATTTCCATTGTTATTGTTGTATTAAGAGATTGATATTACAATGAACAATTGGTATTTGTTTTATATTGAGTTGAATGAATGTTATAAATTGATGATGTTGAGCTAAATATCCATGCCTACGGTTTGTAGTGTATTTGATTGAATGTTTTGATTTGATATTTCCATTGATGTTTCTTGTTGATTGGTTGATTGTATTGTATTAAATGCTAGGTTGATAGATTAGCTACCTATTGATCTCTAGATATTGAATGAAGGACCGAGAGGTGAAATTCGATATCGAAATTATGCAATCAACTACCCTATGAATGAATTAGAAATATAAGTTCTAGGGTTTTGTTAATTGGTAATGTAAAAGAATTGGTCATTGTTAATTCATGAATGTGAGAACTAATGGATTGGTAATTGACTAATTAACTTTAAGGAACAAATTAATTACAAGGTTATGTTAATGGATAATTGAGAATTGAGCTTTGATTGAATGGACCTATAACCCTAGGCACCTTCCTAAGAATTGATTTGATCTTGTACAACTTTCATACATCAACCCTACACTCCTTAATCTTAGGTTTAAATTGTTCTTTTACATTCCAACACAATAAACTCTCGTGTTTAAATAATTTATCAATCAACCTATTACGAACCACACCTTCTTGGGGAAATGATCTTGGGGCGATCACCTTTGCTACAACTATCTCGTATACTTGCGAGTGATGCTTTATAGTAGTACTTAATTCGAGCGCAACAACAAACATATATCGCGGACCCATCATCGACCATAACACAAGGAGTCCTCTCCCCCTTGATTTCTATTTTGATAAAGAGAGGGCGGATGTGGTCTCTCCCCTCCTCCGGTAAGTCCGCATCCAAAAAAGAGACTGCTCCCATATTGACTTCATTCTTTTCTTGAACCTCTTCAAATTTCATTACTTCCCCAATTTTTATGAAGTTGATAAACTCCTTCGGTGTCGTGGAGGTAGAAATTGGCATGCTAGCTAAGGATTTGGCCATAGTTTCTCGGTGCTTTTTAGAAGTAGCTAATAAGTCCCAAATGCTAACACTCGCTTGGGTTCTTTTTAATTGCTTGAGCACAACATCATCTTCTTCTACTTCAACTTCCTTCCCCTTATTAGTTTCTACCTCCTTAGGTGGTGGCCTTGCATAAGGCTTACCAAATCTAGTGTTCATCACCTCATCTTCTTCGGGCTCAGACAAAGTCCACTCCTCCTTCTTGCGTACAATATTATCATCACTATCACTTGAATCCCAAAACCCATTGACAACATAAATTGTTATTTCTCCACCCATCATAGCTTGTTCAATTTTGACAAATGCCTCTTCTTCTTTGGTTTCTTCTCCATCCACATCTTGAAAAGAAGACATGACAAAGTCCTCATGCAAACCTCCTCCAATCATGAAGGTTGCCGGTGGTGGTGGTACCCTATTGAATTTTGGTAATGGGTTGTCTTTGGTGTTTGGCTTATTGGGCTCGGGTAGCTTCCCTTTATCAATTAGATTTTGGATCTCATGTCACAACCTCACACATCTATCCGTGTCATGCCCTTGCATTTGGTGAAATTGACAAAATGCTTTGGTGTTAAAATTAGGTGGGAGAGGGTTAGGCAAAGGATGAGGATTTAAGGGTTGTAGCACTCCCTTTCTTTGTAGCTTATTGAGAACCCAAGACATTGGTTTTCCCAATTTTGAAAATTGTCTCCTCGTTCCTTGGTTAGTAGCATTAACACCGACGGCCTTTTGCATGCTTTGGCTACCAGATTGATAGCTCCCTTTCTCGTTCCTTTTTGTTGCAAAATGGCTCTTCTCCCTTTCCCATTCTTCAATTTGCAAACCAGCTTGGAGAAGGTCTTTGAAATCAAGGATGAGTGTATGAGACATCCTCTAACAAAGATTAGGCAACACCCCTCTCACAATCATCCTTATTTGATCGGATTCATCAGGCCTCTTCTTGAGTAAAGCGGCCTTATTTCTCCATCTCTTAACGTAATCTACAAAATTCTCATTCGGCCTTTGCCTAATGGACTCCACTTCCATTAAGGTAACTTCTAACTCAACATTATATCCATATTGTTGGATGAAGGCTTTGTAAAGTAGATCCCAACTCTTTTGTATTCCATCATCTAAGGTATTGAACCAATTTTGGATAACAGGGTCCAATGAGAGCATAAAGTACCTTAGGGTTTGAGCCTTAGTAGCTCGGGCAGACTGCATTGCAGTAATATACTGCTTTACATGGAGATGAGGATTTCCGGTGCCATTGTACTTAGCAAAGGAAGGCATCTTAAACTTATAAGGGACCTCTTCATCTTGTTCAAATAGTTTGTCAATCTCAGACATCTCTTCAGTTTTTAACTTCTTCTCAAATTTCTTTTCTAAATCAGCAATCATCTTTTCAACATCGGATTTCTCGGTCTTTTCAATAGTTGCTTTCTCAACAACCTTCGATTCTTTCTTCTTCTCTTGAACATCTTGGTAGTATTGAGCCCAATCATCATCGTCATCAATGATCACTTTTTCATCATCAAAAACCAATTCACCAACTTTGGTCTTCCCTTTGTCCTTTGGCTTCTTAGTGCTAGCAGATGCCTCAACATGATTCTCTAAGATTGCAGTCAATTGGTTCCTCATGGTCTCAGCTAAGACCTCTTTTATTTCATCCATCTTGGCATTGAGGGCCTCATCCACCATCCTTTGAATTTGTTCGGGCTCCATTGTTTTTGGTGAGCAAGTGATTGAGTTGTTGCGAGATACTTCATCTCCGGCGTAGGTCGGATTGTTGTAAGCTTTAGAACTATCATAATCCAGGGATGTGAGCCAGGGAGGATCAATGACATGAGATGCGAATGTATGCATGTATGCATGAACAATCAACAAAGAAAGATAATTAGGACGTTCCTTCCAACCTTATAACATCTACACACGAATGGCGAGTCTCTTTTCCTATGTATGTGGTTAACAAATTACCAACATGGGGCATCTTACTTTCGAATGATTCCCTCGGACGTTTCAACCAATAGTTATATTTTCAAAAATGGAAATCCATTCATAGTAATTCGCATTAATTAGGTTTTAATCCACTCAACCAACTAAAGTAGCTTTTATGCTATGTTGGATTAAAACTAAATTGATAGGTTTATTATAAATAGATTTCTCACTTGAAAAAGGTAACTAATGATTCATGCCAAAAATAAGCCCATGATTAATTTATTCTTAGTATAAACTAGGCTCACAATTGATTTTTGGTATTTCGTAATTGACCTAAATATTTTTGCAAGCTCTTTGTAAGGAGAGGTTGGATAAAAACAATTTTGTTTCTAAGCCCATTGTAAAAGATTTTATAAAAATGGCTTAGTATTTGGGCCATGGGCCAAAGAATTTTTTATTTGTTTTTAGAAAAATCCTATGTCCAAAGACCATCTTGAAAAATTTTGAAAATAGCTTTGGTCTTTTGGACTTTAAAGAAAAATTTATTTTGAGCTTGCAATGTACTTAGGTTTGGGCTTTTTCCACCGAATAATTTGTGAATTACTGTGATAAAAAACTACACCAGGTAAATTCCCAGGATACAAATTATTCCTTCTCCGTAATCCTTTCATCATCACAAGTGCACCAAAGATGACCCTCATAACCCCATTTTCTGCAATAATTTTGAGCCCTTTTGATTCAAGGACTCCGACTGAAATGAGGTTCTTCGTCAAACAAGGTACATACCGAACATCAATCAGGATCCTGATTGACCCATCATGATTCCTCAAGCGGATTGAACCAATCCCTTCAGTGAAACAAGGATTGTCATTTGCTGTATAGACAACTTCATGATCAAGTTCTTTGAAATCAAAAAACCATTCCCAAGTGGGACTCATATGATGGCTGCATCCAGAATCTAATAGCCATGCATTAGAAGAACTTATTGAACATGCTGCAGGAGTGTCTACGGATGTCATGACTGCTAATGAGAAGGTTGATTCTGAATCATCACACTCAGCTACATTTGAATCAACAACAGCTTGTCCTTGCCTTTAAGCTTTGGACAATCTTTCTTCCAATGACCTTTTTCATGACAAAAGGCACACTCATCTTTTTCTACTCTGGCTTTTGAACGGGATTTGCTTTTCTTCCCTCCTTTCTTTCGGCCTTGTGTACGGCCTCTAACCACCAAAGATTCTGCTTCACTTGTCCTCTCTTTTTCTTTCTTTCTCAATTCATGACTATATAGATCAGAACATACATCACTTAAAGTCACTTCCTTATTCCCATGGAGTATAGTCATTGTAAGAAACTCAAACTCGTCAGGGAGAGATGCCAACAACAGCAGTGCCAAATCTTCATCTTTAAAGACTGCATCCAAATTAAACAGATCAGCCACCAACTGATTAAAATTTGTGATGTGTTCATTCATCGTGGTACTGGGAACATAATTGAAGCAAAACAGTCTCTTCTTCATAAAGAGTTTGTTCTGATTGTTTTTCTTCAAAAATTTCTCTTCCAATGCCTTCCACAATTTGTTTGCCGAAGTTTCTTTCGAGAAAGCATATTTTTGCTCTCTAGAAAGACAAGAACGAATTGTACCACTTGCCAGACGATTGACAGTTTTCCACTCCGTCTCCTCCATTTCTTGGGATTTCTCCTCTTCAATAGCAACATCTAGACCTTGCTGAAAAAGAGCATCTAGAAGTTCGCTTTGCCACATGCCGAAATGGCCAGTGCCATCGAAAATCTCCACTGCAAATCTTGCATTTGTAACAGCATTCCTTACTAAGGTTGAAGAGGACGATGCTCCAGTAACAATAGGTGTGGTATTTTTCTTTCCGTCTGCCATTTCTGCTACAAATATTTATTTAATAGCTATAAAACAAATTTTCAAAAATACGGAACATAGCCAAGGAACGTTTTTTATGTGGAAGATCAGACTATGCTGCAACCACAGTGAATACTAAGTTACCTCGGCTCTGATTCCAATTGTTGTGGAAATTGGGCTTTTTCCACCGAATAATTTGTGAATTACTATGATAAAAAACTACACCAGGTAAATTCCTAGGAAAGTGGAGGAGTCACAAGCGGTCTCACTTAAAACCCACTTTCCTTAGACTTACGCGTCGTTTGATAGAATTTACCTAGACATGTAATCCGTTTTCACAATAACCACCAAAACAGAGTTTTGCCCAACAAATAGCTATTAAATAAATAAAAGAGAGAACACCAAAATTTAACGAGGTTCGGCCAAAATTTTGCCTACGTCCTCGGACACTACCAAAATATATTTCACTAAAGAAATATTACAAAGGGAGAGAGAAGAGAGAAACTTGCTCCAAATTGATGAGAGGAAACAAGCTTGGGACAATTTTCAAATGAAGGAGAAGGGCTCCTTTCTTAGGCAAAATTGCCCACCTAAATTGACTAATTTAAGAGTTTATTATAACTCATTTACAACTTGTAAATGTAAGACAACTACTACTTGCAAATATTTTCAAACCCTTAATTTAGCCACCAAAATTGAGCCATTATTTTTGACATTTGCTTCAGTAACAAATGAGTGAAAATTATGGTGATTACCACTCTATTCCCTTAAACCAGATTAGTAGGAAAGCGAAAATAAATGTGGAATATTAACACAAAATTTGATAATGGAGTTCGGCCAATTATGCCTACGTCTCCGGAGCTGCTGCAGACTTATATTAAGGAGAAAAATACAATGTGTTTACAAACCCTCACTCAATTATGAACAAGAATTTTTCCTCACAAAATTCTCTCAAAGACACTCTCTTCTCTTTACTTCTTCAATTTAAGGTGTATTCTCCAAATGAGGGAGATGGGTTTATATAGGCTTCAAAAAACATGGGTTGGTGAAATTAGTCAATAAATTAGGCACCTCCATTTTGACAATTACCTAAATTAGGCACCTCCATTTTTTACTTTGACAATTCCCCAAATTAGGCACCTCCACTTTTGACAATGTCCTAAATCATACACCTCCATTTTTGACAATGTCCTAAATTAGGCACCTCCATTTTTGACTAAAAAATGGTTGGTGCCTACTTCTTTGACAATCTCCCACTTGAAGACCGATTTCAATATGTCTTCACATCTTGATCAATGCAACAGCTCTTCTACGACCTTGATACTAATGTAGGCCAACCGAAGCTGAGCACAGCTTTAGTTTATCAATAGTCACCGTCTTCATCAACATGTCTGCCGGATTTTGAGTTCCACTAATCTTCTCAAGTTTCAAAACCCCATCTTCCAGAAGTGACCTGATAAAGTGATACCGCAACTGTATGTGCTTTGTTCTGGCATGAAAAGACGGATTCTTCGCTAGATGTATGGCACTTTGACTGTCACAATACAAGACATTATTTTCTTGCTTCTTGCCCAACTCCTCCAAGAAACCTTGGAGCCAAACCATTTCTTTGCTGGCTTCCATGACAGCGACATATTCTGCTTCAGTTGTGGAGAGAGCAACTATCTTCTATAATTGAGAGACCCAGCTTACTGCGGTACCTCCTAGAGTATAGACATACCCTTTAGTGCTCTTTCTAACGTCAACATTTCCAGCTAAGTCAGCATCCACATAACCTGCTAGTGTCGTATCTCCATTTTTAAAACAAAGCACCTTATCTGTGGTACCTCAATGATATCTGAGAATCCATTTGACTGCTTCCCAGTGTGCCTTACCTGAATTATTCATGTACCTGCTAACAGCTCCCACTGCTTGAGCTGGTCTGGTACAAACCATGGCATACATCAAACTCCCAATTGCTGAGGCATATGGCACCTTTGCCATGTGTGTACGTTCCTCCTCCGTCTTCGGTGACTGTTCTTTGGAGAGTCTGAAATGAACACCTAAAGGTGTGCTCACTGATTTAGCATCTTGCATGTTGAATCTGGCTAATACTTTGGTTATGTACTCAGCCTGTGATAACATCAAAGTCCCCGACTTCATGTCTCTCTTGATCCTCATTCCAAGAATCTGCTTTGCGGCGTCCAGATCTTTCATTGCAAACTATTTTGACAATTCTTGCTTTAAATTTTTAATCTCTTGCATGTCTGAACCTGCAATGAGCATATCGTCGACGTATAACAATAAAATAATAAAGCTATTGTCAAACTTCTTCATGTAGCAACAATGATCTGCTTGGCATCTTGTGAAACCGCTGCTACCCATAAAACTATCAAACTTTTTGTACCACTGTCTAGGAGCTTGTTTCAGACCATACAAACTCTTCTTCAACCTGCACACCATGTGTTTGTTGTCTTCCTTAATAAAGCCTTCCGATTGCTTCATGTAGATCTCTTCCTCCAAATCTCCATGAAGGAATGTTGTCTTCACATTTAACTGTTCAAGAAATAAATTTTTTGCTGCTACGATTTTTAATACCAGTCTGATTGTCCTAAGTTTCACGATTGGAGAGAAAATTTCAATATAGTCAACACCTTCCTTTTGTTGAAAACCTTTTACAACCAATCTTGCTTTGTAGCATTTACTTCCATCATGCTCTTCTTTGATCCTGTAAATCCACTTGTTGTGGAGTGCTTTCTTGCCTTGTGGTAGTTCAGCTAATTCCCATGTATGATTTGACATGAGTGAGTCCATCTCATCTTTCATGGCAGACTCCCACTTGATTGAATCCTCCACTTGCATTGCTTCATCATAGCACTCTGGTTCACCATTGTCTGTCAGCAACAAGTAATGCAAAGAAGGCGAGTAACGTTGGATTGGTCTTGTAATTCTTGAGGAGCGTCTCAATTCTGGCGTGCTCGGCTCCTCTACTTCAGGACTATTCTGAACATCATTTCCAGAAATTTCCTCAAACTCAGCAAATTCTTTATTTTCAACATCTATCTTGGAGCTATTTGATTATGCATTTAATCTGTCATTATACATCACATTCTCATTAAATATGACATCCCGGCTTCTGATGATCTTTTGATTTTCATAATCCCAAAACCGATAATCGAACTCATCACCACCATATCCAACAAAGACACATTTGTTTGACTTGGCATCTAATTTACTTCTTCCAGCAGAATCTATATGTATGTAAGAGATACAACCAAACACTCTAAAGTGTGAAAGGTTTACCTCCTTTTTGCTCCATGCTTCCCCTGGTATTCCACCATCCAGAGGTACTGAAGGCCCACAGTTGATTAGGTAGGCAGCGGTGTTGACAGCTTCAGCCCATAAATTCTTGGGCAAGTTAGCATGTATCCTCATGCTTCTGGCACGTTCATTCAGAGTTCTGTTCATGCGCTCAGCTACGCCATTCTGTTGTGGTGTCATGGGAACTGTTTTCTCCATCTTGATTCCGCTGTTTGCGCAAATTTCTCTGAATCTTCTATCTCTGTACTCTCCTCCATTGTCAGAGCTCAATCGTTTGACTTTCAAACCAGTTTCATTTTCTACCATGGCCTTCCATTTTCTGAATGTATCAAAGACTTCTGATTTCTTCTTCAGAAAATACACCCATACCTTTCTTGTTGAATCGTCAATGAATGTGACGTAATACAATGAGCCTGCAAGAGATGGAATTGGAGATGGTCCCCATACATCGGTATGGACCAACTCTAATTTTTCTGCCTTGGGTGTCTTGCCAATCTTTGAAAAACTAACCTTCTTTTGTTTTCCAAAGATACAATCTTCACATAGGCTGACATTGATACTTTTCAATTCCGGCAACTTTCCTTTTGACAAAAGAATCTTCATCCCTTTCTCGCTCATATGGCCAAGCCTTTGGTGCCATAGGTTTGATTTTTCATCTGCATCTGCTACTGAAATAACATTCTCTAAGTTTGAGGTCACATAGAGAGTGCCAGTTTTCTTACCACGAGCAATGACGAGTGCTCCTTTGGTAATCTTCCATTCACCGCTTTTGAAGGTTGTACCATAACCATCTTCATCAAGTTGTCCTACAGAGAGCAAATTCCTTTTAAGACCAGGAATATGTCTTACTCCTTGCAGCTTCCAGGTATTCCCATTTGACAACTTTAATCGGACATCCCTTTTTCCTACGATCTTTAAGGTTTCATCATCAGCTAGATGAACCTTCCCGAAATCACCACTGACATAGTTATCCATGATTTCTTGGCATGGAGTGGCATGAAAAGATGCCCCAGAATCTAAAATCCATGATTCAATTGGACTGTTGACACTTAGAATCATGGCATCACCTGCTTCCTCGGTCACATTTGCAAATCTCTGTGCACCGCTATCTTTCTTAAAATGACCCTTCTTGCCGCAGTTATAACACTTGAAATCTTTCTTCCCCGATCTAGATTTGTCTCTTCTAGATTTTGATCTGCCACGATTTGAACTTTTTTCTAAAGTTCTCCCTCTAGATTCTGTGTGTAAAGTTGAAGAGGTAGATGCTTCACCCAATTCTCTTCGTCGAATTTCTTCACTCAACACCAGATCCCGAACATCATCGAATTTTAATTTAGTTTTTCCCGATGAGCTGCTGACCATTGTAACGGTAGCATTCCAACTATCTGGTAGAGATGATAAGAGAATCAGCATCAAATTCAATTTCTACTGAACTCAACTGGGTTGTGATTGTGTTGAATTCATTCAGATGTTGGGCCATTGATGCCCCTTCTGCCATTTGCAAATTGAATAACCGCTTCATCAAATGAACTTTGTTTGAAGCTGATGGCTTTTCATACATGTTGGAGAGAGCCGCTATTAGACCTGCTGTGGTATTTTCTTTGGCGATGTTGAAAGCAACATTTCGTGATAATGTCAATCGAATAACTCCAAGGGCTTGTCTGTCGAGAAGATTCCATTCTTCATCTTTTATGCCTTCTGGCTTTATTCCTGAGAGAGGTTGATATAACTTTTTCTGGTACAGATAATCTTCAATCTGCATCTTCCAGAAGCCAAAGTTCGCACCATCGAACTTTTCAATTCTCACTTTTCCTTCATCTGCAGCCATCGCTCCCACTCAAATCTGGACTCCTTTGGATCGTTTCTGACTATTTCTGCAAACCACTGTGTACTAGGACACCTTTGTCGACAAATCAGAACTACCGACAGAATTTCAATATTCACAAAATTCACTATTCATGTGAATAGTAATCTTGCAAAAAATTGACAGAATTTATCACCCAAAGCTCTGATACCAGTTGTTGGAAAATTATGGTGATTACCACTCTATTCCCTTAAACCAGATTAGTAGGAGAGCGAAAATAAATGCGGAATATTAACACAGAATTTGATAACGGAGTTCGGCCAATTATGCCTACGTCTCCGGAGCTGCTGCAGACTTATATTAAGGAGAAAAATACAATGTGTTTACAAACCCTCACTCAATTATGAACAAGAATTTTTCCTCACAAAATTCTCTCAAAGACACTCTCTTCTCTTTACTTCTTCAATTTAAGGTGTATTCTCCAAATGAGGGAGATGGGTTTATATAGGCTTCAAAAAACATGGGTTGGTGAAATTAGTCAATAAATTAGGCACCTCCATTTTGACAATTACCTAAATTAGGCACCTCCATTTTTTATTTTGACAATTCCCCAAATTAGGCACCTCCACTTTTGACAATGTCCTAAATTAGGCACCTCCATTTTTGACAATGTCCTAAATTAGGCACCTCCATTTTTGACTAAAAAATGGTTGGTGCCTACTTCTTTGACATAGGTCATATTAGAAAAAGAACAAACCAAATAAGCCATGTTTTAAGCCAAGATAAATTAACCATAGTCAAACTACATGCATTTGGGGTAAAAACCTAAGGAAAGTAACTAGGCCAATTACATGAGCTTTAGTCTTTGGGTAAAAAGGCTTAGGTTCCCATAGCAAGTATATACCAAAAGGTACAAGGCTATGAGTGGTTATGCCATGCTCGATCTCTATACATTGAGTGAAAGTATGGTATCCCTTACATAACATAACACGGGTAACACGGGCGTCCTAACTCACGCACACGATGCAATCTAATATGATGGACTGGATAATATCATTATAACAAAGAATAGAATAATATAAAGACCAACAGAATCAACTTCTCTTGTCCCCAGTGGAGTCACCACTGTGAGCGGGAATTTTTACCCCACTCTCGGTGGAATGGTTCTTGCGACTTCGGAACTATTTAGGCTGAGGGCCTTAGAGAACACTGCACCCGGACGGGCGGGAAAAAAAGAAGGGGGTGGATGACTCGATTCCTAAGAAATCCCCAACCCCTTAATGGGTTCGAAAAGTTGGGTACGTGTGGGGAAGGTGAGAAATGGCCTAGCACCCCCACAACGCCCGGTTCATTAGAACCGACCTCTTTTACAGGTCTTAATATTATAAAATTCTTAAGTATAACAACATTATCCATATTACACACAATAAAAAGAAAGCATCATTATATTAAAATCAAAGCAATGTCCAAGCAAAACAAATAAATAAATGGACACCCATCCGAAGATGGAAACATGTCCTTACATCCCATGCCTAAATAGGACACCCACCAAAAGGTAGAAACATGCCCTTTACATTGGTTCTAAAATAGGAAAGCAATTTAAATTATATGATATTTAACTAATAAGGTACCCACCAAGTGGAAACATACCTCTTACAACATTTGGAAGTCTAAATAAATTGATAAAGGTAAATAACCATTCATCATAAATAAATCATTCATCAAAGGTATTAAACATCAATAAAAAGTAAACATCCATCCATGACAAATTAAATAAACCAAGCATTGAACTTAAATAAATTAAAGCATATAAAATAAATCAAGGCATAATCAAAAATAGAATTGAATAAGGCAAATAAAAAATCTAAGTTATAGCTATTGTTTTCATTTAGGATCTTTATTTCATATGTTTAGGGTTTTGGATTTTCATGAGTTTAAGCTACTGTGACATTTTAAAGAATTAAAATAAATTCAGGATTTTATGTTTTAAAAGGTTGGTAAGACACTTTGATTAACCAAATTAAGGTTTGAATGGTGAAATCATGAAACTAGGGTTTTGGACACTTTAAAATACTTTTGATTTGTTGTTTTAAATGATGATTTCAAGCTTACTGTGTAAATTTAAAATATTTGTGTTTTTATGGTTTTTAAAGTTTTAAAGGATTAAGGTTTAGTAAAAGTTAGGGTTTAAGGTTTTAAAGGGGTTAGAGTTTACTATTTTAGGTTTGGAAGTTGAATTTGGGTTTAGAGTTTTAGAATTTCGGGTTTCGATGGATGTTTAGGCTTTTAGGATTTGAAAATCAATTTGATACTTTTATGAGGTTTTATGAAAATAAACAAACGATTTAAAGTTTTTTAAAAGCAAAAAGTTAGTTTTTAAGGCTTTTAGAAAGAAACATAATATAATATAGGGGTTTTGATAATTTGGAAAGTAAATTAGGGTTTTGGAGTTTTGAAGGAGTAAAAATAACAATTTTATGTCTTTTGGAAAATAAACCACCGAAATATGGTTTTTTGTAACATCCTCTGATAATTCTTACATAAAAACTATCAGAGAATATTATTCGATATACTGTACGTGTCCCAATCAATTCATATAAAATTCTCTTCCAACTAATAAAATTATCAAATAATAATGCAATTTGTATAATACAACACTGATAGGTCCAACATTTAGACCATTTTCTAATAATCCAAATACTAGTTACAAACCAGATAACTATCACAAGTTTATCAAATGAAATATTATATAATACATTCTTTTCTTTAATAATCATTCACTAGAATTCTCAAACTTCATCCTTTAAATACATATATTCCTTTCATGTTTACAAATTTGTACAATCTCGTAAATTGCAAAACTAAATTAGATATATCTTTTATAACTTATGAGTACAATATACAAAAGATCTTTATATGTACTATAGATAATTTCCTGAGATTCTTAAGTCCACTTCTTAACTTGCTTCGATTTCCTGATACCTACATGTCAGAAAACAATTCTAACACGCTAAGCAAAGCTTTGTGGTGCATGTATAAACATATTTGTCACTTAATATTAAAAAAATACTTATGAAAATATAGGAATAACACTTAGTTTTAAGAGTTATTTCAATATATTAACTAATTTTAGTAACAAACAAACATAATATTCTAATTACATAAAATAATAGCTTTAACTTTATAAAAGTTATCATGTTATATAATACTTTCGGCACTGCAACTTGTCTCGTTAAGAATCATTTTATTTAAGACTTGCTTTCTGATTTAATAACATTGTTCACAACACGCTTATTTTGTTTTTCAATACGTCTTACTTTTCAAGTTCACATATAGGATAATTCGTTCAATCTATAATTTTCAGCACTTACATTTTGTACTATACTTTGGAGCACTTTGCATCTTAGATCATTATATGCACTTTCAATCATTACAACACTTATAAGGTTAGTGATTAATTCAATACCTTGAGCATAACATTTCCATTTTGTGTATTAGAACTTTCACTTGTAAACAGTAATATATATATTAACAATCACTTTTACATTGTAACACAGTAAGTCAATTTCAAGTAATTGACTTATATTATTATTTTGCATTTCTTCCATTATTCACAACTATCATGTTCACATATATTTTCAATTTAGATATTTTTATTAAATATGCCCATTCATACTAAACTTAGATCATAGGTTTGGATCACATGTTAGTGTAGCAATGTTAATGCCAAATCTCAAACATGTATAATGGCTATTATGGCCACTATCACTGATAACACAATGTGTCCATTAATGGCACGCGGTGCACAATATCAATATGGATATCCTTTATCTGGTTAGCCATTCAATCCAAAGCTAGATATAAACTTAGTATGATTTGGGCAATTCATTAGTTTTGATTAACATTAAATTGTTTATATCATTTCACTGGTATGATACTTTTATCAACATGTAGTATGATATATATTTGTCACATTTCTAAAGTTTATCACTCTTTTTCATAACATGGCCAAGTGTTTTATTAGTTTTTGTTATAGATTTGTGTCTTGTTTATTATGATAATTACTGTTTTATTTAGGTATTTTGTTAGTTTTTCTCGGTTTGTTTTGTGTTTTTATTAATTTTGGCATTTTAGTTTATTTCAGTGTTTATGTTATTTTTGATCTAGTTTTTAGTATGTGTTTGTGTTTTGTTGGTTATTGTCTATTTATTTCTTGTTTAAAGTTTGTTTTGAGTTTGGTGTTAGGTTAAAACAGGCAAGGAAACAAATTGAAGGAGGAAGGGGCAGTGGCTAACACAGGTAGAGGACACGGCCAAGTCACTGGCCGTGTCCCATACCAAGTTAAAAAGGAAGAGCAAGTCCCAGTAGCAGACACATGCAAGGGACACGGCCAAGTCAGTGGCCGTGTCCCTCCAAAGAAGCCCAACACGGCCAAGTCACCTTCACTTGGCCGTTCTCACTTGGTTCCAAAGGAAAAGAGAAGCAAATCACTCAACAAAGAAGAAAAGAAGAAAAGGTAAGCAGTAGGTGACACATGCAAGGGACACGGCCAAGTCAGTGGCCGTGTCCCTCCAAAGAGCACTCACACGGCCAAGTCACTTCTGACCTGGCCGTGTCCCTCATGAACCAAACACGCAGCGAATTTTAAAGCGGACGTTTCATATAAAAAGAAAAGAAAAGCTAGGGTTTTGGGGACTGTTGACGATTTTGAGAGAGATTTGAGCCGTCAAAAAGTGAAGTTAGGGTTTTAACTTTGATTTCTTTGATTTTGATTACACTTTTGATTACTTTAGCTTAGATTAGATTGTTCTAGCCATTGAGATTTGATCAAGAGATTCTTCAGAAGCTATAAGGAGTTTGTAACTTGGTTTTGTTCTCGAACTTATTCTCTTTATTTTCATTGAAATTGTATTAACGGATATTATCATGTCTATTTTGATTTCTTTGAACATTAATGAGATGAATATGTTTGATTGCATCATGAACTAATTTGATCTAGTCTAGGGTTTGTATGGATTTGCTATGATTGTATGAATTGGTTATGCTCTTAGCTAATAATTTCTTTAGCCTTGATTGAATGAAATATTTTAATATATAATTGATTGGCCACCAATTATGTGTTTTAGGTATTAGATGATGGATTGAGAGATGAAGTCTAATGCTGGATCAATTCAATTAGGGACTTAGGTGAATTAGAGATATAACCTATTAAAAACATTGTTTCAATTATAACAAGATTAGTTGTAAGAGGTTTGAATGCGAGAGCTTATTTCCTTGACTCAATTAATTAAGTTGTTTGAGATTTAATCTTTGAAATTGAATTAGTTAAGATAATTAACCATTCATACATACAAGTAGTAGAGAAGTGCAAACCCTAGACCTTTTTATCAAGTGAATCAAAACATCAGTTCTAGTTTACTTTTATTCGTTTTAAACTTTAATCAAACTTCTTCATTATTTAGCAATTTAAATTTCTTTATTACTTTTTATTTATAATCTGATAATCAACTAGCCACTTTAGCTTCCTTGTGAGATGACCTTGGGGCGATCACCTTTGCTACAGCTACCTCGTATACTTGCGAGCGACGCTTTGTGGTAGAGTTAATTTGAGCGCTACAAGTTTTTGGCGCCGCGCCGGGGAAGCTAATTGGCGTAATTGTTTATTAAAAAAGAAAAAAAAATTTAGATTATTTCTCACTATTTTCATTTTATTTCATTTTGTCTTTTGCTTTTAATTGTTTCTTTTTCTAGAAAATTTCTGTTTATGCAGGGCAGGAGATCACTCGAAGGAGAGCTACATCCATTCATTCCAGAAATTCAGAGAGTGAAAAGGAGTAGAGAAGAGTTTGAGCTCTACACCAGATTTGATACAAAGGAGGACACTTCTGAATTTGAGTCAGATTCTGCACAATCAGTTAAAATGGCTGAAGAAAGACAAAGAACCATGAGAGATTTTGCTAGACCTGTCATTCGGACTTCCACATCTTGTATAAGGTTGACAGATGCAGCAAGGAACTATGAGTTGAAGAACATTCATTACAACATGCTGCCATCATTCTATGGAGTTCCAAATGAAGATCCTTTGAACTTTATTAGGGATTTCTACTCCACCCTCAACACTTTTCCTTTGGGAGGACTAACAGAAGATCAGTTGAGGATGAGATGTTTCCCTTATACTTTGAAGGATAGGGCAAAGAACTGGCTCATGATGTTGCGTGAAAATTCACTGACAACTTGGGAGCAAGTTTATAACAAGTTCATGGGCAAGTTCTATTCACACCAAAAGACAGCTGAGTTGAGAGTGAAGATTGCTACATTCTCTCAATTTGAAGGAGAGCCATTTCATAGGGCTTGGGACAAATTTAAGATGCTATTGATCCAGTGTCCGCATCATCACTACCCACTTCAACTCCTTAATTAGTTTTTCTATGAAGGTCTAACCCAGCAATTTCAGAACACTATTGATAATGCAGCTGGGGGAGCCATGGGAGAAAAAACAGCTGATGAGACTTATGAGATCTTTGAGATGTTGGGAGCTAATTATCAACAAAAGAGTGTAAGGGGAAGAAGTAAAGGGGTGAATCAACTGGAGGCCAATAGTGAAATGGTCAGTCAAATAGCTGAATTGACAAGGCAGGTTCAGATGCTAAACATGAAGAATAATATTTCTTCATCTACTCAAGAAGTGTGTGGAATTTGTGGGACATTTGGGCATGGAGCAAATATATGTCCCTCTGCATATGAGTCTTTTGGGAATGAAGCTGAGCAAGTTAATGCTATGGGGGGATTTCAACCAAGAGCCAGGAATGATCCTTACTCCAACACTTACAATCCTGGTTGGAGGATTCACCCCAATTTTTCCTGGACAACAAATAATTCTCAACGGCCTTTCCATTTGCTCCAGAGACAGAACCAACAGCAGGGCCAATCCTCAAATCAAGGTCAGCCTAAGAGAGAGAGTTTGGAAGAAAGTTTGTAGGCTTTTATCCAGGTCAGTGCTAAAAATCAGGAGATGAACAACAAGAAGTTGGATTCCTTAGAAGCATCTTTTAAGAAGGTGGAGACCCAAGTAGGGCAACTTGCTCAACAGATGCAGATTCAACAAAAGGGGAAGTTCCCAAGTCAACCTGAACAGGCACAATCAGTGACTGTTCTTAGGAGTGGCAAGGTAATTAATAACAATGTTGAAAATAATTCTGTGAATGCAGGTGAGCAAGAGAATAAAAAGGAAGGAGAACTAGAGAACAAAGGTGCTGAAGAAAGATCAATGGAGAAGTCCCCTACAGCAGATTTGCACAAGGCAAGCAATCCATACCGGCCACCTATACCATTCCCCAGCAGGTTGAAGGATGATAAAAAAGATAAGCAATTTTCAGATATCTTCAACATGCTGTCTAAGGTAAGTATCAACTTACCTTTACTTGAAGTAATTAAGAACATGTCGGCTTATGCTAAATTCTTCAAAGAATTGAATACCAAGAAAAAGAGGTATGAGCCAAATGAAAAGGTGATAGTTTCTGAGGTAGCTAGTGCTGTTTTGCAGCATAAACTACCTCCTAAGCTAAAGGATCCTGGAAGTTTTATTATTCAAATTACTATGGGAAATGGAAAAAGTACTAATGGCATGTGTGATTTAGGAGCTAGTGTGAATTTAATGCCTTATTCTATTTATCTTGATTTGGAACTAGGGGAACTTAAACCAACAAAAATGGTGTTGCAATTAGCTGATAGATCTCACTACAAAAAAACAAGCTATCTGCGACGGACAGAATCCGTCGCAGATCCGTCGCAAATCCGTCGCAAATCAAGTTTTGCGACCGATCTGCGACGGATACGATCCGTTAGTAAAAAAGGCGTCGCAATTTTCAATTTGCGACAGGCCGTCGCAGATTGCGACGGATTTGCAACCACTCGGCGGTTGCAAATCTCGCGCTTAAATTTTCGCGGGTAAAGGGCAGCCGTCACAGATTCCGTCCCAGATTTTGTCGCAGATTTCCGTCGCAGATTCCGTCATAGATTTTTGTCGCAAATTCATTGCAGATTCCGTCGCAGATTGCCGTCACAGATTCCGTCGCAGATTGTCGTCGCAGATTCCGTCATAGATTTCAAATATCCGTCGCAGATTCATAGCAAATCCATAGTAATTTAATATTAATTTTTATTGAAACTATTTATATTATCAATTAATTTTATGAGAACTTTATAAATACATTTGGAACATTTAAACACAATCTAAAAAAATACTAATTACATTGATAAAAATAATTCTTTTATTAATCTTCAATAGAATAAAATATTTTACAATTTAACTATACAAGTGTTAAGAACACTACTATAAATAATCTATCTTGAAAATAACAATATAGATCTTCATTGAATCATGACTTGCATCATCATTATTAACCTGCAAATAATATTAAAAAGAGTAAATGAAAAGAATAATATGATACACGTTAACAAAGTAATACTAACCGTGGTGTGTAGGCTTTTTCATTCAACTCGTGAACCAAACCATCCTGAAAGCAAATTTTGAAAAAATAAAACAAGTAATTGGAGTTATTAATGGTTCTAGGTATGGCAATATAATTAATAAAAAATTTATTAATATATTTATATTATATATACATATAGTTTTTACTAGTATTATATATATTTTACTAATATTATATATATTATCACATTTTATTGTATACTTTTTTATATACCATTATACATTTTATATACTATATTCTAATAATCTAATTTTATATAATTTTATATACTAACTATAATAATATTAAATTAATAAATATACTAATATTAATTACACTTATAGAATATTAATTCTATATACTAATAGAATTTAAATAATAATATAATTTTAATTATAATATATATGTAATGTAAATATATATAATAGAAAATGTCATACAAATTTGACTCTCACATTGAAATGAAAATATAAACGCATTTTCATCTAAAAGCATCCTGTTCTAAATTATTTTTTAAACAATTAAATAAAATTTATTGATTATTTTAGAAGTTATACATAAAAATATTACATCTTTTCAATAAAAAATAAGAATATTGTTTGAAAAAAATAAGTTATTCAAACATAAAAATAAATTGAAAATCTTTTTACAAATTAAATATATAAGTAAAATTCCATAGAAATGAACTTCATATATTGAAATAGAATGTGAAGCGACAGTAGAGGTTTACAGGGTAGAACCATTAATTCAACTTGAGCTTTTATAATGTTCCAGTAAGCAAGGCAAAGGCTCCACTGCTGAACAGATAACAAAGTTTGAGCTAGTTTATTTAATAGTTCAACATTAATTTGAGCTAGAATTCATATTTGAACCAATTTACTTTTATAGTCAATGACCACTGCCACAAACCATCCATGACATCAAATCGAATCAGCTAACACTATAATTCAGGAACAAAAATTTTAAGAGTACATAGGGAAAAAAAATCTATAACCCATGAGAGACACAAGCATGCTTCAATGACAACTTGAAAACTGAATTTGCTCGAGGAATCTCTTTTATACGCATAAAGAAAAAACTGACCACCCAGTTTTTCAGTAACCATATAGAGACTTAAAAGCTTGAATTTTCCACTAAGTTTCTAAATAGAGAGAACAAAACGTCTCAATTTCTTCTTTTTCCTAACATAAGCTCGTTAAGCAAGTTAGATGAATACCAATTTCATATAATAAAAAAGAACAATAACTTAATAAAACTTAAAAGATGATTATCTAAGCGAACATTACCTGTAGAAGGATCTTTGATACAATTTTGAAAGGATAAAAAATCAAAAGATCAAAAGCCTTAATAATAACACATGTTAGGAGAAAAATACATGGGAAAAAAAATCCTCTGCTCAATAAAGATTTGGGATTAGATAGATTTTATTACAAGAATTAATCCTGCTGCAAATTCAGTTGATAAATTGATGCTTATGAGTTGATGGCATCTCTAAAAAAGTCAAATAAGCAAGTAAATGGAAATCCACAATTTAAAATGTGGCTGAATTTATGAAAGAGACATGTAGCACATCTTATCTTAAAGTTATCATATCATGTGAGACAAAGATAATTATCAAAATAATAATGCAAATAACATGAACAGATGTCCAGCAGAAGGATCTAAAAGTATATTTGTGGTCATTTATAAATAAGTAACTCACTTGAAATATTTATAGTATGGATGCTTATTTGTTTTCAAAACATAGTTAATGTGATGATTTCTCCTGTCCTTTAGTTGAAATTAATTGCCTGCAAGAATTATGCCTTTCTCTAAGTACCATCTAACAGATTAATCAAAAAAAAAACTGCTCTGCTTCCAACACCGTGGCACTGAGCTGAAAATACTTCAGATGGTGCAGAAAATTAGCAACTGCATCATAGTGGATAGTATCACCTCTTATCTACAAATTATAAAAAAAAAAACAAGGAATTACTAGCGAGCTAACCTAATTGCAAAATATTTAACCAAGTTTTGGAGTCATTTTGAAATACTTTACATTACTAAAAAAATCATATTCTCCACAAGTTGAATTCCATTCAAATTGGATAAATTTTCCCATTTGGAGTGAAACCTTATAGGCAGTAGGGTTCAAAATGGGGATTTCATTACAATTGTTAATCTACAAAGACAATTTAAGAAATGCTATACTTGATATTGCCAATTTTCCCAACTAAAGAAAATTTATTACTTTAGCAATGATCTACAGTAAAATGAATTTGAATTAAAATCAAAGTCTAGTAACAGAGCAATAAGAAAAAGAAAAGGAACTGACCACAACGAAACACAGGCCCTCCGCCCTAGTAAGCGATCCACCAAATGCTTGACCGCCGTTGTTTCCACAAACCACGAGAACTCATTCTTTTTCTCAATGGAAACTGTCGTCCCAAGCCCTGATGTTTCAAATTAAAGATCAACAATGATATTTGCTGCGATTCTAGTAACAAATCACAACAATGACAATAAACCTAAATCTAAAAGAATCATAGCACACAAACATACGAATAGAATATAGTAGAATTCTGACCAAGATTCTACAAGCAATGAGGCCTAAACATGCCTGCATATTAATACTCACATCTCTCACATCTGCATCTCTGACATCTAAATCCGTTGTGACCAAAATGAATTTCACCTTTGTGTTAGTCAAATAGCCGTACCTGAAACCAGCAAAATGCATGGCACTGAAGCAGCTTCAACTGATATTTGACATAAACCAAAAAGACTGCTTACACTTTATAATTTTCAGTTGGATAAAGCAATCCAAGAAATGTCTCGTTCAGCGTCGGCCCAGATTTTTTTGGATTATTAACTGTCATGCATTTGCACTCCTAATAATTAGATATACAGATTTGAAAATCCACCAAAAAGAAATAAGAATGTAAATCAAATGAATCAAGAAACATAATTCCATGCTCAATTCAAAACAAGAAACAATACTGATCAACTAAATTTTCCAAATCTTGTACTCTAAGACCCAAAGTTTGTCAAAATATGCAGAAATCAAAGAAATAAACTACAATTCTTAAAAGTCAAAAACCACTCATGAACCCTGTAAATACAAGCCCAAAAACAAAACCCTTACACAGGAGAAAAACCCAATTAAAAATGATAAAAATAAAATTACATAAAAATTCCCATCAATTCCTCGAAATTTCACAATCCAATAATCAAAAGTGAACTATTATCTATGTAATATAGGCGTGGGACAGTACCTCGCTCGTCAACGACGTCGAGGGAACAGTGAACATTAAATTTTTAGAACTTCATTTTTAGAACGAGCTCGTTCTTCTCTTCCAACCATAACGAACTTCATTCCTAGAGTTGATAACCTAACGAAGCAGAAACAATGAATTCATTAACGATTTCCCTTCACATTACTGTTTCAATGGCAGAATCGATGAAAACAGAGAAAAAACTCGTACTAGGAGAAATATAAGGCCTGCGATTAGCGCCAGCACTAGAGATACGAAGCATAAATCTGGCAATAGGAGGCTGCTCTTTGGAAGTTCGAGATTGCTCTGGAAATAGACGAACGTACATGTATCAATTTTTATCCACAGATAAATGCCTAGCAAAACAAAAATCAGCCGACACAGAATTTACTCATAAATTTAAATAAAAAACTCAGTTATTAAAATCCAGCAAAGATGGAGGTGGCGATGACGGCGGTGACCTCTCTATGAAGGCGAGAGAAGGCTGAGATGAAGATGGCGATGCTGCGATGGTGGGCGGAGATGAAGATGGTTGGTTACTGCAGAGAGGAGAAGAGAGGGAGCGACGCAACACAGGTTACTTGATACTGTTACTCAATCACATATAAAATAGCAGCAAATAGAAACTTCAAACCTAGAAAATTTTAGTGAAAATTCTGAAAAACTCTACCTCGAATTGATACTGTTACTGTTACAAAAATATTCGGCATTTGCGACGGAAATCTGCGACGGACATGTTTCCGTCGCAAATTTACTACGGATCTGCGACGGATTTGCGACGTAACATTTTTCGCAAAAATTCTCGGCGGGAGTAATCCCGCCAATTTTAGAGACGATTATTTGCGACGGACTGATTTTCGTCGCAGATCTGCGACGGATTTGCAACGGATTTGCGACCAATTTCTCAAAATTCCTCTGACTCGTCCTTCCGTCGCAAATCCGTCCCAGATCCGTAGCAAATTTGCGACGGAAACATGTCCGTCGCAGATTTCCGTCGCAAAATTCTGAATATTTTTATAGTGAAATTTGCGACGGCAATAGACGGTAGCAGATCTCCGTTGCAAATTGGTTTTTTTAGTGTTTTCTCTCTCGCGGCAAGTTTCCACCCCAACTTTTGCGACGATTATTTGCGACGCACCGATTTTCGTCGCAGATCTGCGACGGATTTGCAACGGATTTGCGACCAATTTTTCAAAATTCCTCTGACTCATCCAACCGTCGCAAATCCGTCGCAGATCTGTAGCAAATTTGCGACGGAAACATGTCCGTCGCAGATTTTCGTCGCAAAATTCCGAATATTTTTATAGTGAAATTTGCGACGGCAATAGACGGTAGCAGATCTCCGTTGCAAATTGGTTTTTTAGTGTTTTCTCTCTCGCGCCAAGTTTCCGCGCCAACTTTTGCGACGATTATTTGCGACAGAATGATTTTCGTCGTAGATCTGCGACGGATTTGCAACGGATTTGCGACCAATTTCTCAAAATTCCTCTGACTTGTCCTTCCGTCGCAAATCTGTCGCAAATCCGTAGCAAATTTGCGACGAAAACATGTCCGTCGCAGATTTCCGTCGCAAATGCCGAATATTTTTGTAGTGTCTCTTAGATTCCCGAAAGGGGTTATAGAAGATGTTTTAGTTAAAGTTGGTGGTTTGATAGTACCTGTGGATTTCATTGTTCTTGATATGGAAGTAAGTAATTCTTCACCATCTGCACACACCATTCTGTTGGGTAGGCCTTTTATGGCGACTACCAACACTTTGATAGATGTTAAAAATGGTAAATTATCAATGACTATTTTGGGACAAACTGTGGAATTTTCTATTTTTAACACTTCTCCTACTATTCCTACAACTGCTTTATATGAGGATTGTTCTTTCATTGATTGTGTTGATGCAGTTGTTTCAGATGTTTTCTTGCAGACAGGATCCTCTGATAAATTGGAGCTGGCATTGACCTTAGATAGTGATTTGGAAATTTTTGATGCAGAAATAGCCAGTTGTCTTGAGACCTTAGGATGTGCTAAAATAGAGGAGCTTAAGGAGGACCCAGTTTGTGAGCTTCCCTCCATTCAAAAAGAAGAGAAGAACCCCTCACTAGAGTTAGAGCTAAAAGAGTTACCTACGAACCTGAAATATGTCTTTTTAGGAGATCACAACACTTTACCTGTGATAATATCTAGTGAACTTAGTGAAGGGGAGGAGATGAGATTGGTGAGTGAGCTTAAAAGATTAAAGAGAGCAATAGGATGGGGATTGAGTGACATCAAGGGTATTAGCCCTTCCATGTGCATGCATAGAATCACTTTAGAAGAAGGAGCTAAACCTGTGAGGGAGACTCAAAGGCGCCTTAACCCAAATTTGAGTGAAGTGGTTAAGAAGGAAGTGGTCAAATTGCTGGATGAAGGAGTTATTTATCCAATTGCTAATAGTGAGTGGGTGAGCCCAGTACATGTAGTTCCTAAGAAATCTGGAATCACTGTGGTGAAAAATGAGAATAATGAATTGGTTCCTACTAGGACAACTACTGGGTGGAGAATGTGCATCGATTATAGGAAGTTGAACAATGCTACAAAGAAAGATCATTTCCCTCTTCCTTTTATTGATCAGATGTTAGATAAACTTTCTGGGCACTCACATTATTATTTTCTGGATGGCCTTTCAGGTTACTATCAGGTGCCAATAGCTCCAGAGGATTAGTCCAAGACAACCTTTACTTGTCCTTTTGGGACTTATGTATTTCGACGTATGCCCTTTGGCTTGTGCAATGCACCTGCAACTTTTCAGAGATGCATGATGTCTGTCTTCTCAGATATGATAGATGATTTTATTGAGGTATTTATGGATGACTTTTCTGTTTTTGGTAATTCTTTTGATAATTGCCTCAATAAACTTGTTCGTGTGCTTGAGAGATGCATTGAATGTAACCTTACTTTAAGTTGGGAAAAGAGTCATTTTATGGTTACCCAGGGCATTGTTTTAGGTCATGTGGTGTCAAGTAAAGGGATTGAGGTGGATAAGGCTAAAGTTGAATTGATTGCTAAATTACGCCCACCTACCTCTGTTAAGGGAATAAGAAGTTTCCTAGGGCATGCAGGATTTTACAGGAGGTTTATTAAGGATTTTTCCAAAATAAGCCAACCATTGTGCCATTTGTTGGGGAAAGATGTTTCATTTGAATTTACAGCACAATGCATGCAAGCTTTTAATTCCCTTAAAGAAAAGTTGACTAGTGCACCAGTGATTGTAGCTCCTGTTTGGACTTTACCTTTTGAAATCATGTGTGATGCTTCTAATCATGCAGTAGGAGCTGTTCTTGGGCAAAGGGTTGATAAATACTTGAGAGTAATATGTTATGCCAGTTTGACCCTGAATAGTGCACAAATGAACTACACCACAACTGAAAAGGAAATGTTAGCTGTTGTTTTTGCTTTAGACAAATTTAGAGCATATTTAATTGGGTCAAAAATTATTGTGCATTCTGACCATGCCGCTCTAAAATATCTTTTAACAAAACAACATGCTAAACCGCGCTTAATTAGATGGGTGTTGTTATTGCAAGAATTTGATTTCCAAAATCAAGGATACTAAGGGTAGTGAGAATGTTGTTGTTGATCATTTATCCAGATTACCCTACTTTAGTGAAAATCTTGCATCTGATAGCATTCATAAAAGTTTAGAAGCATTTCCTGATGAGCAGCTTTTTGTGGTATTTGATGTACCTTGGTTTGCAGATATTGCTAACTATCTTGCCTATGGTATATTGTGTACTAACATGTCATTTCAGGAAAAGAAAAGGTTTTTACACTTTAGTAAGTTTTAGTTTTGGGATGAACCTTATCTATTCCGGATCTGCAAAGATGAGATAGTTCGCAGGTGTGTATCTGAGGAAGAACAACTGAGTGGTCTCCAATTTTGTCATGACCTTCACTGTGGGGGTCATTTTGGAGGAAGAAAGACTGCAGAAAAGGTGCTACAAAGTGGTTTTTACTGGCCTACTTTATTTAAAGATGCTCAAGAGTATTGTAAGCACTGTGATCATTGCCAAAGAGTAGGTAACATTGGGAGGAGGAATGAAATGCCCCTTCAATCATATATTGTTGTTGAACTGTTTGATGTGTGGGGAATAGACTTCATGGGTCCTTTCTCCAAGTCTTTTGGATATGAGTATATTTTAGTTACTGTTGATTATGTTTCCAAATGGGTGGAGGCAATCCCCACCCGTACTAATGATGCTAATGTAGTTGTTAAATTTGTGAAGGAAAATATTCTTAGCAGATTTGGTACGCCAAGGGTGATAGTCAGTGATGGGGGGAGCCATTTTTGCAATAGGCTTTTTGAGAAATTAATGCACAAATCTGGTGTTAAGCACAAAGTGGCAACCCCATATCATCCACAGACTTCTGGACAAGTGGAAACATCCAACAAGCAGATTAAGGGAATTCTGGAGAAAACAGTCAACACATCAAGGAAGGATTGGGCAAACAGATTGCATGATGCACTATGGGCTTATCGGATTGCTTTCAAGACTCCTCTTGGTATGAGTTCCTACCGATTGGTTTTTGGAAAAGCTTGTCACTTGCCAGTGGAGTTGGAGCACAGAGCGTAATGGGCAATCAAGACTCTGAATTTTGACTTGGACAAAGTGAAGAGAGAATGATTTCTAAAAATTTCAGAGTTAGATGAGTTGAGAAATGAGGCCTATGAGAGCTCGAGAATTTACAAGGATTACACTAAAGCACTTCATGAAAAAATTATAGTGCGAAAGACATTGAGTCCAGGTATGAAGGTTTTACTTTTTAACTCATGACTCCGTCTTTTTTCAGGTAAACTCAAGTCTCGATGGAGTGGTCCTTTCGAGATAACTCAGGTGTATCCTTCTAGTGCCATTGAATTACTTAACTCTCGAACAAGTGAGACTTTTAAAGTGAATGGATAGAGAGTTAAGCCATACAATGAAGGATTTGAGGAAGTAAGGGTCATTGACAGCACTTTGATTCATGATCCCTAGTCCTTGCATGATGTCCAACTATATGACATTAAAGAAGCGCTAAATGGGAGGCAACCAATCGGTTTGCATTTATTTTCTATAGTTGTAATTTTAAATTTGGCAAGTTTTGATTTTAATGTTTAGTCTAAATAAATGGAATTGGTGCTTTGATCAGTTTTTCTTTATTTTGTGTTTCAGGGTGTTTGAAGAAGAAGGTTTGCAAAATCTTTAAGAATTGAATAAAATATAAAAAAAGAGTTAAAAGTTAATAAAAGGCAGTAGGTGACACGGCCAAAGGACTTGGCCGTGTCCCTTGGCCGTGTCACTCACTGGACACGGCCACGCTTCATCAAATTTCTTTCATTTTTGCAAATTTCTATACAAAAGAGGACACACCCATGGGACACGGCCAAGTCACTGGCCGTGTCCCTCCAAGAGCATTAGACACGGCCGTGTCATCTTGACTTGGCCGTGTCTCTTCACTTTCACACACCAGACACGGCCAAGTCCACCCCAACACGGCTGTGTCCCTCATTTTTACACTTTTAAAAACCCGATTTTGCCCAGTTTCTTTTCATTAGATCCTTAATTTCCTGTTCTTTGTCTCTCTTGCTCTCTCACTCTCTGTATCGCAAAATTCATAGCTTGTGATTCAAAACTCCAAATCTTCCTTTAAACATCGAATTTCTTCACCAAAACTAGAGATAATCACTTAAAACTTCTTCTTTGCTCATATAATTTTGATTTAATCAAGTTTTGGGTTTGAATTTTCAGATTTCTAAGGATGCCGAGAACTAAGACTGTTTCACACCACAAGACGAAGAGGCCTACAACTGAAGGAGCTTCTTCCTCTTCATCATCTTTATCTTCGAAGAGGGCAAGTCTTTTGGCTCGGGTTTTTTTTCCCGACAAGGTATGTTAACGATGAATCTCTTGATGCCTTACAAATTAGGACTAATTTTGATCGATATGTGCAATTTCTTGGATGGGAAACTCTAGTCACCTTGAGACCTTTGCAGTTTGAGGAACTTACTTTAGAATTTTTTACATCTCTCAAGGTTGAAAGAAATGATAAGAAAATCTACACTAGACTGATGTTTAAATTGCTGGGTAAATCTTATGTGCTTAATATTGACCAGTTAGATGATATATATGGTTCTCATCAGCATGGGGAAAGGTTGGTACCCAAAGAATTTAAACAACAATTTGCTTGGGGAGCTTTAGGCTCAGGTACTTATGTGGCCAAATCGGCCAAAGCATCTAAATTAAGAAATTCTGCTTTGAGGTATTTGCATAGGTTTATGGTTTGTGGATTCTTTGCTCGGAAGGAGAGCCTGGGTGTGGTTGAAGTGAGTGAATTATTTTTCCTGGATTGTGCTTTTAATGTAATGCATGTTAGTGCCGGCTATTGGTTAGCCGATATTTTTGATTCTGTGGCTAACAAAAGAAAGGGGGCAATTTGTATTGGGGGGTTGGTTACCACATTAGCAGTAGCCCTTGTTGAGGATTTTGACCCGAGTACTAGTCGCATGAGGTTTTACAGCAGTTAGAACAGATTAATAGCAACCTTGCGAAGATCTTGAGTCTCCATCCCTCAGCTGCATCATCTTCACGCCATCCTTTTCCATAGATTTTGAGTTCCATGTTTTATTTTGTTTTGTATATTTTTGCTTTTATTTTTCATTTTTGTTTTCATGTTAATGTTTTTATATTTGGATATTTTATTTTTATATATATTGTACTTTTGTTTTTGAACTTTTGTGTTTGTGATGGAAAGCTAGGGTTTTGCCTCATCAAGTATGATGGAAGACATGTTGTCCTTTAACTCTTTTTATTTATTATTCTTGTTTCACATTGAGGACAATGTAAATTTTAAGTGTGGGGTACTCTTTAAGCTTTCCTTTAATTTTTGTTTTGTTTTGCTTATTGTGTCTGTTGTGCATAGCATAATTGTTGAAATCTTATTGATCTTTTCTTTGATTCTAGCATTATAGTTGAGACTTTAGTTTCGGCATAGAAATGAGCATTTGAATCCTCAATTTTCACATTCTGCAATTCATGACATATAAATCTTTGTGAACCCACCTGTGTGAGTTTTGAGCCTCATAAATTTGATATTATTGTCAATTGATTTTCTTTTCTTAAGTGTGCACCTTCATGATTTGGCATCTCTAGAGTTTGCTTTTGCATACTAATTAAACTCACATTATGATTTCATCTCAAGTTTTAAAATGATGAAGGCAAAGTAGGTTAGCCCTTTAGCTTAAAAAGACCTCCCTTAATATTGATTTCCTTAGTGAGCCAAGTTGAGCCTTTGACTTTTTCTTGTTTGATCAACACAATTCTCAACTTAACATGTTCTTATTATCATCATACCTGCATTAAGGAATGGAGTTTTATGATATGACAATAGGGTGGTTTGTTTCAAAGTGTGGGGTAAGCAAGTAAAAAAAAAAGAAAGAAAAATGGAATTGCTAATTGGGGGTTGAAATGCATACTTTGCACATTGTATTTGATTAAGAGTCATTATTCTTTTCCTCTACATTTTAAGCCAAATGTTCCATGCAATTCTTAATTTTGTATATATATATATATATATTGAATAAAATAAAATAAAAAAGAAGAGAAAGAAAATAATAGAAAAGTTATATATATATGCAAAATTCATATATGTTCTAGCATTGGTTATCAAAAGAGGAATGTTGACTCATGTATTTATGCAAGTATGTGAAGTATTAATGGATTGGTGAGTATGCCATTTGAGGGAGTTGTGAGTTTCTTAAGCAAGAGTAGTGTCTAATTTAGATACTCCATTTCTTGATGCTCCAACCTAAATGTCTTTTCTTATACCTTTACCTTAGCTCCATTACATCCAAATGAAAGACCTTCAGATTATTTCTTGAGAAAATCAGTGAGGGAGATTAGATAATTAAGCAAGTTTATGGTAGTATGCAATCATGAGTTGTTTGAGTGATTAACTTTTGAAATCGAGTGAAACACTTAGATGAGAGATAAGATTTGTATGTCTGGATTAATGAATGAGTTAAGAAAATCTTGATTGAAGGAAATTACAATTGTTTATGTCTGATGTCTTAAAGTATTTCATCTATATGCTGGAATTATAGTTAAGGTTGTTTGAGTTTTTAATTTATGCCATGTGAATTTGCTTGAGGACAAGCAAAGTTTTAAGTATAGGGTAGTTGTTTTATTAGTTTTTGTTATAGATTTGTGTCTTGTTTATTATGATAATTACTATTTTATTTAGGTATTTTGTTAGTTTTTATCGGTTTATTTTGTGTTTTTATTAATTTTGGTATTTTAGTTTATTTCAGTGTTTATGTTATTTTTATCTAGTTTTTAGTATGTGTTTGTGTTTTGTTGGTTATTGTCTATTTATTTCTTGTTTAAAGTTTGTTTTGAGTTTGGTGTTAGGTTAAAACAGGCAAGGAAACAAATTGAAGGAGAAAGGGCAGTGGCTGACATAGGCAGAGGACACAGCCAAGTCACTGGCCGTGTCCCATACCAAGTTAAAAAAGAAGAGCAAGTCCCAGTAGCAGACACATGCAAAGGACACGGCCAAGTCAGTGGCCATGTCCCTCCAAAGAAGCCCAACACGACCAAGTCACCTTCACTTGGCCGTGTCTCACTTGGTTCCAAAGGAAAAGAGAAGCAAATCTTCACAGAAGGAGACACAGGCAAGGGACACGGCCAAGTCACTGGCCGTGTCCCTCCAAAATAGCCCAACACGGCCAAGTCAAGCTTCAGCTAGCCGTGTCACTCAACAAAGAAGAAAAGAAGAAAAGGCAAGCAGTAGGTGACACATGCAAGGGACACGGCCAAGTCAGTGGCCGTGTCCCTCCAAAGAGCACTCACACGGCCAAGTCACTTCTGACCTGGCTGTGTCCCTCATGAACCAAACACGCAACCAATTTTAGAGCGGACGTTTCATATAAAAAGAAAAGAAAAGCTAGGGTTTTGGGGACTGTTGACGATTTTGAGAGAGATTTGAGCCGTCCGAGAGTGAAGTTAGGGTTTTAACTTTGATTTCTTTGATTTTGATTACACTTTTGATTACTTTAGTTAGGGTGAAGACTCGATCTACGAGGGTGAAGATCCATTCTGAGGGTGAAGGATCACAATGCATAGAACATCTGGAGTAGTCAGACTTCTCAACTGATAAAAGGTTAGTCAAATTCATTCTCGGGTCCAAGTACCCAATCTCGGGTCCAAGTACCCAATCTCGGGTCCAAGTACCCAAATCAAATCAATCACGGGTCCAAGTATCTAAGTCAATTCAAGCTCGGGTCCAAGTACCCAATCTTGGGTCCAAGTGCCCAAATCAAATTAATTTAGGGCTGAATATCCCAATATAGTTAGGATCAAGTATCCTAATCCAGTTTAGGAACGAGTATCCGAATCAAGATAGGATCGAGTATCCGAGTCTAGTTTAGGATTGAGTATCCAAATCTCTTGGGTCCAGAACCTAGAAGTATCCTTGAGTCCAGATCTCGAACCAGGTCCAGATCCCAAATTTTCCTTAGGTCCAAAACCTAGAATCTCCCTTGAGTCCAGAACTCGAACCGGGTCCAGAACCTAAATTTTTCTTAGGTCCAGAACCTAGAATTATCCTTGAGTCCAGAACTCGAACTGGGTCCAGAACCCAAATTTTCTTTAGGTCGAGAACCTAGAATTATCCTTGAGTCTATAACTCGAACCGGGTCCAAAACCCAAATTTTCCTTAGGTCCAGAACCTATAATTATCCTTGAGTCCAAAACTCAAACCGGGTCTAGAACCCAAATTTTCCGTAGAACCAGAACCTAGAATTATCCTTGAGTGTAGAACTCGAATCGGGTATAGAACCCAAATTTTTCTTAGGTCCAGAACCTAGAATTATCATTGAGTCCAGAATTAGAACCGGGTCCAGAACCCAAATTTTCCTTAGGTCCAGAACCTAGAATTATCCTTGAGTCCAGAACTCGAACCGGGTCCATAACCCAAAACCTCAATCAATTCATCAAAAATTAAGTCTTATTGCTTTTCACTCTCTTTCACTAAGGTTTCAGATCATTCAAGCAGGGGGCAAACTGTAGACCCTTAATTTTTTACCCAATCCGGTCCAATATGTTTTATTTAGTCTAAAATGATTTTTGTTGTCTAATTGGTCCAAAATAATTTTTATTAAATAATTTTTGCTTTAGTATCTAATTTTTATTAATAAAAAATAGAAATAAACAAATAAAAGTCAAAAAATAAAAATAAAAATCGGAGTCGAAAAAATCTTCAAAAATTCGGGCCCGCGGGCATTTTGCCCGCAGGAAATTCCTGCAGGCGAAATCACTGTGCTATTTTGCACACGGAAATTTTCTGCCTGCGAAATAGCTTACTGGCCCACTCAGCCTGAGCTGCCGCAGCCAGTTGTGGCAGATTTTTTTGGCAGCGCAGTTTTTTTCGGCAGCGCAAATTTTCCAACGCAAATTTTTTGAAACCTAATCCAATTGGGTTTTGGTTTCTTTTTTTTTATTAATATTACTTACCATAGCTAATTAGGAATAAACAACCTCAAACCACTATAAATAAGGACCAAAGGCAATTAATTTATGGGAGACAAAAAATCCAAGAGTAGTTTGGAAAATTTGAAACCAAATCAAGGAAGGAAAAGAAGAAATTCAATTCAACTCATTTCTGGAACAGCAGCAAGACGATTTAGAGGATTCAAAGACAAAAAAGGCTTGTCTTTGGAGCTAGTTCATCCAAGAAGAATATTTTTTGGAGAAATCATCAAAAGAATGTATGTGTTAGTTAATTTTCTTTAATTGTTTTTTTTACACAGTAGCAAATTTAAGATGTAAATTCTGCTTTTTTAAAATTTTAAAGTAGGTTCTATTTCATTCAAAAAGCCTTAAAAAACATCTTTTCTACTTATAAAAACTTTAATTTATTTGTTTAAATTCATAAAATTCTATAAACTATCAAATTGATTTTCAAATTCCTAAAAATTATTCACCACCCGTGACCCTACTTCCAAAATATCAAATCCAAATTCAACTTCCAAAATTCAAAATAATGAACACTAACCCTTTTAAAACCTTAAACCCTAATTTTTATGAACCCTAATCCTTTTAAAACATTAAAAAAACATAAAAACATAAAAACCTAAATTTTACACAGTAGCTTAGGAACCCAATAACCAAAAATCACAAATTAAAGTATTTTAAAGTGTTTAAAACCCTAGTTTCATGATATCATCATTCAAACCTTAATTTTGTTAATCAAAGAGTCTTACCAACCCTTTAAAACCTAAAACCCTAATTTATTTTAATTCCATAAAAGTCACAGTAGCCATAATTGGACTTTTATTTGCTTTATTGAATTTCATACTTGATTATGCTTTGATTTATTTCTTATGCTTTAATTTATTTATTTTCAATACTTGATTTATTTAATTTATCATGGATGGATTTTTATTTTCTATTTTGATTAATAGCTTTGATGAATGATTTATTTATGATGAATGATTATTTACTTTTATCAATTAATTTAGATTTCCAAAAGTTGTTAGAGGTATGTTTCCACTTGGTGGGTACCTCATTGGTTAAACATCATGTAATTTAATTTGTTTTTCTATTTTAGAACCTATGTAAAGGGCATGTTTCTACCTTTTGGTGGGTGTTCTATTTAGGCATGTGATGTAAGGACATGTTTCCATCCTTGGATGGGTGTCCATTTATTTGCTTTGTTTGGGCATTGCTTTGATTTTAATATATTGATGCTTTCTTTTAATTATTGTGTATAGTATGGATAATGTTATTATACTTAAGAATTTTATAATATTAAGACCTGTAAAGGAGACCGGTTCAATGAACCGGGCGTTGTGGGAGTGCTGGGTCATTTCTCACCTTCCCCACACGTACCCAACTTTCTGAACCCATTAGGGGGTTGGGGATTCCTTAGGAATCGAGTCATCCACCCCTTTCTTTTTCCCGCCCCGTCCGGGTGGCGACTCCAATTTCTCCGGACTTAGGCTCGTGTTATCTAAGGCCCCGAGCCTAAATAGTGCTGAAGTCACAAGAACCATTCCACTGGGAGTGGGGGCGAAAATCCCCGCACACACAAACCAACATAATATTCTGATTACACAAAATAATAACTTTAACTTTATAAAAGTTATCATGTTATACAATACTTTCGGTACTACAACTTGTCTCGTTAAGAATCATTTTATTTAAGACTTGCTTTATGATTTGATAACATTGTTCACAACACGCTTATTTTGTTTTTCAATACGTCTTACTTTTCAAGTTCACATATAGGATAATTCATTCAATCTATAATTTCCAGCACTTACATTTTGTACTATACTTTGGAGCACTTTGCATCTTAGATCATTATATGCACTTTCAATCATTACAACACTTATAAGGTTAGTGATTAATTCAATACCTTGAGCATAACATTTCCATTTTGTGTATTAGAACTTTCACTTGTAAATAGTAATATATATTAACAATCACTTTTAAATTGTAACATAGTAAGTCAATTTCAAGTAATTGACTTATATTATTATTTTGCATTTCTTCCATTATTCACAACTATCATGTTCACATATATTTTCAATTTAGATATCTTTATTAAATATGCCCATTCATACTAAACTTAGATCATAGGTTTGGATCACATGTTAGTGTAGCAATGTTAATGCCAAATCTCAAACATGTATAATGGCAATTATGCCCATTATCACTGATAACACAATGTGTCCATTAATGGCATGCGATGCACACTATCACTATAGCTATCCTTTCTCTGGTTAGCCATTCAATCCAAAGCTAGATATAAACTTAGTATTATTTGGGGAATTCATTAGTTTTGATTAACACTAAATTTTTTATATCATTTCACTGGTACAATACTTTTATCAACATATAGTATGATATATATTTGTCACATTTCTAAAGTTTATCACTCTTTTTCATAACACGGCCAAGTTATGTTCAATGACTTGGACATATCTCTCATCAATGAAAAATGGAAAATTTTGACAGCATGTGACACACCCACTAACTTTGCCATGTCACTGGCCTTGTCACTCACCAAAGAAAATAGAAATTTTTGACAGCATGTGACACACCCCCTGACTTGGCCGTGTCACTGCCCATGTCACTAGACACACCCATTGACTTGGCCATGTCACTGGCCATGTCAGGCAAAAATTCTGCATTTCACATACTTAACCATTTTAACTCAATATATTCAAAATCTATGATAATAATGAATCAAATCCAAATTTTTTTAACATAAAAGAGTCTACATCTAATATTTTACTCAAACTACCAATTAATAAAATATTTAAATATCACTTATGGCTAAAACAACATCAAATTACCCAATTCTTATAAAGATTGAATTAAGAATCAAACTCATCACATATAAGTTCTTTTAATTCATTTTTCACTCATCGATCCATTTAATCAATATTTTTAAGAAATAATTCATTATAAATGACTCAATCAATCAATTCAAACATTCAAACTCATAGAAATTCAATTATTTGCAAAGTATAATACATAAGTACATACCTCTTCAAAATTCCTCTTTCCATTTCTTATTCTCTCTTTCCCTTTGATTACTTATTGACAATCTTGCCTTTTCTAGCTTATTCTTCTAAAAATCTATACCTATATGTGATTTGCTCTTAATCCTTGATGAATTTGATGAAAGGAAGAAGAAATAGAGAGAAGATGGTGATGATGGTAGAAGGTGGCGTGGAAGATGGAGAAGAAATCAAAAATTTCTACACACACACACATATACACACACATATATATATTTTATAATATTTTTAATCAAGTGAGGGAGGGCTCATAATAAATATGGTGCACCCTCATTCTTAACCGTTGATTCTAAATTGAGTTTTAATCTCGTAAAACCGTAAAAATAATCTCTTCAGTAAATTTTTGAGATATACAATTTACTATCCTCTGCTTATAGCATTTATCCACAATACTTTTGTCACTATACACTATTAATTTTTTCAATATTAGTTAAAAAAGTCCATATTTCAAATCTTGACAATTACATTTTTAACTTTAGAAAAACTAAATTAAAGTTCTAGGTTTTTTTAATTTTGAAAGACACAATTTCATGAATTAAGCTACTGTGATAAAACAAAAAAATAATTTAAGAGCTTAAACCTTTGTTCGTGAGTTTCACCCAAAAATTGCTTCTTGGTGTGAGCGGGGATTTTCGCCCCCACTCCAGGTGGAATGGTTCTTGCGACTTCGAAACTGTTTAGGCTCGGGGCCTTAGAGAACATGGACCTAAGTACGGAAAAAATGGAGTCGCCACCCGGACGGGCTGGGAAAAAGAAAGGGGTGGATGACTCGATTCCTAAGGAATCCCCAACCCCTTAATGGGTTTGGAAAGTTGGGTACGTGTGGGGAAGGTGAGAAATGGCCCAACACCCCCACAACACCCGGTTCATTGGAACCGGCCTCCTTTACAGGTCTTAATATTATAAAATTCTTAAATATAATAACATTATCCATATTACACACAATAATTAAAAGAAAGCATCAATATATTAAAATCAAAGCAATGTCCAAACAAAGCAAATAAATGGACACCCATCCAAGGATGGAAACATGTCCTTACATCACATGCCTAAATAGGACACCCACCAAAAGGTAGAAACATGCCTTTAAATAGGTTCTAAAATAGAAAAAAAAATTAAATTACATGATGTTTAACTAATGAGGTACCCACCAAGTGGAAACATACCTCTTACAACTTTTGGAAATCTAAATTAATTGATAAAGGTAAATAATCATCCATCATAAATAAATCATTCATCAAAGCTATTAATCAAAATATAAAATAAACATCCATCCATGATAAATTAAATAAATCAAGTATTGAAATTAAATAAATTAAAGCATAAGAAATAAATCAAAGCATAATCAAGTATGGAATTGAATAAAGCAAATAAAAGTTCAATTATGGCTACCGTGACTTTTTATGGAATTAAAATAAATTAGGGTTTTATATTTTAAAGGGTTGGTAAGACTCTTTGATTAACAAAACTATGGTTTGAATGATGATATCATAAAACTAGGGTTTTAAACACTTTAAAATACTTTAATTTTTGATTTTTGGTTATTGGGTTCCTAAGCTACTGTGTAAAATTTAGGTTTTTATGTTTTTATGATTTTTAATGTTTTAAAAGGATTAGGGTTCATAAAAGTTAGGGTTTAAGGTTTTAAAAGGGTTAGTGTTCATTATTTTGGGTTTAAAAGTTGAATTTTGGATTTTAGGATTTAGAAGTAGGGTCACGGGTGGTGAATAATTTTTAGGGTTTTAGAAATCAATTTGATAATTTCATGAAGTTTTATGAATTTAAACAAATAAATTAAAGTTTTTATAAGTAGAAAAGTTGTTTTAGAAGATTTTTTGAATGAAATAGAACCTACTTTAAGATTTTAAAAGAAGCAGAATTTACATCTTAGTTTTGTTGAAAAATATGTTCAATTAGAGTTTTAAGGTTTTTAAGAAGAAAAAATAACAATTTTAAGCCTTTTGGAAGATAAACCAACGAAATAAAGGTTTTTTTTTTGCTTTAGAAAAACTAAATTAAAGTTCAAAGGTTTTTAATTTTGATTTCATAGATTTGCTACTGTGTAAAAAAAAACAGTCGAATTTATAACTTCATAGATTTCGCGGTCGTTCTTCATACAAGGATGGTCGCGCTCACATCACACGCGGTCGTCCTTGGACAAGGTACGATCGTTGTATTTAAAAAAGCTTCAATGGTCAAATTTTAGTGCTCTGCAGTAGGAATCTTGCCCATGCTGTGATTGTCGGGACGGTCGCGCCTAACAAAGGTGTGGTCGCCCTTTTTGAATGTTGAAGTGGGTTTATAACGGTCATGTCACGTGTCATTCTCTGACAGGGCAGAAGAGATGTCTGCCAAAATTTGAATGTCGCGGTCGCCCTAGGTAGCATATCGCGGTCGAGTTGACAAACTCGCGTCGAACTTCTGGACGCACCTGAGGTCGCGAACACTACTGTCTCTTTAAGCAATTTTCTCCTGCATTGGCAGAGCAGTCGCGAATATGAACACGCGGTCGCTAAAGTGGTAAGCGAGGCCATATCATTCGCCGTTCTTGTCACCGTGAACCTTACTATGATTAGAATGATTTGAGTTCCTTGGGTAGCGGTCGTCCATGACTTGGGACGGTCGCTCTTCTTTAGGTGCGGTCGCTACTGAGGTCGGGTTTCTGACCGCGAAACCTACTGTGATAAGGTTTCATCCTTTAATTGAATGGTGCGGTCGTATTCAGGTGTGGTACGACCGCTAGAAGTGTTCTGTTCAGCTTTATTTGAAGTAACCTAAGCCTGCAACAAGATTCTCCAAACACATGTTAAATGGATCATTCAATTTGAGTTGTCAATGATCAAAATTGAGATCATTTGTCTAACAATAAGAAATAAAAAATAATAATAATAAACAAATAAATAAAAATAAAAATCGGCGACAAAAAATTTCGTTGCCGAAAAGGGGTCGGACGAAATGGCCCCCAGGCAATTTCTCCCCTGCAGCCCGCAAGCTCCTGCAGCAACTTTTTCGCCAGCAAAATTTTTCTGCAGCAGTTTTTTTCGCCAGCGAAATTTTTTCGACGCAAATTTTTTCGAAACCAAATTCAATTCGGTTTCGGTTTTCTTTTTCTTAATTAATGTTATATTCCGTAAACAATTAAGATTAATCATATAAATCTTATATAAATAAGACCAAAAACAACACAAAAAAGAGGGGGATCAAAAAAAAGGAGGAAAATTTTAGAGAACTTTTGGAGAAAAACTTTGAGGGTTCAGACTCGAATTCTTTTTGAACTCAGAACTTTGGGAGACTTTTGATTAGGTGGTCGAAACTCAGCAAACCGGGGCAATAAGCAAGCAAATCTATAATTCATCAACGACAGCAAAAGCTTGTCTTTGTTCTTGTTCATCCAAGAAACAATTTTTGGTGGAACCAACAAACGAAGGTATGAATTTCTTTTTTTATTTTTCTTTACAAAAGCTTCATCACTCAAGATTGAAAATTTCTGTTTCTTCAAAATCTTAAAACCCTAATCTACTTTCTAACTTTTCAAAACCTTAAATCGTTTCAAAATTTACCAAAATCCTAATCTGCTTTTCAACTTTCCAAAACCCTAAATTGAATTTTTTCTTTCCAAAAACCATAAAAAATATCTTTTCTGTTTCTATAAACCTTAAATTATTTTTTTTTCATAAAGCTTCATAAAAATATAAATTGTTTTGCCAAATTTTAAAATCAAATACATTCTCTGAAACACTAAAAACCCTAATTCAACTTTCAAAACTAAGACAGTAACCCCAAATTAGCTAACCTTAAACCCTAGTTTTCTTAAACCTTAATTCCCTTAAAACCTTAAACCCTAGTTTTCCTAAACCCTAGCCCTTTAATCTTTAAAACCTTAAAACCTTATAAACCTAAAACATTCAAACCCAATATAGCAAATCCAAAATAATAATCCAGTAACCGTAAACCATGAATCTAATGTTTTAAAGTGTCCAAACCCTAATTTAATGATTTCACTCCTCAAACACTAATTTGGTTAATCAAGGAACTTTATCAACCTCTTAAATTATAAAACTTTAATCCATTTCAATTCCTTTAAAACTTACAGTAGCTTAAACCCATAAATTCCAAAACCCTAAACACATTAAATAGAGAATCTTAAATAGAAACATTTGCCCTAATTTGAATATTTATTTGCTTTATTTAATTTTATATTTGATTATGTAGTCTATTATAGGCTTTAATTTATTTTCAATGCTTTGTTGGTTTATTTAATTTCAATGATTAGTTTATTTAAATTACCATTGATGAATGTTTATTTTATATTTTGATTAATATCTTTGATGAATGATTTATTTATGATGAATGTTTATTTACTTTATCGATTTATTTTGATTTCCAAATGTTGTAAGGGGTATGTTTCCACTTGGTGGGTACCTCATTAGTTAAATATCATGTTATTTAAATTACATTTATATTTTAGACCAATGTAAAGGACATGTTTCTACCTTTCGGTGGGTGTCCTATTTAGGCATGGATTATGTAAGGGCATGTTTCCATCTTCGGATGGGTGTCCATTTATTTGTTTTGCTTGGACATTGTTTTGATTTTCAATATATCGATGCTTTGTTTTAATTATTATGTTTAATATGGATAATATTGTTATATTTAAGAATTTTACAATATTAAGACCTGTAAAGGAGGCCGGTTCCAATGAATTGGGCATTGTGGGGGTGCAGGGCCATTTCTCACCTTCCCCACACGTACCTAACTTTCCGAACCCATTAGAGGGTTGGGGATTCCTTAGGAATCTATTCATCCACACTTTCCTTTTTCTCGGCCCATCCGGGTGGCGACTCCATTTTCTCTAAACTTAGGTCCGTGTTCTCTAAGGCTTCGAGCCTAAACAATGCTGAAGTCGCAAGAACCATTCCGCCGGGAATGGAGGCAAAAATTCCCGCTCACAGAGGTACTAGCCCCGGGATGAGGGATGGACTATCCTCCCTCTCCATGGTACTCCTCTTCATCACTATTCTCATCTTCCTCGGGAATTTCCCAGACACCAACATGAGATAAGTTAAATTTCAAGAGCCTTACTCGAATAAACTAGGTATATGATGCACTCAGCGGATAGAGAAAGGTTTCAACATCATAACCATACTGAGCTAACCACCACACACTCTTCTGCATTGATGTGATATTTAAAGTATATGCAGGGTAATTCATTGGGGTCCTCTGTCCCTCAGGACCAAGGAACCACTAATACACCCTCTCCTTGAGAAACCAGCCACTAGACACAGGACCAGCAATGACACGACGAGAATGGTAGAAAGGCAATGTGACATTCATGGAAGGAGTCTAGTTCGTCCACTCTTTATTTTTCCACCAAGCCAAATAGACCTACAAGATAACAGAAGGTAAGTAAACATTTTATATAAATTTTAAAGTATACTAATATTATTTTACCTGGCCCCAGGTTAAGCAACTCAAGAGATATCACTCGGTGTGCACATGGTGAGAGCCAGGAACTACTGTATGATCTGACAACCAAAAATTCAACCTTGGATACCTGACTCTCTCTCAAGAAATCTAGGCGTCCTTGCAAGATTATGCTCATATGTCCATACCTGCAACAATAATGAAAATCAAATTCATACAAGTATAAGAATGGAATTGACAATGGTGGAAGAAGAGTACCTTGACAACAACAATGAAAATCAAATTCATACTTTTCAATTTTTATTTTGAAGGGCTCTTTTAGTGACTGTTCTAGTTTGGTTAACTGTTGAATTTCTTCATGTGTCAGAATGTCATTGGTAAGAGGGACTGAAAGGCCATAGTATCGAATACCAAGTATGGCTATATAATCGACTGGACCAATGGTCATCTCTCCTACAAGAAGGTGAAAAGTATGGGTTGTGTCCATCCACCACTCTGACAATGCTTGAACTACACTCCTATTTATCGGACACTCCTCAGATGGTAATTGCATGATAAAGCTTTCAAAATTGCACTCTCGGATAATATGTTTTACTCAAGAATGTGCTATGTCATTCCATTATCGGGCTTTATAGACACACCTCCGCCCCTGATAACACAACAATCAGGCTAACACTGAGTCAGGTAAGCCAACACTAGGTAAGTATATCATCCTACTAATATCACTGATTCATAGCCTAAATTAATAGCCCATTAATTAATTTATTTTTAATATTCCCTAATTTTTAATAATTAATTAATAACTAAAAATTAAAAACAAAATAAAATAAAATAAAATGAAATGAAATAATGAATACATATTTGTGCTGTTAAAATATTAAGTCGCAATGTTACCTTATTTTTTTTACTTGAACTGCGATGAAGTTGCATCCCAGCTAGTAGATTTACAGTGCCATTTTCATATCATCGAATAAAATCTAATAGCTCAGCAATGGATCGAGTACCAGATCTTGAAGTATGTATTTTTTCCTTGAGTATTCTAATTTTTCTTAAAACCTCTATAATATTTGCTCAATTAGCTCTCTGCTCTCAAATCCAATTCGAAATGAAAGTGAATGAAAAATGATGGCAACTGAATGGGTTTATATAGGCAGATGGAAAAACAAAAAAAAAAAGAAATAGCAAATTGGTAAAAAAAAAAAAGTTAATATCACTGTTGATAAATAGTAAATAAATAGTTATTAAATGATGTGTAAATAGTATTTCAATAGGAAATTCAATTATTCAATTCAATTATTCAGCTATTTGTGTGTATAATTTTTTTTTTTTTACATTTTTAAAATATTTCTCCACGCAGGGGCAAGACAGCATAAGCATGGTAAAAAATAGGTTAAATTTTTTTTTTTGGAAATTTTTTATCCTACTGACTATAATTATTTTTTGCAGATAATCCAAATTATTTTTTAGTCCAGAACTCACCTCGGGTCCAGAATCTAAAATTATTTTTGAGTTCAGAACACCCTGGGTCCAAAACTCAAATTATTTTTTAGTCTATAACTCACCTAGGGTCCAGAACCTAAAACTATTTTTGAGTCCAGAACTCACCTTGGGTCTAGAACCCAAATTATTTTGAGTCTAGAACTCACCTCGGGTCTAGAACCCAAATTAGTTTTGAGTCCATAACTCACCTCGGGTCCAGAATGCAAAATTATTTTTGAGTTTAGAACTCAACTCGGGTCCAGAACTCAAATTATTTTTGAGTCTAGAACTCACCTCAGCCCCAGAATCTAAATTTTTTGTTGAGTTCAGAACTCACCTCGGGTCAAGAACCCAAATTATTTTTTAGTCCAAAACTCACCTCGGGTCTAGAATCCAAAATAATTTTTAGTCCAGAACTCACTTCGGGTCTAGAACCCAAAATATTTTTTATTCTAAAACTCACCTCGGGTCTAAACCCAAAATTATTTTTGAGTCTAGAACTCACCTCGGGTTCAGAATCCAAATTATTTTTGAGTCCAGAACTCATCTCGGGTCCAAATTCCAAAATTATTTTTGAAGTCTAGAACTCACCCCGAGTCCAGAACCCAAAATATTTTTGAGTCTAGAACTCCCGTCGGGTCTAGAACCCAAATTACTTTTCGTGTCCAAAACTCAAACCAACCTTGGTTATGGAGTCCAGCCTGAAATCACCTTGCTTTTAACTCTCTTTTACTGTAATCTCAAATTGTTCAAGCAGGGGACAAACTATAGATCCTTAATTTTTTATCCAGACTAGTCCAAAGATTTTAAAATAATCCAAAACAAATTTTTTTTTTGTATATATTGTTTATTTTAATATTTATTATTTTGTTGATAATATAATATTTATTTATTTTACTTATTATTTATTATATTTATTATTTATTTTATTCATTATTTATTTTAATATAATATTTATTTTACTTTTTATTTATTATTTATTTATTTTATTATTTAAATATATATATAAATAAAAATCAGGGACGGCAGAATCGGTGACGATTGAGGCAAACGCGACAAATTGGATTGGGACAATTTGCTGCAGCCTAATTGCGCCCCAGCCTAGCACGCCCTCGCCAGCCCGTCTCGCATGCCAGTCTCGCCCACCAGCCGCTCGTGCTGCCGATTTCTGTCCAAACCTTATTTTACTCGGTTTTAGTTTAATTTCCTTAACAATTTTTAATTTCCTTAACATACTAGGTCTTTTCTTTTTATTACCAATAAATACCACATTTAAAACATGAAAAGGGGATGGGACTCAAGAATTATTCGGACTTCTATACAAGATACAATAAGGCAATACACCCACTCTAAAAAGGCAACACACACACTATCTTTTCCAAAGCTCCTCCAGAAATCACATTTAAACAATTTTGGTGGAGACAACAAATGACGGTATGCTTTAAATTAAATAAATTCTATATATTTTGATTATTTAAACATTGAGTGAATTTGCTTTTCATATAGACTAAAGTAATAGTATGCAATTTCTTATTGAATCAGTATATGTTAGTTTGCCTAGAGTGCATTTTATTGTTTTGCTAATTCATAACCTTTAGAACTAGTAAACTTGTTCAACTTAGGATGTTTGTTTCTTTTTCTTTATCTCATAGCTATTTAATCAATGTGTTACTCAAAAATCAAATTAAGGTTTTTTTTTTATATAAAACCTTATAGTAGCATTTAAACCTCTTCTAAAAAATATATTCACAGTCTGTATAAACATTAAAATCTTTGATTAGTGTTTTACAGACACTAAACCCTAGTTCATTTAAAATCTTAAGCTACAAACATTATTTTTTTTATAAATACCAAACCCTAATTTTTTTCTTTCTAAAAATCCTAATTGTATTACTTTCTTAAAACCATAAAACCCTACTCAATTCCATTTTTTAAATTCCTTACAGTAGGTTAGGTATTTTAAATAATAATAATAATTGTGTTAATTCCAAAATCCCAAAACCCTAAATGTTAATTAAGAAACCCTAAATTGAGACATAAACCTAAACTTGCATCTTTATTTGCTTTATTTAAGTTAGAAGAATGTTTATTATAGGTTTTGATTAGTGATTTAATTATATCTTTGATTTATATCTTCGATGAATGATTTATTTATGATGAATGGTTGGGTGGTTATTTTTATTGATTTATTTTGGTTTCAAGAAATTATAAGAGGTATGTTTCCATGATTGGGTACCTCATTAATTAATTTTCATGTAATTTAAGTTGTTTTTATATTTTGGAATTAATCTAAAGGACATGTTTTCACCTTTTGGTGGGTGTCTTATTTTGTTTTAGACATTGGACAATTGTAAAGGCAGGTTACCATCCATGGATGGGTGCCTACTTGTTTGTTTTGTTTGGACATTGTTGTGATTTTAATAAAGTATATATTTATTCTCATGACTGCATGTAGTATGGACAATATTATATTAATTAAGAATTTTATAATATTAAGACTTGAAAAGGAGTCCGGCTCCAATGAACTAGGTGTTGTTGGGTGCTGGGCCATTTCTCACCTTCCCCACACATACCTAACTTTCCGAACCCATTAGGGAGTTAGGGATTCCTTAGGAATCGAGTCATCTATCCCTTTCTTTTTCTTGGTCGGTTCGGATGGCGACTTTATTTTCTTTGGGCTTAGGCCCGTGTTCCCTAAGGCCCCGAGCCTAACAGTGCTAAAGTCATAAGAACCATTCCATCGGGAGTGGGATAAAAAATCCTCGCTCACACCGTGCTAGCATGTTGACCGATTTTTGCCAAAATTTTATTTTACTCAAAAACTTCAATTAATTTCCTTAACATATTAGGTTTTGTTTTAAATTCTTATAAATAACAGTTTTAAACATAGAAACATGGAAGAAAAAGATTATTCAAGAATTATTCTCGGAAGTTTGAACTTCCAAAAGAAGAAAAGCATCACTAAGCAACAAAAAAACAAAAATAACACTCCAATTCACAAGGTAACAAGGCTGTGTTGTCTTGATCAAGCTCCCCCAGAATTCCAACGGTGCAATTGTGGTGGAGCCAACAAACGATGGTATTTTCTTAATTAATTCATTATAACATGCTTTTGGTAATTTGTAACATGGAACATGCATGATCTTTATTTAAAATTGAATCCAGTAGCCTATTAGCATAAACTCTTCCAAGTATATGATTATTTAGTCAACATGCTAATAGCTTTGTTTAAAGTTTTTGTGATGTTACTTAATTTTTCTCAAATATTTTTTAGCAGTAGCTTGTTTATTCCAACTTCAAAGCTTTGATCATTATTTTTATGAATTCCAAAACCTTAATTTATTTCTTCTTAAACCCCAATTGCATATTATGAGCCCTAAACACTAATTAATTTTATTTTCCAAAATCTTTACAGTAGCCTAATACTTAAAGAATAATTATAGTAATATTAATTTTTTAAAACCCTAAAACACTAGTTTTTGAATCTAAACCCTAAAAACTATAGAACCTTAATCCTATTTTTTAAAAAAAGTAAAACCATAAAACCTAATTATATTTTTCTAAACCATAATTCATAAAACCCTAGCTTGTATATTTAGTCTTTAATTGCTATTTGAATTCTGCTTTACATACTGCATTCTTAGTTTATATCTTCATATCTTGACCTTTATTTGACTTATAATGAATGGTTTACTTTCATGATGAATGGTTGAATGTCTTTTATTTGTTTATTTTGTTTTTCATTATGTAAGAGGTATGTTTTCACCTTGTGGATACCCCATTAATTAAGCTTCATGTAATTTAAATTATTTTCATTTTTTGGAATTAATATAAAGGATACATTTCTACATTTTAGTGGGTGTCCTATGTAGTTTTAGACATTGGAAGATGTAAGGACATGTTTCCATCCTTGGATGGGTGTCCATTTATTTGTTTTGTTTAGACATTGCTTTGATTTTTAATAAAGTATTTATTTATTCTCATGATCGCATGTAGTATTGATAATATCATTCTATTTAATAATTTTATATTACTAAGTCATGAAAAGGAGGCTGGTTCCAATGAACTGGGCATTGTGGGGGTGCTGGGTCATTCTCACCTTCCTTACACGTACCTAACTTTTCGAACCCAATAGGGGGTTGGGGATTCCTTAGGAATCGAGTCATCCACCCCTTAATATTTCTGGCCCCATTCGGGTGGTGACTCTATTTTATCCTGGTTTAGGCCCATGTTCTCTAAGGCCCTGATCCTAACAGTGCCAAAAGTCGTGAGAACCATTCCACATGGGAGTGGGGGAAAAAATCCCTGCTCACAATTTGATTTGGGTACATGGACCCGAGACTGGGTGCTTGGATCCGAGATTGAATTTGATTTTGGTACTTGGACCCGAGACTGGGTACTTGGACTCGAGATTGAATTTGATTTGGGTACTTAGACCTGTGATTGGATTTGATTGACCTTCTGTCAGTTTGAGAGTTTTGGCTTTCTTCTAGCCAGTTATTCCATTCTTCAACAGATTATGGGTCTTCACCTTCAAAATGGATCTTCATCCTTGCAGATCAGGTCTTCACCCTTGAAAATGGATCTTCATCTTTTGGACATCGGGTCTTTACCCATTAAATTGGATCTTTATCCTTAAAGATCGGGTCTTCACCCTTTAAATTGGATCTTCATCCTTTTGACTTTGGGTCTTCAACCTTGAAAATGGATCTTCATCCTTTGTGATCGGGTCTTCACCCATTGAAAGAGATCTTCATCCTTTAGACTTTGGGTCTTCACATTTTGAAACAGATCTTCATCATTTGGAATTCTGGTCTTCACCCTTTGAAATAGATCTTTTTCCTTTGGAAATGAGGTTGTCACCCTTCAAAGTGGATCTTCATCCTTGGATGTTGGGTCTTCACCCTTGAAAACGGATCTTCATCCTTTATGGTCGGGTCTTCACTCTTTAAAAATGGATCTTCATCCTTTGGACTTTGGGTCTTCACCCTTTGAAATGGATCTTCATCCTTGGTGATCGGGTCTTCAACCTTGAAAATAGATCTTCATCCTTGGACCTCGGATCTTCATCCTTGGTCATCGTGTCTTCACCCTTGAAAATGAATCTTTATCCTTAGAGATTGGGTCTTCACCCTTGAAACTGGATCTTCATCCTTTTGACATTGGGTCTTCACCCTTTAAATTAGATCTTCATCCTTTATGATTAGGTCTCCACCCTTGAAAATGAATCTTCATCCTTGAGCTTCGGATCTTCATCCTTGGTCATCGGGTCTTTACCCTTGAAAATGGATCTTCATCCTTAGAGATCGGGTCTTCACCCTTGAAATTGGATCTTCATCCTTGGACCTTAGATCTTCATCCTTAGTTATCGGGTCTTCACCCTTGAAAATGGATCTTCTTCCTTAGAGATTGGGTCTTCACCCTTGAAATTGGATCTTCATCCTTTTAACTTCGGGTCTTCAACCTTTAAATTAGATCTTCATCCTTTTGAATTTAGGTCTTCACTCTTTAAATTGGATCTTCATCCTTTTGACTTTTGTCCTATATTGGCCTCAGCTCTTCTAGCAGGACTGATCTTTTGTCTTTTGCATCTTCATTCTTTTGAGAGTTCTAATTTTCTTCTTTTTTCCATTCTCTTTGTTCTTCCTTTGCACTTTTGCATAAAAAATCAGCCATTTTTTTGCTGGTCTCTTATATCTTCTCCTTGCCCCCTACATGGAAAATAATGAAAGTAAGTCTAAAAATGTTTTATACACACATAAACTAAAAAAAAATTGAAAGGAGAAACCCATGTCCCCTGTGTAGGCTCAAACCCATAATTTTTCTATGTGGGCTTTGGCTAATGTTTGTATATTGTCTGGTTCTTTGAAGAAGCATGCATTTCTTCTTTCTTTTGCAAAATTACTAGAGCTTCCTCAAGTAATGGGCCTTTCATGCCCCCTGAATCCATATCTATTTCATCTTTGCTTCACATGGTGTCTGTTGTTCACTTTAACAAAGAATAGACAATACAATACAAGAAAATGCAACGTGATATGCTCATGTATGCATGATATGCATGAGTAATACTTGCAGTGGTTCCATTGACTTATAGACCAAGGTATTCAGCTAATGTGTTCTCATTGACTTCTTCCAGATGTCTGCTCAGGTCTTGCATTGGAATGACAAAATGCTTCCCATTTATGGCTTTTATCTTTAAAATATTGAAAACATAAGTGGTAGAGATCCCAAGAAGCCGAGATACATCCATTTCAAACTATGATTCAACATGTCAATTGGTAGCATCTTCATAACTTTGCCAATAATAATTTCCTTTACCCAATGTGTCCTTCGAGGTTCGACGGTGCAACATACTTCCCTTAACTTGAAGGCTTTGCAGGAAAGTTTTCTTTTTGACTTTTGAATTTTGATTTTGAAATAAAATGTTGGCTTTGCCAAATCAATGTTACTTTACCTCAGGACTCAATTTTCCAAATTAACATATCTATAACATGACAACCCCAGTTACCGTACTAGATTCGGGAATCATTTTTATTTGAGCAAGAACTGTTGCACTTCATATAGGCACATACACATTACCTGGCCAAGGTCTCATCAAGTTTAAATATTGTCTATCTCATATGCATGCTTATCGAAACTATCTCCACTAATAAACTCTGCCTACCAAAAGAGATAGGTCTTTGATAGGCTTGAAATGGTGTCTATATGAGACACATGTTTAAGTGAAGGCCATTTTGAGATTGGAGCTATTGTGACACTATGGACAAACCCTGACACTATAAATTTCTTGTTTAGATAGTTGGAAGCATTAAAAGATAAAGCTTTGAACATTCTTCTTTCTTCTTGACATGAATTTGGATCTTGATTAGGGCACTCTTTTCCTTTGTATCCATTCCTTTTCTCTCTTTTCTTTTTTTTTCTTTTTTTGTTTCTTTTTTTAGCTTCGTCCTTCTTTCTTATGGGACAATCAAGAATAGGGTCTTCAAGAACTTGATGACCTTTCTCCTATCTCTCTACTTTTGTTGAGTTGTTGGTTGGGTTGGACCAATTCAAGTCAGACTATCCTTGTAAACTAAATGGAAGCCTTCTGCTACTTTAGGGAAAGGAAAAATCGATTGGTTTTTTGATCTGCCTTTTGTATTTTATTTTATTTTCCTTTTCTTTTTCCTTCTTCTCTTCTTCTTCTTCTTTTTTCTTGTTTATTTTTTAGTGCTCATAAGACTTACCAAAAGTGTAACAACAGCTCAGAGCAGGTCATTGGGCTTATAGGTCAATAAAGAGAAAGCTAAAATCTCATGAAGGCTCAAAGGGACAATTAGAGATTGATGTTAACATGGGTGGATACTAGTTGTCAGCTTATCAAACAATGCCTAAATCATCTCTCTTTTAAATAAACAGAGTTTAATTTTGCCTCGAAAGTTCGTCAAATCATGTTCTAAGACTTACTAGGACCTAGACAAAGGTCATTATGCAGAAGCCCTCTCCAAGTAAGCATACATAGCTCAATGCTATAGAATAATTCCCTCACCTAGTAAAGTCATTCGAATTATAATGCATAGAAATACTAATTTATAAAGATCAATCTAAATTCATCATTGGTTGAGCACCAAAATGAACAAAGACCAACAAAAATTAAAGGAAAATAATTTATTCTAATAATCTTAATTTTAAAAACATAATTGTTCCAAATAAGTACTAAAGAAAGTAAAATAAAAAGAGCAACACTCCAAGCTAAGGGAAGTTTGTTGAATAAAATTTCTCCTCATTCCACATCTTCAATACTCTCATCTTGAAAGGATGATATGACATAATCTTCCTCCAATCCTCCTCCTACCATGAAGGTCGCTAGTGGTGGCACTCTGTTGAACCTAGACAAATGATTGTCCTTTGTATTGGGCTTATCGGGCTCAAGCAGCTTACCACTGTCAATCAGATATTGGATTTCATACCTCAATCAGGTACATCTATATGTCTCATGTCCTTGAGTCTAATGAAACTGACAAAAGGCTTCAGTATCAAATTTTAGGGGTAAAGGATTCGGCAAAGGTCGAGGGACCAATGGCTGTAATAGTCCCTTCTTTTGTAGCTTATTGGAAACCCAAGATAGAGGTTTTCCCAACTCTAAAACTTGTCTTCTACTTCCTTGACCAGTTACATTAACTTCAACTTCCTTTTGGATGCTTTGATTACCTGACTAGTAGATCCTTTTCTCATTCCTTCTTGCCGAAAAGCGATTCTTCTCCCTTTCCCACTCTTTGATTTGAAAACCATCTTGCAATAGGTCCTTGAAATCCCTTATAAAGGTGTGAGACAACCTCTCATGAAGGTTGAATAGGATGCCTCTCACAATCATCCTGATTTGGTCTGACTCATCAGGCCTCCTCTTGAGCAATGCAACTTTATTTCTCCACCTTTTTACATAATCAACAAAGTTCTTATTTGGTTTTTTCCTAGTAGTCTCCACCTCCATCAAGGCAACTTCTAGCTCAGCATTGTACCCATACTATTGAATGAAAGCTTTGTACACCAAGTCCCAATCATTTTGGGTACTTTCTTCCAATGTATTGAACCAATTTTTCACAATAGGATCCAATGAGAGCATGAAATACCTCAGAGTCTGAGCTTTAGTAGCCCTGGCAGACTGCATGGCAGTGATGTATTTTCTTGACATGCAAGTGAGGATTTCCCATACCATTGTACCTAGCGAAGGAAGGCATTTTGAACTTATAAGGGTCCTCTTCTTCTTGTTTAAACAACTTGTCAACTTCAGACATTTCCTTAGTTTTCAACTTCTTTTTAAATTTCTTTTCCAGATCAGCAATTAACTTCTCAACATCTGAGGTTTTAGTCTTTTCCATGGCTAATCTTTCAATAACCTTTGGTTCTTTTCTTTTGTCATGAGGATCTTGAAAATATTGGGCCCAGTCATCATCATCATCAATGACTACTTTGTCATCATCGAAGGCGACTTCACTAGCCTTAGCCTTTCTCTTCTCCTTGGGCCTCTTACTGCTGGCAGATGCCTCGGCAATGTTTCCCAAAAGTGCAGCCAGTTGGCTCTTCATGGTCTCGGCCAGGGCCTCCTTTAGTTCTTCCAACTTAGCATTAAGGACATCGTCCACCATTCTTTGAATTTTTCTGGACCCATTGTTCTTGGCAAGAAGCTAATTAAGTCACTGCTGGATTCTACGTCACTTGTGTAGGTTGGGTTGTCGTACACTTTTGCACTGTTGTACTCGAGGTATGTGAGCTAGAAAGGATTAATGATATGTTATGCAATGTGTGTTTGCAAGTATGTATCTATGCACAAAAAATAAACAATCAAAGATAATTAGGACGTTCCTTTTAACCTTATAACTTCCACACGTGAATGGTAAGTTTCTTTTCCTAGGCATATGGTCAACAAAAATACCAGCATGGGATATTTTGTTCTCGAGAAGTTCCCTCGGACAGTTTAACCAATAATTGCATTTTCTAACATAGAAGTCAGACAATGATAATTCCCATTAATTAGGTTTTAATCCATTATGCAGACCCTTAATTTTTGACCGAGTCTAGTCCAATATATTTTATTTAGTACAAAATAATTTTTGTGTTATCTTAATTAAATAATATTTGTTTTAGTATTTATTTTTTATAATTTTTAAAAATTATTATAATGATAAAAAATAATAATAATAAACAAATAAATAAAAATAAAAATCGGCGATGAAAAATTCATCGCCAAAAACAGTGGACGAAATGGCCCGCAGCCAATTTTGCTCGTAGCCCCTCGCAAGTTTGCACGAAGTTTCTCGCAGCGGCCCCCAACAATTTTTTTACCAGCGAAATTTTCTGATGCAATTTTTTTCGAAACCAAATTCTATTTGGTTTCAATTTCCTTTTCCTGATTAATGATAAATTCCTTAAACAATTGGAATGAAGCTTCCAAAATTTCCTATAAATAACACTAAAAAGACACAGAAAGGGGGGAATTTTTGGAAAGGAGATCGGACTTTAAAAATTTTTTGGCATTGAAAATGATCGGACTTTTTAGAGGAGAATAAGCAAGCAAGCAATCAATCCATCAAAGGCAGCCATCTTGCCTTTGTCATCGTTCATCCAAGAAGCAATTTTTGGTGGAACCAGCAAACGAAGGTTTGAATATCTAATCTCTTTTTCCTTTCAGTAGCTTCAATCATTAAATTGATTCTTTTGATTCAAAAAATCTTAGATATTCCTAATTTACTTCTTCTAAACCTTAGAACCTTAAATCATCTCCTCTATTTTCAAAAACCCTAAAATTACTTTTTTGTTTCTTCTAAAACCTAAGAACCCTAATCTATTTCTTTAAAATCTTAAAACCCTAATCTACTTTCCAACTTTCCAAAACCTTAAATCGTTTTATTAATTCCTAAAACCCTAATCTGCTTTCCTATTTTCCAAAACCTTAAAATCCTAAATTGATCCTTCTATTTCTAAAAACCCTAAAAAAATACTTTCTGTTTCCAAAAACCTTAAATCATCTTGCTTATTTCCAAAAACTTTATAAAACTATAAATTGTTTTCTCAAATTCTAAAATCAAATATATTTTCTGAAACACTAAAAGCCCTAATTCAACTTCAAAACCAAAAACAGTAAACCCCAAACTAGTAAACCTAAACCCTAATTTTCCTAAACCCTAATCCTTAAAATCTTAAAACCTTATAAACCTAAATACTAAAATTCAACATAGTAAGCCTAAAAACAACAATCCAGTAGCTAATAATCATAAACCTAATGCTTTAATATCCAAACCATAATTTCATGATTTTACCCCTCAAACCCTAATTTGGTTAACCAAAGAACCTTATCAATCTATTAAATTATAAAACCTTAATCCATTTCAATTCCCTTAAAACTTACAGTAGCTTAAACCAATAAATTCCAAAACCCTAAATATTAATTAAAGAACTTTAAATGAGAAATAGTAACCCTAATTTGTTTCTTTACTTACTTTATTTTTTATTATGTAGTTTATTATATGCTTTGATTTATTTAAGTTCAATGCTTGGTTTATTTAAATTATCATGGATGAATGTTTATATTTTGATTGATGTTTAATATCTTTGATAAATTATTTATTTATGATGAATGGTTATTTACTTTTATCAATTTATTTTGATTTCCAAATGTTGTAAGAGGTATGTTTCCACTTTGTGGGTACCTTATTAATTAAGTTCTATGTAATTTAAATTGCTTTTATATTTTAGACCAATGTAAAGGACATGTTTCTACCTCATGGTGGGTGTCCTATTTAGCTTAGACATGGATGATGTAAGGGCATGTTTCCATCTTCGGATGGGTGTCCAATTATTTATTTTGCCTGGACATTTTTTGATTTTAATATAATGATGCTTTATTTCAATTATTGTGTGTAATATGGATAATGTTGTTATATTTAAGAATTTTATAACATTAAGACTTGCAAAGGAGGCCGGTTCTAATGAACCGGGCATTGTGGGGGTACTGGGCCATTTCTCACCTTCCCCACATGTACCCAACTTTTCGAACCCATTAGGGGGTTGGGGATTCCTTAGGAATCGAGTCATCCACCCCTTTCTTTTTCCCAACCCATCCGGGTGGCAACTCCATTTTCTCCGAGCTTAGGCCCATGTTCTCTAAGGCCCCAAGCCTAAACAATGCTAAAGTCACAAGAACCATTCCACCGGTAGTGGGGGCGAAAATCATCGTTCACACATTGAATCTCAATTAAACAACTTTTATGCTATATTAGATTAAAACTAAATTAAGAGGTTTATCATAAATAGATTTCTTATTTTTAAAAAGTAACTAATGATTCATGCCAAAAATAAGCCTATGATTAATAATTATTGGTATAAACTAGGCTTACAATTGATTTTTGGTATTTCGTAATTGACCTAAATACGTGTAAGCTCTTTTTATGGAAAGGTTGTATTTTTAGATGAAGTGAAAGATAATTTTGTTTGTTTGGGCCATAAGGTGTAAAAAGATTTTTGACCCATCTTGAAAGGTTTCAATGTCCAAAGACCCTCTTGAAAATTTTAAAAATAGTTTTGGTCTTAAGGAAAGAATTATTTTTGAGCTTACAATATAGGTAAGTCATATTAGAAAAAGAACAAACCAAATAAGCCATGGTTCAAACAAAGATATATCAATCATATTCAAACAACAAGCATTTAAGGTAAAACCTAAGGAAAGTAACTAGGCCAATTACATGAGCTTTAGTCTTTTGGTTGAATGGATTAGGTTCCCATAGCAAGTATATACTAAAAGGTATGAGGCTATGAGTGGTTATGCCATTCTTGATCTTCATACCTTGAGTGAAAGTATGGTATCCCTTACATAACACAACACGGGTAGCACAGGGTCCTAAGTCACACATACAATGCAATCTAAATGATGCAATGGATAATATCATAATAAGAAAGAATAAAATAATAAAAAGACCAACAAAATCAACTTCTCTTATCCCCAGTGGAGTCGCCACTGTGAGAGGAATTTTCATCCCCACTCCCGGTGGAATGGTTCTTGTGACTTCGTCACTGTTAGACTTCGGGCCTTAGAGAACACGGGCCTAAATTCGGAGAAAATGGAGTTACCACCCGGATGGGTCGGGAAAAAGAAAGGGGTGGATGACTCAATTTATAAGGAATCTCTAACCCCCTATTGGGTTCGAAAAGTTGGGTACATGTGGGGAAGGTGAGAGATGGCCCAACACCCCCACAGCTCCTAGTTCATTAGAACCGGCCTCCTTTTCAGGTCTTAAAATTATAAAATTCTTAAATATAATGATATTATCCATACTACATGCAATGATAAAAATAAATAAATACTTTATTGAAAATCATTGCAATGTTCAAATAAAATAAATAAATTGACACCCATCCGAGGATGAAAATATGTCCTTACATCATCCATGACTAAGACTAAATAGGACACCCACCGAAAGGTGAAAACATGTCCTTTACATTAATTCCAAAATATGAAAATAATTTAAATTACATCAAGATTAGTTAATAAGGTACCCAATCATGGAAACATACCTCTTACAATTTTAATACAAAAATAATAATTAATAAAATATTCATCTATAACAAATTAAATAAATCAAACATTTGAAATCAAATAAATCAATCATTAAAACATATAACAAACTACATAATCAAATTTATAACTAAATAAAGTAGTAAATGTATAAGTTTAGGGTTTATATCTTAAATTAAGATTTTTAGAATTTTAATAACTAAATTAGGATTTAAAATAAAGGAAGTTAAACAGAAAGACTTATAATACACAAATAAATATTGACCCCTTCGATGAGCCCATACAGCAGTCTTGCTAGCCGGTTAGCGGGCGGGGTCAAGGGGCAACACCCCTAAAAATTTTGAAAACTAGCTTTTAGGATTGTAGGTTTTGGTGTTGAAATTAAGATTTTAAGGTTTAAGATTTAGAAAATAGGATTTTAGGATTTTTATAAAAATAATATTATTAACTATAGTTTTAGTTTTGCATGAAAGATATGAATAACCGCCAAAACTTAATATGATTTATTTGAATAAATTTAAATTTAGAGATGTACCTTCGTTTGTTGACTCCACCAATAATTAAACATTGATGCAAAGTATTTGCTTGCACCAAATTTGTTCTTCTTGGTTGGAGATATCTTTCGTGTTTGCTACTGCCTTGATTGTGTTTGATATCTTCCTTCCCTATTTGATAGTAATTTAGAATTAATTCATTGCTCCATTATCTGCCTCAATCCAAAGTTTGCTGCTCTCTTTTTCTTTCAATTATTGTCGTCCCAATTGTCTTAGCTCAAAGAAAAAGAAGTTCTCTCTGTGCTAATTCTCTCAAAAATCCTAATTCTTAGCAAAAAGCAAAAGTCCTTAAGTCTGTCATTTAAAGTGTTAGTTATAAGAAAATAAAAAACCTAATCCTGCTCGCTTAAGGAAGTAATAGGTTGTTCAAGAAATAAAAATACAATCCGAAGTTAATAATGTTTTGGTGAAATCGACAGCGTGCTACGTGCTGCGTTGGGCAAGCTGGGCGAGGTTGCTAGGTTGCTACTGCTTGCACTGTGGGCTGCTGTGGACAATTTTTGCAGGCTGGGGCGTGATTCACCGCAGTCCATATCTACGGCAAACTGGCTTGCCTCGAGCCCCTAACCGATTCATCCGTCAATTTTTTATTTTTATTTTTTTTGTATATTTTTATTTTTATTATTTAAAATAAATATTTATGATTTTTTTATTTTTAATATATTAAATAATAAAAATTACATTATTATTAAAATAAATTATAAAAATTATAAAAATTATTTTTGAACTATTTTAAAATATCGGACTGGACTTGGTCAAAAAATAAGGGTTGACAAATTTCAAGAGGTTTAAATGTGGATATTAAAGGTTTAACAAGAACTTAAATAAGTGCCCTTTTTCTTGAGCTTGTTTTATGGATTCTATCAATATGTGTGATATGGTTAGTGAGAGAAAGTGATGATTAATTGAATTAGATTATAGCTATGATATGATGGAGTTATATATGTGTTGAAGTTATGGGTAAATCAAGAATACGAACTCAAGTGATAAATTGGGGTTTTGGTTGTTAAGCATGGATAGCTAGGGTTTTGTAGAAATGAGTTAGGAATAGAGTGAACTGGTATATGGATGATTGTATGAATGAATTATAATGATGATTGTTATTGATGATGTTGTTTTTAGGCCAAGAGGAATCAAGTAGAGAAGCGTAAGCTTAGAATAACCAAGGTTTGTACATATCAATCTTCCTCATGTGATATATGTGTGTTATATTATTGAAAACTTTGTAAAAGTGTGATTTTGGGGTTCCATGGGCATGGCCCTTAAGTGCCACGGCCATGGGATTTGAACTGGCTCTATCTGTTTGAGATTTTTAATAGAAACAGTGTTGTATTGAATGCTAAGGGTGCCGCAGCGTGGGGGTAGACAAGGTGTATTGATGGCCTTATTTTGTATCCTGTGGGTGTAGGCTAGAGATGCCACAGCTGTAAGGTGTTGTGATGATTTCTATGGCTTAGTTTCATGATATATTAGTATGATTTGTGGCTTATGTAATCATGGTTAATTGCTATTATGCTGGAAATGTATGTACGGTCATAAAGGAATGGATTATAATGAAATGTAAAGTGATGTTATATGTGTGGGGCATATATTATTACGTGTTAAGTTATGATGAGACAGATTTGATATGCATGATAGGTCTTGAGCAAAAGCTAGGCCTCGAGATGTATATGTTGATATATCTGAGTAGAGCTAGATCCTGACCTGAGCAGCGTTAGGTCATGTGATTGAGATTGTAATGGATCTGAGTAGAGCTAGATCATTAGATTGTGTTAACTGGACGTGATAATTGTATAGAGTTGTTGGGCCTAATAATTGTGTATGAGTATGGGATGTGATTCCCAATAGTATGATGATGTATGAGTAAGGGATGTGATTCCTAATAGTGTATGTATGTATGTGTATGTTATATGTGTATGAGGATATGATGTGATCTCAAAGCATGTATATGTTGTATATACGTACCACTAAGATTTTGAGCTTAGCATAGTTGTGTGAATCATATAGGAAAGCAGATTGCTTATTCAAGAGACAGAAGATTGTGCCATAAGAAGATTAAGGGTGCTTCGAGACCATCAAGAAGGTGTTACATGCATGTACATTTTGGATATTCTATATTTTGAGCATATATTATGTATATAAGTGGATTTCAAGAAGCATAATATATTTTCATATGTATATATATGTATTAATGAATACTTGAAAGGACAACGTGTATTTGGATATATGTGATTAAATGAATATTATAATGGTTTTGGAAATGTTTTTTAATGGAAATGCTCTTTTATGAAATAGATTTATATATTTTATTTGAATGCTAAAATGAAGAGTGTTAAATGCACTATAACGCAACATCCTTATGTCTTATATGTGTATTGTGCGTATATGAGGTATATGTATAGTACACATATATGGTATATGGGTGTTACAAATGAGGAGGTGTCAAAAGTGGACAAACTATTTGAACAAGATGAAGAAGTCCCTTACAAGTTCAATATGCCTTCCTTCTCTAAGTTCGATGGAACAAGGAATCCTCATTTACACGTTAAGCAGTACATCATTGCCATACAGTCTGCTTGGGCTATTAAGCCCCAAACTCTAAGGTACTTTATGGTCTCATTAAATCCTATTATGAAAAATTGGTTTAACACCTTAGAGGACAGTACTCAAAAGAATTGGGATTCACAGTACAAAGCCTTCATCCAGCAGTATAGGTACAATGTGGAATTGTAAGTTACTCTAATAGATGTAGAGTCAATCAGGCGAAAACATAATGAGAACTTTCTTAACTATGTGAAGAGGTGGAGGAATAAGGATATGTTGCTTAAAAAGAGGCCTGATGAGTCTAATAAGATTAGGATGATAGTTAAAGGTGTCCTATATAATTTACATTAATAGATTTCTCACCCCATTATTAGGGATTTCAATGATGTTCTCTAAGTTGGCTGGCAAATAGAAGAATGGAAAAGGAAGAAGAACCATTTTTCTACATGAAGGAATTAGAAAGGGAACTATCAATATTGCATCAAAGTATGTAGAAGGCAGTTGATGTTAATGCAATAGGCTAAGGAAGTAGGAGACAATTTTCAGAGTTGGGAAAATCACTGTCCTGGGGTTTCAACAATATGCAAAAGAGAGGGTTATTACAGTCATGAACTCCTAGACCTTTGCCAAATCCTTTACCACCCAACTTCGACATGAAAGATTTTTGTCAATTCCATCAAATGCAAGGGCATGAGACTGATAAATGTTTGTGATTAAGGCATGAGATCCAGAATTTGATTGATAGTGGAAAGTTGCCAGAACCCAACAAGCCTAGCACGAAGGACAATCCTTTGCCTAGGTTTAACAAAGTACCACCACTATTAACCTTCATGATAGGAAGGGATTGAACAAAAATTTTTCCTATCATATTTCTAAGATGTAGGTGGAGAGCCAACTAAAGAAGAAGAGGTGCTTAGTAAGATTGAACCAACTGTGGAAAAAGGGAAGTAGCCATCTGTGTTGTGAAGGAGTTTTAGGATTCAACTAATAATGATGGTAAGTCAGACTCCAAGAAAGAATAGTAGACCTGATCCAAGCTTAAAGAGGATGAGGTGCTAAAAACTTGCTTCGTTAAGCCTTATGCAAGGCCTCCACTAAAGGAACCAGAAGCTGATAAGGAAAAGATGATAAACATGAGGGAAAGAATATGAAGATGATGTTATTCTTAAATAACCAAAAAGGACTCAAGCTAGTATTAGTATCTGGGATTTACTAGCTACATCTAAGAAGCATCGAGAGACTATGGCCAAAACTATGGCAAGCACGCAAATTTCTACTTCTACAATGCCAAATGAACTGATTAATTTTATGAGGGTAAATAGGTCTTAGGAAGTGAAGAAGGGTAATGATGCTCAGAAGAAAAACAAGGTTGATATTGGGATGGTGTCATTTTTGGATGCTGATTTACCAAAAGAGGGAAGAGATTACATCCGCCTGCTTTTTCATCAAGATAGAAGTCAAAGGAAAAAAAAAACTTCGTGCGCCATGGTTGATGATGGATATGCCATAAATATATGCCCACTCATGATTTTACCAAAGCTAGCTATGTCAACATGAGTTCTAAGCCCAATTGAGGTAACAATTAGGGCTTATGATAATACTAAGAGGCAAGCTGAGGGAATCTTTAAAGTTGTTGCGAAGACTGGCCCTATTGATTACATAGTGGAGTTTGTAGACCTAGATTTAACAGTCACCTTTGAATTATTGTTGGGTTGGTCATGGTTTTATCCTCTTGATGGAGTTCCTTAAATGCTCTAGCAAAATATCAAGTTCCCAAATAGGGGTGAGACAATAGTCATCGAGGCTGAAGACAATGAGGTGGTGAATGCTCCGATGATTGAGATGCCTCTCAATAGGTTTCAAGTAACTATTGTTTCTAATGATGAGATGGTGGACTCCAAAGTCTTGCCCCTAATGAAGAAAATAAATTATCTACCTGGTACTGGCCTTGGAAAAGGGAAGACAAGTGTGATAGAGCATCCAGATTTCAAAACAAGTTTCCAGAAAAGGATTGGGATACATGGAGGCTAATGGAGGTGTTATGCTAAAAAAGAATGAAAAGATGAATTTTCCTCCACTTAAAGAGGTGTTTATCAAGGCTTCAGATATGGGACCGCTCCAAGGGAAGTCGGAGCAAATAATGATCATGGAAAAGCTAATTTTTTATTTTGAGATATTTATTGATGTTGCTAAGCTGATTGGACATGTAGAGAAAAAGCTTGTTTTGCTAGCTGATGAGGAATCTAGCCCAGAAGAGAAAAAAGAAGCTACCTTGAAGATCTAGAAGACTCCAGAGAAAATTACTGCTCTCATTAAAGAGCAGTTTGAAAGTCTTATAATTTATGATTATCAGAACACTGACTCTGATTTTTATTTTGATTTGTCTATTCTGTATGAGCATGATGATGCTTTCTTTTCCAAAATGAATATAATATATTCTGATTTTGGTTACTTGTGTGATGTTTTTCCTGATGGTTACATATGTTGCGCTCGAATTAATTACTACTACAAGCGTCACTCGCAAGTATACAAGGTAGCTGTAGCAAAGGTGATCGCCCCAAGGTCATTTCCCAAAGAAGGTGTAGTTCGTAATAGCTAAATTGACAAGTTATTTAAATGCGAAAGTTTTTTGTGTTGGATTGGTGCTTTAAAACAATTAAAACTAAAAGTGTTGTGCATAGGGTTGGTGTGTTAAGGTTGTACAAGATCAAATCGATTCTTGGGAAGGTGCCTAGGGTTATAGGTCCATTCAATCAAAGCTAAATTCTCAATTATCCATTAACATAACCTTGTAAATTAGTTTGTTCCTTTAGGTTAATTAGTCAATTACCAATTCATTAGCTCTCACATTCATGAATTAAAAATGACCAATTCTTTTACATTACCAAATTAATAAACCCTAGAACTTATATTTCTAATTCATTCATAGGGTGGTCGATTATATAGTTCCGATATCGGATTTCACCTCTCGGTCCGTCATCTAATATTCAAAGATCAATAGGTAGCTAATCTATCAACCTAGCATTTAATACAATACAATCAACCAACAACAAGGTACATCAATGGAAATATCAAATCAAGACATTCAATCAAATATACTACAAAACCTAGGCATGGGTATTTAGCTCAACATCATCAATTTAGAACAGACATTGAACTCAATATAAAACAAATACAAATTTTCCATTTCAATATCAATTCTCTTAATACAACAACAACAATAAGAAATGAATTAAAAGAGAATAGAAAAACCCCTTGTGACGATGCCAAGAGTAGGATTACTAGTCTTCCTCCTAGCTCCACTTGATGTATGATGAAGAACTCAAGCCCTCTTCAATGGTTGATTCCCCTTTGTAATATGGAATGGAGCTTTCTCAAGTCACCAAACCTTTGGATGGAGCTTTCTCAAGTCACCAACCCTTCAATGGATTATGCCTTTGGAAGATGGAATGGAGCTTTCTCAAGTCACCAAACCTTTCAATGAAGCTTCTTCAACCTTCAAGAGCTTGTTAACCCAACTTATCCAAAAGAACCTCAAAGATCTTATCAATGGAAGATGGAGAAAGTGGAGAGGATGGAAATGGAGATGAAGATGAAGGGACAAGGGAGAGTGTCACTCTCTCCCTCTCCCAACGTGTATGCAGAATTGTTCCATGAACTTCAAGAACTCCCTCCAATTTCCCTCTTCTTCTCTTTTTAAGTCATTCAAAATCACAACCCATGCCTTCCAACTCACACCACTTCACCTTGTTCCCCACTTTTTCTTTGTTTAATATTTCTTTTGGCAAACACAAGGCTTTGTTCCCCACCTTGTCCCCCACTTTGTGTAAAAGAATTCAAATTTTTTAGGTGTGACATGTCCAAGCCAAGAGTAGCTTGGCCGTGTCTCTCATTTTCCCTTGGGACACGACCAAGCTTGCTGGTCATGTCCTTCACTTCCCTCTTTCTTTCTTTCTTTTCTTTCTTTTCTTTTGGTCTCAGGGGGTGACACGGCCACTAGCTTAGCCGTGTCCACTTCTGTTTTTGTTCTTTTCTTCTTTGCTTGCTCCAAGTATTCTTTAGCATGAAATGGGACACGGCCAAGTTTCCTGGCAGTGTCATGTGACACGGCCAGTGGCTTGGCCATGTCATTGAGTGTGTCTCTTCGTGCTTCTTCATTTTTGCTCTTTCTTTGTGGTTTCTTTGTTTTTGCTCTTTAAGTGAGACACGGCCAGTGGCTTGGCCGTGTCTCTTGGCCGTGTCAAGCTCTACCATCACCATTCTTTGAGGGACACAGCCAAGCTTGATTTGGCTTGGCCATGTCTTTCTTGATTCATGCTTTTCCTACACTGTTTTGATCTTCCAAGGGTGTTTTTGCACTTTAACCTAAAAGCAACACTTTAAACAAACTTAAAACAAAAATCAATCAAAACATTAACTAAAAGCACATAAAAATCATACTAAAAACTAGTACAAAAATGATCTAAACAACTACCCCACACTTAATTCCTTGCTTGTCCCCAAGCAAGGCTAAAATCAAAACACACTAATAAGATAAATTTTGTTAAGTTCAAGAGTTATAAAGATGCATCAAGACTTCCTTATCCCTAAATCTGCAATCAATATCGAATCAAACAAAATCGACACCAATGCAATTAAGTGGCTTTCCATGCATAACCAATGTTGTCACTCCCTCACCAACTCTTACAAGTGTTTGATCATGGTGGTGTTTACACTCATAAAAATCAATGAAAGATTATTGCCATAGACTTGCTTATCAATCAAATCTCCACCACAAAATTACAATCAAGCATCAATCAAAAGGTATTTATTGGGTTGTAATGGAGCTAAGGTAAAGGTATGATATTTAGGAAATGTGAGCTTGATCATTAAGTTCAAGAGCAATTTAAGAATGAAGTACCCGATTATATACATAACCCAACAATCCCAAAACACCTTCCTCTCATCTACCCCTTGACATTAAAGAGCTTTTCAGGGGAACTCACTTATTAAATATTGCAATGATATTTTCAACTTATTCCAACCCTTCCAACAAGAACAACAATTATTGTAACACCCCGATACCCTATATAAGTACTATACATATACCTAGTATACATACAGTAAATATACAAAGTATAAGGATGTCACTTTTCGTTATCTTTTAAAAACCTGTAACAGAGTTCAAAACCATAATACGTTAATTTAAATAACATTTACAAAATCATTATCTTTATCAAATCTTCATTTATACATATAAATACTCTATCATCAGAAATACATGATAATTAAAAATTATACATGTATGCATTTCTCTCTAGTTGGTCTCGACAAACTTTTACTCTTCTCGTGGCATAACGAAAGACTTCACATCTTCCACCAAGCTACCTGCGCGAATACACACCCGCGCTAAGCCCGAGAGCTTAGTAGTCCAATATAAAATATAAACATACTTTATAGTAATTCTAACATATAATAATACTATTTTCATTCCATTTACCGTTAGTTTTTATCATGTTTTTCTCTTTTTAATTTGCACCTTTCATATATCTAGACTAATTTCATATATTATGTACATATATACATACCATTATCACCAATTCCAACCCGTCACTAATACTCACAATCAATTATTCAATACACACATTATACACAATACCAATCATGAATCACATTTCCAATGAAGACAATCATTATCACCAATCACAATTCATTAATAGTATATACAATCAATATATCAATACACACATTATACATAATACCAATCATGAATCACATTTCCAATGAAGACAATCATTATCACCAATCACAATTCATTAATAGTATCCACAATCATTATATTAATACACACATTATACATATCATATTTCATAACATTACTTTATTCACAATTCACCAATCATGATTCATCATTAATACTTACAATCAATATTTCAATACACACATTACATATCATACAAATCAAGAATCACACTTCCAATGAAGTCAACCATAGATCTCATTACTCATCTTTTTCAACAATTGTATATCACATTGACAACAAAGACAGACTCGGGCCCAAAAGACACTAATATGCTATTCGACTTTCAGAGTTAATGCTTTGGTTTAATTATCACATTCATAAATATCCCAACTAGGCTTCAAGGATTAAGTCCAACCAAGCTTCAAGGGGAAACAAAGCATGCTAAGTATCAACCCAACTTGGCTTCAAGAACTAATCCAACCTAGCTTCAAGGGTTGTAACATCTCAATTAGGCTTCAAGGACTAGACCCAACCAAGCTTCAAGGGGAGTAAAACATGTTAAACTTCAACCCAACTTGGCTTCAAGGATCAAGCCCAACCTAACTTCAAGAGATTGTTACCATTAGGCATGCCACCAACAACAAAACTCTGAAAATGAATAACACATTAGATACACAATTCATTGTTTATTTCATCATCAATATCATTTTCAATTCTCATCATCATTTAGGCAAACATGCCTTACATATCTCAATTGAATTATCTTAGCCAATCACAATGGCTTCACCACATATCATATCTCAATCCATATGATACATATAGCATCATTGATATAACATTTCAAAGTATATTATTCATATAATACATTGCCATACACAGGATTCACAATGCATATAACATAACATTTCCTCATTTCTCAAAACACATTAACATCATTCATTACTAGAGTATTTATCATAACAATTTGCACATACCTTAAGAATGATCCTCATTTCTTCCTACCTTTCCAATTTCATATTTCATCCTTTATATATATATATAGCGATTTACATTCATCATTTACATTCACAATATAATAGCTTATTTAACACTTTCATCCAAATGTGTTAAAGTTCAAAGACATATAAGGATATACAATCAAATAGGGTTTATGCTTACCTTTTTAATGATCTTCACATCCTTCACATCATTCAATCATCACCTTAATCCAATTATATTAACAATATAGTAAACCACTTAACACATTTGCAAACAAATGTGTTAAGCCTCAAATCATATAAATAAATACACTCATATGTATTGGTACTTACCTCAAGAACTATTCCCATCCATCTACACATTTTCTCTTCTAAGAATTCTCAACATTTAGGTTAATGTAACACAATCTCTTCAAAACCTAATTCAAAGATCATTATTCATAGGTTTAGAATCATCCACATACATTTGTTTAGGTCATTCTTTGATTACAAAGTATTTAGAGTGTATATAAAATGTTTAGGAACAAAAGACTTTTGAAGCATTAAACAATGCATGAAGAACCAAAAACCATCACAGTAGCAAACACACCCAAGGGACACGGCCAAGCTTGTGGCCGTGTCTCTCAATACCAATTCAAGCCGAGGCAGCCACGGGCAAGGGACACGGCCGTGTCTCTCAACAAAAATCAGGCAGTGGCAAACACGGTCAAGGGACACGGCCAAGCCAGTGGCCGTGTCTCTCCCTAAACTCATCCAACATGGCCAAACTTCCCTCAACTTGGCCGTGTCACCCAAAAATATTAAGTCTTGGCCGTGTCTCACATGAACAAAAACCCTAAAATGGCCAAAACTCTTCCAATTGCATTTAAACACATTAAACACAACACCACCACATTCAAATAGACATAATCAATATTATTAACACTTATTTTACCTATTCATCACAATATTCTTATTAACAAATCATTAACAACACTTTTTACACATACCATTTCAAAACCCTAAACCAACATCATTCTTATTCTTTCAATTTCAATATCCACTCAACTTACCATTTCCAAACCAAAACCAACACCAATTTAACTTATAATCACTTTCACCACTTATAAACACATCTTAACCACACCAAATCAAAATCTCAACAAATCAAAATTCCCTTCAAACAAAACTTCAACAACAACAAAAGAAAACAAGAAAGTACTTACTTGAATATCTTGACAAATCTTCAATCTCTATCTTCAATTCTCTTAAAACCCTAAGGTTTTAATGAAGATCATCACCTCTCTATCATCCTTCTCTCTCTCTGTCGTGCAAGAACCAAAAGGAGATGAAGAAGAAAGAAAATATCCTTTTCTCTTCTCACGTTAACCACATATACATATATATATATAATAATAATAATAATAATAATAATAATTTCCAAAAATCCTCCACCACACCTTTCTCTTCTCTTGACTATCTTTTGACCAACTTATATGTTTAATATATTAACATATATACAACATATACACTTTATTAACACAATCATTTCCTTTGTAAAAACATATATACCTTTAATTCAATTCACACAACAATTGTATTAAAACTTCTAGGTCATATATTGGGATATTACAATTCTCTCCCCCTTAAATAATTTCGTCCTCGAAATTATCTAGTACAATTGTAATCCATTTATAATACAATACCATTTTAACTCCCATATGAAGTTAAATAAATTCTTAAGTCATTAGATAATCAAATCATATCATTTATACTCTCCCCCTTAGAGTTAATCAACTTCTTTAAACTCCATAACTCATCATTCTATATGTTTATATATATATTATTACTTCCTTAATCAAACATTCAAAAGAACTCATTACATTTCCTATTAGTATCTTGATACAAAAATCAGATCATTTTATAGCACACTTATACTTCGTCCAACTATTATATTTCATATATTTTGTTCTTTCACTTCTTTGTAATTACTCTCTTAACTTTAACCTTAAAAACCATTGATTAATATCTGAGCATTAATTATCCCATCATCACAATCACTGTCCAAAATAGACATTTATCAATCCTTAATTGATAACAAGTTCCTTATTTCTCACAAATTGAATCACTTCTTTAGCATACCTTTTTATTTAACTTGCATTTTAATACATTATCTTTCCACTTATTTTACAAATAACCAATCTTCTCCCTTTTCATCATGATTATAATTACTATAACCCCATTTATTCATGTCCAATCACACTTTAAAATTTACATCATATACATTATCGTATAAATAATTACACTCTTGGTATAACGATACACATTAAATCTCAATAACGATTCATAATCTTAGCCAAAACCAAATCAATTGATCTATTTATTACAATATACTCACATTCCAATCTTGTTCAATTCCAACCAATCATTAGTTTATCCAAATTCATCATGAAAGTTCACAATATTCATATATGTGTATACATAACCTAATTCCATTCACTACAAGAAAACTGTGAAATAGCTACGGAAAATTGCTACGGACAGATTCCGTAGCAACATAGCGACGGAATTGCTATGGCATAGCTACGAAATTGCCTTTTTTATTAAATTATATATTGCCGTAGCAAGTTCATAGCTATTCCGTAGCGACGTTAGCTACGGAATAGATTTCTGTAGCAATTATTTTCGCTCCACAGTGGCGCGCCTTTTAGCTACGCAGGATTCCGTAGCCATTCTGTAGCAAACATATTACTCATTCCCTCAGCTGCGGTTTAACTACGGATTTATCCTTTGCTACTGAATTTCCGTAGCGAAAAATATTTAGTTTTTAAGTTCTTATACAACCCTAATTTCTACTTTCTTCTCAAAAAAGAAAAAAAAATTTTCTACTTCCCTCCTTTGCAAATTTCAGAATCCCGCTTTCCTCTAAAAAAAGGGGAAAAAAATTCAGAATCGTGCTTTGATCTGCCTTTGCTTTGTTCCTTCTCAGTTTGCTTTCCATCTTCCCCTTCACGTTGCAGCCTGCTCTCCTCAATCAATCTCTCTCTCTCATGACTTGCGAACCCAAGCCATAACCAACCACAACCTCCATTCGCCGCTTCCATCGTTGGTGTCTCAATCTTCAACCACTTTCAATTTGGCAGAAGAAGACAACATAGATGAGACAAGAGAAAGCTCAAAGGTTCTGATATCTTTCTCCCTCTAACTTTCATTTTATTGTTGTTATGCTTCAGTATCTTAGGATTTGGGGTTTTTGATGTTTGAACTCTCAAGTTAAACTGTAGAACTGCTGCTAGTTCTGCTACAAACCCGATCTAAATAATCCTCAATGTCATTCAAAAACCATGTCCTACATTCACAATTCAATGCATTTGCTATTTCTGATGATACATTCAATCTACTTCCCTTCACCCAATTTTGGTTGCTTTGCAGATTATTTACTATTTCTGAGAAAAATTCATTTTCGGATCTTAGCAAATGTTGTAGTGCGCCCGCGCATGCTTCTTGCGCGCCCGCGCTTGCTTCTCTTTTACTGGAAGCGCGCCCGCGCTTGTTTCTCTAATACTGGAACGCGCCCGCGCTTGCTTCTTGCGCGCCCGCGCTTGCTTCTCTTTTACTGGAAGCGCGCCCGCGCTTGTTTCCCTGCGCGCCCGCGCTTGTTTCTCTTATACTGGAACGCGCCCGCGCTTGCTTGCAAGCTCTCTTCAAATCTGCATATCTCTGATTTGGTGTTTTTACTGTTTACTTTTTGTTTTTTCCCCCTTCTTCTTCTTCTTAAGTTCTTCTCCTTCATCTTCTATTTATCAATAAATAAGGGGAGATGCTGCCAATATTTTGCCGATTCTGTTTGATAAGCTGCTGCTCACACCTTTTTTTTTTTTTCTAATTTTAGTTTTTGAGCTGCTTGAAAAATAACATATTGGTGTGAATTTGTATCTTACTGATTGACTCCATGATATTTGGTAATAACTGTGATATTCATATCTTCATGATAATTTGCTTCTTCATTTGGTTCTCGGCTTATTCCTACTCAAGTTGTAATTGGCTAATAACTGTGATATCATAAATTTAATAAATTGCAATGTAGCTTAATAAATTGCTGGCTAAGTGTTTTTACTGTCATATATAAATGATATTTTTTTATACTTAATAGTAATTGGCTAACTTCTTTTTTTTTTAGAAACAATTTCGATGGGAAGCTGAAATTGAAGGTTTAGTTAGAGGTGCATGGCTTAAAAAAGCGGCGGCGCGCTATAGAGACATGATATGCAAGTGGAAAAGGCAACCTCGAGCAGAATTCATTGAGGAAGATGTTTGGAATGCTTGGCATGAAGTATGGAAGACTCCAGAGTATGTGAAATTAGCCACCCAAGCATCTATAAATCGAAAATCTGAGGTAGCAGGGCAAGGGACTTGTCTTTCTAGGCACACTGGTGGATCAATTTCGTTCACGGAGCATGCAAGACGCATGGTAAGCCTGTTATGTTGCTGCCATTTAAAATGGTTGTTGTTGTTTGTGTTGCTGCCATTGTATATATATATATATACATATGCTGAATCTGATATATTACATATTTGATTCCTTATTTCTTTCCGCTCATGCATTTTAGTTTGTATTCCTCTTCCATATAACTTGCCTCTGCTGTTGTGCACTACTAATCCTAATTGTTGGCTAGTGTGTGACTATTTCCCTTTTATTTTGTTTTGTTTTATCCTTATTTTTGGATCGCCGTGTGGCGTGATTCCATGTTGATATGCTGCTGACATACAAACACACCACATTGAGCTGTGAATTAATTTAGATATATTCTTGTGTTTACTTTGAAATATATGTTGTGTGTAGTTCTTATGATACCAAGCTGAATAGCATGTTAAAATACTTTGAAATACTGTTTCGGTTCAGTTCCTCATCAAAAAAAAAGAATCGCATTTATGGCCTTGGATCAGCAAAGGGAGGGTCATATGCTTCAAGTTCCTCATCAAATGCACCAACTACAACTGCTCAACAAGAAACACTTAATAACTTGAATGAACGACAGTCAAAGCTTGAAAAAATGATGGTTAATCTTATCAAAGAAATAAAAGAAGACCGAGAGGAATCAAGGCGATGGCGGGCATCATTTGCACCACCTCTTACAGATGACTCTGCTGATATAGGTTCACCAAATGACAATTATTTTGATGATTAAATATTAAGTTACGTTGTTATTTCTATATCTTTAGGTATAATATTATATGAATTTTTAGGATTTACATTTGAGATTAAACACTTATCCCCTGTAGTACTTTGCATTAATGTGGATTATATGAACTTTTATGTTATAAAATGAGTATGGATTTTTTTTTAATTATAATTGTTCTTTGGAGTTTAATTTTAGCAGGTTTAATAAAAATATTATTTTGCAAATGCTATGGAATTTGCTACAGAATGTGGTATTATTGGCTACGGAATTGCTTTGGAAATTAGCTACATAATTGCTACAGGCATTTAGCTACGGAATGGAAATTAGCTACATAATTGCTACAGGCAAACGACCTTAGCTACAGACGTTCACCTACGGAACTGCTATGGATTATATTTCCGTAGCTAACAACCTTAGCTACGGAATTACTACGGACGTTCACCTACGGAACTGCTATGTATTATGTTTCCGTAGCTAACAAAGCTACGGAATTACTACGGAAATGCAACTACGGAATTGCTACAGAAACTTAGCTACGGAATTACTACGGAAACTTAGCTACGGACTTGTTTAGCTACGGAATTTTTGAAGAAAAGTTTGAAGGGTTATTGCTACGGAATGTCAGTAGCTAATCCGTAGCTATAGTTGCTACGGAAACAGTTTCCGTAGCTAAAAAAGCTTTGCTACGGGTTTTTAGCTACGGATCATTTTCCGTAACAATTCCGTAGCTAAGCCGGTAATAGCTACGGACTTGCTACGGAATTGGCCGTAGCTAAACTGCATTTTTCTTGTAGTGATTAGGGCATCCTTATATAAAATTTCTGATCTCTTCCGATCCATATTCAATCAAATTATCATGATAACAAATCATTTCAATTTATCTTAATAATTCTCACCAATACTCATAATAAATTTTATACCATATCTACTATCAATAGTTCTTTCACTTAAATTTCAAGTCCATTCATTTGTTCATGACATACCATAAACATATTCAATATAACTTTCAGTCATATTACCCATAACTTAATACATTTCCATTATTTCCTTTTTTTCTTTTTACCTTCATAATTATAACCAAATTCTTAACATAAAATGATAAGGTCCAACTTTATCCATCAAAACTTTTAACTATACTCTTCCAACATAATTTCCAATCTCACCAAATTTGTATTACAAGCATTTTATCCAAAACCCACACCCATGGATAACAAATTAACCAATCAAATATACTGAACAAAACACATGGCTTTAAGAGATTAGTATTCAAGCCTGAAACCTTCAAATCAATACTGTTCTTATATAATTTTATTCTTAGTCTTAACAAATACTAGACTAAGGTGTATCTCAAGAATTACATATTCATTCTATACATTTTTACTATATCAGAAGTTAACACATTCCAACTCCGTTTCAACCAAATTTGCATTCGATTATATGATCTTTATCAACTTAAGTCACGTTTCAACAATATTATTATATACATATTCAATCATATACAGTTCTTATACAATTTCTATTCGTCACTTCATTTCTAATCCATTTACAATCTCTTATAATATAATTACATAGAACTTTTTATATGTGAATACTTTGGGACTCTAAATATCATATAATCATCAAATTTAAAGCTCAACAACAATTTCCACTGTCCACTATTACTCAAGTCCATTTCATACTTACTTTTATCACATAATCCAATTAGCTTTACCCAGTTCCAGACCTACTCTCTCTTAGGTCCACTTATACATACAACATCATTTCCATATCATTAATTCTATAATTATACCATATACATATTCATAGGTCATCTACAAAACATTACTCACACCTTTATGTATATATGTATAATTTCATTCACATGTCATATACATGTACACACTTAATTATATGCTCTTATTTAATTTTCCTTTTTCATACATTCAATACAAATGTAATGTTCATCACTTTCTTTTAAACACTATCATTCTCATTCTTCTAATATAATATAAAGTATTTATTCACACTACAAAAATATATATATATATATATGTATTCCAACTACAATAACACTTCACATCCATCTTAGTCACCTTCCAAATGTGACATCTCTTTCCCTTTCGTCTTTAAAAGCATTTAATACACTTCCCTATCCATTTTACCCTTTCCAATAGTGTGTCTTAAACTAGCTCATTTTCATTTGCTCCTCCACTACCCTTTTTACATCAAAACAAATTCTCATACTATCAATCACATTACTCAATTCATAGTACTTTCATGTGCAATATAAGTCATTTCGCCTAGCTCATGTATTGAATATACATTAAACTATCAATATCCAAATAATCTTTATCAAATTCCACTAAAACTTTAACTTCCCAACTTACTACTTCACTTAAACTTCAATTTGCCAAACTCATCTTATATATTTATATATCACAAAGCAATATCAAAACATATACTTTCCACAATTATCAAGCTCACTTCAACAATTCAAATATCACATATTACCACCATTATATTGAGCTTTCACAATATCCAAGCATCTCACATTTCTAACATTGAATTCACAATGTCCGTATTAAGATAACAATACCAATGTATATTTTTACTTAACCCATATCATCTCTTTTTCCTTTAAACAAAATCTTAACTTTACATATCCATTTGTTTACCATTCAACATATATATATATATCACTCACATATATATACATATGTACATTACCTCCAATCATATACACATTGAACCCAATAATTTCTATACACTTTCCAAGTCTAGTTATCACAAATCTCAGTTTCTTACACCAACGTTGCTCAATCCAATTCTCACTATCAATCTTATCACTCACTATCAACGTTTATCACATGACCTAGCTTTGCACAAGTTTATCAATGCAAGCGTAATCATTCTCAACATTAATAGACAAGTAATTATATAGGTTACAAACATGCAATACTATGCGTACATTACATTTTCAAGTGATCAACTCAATCTTTAATCACTAACATATTACATCACATTATCACATATCACATTAAATTCACAATATTTGCATTAAAACAACAATGCAAACAACACTATTATATTTCCTTACATTAACCAATATTTTTTTTTTAGTTTCCATATCATTTCTTTCTCTAGTTTTTACTTTCAAGTAAAAACCTCATTCAGACATTATCATATCTCTCATATAATTCAAATTTATCACACATCATATAATGCCACATCCGAGACCAACCTAGGTGTTAATGCATATACATATATTACAAATTTCATTTCAAAACTCTTCTTTTTAATTCCCTTTTAGTTTTTTTTTCAAAACCTTCTCTTTTTAATTTCGCTTAGGCTGAGAATCTCAAATCTAAGCTCTGATACCAAAATATTTGTAACACCCCGATACCCTATATAAGTACTATACAGATACCTAGTATACATACAGTAAATATACAAAGTATAAGGATGTCACTTTTCGTTATCTTTTAAAAACCTGCAACAGAGTTCAAAACCATAATACGTTAATTTAAATAACATTTACAAAATCATTATCTTTATCAAATCTTCATTTATACATATAAATACTCTATCATCAGAAATACATGATAATTAAAAATTATACATGTATGCATTTCTCTCTAGTTGGTCTCGACAAACTTTTACTCTTCTCGTGGCATAACGAAAGACTTCACATCTTCCACCAAGCTACCTGCGCGAATACACACCCGCGCTAAGCCTGAGAGCTTAGTAGTCCAATATAAAATATAAACATACTTTATAGTAATTCTAACATATAATAATACTATTTTCATTCCATATACCGTTAGTTTTTATCATGTTTTTCTCTTTTTAATTTTCACTTTTCATATATCTAGACTAATTTCATATATTATGTACATATATACATACAATTATCACCAATTCCAACCCGTCACTAATACACACAATCAATTATTCAATACACACATTATACATAATACCAATCATGAATCACATTTCCAATGAAGACAATCATTATCACCAATCATAATTCATTAATAGTATCCACAATCAATATATCAATACACACATTATACATAATACCAATCATGAATCACATTTCCAATGAAGACAATCATTATCACCAATCACAATTCATTAATAGTATCCACAATCAATATATCAATACACACATTATACATATCATATTTCATAACATTACTTTATTCACAATTCATCAATCATGATTCATCATTAATACTTACAATCAATATTTCAATACACACATTACATATTATACAAATCATGAATCACACTTCCAATGAAGTCAACCATAGATCTCATTACTCATCTTTTTCAACAATTGTATATCACATTGACAACAAAGACAGACTCAGGCCCAAAAGACACTAATATGCTATTCGACTTTCAGAGTTAATGCTTTGGTTTAATTATCACATTCATAAATATCCCAACTAGGCTTCAAGGATTAAGTTCAACCAAGCTTCAAGGGGAAACAAAGCATGCTAAGTATCAACCCAACTTGGCTTCAAGAACTAATCCAACCTAGCTTCAAGGGTTGTAACATCTCAATTAGGCTTCAAGGACTAGACCCAACCAAGCTTCAAGGGGAGTAAAACATGTTAAACTTCAACCCAACTTGGCTTCAAGGATCAAGCCCAACCTAACTTCAAGAGATTGTTACCATTAGGCATGCCACCAACAACAAAACTCTGAAAATGAATAACACATTAGATACACAATTCATTGTTTATTTCATCATCAATATCATTTTCAATTCTCATCATCATTTAGGCAAACATGCCTTACATATCTCAATTGAATTATCTTAGCCAATCACAATGGCTTCACCACATATCATATCTCAATCCATATGATACATATAGCATCATTGATATAACATTTCAAAGTATATTATTCATGTAATACATTGCCATACACAGGATTCACAATGCATATAACATAACATTTCCTCATTTCTCAAAACACATTAACATCATTCATTACTAGAGTATTTATCATAACAATTTGCACATACCTTAAGAATGATCCTCATTTTTTCCTACCTTTCCCATTTCATATTTCATCCTTTATATATATATATATAGCGATTTACATTCATCATTTACATTCACAATATAATAGCTTATTTAACACTTTCATCCAAATGTGTTAAAGTTCAAAGACATATAAGGATATACAATCAAATAGGGTTTATGCTTACCTTTTTAATGATCTTCACATCCTTCACATCATTCAATCATCACCTTAATCCAATTATATTAACAATATAGTAAACCACTTAACACATTTGCAAACAAATGTGTTAAGCCTCAAATCATATAAATAAATACACTCGTATGTATTGGTACTTACCTCAAGAACTATTCCCATCCATCTACACATTTTCTCTTCCAAGAATTCTCAACATTTAGGTTAATGCAACACAATCTCTTCAAAACCTAATTCAAAGATCATTATTCATAGGTTTAGAATCATCCACATACATTTGTTTAGGTCATTCTTTGATTACAAAGTATTTAGAGTGTATATAAAATGTTTAGGAACAAAAGACTTTTGAAGCATCAAACAATGCATGAAGAACCAAAAACCATCACAGTAGCAAACACACCCAAGGGACATGGCCAAGCTTGTGGCCGTGTCTCTCAATACCAATTCAAGCCGAGGCAGACACGGGCAAGGGACACGGCCGTGTCTCTCAACCAAAATTAGGCAGTGGCAAACATGGTCAAGGGACACGGCCAAGCCAGTGGCCGTGTCTCTCCCTAAACTCATCCAACACGGCCAAACTTCCCTCAACTTGGCCGTGTCACCCAAAAATATTAAGTCTTGGCCGTGTCTCACATGAACAAAAACCCTAAAATGGCCAAAACTCTTCCAATTGCATTTAAACACATTAAACACAACACCACCTCATTCAAATAGACATAATCAATATTATTAACACTTATTTTACCTATTCATCACAATATTCTTATTAACAAATCATTAACAACACCTTTAAACACATACCATTTCAAAACCCTAAACCAACATCATTCTTATTCTTTCAATTTCAATATCCACTCAACTTACCATTTCCAAACCAAAACCAACACCAATTTAACTTATAATCACTTTCACCACTTATAAACACATCTTAACCACACCAAATCAAAATCTCAACAAATCAAAATTCCCTTCAAACAAAACTTCAACAACAACACAAGAAAACAAGAAAGTACTTACTTGAATATCTTGACAAATCTTCAATCTCTATCTTCAATTCTCTTAAAACCCTAAGGTTTTAATGAAGATCATCACCTCTCTATCATCCTTCTCTCTCTCTCTCGTGCAAGAACCAAAAGGAGAAGAAGAAGAAAGAAAATATCCTTTTCTCTTCTCACGTTAACCACATATACATATAATAATAATAATAATAATAATAATAATTTCCAAAAATCCTCCACCACACCTTTCTCTTCTCTTGACTATCTTTTGACCAACTTATATGTTTAATATATTAACATATATACAACATATACACTTTATTAAGACAATCATTTCCTTTGTAAAAACATATATACCTTTAATTCAATTCACACAACAATTGTATTAAAACTTCTAGGTCATATATTGGGATATTACAATTATTCTTAGTATTATACATATATATTTTTTTCTTTTTTTTTCTTTTTTTATTATTTTGCTTTGCAATCTTAAACCTACTAAATTTAACCCCACACTTAATTCAACACAACACTCAGTCATAAACGCTCTTAAAATGCTCTTGACCTAATGAAAGGATAAGAGTTAAACAACAAGGTTCAAGCTAATGGTGTTGTGAAAAAGAAAGAAAAGGAAAAATAAAATAGGCTCAAAATTGGCTAACTAAGGTTAAAGATAGGGTTGGTCTTTTTAAGCCAAAGTGGGTTCACCTAATTACCTTAATCATTTTGATGCCTAATTGAAATTTTTATGCAATCTTAAAATGCATTTCAAAGCAAGTTCTAGCAAATCATCAATCAAAGATGTTTACCCACAAAAAGAATAATAAGTTGATGGCTTAATTCCTCACTAGGTTTATGGCAATGCAAGGGAAAAGCAACAAAATTTACAATAAGCACCAATTCTACTCAATTCTTAATTTCATGCTTCAAAAATTCAAAGGTCATCTATCAACAATTTATAACAATTGAACTTTCCAAAATTAATTTATTCAAAGAAAAACATTAACTAAACTTAAACAAAAACAAGTTAAAAGTAAAAACACAAAAACACAAAATGCAATTAAAAGTAAAAACACAAAACATAAAATGCACCCCACACATAAAGATTCACATTGTCCTCAATGTGAGCATGCATACTATAGAGAGGGTTTAGATGAAACCTGATTTCCATCATTCCCATATGCGATGTGTAAGGCTCCTTCCACCCATAATGCAATTGGAGCCCATGACTGAGAGGATGAACAACATGTAACTTTGAAATGTTACGGCAACCCCTATATAGTATTCCTTGAAGAGAACATGTCTCAAAGGGACATGTGAAGGTTGCCTCGGGGTGATCCTTCAGTGCTATAGGAACGTGGTAATAATCTTTGTCTTTGTGCAACATGGGCATATCATATTTCTGCTCTTCCTTACCACCAAGAGTAGTAGAGATGACTTTTGGGGACACTTTAAGTTCAACCAAGTTTGGTTGAATCACTTCTTCATCCTCTTTAACAATGTCAAGTCCCATCTCAACAACCTCAGCATCTAAAATTAGCTTACGCTCCTCAATTTCTAAATTGTGCATTTCATCCTCTTCTTCTAAGGTCATAGTCATCCCAATCTTATTTTCACTATCTCCTTGGGAGTGAATATTATATATGTCAGGAAGTTGCTTACCATGTTCCTCATCCTTCAAGCTACATGAAAATGGATTTGGTGGCCTATCAGGATTGGAAGATTCATGCAACTTTGGTGAGGTTGATGCCCCCAAATTCTCCTCCTTCGTTGATTGGCTTGGCTCCTCTATGTTGGGTTGTATCTCCTCGCCATTATCTTCTTGATTAGTGCCTACATCCAAAGAATCACAAAATTTCTTATATATCACCTGTTCACTCCTTAAATTTGTGATTACCTCGGTTTGTTCTAATTGACTAGGAAATTCCTCTTCTTGGTGTGCTTGGAGTTGATGTGCCAGTTGCCAACTTGAGTTTCCACCCTCTTCAATTATTCTTCCAAAGAATCAAACCTCTCATTTCTCCCTTCTTGATTTTGTGTGCTAATTTGAAGGTAAGCATTCAAATCATTTGCCACTGTGGATTTCTTGAATTGATCATGGTTTTGTGTGCTAATTTGAATGAAGGCATTCAAATTATCTTCCAATGTGAGTTCCTTAAGTTTACCTTGATTTTGTGCGCTAGTTTGAATGAAGGCATTCAAACTATCTTCAAATGTGGGTGTCTTAAGGTAATTTTGATTTGAATATTGTGCTTGAGAGTAAGAGTCTCTTTGGTAAGGTTGAAAAAAATTTGGAGGTGGAATGTACTACTGATTTTCCCAAGAAAAATTTGGTTGGCTTCCCCAGCTTGTGTTGTAAGGATTGGAATATTGGTCATCTCTACCCATTTCCTGGAAACTGTCAAAGTCATCTTCTTCCTCTTGCCATTCTTGGTGTCTTGCAAAACCGAATGAGCATGTATTTGCACCATGTCCTTCATTGCCACATGCTGCACATATCTCTTGGCATGGCATAGGTGCTCTTCCTCTTGCATTTAGTACCTTAAGTTGATTCGTCAATTCTGCTAATTGCCATGCCATTTCAGAATCATCGTTCCTATCATAAACTCCCCCGTGCCTTGAAAACTACATCTTTACAAAAGGCACTCAACAACTTAAAGAAAATAAACAAATAATTAAATTGAAAGAAAATCAAACAAAACAAACAAACAATTCAAAGAAAACAAACAAACAATTAAATAAAAAAAATCAAACTATCACTACTTAAACAGACTTCCCCGGCAGCGACACCAAAAACTTGTTGCGCTCGAATTAAGTACTACTACAAGCGTCACTCACAAGTATACGAGGTAGCTGTAGCAAAGGTGATCGACCCAAAGTCATTTCCCAAAGAAGGTGTAGTTCGTAATAGCTTGATTGACAAGTTATTTAAATGCGAAAGTTTGTTGTGGTGGAATGGTGCTTTAAAACAATTAAAACTAAAAGTGTTGTGCGTAGGGTTGATGTGTGAAGGTTGTACAAGATCAAATCGATTCCTGGGAAGGTGCCTAGGGTCATAGGTCCATTCAATCAAAGCTCAATTCTCAATTATCAATTAACATAACCTTGTAAATTAATTTGTTCCTTTAGGTTAATTAGTCAATTACCAATTCATTAGTTCTCAAATTCATGAATTAACAATGACCAATTCTTTTACATTACCAAATTAATAAAACCTAGAACTTATATTTCTAATTCATTCATAGGGTGGTCGATTATATTTATATTTCTAATTCATTCATAGGGAGGTCGATTATATAGTTCCGATATCAAATTTCACCTCTCAGTCCATCATCCAATATTCAAAGATTAATAGGTAGCTAATCTATCAACCTAGAATTTAATACAATACAATAAACCAACAACAAGGTACATAAATGGAAATATCAAATCAAGACATTCAATCAAATATACTACAAACCCTAGGCATGGGTATTTAGCTCAACATCATCAATTTAGAACAAACATTCAACTCAATATAAAACAAATACAAATTGTCCATTGCAATATCAATTCTCTTAATACAACAACAACAATAAGAAATGAATTAAAAGAGAGAATAGAAAAACCCCTTATGAAGATGCCAAGAGTAGGATTACTAGTCTTCCTCCTAGCTCCACTTGATGTATGATGAAGAACTCAAACCCTCTTCAATGGTTGATTCCCCTTTGTAATATGGAATGGAGCTTTCTCAAGTCACAAAACCTTTGGATGGTGCTTTCTCAAGTCACCAACCCTTCAATGGATTATGCCTTGGAAGATGGAATGGAGCTTTCTCAAGTCACCAAACCTTTTAATGAAGCTTCTTCAACCTTCAAGAGCTTGTTAACCCAACTTATCCCAAATAACCTTAAAGATCTTATCAATGGAAGAAAGAGAAGTTGGAGAGGATGGAAATGGAGATGAAGATGAAGGGACAAGGAAAAGTGTCACTCTCTCCCTCTCCCAACATGTATGAAGAATTGTTCCAAGAACTTCAAGAACTCCCTCCAATTTCCCTCTTCTTCTCTTTTTAATTCATTCAAAAACACAACCCATGCCTTCCAACTCATACCACTTCACCTTGTTCCCCACTTTTTCTTTGTTTAATATTTCTTTTCGCAAACACAAGGCTTTGTTCCCCACCTTGTCCCCCACTTCGTGTAAAAGAATTCAAATTTTTTAGGTGTGACACGGCCAAGCCAAGAGTAGCTTGGCCGTGTCTCTCATTTTCCCTTGGGACACGGCCAAGCTTGCTGGTCGTGTCCTTCACTGCCCTCTTTCTTTCTTTCTTTTCTTTCTTTTCTTTTGGTATCAATGGGTGACACGGCCAAGCTTGTGGCCGTGTCATGTGGGTGTGTCCACTTCTATTTCTTTTCTTTTCTTCTTTGATTGCTACAAGTGTTCTTTGGCATGAAATGGGACACTGACCAAGCTTGCTGGCCGTGTCATGTGACACAGCCAGTGGCTTGGCCGTGTCATTGAGTGTGTCTCTTCCTGCTTCTTCATTTTTTCTCTTTCTTTGTGGTTTCTTTGTTTTTGCTCTTTAAATGAGACACGAACAGTGGATTGGCCGTGTCTCTTGGCTGTGTCAAGCTCTGCCATCACCATTCTTTGAGGGACACGACCAAGCTTGATTTGGCTTGGCCATGTCTTGCTTGATTCATGCTTTTCCTGCATTGTTTTGATCTTCCAAGGGTGTTTTTACACTTTAACCTAAAACAACACTTTAAACAAACTTAAAACAAAAATAAATCAAAACATTAACTAAAAACACATAAAAATCATACTAAAAACTAGTACAAAAATGATCCAAACAGCATACATTCATATAGTGATTATATGATCATTTATAATATTAAATCTGTTGATACATAATCATTAAATTTGGGAACAACAGGTAATCCTAAAAACATTAGCATAGCATTCGACCTTACTCCTGAAAAGAGAGAGTGATTTGAAAAATATTAAAAAAATATGAAGAATTCTTTGCTTGGACTTATGAGGATATTCCTGGAATTGATCGAGATATAGCCTAGCGTATGATCCCTACTTATACTCACATGGAATTTGTCAAGCAAAAGTTGAGGTGTTTAAGGCTAGAATGGGTGAAGTTGATAAAGAAAGAGTCACTAAGCAGATACACGTGAAATTCCTAGAGGTGATAGATTACCCTAATTGGTTAGCTATAATAGTTCCTATGCAAAGAAAGATGGGAGAATTAGGGTTTGTGTGGATTATAGGGATTTGAACAATGCTTCCCCAAAGGATTACATTCCTTTACCTCATATGGATGTCCTTATTGATATTGCAGCCTCTAGTGTGCTACACTCATTCGTAGATGGATTTTCTAGATACAATCAACTATTAATGGCCCAAGAGGATAAAGTTAAAAATTTCTTCATTACTACATGGGGTATATTTTATTATAGGGTGATGCCATTTGGATTAAAGAACGCTAGAGAAACCTACTAGAGGATGGCCACCACCTTGTTTCATGACATGATGTATACAAAGGTTGAGGTTTGTGTTGATGATATGATAGTAAATTCGGATACAAGACAACAAAATTTCTAAAACATAGAGATCTTCTTTGAAAGAGCAGTGAAGTATAATTTAAGGTTGAACCTAAAGAAGTATGTGTTTGGGGTTACTTCAGGTAAGATGTTGGGGCATATGATTGGCCCAAATGACATTGAGATTGACCTTGACAAGGTTAATGCAATCAGAGATATGCCAGACCCTAAGATGAGGAAGGAAGTTTGGCAGTTTATCGAAAGGTTACAACATATCAACAGGTTCATTGCCAAACTCACCATAAATTGCGAACCTATCTTTAAGTTACTTAGGAAGAACCAGTTGATCGTATTGAATGAAGAGTGTCAAAAAGCCTTTGAGCACATAAAAGAATATTTATTTAATCCACCTATCTTGAAACCACCTAAACCTGGAAAACCATTGTTACTATACTTACCAATATAAGAAGAGTCAATAAGGGTAATGCTAGCCCAGCTGATGAATCAAGAGTCGAGTATGCAATTTACTATTTGAGTAGAAAGCATCTGCCTTATGATATTAAGTATAGTAATATTGAAAAGACCTACATATTTGTGGTTTGGTCATCAAAGAAGTTGCAGCATTACTTTCAATCTTATGTTGTGCAAGCAATTTCCAGGATGGATACATTGAAGTATTTGAGGGAGACATCCTCGTTGATTGGGAAGTATGGCCAATAGTTGATAATCCTAGAGGAATTTAAGATTGAGCATATAACCAAGAAACTCTACTCAACAGTGAGGCAGTAACCTTAGAATTTCCAGATGGATATTTAGAGGCAATGGAAGTACAAGGATAGAAGATGTATATTGATGGAACAGTGAATAGAAAAGGAGCTGATTTGGGGATGATATTAGAATTGCTAGAAGGATAAACTATTCATTTATCCAAGAAATTGAGATTCAGGGCGACCAATAATTTGGTAGAATATGAAGATGTATCTTTAGTTTGGAAACATTGATGATGATAATTAAGGTTGATAAAGTGCATATTTTTGGTGATTCATTGCTAGTTGTATGCCAAGTAAATGGAGAATGGGAGTTGAAGGAAGAAAAGTTGAAGCCATACCATGATCACTTGACTATAATGAAGAAGAACTTTAAGAAGTACAGATTTATGAACCTACCAAGAGAGAAAAACTAGATTGCCAATGCCCTAACCACATTGGTTTTGGTGTGGGAGGATTCCATCGAATTATTCCTTAAACCTCTTATTTGACTAGTTCATCAACTCTTTACTATGAGTATGAAATGACCATGGAAACTAACACATATCATGATACATGGTATGATACCATAAGATGATTCTTGGAAAATAGAAAATACTCGTTGGGGGCAACAAGGGAGGAGAGAAGAGCTATAAGGTGATAGTCTTTACAATACGTCACCTTCAATGAAGAGTTATATCAGAGATGGCCTGATGGGTGCACTTAAGATTCTTGAGGAAGTCTTAAGCTGGGCAAATCATGTTAGAAATACATGTGAGAATCTATGGACCATGGTTTAGCCTTGGTTAAGAAGAAAATCTGGCAAGGTTACTATTAGTTGACTATGGAAAAAGATTGTATTGATTTTGTGAAGAGGTGTCAGTAGTGCCAGATGTACAAAAACCTGAATCATCTACTGTAGACCATTAATTTTGGCCCTAAACTAGTTGGATTCCAACTAACAAGGCTAAGTAAAATTTTGTCTAATTTTAAAGGCTTAAACCAAGTTTATAGCTTTAGATTAAGTTGGTCTAATTTTAAAAATCTTAAATTAAGTCGATGCAAATTTTAAAGCCTTAAACCTTATATGATTTGATGTTAAAAGGCTAAATTAGGTTCGATCCAATTTTAAAATGTAAAACCAAGCCAGACCAAACCCAAAACCTAAATTCATGATGAATTGGCCTTGGCCAATTTGCCATGGGGGATGACCCATGGTGAATTGGCCTTGGCCAATTCACCATGGAGGCCATCCATGGTGAATTGAATTGGCCTTAGCCAATTCGCCATGGTATTTCAATTTTGGTTTTAATTTTGATTATAGGGTACGTTTCCTAATTAGTCTTGGAATTCACCATGGTCTATTAATTTTGGTTTTAATTTTGATTATTAGGCATTTATATTTCTTAATCAGTCTTAGACTTTGATTAACCTTGGGATTAACATATTAGTGTTTAATTCATTTAAACTCATAATTGTTACTTTTGATTATTATTGATTCATAATTATCTAAATGTCCAGTTGTAATTTTTATTGCTCAAAATAAGGTTATCTTTCACATTATTATTTTGGAAAATGATTTGGAATTATCTAAACATCCAGCAGTAATTTTTATTGTTCAAATTATTATTATCTTTCATAGTAGTTTAGTAGGACATCCATTAGTTTATTTTAGATTCCACATAGTAGCTTATTTTAGATTTCATATAGTAGCTTATTTTAGATTTCATACAGTAGCTTCATTTAACCTATTTTGTATAAAACCTAATTTTCTATCCAAAATCGTATTATTATTTTCAAAACCATATGTAACACCCTTATACCCTATATACGTACAATACATATTTTCAGCATATGTAAAATACACATATACAATATAAAATGTCACAAATCGATTTAATAAAAAAAATTACACATTTCTGTTTTAAAATTTCAAAGACTAAATATATAAAAATTAGATAGTTTATAAATATTCCTTACTTGCTATACTAACCCGAAATAACATTTTATAAGAAAGTCTCTGGAAAAAAAATTCGCTAGAGTTTTGTTAGTAATTTAGTTGTTTTCAAAATTCAACAAAACACAACCTGCATAAAACAAACACTCCAAATAAAATCAATTCACCAATACTTCTCAAATTCTCCATATTTTCTCAAAATACTTATATATAGGTATATATATCAACATTACATATAAAAATCCCATCTTAAACCAAATTATTCAAATCATTCTTTACAATTTACAATATGTACTTCAAAAACATATCATAACATACATAATATCAAAATATACTATAATATCAAAAATGTACATGCTGGCAACTGGCTCTGATCTTGATTTATTTATGATGAATGGTTATTTACTTTTATCGAATTATTTAGATTTTCAAATGTTGTAAGAGGTATGTTTCCACTCGATGGTTAACTCATTAGTTAAATATCATGTAATTTAAATTGCTTTTATGTTTTAGACCAATGTAAAGGACATGTTTCTACCTTTCGGTGGGTGTCCTATTTAGGCATGAATTATGTAAGGGGATGTTTCCATCTTCGGATGGGTGTCCATTTATTTGTTTTGCTTGGACATTGTTTTGATTTTCAATATATAGATGCCTTATTTTAATTATTGTGTGTAATATGGATAATGTTGTTATATTTAAGAATTTTATAATATTAAGACCTGTAAAGGAGGCCGGTTCTAATGAACCAGGTGTTGTAGGGGTGCTGGGCCATTTCTCACCTTCCCCACACGTACCCAACTTTCCAAACCCATTAGGGGGTTGGGAATTCCTTAGGAATCGAGTCATCCACCCCTTTTTTTTTCTCGGGATGTCTGGGTTGCAACTCTATTTTCTCCGGACTTAGGTCAGTGTTCTCTACGGCCCCCAGCCTAAACAGTGTTGAAGTCGCAAGAACCATTCCACCAGGAGTGGGGACAAAAATCCCCGCTCACGGTGTCGACTCCACTGGGGATAAGAGAAGTTGATTCCATTGGTCTTTATATTATTCTATTATTTCTTATAATGATATTATCCATTGCATCATATTAGACTGCATCATGTGCGTGAGTTAGGATGCTCGTGTTACCCGTGTTATGTTATGTAAGGGATACCATACTTTCACTCAAGGTATGGAGAGCCTTGTACCATTTGGCACATAATTGCTATGGGAACCTAAGCCTTTTAACCCAAAGACTAAAGCTCATGTAATTGGCCTAGTTACTTTCCTTAGGTTTTACCCCAAATGCATGTTGTTTGACTATGGTTAATTTATCTTGGCTTAAATCATGGTTTATTTGGTTTGATTTTTTTCTAATATGACCTAAGTACATTCTAAGCTCAAAATAAAATTTTCTTTAAAGTCCAAAAGTCCAAAGCTATTTTCAAAATTTTTCAAGATGGTTTTTGGACATAAGACTTTTCTAAAAACAAATAAAAAATTCTTTTGCTTATGGCTCATAAATACTAAACCCAAAATCCATTTTTCCTAAAATCCTTTTACATTAGGCATAAATTTCATCCAACCCTTTCTTACAAAGAGCTTGCAAAATATTTAGGTCAATAAAGAAATACTAAAAATCAATTATGAGCCTAGTTTATACTAAGAATAATTAATCATGGGCTTGTTTTTGGCATGAACCATTACTTACTCTTTTTAAGCGAGAAATCTATCCATAATAAACCTCTTAATTTAGTTTTAATCCAATATAGCATAAAAGCTAATATGGTTGGTTGAATGGATTAAAACCTAATTAATGGGAATTACTATGAATGGATTTCCATTTTTGAAAATATAACAATTGGTTGAAACGTCCGAGGGAATTATTCGAAAACAAGATGCCCCATGTTGGTATTTTGTTAACCACATACCTAGGAAAAGAGACTCGCTATTCGTGTGTGAATGTTATAAGGTTGGAAGGAACATCCAAATTATCTTTCTTCATTGATTGTTTATGCATACATTTGTATCTCATATCATTGATCCTTTCTGGCTCACAGCCATGGATTATGATAGTTCAAAAGCTTACGACAATCCGAACAACGTCGGAAGCGAAGAATCTAGCGACGACTCAATCACTTGCTCACTAAAAATAATGGATCCTAAACAAATTCAAAGAATGGTAGATGATGCTCTCAATGCCAAGATGGAAGAAATAAAAAGGCTATGGCCGAGACCATAAAGAATCAACTAGCTGCAATTTTAGGAAACAATGTCGAAGCATCTGCTAGTACCAAGAAAGACAAAGGAAAGACTAAAGTTAGTGAAGTAGCTTTTGATGATGATAAGGTGATCATTGATGATGATGATTGGGCTCAATACAACCAAGATCCTCAAGACAAAAAGGAGCCAAAAGTTATTGAGAAGGCAACTATTTAAAAGACTGAGACATCTGATGTTGAGAAAATGATTGCTAATTTAGAAAAGAAATTTGAGAAGAAACTAAAAGCCAAAGAGATGTCCGAGATTGACAAATTATTTGAGCTAGATGAAGAAGTTCCATACAAGTTCAAGATGCCATCTTTTGCGAAGTTTAATGGAACCGAAAATCCTCATCTCCATGTGAAGCAGTATATTGCTGCTATGCAGTCTGCCCGAGCTACTAAGGCTCAAACTCTAAGGTACTTTATGCTCTCATTGGATCCTGTTATCCAAAATTGGTTAAATACCTTAGATGATGGAACACAAAAGAGTTGGGATTTGCTATACAAGGCCTTCATCCAACAATATGAATACAATGTTGAAATGAGAGTTACCTTAATGTAATTTGAGTCCATTAGGCAAAGGTCGAATGAGAATTTTGTAGATTATGTGAAGAGATGGAGAAATAAAGCTACTTTGCTCAATAAGAGGCCCGATGAGTCTGATCAAATAAGAATGATTGTGGGAGGGGTGTTGCCTAGTCTTTGTGAAAGGATGTCTCATACACTCATCCGTGATTTCAAAGATCTTCTCCAAGCTGGTCTACAAATTGAAGAATGGGAAAGGGAGAAGAACCGCTTTTCGATAAGAAGGAATGAGAAAGGGAACTACCAGTCTAGAAACCAAAGCACACAAAAAGAAGTTAATGTTAATACAACTGGTCAAGCAAATAGAAGGTAGTTTTCAGATTTGGGGAAGCCTTTGTCTTGGGTCTTCAACAAGCTACAAAAGAAGGGAATATTACAGCCATTAGCCCCTCGACCTTTGCCTAGTCCATTACCCCCAAACTTTGATACTAAGGCTTTTTGTCAATTTCATCAGACTAAAGGACATGAGACTAATAGATGTACCCGATTGAAGCATGAGATCTAAGATCTAATCGATAGTGGTAATCTACCAGAGCCGGACAAGCCCAATACCAAGAACAATCCTTTGCCTAAGTTTGGAAGAGCACCTTCACCAGCAACCTTCATAGTGGGAAAAAGATTTGAAGAAGATTTTGTTTTATCCTTTTCAAGATGGAAATATGGAAGATATGAAAGGAAAAGAAGCTTAAACTTAACGAACTTTCCTTAGCTTGAATGTTGCTTTTCGATTTTACTTTCTTTAATATTTAATTTGAACAATTATGTTTTTCAAGTTTGTTTGAATAAATTACTTTCATCAAAATTTTGTTGGTTTTTGTTCATTTTGGTGCTTAACCAATGAGGAATTTAGCTTGATAATTCATGAATTAATATATTTCTGCATCATGACTCGAATGACTTTACTAAGTGAGGGAATTGCTCTATAGCATTGAGTTGTGTATGCTTACATAGAGAGGGCTCCTGCATAATTACCTTTGTCTAGGTCCTTGTCAGTCTTAGAACATGCTTTGATAAACTTTTGAGATGAAATTGAGCTCTACTTATTTAAGGGAGAGATAATCTAGGCATTGTTTGGTTAGCCAACAACTAGTATCCACCCAATTAAATATCAATCCTTAGTTGTCCCTTTGAGCCTTCATAAAATTTTAGCTTTCTTTTTATTGGCTTACAAACCCCTATAACCTACCCTGAGCTGTTGTGATACTTTTGACAAGTCTTATGATCACTAAGATGAAGAGGTAAGAAGATCAAAGAAAGAAATGAATAGTCAACACCATGAAGATAATTGAAGTTCTCAAGACCATAAGGGTAGTTGAAGTTCTCAAGACCATAAAGGTAGTTGAAGTTTTCCTAATATCTCCAATATATCAAGACAACATCAACATCAGAGTAACAAATGATTTATCCCTGTTAACAAAGATTTATGTTGCTCCACTCATCCATTATTAGAAGCCCAAGTTAGTACAAACAAGACAACTCTTTTAGAGCTAGAACAAAAAAAACAATAAAACAAAACAAAAGAAAAAAAAAGAAGAAAAAAAGAAAAAAAGAAAAAAAGAAAAGAAAAAAGAAAAAGAAAAGAAAAAAATAATACCTAAAAAGGCGGTTCAGAAAGCCAACTGAGTTCTCTTTTACCTAAAGCAGCAAAAGGCTTCCATTTGGTTCATAAAGACATTTTCACTTGAATTGGTTCAACCCAACCAAAGATTCAATCAAAATTGGAGAAAAAGGAGGAAAACCATCCAGTTCTTGAAAGTTCTGTACTTGATAGTCCTACAAGAAAGAAGGATAAAATGATAAATGAAAGGGAAGAGTAAGGAAAATAAAGAGAAACAAAAGGGAAGAGTAAGAAAAATAAAGACGAAAGAAAAGGGAAAAGAAGAAAAGAAGCGAATTTGGGTCTTAAACTTTTTGCAAGAGCAAAGATTATTCTAATCAAGATCCAGATTAATGCCAAGAAGACAGAAGGAATTTGGAGTCTAGAAAGATTGCTCCTAACTATCTAAAGTTCCAACAAGAAAATTTGTAGTGTGAGGGTTTGTCCATTGTGTCACACTAGCTCCAATCTCAAAATGGCCTTCACTTAAACTTGTGTCCCTTATAGAACCCATTCTAAGCCTATCAAAGACCTGTTGATCTCTCTTAGTAGGTAGAGTCTATTCGTGGATATAGTTTGAATAAGCATGCATATGAGATAGACAATATTTAAACTCAAATGAGACCTTTGGCCGAGTAATGTGTATGTGCCTATCCGAAGTGCAACAATTCTTGCTTAAATAGAAATAATTCCTGAGTTTAGTATGGTAACTAGGGTTGTCATGTTATAGATATGTTAATTTGGAAAAATCAAGTCCTGAGGTACATTGACATTAATTTGGCAAAGCCAACATTTGATTTCAAAATTGAAATTCAAAATTTCAAAAAATAAAAAAAATATTTTGTCATACAAAGCCTTCAAGTTAAGGGAAGTATGTTGAACCTCCAAAGGACACATTGGGCAAAAGAAATGATTATTGGCAAGGTCATGAAGAAGCTATCAACCGACATGCTAAAACATAGTTCAAAATAGATGAATCCCTGACTCTGTTGATTGGGGCCTCCATTATTCATGGTTTCAATATCTCAAAGATAAAAGTCATAAATGGAAAGCATTCTTTTATTCCAATGCAAGATCTGAACGAGTATATGAAAGGAACCAATGAGAACACTTCTGCTGAACACCTCGGTCTATGAGTCGATGGAATGATTGTAAGTATTAACATGCATACATGAGCATATCACATCACACTTTCTTATCTTGTATTTTCTATTCTTCATCAAAGTGAACAGAAAACACTATGTGAAGTAAAGAATCAAAAGAAGATATCAAATCAGGGGGGCATGGAAAGCCCATTGCTTGAGAAAGTTCCAGTAATTTCACAAAGAGAAGAAATGCGTGCTTTTGTGAAGAACAAGATGAAATACAAACATCAATCAAAGCCCGCATAGAAAAATCATGGGTTTGGGCCTACACAGGGGGCAAAGTTTCTCCTTTTTAATTTTTTGAGTCTATATTTTCAAACTCACTTACAAATATTTTACCACGAAGGGGGGCAAGAAGAGGATATAAGGTCTAATTAAAAATAGCTGAATTTTTGCAAAGGAAGAACAAAAAGAATGCAACATTAGAACTATCAAAGGAATGATGATGCAAATGACAAAAGATCAGTCTAGTAAGAAGAACTAAAGCCAATATAAGAGCCGATCTCAAAGGATGAAGATCCATTTTTAAGGGTGAAGACCCGATCTCAAAGGATGAAGATCCATTTTCAAGGATGAAGACACAATTTCCAAGGATGAAGATCCATTTTCAAGGGTGAAGACCCAATCTCCAAGGATGATGATCCATTTTCAAGGGTGAAGACCCGATCTCCAAGGATGAAGATCCATTTTCAAGGGTGAAGACCCGATTTCCAAGGATGAAGATCCATTTTCAAAGGTGAAGACTTGATTCCAAGGATGAAGATCCACTTTCAAGGGTGAAGACCCGATTCCAAGGATGAAGATCCACTTTCAAGGGTGAAGACCCGATTTCCAAGGATAAAGATCCATTTTCAATGGTGAAGACCTGATTCCAAGGATGAAGATCCATTTTCAAGGATGAAGACACGATCTCAAAGGATGAAGATCCATTTTCAAAGGTGAAGACCCGATCTCAAAGGATGAAGATTCGTTTTCAAGGGTGAAGACCCGATCTCAAAGGATGAAGATCCATTTTCAAGGGTGAAGACCCGATCTCAAGGGATGAAGATCCATTTTTAAGGATGAAGACATGATCTTCAAGGATGAAGATTCATTTACGAGGGTGAAGAACCACAATGCATAGAACAACCGGAGCAGTCAGACTTCTCAAATGATAAAAGCTCAGCCAAACTCAGTCTCGGGTCCAGAACCAAAATTACCCTTAGGTCCATAACCTAGAATCTCTTCTAAGTCCAGAACTCAGCTCGGGTCCATAACCCAAATTTTCTTCAAGTCTAGAACCTAGAATCTTTTCTAAGTTCAGAACTTAGCTCGAGTCCAGAACCCAAATTTTTCTTAGGTCCAGAACCTAAAATTATTCTTTAGTCCAGAACACGAACCAGGTCCTGAACCCAAAACTTCAACCATCTCAAAAATTAAGTCTTATTACTTTTCACTCTCTTTCACTAAAGTCTCAGATCATTCAAGCAGGGGGCAAACAGTAGACCCTTAATTTTTGACCCAGTCCGGTGCAAAATATTTTAATTAGTCTAAAAATTTTTTTTGGTATCTTGATTAATTTTAATATTTATTTTTGTAAAAAATGGTGAAGTGAATAAAAAATAAAAAATAATAACAAAAAAATCGGCTACGAAAAATCGGCGAAGAAAATTTTGTCGCCGAAAAGGGTTGCGGCTCGCCCATAGGAATTTTCTGCGGACGAAATGGCCCGCAAGCCAATTTTCACTCGCAGTCCACAGCCAGCTGCGACAGCTTTTTTTCCAGCGCATTTTTTATGCAGCAGTTTTTTTTTCTCCAGCGAAATTTTTTCGACGTAAATTTTTTCAAAACCAAATATAGTTAGGTTTTGGTTTGCTTTTCTTAATTAATGTTAGATTCCAGGAATAATTAAAATTAATAATAAAAATCTTCTATAAATAAGGACTAAAAAACAAAAAAAGAGGTGGTGAAATTGGAGACCGAAACTGAGGAGTAAAACTATGAAAGATTTGAAGAATTTCTTCTGGCAGTGAAATCGATCGAACTTATTGAGAGAGCAAACAATCAATTCAATCCATCAAAGGCAGCAAAGCTTGTCTTTGTTCTTGTTCATCCAAGAGGTAATTTTTGGTGGAACCAACAAATGGAGGTATGAATGTCTAACTTCTTTCACAGCAGCTTAAATAATCCAATTGTCTCTTTTGATTCAAAAAACCCTAGAAATTTAATTTAAATTTTCTAAAACTTAAATACCTTAATTCGTTTCTTTGTTTTCCAAAAATCTTAAAATTGTTAGTTTTTGTTTCTTCAAAATCTCAAGACCCTAATTTGCTTTCAAATTCTTCAAAACCTTAAATTGAATTTGTTTCTTTCCAAAACCGTAAAAAAATATCTTTTTTGTTTCTATAAACTTTAAATCATTTTGTTTATTTTCATAAAACTTCATAAAAGTATAAATTGTTTCTCTAAACTTTAAAATAAATATATTGTCTGAATACACTAAACCCTAATTCAACTTTAGAATCAAGATAGTAACCTCGAACTAAATTATTCTAAACCCTAGATTTCTTAAACCCTAATTCCCTTAAAACCTTAAGCCCTAGTTTTTCTATATCCTAATCTTTAAAACCTTAAAACCATATAAATTTAAATGTTATAATTCTACACAGTAAGTAACCATAAATCATAAATCTAATATTTTAAAATGTTCAAACCCTAATTTCATGATTTCACTCCTCAAACACTAATTTGGTTAATCAAATAATTTTATCAACCTCTTAAATCATAAAACTTTAATCTATTTCAATTCCTTTAAAACTCATAGTAGCTTAACCCATAAATTTCAAAACCCTAAACACATTAAATAAAGAATCTTAAATAGAAACAGTAGCCCTAATTTTATTGTTGATTTATTTTAGTTCAATGATTGATTTATTTAGTTTATCATGGATGAATGTTTATTTTATATTTTGATTAATACCTTTGATGAATGATTTATTTATGATGAATGTTTATTTACTTTTATTAATTTATTTAGATTTCCAAATGTTGTAAGAGGTATGTTTCCACTCGGTGGGTACCTCATCAGTTAAATATCATGTCATTTAAATTGCTTTTATGTTTTAAACCAATGGAAAGGACATGTTTCTACCTTTCGGTGGGTGTCCTATTTAGGCATGAATTACTTAAGGCATGTTTCCATCTTCAAATGGGTGTCCATTTATTTGTTTTGCTTGGACATTGTTTTGATTTTCAATATATCGATGCCTTATTTTAATTATCGTGTGTAATATGGATAATGTTGTTAAATTTAAGAATTTTATAATATTAAGACCTATAAAGGAGGCCGGTTCCAATGAATCGGGCATTGTGGGGGTGCTGGGCCATTTCTCACGTTCCCCACATGTACCCAACTTTTTGAACCCATTAGGGGGTTGGGAATTCCTTAGGAATCAAGTTTATACCTTTTGATATATACTTGCTATGGGAACCTAGGCCTTTTTAACCCAAAGACTAAAGCTCATGTAAGTGGCCTAGTTACTTTCCTTAGGTTTTTACCCCAAATGCTTGTTGTTTGACTATGGTTAATTTATCTTAGTTTAAATCATGGCTTATTTGATTTGTTCTTTTTCTAATATGACCTAAGTACATTGTAAGATCAAAATAAATTTTTCTTTAAAACCCAAAAAGTTCAAAGCTATTTTCAAAACTTTTCAAAATGTTCTTTGGACATAAAACTTTTTTAAAAAAACAAATCAAAAATTCTTTTCTCATGACCCAAATACAAAGCCCAAAATCTGTTTGTTCTAAAATCTTTTTCCAAATAGGCTTAGAAACAAAATTATTTTCATAATCTTTTAAAAGAGTATGAATATTTAGGTCGATTATGGAAATAACAAAAATCAATTTTGAGCCTAGTTTATACAAAGAATTATTAACCATGGGCTTGTTTTCGGCATTAACCATTAGTTACCTTTTCAAGTGAGAAATCTATTTATAATAAATATCTTAATTTAGTTTTAATCCAATATAGCAAAAAAGCAGCTTTAGTTGATTTGATGGATTAAAGCATAATTAATGAGAATTATCATGAACTGATTTCCATTTTTGAAAATATAACTATTAGTTGAAACGTCTGAGGGAATTATTCGAAAACAAGATGCCCTACCTAGGAAAAGAGAGTCGCCATCCGTGTGTGGAAGTTATAAGATGGGAAGGAACATCCTATTTATCCTTGTTTGTGCATACAATCATACGTGCTTGCATGCATCACATCACATATCATTAATCCTTTTTGGCTCATAGCCCTAGATTATGATAATTCAAAAGCATACGATAATTCGACCTAAACCGGAGACGAAGAATCTAGTAGCGACTCAATCACTTTTTCACCAAAAGCAATGGAGCCCGAACAAATTCAAAGAATGATGGACAACGCCCTCAATGCTAAAATGGAAGAACTAAAGGGGGCCCTAGCTGAAATCATGAAGAATCAAATGACTACAACGTTTGGGAACAATGTCAAAGAATCCGCAAGCACCAAGAAAGATAAGGGGAATGCTAAAGTTGGTGAAGTGGCTTTTGATGATGATAAGGTGATCATTGATGATGATGAAGATTGGGCTCAATACTTCCAAGATCCTCAAGATAAGAAGAAAGATATGAAGATTGTTGAAAGAACAGCTGTGGAGAAAACTGAAACTTTAGATGTTGAAAAGATGATTGCTGATCTGGAAAAGAAGTTTGAAAAGAAGCTGAAAACTAAAGAAATGTATGAAGTTGACAAATTGTTTGAGCTAGATGAAGAAGTTTCGTACAAGTTCAAGATGCCATCCTTTGCAAAGTTTGATGAAACTAGAAATCCTCACCTCCATGTGAAGCAGTATATCACTGCTATGCAGTCTGCCAAGGCTACTAAGGCTCAAACTCTAAGGTACTTCATGCTTTTATTAGATCCTATTATCCAAAATTGGTTCAATACCTTAGATGATGGCACACAAAAGAGTTGGGATCTGCTATACAAAGACTTCATGCAATAATATGGATACAATGCTGCATTAGAAGTTACTCTAATGGAGGAGGAGTCAATTAGACAAAGGCTAAATGAGAATTTCGTGGATTATATGAAGTGGTGGAGAAATAAGGCTTCATTGTTCAAGAGAAGGCCTGATGAATCTGATCAAATTATAATGATTTTGAGAGGAGTGTTACCTAGCCTTTGTGAAAGGATGTCTCATATGCTCATTTGGGATTTCAAGGACCTTCTCCAAGCTCGTCTGCAAATTGAAGAATGGAAAAGAGAGAAGAACGCTTTTCGACAAGAAGAAATGAGAAAGGGAACTACCAGTCATGTAATCAAAACACGCAAAAGGTAGTTGATATTAATGCAACTGGTCAAGGAAATAAAAGACAGTTCTCAAAATTTGGGAAACCTCTATCTTGGGTTTTCAACAAGCTACAGAAGAAGGGGTTGTTACAACCATTCTCTTCTCGACTGCTATATAATCCTCTGCCACTAAACTTCAATGCCGAGGCCTTCTGTCAATTTCATCAAATGCAAGGGCATGAGATGGATAATTGTGCCCGTCTAAGACACGAGATCTAAGATTTGATTGACAATGATAAGCTACCCGTGCCGGATAAGCCCAATGCCAAGAGCAATCCTCTGCCTAGGTTTAATATAGTGCTACCACCAATAGCTTTCATGGTAGGAGGAGGATTGGAGGAAAGATATTGTCTTATTTCAAGATGGGAATATTGAAGATGTGAAAGGAGAAGAAGCTTAACTCAACAACCTTCCCTTGGCTTGTTTGTTTGTTTTTTTTTTTTCATTTTCTTTATTTGGTGTTTTATGGAACAATCATGTTTTTCAAATTTAAAGTTATTAGAATAAATTATTTTCATCAAATTTTTTATTGGTCTTTGTTTATGTTAGTGCTCAACCGATGACGAATTTAATTTGATATTTATAAATTAGCATATCTATGCATTATAATTCAAATGACTTTACTAGGTGAGGGAATTATTCTATAGCATTGAGTTGTGCATGCTTACTTAGATAGGGCTCCTGCATAATGACCATTGTCTAGGTCCTAGTCAGTCTTAGAATATGCTTTGACAAACTTTTGAGATGAAATTTGAACTCTACTTATTTAAGGGAGAGATGATCTAGGCATTATTTGGTTAGCCAACAACTAGTATCCACCCTATTGATATCAATCCCTAGTTGTTCCTTTGAGCCTTCATTAAATTTTAGCTTTCTTTTCATTGGCTTACAAACCCCAACAACCTACCCTTAGCTGTTGTGATACTTTTGACAAGTCTTACGATCACTAAGGTGAAGAGTCAAGAAGATCAAAGAAAGGAATGAATAGTCAAGACCATGAGAATAGTTAATGTTCTCAAGACCATAAGGGTAGTTGAAGTTCGCCTGATATCTCCAATCTATCAAGTAACATCAGAGTAACAAATGATTTATCCCTATTAAAGAAGATTCATGCCACTCCTCTCATGCATTATCAGAAATAAAAGTTGATACAAATAAGATAACTCTTTTAGAGCAGAACAAAAAAAAAGAAGAAAAGAAAAGAAGAAGAAGAAAAGAAAAGATAATGAAAAGAAAATAAACCAAAATGGTTTAGAAAGCCAACCAAGTTCACTTTTACCTAAAGCAGCAAAAGACTTACCTTTGGTTCTTAAGGACAGTTTGACTTGAATTGGTACCTAACCAAAAGATTCAATCAAAATCAGTGAAAAAGAAGAAAGACCATCTAGTCTTGAAAGTCCTGTACTTGACAGTCCTACAGGGAAGAAGGACAAACTGATAAAATGACAAAAGAAAGGGAAGAGTGAGAGAAAGAAAGATAAAGAAAAGGAAAAAGAATACAAAACTTTTTTCAAAGGCAAAGACTGTCCCAATCGAGATCCAGATTAACATCAAAAAGAAAGAAGAATGTTCAAAGCTCTATCTTTTCATGTTTCCGACTGCCTATGGCTCCAACAGATGATCATAATGTGAAGGTTTGTTAACAGTGTCGCATCAGCTCCTATCTCAAAATGGCTTTCATTTAACCCATGTCCCTTATAGACCCCATTTCAAGCCTATCAAAGACCTGTTGATTTCTCTTGGTAGGTAGAGTTTATTTAGTGGAGATAGTTTGAATCAGCATGCATATGAGATAGATAATATTCAAACTCAATGAGATGTGTATGTGCCTATATGAAGTGCAATAGTTCTTGCTTAAATAGAAATGATTCTCGAGTTTAATATGGTAACTAGGATTTTCATGTTAATTTGAAAAATCGAGTCCTGAAATAAATTGACATTAATTTGGCAAAGCCAACATTTGATTTCAAAATAAAAATTCAAAATTGAAAATTTTTAAAAAAATTACAAAGCCTTCAAGTTAAGGGGAGTATGTTGAACAGTCAAATCTCGTAGGAAACATTGGGCAAAGTAAATGATTATTGGCAAGGTCATGAAGAAGTTAACAACTGACATGCTGAAACATAGTATGAAATGGATGTATCTCTGATGCTTGGGCCTCACCACTCATGCTTTCAACATATTGGAAATAAAATCCATAAATGCAAAGCTTTATGTCATTCCAAAGTAAGACCGGAATAAGCATTTGGAAGAAATCTGTGAGAACATTTCAGCTAATAACCTCAGTCTGTAAGTCAATGGAACCACTGTAAGTATTATCCATGCATATCATGCATACATGAGCATATCACATTGCATTGTGTTGTCTATTCCTTGTCAAAGCTAACAACAAATACTTTATGAAGCAAAGATGAAGTAGGTATGGAATCAGGGGGCATGGAGGACCCATTGCTCGAGGAAGCTCTAGTTATTTTGCAAAAGAAAGAAGAGATGCATGCTTATGCAAAGAACCAGACAAAATACAAACATCAATTAGAGCCTGTATGAGAAAAATCATTGGATTGAGCCTACATAGGGGGCAATGTTTCTCCATTTTAATTTTTGATTTTATGCATATACAAAATATTTTCAAATATTTTGCCACGCAGGGGCAAGGAGAGGATATTAAGGCCAGCTAACAAATAGCTAAATTTTTTGCAGATTTCTTATTAATATCCTACTAACTACAATTATCTTTTTTAGCCACTGGGTCCAGAACCCAAATCATTTTTTTAGTCCAGAATTCACCACTTAGTCCATAACCCAAATCATTTTGAGTCCAGAGCTCACCACCAGGTCCAAAACCAAATCATTTTTGAATCCAAAACTCACCACTGGGTCCAGAATCAAAATCATTTTTTGTCTAGAACTCACCACCGGGTCCAAAACCCAAATCATTTTTTAGTCCAGAAATCACCACCGGGTCTAGAAACCAAATCACTTTTGAGTCAATAACTCACCACTGGGTCCAGAACCCAAATCACTTTTGAGTCTAGAACACACCACTAGGTCCAGAACCCAAATCACTTTTGAGTTCCGAACTCATTTTGGGTAAAGTACCCAAAATTTAATTTTGGGGCGAGCACCCAAAATTCAATTTCGGGTCAAGAACCCAAATCTAAATTCAATTTTAGATCGAGTACCCAAAAATCCAACTTTGGGTTGAGCACCCAAAACCCAGTTTCGGATCGAGTATCTAAATCTAGTTTTGGGTCGAGCACCCACTATCTAGTCCTAGATCGAGCATCTAAAATCTGATTTTAGGTCAAGTACCTAAAATTAGTTTCAAGTCGAGTCAAGAACCCAAATCCAAATCCATTTTTGGGTCGAGAACCCAAATTCATTTTGGGATCGAGAATCCAGATTTGGGTCGAGTACCAAAATTTAGTTTAGGATTGAGACTCCAAATTTCAGTATTGGGTCGAGCACCCAAAATTCAGTTTTGGGCCAAAAACCCAAATCCAGTTTAGGATCGAGAATCCAACTTCAGGTTGAGCACCCAAATTCAGTTTTTGGCTGAGCACCCAAAAATTCAGTATTAGGTCGAGCACCCAAATTCTATTTCGGGTCGAGCACCAAAAAATCCAGTATTGGGTCGATCACCCAAAATTTAGTTTTGGGTCGAGAACCCAAATCCTGTTTAGAATCAAGAATTCAGTTTTGGGTCGAGCACCAAATTCAGTTTCATGTCGAGCATCAAAAATCTAGTCTTGGGTCCAAGTATCCAAAAAAAATTCAAATCTAGTCTAGGATCGAGAATACAATTTCAAGTTCAGCACCCAAAATCCAGTCTCGGGTCTAAGTACCCAAATCAAATCCAATTTTGGGTCAAGAATGTAAATCCAAATCTAGTATCAGGTCGAGTACAGAAAATCTAGTTTCGGATCGAGAACCCAAATCCAAATCAGTCTTAGGTAAAGAACCTAAATACAGTCTTGGTTTGAGCACCCAAAATTCAGTCTTTGGTTGAGAACCCAAATCATTTTCAAGTCCAAAACCCAATCTACCCAAATCCAATTTAGTCAGGGGTCGAAGTACCCAATCTCGGATCCAAGTACCCATACTCAACCCAGTCTCAGGCCCAAGTACCCAAATCAAATCCTAGTACCCTTCCTCATTCAAAATCTGCTCAAAGTCATGATGCTTTTCACTCTCTTCTACTGAAAGTCTCAGATCATTCAAGTAGGAGGTAAACTGTAGACCCTTAATTTTTGACCCAGTCCAATCAGATATTTTTAAACAAACCAAAATAATCTTTGTAGTATATTAATATTTATTCTTTATTTTAATAATAATTATTACTTATAATATTTATTTTAATAAAAATAAATAAATAAATAAAAGATAAAATAATAAATAAATAAAAATCAACGACGGAAGAATCGACGATGAAAATCGTTGGCAATGAATTGGCTTGGGCCAATTTGCCGCAGGAAAAACCTGCGATGAATTGGCCACATGCCAATTCGCCGTAGGTTTTACCTACGGCAAAATGGTTTACCTTCGGTGAATTGGCCTGTGGCTTGCGCCCAGCCCGCAAGAAATTTTTTGCTAGTGCAGTTTCGCACTCTAGTAGCCCAGCCTGTGCGCAATTTTTTCTGAAACCCTATTTTACTTTGTTTTTTATTTTATTTCTTAAACAATTTTTATTTTCTTAACCAATTAGTATTAGGTTTTTATTTTTTTCTTATAAATTTGACATTAAAAGACACAAAGGGGGGGAAGAATTTTATTTCGGCCAAGATGAAAATTTTGGGACGGCACAATTATTGGGGACTTTTGGACTTTTGTTTCTTTAGACTTTTAGCAATTAATTCAAATATTAAATATACAAAAGTATCAAACAAATAATGAGAAAGCCACAAATCATCAAACACAATCAAACAAGGTAGTAGCAAACTCTTACTATCTTGATTTCTTTCCAACCAGGAAGAACAAATTTGTTGCAAGTAAATACTTTGCATCAACTTTTAATTATTGGTGGAGCCAAAAAACGACGCTAAATTCTAAACATATTTAATATAACCTATTTTGTGTCGATTTTAATTACAGTAGATTATATCTCTTAATTTTAGCTTATAGCAATTTACATAGAGTATAGTTTAATGGTGTTGTTTTGTTAATCATACAAAATAAATCTATAACCTATTAAGTTTAAGTTACGGTTACTTATATGTGTTAAATTAATATTTTTAACACATGATTATTTAATTATAAAAATGTTCCAGTAGCCTTATTTTTTCAAGTGTCAAATTTTTAGCCCTAATTAATTTTTCTTTTCAAAATCACGCAATAGCATTATTCTTTTAAAAATAACATTAATTCCTTAAAATCTCAAAACCCTATTTTCTAAAACTTAAATCCTAAAATCTTAAATTTTTAACACCAAAGCCTAGAACCCTAAAAGCCAATTTTTAAAATCTTTCGGGGTGCGGCCCCCGACCCTGTAGGGGACGTTGCCCCCTTGACCCACCCGCTAAACGGCTATCGGGACTACCGTATGGCTCGTCAAATTGATCAATATTTATTTGTGTATTATAAGCCTCTGTGTTTAACTCTTTTTATTTAAAAATCCTAATTTGGATATTAAAATTTTAAAACCCTAAATTTATACATTTATTACTTTATTTAATTTTAAATTTGATTATATAGTTTATTATATGTTTTGATGATTGATTTATTTAATTTCAATATTTGATTTGTTTATCATGGATGGATGATTTATTTATTATTATTATTATTTGTTAAAATTTTACGAGGTATCTTTCCATGATTGGGTACCTCATTAATTTATTTTCATATTTTAGAATTAATGTAAAGGACATGTTAACACCTTTCGATGGGTGTTCTATTTAGTTTTAGACATAGACGATGTAAGGACATGTTTTCATCCTCGGATGGATGTCCATTTATTTGTTTTGTTTGGACATTGTTGTGATTTTAATAAAGTATTTATTTATTCTTATGATCGCATATAGTATGTATAATATCGTTATATTTAAGAATTTTATAATATTAAGACCTGCAAAGGAGGTCGGTTCCAATGAACCTGGCATAGTGGGGGTGCTGGGCCATTTCTCACCTTCCCCACACGTACCTAACTTTTCGAACCCATTAAGAGGTTGGGATTCCTTAAGAATCGAGTCATTAGCCCCATTCTTTTTCCAGGCCCGTCCGGTTGGCAATTCCATTTTCTCTGGGCTTAGGCCCTTTTTCTCTAAGGTCCCGAGCCTAACAATGTTGAAGTAGCAAGAACCATTTCACCGGGAGTGGGGGCGAAAATACCCACTCACACCGAGGCAAAGGATACTTATTCTTGATGGTCACCTTATTCAACTGCCTATAATCAATAAATAGTCTCAAGGTGCCATCCTTCTTCTTGACAAACCAAATAGGAGCTCCCCACGGGGACACACTAAGGCGGATGAACCCTTTTTCCAACAATTGCTGCAATTGCACCTTCAACTCTCTCAACTCAGCAGATGTCACATCCGCCTACTGCATTTATGCAGTGTAGACACGTGCATAGCGAGAGTAGGGAAAAGGAGAAGATAATTCTTGATAACAGCCCTAGATAAGGTTGTATGACAAAAGGGACCTAATTGTAATTTTTAATAAAGTTGGGGACGTAGATGTAATTTCAAAGAAAGTTGCACCGGATGTTCTTAATAGTGCATATAACAGATTCCAAAAATGGAATGTAGAGAAAAATCGGATCGCAACGACGTGTAATGGTTTTTCCAGGAAATGTCCCGTTAAAGAAAAATGAAGAAATGTTGACTAAGGGCATTTTGGTCATTACCAATTAAAGTTATACATGAATTTAGGGTAGGAAATAAAGACGTGAGTACGTAGAGAATGGCGAGAAGTTAAATATGAAATGATTGTCAGTAGAAACGAAGCCGGAGAAAACCCGAGCAAAAATAGGACCAAAAGGGAATTTTGTAAAAAGTTGAGGGCTTACCGGTAATTTTTCAAAATGACTTAGAAACCTAAAATAGATCTTATAAATAGAAAGTAGAGGTCGAGAGGATCAAAACCATATATAGTTTGACTCGTGAAGCTATACGGTTTAAAAGATATGATCGATTAATCGCCGGAACGTAATGTGGGCCCGGTTTCGTGTCGGGACCGGATGAGTAACCCGGGACAACTTTATGAGATCCAATGGGAAGAGAGACAAGTGGAAAGAAGTAAAGGAAAAAGGAAGTTATAAAAATCAAAGGTTGGCCAATCAAAAGAGAACATTTAGCATATGTAATAAATGTGTAATAAATGAAGAAAGAGAAAAAGTGGACAAATGGTCAAGGTGATCATCACTTCCTTTGTATATAAATATAGGTGATATGAAGAGCAAATTCTCTCTTTTCCACTCACCAAATTCGGCCAACAAAAGAAAATACCAAGGGACTTCCAAGTTTTTCCAAACTTTGATTTTTAAGGTAAGTTCTAAGGTTTTTAAGTGTGTAGACTTTAATTTTAGTATTAGTTTTAGGTAGTTATATATATATTGGAAGATTGGGAATTAGAGTCTTATATGGAATTGAAAAATAATAATAATAATAATAATAATAAGATTAATTGATTAAATGGAAGAACCAAGATATAGAAAGATTAATAAGGTTGGATTAGGGGTTTCGGTTGGAAAAGAAATAGAGGATAATTTATTATTTTGAAATTCTAAGGTTTATGTTGTATCTTGAATTGATTGAAGGAGAAATAAAGAATTAAAGAAGGAGAAGAAAGAAAAGCCAAGAGGAATTAAAGAAATAAGGTTTGGTACTTTACCTTTGAATAATTAATTTTGATTTGGTGCTTTACCATAAAAGAAACTCTATTTGCTTACAAACTTTGGTTTATGGAAGTTTTGAAGTTGATGTTTAAATATATTGATTGAGTTTAAATTAAATATTTGAGTTATGTTCTTGTTTTCTTATGGCAATTGGGTTGTTAAATTTAATTGAAACCAAATGTTTTGAGAAAATTTGGAAAGTTGATTTAGTAAGTTGTTTGGACTTTAATTAGTTTGATTTGAGTTAAACTTGCACAAATTGCTAAAAGGAAGTGTTTGAATCTTCACTTTACTATTAAAGAAGCCTTAATATTGATTTGCAAAAGAAAAATAAACTATCCTATGCATTTCAAATGTTTGGGCCGAAATGGTCCCAAAGTGACAGCTTCTGGACTATTTTTGTGGCAATTGTTTGGAGCAGCAAACGAATGAATTTTTCAACGAAATTTTACATGCAATTAGTCAACATATGAAATAAGTTTTCTGTAAAATTTCAGCCAAAAATAAGATCATTTACTTGGTCAAATGCATAACTGAAGTGGACTGAAATTTTGACGAAAATCCAGATTTTACTATTTATTTGGTCATGCCATTTTGCGTTGCCGATTTTTCTCGCCGCAACACTATTCATTTGGTCAATTTGGATATTTTGAGGAATGCTTTGAAATGTTTAATATGTTTATTGTGGATATTAAATATGCGAAAAAGGGGAATGGTTTGACTAAAGAATGTGTTGCGCGGCATAAATGGCAAAGTGCGATGGGAATTTAAAATGATTTCGCTAGTCATTCTAAAATGAGGTTTGAGACTTAAATTGAATCATTTTAACCTTTTTGCTCTACTGGATAGTGGGAGTGGTAGATAAGGGTATGGTGCACTATACTAACGCATGCAGTACTGCTCATTATTGTGATATGATATGTTATTCAGTGGTGAGGCCACTGAAGCCAAAGGGGAGGCCCATTGGTTATAACCAGGATGGTGAGGGCCATTCCTGTGATCTGATATCGGTGGTGAGGGCCACCTATGTTACAATGGTGAGGGCCACTGCCTTATCACTATGGTTCCCTATATACCAGTAGAGCCTGAACCAAAGACATATTTTTTGTTAAACTATGAAATGCCAATGAGTTGAATTATGATTTTACATTATTGAAAGCATATCACACTGAATGTATCAAAATTTCTATTGGTTTAAGGTTGGTTGATTTATGATTTAATTATTTCATATTTTCCAAATGTTTTCATATGTTACTTGTATTTTATTGGTAAAGTACCCACTGAGCGACATTGCTCAGCGAGTTAAGTTTTCCTTGACTCGTAGGTTCGGAGCAGTAGATAAATCTTGGGAAAGCAACGACCAGACCACAGCAAATCTCAGGGGTAGATCTTTTAGTTCCATTATGAGTTAGCTAGTTGTGGCATGTATATGAATAAATATAAAAGAGATTTTCTATGTTATAATTGTATGTTAGTAGTATGTAATAATCATAAATCTTTACTTTATGTTATATTAGAAGTGTGAACTCTTCGTGCAGGTTTGTAGTTGAGGGTATAAGGTGGATTCATTGGGAGTGCATTAAATTTGATGGTAATTATATTGGTCTGTGTAAAATGTTTAAAAAAAATCAGAAAAACAAGTTTTGTCGACACTTGGGATCCAAATTTCTAGGCGGAACTATGGCAAAATTTCTGTAAAAATCAGAATTTAAAATTTGACTAAGTAAATTGGTAGCAACATTAGGATAGTGTGGCGCCTCTACTCGACTTACACATGTAGGTTGGGAAGGGGTGTTACAATTAGTGGTATCAGAGCAAAGGTTTAGCCGGTTCTGGGTAGTTAGTCGAACTAAACCTTAAATGTATGACACATAGGGTTAGAATAGGGGTTTTAATTATATAACTATACATGTGTGTGTCATTGTTAGTTATGTTATTCAACTTATCCAGGAGTAATAATGGGTGACCTAAACGAGGAGGTGAGGGAGCTAAGGATAGAAGTAGGGAGGTTGAGACAGCTAGCGCAGGAGCAAGATGAGACTATAGAAATTTTGGCCGATAGAAGTATACAAGATCGTGAAGACTTGAGAATAAAAGATGAGATGATTTCCTCCTTGATAGATGACGTGCAGATGTTAAAAGAAGACAGGCTTAGTTATAGAGCGGAGTTGGATAGTGTCGGTAGAAGCCTCGAGATAGCACATCAAGAGATTCAAACTTTACAGGAGAGGGTTCAAGAGCTAGGCCAGTACTTACCTAGTGAAGCATCACATGACCCCGATTTTGATCCCGAGATAGTAGAATATTTTTCAGACAGTGCCACTTCACCTAGGGCACCTACTCATTGAGTCTTGAGATGTATTGTGTTTGGTGGTTCTTTTAGTTATATATATGTGAGATAAAGGTATCATGTAAATATTGTATGGTAGTATAATATGGTGATATAATAGTGAGGAGTCCTAAATTTTGCAATGTATATAAGGGCTTCCTAATATTGTAAAACTTTATGTTTGGAAATAAATAAAAGTTGTGTTGTATATGTGTTAATTAAGAATTTTATATTTATATACATGCCACCTAGGGTAAGATAATGCTGTTGGTCTGGGTCGTTAATAATGATGGGATGGTATATGTTTACTCTTTAGATGTCGCAAGCAGCGCAGCGTGATATAGAGGAGGAGGTCGAGTCTCAGGCCTCCAGAGTTGTAGAAATGCGTGTATCTGAGACATCAGCGTCGGAGCAACCACCCGCTGATGCTCCTATTCCCAATGAAATGTTGCAACAAATGGCTGCCGTATTTCGGCAGATAGCCGGCGTTGCCCCAGCACCACCCCCAGCGCCAGCACCCGTACCAGTACCTGCTGTAGGAGGGGAAAGGAAACCCCCAATAGAAAAGATAAGAAAGTATGGTGCGAAGGAGTTTAAGGCTCGAAGGGACGATGATTCTTCAACAGCCGAGTATTGGCTGGAAGGAACAATACGAGCCTTAGATCAGTTACAGTGTACGCCAGAAGAGCGAGTGATATGTGCTACTTCCTTATTAGTGGAAGAAGCATATATATGGTGGGACACAGTTCACCAACGAGTTTCACCGGAACAGAGAACATGGGATTTCTTTGTGAATGAGTTCAAGAGGAAGTTTATATCGGAGGCATACCTAGATGCCAAGAAAAAGGAGTTTCTACACTTAAAGCAAGGTCGACTGACCGTTGCTGAGTACGAGAGGGAATTTACTAGGATGAGTAGGTATGCCAAGAAGACAATTGAAGATGAACATGATAGATGTAAGCAGTTCCAGGATGGATTGAATAATGAGATTAGGACGCAGCTAATTGCTGCTAATATCAAAGAATTTTCCGAGTTGGTCAATAGGGCTCTAGAAGTAGAGCAATGTCAGTCTGATGAGCAGAATAGACGACAGAAGATGAAACAGAAGAAGAGGCACCAAAGTTACAAGATATACCTACTGTATGCGATTTTCCCGACGTATTTCCTGACGATTTACCCGGACTACCACCTAAACAAGAGGTGAAATTCACCATAGATGTGTACCTAGGAGCTGCACCAGTATCTATCGCACCTTACCGAATGGCGCCAGCGGAGCTAAAAGAATTAAAGGTACAGCTACAAGAACTTTTAGACAAGGGGTTCATAAGGCCAAGCGTGTCACCATGGGGAGCACCAGTATTGTTTGTGAAAAAGAAAGACGGATCCTTAAGGTTGTGTGTAGATTACCGTCAACTTAATAAGTTGACCATCAAAAACAAGTATCCGTTACCTAGCATAGATGATCTGTTTGATCAACTCAAAGGTGCTGGAGTCTTTTCAAAAATTGATCTACGATCGGGTTATCATCAATTGGGAATTAAAGATGAAGACATATCAAAAACCGCATTCAGAACTCGCTATGGACATTATGAATTCATTGTTATGCCTTTCGGATTAACGAATGCACCTGCAGTATTCATGGATCTGATGAATAGAATCTTCCACCCGTATTTGGATCAGTTCGTGGTGGTATTTATTGACGACATATTGGTGTATTCAAAGAATCGAGAGGATCATGATTGTCACCTTAGAATTGTTTTGCAAACCCTGCGTGAGAAGCAGTTATACGCTAAATTCAGCAAATGCGAATTTTGGTTGGAAGAAGTAGCTTTCTTGGGACATATTGTATCGGCAGAAGGAATAAGGGTCGATCCCAAGAAAATAGAAGCAGTATTGGAATGGAAGTCACCTAAGACAGTAACGGAAGTCCGTAGTTTCTTGGGATTAGCAGGATATTATCGGAGATTCGTTAAAGGGTTTTCCATGATCGCCGTACCTATGACCAAGCTACTTCAGAAGAATGCCAAATTCCAGTGGACCGACGCTTGTCAACGGAGCTTTGAAAAGCTGAAACAAAAACTTACTGAAGCACCTATTCTTACACAACCAGAATCAGGAAAAGATTTTGTGATTTATAGCGATGCATCCCATATCGGGTTAGGTTGTGTATTGATGCAGGAAGGCAAAGTCATTGCGTATGTCTCTCGACAGCTCAAGCCACATGAAAAGAATTATCCTACGCATGACTTAGAGCTAGCAGCGATTGTTTTGGCTTTCAAGACGTGGAGGCACTACTTATACGGGGAAAAATGTTACATCTTTACAGATCATCAAAGCCTGAAATATTTGCCCACGCAGAAAGATTTAAACCTGCGACAGCGAAAATGGATGCAATGGTTAGCCAACTACGACTATACGATTAATTATCACCCGGGCAAAGCGAATGTCGTAGCAGATGCACTTAGTAGGAAGTCAATGCAAGCGCTAAGTGCTATGAGGGTAACGTTAAAACCTACAGAAGATGGAGCTATCTTTGCAGAAGTGCACGTGCGACCTAATTTACATCAACAAATACGTGAGGCTCAGAAGGAAGATGAACAAGTGAAGAAGTGGAGTCAACAGGCGCAGGAGAACTGTTCAGGAGACTATCAAATTCGTCCTGATGGTATTCTCTACTACAAGAAGAGAATGGTGGTACCTAAGTCCAAGGAGCTGAAGAAACAGATTTTGCAAGAAGCTCATAACAGTCCTTATACAATGCATCCAGGAGTAACGAAAATGTATCGGGACTTGAAGGAGTATTATTGGTGGCCAGGAATGAAAAAGGATATCGTTGATCACATAACGAAGTGTCTAACCTGTCAGCAAGTGAAGGCGGAACATCAACTACCCTCAGGGCTACTACAACCTATTACGATTCCAACCTGGAAATGGGATCGTATTACTATGGATTTTGTCACAGGATTGCCTATGACAAGGGACAAACATGACGCGATTTGGGTAATCGTAGACCGGCTTACTAAGTCCGCTCATTTCATACCAGTACGTGTGGATTACTCGCTAGACAAGTTGGCAGACTTGTATATCAAAGAGATTATACGTCTCCACGGAGTTCCAACTTCGATCATATCCGATCGAGACCCACGTTTTACGTCAAATTTTTGGCAGAAGTTACAAACAACCCTTGGAACTCGAACTTACCACAGCACAGCATTTCATCCCCAGACAGACGGACAGTTGGAAAGAGTGATTCAAATTTTGGAAGATATGCTGAGGGCGTGCGTTTTAGAATTTAAAGGTAGTTGGGACAAACACCTAAGCTTAATGGAATTCGCGTACAACAACAGTTATCAATCCAGCATACAAATGGCACCTTACGAAGCACTGTATGGTCGAAAATGCAGAACTCCAGTTTGCTGGACAGAATTGAGTGAGGAAAAGATGTTGGGGCCAGACATAGTTAAGGAAACTGAAGAGAAGGTAGAAATCATTCGAGACCGATTAAAAGCAGCAGCGGACCGGCAAAAATCATACGCGGATCTAAAAAGGAAAGACATACAGTTTGAGGTAGGTGACAGAGTGTTCCTCAAAGTCTCTCCTTGGAAGAAAGTGTTACGATTTAAACAAAAAGGCAAGCTAAGCCCTAGATTCATCGGACCATATGAAATTATTAAACGGGTAGGTCCGGTAGCTTACCAGTTGGCGTTACCACCTGAATTAAATAAAATACATGATGTTTTCCATGTTTCAATGCTAAGGAGGTATCGTTCAGATCCAACCCACGTCATACAAGTTCAAGATATTGAGATTCAGCCTGAAATGACATATGAGGAAGAGCCGGTAGAGATCCTAGCATGTGAAATCAAAGAGTTGCGAAATAAGAAGATTCCATTGGTCAAAGTGCTTTGGAGGAATCACAAAGTAGAAGAAGCTACATGGGAACGCGAAGAAACTATGAAGAAGCAATACCCATATTTGTTTTCACTTGATGAGCTTCGGGACGAAGCTTAAATTAACGAGGAAGGAACTGTCACATCCGCCTACTGCATTTATGCAGTGTAGACACGTGCATAGCGAGAGTAGGGAAAAGGAGAAGATAATTCTTGATAACAGCCCTAGATAAGGTTGTATGACAAAAGGGACCTAATTGTAATTTTTAATAAAGTTGGAGACGTAGATGTAATTTCAAAGAAAGTTGCACCGGATGTTCTTAATAGTGCATATAACAGATTCCAAAAATGGAATGTAGAGAAAAATCGGATCGCAACGACGTGTAATGGTTTTTCCAGGAAATGTCCCGTTAAAGAAAAATGAAGAAATGTTGACTAAGGGCATTTTGGTCATTACCAATTAAAGTTATACATGAATTTAGGGTAGGAAATAAAGACGTGAGTACGTAGAGAATGGCGAGAAGTTAAATATGAAATGATTGTCAGTAGAAACGAAGCCGGAGAAAACCCGAGCAAAAATAGGACCAAAAGGGAATTTTGTAAAAAGTTGAGGGCTTACCGGTAATTTTTCAAAATGACTTAGAAACCTAAAATAGATCTTATAAATAGAAAGTAGAGGTCGAGAGGATCAAAACCATATATAGTTTGACTCGTGAAGCTATACGGTTTAAAAGATATGATCGATTAATCGCCGGAACGTAATGTGGGCCCGGTTTCGTGTCGGGACCGGATGAGTAACCCGGGACAACTTTATGAGATCCAATGGGAAGAGAGACAAGTGGAAAGAAGTAAAGGAAAAAGGAAGTTATAAAAATCAAAGGTTGGCCAATCAAAAGAGAACATTTAGCATATGTAATAAATGTGTAATAAATGAAGAAAGAGAAAAAGTGGACAAATGGTCAAGGTGATCATCACTTCCTTTGTATATAAATATAGGTGATATGAAGAGCAAATTCTCTCTTTTCCACTCACCAAATTCGGCCAACAAAAGAAAATACCAAGGGACTTCCAAGTTTTTCCAAACTTTGATTTTTAAGGTAAGTTCTAAGGTTTTTAAGTGTGTAGACTTTAATTTTAGTATTAGTTTTAGGTAGTTATATATATATTGGAAGATTGGGAATTAGAGTCTTATATGGAATTGAAAAATAATAATAATAATAATAATAATAAAATTAATTGATTAAATGGAAGAACCAAGATATAGAAAGATTAATAAGGTTGGATTAGGGGTTTCGGTTGGAAAAGAAATAGAGGATAATTTATTATTTTGAAATTCTAAGGTTTATGTTGTATCTTGAATTGATTGAAGGAGAAATAAAGAATTAAAGAAGGAGAAGAAAGAAAAGCCAAGAGGAATTAAAGAAATAAGGTTTGGTACTTTACCTTTGAATAATTAATTTTGATTTGGTGCTTTACCATAAAAGAAACTCTATTTGCTTACAAACTTTGGTTTATGGAAGTTTTGAAGTTGATGTTTAAATATATTGATTGAGTTTAAATTAAATATTTGAGTTATGTTCTTGTTTTCTTATGGCAATTGGGTTGTTAAATTTAATTGAAACCAAATGTTTTGAGAAAATTTGGAAAGTTGATTTAGTAAGTTGTTTGGACTTTAATTAGTTTGATTTGAGTTAAACTTGCACAAATTGCTAAAAGGAAGTGTTTGAATCTTCACTTTACTATTAAAGAAGCCTTAATATTGATTTGCAAAAGAAAAATAAACTATCCTATGCATTTCAAATGTTTGGGCCGAAATGGTCCCAAAGTGACAGCTTCTGGACTATTTTTGTGGCAATTGTTTGGAGCAGCAAACGAATGAATTTTTCAACGAAATTTTACATGCAATTAGTCAACATATGAAATAAGTTTTCTGTAAAATTTCAGCCAAAAATAAGATCATTTACTTGGTCAAATGCATAACTGAAGTGGACTGAAATTTTGACGAAAATCCAGATTTTACTATTTATTTGGTCATGCCATTTTGCGTTGCCGATTTTTCTCACCGCAACACTATTCATTTGGTCAATTTGGATATTTTGAGGAATGCTTTGAAATGTTTAATATGTTTATTGTGGATATTAAATATGCGAAAAAGGGGAATGGTTTGACTAAAGAATGTGTTGCGCGGCATAAATGGCAAAGTGCGATGGGAATTTAAAATGATTTCGCTAGTCATTCTAAAATGAGGTTTGAGACTTAAATTGAATCATTTTAACCTTTTTGCTCTACTGGATAGTGGGAGTGGTAGATAAGGGTATGGTGCACTATACTAACGCATGCAGTACTGCTCATTATTGTGATATGATATGTTATTCAGTGGTGAGGCCACTGAAGCCAAAGGGGAGGCCCATTGGTTATAACCAGGATGGTGAGGGCCATTCCTGTGATCTGATATCGGTGGTGAGGGCCACCTATGTTACAGTGGTGAGGGCCACTGCCTTATCACTATGGTTCCTTATATACCAGTAGAGCCTGAACCAAAGACATATTTTTTGTTAAACTATGAAATGCCAATGAGTTGAATTATGATTTTACATTATTGAAAGCATATCACACTGAATGTATCAAAATTTCTATTGGTTTTAAGGTTGGTTGATTTATGATTTAATTATTTCATATTTTCCAAATGTTTTCATATGTTACTTGTATTTTATTGGTAAAGTACCCACTGAGCGACATTGCTCAGCGAGTTAAGTTTTCCTTGACTCGTAGGTTCGGAGCAGTAGATAAATCTTGGGAAAGCAACGACCAGACCACAGCAAATCTCAGGGGTAGATCTTTTAGTTCCATTATGAGTTAGCTAGTTGTGGCATGTATATGAATAAATATAAAAGAGATTTTCTATGTTATAATTGTATGTTAGTAGTATGTAATAATCATAAATCTTTACTTTATGTTATATTAGAAGTGTGAACTCTTCGTGCAGGTTTGTAGTTGAGGGTATAAGGTGGATTAATTGGGAGTGCATTAAATTTGATGGTAATTATATTGGTCTGTGTAAAATGTTTTAAAAAAAATCAGAAAAACAAGTTTTGTCGACACTTGGGATCCAAATTTCTAGGCGGAACTATGGCAAAATTTCTGTAAAAATCAGAATTTAAAATTTGACTAAGTAAATTGGTAGCAACATTAGGATAGTGTGGCGCCTCTACTCGACTTACACATGTAGGTTGGGAAGGGGTGTTACAGTAGGTACCATCCGATAAGAAGTAATAGAGATAAGAGTGGTACTAAGCAACAAATCGATATCAAACTCCACTTCTCTCTCAGGAGGTACCCCTAGCAACTCATTAGGGAAAATATCTAGAAACTCGACAACTGTGGGTACACTGTTAAGCTGGGACCCCACTGCACTGGTATATACAATATGAGCAACATAAGTCTCACATTCCTTCCGAATCATCCTCCCAGCTGAAACAACTGAAACAAACATGGATGAAAGATACCTCTGCTCACTAGATACCATCAAATCCCTACCATCACGTGTTCTTATAGTAACACATTTCTTTTGACAATCTACCACAGCCCCATGCCTGGATAACCAATCCATGCTTGAAATCAGATCATACTCCCTAAAATGCATCTCAATCAGGTCACCAAGAAACTCCTCATCCAGAATAACAAGTGGACTATCTCGGTGCACCCTTCTCACCACAACACTATGACTTAAGGGATTTGTAAACGAAACATCAAATCCTAAGGACTCATAATACAAATCACTTATTGGCAAGCTGGATGAACTAATGTAAAAATGAGTCGACACAGGGTCTAACAATGCAAGAACTGAAGTACTAAATAAAGTAAAAGTACCAGCAATAACAGTTGAAGCATTCGGTTGCCTCTGTATCACAAAAACCCGCTGTGATGGTCCTACCTCATCTGGTCTACTACCTTTGGCTGTAGAACCTCCTCTCTGACTAGTCCCAGATCGACCACATCTACCAAAACCTCTGTCACCATGACCCCCTCTGACACTGGGTTGAGAAGCTACAGTATCTATCTATCTATCCTCCGGTGACTCTAGACAATCTCTGATAAAATAGTCTAACAACCCACATCTAAAACACACTCCCAAAGCTCCTCTCCACCAGCAGACACCTCCATGTGCTTTACCACAATAAACACAATGTAATATCCCAATGTATGCCCTAGAAGTTTTGAATACTATTGTTGATTTAATTGGATTGAATGTATATGTTAATTTGTAAGAGAAAAGAAATTGAAAAGAAAATGTTTATGTATGGTTTAAAAAGGGAAGTAGTGTGTAGAAAGTAAGTGTATATGTTGGGTATATGGTAATATAAAAAACATATACATAAGTCAAAAGGGATGCTCAATGGAAGAGGATATTTATTTGTGATATGTGAAATTACTTAAATGGGCATATAAGTTAAAAGAGGTTAAGTTAAATGGATGAAGGGCATTTAAGTAATTTTGTAGTTAGAATTGCTTGGTGGAGATTTAAAGTAGAAGAGAAGGTTGACTTGGCTTTATTTTTCTTTTCTTCTCATTTGTGTGGTCGGCTACCAAAGGAAAGAGAGAGAAAGAGAGTTGTTCTAACTTCTAAAAGCAAATTGGAGAAGGAATCAAAGGATTAATTTGGAGATTTGTGAAATTTCCTGAATTTTGGTAAGTACTCTCTTGTTTTCCTTTGTTATTTTTGAAGTTGTGTTTGAGGTGAGTTATGATTTGTTGATATTATGATTAGATATGTTTGTGGTGTGTTTTTAAGTGTTGAAATTGATTGTAAGTTAAGAAGTTAAATTGGTGTTGATGTTGGAAGTGTTGAAGTTGATGTTGTTTTAGGGTTTTGAAGTGTTGCATGATGTTTAACTTGAGTTTGCTTAATTATCTTCATAGATCTTAATGTTGTTTGTGTGTGTTGGAGTTGTAAGCCTTGGAAATGAGAATTTGGCCGAAGACAGTAGCATTTTGGATGCCACGCCCGTGGCCTTGGTTGCCATGGCCGTGGCCAATTGTAGCCATGGTCGTGGTGGAGTGGAGCAAGAGTGGCAGAATCATTCCTTAACCCACGCCCGTGGGGGTTGAGGTAGCCACGGCCGTGGGCTTATGCATGAGGTGTTGGTTTGTAATGTGGATTATAAGGGTCTTAGATGAGGTTAATAAGTGATAAATTGTATTAGAATTCATGTGTTGTATCATTTTTGGACTAGGTTTTGAAAGAAAGTGAGTTGCCCTAATTTGGGAAGTGAAGAATCTTGGAAAAGGGAAAGTGTTTAGAGTTGTGTGAATTGTGATTGAGGTAAGTACAAACCTTGCATTGTTGCATACATTCACTTGATATGACATTAATGACATATATGAATAATGTTATGTGTTGTATATTATGAATCTTGTGAAAAGTACTATATGTATAATGTGAAATGAGATGATTGAGGTATGTATGCCTATATGATTATGTTCAATGTGATTGATTATGAATATATAAAAGATGATGTATTATATTGTGAATTGAGACATGATGATTCAAATGTGATGAGAAGCCATTGTGAGTGGCTATGGTTATACAAATGAAATTGTTGAGGCATGATTGCCTATTTGATATTGAGATACAAATTGAGAAAGAGAATGATAAAGAGATTAATGATATAATTGTATGTTTAATATGTTATTCAGTTTCAGAGTTCTGGATTTGGATGGCATGCCTATGAAATTATGAATAGTAACAGTCTTGCCGGGTTGAGGATCTCTTCAATTTGAGTTGAATTGAGGTCCAAGAGACTGCGTCTGTTACATTATGGGAATTGTGATTATGAGATAAATGATTGGTAACAGTCTTGCCGGGTTGAGGATCTCCTCAAGCTTGTTGAGTTGATGGTCCAAGAGACTGGTCTGTTACACTATCCATGGATAGAGATATATATGTGTGTATAGCCTACGAGCTTGATTATTGTGATTATGGACCAAAGCAGTAACTCTGAATTCTGAATATTGTATTAAACACTTGTTGAGCTCATAGGTGTCTATGATATATGGATGTCATGAATTATGTTATAATGTTATGAGATAATGCAATGAAACGTAATATTCTTGAAATATTGTATACTGAGTATGATCCTTATTGTTTGAATGTATATCATTGATATTGATAGAGCATAATAGCATTATGGCTTATACTACTGAGTCGTTGGCTCAGCGCGATTATGATTCATCGCGCAGGTGATAGAGGTGATAAAGTTGAGATGGAGGATTCCTCTAGACGTAGTTGAGTTGTTTTGATTGTGAAGAGTTGGATTAAAGCTTAAAGATCAGAGAGTCAAGATGCCAATCATGTATATATTTCACATTTTGTAATTTTTGAGGTTTAATGTATTTGTACTTGTAAATTTTGTATATAACTTCCGTTGTGTATTAAATAAACGTTTTTATCTACTGTGTCTTATGATTTTCATTTAATTATTTGGTATTTCTTAAGTTTTTTTTATTTTATCTTAAATGAGATTTGAGTATTTGCAAAGTGTGGCATTTCTATATTTAGTATACATATATTACGATCGTATAAGCATGCTGTGTACGTATACGGATATAGGGGTGTTAAAATTGTTTTGGTATCAGAGCCTAGGTTTGAGATTCTCAACCTATGTAAAATGAAAGAAAAAGAATATTTTGACTTTAAAAGTTAGTTTTTGAATAACATACATGTTTGGTATTGGCAGTCTCTGATCTTTAATGGGATGTATTCTGCTGTGCTTGCAGACATAGGTTGTGATGGATTCTCACTTGCGTCAGTCAGTAGAGGGTAGTGCGGAGAGTGTAGCTCCTGATGAGGTTAGAGAGGGAGCTAGAGTGGATTGTGCTGGAGAGGTACCTGCTTCTGTGTCGGGGAGACCAGCTGGTGAGGAGGTTCCGCCAGTTTGGCTTAGGCATGTGGTAGAGATATTGAGGCAAGTACCAATGCAACCACCGCCACCACCCGCACAGCCTTTGGTATCAGTGAGGCATTATGACAAATTAAGGAAGTATGGAGTAGAAGATTTCTTAGGTACTATTGATCCAGCTGTGGCTGAGCAGTGGCTAGATAAAGTACAGAGAATATTTGTTCAGTTGCAAGCCACTCCAGAAGAAAAATTTTATTATGCAAGATCATTGTTGCAGAAGGACGCATATGATTGGTGGAAGACAGTGCCCCATGCTATGGATGATCCACCAACATTGTCCTATGCTAATTTTCTAAGAGAGTTTGAATTGAAGTATACTCCAAGGGAGTATAAAGATGTGAAGAAGATGGAGTTCTTGAGCTTGAAGCAAGACAACCGGTCAGTAACTGAATATGAAGTTGAATTTATCCGATTGAGCCATTATGCTGGGGGTATTATATCTGATGAGATAGATAGATGCAGGAGGTTTGAGGAGGGGTTGAGACCCACAATTATGTGTCTTGTGGCTGGATCTAGATATCATGATTTTTCCCAGCTTGTGGCAGCAGCTAGGAGTGTGGAGAGAGCCCAGAATATTGTAGCAGCCGCTTCTGAAGAGGAGATCAGGGTTAGGAGACCCCAGTTTGAGGCAGGGTCTTCTTCTGTGAAAAGAGGTAGGGGAAGTTTTGTTCCCAGAATCAGTCGGAGTCAGAGACAGGCTGGTAGGTCGGTTCAGTTTCAGAGACAGAGATCGAGACCTACAGCTTCAGTAGCGAGTGCTCCTACTCTGGTAGTTCAGAGATCCACTCCACTTGTGTGTGCTCAGTGTGGTGGAACACATAGGGGTGCTTGTTGGAGGAATAGTGGACCAGCTGTGTGCTTTAGATGTGGATCTCCAGATCATTTTATTATAGAGTGTCCAGAGATGCGAGAACAGAGGTCAGCAGATTCTGTAGTTTCTCGACCTAGTGTCAAAGGTGGTCGAGGGGGCAGAAGTTTTAGCAGAGGGGGTAGACCCAGGTATAATCAGAGAGGATCTTCATCCAGGGATACTAGACCAGATGAGGCTGGGCCTTCTCAATGTGTTTATGTGATGCAGAGGCAGCCAGATGCTTCGGCAGTCATAGCTGGTACTTTCTCTTTATTTGGTATTTCAGTACTTGCTTTGATTGATCCAGGATCTACACATTCATATATTAGTGCATCTGTTTTGCCTGTGTCTGAATTGCATGCTAAATCCCTAGGATTTGATGTATTGGTGACAAATCCTTTAGGGCATAGTGTGATTGTTAGTAAGGTGCACCGAGAAAGTGCAGTAGTGGTGCAAGGTAAGAAGTTCCTTGGAGATTTAATTGAAATGCATTTTAAGGAATATGATTTGATCCTAGGCATGGATTGGTTATCTAGACATGGAGCTGTGGTAGATTGTATAAAGAAAGTTGTTACTTTGAGAACTGGTGATGGTAGAGAGGTGATAGTATCTAGTGAGCAGGGACAGCTAGCATCCTTATTTGTTTCAGCTGTTGCAGTTAGGAGGTTGATTAAAAAAGGGTGTGATGCTTATCTTGCTCTGTGGTGGATACTAGAGTAAGGGGTTCTCAAATTGATAATATACCCACAGTTGCAGAGTTTCTAGATGTGTTTCCAGAGGAGTTTCCAGCATTGCCTCCTGAGAGAGAGGTGGAGTTTGGTATTGAATTATTGCCTGGTACCACTCCTATCTCTATTACTCCTTATAGAATGGCACCTGCTGAGCTGAGAGAATTGAAGGTGCAGTTGCAGGAGTTGTTGGATAAAGGGTTTGTTCGCCCTAGTGTTTCACAGTGGGGAGCTCCTGTGCTGTTTGTGAAGAAGAAAGATGGTACTATGAGATTGTGTATCGATTATAGGCAATTGAACAAAGTGACTATTAAAAATAAATATCCTTTGCCTAGAATTGATGATCTCTTTGATCAATTGAAGGGTGCAGCAATGTTTTCCAAAATTGATTTGAGATCAGGGTACCATCAGTTGAGAGTCAGAGCTGAAGATGTTCCTAAGACCGCCTGTAACACCCCAATACCCCATATAAGTACTATACAAATACCCGGTATACATACAGTAAGTATAAAGTATAAGGATGTCATTTTTCGTTACAATTTAAAAACCTTTAACAGAGTTCAAACCACATTACATAAAGTTAAAGAACATTTACAAAATCATTATACTTTTAATGATCTTACATATATATAATAATCATATCTTTATCAAAACTCCATTTATACATATACATACACTCTTGTCAGAAATACATCCCAATTAAAAGTTATACATGTATGCATCACCCTCTAGTTGGTCTCGACAAATTCTTACTCTTCTCGTGGCATAACGAAAGACTTCATATCTTCCACCTAGTCACCTGCGCGATTACACATCTATGCTAAGCCCGAGAGCTTAGTAGTACAAATATAACATATAAACATACATTATAGAAATTCTAACATATAATGATATATCAGTTTCATGTACCATTAGTTTCTTACCATGTTTTTCTTTTTTAATTGCACCTTTCATATATCTCGTCTAATTTCATATATTATAAACGTATATCCATATCATTATCACCAACCACAATCCATTACTAATACTCACCATCAATATATCTATACACACATTACATATTATACTTCATAACATTGTTTTATTCACAATTCACCAATCATGAATCACATTTCCAACAAAGGCAATCATTGATCTCATTACTCATTTATTTCCTCATTTGTATATCACATTCAATCATTGATCTCATTACTCATTTATTTCCACATTTGTATATCACATTCAATAATTGATCTCATTACTCATTTATTTCAACATTTGTATATCACATTCAATCATTGATCTCATTACTCATTTATTTCCACATTTGTATATCACATTCAATCATTGATCTCATTACTCATTTATTTCAACATTTGTATATCACATTCAATCATTGATCTCATTACTCATTTATTTCCACATTTGTATATCACATTCAATCATTGATCTCATTACTCATTTATTTCAACATTTGTATATCACATTCAATCATTGACAACATAGACAGACTCGGGCCCAAAAGACACTAATATGCTATTCGACTTTCAGAGTTAATACTTTGGTTTAATTATCACATTTCATCAATATCATTATCCTAACTAGGCTTCAAGGATTAGGTTCAACCAAGCTTCAAGGGGAACAAAGCATGCTAAGTATCAACCCAACTTGGCTTCAAGAACCAATCCAACCTAGCTTCAAGGGTTGTAACATCTCAATTAGGCTTCAAGGATCAAATCCAACCTAACTTCAAGAGATTGTTACTAATATTAGGCATGCCACCAACAACAAACTCTGAAAATGGAATAACACATTAGCCACACAATTCATTTATCAATTTCATTCTCAATTGAATCATCATAGCCAATCACAATGGCTTCATATCATATTTGAGTTATCATAGCCAATCACAATGGCATCACATCACATTTGAGTTATCATAGCCAATCACAATGGCATCACATCACATTTGAGTTATCATAGCCAATCACAATGGCATCACATCACATTTACTAAACAAACATATCATTATTCAATCATATCATCTAGGCATGCTTCAATCATATCATTCACATCATTATAACTCAGAACATTAGTTTCACATCTCTTTAAGTCTCAATTTACATTAAAGTAATTCGTCATAAAAGTATTTATCATAATAAATTGCATTGCACATACCTTTTTGAATGATCCTCATCTCTTTCACACTATACAAGTCATAATACTAGTCACATTATATTAACTGTAACACCCCCACATTCAATACATGCACACTACAACCACCACAATGTACAAAACATAGGGATGCTACGGATTTCCTAAACATTCAAAACATTTTAAACGATACCATCACCTTTCTCATTATGCATTTTAGAAAATAAGTAATTAGCTTGTAATACAAAACAAAATAAATATATATAAATACATTTAGTTAATACGCAGCGGAATTTGTAAAATAGATTTACATATATGAAAACATTTAAATCCATATTTACAATTATACATATATTTACATTATAAACAATACTTTACAAAATATAAAGAAGTATACATGATTGGCAAGTCTGCTCTGATCTTTAAGTTTCCAAAATCAACTCTTCAACGTCTACTCTCACTCAGTCTCGAAGAACTCTCGGGTTCAACCCTATTACCTGCGCGATCAAACACTATCGCGCTAAGCCAACGGCTTAGTAAGACAAAATGTGCTAGTGTTATGCTTCAGTGCAATGCAATGCCAATTCTCAATCCATATTATACATGTAACATCATATATGCAAAGCTAACAACATACCTTTACATTTCATATGCCTCATTCGTTATTCATTTAACCATTCATGAACAACATTAAACAAATCATGACTCACATTAAACAAAGACAAGCATTGGGCCCAAGACACACTAATATGCCATTCAATTTTCAGAGTTAATGTTTTGGTTTTGTTATCACATTTATCAATATCATATACCCAACTAGGCTTCAAGGATTAGGTTCAACCAAGCTTCAAGGGGAGCAAAGCATGCTAAGCTTCAACCCAACTTGGCTTCAAGAACCAACCCAACCTAGCTTCAAGGGTGGTAACATCTCAATTAGGCTTCAAGGATTCAATCCAACCTAACTTCAAGAGATTGTTACACTTATTAGGCATGCCACCAACAACAAACTCTGAAAATGGAATAACACATTAGCCACACAATTCATTTATTATTCAATTATCATTTCCATTTCCAATTCTCATCAACATTTAGGCAAACATGCCTTCTTTCTTTCAATTGCATCATCATAGCCAATCACAATGGCTTTGCATCATATCATTTCTTATTTGAATCATCATAACATCTTTGATATAACATTTCAATATACATTACTCATGAAACACATTACCATTTACATTGCATAACATAATATTGTTCAATCTCAACAATGCAATTAGGGCAAAGAACAATTTATATCATTTATAGCTTTATGATCTTCCACATCCATTTGATTAGGGCTTTCCATGCTTTAAGTATATTTAAAGTGTTTATGTTTAGGTTTAGGGACCAACCCACCTTTGAAGAACCAAAACAATACAATTAGAACAAAGAAATAAAACCCTAACCAACACATTTGAGGGACACGGGCAGCACCCTTGAGGGACACGGCCAAGCTTGTGGCCGTGTCACTCAAACCAATTGGACAGTAAGCAACACGGGCAAGGGACACGGCCAAGCTTGTGGCCGTGTCTCTCAACCAAAAATTACAGTAGCTAACACGGCTTGGGGACACGGCCGTGTCTCTCAAAACTAATCCAACACGCCCAAAAGTTCCATGACTTAGCCGTGTCTCTCCTTTGCTTTAGGCCGTGTCACCCATAAACAAACCCTAACCAAATCCAACACTCTTTCAATTGCACTCAAATACAATATACACCATACAACATGTTTCAAATGAACATAATCAATGTTCCAAACACATATTCATCACAAAAACCACTTCACAATACATTAATATTACATTTAAACAAATACCATTTCAAAACCCTAAAATCCAACATCATTCATAATCTTTCAAAATCAACATCTACCACTTTCCACAACAACACCTATGTAACCTTTTAACTTAAAATCACTTTAACACTTGAAAACACATCATAAACACATCTCAAACACACCAAATCACAAAATCAACAAATCTTAATTCACTTCAACACCACTTCAAAATAAGTAAAGAAAACTAGAGAATACTTACCTTAGATGAAGAACTTCCACAAATCTCTTGTCAAATCCTTTGATTGCTTCTTCAATTTGCTTCTAGCATCAAGAACACCTCTCTTTCCTTTTGGTTTTGGAGAGCCGGCCACTTCTTGAAAGAAAGAAGGAAATGATGAAGACACAAAGTCAAATTTTGCTTTTAATCTCCACCAAGTGATCTTATCCAAGCAATTACCAAAATGCCCTCAATCATATAACTAACTTTTTGTCTCATATAAGCCCTTATATGTAATTGCACATTCCACATAAAATATCCTCTACCCCCTTGACTCTTCATTTGACCAATTTATATGTTATATATATCATCATATACACAACATATACCATTCTCTCTAAACCCTAATTCTTTTCCCCAAAACACATATACACAAGCATTCACTTTCCAAAATCTTTTCTCTTGCAATTTAACACATATATTCAATCCAATATAACAACAATAAGAATAACAACAACATAATCAAAACTTCTAGAGCATACATGAGGATATTACAATTCTCCCCCTCTAAAAAGAAAATTTCGTCCTCGAAATTACCTGATATCAAAGCTGAAACAACTGAGGATATTGCTCTCGCATGGATTGTTCACTTTCCCAAGTTGCTTCTTCTTTTGCATGATTCTTCCATAGAACCTTCACCAATGGCACTCTCTTGTTTCTCAGCTCTTTCACATCATGTGCCAAGATAGCAACTGGTTCCTCTTCAAAAGTCAAATATGGGCTCACTTCGATAGATTCAATTGGCAACACATGAGATGGATCCGATCTGTACCTCCTTAACATAGAAACATGGAACACATTATGAATACGATCCAACCCAGGTGGCAAAGCGAGTCGATAAGCAATTGGCCCAACTCTTTCCAAAACTTCATACGGTCCAATGAAACGAGGACTCAATTTCCCTTTCTGACCGAGCCTCAAAATTTTCTTCCAATGAGACACTTTCAGAAATACCTTATCTCCAACATCAAACTCTATGTCTCTCCTTTTCAGATCCACATAAGACTTCTGTCGGTCTGAAGCTGCTTTTAACCTGCCTCGAATCAACTTCACTTTTCTTCAGTTTCTTGAATCAAATCAGGACCAACTAACTTATTATCTCCAAGCTCATTCCAACAAAGAGGTGTCCTACACCGTCTGCCATACAATGCCTCGAATGGGGCCATTCCGATGCTGGATTGGTGACTGTTGTTATAAGCAAACTCCACAAGAGGTAAGAATCTATCCCAACTTCCAGAGAAATCAATGACACAGCTTCTCAACATATCTTCAATAATCTGTATCACCCTCTCTGACTGTCCATCCGTCTGTGGATAAAAAGTAGTGCTGAAGTGCAGTCGAGAACCCAAAGCACCTTGCAAACTCTTCCAAAATCTTGAAGTAAACCTGGGATCTCAATCAGTCACTAAAGAAGTTGGAACCCCATGCAACTTTACAATCTCATGGATATATAGCTCAGCTAACCTCTCCAAAGAGTAATCCATCCGAACCAGAAGGAAATGAGCTGTCTTAGTCAATCTATCCACAATCACCCATATAGCATCATGTTTCTTTTGTGTCAATGGCAAACCAGACACAAAATCCATCGTCACTCTATCCCACTTCCATTCTGGTATTGATAATGGTTGAAGCAATCCAGTTGGAACTTGATGCTCTGCTTTTACCTTCTGACAAGTGAGACATTTCGATACAAACTCAGCAATGTCTCTCTTCAACCCATTCCACCAGTAATGCTGTCTCAAATCATGATACATCTTTGTATTACCCGGATGCATAGCAAACACTGACTGATGTGCTTCTTCTAAAATGACTCTTTTCAAATCAGCATCATCGGGTACACATAATCGGTTCTTAAACCAGAGACTCCCATCACCTTTCACAACAAAATCTCCACTCTTTCCATTCTTGCAATCTAAAATAATCTTCTGAATCTTCATATCAATCAACTGAGCCTCTTTGATCTGATCTAACAAAACTGGTTTCAAAAGCAACTGTGCCAACAATGCACCATCGTCACAAGCTACAAAACTGGCATGCAAAGCTCTCAACTCAACAAGCAACGAGAGCGAGTAAACAGTTAAACCAGCTAAAGACTTCCGACTCAAGGCATCAGCAACAACAGTTGCTTTACCTGGATGATAATCAATCAAACAGTCGTAGTCTTTAATCAATTCTAACCATCTCCTCTGTCGAAGATTGAGCTCTTTCTGAACCCCCAAATACTTCAAACTCTTGTGATCAGTGTAGATGAAACATTTCTCCCCAAACAAATAATGGCGCCAAATCTTCAATGCAAACACAATGGCTGCTAGCTCCAAATCATGGGTTGGATAGTTAAGTTCATGCGGTTTCAAGTGTCTAGATGCATAAGCTATAACTTTATCTTCTTGCATTAGCACACACCCCAAACCCCTATGTGAAGCATCACTGAAAATCACATAAGGTTTGCCTTCTACAGGTAAAGTAAGAACAGGCGCTTGAGTCAACATATCTCTCAACTACTCAAAGCTAACCTGACACTGATCCGACCATACAAATCTCACTCCCTTACGAAGCAATCTGGTGAGTGGAGTAGCTATCAAAGAAAATCCTTTCATAAACCGTCGGTAATAGCCTGCCAAACCCAGAAAACTTCTAACCTCTGTCACCGACTTGGGTGGACTCCAATTCAATATAGCTTCAACTTTGCTCGGATCAACTCTAATGCCTTCTGCTGAAACAATATGTCCGAGAAAAGCGACTTGATCCAACCAGAACTCACACTTCGACAATTTGGCAAACAACTGCTTCTCTCTCAAAATCTGCAACACAATCCACAGATGCATATCATGTTCCTCTTCATTCCGCGAATACACCAGAATATCATCGATGAAGACCACTACAAACTGATCCAGATAGGGCCTGAACACCCTATTCATCAAATCCATAAAAGCTGCAGGTGCATTCGTTAGACCAAAAGGCATAACTAGAAATTCATAATGCCCATACCTGGTCCGAAAGGCGGTCTTGGAAATGTCTTCAGCTTTAACTCTCAATTGATGGTATCCAGATCTTAAATCAATTTTAGAAAACACAGCTGCACCCTTCAATTGATCAAAGAGATCATCGATTCTAGGCAAAGGATATTTATTTTTAATAGTCACCTTGTTCAATTGCCTATAATCGATACACAACCTCATAGTACCATCTTTCTTCTTCACAAATAAAACAGGAGCTCCCCAAGGAGAAACACTAGGGCGAATAAATCCTTTGTCCAACAACTCCTGCAATTGCACTTTCAACTCCCTCAATTCTGCTGGTGCCATTCTATAAGGAGTAATAGAGATAGGAGTGGTACCAGGCAACAATTCAATACCAAACTCCACCTCTCTCTCAGGAGGTAACCCTGGCAACTCCTCTAGAAATACATCTGGGAACTCTGCAACTGTGGCAATACTATCAATGGGAGAACCCTTCACTCTAGTATCTATCACATGAGCAAGATAGGCTTCACACCCCTTTCTAATCAATCTCCTAGCTGCAACAGCTGAAACAAATAAGGAGGCTAGCTGTTCCTGCTCATTAGATACTATCACCTCTCTACCATCAGCAGTTCTCAAAGTAACAACTTTCGTTTTACAATCCACCACAGCTCCATGTCTAGCTAACCAGTCCATGCCTAGGATCACATCATATTCCTTAAATGGCATCTCAATCAAATCTCCAAGGAACTCCTCACCTTGCATCCTTGCTGCACTATCTCAGTGCACCTTACTCACAACCACACTATGCATTAACGGATTTGTCACCAACACATCAAATCCTAGGGACTCAGCATGCATATCAGACACAGGCAAAACAAATGCACTAATATAAGAATGTGTGGAACCCGGATCAATCAAAGCAAGTACTGAAGTATCAAATAAAGAAAAAGTACCAGCTATGACTGCCGATGCATCCGGCTGCCTCTGCATAACATACATCCTCTGGGAAGATCCAACCTCCTCTGGCCTACTCTCCCTGGATGTAGCACCTCCTCTAACACTAAACCCAGATCTGCCTCCCCGGCTGCTACCTCTGCCTGCTCGACCTCCCCTCACACTAGGTCGAGAAGCTGCAGTATCAACTGACATCTGTTCTTGCCTCTCAGGACAATCTCTAACAAAGTGATCTGGTGATCCACTGAAGCAAGGACCACCATGTGGCCTACCACAATGAATACAGATGGGTAGGGTGGATCTCTGAATCATAAGGGTCGGAGCACTTGCCACTGAAGCTGCAGGTCTAAATCTCTGCCTCTGAAACTGTACTGACCTACCAGCTGACCTCTGACTCCTACTAACTCTAGGAATAAAGCTTCCTTTACCTCTCTTAACAGAAGAAGACCCTGCTTCAAACTGGGGCCTCCTCACCCTAACCTCTTCCTCTGAAGCAGCTGCAATAACTTGAGCTCGCTCTACACTTCGAGCTGCTGCCACTAGCTGGGAGAAATCGTGATATCTAGATCCAGCCACTAAGCACATGATAGAGGGCCTCAATCCCTCCTCAAATCTCCTGCATCTATCTATCTCATCAGCTATAATGCCCCCAGCATACTGGCTCAATCGAATAAACTCAACCTCATACTCAGTTACAGTCTTGCTATCTTGCTTCAAGCTCAAGAACTCCATCTTCTTCATGTCTTTGTACTCCCTAGGAGTATACTTCAACTCAAATTCTCTCAGAAAATCCGCATATGACAAGGTTGGTGGATCATCCATAGAATGGGGCACTGTCCTCCACCAGTCGTATGCATCCTTCTGTAGCAAAGATCTTGCATAATCAAACTTTTCCTCCGAGGTGGCTTGCAACTGAATAAAGATCCTCTGTACCTTATCAAGCCATTGTTCTGCTACAGCTGGATCAGTAGTACCAAGGAAATCCTCTGCTCCATACTTCCTTAGTTTGTCATAGTGCCTCACTGGTACCACAGGCTGAGGGGGTGGTGGCACTGGTTGCACTGGTGCTTGCCTCAAAGCTTCTACCACATGCCTAACCCAAGCTGGCGGAACCTCCTCCCCAGCTGGTCTACCCAACACCGAAGCAGGTGCCTCCTCAGCACTGACAACCCTAACTCCATCATCAGGGACAATACTCTCAGCACTACCCTCAACTGACTGGCGTGAGTGAGAGTCCATCACAACCTATGTCTGCAAACACAGCAGATTATACCTTATTAAAGATCAGAGATTGCCAATCCCAAACATGTATTTTATTTCAAAACCAACTTTTTAAGTAAAAATATTCTTTTTATTACATTTTACCTAGGCTGAGAATCTCAAACCTAGGCTCTGATACCAAAACAATTGTAACACCCCCACATTCAATACATGCACACTACAACCACCACAATGTAGTATACATGCACAAAACATATGGATGCTACGGATTTCCTAAACATTCAAAACATTTTAAACGATACCATCACCTTTCTCATTATGCATTTTAGAAAATAAGTAATTAGCTTGTAATACAAAAATAAATAAATATATATAAATACATTTAGTTAATTCGCAGCGGAATTTGTAAAATAGATTTACATATATGAAAACATTTAAATCCATATTTACAATTATACATATATTTACATTATAAACAATACTTTACAAAATATAAAGAAGTATACATGATTGGCAAGTCTGCTCTGATCTTTATGTTTCCAAAATCAACTCTTCAACGTCTACTCTCACTCGGTCTCGAAGAACTCTCGGGTTCAACCCTATTACCTGCGCGATCAAACACTATCGCGCTAAGCCAACGGCTTAGTAAGACAAAATGTGCTAGTGTTATGCTTCAGTGCAATGCAATGCCAATTCTCAATCCATATTATACATGTAACATCATATATGCAAAGCTAACAACATACCTTTACATTTCATATGCCTCATTCGTTATTCATTTAACCATTCATGAACAACATTAAACAAATCATGACTCACATTAAACAAAGACAAGCATTGGGCCCAAGACACACTAATATGCCATTCAATTTTCAGAGTTAATGTTTTGGTTTTGTTATCACATTTATCAATATCATATACCCAACTAGGCTTCAAGGATTAGGTTCAACCAAGCTTCAAGGGGAGCAAAGCATGCTAAGCTTCAACCCAACTTGGCTTCAAGAACCAACCCAACCTAGCTTCAAGGGTGGTAACATCTCAATTAGGCTTCAAGGATTCAATCCAACCTAACTTCAAGAGATTGTTACACTTATTAGGCATGCCACCAACAACAAACTCTGAAAATGGAATAACACATTAGCCACACAATTCATTTATTATTCAATTATCATTTCCATTTCCAATTCTCATCAACATTTAGGCAAACATGCCTTCTTTCTTTCAATTGCATCATCATAGCCAATCACAATGGCTTTGCATCATATCATTTCTTATTTGAATCATCATAACATCTTTGATATAACATTTCAATATACATTACTCATGAAACACATTACCATTTACATTGCATAACATAATATTGTTCAATCTCAACAATGCAATTAGGGCAAAGAACAATTTATATCATTTATAGCTTTATGATCTTCCACATCCATTTGATTAGGGCTTTCCATGCTTTAAGTATATTTAAAGTGTTTATGTTTAGGTTTAGGGACCAACCCACCTTTGAGGAACCAAAACAATACAATTAGAACAAAGAAATAAAACCCTAACCAACACATTTGAGGGACACAGGCAGCACCCTTGAGGGACATGGCCAAGCGTGTGGCCGTGTCACTCAAACCAATTGGACAGTAAGCAACACGGGCAAGGGACACGGCCAAGCTTGTGGTCGTGTCTCTCAACCAAAAATCACAGTAGCTAACACGGCTTGGGGACATGGCCGTGTCTCTCAAAACTAATCCAACACGCCCAAAATTTCCATGACTTAGCTGTGTCTCTCCTTTGCTTTAGGCCGTGTCACCCATAAACAAACCCTAACCAAATCCAACACTCTTTCAATTGCACTCAAATACAATATACACCATACAACATGTTTCAAATGAACATAATCAATGTTCCAAACACATATTCATCACAAAAACCACTTCACAATACATTAATATTACATTTAAACAAATACCATTTCAAAACCCTAAAATCCAACATCATTCATAATCTTTCAAAATCAACATCTACCACTTTCCACAACAACACCTATGTAACCTTTTAACTTAAAATCACTTTAACACTTGAAAACACATCATAAACACATCTCAAACACACAATCACAAAATCAACAAATCTTAATTCACTTCAACACCACTTCAAAATAAGTAAAGAAAACTAGAGAATACTTACCTTAGATGAAAAACTTCCACAAATCTCTTGTCAAATCCTTTGATTGCTTCTTCAATTTGCTTCTATCATCAAGAACACCTCTCTTTCCTTTTGGTTTTTGGAGAGCCGGCCACTTCTTGAAAGAAAGAAGGAAATGATGAAGACACAAAGTCAAATTTTGCTTTTAATCTCCACCAAGTGATCTTATCCAAGCAATTACCAAAATGCCCTCAATCATATAACTAACTTTTTGTCTCATATAAGCCCTTATATGTAATTGCACATTCCACATAAAATATCCTCTACCCCCTTGACTCTTCATTTGACCAATTTATATGTTATATATATCATCATATACACAACATATACCATTCTCTCTAAACCCTAATTCTTTTCCCCAAAACACATATACACAAGCATTCACTTTCCAAAATCTTTTCTCTTGCAATTTAACACATATATTCAATCCAATATAACAACAATAACAATAACAACAACATAATCAAAACTTCTAGAGCATACATGAGGATATTACATTAACAATATAATAAATTACTTAACATTGTTTTAAGTCTCAAAATCATATAAAATAATGCATTTAGGTAAGTTTGTACTTACCTCAATAACAATTTACACAACTCTAAACACTTTCCTTTTCCAAGATTCTTCACTTCCCAAATTAGGGCAAATCACCTTCTTTCAAAACCTAATCCCAAAAATGATACAATACATCAATTCCAATACAATTTAACACTTGTTAACCTCATCATAGACCTTTAGATTACAAATAATAACCCAACATCACACACTATAGCCCACGGCCGTGGCCACCTCAACCCCCACGGGCGTGGGTTAGGTTATGATTCTGCCTCCCATGCTCCACACCTCCACGGCCATGGCTACAATTGGCCACGGCCATGGCAACCAAGGCCACGGGCGTGGCATCCACAATGCTACTGCCTTCAGCCAAAATCACATTTCTAAGCTTACAACTCCAACCAACATCAATCACATGCAAATCTATGAAAATAATTAAGCAAACTCAAGTTAAACATCTTTTATCACTTCAAAACCCTAAAACAATCTCAACTCCAATACTTCCAAAATCAACAACAATTTAACTTCTTAACTTACAATCAATTTCAACACTTATAAACATATCACAACACATCTAATCATAATATTAACCAATCATAACTCATTTCAAACACAACTTCAAAAAGAACAAAGGAAAACAAGAGAACACTTACCAAAATTAAGGAAATTTCACAAATCTCCAACTTAATCCTTTGATTCTTCCTTCAATTTGATTTTAGAAATCAAAACACCTCACTTGCTCTCTCTTTCCTTTGGTATAGCCGGCCACCAAAATGAGAAAAGAAGAAAATGAAATAAGTCAAACTTCTTTTCTTCTTTAATTCTCCACCAAGCAATTCTAACAAAGCAATTACTTAAATGCCCTCAACCATTTAACTTAACCTCTTTTAACTTATATGCCCATTTAAGTAATTTCACAAATCACAAATAAATATCTTCTTGCATTGACCATCCATTTGACTTATGTATATGTTATTTATACTACCATATATGCAACATATACACTTCCTTTAAAAATTCTTTTCTCTTTCAAATTAACATATACATTCAATCCAATTAAAACAACAATAATATTCAAAACTTCTAGGGTACATTTTGGGATATTACACCGCCTTTCGGACCAAGTATGGGCATTATGAGTTTCTAGTTATGCCTTTTGGTTTGACGAATGCACCTGCAGTTTTTTTGGATTTGATGAATAGGGTGTTTAGGCCCTATCTGGATCAGTTTGTGGTAGTTTTTATTGATGAAATTTTGGTGTATTCGCGTAATAAGGAGGAACATGACAAGCATCTGCGGATTGTACTGCAGACTTTGAGAGAGAAGCAATTGTTTGCTAAACTGTCGAAGTGAAAGTTTTGGCTTGACCAAGTAACTTTTCTTGGTCACATAGTTTCAGCAGAGGGTATTAAAGTTGATCCGAGTAAAGTTGAAGCTATTCTGAATTGGAGTCCACCAAAGTCTGTGACTGAAGTTAGAAGTTTTCTGGGTTTGGCAGGCTATTACCGACGGTTTGTGAAAGGTTTTTCTTTGATAGCTACTCCACTTGCCAAATTACTTCAAAAGGGAGTTAGATTTATGTGGACAGATCAGTGTTAGGCTAGCTTTGAACAGTTGAAAGAAATGTTGACTCAAGCGCCTGTTCTTACTTTACCTGTGGAAGATAAACCATATGTGATCTACAGTGATGCTTCACATAGTGGTTTGGGTTGTGTTTTAATGCAAGAAGGTAAAGTTATAGCTTATGCTTCTCTACAGTTGAAACCGCATGAGCTCAATTATCTGACCCATGATTTAGAATTGGCAGCCATTGTGTTTGCATTGAAGATTTGGCGACATTATCTGTATGGAGAGAAGTGTTTTATCTATACGGACCATAAAAGTTTGAAATATTTGGGTGTCCAAAAAGAGCTCAATCTTCGACAGAGAAGATGGTTGGAGTTAATTAAAGACTACGACTGTTTAATTTATTATCATCCTGGTAAGGCAAATGTTATTGCTGATGCCTTGAGTCGGAAGTCTTTAGCAGGTTTGACTGTTTATTCGCTCTCGTTGCTTGTGGAATTTAGAGCGTTGCATGCCAGTTTTGTATATTGTGATGATGCATTGTTGGCACAGTTGCAATTGAAACCAGTGTTGTTGGATCAGATCAAAGAGGCTCAATTGGCTGATGAGAGGATTCAGAAGATTGTTTTAGATTGCCAGAATGGAAAAAGTCGAGATTTTATTGTGAGGAAGGATGGGATTCTCTGGTTTAAGAACAGATTGTGTGTACCTGATGATGCTTATTTGAGAAGGATCATTTTAGAAGAAGCACATCAGTCAGTATTTGCTATGCATCCGGGCAATACAAAGATGTATCATGATTTGAAGCAGCATTACTGGTGGTCTGGTTTGAAGAAAGACATTGCAGATTTTGTATCCAAATGTCTCACCTGTCAAAGGGTAAAAGCGGAGCATCAAGTTCTAACCGAGTTGCTTCAACCTTTGACGGTGCCTGAATGGAAGTGGGAAAGAGTGACAATGGATTTTGTGTCTGGTTTGCCATTGACACAAAGGAAACATGATGATATTTGGGTGATTGTTGATAGGTTGATGAAGACAGCTCATTTTCTTCCGATTCGGATGGATTACTCTTTAGAGAGGTTAGCTGAGTTGTATATCCATGAGATTGTAAAGTTGCATGGTGTCCCAACTTCTATAGTGTCTAATCGAGATCCCCGATTTACTTCAAGGTTTTGGAAAAGTTTGCATGGTGCTTTGGGTTCTCGATTACACTTCAGTACTGCTTTCCATCCACAGACAGATGGGCAGTCAGAGAGAGTGATACAGATTATCGAGGATATGTTGAGAAGCTATGTCATTGATTTCTCTGGAGGTTGGGATGGATTCTTACCACTTGTGGAATTTGCTTACAATAACAGTCATCAATCCAGCATTGGTATGGCACCATTTGAAGCACTATATGGTAGACGGTGTAGGACACCTCTAGGTTGGAATGAGCTTGGGGAAGGTAAGATAATTGGTCCTGATTTGGTTAAAGAAACTGAAGAGAAAGTTAAGATAATTCGAGAGAGGTTGAAAGCAGCTTCAGACCGACATAAGTCTTATTCAGATTTGAAGAGGAGAGACATTGAGTATAATGTGGGAGATAAAGTATTTTTGAAAGTGTCTCCTTGGAAAAAGATTTTGAGGTTTGGTCGGAAAGGGAAATTGAGTCCTCGTTTCATTGGACCGTATGAAGTTTTGGAGAGAATTGGACCAGTTGCTTATCGGCTTGCCTTGCCACCTGAGTTGGATCGGATTCATAATGTATTCAAGAACCCAAATCCTGTTTAGAATCAAGAATTCAGTTTTGGGTCGAGCACCAAATTCAGTTTCATGTCGAGCATCAAAAATCTAGTCTTGGGTCCAAGTATCCAAAAAAAATTCAAATTTAGTCTAGGATCGAGAATACAATTTCAAGTTCAGCATCCAAAATCCAGTCTCGGGTCTAAGTACCCAAATCAAATCCAATTTTGGGTCAAGAATGTAAATCCAAATCTAGTATCAGGTCGAGTACACAAAATCTAGTTTCGGATCAAGAACCCAAATCCAAATCAGTCTTAGGTAAAGAACCTAAATACAGTCTTGGGTCGAGCACCCAAAATTCAGTCTTTGGTTGAGAACCCAAATAATTTTCAAGTCTGAAACCCAATCTAGCCAAATCCAATTTAGTCAGGGGTCGAAGTACCCAATCTCGGATCCAAGTACCCATACTCAACCCAGTCTCAGGCCCAAGTACCCAAATCAAATCCTAGTACCCTTCCTCATTCAAAATCTGCTCAAAGTCATGATGCTTTTCACTCTCTTCTACTGAAAGTCTCAGATCATTCAAGCAGGAGGTAAACTGTAGACCCTTAATTTTTGACCCAGTCCAATCAAATATTTTTAAACAAACCAAAATAATCTTTGTAGTATATTAATATTTATTCTTTATTTTAATAATAATTATTACTTATAATATTTATTTTAATAAAAATAAATAAATAAATAAAAGATAAAATAATAAATAAATAAAAATCAACGACGGAAGAATTGACGATGAAAATCGTTGGCAATGAATTGGCTTGGGCCAATTTGCCGCAGGAAAAACCTGCGATGAATTGGCCACATGCCAATTCGCCGTAGGTTTTACCTACGGCAAAATGGTTTACCTTCGGCGAATTGGCCTGTGGCTTGCACCCAGCCCGCAAGAAATTTTTTGCTAGTGCAGTTTCGCACTCTAGTAGCCCGGCCTGTGCACAATTTTTTTTGAAACCCTATTTTACTTTGTTTTTTATTTTATTTCTTAAACAATTTTTATTTTCTTAACCAATTAGTATTAGGTTTTTATTTTTTTCTTATAAATTTGACATTAAAAGACACAAAGGGGGGGAAGAATTTTATTTCGGCCAAGAGGAAAATTTTGGGACGGCACAATTATTGGGGACTTTTGGACTTTTATTTCTTTAGACTTTTAGCAATTAATTCAAAGATTAAATGAACAAAAGTATCAAACAAATAAGGAGAAAGCCACAAATCATCAAACACAATCAAACAAGGTAGTAGCAAACTCTTACTATCTTGATTTCCTTCCAACCAGGAAGAACAAATTTGTTGCAAGTAAATACTTTGCATCAACTTTTAATTATTGGTGGAGCCAAAAAACGACGCTAAATTCTAAACATATTTAATATAACCTATTTTGTGTCGATTTTAATTACAGTAGATTATATCTCTTAATTTTAGCTTATAGCAATTTACATAGAGTATAGTTTAATGGTGTTGTTTTGTTAATCATACAAAATAAATCTATAACCTATTAAGTTTAAGTTACGGTTACTTATATGTGTTAAATTAATGTTTTTAACACATGATTATTTAATTATAAAAATGTTCCAGTAGCCTTATTTTTTCAAGTGTCAAAAGCTTTAGCCCTAATTAATTTTTCTTTTCAAAATCACGCAGTAGCATTATTCTTTTAAAAATAACATTAATTCCTTAAAATCTCAAAACCCTATTTTCTAAAACTTAAATCCTAAAATCTTAAATTTTCAACACCAAAACCTAGAACCCTAAAAGCCAATTTTTAAAATCTTTCGGGGTGCGGCCCCCAACCCTGTAAGGGACGTTGCCCCCTTGACCCCGCCCGCTAAACGGCTATCGGGACTACCGTATGGCTCATCAAATTGATCAATATTTATTTGTGTATTATAAGCCTCTGTGTTTAACTCTTTTTATTTAAAAACCCTAATTTGGATATTAAAATTTTAAAACCCTTAATTTATACATTTATTACTTTATTTAATTTTAAATTTGATTATATAGTTTATTATATGTTTTGATGATTGATTTATTTAATTTCAATATTTGATTTGTTTATCATGGATGGATGATTTATTTATTATTATTATTATTTGTTAAAATTGTACGAGGTATGTTTCCATGATTGGGTACCTCATTAATTTATTTTCATATTTTAGAATTAATGTAAAGGACATGTTTCCACCTTTCGATGGGTGTTCTATTTAGTTTTAGACATAGACGATGTAAGGACATGTTTTCATCCTCGGATGGATGTCCATTTATTTGTTTTGTTTGGACATTGTTGTGATTTTAATAAAGTATTTATTTATTCTTATGATCTCATATAGTATGTATAATATCGTTATATTTAAGAATTTTATAATATTAAGACCTGCAAAGGAGGTCGGTTCCAATGAACCTGGCATAGTGGGGGTGCTGGGCCATTTCTCACCTTCCTCACACGTAGCTAACTTTCCGAACCCATTAAGAGGTTGAGATTCCTTAAGAATCGAGTCATTAGCCCCATTCTTTTTCCAGGCCCGTCTGGTTGGCGATTCCATTTTCTCTAGGCTTAGGCCCTTTTTCTCTAAGGTCCCGAGCCTAACAATGTTGAAGTAGCAAGAACCATTTCACCGGGAGTGGGGCCGAAAATACCCACTCACACCGAGGCAAAGGATACTTATTCTTGATGGTCACCTTATTCAACTGCCTATAATCAATACATAATCTCAAGGTGCCATCCTTCTTCTTGACAAACCAAATAGGAGCTCCCCACGGGGACACACTAAGGTGGATGAACCCTTTTTCCAACAATTGCTGCAATTGCACCTTTAACTCTCTCAACTCAGCAGGTACCATCCGATAAGAAGTAATAGAGATAGGAGTGGTACTAAGCAACAAATCGATATCAAACTCCACTTCTCTCAGGAGGTACCCCTAGCAACTCATTAGGGAAAATATCTAGAAACTCGACAACTGTGGGTACACTGTTAAGCTGGGACCCCACTGCACTGGTATATACAATATGAGCAACATAAGTCTCACATTCTTTCCGAATCATCCTCCCAACTGAAACAACTGAAACAAACATGGATGAAAGATACCTCTGCTCACTAGATACCATCAAATCCCTACCATCACGTGTTCTTATAGTAACACATTTCTTCTGACAATCTACCACAGCCTCATGCCTGGATAACCAATCCATGCTTGAAATCAGATCATACTCCCTAAAATGCATCTCAATCAGGTCACCAAGAAACTCCTCATCCAGAATAACAAGTGGACTATCTCGGTGCACCCTTCTCACCACAACACTATGCCTTAAGGGATTTGTAAATGAAACATCAAATCCTAAGGACTCATAATAAAAATCACTCGTTGGCAAGCTGGATGAACTAATGTAAGAATGAGTCGACACAGGGTCTAACAATGCAAGAACTGAAGTACTAAATAAAGTAAAAGTACCAGCAATAACAGTTGAAGCATTCGGTTGCCTCTGTATCACAAAAACCCGCTGTGATGGTCCTACCTCATCTGGTCTACTACCTTTGGCTGTAGAACCTCCTCTCTGACTAGTCCCAGATCGACCACATCTACCAAAACCACTGCCACCATGACCCCCTCTGACACTGGGTTGAGAAGCTACAGTATCTATCTGTCTATCCTCTGGTGACTCTAGACAATCTCTGATAAAATAGTCTAACAACCCACATCTAAAACACACTCCCAAAGCTCCTCTCCACCAGCAGACACCTCCATGTGCTTTACCACAATAAACACAATGTAATATCCCAATGTATGCCCTAGAAGTTTTGAATACTATTGTTGATTTAATTGGATTGAATGTATATGTTAATTTGTAAGAGAAAAGAAATTGAAAAGAAAATGTTTATGTTTGGTTTAAAAAGGGAAGTAGTGTGTAGAGAGTAAGTGTATATGTTGGGTATATGGTAATATAAATAACATATACATAAGTCAAAAGGGATGGTCAATGGAAGAGGATATTTATTTGTGATATGTGAAATTACTTAAATGGGCATATAAGTTAAAAGAGGTTAAGTTAAATGGATGAAGGGCATTTAAGTAATTTTGTAGTTAGAATTGCTTGGTGGAGATTTAAAGTAGAAGAGAAGGTTGACTTGGCTTTATTTTTCTTTTCTTCTCATGTGTGTGGCCGGCTACCAAAGGAAAGAGAGAGCAAGAGAGTTGTTCTAACTTCTAAAAGCAAATTGAAGAAGGAATCAAAGGATTAATTTGGAGATTTGTGAAATTTCCTGAATTTTGGTAAGTACTCTCTTGTTTTCCTTTTTTATTTTTGAAGTTGTGTTTGAGGTGAGTTATGATTTGTTGATATTATGATTAGATATGTTTGTGGTGTGTTTTTAAGTGTTGAAATTGATTGTAAGTTAAGAAGTTAAATTGGTGTTGATGTTGGAAGTGTTGAAGTTGATGTTGTTTTAGGGTTTTGAAGTGTTGCATGATGTTTAACTTGAGTTTGCTTAATTATTTTCATAGATCTTAATGTTGTTTGTGTGTGTTGGAGTTGTAAGCCTTGGAAATGAGAATTTGGCCGAAGACAGTAGCATTTTGGATGCCACGCCCGTGGCCTTGGTTGCCATGGCCGTGGCCAATTGTAGCCATGGCCGTGGTGGAGTGGAGCAAGAGTGGCAGAATCATTCCTTAACCCACGCCCGTGGGGGTTGAGGTAGCCACGGCCGTTGGCTTTTGCATGAGGTGTTGGTTTGTAATGTGGATTATAAGGGTCTTAGATGAGGTTAATAAGTGATAAATTGTATTGGAATTCATGTGTTGTATCATTTTTGGACTAGGTTTTGAAAGAAAGTGAGTTGCCCTAATTTGGGAAGTGAAGAATCTTGGAAAAGGGAAAGTGTTTAGAGTTGTGTGAATTGTGATTGAGGTAAGTACAAACCTTGCATTGTTGCATACATTCACTTGATATGACATTAATGACATATATGAATAATGTTATGTGTTGTATATTGTGAATCTTGTGAAAAGTACTATATGTATAATGTGAAATGAGATGATTGAGGTATGTATGCCTATATGATTATGTTCAATGTGATTGATTATGAATATATAAAAGATGATGTATTATATTGTGAATTGAGACATGATGATTCAAATGTGATGAGAAGCCATTGTGAGTGGCTATGGTTATACAAATGAAATTGTTGAGGCATGATTGCCTATTTGATATTGAGATACAAATTGAGAAAGAGAATGATAAAGAGATTAATGATATAATTGTATGTTTAATATGTTATTCAGTTTCAGAGTTCTGGATTTGGATGGCATGCCTATGAAATTATGAATAGTAACAGTCTTGCCGGGTTGAGGATCTCTTCAATTTGAGTTGAATTGAGGTCCAAGAGACTGGGTCTGTTACATTATGGGAATTGTGATTATGAGATAAATGATTGGTAACAGTCTTGCCGGGTTGAGGATCTCCTCAAGCTTGTTGAGTTGATGGTCCAAGAGACTGGTCTGTTACACTATCCATGGATAGAGATATATATGTGTGTATAGCCTACGGGCTTGATTATTGTGATTATGGACCAAAGCAGTAACTCTGAATTCTGAATATCGTATTAAACACTTGTTGAGCTCATAGGTGTCTATGATATATGGATGTCATGAATTATGTTATAATGTTATGAGATAATGCAATGAAACGTAATATTCTTGAAATATTGTATACTGAGTATGATCCTTATTGTTTGAATGTATATCATTGATATTGATAGAGCATAATAGCATTATGGCTTGTACTACTGAGTCGTTGGCTCAGCGCGATTATGATTCATCGCGCAGGTGATAGAGGTGATAAAGTTGAGACGGAGGATTCCTCTAGACGTAGTTGAGTTGTTTTGATTGTGAAGAGTTGGATTAAAGCTTAAAGATCAAAGAGTCAAGCTGCCAATCATGTATATATTTCACATTTTGTAATTTTTGAGGTTTAATGTATTTGTACTTGTAAATTTTGTATATAACTTCCGTTGTGTATTAAATAAACGTTTTTATCTACTGTGTCTTATGATTTTCATTTAATTATTTGGTATTTCTTAAGTTTTTTTTATTTTATCTTAAATGAGATTTGAGTATTTGCAAAGTGTGGCATTTCTATATTTAGTATACGTATATTATGATCGTATAAGCATGCTGTGTACGTATATGGATATAGGGGTGTTACACACAAGTAGGTGGAGCAGGCCTTTGAGCCACTATGGTCGGAGCACTAGCCACAAAAACTGCAGGTCTATGTATATGCCTCTACTGCTGTATTGACCTGCCAATCTACCCCTGGCTCAAACTGAACCTCTAAAATTATCTCCCTCAGCCTCTCTTCACTGATGAAGACCCTACCTCACTCTGGGGTCTCCTAGCTCTAGTCTCTTCAAACCTAGCAGCTGCTGCAAGACTCTATGCTCTCTCTACACTCCTGGCAGCTGCAACCAACTGAGAAAAATCTTGATACTGAGAACCTTCTATGATCTTAGTCCCACCTCAAATCTGCTGCACCTGTCAATCTCATCAAAAATGATCCCACCAGCATAATGACTCAACCGGATAAACTCAATCTCATACTCTGTCACTGTTCCGGCATCCTGTCTCATACTCAGGAACTCCATCTTCTTTGCATCCTTATACTCCCTCAGAGTATACTTCTGTTCAAATTCCCATAGGAAATCATCATAGGTTAGGACTGGTGGATCATCCAAAGCATGTGGAACCATCTTCCAATAATCATATGCATTCCTCTGTAGAAGAGATCTGGCATAATCAAACTTCTCTTCTGGACTAGCCTGCAATAAAATGAACACTCTCTGAACCCACTGCTATGCTACAGTAGGGTCTGTAGTACCAATGAAGTCCTCAACTCTGAACTTTCTCAGCTTATCATACTTCCTCACCGGCAACTGCGGCAGCGGCTGATGAACTGGAGCATGCCTCAACAACTCTACTATATGCCATACCAGCCAGGCAGAATTTCATCAGCTGCTAGTCACATGGCACAAAAATAGATGCCTCACCAGTAGACACAACTCTAGCTCCATCTCTAACCTCATCAGGAGCCACACACTCTACACTACCCTCTGCAGACTGATGTGTCCGAGAGGTCATAACTATCTATATCTGCAAACAAATAGAAATTACTATATCAGAGATCATAAACTGCCAGTGCCAATGCATGTATTACAATTGCTAACTATTTTCAAATCCCCCATTATCTCTCTCTATCAACCCACCTAGGTCGAGAACCTCAAACCTAGGCTCAGATACCAAAATAAATGTAACACTCTTATACCCTATATACGTAAAATACATATTTTCAACATATGTAAAATACGCATTTATGGTATAAAAATATCACAGACCAGTTTAATAAAAATCTTCACATTTCTGATTTAAAATTTCAAATACTAAATATATAAAATTTAAATAGTCTATATAAATATTGTTTACTTGTTATAGGAACCCAAAATAAACATTTTTTATGAAAATCTCTCGAAAAAATTTTTCAGAGTTTTATCTGTAATTTGGACATTCCAAAATTTAGCAAAACACAACTTGCATCAGAAAACACGCCAAAATAATGTCAAATCACCATTTCAACCATACTCTTTAATTTCATCAAGTTTCTCAAACATTTTTATATATATATATAATTTAGAACACATTTAAACCCCCATTTCAAATAACTTAACCCAAATATTCTTTATAATTTACAATACATAAAATCCAAAAACATGATATAATATGCGTAATACCCAAAATATTCAATAACATAAAATATATACATGCTACTGATAGTGTTTCTGATATTCATATCAACTCTACAAGCACAACCACAAGTCTAGACCCGACTTGGTCTAGAAGAACTCTCTGGCTCAGTCGAAACTACCCTATCACCCGCGCGATGTAAACAATCGTGCTAAGCCAAAATCCTAGTAATACAAACTTGATAACAATAAAACTGAAATGCAATGCAATGCACAATGCATATGGATATCACATCATTCCATTTTCTCATACTTTTCAAATATTTCACAATCCATAGTTCACATAAAAATAAACACAAACATGGGCCCAAAGATAACTAATATGCTATTCAAATTCCAGAGTTGCTGTTTTGGTCTATAATGACACCATGTGTCTACGCCGTAGGCAAAATATCAATGTAATAGTTCAACTAGGTCTGAGCTTACGACCCGGTCATTTCACCTAGCCCAGCTTCAAGAACTTGTTTTTAAGGCTTACGACCTAGTCATTTCACCTTAAAAATATTTTCATGGTGATGCCCAAAGTCTAGCACGTAGGCAAATCATAGGCATGCCGCCAAACACAAAACTCTAAAAATTGAGTAACACACTAGGCACACAATTTATTCATATTTCTCATTTATATCGATATCGATATCAATTCATTTCATTGTGTTTTCACATATCTCATTACATTATACCATATTATTGCATTTACAACACATTACCCAATTACTTTGGGTATTTCATCATAATTCACATATTAATCACATTTAATGTAATCTAGCCAATACCAATGGCCTTTTTAACAATGCACTTGATGCATACACAACAAATGGCATTACCCAATCACTTTGGGTCATTTTCACATAATACACATTTTTCACATTTTACACAATTTAGCCATTATCAATGGCTTTTCACAATGCATTTAACATATATATGACATTATAAATGTCATAGCACATTATTCATACATAACCAATGTATTCAAAGTTTGTAAATACCTCAAATAGCAACCAAAACAAGCTTAAAAAAACCTCCAATCCTATCCTTCCAACTTTCCATTCACCACTTGGATGAAGCAAATCAACCTCGCTCAATGCCTAAACCAAATGTGATAGCAAATAATAATTTAGGATCACATTTAATGGCATTTCAAATATTAAACCATAATTAAACCCCATCTAAGCAAAAATCCAAAATTTAAGGCTAACCTCACTTTTAACTTTGGATTCTCATATTAGGCCATTCATTTTAATATATTAAGTTTATTTATACTAATAGAAACATATTTAATACATTTAAACCATTTACTTTACAAAAATACACTCTTATACACAAAACCCTAAAATGGCATAACCTTCCCCCATTGAAGGTTTTCTATTCCAACACAATCCATAAATCATTTGAATCTTATATTCATCACTTATATCACCAAACAACAAGATCAAATCAATAAAATTATACAATTCAACAGCTTTGGAAAAAAATCATTTTCCAAAACCCTAAATCACACTTCCATTCTCAAACTCCAACCAAACACAACCAGATCCAATATTTGACTTTAAAATACTTTTTTAAGCACCAAAAAAACTCATTTAGAACCAATTTTCACAATTAAAAACCATGATTTCTAAAACCTTAGAATCCATAACCCTAAATTCTCTCTCTTCACCATTCTTTATCCAAATTCAACCATTTCTTCAATCCAACCATAAAATCATTAATAACTACCCAAAATAACTTCATACACACCAATTCCAACAATTATAACATACTCCAAAAATCCAAAACTCACATATTCAAAATTTCAATGGAAATCCAAAGAAAATGCTAAAGAACTTACTTTTTTCAGGTGGAAATAACTAAAAATCCTTTTTGAACCTTTGGAATCCTTCAATTTTGGAAGCTTGGAAGATCAATATCCTCTCTTGGCATCCATGGAGATTTTGGCCCTTGATGGAGAAGAAGAAGATGAAAAAAAATTTATTTTCTCTTTCCTTTCATCTTTTATTTATAACCATATGAATATATTATTTAATATTTTAATAATTAATTAATTATTTATTTATTTAATAAATTAAAAGTCCAAAAATCTCTCTTCCATTCAAAAATTATTTATTTTTGAATTATTTTATTAATTTTTAATTTCTAAAATTTATTTACAAAAATGTCACCATACTTTGATTTTTCTTTTAAAAAGTGTTGACTTTTATATGTTATGTATATTTTACATATATATCACATTTATATTCCACTTTTTCATTTAAAATCCCTTCATTTTTCATTTAAAACCATTAATTTAATTTATCTAATTTAATTATAATATATTTTATAAAATTTCTAAAAATTAGAAATTTTTTAAAAAAAATTGGGATATTACAGAGTTTGTTTTCGTTCATTTTTGTGTTGATGTACATGTCTAGCATACATGAATGCATGTTTTGCTCTTGGAACTTTAGTTCTAGAGTCTTGTGAACCTAATGTAATCCTTTTAGGATTTTAAGGTTTAGTTTGCGCATTGGTGTTCTTTACAACTTCAACACTAGAGGTTTGAGTTGTAGATGCTTTTACAAACATTGGTACACTAGTTAAGGTTTTGGATGAGCCATTGAATCCTAAACCATGCTTCAAGGAAGGTGAGCTTTGATTTTCAATTAATGTATCTAATTCTTCCTTTCCTTTGTGAAATTTTGTGATTGATTTTTTAAGTCCTTTTAGTTAATGTTTCAAAACTTCATTTTCCTTGATCATATTTTCTAAGCAATGTGAATTTTTATTCATTACATCAATGGATTTCAATAATTGTTCATTTGTGGTCTTTAATTCTAAGAGAGAATTTTTTAGACACACAAAATCTTTTTCTAGATTAGAGCATTTATCCTTATAAAACTTCATCTTAGAAAAATGTTTTTCTAGTAGTCTAAGGTTCATATGTTCAATAAAATCACTATCATCTAAAGCATCAATATCATTGTCACATGTGCAACTAAATTCAAGGATGGAGTACCTATTGCATTGGAGTCATCCTCAATAGCCATGAGACATAAATTAGCAATTCCTTCTTCTTCTTCTTCTTCACTTGAGGAAGAATCATCCCATGTAGCTTTGAGTGATTTTTTCTTTTTTTTATCCAATTTCTTCTTGTTCTTCAATTTGAAGCATTCCGATTTGATATGACCGGATTTGCCGCACTCATAGCATTTTTCTTCTCTTTATCTTTAAAATAGGATTTAAAGATGGTACATTTACTAGGTTGCAATCTTCTCTTTCTCTTCCAATCATTTCTCCTTTTTGAAAACATTGCCATTTCTTCTTCATCATCACTATCTTCATTGCTTGAGCTCTCAACTTCTTTGATTGCTTTGAGAGCTATTGGTTTCCTCTTTTCCTTTTCACCTTATTCTTCTTCTCTTTCGGTGTGCAATTCAAAAGTGAGTAGTTTTCTAACAAGTTCATTTGTTCTCAAAGAGCTAAGATCATGTGCTTCTTCAAATGAAGAAACATTGGATTCAAAGTTCTTCTTTGCTCTAAGTGCTCTCAAGATTTTTCTGTTGACTTCATCTTGATCATATACCTTGCCATGTTTCTTCAATTCATTGATGATGGCATGCAAGAAATTAGTCATGTCGGTAACATTTTCATTAGGCTTTATCTTAAACAGCTCATCTCATATATATGCATTTGCTTCTTGTTAAGCCTCACTTGGGCCGTACCCTCATGATAGTTCTCAAGGGTTTTCCAAAAGCAATGAGCACAGGTGAGATGTTGGACTCTCCCATCTTCTTCTCTTGAAATAGAATTCATCAAGATGGAGGCCGCCCTCTGGTTTTTGAAATGATCCTTTGTATTTGCATTTGAATATTGTGGTTTGGGAAGAGGAACTTGGACACCGTCAACTCATGAGTAGGAGGTTTCCACTCATTTTCAACATAATCCCAAAGATCAATTCCTTCACTATCTAGGAACAAGAATGTCTTGTGTTTCCAATAGGAATAATCAGTTCTATCAAAGTAGAGTCTCAGAATAGAGTTTAGATTTCCATGAGAATTTGAGGTGGATGAAGAAGAAGTTGCCATTGTTGATTAAATTTCACAACTAAGTTTAAGAAATTTTCTTGCTTTGATACCAATTTTTGTCCCAAGATGGAAACCAATAGGTGGTGAGTATTTGAATAATTTAAGGCAAATTTAAAGTCTAAAATCAAATCAAACAAGAGTAGTAGAAAAGTTAAATGAACATAAGAGAATTTATGGTGGTTCGGATTACCTCAATCCTACATCCACTTCCTTAACAACTTGTTAAGGTTCCACTAGTCTTAAGTTTTTACAAGCTTAACTCTAACATGGTGTTTTGACAAGCTTACACCAAACTTTACAATGGTTGGAGATAACACCTCACAACCCTTATAAGAGCTTTCCCAAGCTCACTCTCACAACCTATATGTTTCCAAGCTCACACTCAAGCCTACAATCTTGATGTTTAATGCTCACACCCAACACTCTAACAATTCAAATGTTAATTATAGTAAATAAAATGAAAATATATTACTTGGTTATTTCAATCAAAAGTTACTTATTAATAGGATGGTTCTTGTAGTATTTATAGCCAATATGGTCCAACTAGCCATTATAGGTTCTATGATGCATCTTGGTAGGCTAGTCCTTATGTTGATAGAAAATAAGGTAGCGGTCGTCCAGGAGCTAAGGATGGTCGCCCAGACATAATGGTCGGTGGTCCTTCACAATGGGACGGTCGCTACTTTTGAAAATGTTTCAATGGTAAAATGTGAGTGCTCTGCTGGTGGACTCTTGCCCATGCGGTGGCTGTCAAGATAGTTTCCCAAGGCCCAGAGGTGGTCGCCCTTTTTAAATCTTAAAGTGAGTTTACAATGGTCATTCCATATGGCACTCTATGACTGGACAAAATAAAATTTTGCCAAATATAAAAGTTGTGATCGCACTAGGGATAGAATAGCAGCCAGATTGGGTGTCTCACGTTGAACTTCTGAGTGCAAGGTCGTAAACACTACTACTAATCTATGTGATTTTCTCTCAAGATGGATAGACAGTCATGACACTTTAGGGATTTTCCTAACATTGTTCAAAGAGACCATTCCTTAAACCATGCTTATCACGATGTTTCCTACTGGAAGCATTGGAAGTTTGTCCAATTAATATGCGGTCATCCCAGTTTGGGGATGGTCACGGACTGTTCCTTGTGATCATGGCTAAGGTTGAGATTTTGACCACGTACCTTACTATGAAACAACTTGTTCTTCAAATTATCGGGGGCGGTCATCCTTGTACCTGTAATGACCGCGCATCTTGCCCTATTCTGGCTATATGTTAAGCGACTTATTCCTGCAATGAATATCTTACAAACATGTTTAATGCATCATTCAATTTGAATGTCAAAGATCAAAAATTGAGATTATTTGGCTAACAGTTGTGTATGCTTACTTAGATAGAGCTCCCGTATAATTATGAGTGTCTATGTCCTTGTTAATTTTGGAACATGCTTTAAAGAACATTCGAGGTGAAATTGAACTCTGCTTATTTAAGGGAGAGATGATTAGGCATTATTTAGTTAGCCAATAACTATTATCCAACCTATTAATATCAATCCCTAACTTATCCCTTTGAGCCTTCATAAGATTTTAGCCTGATTTTCATTGGCTCATATACCTAATAACCTACCCTAAGTTGTTGTTATACTTTTGACAAGTTAGATGATCACAAAATTACCAAGGGCAAAAGAGGATCTAGGAAAATGATGTATAGCCAAGGCCACAAGGATAGTTGAATTTTACCTGAACTAGACCTAATATCTCTGCTCTCTTTCATCATTGAGATAAAAGATAGGGAAACAAAGAATTCATCCTTATTAAAGCAAATTTGTGCCACTCCACTCATCCATTATCAGAAGCATAAGATGGTATAAACAAAATAATTCTATTAGAAATATGACCCAAAAAAAGAGAAAAAAAAGAAACAAAAGGTTAAAAAAAAGAAAGGAAAATAAAAAAATGCAAAAAGGGAAAAGAAGAAAAGGGAAGAACAGCAAGGGTTTCAAACTTGGGAAAATAATAAGAGCTTCAAACTTTTTGCAAAAGTAAAGATCATCAAAATCAAATTCAAATTTCTACTAAGAATATGTGCTTTTCAAAAAGCAAGATGCCTAGAAGATAGAAGTGAAGCCCATAATTTAAGAATGCTTCTAACGACATGTATTTTAAAGAAGAAGTCTGTAGTGTGAAGATTTATCAGTAGTGTCACATCAGCTCCAATCTAAAAATAGCCTTCATTTAACCATGTCCCTTATATACCCCATTTCAAGCCGATTAAAGGCATGCTAATCTCTCTCAGTAGGTGGTGTCTGTTAGTGGACATTGTTTGAATAAGCATGAATATGAGATAGACAATATTTAAACTCAGTGAGATTTTTGGAAAAGTAATATGTATGTGCCTGCAACAATTCTTGCTCAACTGGAAATGACTTCTGAGTTTAGTATGGTAACAAGGATTTTCATGTTATAGATATTTTAATTTTGGAAAATCCAGTCGTAATGTATAATGGCATTGATTTGACAAAGCCAAAATGGATTTTAAAATTTTAAAAAATGTGTTTTTGTATTATAACGAGCCTTCAAATTTTGAAAAGTATGCTGCATTATCAAACCTTAAAGGACATATTAGGCAAATGAAAGGATCATTTGCCTAATATGTCCTTTAAGGTTTGATGATCATTTGCAAGGTCATGTAGAATTTACCAACTAATATATTGAATCATGGGCTGAAATGAGTATCTCTTATGCATGTAATACCATGCTTGGGCCCCACCACTTCTGTTTTCATTATCTTAGAGATAAAACCCATAGATGTGCAGTCTTATGCTATTCTAATGCAATACCTGAATGAGCATCTGGAAGGAACCAATGAGAATGCTTTGGCATATCACCTAGGCCTGTGAGTCAATGAAACCATTGTGAGTATCATCCATGCATATCATGCATACATAAGCATACCACACTACATTTTTATCTTGTGTTATCCATTCTTTGTCATAGTGAAATGCAGACACCCTGTGAGGCAAACAATCAAAAGAAAATATGGAATCAGGGGGCATAAAAGGGCCATTGCAAAAGAAAGAAGAGATGCAAGCTTGCACAAGGAAATAGAGAAAACATAAATATCAATCAGGGTCTGCATGGGAATAAAATCATTAGTTTGAGCCTACACAGGGAGAAAACTTTCTCTTTTCAATTTTTGAGTTTATGCGTGTACAAAACTTTTTCAAACTTCCAATATTCTGCGACGCAAGGGGAAATAGAGGATAAGAAGGCTGGCTACAAAAAATCACTTGAATTTTTTCAAAGTGAAGAATGGAACAATGGTTAGAAGAAATCTAGAACTCTTAGATGACAAAGGTTAATAGAATCTATGAAACAAGCTGCTAGAAGAAAGCCACAATTCTCAAATGACAAAAGATTAATCAAGTTAGAGGAGCTAAAGTTGATCTAGTTTTTCTTGACTCTTTGAAGCATCTAGAATATCATGGGTTGAGAATCTAAAATCCAGCCTCAGGTTAAGAACCCAAATTCAGTCTCGGGTCAAAAGTGCAAATCCAAACTCAGTTCAGGAATCCAAATTCAGTCTCAGGTCCTGAACTTAAATCCAAGTCTTGGGTCAAGAACCTAAATATAATCTTTTGTTGGGAACCTAAAATCCAGTCTTAGGTCGAGAACCCAATCAAGTCTTGGGTTCTGAATCCAAATCTAGTCTCGGATTGAGAACCCAAATCCAGTCTTGGGTCAATAACCCTAATCCAACCTCGGGTGTAATATCCTCATGTATGCCCTAGAAGTTTTGAATGTTGTTATTGTTGATGTTGTTGTTGTTGTTGTTTTAAATGGAATTGAAGGTATATGTTGTTTATATGTTAATATATAATGCATATAAGTTGGTAAAAAGGAAAAGTCAAGAAAGAAAGAAAGAAGAAGAAAGTCAAAAGGGATTGTGTGTGGTGGAGATTTAATATTATTATTATTATTATTATTATTATTGTTGCTGTTATTATTATTATTATTATTATTATTATTATTATTATTATATATATATGTGATAAGAACGAAAGAAGGAAAAAAGAAACTTCTGCTTCTTCTTCTTCTTGGTGAACGAGAGAGAGAGAGAGAGAGAGAGAGGTAGAGAGAGGTGATGATCTTCATCAAATTTCTTAAGGATTTCAAGAGTATTGAAGATGGAGATGAAGATTTGGCAACATATTCAAGTAAGTACTAATCTATTGAGTTGATTTTATAGATTATATATATATATATATATATAAGTCTTGATTTTCTTGCTTTGATTTCTTTTGGATTGAGAATATGTTTGGTATAGTTGATGGATAAGATGATAATAATCAAAGATTGAGTTATGTGAATGTGTTGAATTGATATCTAAGTGATGATAATTTGGGATAATTGTGAGGAAAATGATGAAATGTGGAGTTGGGGTTTGGTTTAGATGGATTTTGAAGTGTTTGGTCTTTAAATTATTGAAGGACACGGCCAAGTTAGAGAGACACGGCCAAGTTAGGGCAAATTTGAGTGTGTTGAATGAATTTTGGAGAGACACGGCCACTGACACGGCCGTGTCCCTTGCCCGTGTTCTCTACTGTCTGAATTGTGTTGAGAGACACGGCCGTGTTCCTTGCCCGTGTCTGGTACTGGATTGTTGTGTTGAAAGACACGGCCACTGCCTTGGCCGTGTCCATTGCCCGTGTTTGCTACTGCTTGAATTGGTGTTGAGTGACACGGCCACGAACACGGCCGTGTCCCTTGGGCGTGTTGGCTACTGGATGTTTAAATTGAGAGAGGCTTGGCCGTGTCCCTTGAGGGTGTTAGTTTTTGTGTTTGTTAATTGTTCTTCATACATTGTTGGATCTTCAATTGTCTTTTGTACTTACATACACTTGCAACAATAATGATCCAACCAAATGTATATGGAAGATATAATGATCATTGAAAAAGTATATGCAATGTTATTGATTATGTATACTTGAGTGATGAATTGAATTGATCAATATGATTTGATGATAATGTTGATAGAATATGAATTATGTTATGTTGATTGCATTGTCAATCTTATGAATTGTATTGTGATATATATAGATTGATGATGCATATGAATAATGACATGTTGTGTACAATGTGGAATATCATGAGATCATTGGTGATGAATTATCTTCATGTTATGATTGAGGCTTGTTTGCCTAATTGATGATATAAATGTGCATTTGAATAATGAAGTGTTATATAGTGAAATATTATAATATAATGTGAAGTCATTGTTATTGACTATGATGATTAAAATATGATGTGAAGCCATTGTGATTGGCTTTAATGATTCAAATGAGATATTAAGCCATTGTGATTGGCTAAGATGATGCAATTGAAAGAAATAAGGCATGTTTGCCTAAATGATGATGAGAATTGAGAATAGAAATGATAATGAAATAATAAATGAATTGTGTGACTAATGTGTTATTCCATTTTCAGAGTTTGTTGTTGGTGGCATGCCTATTGGTAACAATCTCTTGAAGTTAGGTTGGATTTGATCCTTGAAGCCAAGTTGGGTTGAAGTTTAACATGTTTTACTCCCCTTGAAGCTTGGTTGGGTCTAATCCTTGAAGCCTAATTGAGATGTTACAACCCTTGAAGCTAGGTTGGATTAGTTCTTGAAGCCAAGTTGGGTTGATACTTAGCATGCTTTGTTCCCCTTGAAGCTTGGTTGAACTTAATCCTTGAAGCCTAGTTGGGATAATGATAAATGTGATAATTAAACCAAAGCATTACTCTGAAAATTGAATGGCATATTAGTGTGTTTTGGGCCCATGCTTGTCTTTGTGGAATGTGAGTCATGAATGGTAATATGATTGATGTATGAGATATAGGGAAACAAGGTTGAAATAAATGATTAATGAGATCTATGAATGCTTTTGATGGAAATGTGTTTCATGATTAATGAATTGTGAATAAAATGATATTATGAAGTATGAGTTTGTAATATGTGTATTGATATGTTGAAAGTGAATATGACTTGAGGAGTTTTTGTTGGGATATGAGGTTATGGAATTGTTGTATGATGTGTAACATGGTTGTGAATGTGGAATTTGTGAGAATTGTTCTTATAAAGGTTTAAATGGTGTTTTGTTGTAATAATGTATATATATATATATATGTGTATATGAAATAGAAAGGGGAAGTATTGTGTTGTGAATATGCTATATAATGATGTATTTAATTTATGAGAATAGTGGCAATATATAAAGAATGTTTGAGAAAGGAAAAACGGGATAAGCGAACAATAGAACATAATACTAAAAACATGAGGTATGATTATTTTGTAAAGTATTTTAATGTTTATTTATCTTACTAAGCTTTCAAGCTTAGCGCGGTTGTGTAATCGCGCAGGTATTATGCGGATGATCTGGAAGCTTAACTGCTATGCCACGAGATGGGTAAGAGTGTCTCGAGACCAACTAGAAGGTGATGCATACATGTGTGATTTTTCATTATGCTTTATATTTTTATAAGAATAATGATTACTATAAATGTTTCTTAAATGAACATAATATTGCTTGAACTTGGATAAAGACTTTTAAATAGAAATTAAAAGTGACACTCTTATACTTCATATACGCATTGTATGTATACCAAGTATATGTATAGTGCTTATATGGAGTATGGGGGCGTTACAATTATTTTGGTATCAGAGCTTAGGTTCGAGATTCTCAGCCTAAGTGAAATTTAAAAGAAAAATTTTTGAAGAGTTAATTAAGAATTGAAAAGAAGATTTTTGAAATGTAATTGGTAAGACATGCATATGCATTCACATCTAGGTTGGTCTCGAACGTGGCATTATGTGAATTGTGATATATTTAAATTACATGAGATAAATGATAGTGTGTAAATGAGATTTCATATGAAAGCAAATTTTGAAATGTTAATAATAGAGAGGTGATTGTGATATAAAGAAATGATATGGAAGGTATAAGTAAAAAGTTTGATAATTGATATCTGTTTGATATATAAAGAAATGGCTAGAAGAATAAAATTGAGAATGAGTTAAAAATAAAAGTAAGATTAAAGTATGTAATCCTTCCTTTATTATTTGAATCTCTTTCTAATAAACTTTATGTTTGGATATTTAGAAAGAGAAAATATGGTTGGATGGGTAATGTGAAAAGACATGTTATGCAAATGATAATAGTACGGTGAAATGTTGAATGAGTTAATTGGTATAGATTAAGTGTGATAATTTAAGGTGTGAATATGTAAAGTTAAGGTTTTGTGTGAAAAGGAAAAAGAGATGATGTTGGTTAAGTACAAAGAGATATTGGTGTTGTTTGTATTATTATTGTAATGCAAACATGATGATTTCAATGATAGAAATGTGATATGTTTGAATATTGTAAAAGCTCATGTAAAGGGTGGTAATATGTGACATTTAGATTCTTGAAATGAGCTTAGTAATTGTGAAACATATATATTTTGATGTTGCTTGATGGTATATACATAAATGAAGTTTTAAAGTTGATATTAAGAGAATGAGATGAATAAATTGAAGTTTAAGTAAATTAGTAAGTTGGAAATTTATAGTTTTAGTGAAATGTGGATAAAGATCAATTAAATATTGATAGTTTAATGTATTTAATACATGAGATATATGGAATGAATATTAGTGTTCATAAAAGTATTATGAATTGGGAGGTGTGATTGATAATAGGAGAATTTGGTTGAAATAAAGGAAAAGGGATTGAGCAAATGGAAATGAGTTATTTTTAAGTAATTTGTTTGGAAAGGATGAAAATGAATATGAAAGATGTGTTAAAGGTATATAAAAACAAATGTGAAAGATATATCACATTGGAGATGTGATTAAGCTCTTTGTGAAATAATATTATAAGTAGAGAGTATATATTTATTGAAGTTAATGAATAACTTAAGTTGTGATAAACAAATGAGAATGATGGTAGATAAAGGAAAGTGATAAATATTAAATTGGTATAAATTATATGCAAAAGAGAATTTGTGAAATAAACTTTTTGACATGAATGTAATGGTTATATGTAAGAAAGGTAGGAAGTGAGTCACAATATGAACATGACCTATGAATGTGTATACAATATGTTTAATGGTATTAGAAGTGAGAATAGACTTGGATAATATTGAATAGTGAAATTGTTATGTCAATAACTAAATGAGGCTATCATAAGATGTTTGGAGCTCAAAATATTTGTGTGTGGAAATGTTTTATGTATAAGTGTATAATAAGAAATTGTAAGGAAAGAATTGTGTATTTGAAATTTTTTTTTAGAAGAGATGGATTGGGAATGGAGTAATGAGTGAAATTTGCGTAAGATTTGTATCAGATTGAAGATTGGGCATAGGAAATATTAAAGATAATATTATTGAACATGAGTTAGATTAATGATGATCAAATCATCTAAAGCAAACTGTTTTGGGATGGGACAAAAATGTGTTAATTCTTGGGGTAATAAAAGTTTGGAGAATATATACATAATTTTTGTGGTGCAATCTAGCATTATAATTGTAAAAGTTGGAATTGAATAATAGAGGGACAATATTGATTTGTAAACCCCAAACGTGATTGTTAGAATAACATGGTTATATGACTTGGTTAGTGTGATTAGTTGGTTAATTTTATTATCTTCAGATATAGAACTGAGATGATATAACTGTAGTACAGTTTTGGTGAGATTGATAACTATGTTTCCAGAAACATGGTTAAAGGATATAATTGGTGAAGTTATATCTTATAATTTCTATATTAAACATTTAATTATAGTTATGAGAAGTAAAGCAAGAGAAAAGAATTGTGATAATGTGTTAAGCTATGAATTATGTGATAGCTAAGTAATTATATAAGTGTAGTAATAATATGTAAAATGAAGAAATAATAAAAGGAAAGAAATTGTAAATATGACTGAAGGTTATACTGAATACATTTACAGTGTAAAGTGATTAAGTGAATGAAATTAAATTTATGGGAGTATGAATAATGTAAATTATTAAGTATATATATTAATAATGTTGGAAATGATATGATTGAATAATGAGATGTTCAATATAGTTGATGATATAAGTGTATACTATTTTGATGTGATGAAAAACCATGATTGTGACAATAAGGTTGGAAATAAATTATAATTGAGGTATAATGCTTAATTGATTATGAGAAATGAATTGTGAAAAGATAAGGAACGGACCTATCTGCCTCCTACGGAACCATGCGGACCCAATGTGTTAGGCAACCGAACTTGGACTACCGACTTGGTTGAGAAAAAGTTCGTTTATGAAGAGATAGTTGTTGGCTATATTGATGATATTTGAATAAGTATGAGAAATGATGATATGATTATTGAAATAATGAAATGTATATATATATATATAAGCATGATTCTTATTGATTGAATATATGAATTTGAAAGGATTGGAATTTGAATATAAGTTTGATCTAGTGAATTTAGGTTATATATAAATATATATATTGTGAAATTCAATGATAAATTTTGATAAGTTAATGGTTGGTTGGAATCGAATAAGATTGAAACGTTAGTATATTATGATAGATAGATCGATTGATCTGGATTTCGCTAAAGTTGCGAGTTAATATTGAGATTTAATACGTACAGTGGTACTGGGAGTGTAAAATTTAGATGGTAATGTGTATGATGTAATATTTTGGCTGATGAATGAACATAAATAAATTGAATTATATCAATTGTACTTGGTGAGAAACAAGGAAATGTTGTTTAACTGGTAAGTAAGGATATTGTTATCCATTGAGGTTTGGTATATGTTAGTTTGAAAGTGATGGTAAGAATGGAATAATCAATGTTAAGATATTAATTAATGACTTTTGAGGTTAAAGTTAAGAGAATATCTATAAAGAGATAAACTGATAAACTGATTCTAGTACAATGAGAAGATTCATTGGAGATGTTATGAGATATCTTGATTGCTTTACTGAGAAAGTAATAAGATGTATAGATATATATATATACCTATACAATGACGAATTATAAATTTCAGAGAAAATGATTATATCTAAGGGGGAGAGTAGAAGTTACGATATATGATGAAATCATAGTGTAAGAATACGATTGATTACATAGAACATTTACAACACAATATTACGATTGAAAATTAAAATGGTAATTTGATTTAATGGGTTGTTGTTGTGCTGGATAATTTCGAGGACGAAATTATTTAAGGGGGAGAGAATTGTAATATCCTCATGTATGCCCTAGAAGTTTTGAATGTTGTTATTGTTGATGTTGTTGTTGTTGTTGTTTTAAATGGAATTGAAGGTATATGTTGTTTATATGTTAATATATAATGCATATAAGTTGGTAAAAAGGAAAAGTCAAGAAAGAAAGAAAGAAGAAGAAAGTCAAAAGGGATTGTGTGTGGTGGAGATTTAATATTATTATTATTATTATTATTATTATTGTTGCTGTTATTATTATTATTATTATTATTATTATTATTATTATTATATATATATGTGATAAGAACGAAAGAAGGAAAAAAGAAACTTCTGCTTCTTCTTCTTCTTGGTGAACGAGAGAGAGAGAGAGAGAGAGAGAGGTAGAGAGAGGTGATGATCTTCATCAAATTTCTTAAGGATTTCAAGAGTATTGAAGATGGAGATGAAGATTTGGCAACATATTCAAGTAAGTACTAATCTATTGAGTTGATTTTATAGATTATATATATATATATATATAAGTCTTGATTTTCTTGCTTTGATTTCTTTTGGATTGAGAATATGTTTGGTATAGTTGATGGATAAGATGATAATAATCAAAGATTGAGTTATGTGAATGTGTTGAATTGATATCTAAGTGATGATAATTTGGGATAATTGTGAGGAAAATGATGAAATGTGGAGTTGGGGTTTGGTTTAGATGGATTTTGAAGTGTTTGGTCTTTAAATTATTGAAGGACACGGCCAAGTTAGAGAGACACGGCCAAGTTAGGGCAAATTTGAGTGTGTTGAATGAATTTTGGAGAGACACGGCCACTGACACGGCCGTGTCCCTTGCCCGTGTTCTCTACTGTCTGAATTGTGTTGAGAGACACGGCCGTGTTCCTTGCCCGTGTCTGGTACTGGATTGTTGTGTTGAAAGACACGGCCACTGCCTTGGCCGTGTCCATTGCCCGTGTTTGCTACTGCTTGAATTGGTGTTGAGTGACACGGCCACGAACACGGCCGTGTCCCTTGGGCGTGTTGGCTACTGGATGTTTAAATTGAGAGAGGCTTGGCCGTGTCCCTTGAGGGTGTTAGTTTTTGTGTTTGTTAATTGTTCTTCATACATTGTTGGATCTTCAATTGTCTTTTGTACTTACATACACTTGCAACAATAATGATCCAACCAAATGTATATGGAAGATATAATGATCATTGAAAAAGTATATGCAATGTTATTGATTATGTATACTTGAGTGATGAATTGAATTGATCAATATGATTTGATGATAATGTTGATAGAATATGAATTATGTTATGTTGATTGCATTGTCAATCTTATGAATTGTATTGTGATATATATAGATTGATGATGCATATGAATAATGACATGTTGTGTACAATGTGGAATATCATGAGATCATTGGTGATGAATTATCTTCATGTTATGATTGAGGCTTGTTTGCCTAATTGATGATATAAATGTGCATTTGAATAATGAAGTGTTATATAGTGAAATATTATAATATAATGTGAAGTCATTGTTATTGACTATGATGATTAAAATATGATGTGAAGCCATTGTGATTGGCTTTAATGATTCAAATGAGATATTAAGCCATTGTGATTGGCTAAGATGATGCAATTGAAAGAAATAAGGCATGTTTGCCTAAATGATGATGAGAATTGAGAATAGAAATGATAATGAAATAATAAATGAATTGTGTGACTAATGTGTTATTCCATTTTCAGAGTTTGTTGTTGGTGGCATGCCTATTGGTAACAATCTCTTGAAGTTAGGTTGGATTTGATCCTTGAAGCCAAGTTGGGTTGAAGTTTAACATGTTTTACTCCCCTTGAAGCTTGGTTGGGTCTAATCCTTGAAGCCGAATTGAGATGTTACAACCCTTGAAGCTAGGTTGGATTAGTTCTTGAAGCCAAGTTGGGTTGATACTTAGCATGCTTTGTTCCCCTTGAAGCTTGGTTGAACTTAATCCTTGAAGCCTAGTTGGGATAATGATAAATGTGATAATTAAACCAAAGCATTACTCTGAAAATTGAATGGCATATTAGTGTGTTTTGGGCCCATGCTTGTCTTTGTGGAATGTGAGTCATGAATGGTAATATGATTGATGTATGAGATATAGGGAAACAAGGTTGAAATAAATGATTAATGAGATCTATGAATGCTTTTGATGGAAATGTGTTTCATGATTAATGAATTGTGAATAAAATGATATTATGAAGTATGAGTTTGTAATATGTGTATTGATATGTTGAAAGTGAATATGACTTGAGGAGTTTTTGTTGGGATATGAGGTTATGGAATTGTTGTATGATGTGTAACATGGTTGTGAATGTGGAATTTGTGAGAATTGTTCTTATAAAGGTTTAAATGGTGTTTTGTTGTAATAATGTATATATATATATATGTGTATATGAAATAGAAAGGGGAAGTATTGTGTTGTGAATATGCTATATAATGATGTATTTAATTTATGAGAATAGTGGCAATATATAAAGAATGTTTGAGAAAGGAAAAACGGGATAAGCGAACAATAGAACATAATACTAAAAACATGAGGTATGATTATTTTGTAAAGTATATTTTAATGTTTATTTATCTTACTAAGCTTTCAAGCTTAGCGCGGTTGTGTAATCGCGCAGGTATTATGCGGATGATCTGGAAGCTTAACTGCTATGCCACGAGATGGGTAAGAGTGTCTCGAGACCAACTAGAAGGTGATGCATACATGTGTGATTTTTCATTATGCTTTATATTTTTATAAGAATAATGATTACTATAAATGTTTCTTAAATGAACATAATATTGCTTGAACTTGGATAAAGACTTTTAAATAGAAATTAAAAGTGACACTCTTATACTTCATATACGCATTGTATGTATACCAAGTATATGTATAGTGCTTATATGGAGTATGGGGGCGTTACATCGGGTCTAGAACCCAAATCCAACCTTGGGTTTAGAATCCACTCTTATCTAAGATCAGCTCTAAGTCATGTTGCTTTTTCACTGTCTTTATGAATTCAAGATATTTTAAGCAGGGGGCAAAACTGTAGACCCTTATTTTTGTCCCTAAGCTCGGTTAATCCAAATTAACAAGGCCAAGTCAAATTTGGTCTTATTTTAAAGGCTTAAACCCAGTTTATAGCTTTCCATTAAGTATGTCAATTTTAAAAGGCTTAAAGTATGTTGGTTCAATTTTTAATGCCCTAAACCTAATCTAATTTAATGTTAAATGACCAAAATAGGTTTGATCCAATTTTAAAAAATAAAACAAGCTAGATCGGACACAAAACTTAAATTTATGATGAATTAGCTAAGCCAATTCTGTATACCCATGATTAATTGGTCCTGACAAATTTGCTATGGTGCCCTCCATGATGAATTGGCCAAGGCCAGTTTGCCACATTCCATGGGAAACTGGCCTTGGCCAATTATCCATGGAGGGCATTCCATGGAAAATTTGCCATGGCAAATTTGCTATGGAGGCTTGTCCATGGCGAATTGGCTAGCCCCCATGGTGAATTGGCCTTAGCCAATTTTCCATGGCCTTTTAATTTTTGTTTAAATTTTATTATTGGGCACTTTAGGTTTCCTAATCAGTCTTGGACTTTGATTAACCTTTGGAATTACAGATTAGGGATTTGAATTAAACCCTCTTTACTTTAAATAGAAGATTAAAAAGCACATAGAAGGGGAGACCTAATAGCTGGCAGTAATAAACACACAACCATTTAACAAGATAACCTAGCAATAAAAAAACAACCATAAACTACAAAAATTATCAAAGGGAAAGAAATCAAAACACAACAATAAGGAGCATTGATCTTCGAATTGCTTTGCTTAACCAAAACTTAAAGTTGATTGAGGTAGTAATGCAGTAAGCTTGGTTCAAATTTTTCAACTCGGTGGAGCCAACAAATGAAGGTGCATTTTCTATGTTTAATTCGTTTAAACTTACAATAGTTACTTTTGATTATTATTCATTTGCAATTATCTAAACATCTAGCAGCAATTTTTATTGTTCAAAATAAGGTTATCTTTCACATTATTTTTTTGGTCAGTGACTTGCAATTATCTAAACATCTAGTAGCAATTTTTATTGTTCAAAATAATATTATCTTTCACAATAGCCCAGTAAGACATTCAGTAGCTTATTTTAATTTTTGATACAGCAGCTTTAAATTTTGAATCCAATTGGAACCTAAACAACATAATTTTATTTAACCTATTTTTTATAAACCCTAATTTGCTATCCAATACCTTAATATTATTTTCAAATCCATAAACCCTAGTTTTCCATCCAAAACCTAATCCTTATATTAAAACTCTAATTATTTTACTAAAACCCTATATTAAATCATAATCTTATTTTCAAAACCATCCCTAAGCCCTAATTCACATTAATAAATCCTAATTGCATGTTTAAAACCCTAGAAACCCTAATTCTTATCAATAAGCCCCTATTTTGTATATTTAATGATTTATTCAAAATTAAAAACCTAAGTTTTATTATTTGATTTATTGTCATGTGCTTGTGATGAATGATTTATTGTTATTTTGCTTATGGTGAATGCTTGAATGGTTTAGTTATATTTAGCTAATTATTTAAATTCCAAATATGTAAGAGGTATATTTTCACTTCATGGGTGCCTCATTTGTTAAGCATAAGATAATTTAATTTATTTTAGATTTTTGGATTAATGTAAAGGATATGTTTCCACCGAGTGGTAGGCATCCTATTTTATTTAGTTTTAGACATTGGGCATTATTGTAATGGTATGTTTTGCATCTTGTATGGGTGCACAGTTTCTTGATTTGTTTGGGCTTCTTTGATTTTAATATAATAAATACCTGTTTACTTTAATTGCATGTATTTTGAATAATGTTTCAATAAGTTAAGAGATTAATAATATTTAGACCTGAAATGGAGGCCGGTTCTAATGAATCGGGCGCTATGAATGTGCTGGATCATTCTCACTTTCCCATGCATACCCAACTTTCCAAAAACCAATTGGGTGTTAGAGATTTCTTAGGAATCGAGTCATCCACCCCTTTATTTTTCTCAGCCCATTAGGGTGGCTACTCCATTTTCTCCTAGTTTAGACTCATATTCTCTAAGGCCTTGAGCCTTATATTACCAAAGTCACAAGAACCATTCCACATGGAAGTGGGGATGAAAATCATCACTCACACCTACCTCCTAAAGAATTGCATTCTATGTCTTCACCCTAGCCTTTTGCAACCTGGAGGATTGATATTATTAGGGAGATACATCTGATGGATTCAAATGCTCACCGATACATTACTATAGCAGTGGATTACTTTTCAAAATGGGTTGAAGCTGAATCTTTCAATAAGCTGGGGGCAAAGCAAATGGCCCAATTTATTGAGAGGTGTCTTATCTATAGATTTGAGGTCCCGTACAATGTGGTATCAGACAATGGGGTATAATTTTAAGGAGCAATTAAGGACTTATTTTCTAAGCACTAGATCTGTTATCACCGATCCTTCCCTTATAGACTGAAGGCTAATGGTACAGTGGAAACAACAAATAAAAAGTTAAGCAGATTTCATCTAAGATGACCAAGACGTGCATGGATTGGTCAGAATTGGCTCCGATTGCTTTATGTTGGTATAGAACAAGTGTGCAAACTCTGACTGGAATGATGCCATTTTCTTTGGTATATGGACTGGAAGTAGTGTTGCTTATTGAGATTGAGATAAAGTCACTGAGAGTGGTCTTGGAAGCATAGTTAGCTGGGAAAGAATGGGTAGTAAATAAATATACACAGCTAGCCTTATTAAAAGAAAGAAGGTTGAAGGCACTATATCATCACCAACTATATCAAAGAAAAATAGCACGGGCCTACAATAGAAGGGTTAAGATTAGGTGACTTAAAGCTGGGGACTTGGTGTTAAGGTACTGCAAACCTAATGTTCCTGATCCAAGGAGAATTTTATACCAGGTTGGTAAGAATTGTATATTGTGAAACAAGTCATGAAGAAGGATTCAGTCAAGTTATCGGACATGGATGGGAACAAGTTTAGCAAACCCGTGAATATTGATAGGCTGAAGAAGTTTTATGCTTAAAAAAAGCTCACTAGGTCAAAAATCCCAGAGGGCTGTTTAAGTAAAAGTTTGAGCAGTCTGCTAGTTTTAGAAACCTAAAGGGGGCAAAGTAGGCAACAATTAGGGCTAAAATGAGAGAAAATTGTCAATTAGAAAACTTGAAAGGGCTGGTTGATGACAAGAGCAATCTTGTATATATTGGCTTTATGTTTTTGGTTTTTTCCAAATTTAATGAGACAAAGTTAATATTAAAATTGTTCTATGTGCACTATTTTTATTAATTGATAAACATGGTGAAATAAATCTCAAAATAGCAAAAAATGATGACAAATTTGAAAATAAAGGAAAACATCTTTTGTTACTATTCATCATGACATTATTTTATCTATAGAACTGATAAATACAAAATTCATGGAAGACGATAAATGTAACGTGCAAGCTAGGTCTGCCTCAGTCAAACGGGGGCATGTCCAAATTAGCAGTGAACTTAGAACCTCGAGGCTCAGCTCCATACAGGCAATCAAAGTAATGAGGATCATAGCAGGAAGATACATTGGATATGTGCAAATGAGGACATGAGTAATTTTCCACCAAGGTACCAACCAGTGAATGTTTATTATAGCTCGTGAATAGATCCAATCAACCCACTTGGCATATGAAGAAGCTGGATGAAGTAATTTCCTTACAGAGTGATGTCGAGGGAAATATCTAGTGTATTCCATAGATGGGGTATCAAGTAGTAAGAAGCGTTCCTGTAACCAGATCTGCAAAAAGTACATTTTGTATAAAAAAGAAGCCTGCTAGGTTGAAAACCTGCGAGGGCAGCTTAGGGAAAAATTAGGGTTGTCTGATAGTTTTGAAAATCTGCAAGGGCAGTTTATGTAATAATTAAGACCAAAATAAAAAAAGTAAAAAAAGAAGAGAGCCTGCTAGGTTGGAAAATCGCTAGTGTAGCCTAGGCTAAAATTAGGGCAGCTCACTAGTTCCAAAAACCCACAAGGGCAGGCTAGGAAAAATTAGAGCAATAAAATTACGTAAATCAAAAACCTAAAAGGGTAGTTTAGGTACTTACCTGAAGTGGCAAAGGACTTCCAATCAACCTTCATGAAGAACCAGTCTTGAATTGTTCCAATCCAACCAGGGTTTCAACAAAGATCACGGGTATTAGTGAAGCTTCTCCTTCCATTTGATCCATAATATTCAATACTCACGGATCAATGTCACCATCAGAAGAAATAAGTTGTAACCAAGAAAGCATAGATAGAACATGCATTCCCATGCTTTGGAGAGAGTCAAATGGGATGCACAAAAATCAATCAAAGAACCAAGCAAGATTTTATCACCTCTAGTTAATTGAAGAACTTCAGGTTTTGAAAAGTGAACCGTTTGTATTTTTTTGATGAGTTTTTAAGGTCAACATAGGTAATTCCATTAGCTGTTTACTCAAATATCCTAGGATGGCTTCAAATTCTTCAATCATGGGCACACTTCAAAGTTGTTTATCTTTAAAGTTCTAGATTTTACATAATAAAAGGAAGCCATGGCATGTAAAAAAGATTGGTTCAACATGAGATTTTGAATGTAATTTAAGGCATTAATGTGAGACCAAGTTATTTGTTCCCAATGTGTAGCTTGATGGATCTTGAATAAATCTTTCATTTTCTGTAAGTTAGCTTCAGTCATTGCTAAAAGATTGATAGTCAAAACTGCTTGTTTTAATTTTAAAAGTTGCGACCGAATTTGTGAAAAGATAAAAGGGGATGGCTTCATAGAGAAAGTTGTTATTTTAATTGATGAAGAAAAAGAAGGTGAATTATTGATTTATATAGATATTGGCCGAAGTCTAAATTGCATAAGGATGAAGAGATTTATGTTGAGTTTTGGTTGGACATTTGAATTTGTCTTGGTTTTATAACCCTAAACCTTGTCCATGATGAATTCATTTTTATGAATTCATTATGGACATTGTATAAATGTGTATATATTTAAAAAAAAATGAAAAGTTAAAGTTAAAAAAAAAAGATGATGAAGAGTCAAAATTAGGAGAAAAATTAAATATTATTATGTTAAATTTTATTACATGTACATTAATATAATAAAAGTCAATTATTGAGAGGGAGGAGACTGTCCATAATCAAATAGAGATCTGAAGAACTAAACGCTTAACGGAGGAGGAGGTACATTGCCTTGAAAGTCAGCCCTAAAGTAGTCATCACCTGATGGAGGAGGAGAAACATCACGGTCATAAGGCGGCCAGGGTCCCTTTGATGAAGAAGCACCAGGATCCCTGTAACCCTAAAGGCTTCCATATACTGATGACTGGCGACCAATTCTTCCTGCAGCCTCTTATTTCATTATTTAAGCATTCACTGTGAGCTAGAAAAAGAAAAGGTAAGTTCATACACCCATACACACATACACATACATATAAAATATAAGTCAATGTGAGACCAAGTTATTTATTCCCAATGTATAGCTTGACAGATCTTGAATAAATCTTTCATCTTCTTTAAGTTAGCTTCATTCATTGCTGAAAGATTGATAGTTAAAACTGCTTGTTTTAATTTTAAAAGCTATGACCAAATTTGTGAAAAGATAAATGGGGATGGCTTCACTGAGAAAGTTGCTATTTTAATTGATGAAGAAAAAGTAGGTGAATTATTCATTTATATAGAGATTGGCTGATGTCTAAATTGCATAAGGAAGAAGGGATTCATGTTGAGTTTTGGTCGGTCATTTGAATTTGTCATGTTTTTATAACCCTAAACCTTGTCCACAATGAATTCATTTTTATGAATTCATTATGGACACTGTATATATGTGTATATATTTAAAAAAAAATGAAAAGTTAAAGTTAAAAAAATTATGATGAAAAGTCAAAATTAGGAGAATAATTAAATATTATGTTGTTAAATTTTATTACATGTACATTAATATAATAAAAGTCAATTATTGAGAGGGAGAAGGCGGTCCATAATCAAATAGAGATCTGAAGAACTAATCGCTTGATGGAGGAGGAGGTACATTGGCTTGAAAGTCAACCCTAAAGTAGTCATCACCTGATGGAGGAGGAGAAACATCACAGTCATTAGGCCAGGGTCCCCCTGATGAAGAAGCACCAGGATCCTTGTAACCCAAAAGGCTTCCATATACTAACGACTGGCGGCCAATTCTTCCTGCAGCCTCTTATTTCATTCTTTAAGCATTCATTGCAAGCTAGAAAATGAAAAGGTAAGTTCATACACCCATACATACATACAACGTAAAACAATATGAAATAAGTTACAAACCATGTAACCCTAGTCGAAGCCTTGAGGATGAGATGATGTATCAGTATGAGAGGATGGCGCTGTAGGAAGAGCAAGTAGAGGACATTATAGAGGAACTGAGGTAGCATTAAATGGTCCAGCCTCATGATCAAATGGACTAGAAGCCTGCAAAATTAAAAAAATGTTAGAACAAATAAAGTGGAAGCTCCTATAAATAAAATATTTACCTGAGAAGTGATGCCTCTGTTATCGCCAGTAGAATGGGAGGAAGATCTCTCTCTCTCATCTTCATCTTCATCATCCTTTTTTCCCTATTTCATTTCATCTTTCCCATCCTCTCTTCTTCTTCTTCCCCCATTTCTTCATCTCCTTCATTTTCTGCATTGACTTCTTCTTCTTTTTCTTCTTATTATTCTTCTCCTTCTATAGGAAGACCTCGAACACCAACGGGAGTAAACTTCAAAGTTTAAAAGGCAATCATAACTAAACTCAACATATGATTCAATAGGTGAACAAAGGAAAGGCTCAACATCATATCCATTTCGGGCATTCACCCAAAAGGTCTTTGACATAGATGTGATGTCTAGTGTGTACGATGGAATATTCCTAGGAACCCTATGCTACTCAGGACCAAGGAACCTGTCATATATCCTTTCACTTAGGTAGTAACCGCTGGAAACTAGAATGGTAATGACTCAATGAGAGATTTGAATAGGCCATGCTATATTCATTAATGAAGTCCAGGTTGCCCACTCATCATCCCTCCTCCAAACAATATTCACCTGCAAAGAAAAAAGGTAAGATCACTTCCCCAAATAGTTTAATATATTTTAATTTTCTTTTTACCTAGTCCCAGGTCAGCTAACTCAAATGATAACATTAAGAATGTACATGATGAGACTTGGGCACCACTTTATGACCTGATAACCAGAAGCTTAGCCTTAGATACTCGATCCACTCCTGGGAAATGCCAGGCAGTCTCACAAGATTATGCTCATATGCCTAGAACTACAACAACAATGAAGATAAGATTCATGCATGTCCATTGTCTATTGAAAATGATAAATAGTGAAGTTAATATCTAAGCGACAACCATGAATCCGGTAAATGATCTTTTCTTTCGGCAAAGCTTGTCGAACCTAGCCTCTCCCCAGTTGTACATCATTACAAGGTCCATATTAGTAAGAGCCATTAATATCGATAAGTGAATGATAGATTTAGTGTTGCATAAGATGGTAGATCCCAACAAATACAAAAAATACCCTCGAGCATATTGTTCTACCCTTTCCCTATGAATCGATTGGGTGGAACCTATCTAGTATTCTCAAATCGGGTAATACTTTATCTTGAAAGGCTCTTCTAATGAGGTCTCCATGCCTATTAGTTTATGGATCTCATCCCGTGTCAAGATATTATCAGTAAAGGGGACTGGGATCCCATCACATTAAATGTCAATTATAGCAAAAAAATCCACCAGACCAATTGACATTTCTCGCACCGACAATTGAAACGTATGAGAGGTGTCCATCCACTGCTTTGCGAGTGCCTGGATCACTCTCTTGTCAATCTGAAATCCTCATGCCTATAGTTCCATAATGAAATTTTCAAAGCTGCAATTTCATATTATTTGCTTAACTCGACAGGCCTTATGGACGCCACCCCCACCATGGATGACGCAGTCGTCGTGCTATCACGATGGGTAAGTAAATTCTAAAACTCATTTTTTAACACTTTAATAATTTATAACGTCTAATATTTTAATTTAAAATATTTTGTATCTTTGATCTGAAATATAAAATAATATATAATACAAATAATAATAATAAAATAAAAATAATAAAATAAAAATAATAATAATAAACCGTTCATTTATCTACTTTAATATTAAGCCTAAATTTTTGCTAAATAGGTACTAGAAATTTATTTTCATGCATTATTCATCCTACTTTGCAAATAATTTTGTTAAGTAATTAAATTACAGAAAAATAACATTTATCTCAATTTTTCTTTCACTTGAACTATGATGTAACCACATTCCAGCTAATAAAGAAACCCTTACTTGTTTATAAATACAAATATGATCAAGTAGTTTGGCATCTAAGTGGATTCAACTCCTAGCATAATATTGGTTTACCATTTCTAAAAATTTATTGAAAGAAAGAGAGAATTTAGAAATTTTTGAAAGAAAAAGAGAGCTTAAATATATGAAATTAGAAGTTTGGATTGGTTTATATAGAGGTTTGGCATGAGGATAATACCATTTAAAAAATAAATAAAGCAAAAGAAAAGAAAAGAATAGGAAAAGCATAACAAACAAACTAATAAAAGATGGCATAAATAATAATGTTTGCAGAATAATTGAATGAGTTGCATAATTGAAAAAGCATATCAAAATAAGAGAGCATATAATGCTTAAAATATATTCACATGCAAAATAGTCAAAGGATATTTATTTATACATGTTTTAAAAAATATTTTATTAGTAAAAATATTTTTTCCATGCAAGGGAAAGGGTATATAAGGTTATTAAAAAATAACTGATCATTATTAAAAATAGTTATTTTTTTTTCTAAATCATTTTTTCAATCTCGGGTCTAGAACCCAAAATAGACTCAGTTTCAGAACCTAAATCCAGTCTAGGGTCTAAAACCTAAAACCAAAATCCAGTCTCGAGTCCAAAACCTAAATCCAATCGTGGGCCCATAACCAAAATCCAGTCTCGGGTCCAGTCTTGTGTCCAGAACTCAAATCCAGTTTCGAGTCCAGAACCCAAATCTAGTCTCGGGTCAAGAATCCAAATATAGTCTCTAGTTCAGAACCCAAATCCATAACCTAAATCCAATAGAGGGTCCAGGACCCAAAACCAATTCATTAGTCCAGCAATCAAAGCAACCGAGATCTATCAAGGTAAATTGCTTTTCACTCTCTGAATAAATTCAAAATCATTCAAGTAGTGGAAAAGACTGTAGACCTTTAATTTTGGCCCAGTACAAAATTAATTTTAATTTAAATAAACCAGATCATGTTTAGTGTCAATAAAATTTGTGATCCAAAAATTTTTAACAGAAACCTAATCTTGCATTGTTTACATAATTATATTTGACCCATCTTCTAAAACCCTAATTCCATAAATCCAAAACCCTAATCCTGTAGGTTTAATCTTAGTTGGCATGTCATAGGCTTTAGATTTAGAATTAAAAGCTTTAATTTGCATATTTTAGCCTTATTGTGTTCCCAAAACCCTAATTTCAATGATTAAAGGCCTAAAACCCTAATTTGATCACCAAAACCCTAATTTGCATGTCTAAAAACCTAAAACCCTAATTTGATAACAAAAACCCTAATTTCATGTCCAAAACCCCAAAACCCTAATTTATATCAATAAACCCTAATGTCATATGTAAAACCCTAATTTTGTATGGTTAATGCCTAATTTAAGATTAAAACTTAGATTTGATTATTTAATTTTTTATTATGGTGGATGATTTGCTCTTATTTTATTTATGATGAATGATTAAATGATTTAAATATATTTTGTTAATTATTTAAATTTCAAGGATGTAAGAGGCATGTTTCCTCTACATGGGCACCTAATTTATTAAGCTCAATGAAATTAAATTTATTTTAAGTTATAGGATTAATGTAAGGGACATGTATCCACCAAATGATGGGCATCCTAATTTATTTAGTTTTGGACAATGGACTTTATTGCAAGTGCATGTTTCCATCTTGTATGGGTTCCCATTTTATTAGTTTCTTTGGATTTTCTAAATTTAAATATAATGAATATTTGTTTATTTAAATTGCATGCATTATTAATAATTTATAGATTTGAAAAGAAAGCTGGTTCCAATGAACTGGGCATTATGGGGTTGCTGGGTCTTTCTCACATTCCCTATGCGTACCCAACTTTCTGAACCCAATAGGGAGTTGGGGATTCCTTAGAAATTTGATCATCCACTCCTTCATATGTTCTCGGACCATCCGAGTGGTGACTCTATTTTTCTTTGAGTTTAGGCCCGTGTCTCTAAGGCCTTGAGCCTAACAGTGCCAAAGTCACAAGAAGCATTCCATCGGGAGTGGGGGGTGAAAATCCTCGCTCACACATGAAATACAGTAAGGTATAAAAAAGTTATAGTTGCTAAGTTATAATTATAAAAGATAAAGTAATATTGTATTGATATCTAATTAATTGAGATTAAATAATATAAAATGTTTGAGCAACCGAGAAATAAAGATATTGATGGAGTTTAAGGTTATTATTAAAAGGTAATAAATAACTACTATTAGTTAAGCTGAGAATAAATATTTAAGAAATTATTATTATTTATGACATTAGGATAAGAAATACTAAATACATAATAAGATACAAAGATTTGTATGATAAAACTATAATAGTAAATGCATATATATTCTACAATGGAATAATATCTTTCAAATAAGATAATTCAGGAATTAAGTAATATACTAAGTTAAGAATAAAGAAATAATTTAAGAATAATCAAAGAATTTTATTATCAGAAATAAAATATTAAAATCAAATAATTCCATTTTCTGCTTTTTATGGTTTTTAATTAATAAAGAAATTTATTCTATGGAATATGTTGTCCTAAGATAGCAACCAAGAGGGGGGAGGGTGAATTGGTTGATATAAAGAAGTGATAGTAAATTAAAATTTTCAAATAACAAGAATAACAAGATGGAGTAGAGAAGAGAAGAATGAACACAAGAGATTAATAGTGGTTCGAATTACCTTGATACTACGTCCACTTCCTTAAAAAAATTTTAAGGTTCCACTAATCTTGAGTTTTTGCAAGCTCAACTCTAACATGGTGTTTTCACAAGCTCACACCAATGTTTTACAAGGTTTGAGAATTATCCTCATAACCTTACAAGAGTTTTCCCAAGGCTCACTCTAAAACCTAAGTTTCTCTAAGCTAACACTCAACCAACAATGGTGTTTAATGTTCACACCCAACACTCAATCAATATAAATGCAAAATTTTAATGCAAGAACATAAAAAGATGTTTTTCTTTGCTATTACAATTGTTATCCCTTACAAAAATGAAATTTCTTGAGGTATATATAGCCTTCAAGACTTGAACTAGCCATTTGATGTGAGTACCTACATGTTTAGAATTTGTCCACCACTATCATTAATGTGTCGAGCAGGATCATGGGCAAACTCTGATTAGTCTCGTTGGCTCGGCCTTAGCCCAGTCGGATGAGATGTGGTCCACTTGTGATCATTGAATTTGTAAAAAAAAGTTTTTCAACTTCTAGTACACGTGGTATCCACTAATTGATTGGATAAGTAATGACTATAATCTTTAAAAGCTTTTTCTATAGCTTCGTCGGTATGGGAATGGTATGATCGGTCGACTTAAGGTATGAAGAGATTCTAGGAGCACCACTAACCATGATGTCTACTGGACGTTTTGATGATTTGACCTTGGTACGGGCGGGCTATAGCATAGTCTAGTCTGTCCTTGTCATTGAACTTGTGAGAGTACTATAGACCATCAACTCTACTGGACATTTTGATGATTTTGACTTGAGCTCGATATGGTTGGACTATTGTTGGATTGGTCAATCTTGGTTCAATGTGTTGAAATTTTTGGAGTACCACTGGTCGTGAGCTTCTTTGGACATTTTGATGATTTTGAGCCTAAGTCCATATTGAACAATTTAATTCTTTTTTAGTGGCTTAGGCTAGATCCAAGCTACAGGTACTCATTCTAGTCCTGTTTTGAGCTTGTTACTAGTAGTTTGCTTGCAATAATTGTCCAATGTCCAAAACAAAATAAAATATGACACCCACTATTTGGTGAAAACATGCCCTTTACATTAATCCAAAACTCAAAATTAATTAAATTAAATTGAACTCAACTAATGAGGTACCCATACAGTGAAAATACCTCTTACATCTTTGAAACCAACATAATCATTATTAAAACAATTAAGCTAATAAATTAAACCATTCAAACATTCACAATAATTAAAAGCAAAACATCTATTATAAACAAAATAAAATAAATCATCCATCATAAGTATATAATGAATAATCAAATATAGGTTTTAATATCACATTCAACAATAGATATACAAAAAATAGGGTTTTAATATATGAATTAGGGTTTCTAAATAAAAACTAGGCTTTTGGAAAACATCATTAGGGTCTTATGGTTTTAGGGTTTTGAAAAACATGATTAGGATTTATAAATAAAAATTAGGGTTTTGGTTTAGAATTAGGGTCTTGAATATTGAAAATTAGGGTTTTTATAAGCTTAGGGTCTTAAAACTATAATTTGAGTTTTTTTTGTTTTTCAAAATAGGACAAAAGGTTTTTAGGTAACTTAATAAAAGGTTTCAACTAACTCCTAAGCTACTATGGAATTAAACAAATAAACTGTGGAATTAAAACAAATAAATATTGGCTATTGGACAAAGCAAAGTTGAATAAATAACCTACTGTGAATTTGAAACCAATCAGTATAAGCTACTAGACAAAGAATAAATATAATAAGTATTTAAAACCATCTCCAATGCATCTTGGGTTGAATTTAAGTGAATTAAACATGCAAAATGTACCTTCATTTGTTGGCTCCACTAAAATTATACGTTGATCCAAACTTTTGCATGCACCAATCTAGAATTCTAGCTTAGCAAAATAAAGATAGTAGTTACTACCTTTGTTTGGTGTATTGTTTTATGGGTTGATAGTATTATGTGTGTGTTAATAGTTGTTGCTTTTCTCTTGTTAACTCTCTACCTTTTAATAACTATGGCTGCTAAAAGTTCTTAATAATTCATCCATCCAGCGGATTCTATTAATCCTATATTTGTAAGGAGTAAATTAGATTAAAACCATCATGTTACCGTACCTAATCCTAGCTTAATTCTGATTTCCAATTTAAGCACGGCTCGAATTAAAGCATATAGAATTAAAGTGTTTTAAATTCTATCATGAAACTGTGACCATATTAGATTAAAATGAGTTTTATTTAACATGGACCAAAATCCATGTCTAATTTGATATGGCCATCCATATTGAATAAGAGGCCATCTAATTCGATATGGATGCTTACATATCGAATTAGATGGCTTCTAATTCGATATGGACCATCCATATCGAATTAGACTCCATTTAATTCGATATGGATGCTTACATATCAAATTAGATGGCTTCTAATTTGATATGGACTATCCATATCAAATTGGATAAGCCCAATTTGATATGGTATGACGTATAGTGAACCAAAAACTGTTTCAACAAAAAATCAAACCATTTCAGGGCTTTCAAAGTTGAACCGACCTATTTCATGCCATATAAAATTGAAAAAATCTAATTAAAGGCTTTAAAATAGTTTTAAGCCATTAAGAATGGATTGATCATGACTTAGGCCTTCTTTAATTGGGACCAAACTAGCTTAGGGCCAAAATTAAGGGTCTACATTTGCCATGATCACATCTAATAAATGTGATAACATAGCCTTTTTATTTTGAAATCATTTTGCAAAAATTTTGAAATGGTTAAAATGCTTAATTCTTTTGAGCTAAGAAATTAACCCATGTGAACCTTGAGCAGTCATGAGTAAGCACAAATGCATACAACTTACCTCCTAAACTAACAACTTTATTTGGTCTAAATAAATCAAAATTAATCAATTCTAGAGGACATTTTCTACCTTTCGATGGGTGTCCTATTTAGGCATGGATTATGTAAGGGTATGTTTCCATCTTCAGATGGGTGTCCATTTATTTGTTTTGCTTGGACATTGTTTTGATTTCCAATATATTGATGCTTTATTTTAATTATTATGTGTAATATGGATAATATTGTTATATTTAAGAATTTTATAATATTAAGACCTGTAAAGGAGGCCGGTTCCAATGAACCGAGCATTGTGGGGGTGCTGGTCCATTTCTCACCTTCCCCACACGTACCCAGCTTTCCAAACCCATTAGTGGGTTGGGGATTCCTTAGGAATCAAGTCATCCACCCTTTTCTTTTTTTCGGGCCCGTCCGAGTGGTGACTCCATTTTCTCAGTACTTAGGTCCGTGTTCTCTAAGGCCCCGAGCCTAAACAGTGCCGAAGTTGCAATAACCATTCCACCGGGAGTGGGGGCGAAAATCCCCGCTCACAGTGGTGACTCCACTGGGGATAAGAGAAGTTGATTCCATTGGTCTTTATATTATTCTATTCTTTCTTATAATGATATTATCCATTGCATCATATTAGATTGCATTGTGTGCGTGAGTTAGGACACCTGGGTTACCGTGTTGTGTTATGTAAAGGATACCATACTTTCACTCAAGGTATGGAGATCGAGCATGGCATAACCACTCATAGCCTCGTACCATTTGGTGTATACTTGCTATGGGAACCTAAGCCTTTTAACCCAAAGACTAAAGCTCATTCTAGTGCAAGACCTGAATGGGCATCTTCATGAAGAGTTTTATCTTGTCATCTTTTCATGATATGGATAAAGAAGCCGCTAAAGATGATATGTTACTAAGCAAGCTTGGGCTAACTGTGGATGATGAAGCAATGACCCTTGATGATGGAAAAAAATCTTCGCTCTTGAGATGTCTAAATAAATGAAGTATCTTCGACTCCAACTCAATGAACTTCCCTTAGCTTGGAGTGTTGCACTATTTATTTTGCTTTCTTTGGAACAATTATGTTTTTTTTTAATTAAGATTGTTTGAATAAATTACTTTTGTCATAATTTTTGATGGTCTTTATTCATTTCGGTGCTAAACCAATGAGGAATCTAGCTTAATGATTCATAAATTAATATATTTATGCATCATGACTTGAATGACTTTACTGGGTGAGGAAATTACTCTATAGCATTGAGTTGTGTATGCTTACTTAGAGAGGGCTCCTGCATAATTACCTTTGTCTAGGTCCTGGTCAATCTTAGAACATGCTTTGACAAACTTTTGAGGCGAAATTGAACTCTGGTTATTTAAGAGAGAAATGATCTAGGCATTGTTTGGTTAGCCAAAAACTAGTATCCACCCAATTAAATATTAATCTCTAGTTGTCCCTTTGAGCCTTCATAAAATTTTAGCTTTCTTTTCATTGGCCTATAAACCCCAACAACCTACCCTAAGCTGTTGTGATACTTTTGACAAGTCTTATGATAACTAAGGTGAAGAGACAAGAAGATTAAAGAAAGTAATGAATAGTTAAGACCATAAGGGTAGTTGAAGTTCACCTAATATCTTCAATCTATCAAGATTACATCAAAAGGACAAATGATTTATTCCTGTTAAAGGAGATTTATGTCGCTCCACTTATCCATTATTAGAAACCCAAGTTGGTACAAACAAGATAACTCCTTTAGAGCTAGAATAAAAAAAAAGAAGAAAAAAAAAAGAAAAAGAAAAACAAAGAAAAGAAGAAGGGAAAATAGAAAAGAAAAATGAAAAAAAAAGGAGTAAAAAAAAGAAAAGGAAAAAAAGAAAGATAAAACCTAAAAAGGTGATTCAGAAAGCCAACTGAGTTCTCTTTTACCTAAAGCAGCAAAAAGCTTCCATTTGGTTTATAAGGACAGTTTGACTTGAATTGGTCCAACCCAACCAAAGATACCACAAAATCAAAGAAAAAGGAGAAAGGCCATCCAGTTCTTATTTCTGTATTTGATAGTCCTACAAGGAAGAAGGACAAAATGATAAGAAAGAAACGGAAGAAGAAGAAAAGAGGTGAATTTGGGTACCAAACTTTTTGCAAGGGCAAAGACTGTCCTAATCAAGATCCAGATTAACACCAAAAAGATGGGAGAACGTTCAAAGCTCTATCTTTTTATGCTCCCAACTATCTAAAGTTCCAACAAGCCGTTTGTAGTGCGAAGGTTTGTCCTTTGTGTCACACCAGCTCTAATCTAAAAATGGCTTTCATTTAACCCGTGTCCCTTATTTAAGCCTATCAAAGACCTGTTGATCTCTCTTGATAGGTAGAGTCTATTAGTGGAGATAGTTTGAATAAGCATGCATATGAGATAGACAATATTTAAAATTAAATGAGACCTTTGGCTAAGTAATGTGTATGTGCCTATCTGAAGTGCAGCAGTTCTTGCTTAAATATAAATGATTCTTAAGTTTAGCATGGTAACTAGGGTTGTCATGTTATAGATATATTGATGTAAATTGACATTAATTAGACAAAGCCAACATTTGGTTTCAAAATTAAAATTCAAAATTGAAAATTCAAAAATATATATACACAAAGCCTTCAAGTTAAGGGGTGTATGTTGAACTATCAAACCTCGAAGGACACATTGGGCAAAGGAAATGATTACTGGAAAGGTTATGAAGCTACCAATTGACATACTGAATCATAATTTGTAATGGATGTATTTCTGCCACTTGGGGTCTCCGTTATTCATGCTTTCAACATCTTTAAGATAAAAGCCATAAATGTGAAGCATCCTGTCATTCTAGTGCAAGACCTGAATGGGCATCTGAAAGAAATTCATGAGAACATTTCAGCTGATAACCTCAGTATCTGAGTCGATGGAACCATTGTAAGTATCATTCATGCATATCATGCATAAATGAGCATATCACATCACACTTTCTTATCTTGTATTGTCTATTCTTTGTCAATGTAAATAGCAAACACCCAGTGAAGTAAAGAATCAAAAGAAGATATTGAATCAAGGGGGCATGGAAAGCCTATTGCTTGAGGAAGATCCAAAAATTTTGCAAAAGATGCATGCTTGTTCGAAGAACTAGATAATCTACAAACATCAACCAAAGCCGCATAGAAAATAATCATGGGTTTGAGCCTACACAGGGGGCAAAGTTTCTCCATTTAAAATTTTTGAGTTTATGCATGTACAAAACATTTTTGAGACTCACTTCCAATATTTTACCATGCAGGGGGTAAGGAGAAGATATGAAGGCTAGCTAGAAAAGGCTGAATTTTTTGCAAAAGTGCAAACGAAGAACAAAAAGGAATGAAAAAGAAGAAAATTAGAATTCTCAAAAGAATGAAGATCCAAAAGACAAAAGATCAGTCCAGCTAAAAGAGCTGAAGCAAGGGTAAAGACCCGATTTCCAATGGATAAAAATCCATGTTTCAAGGGTAAAGACCCAATTTTCAATGGATAAAGATCCATATTTCAAGGGTAAAGACCCGATTTTCAATGGATAAAGATCCATTTTTCAAAGGGTGAAGACCCGAAGTCCAAAGGATGAAGATCCATTTTCAAGGGTGAAGACCCGATGCAAAGGATGAAGATCCATTTTCAAGGGTGAAGACCCGATGCCAAGGATGAAGATCCATTTACACGGGTGAAGACCTAATCTCGAAGGATGAAGATCCATTTGCAAGGGTGAAGACTCGATCTCCAAGGATAAGGATCCATTTTCAAAGGTGAAGATCTGATGCTAAGGATGAAGATCCAAGGTCTAATGATGAAGATCCATTTTGAGGGTGAAGAACCACAATACGTTAAAAAATAGAATAGCTGGAGCAGTTAGACTTCTCAACTGATAAAAGGACAGTCAAACTCAATCTCGGGTCCAAGTACCCAAATCCAATCCAGTTTTGGGTCTAAATACCCAATCTCGGGTCCAAGTACCCAGTCACGGGTCCAGGTACCCAAATCAAATCTAGTTTCAGGTCCAAGTACCCAATTTCAGGCCCAAGTACCCAAAATCAAACCCAGTCTCGAGTCCAAGCACCCGAATTCAATTCAGTCTTGGGTCCAAGAACTCAGTCATGAGTCCAAGTACCCAAATCCAATCCAGTTTCGGGTCTAAGTACCCAGTCATGGGTCCATGTACCTAGTGACGGTTCCAAGTACCCAAATATAATCCAGTTTCGGGTCCAAGTACCTAATCTTGGGTCCAAGTACCCAAATCAAACCCAATCTCAAGTCCAAGTATCCAAATCAAAGCCAATCTCAGGTCCATGTACTCAAATCAAATTCAATCTCGGGTCCAAGTACCCAAATCAAATTCAGTCTCAGGTCCAAGTGCCCAAATCAAGTTCAGCCTCGTGTCCAAGTGCCCAAATCAAATCCAAGTTCCCATCCTCATCAAAAATCAGTCAAAGATCTTATTGCTTTTCACTCTCTTTTGTCGTAGTCTCAGATCGCTCAAGCAGGGGGCAAACTATAGACCCTTAATTTTTGACCCATTCAAATCTGATAGTGTAAAATAATTTTTAGGGTATTTTATTTATTTTAATAATATTTTAATTACTAATAATATTTAATAGTTATTTTTAATAAAAATAAAAAAATAAAAAATAAAAAAATCAGATGGATCGGCGAGCGACGCGCTGCAGCGCTGCAGCGTGTCCACCGCAGAAATTGTCTGCGGCGAATTGGGCACTGTCTATGCCGAAGCCAATTCTAGGGCAAATTGGCTTGCTAGCAAGCCCGTAGTGCCTATTTTTGCAAGCGCAGCCCTCAGGCCCGACAGCCCGCGCAGTACGGATTTTTTTACCAAACCTTGTTTTACCCAGTTTTCTAGTTTTTCCTAAAAAAATATTATTTCCTTATTAAAATAGGATTAGGACTCTTTATTTTCATATAAATACTAGCATTAAACATACGGTTAAAAAAAAGAAAAATGGAGGAGGAGACAAAACATGAAAAAACCCTAAAAAAAAGAAAAAGTAGAGAGCGGCCATGGAGATTAAGAAAGATTGAAATCAGAAAAGGTAGAGGATGGCAAAAGGAATTAGCAACAAGTATCAATCATCAAATAATCAGTCCATCAAATGCAGTAACATTACCTTTGGTATTGTTCATCTAGAAAACAATTTGGAGGAACCTTCAATGCAGGTTTTGTGTCTTAATCTTGAATTTGCTTAAACATTCAATTATTATATCATTTTTATTCTTACTGATTTTTCATTAGTTTATTTTTGTTATCACTTTGATTCAATAGTATAAATTCATAAACCCTAATTATATATTTTGTTCATTATTGTTTCATCCAATAGCTCCAAAATCCATAGAAATCCAAAAGCCCCGAACTATCTTCTTAATTCTCTAAACCCTAAACTTCTTTATAGTTTCTAAAAACTTTAATTTTAATTATTTCTATAAACTCTAAACTGTTATCTTAAATCCTAAGATCGAATATGTTTTCCAAAATATATAAAATCCTAAACTATCTTATCAATTCTCAAAATCCTAACCCAGTGTCTTAATGCCTTAATTTTCTTAAACCTTAATCTTCTTAAAACTTAATCCGAGAAAACCATAATTTTTTCCTAAAATACCAAAACCTCATTTTTCAAACCCCCATTCAGTAAACCTAACAAACCCTTAAGCCCAAATCTATTAAATCTCATAAATTTTTCTCTCCATTAAACCTAAAAAATCTTAAACCCTAATCCCAATCTTTTAAAATTATAAACCCTAATGTCTTAAGATTCCAAAACCCTAATTTCATGATGTTAGCCCTAAACCCCTAATTTGATTAACCAAAAACCTTACTACTTTCTTAAATTTATAAAAACCCTAATCCATTCCATTTTTCCAAAATCTTCACCATAGCCTAAAAAATAATAATAATAATTTCAAAATCCCCAAAACCCTAAATGTTAATTAAAGAACCCTAAATTGAGACATAAACCTAAATTTGTATCTTTACTTGCTTTATTTAATTTTAGATTTAATTATGTAGTTTATTACATGTTTTGATTGTTAATTTATTTAATTTCAATGCTTGATTTATTTAATTTATCATGGATGGATATTTTCTTTATTATTGTGATTATTATTTGTTTATTTTGGTATTCAAATTGTAAGAGGTATGTTTCCATTATTAGGTATCTCATTAGTTAAATTTTATGTAATTTAAATTGCTTTTATATTTTTGATGAATGTAAAGGACATGTTTCCATCTTTCGGTGGGTGTCCTATTTAGTTCAGACATGAATGATGTAAGGACATATTTCCATCCTCGGATGGGTGTCCATTTATTTGCTTTGTTTGGACATTGCTTTGATTTTAATATAATGATGCTTTATTTTAATTGTCGCATGTAATATGGATAATATTATTATATTTAAGAATTTTATAATATTAAGACCTGAAAAGGAGGTCGGTTCCAATGAACCGTGCGTTGTGGGGGTGCTCGACCATTTCTTACCTTCCCCATACGTACCCAACGTTTTGAACAAATTAGGGGGCTGGGGATCCCTTAGGAATCGAGTCATCAACCCCTTTCTTTTCCCTGGCCCGTCCAGGTGGTAACTCCATTTTCTTCGGGCTTAGGCCCGTGTTCTTTAAGGCTCGGAGCCTAAACAGTGCCGAAGTCGCCAGAATCATTCCACCGGGAGTGGGGTTAAAAATCCCCGATCACAAGCATTCAAAAAAGTTGAGAGCTCAAGTAATGAAGATAGTGATGATGAAGAAGAAATGGCTATGTTTTCAAAAGAGTGAGTGATTGGAAGAGAAAGAGAAGATTGCAAGCTAACAAAGGTACATTTTCTAAATCAACCTTTAAAGATAAAGATAAAAAGAATGAGGTGAAATGTTATGAATGTGGCAAATCCGCTAACATCAAATCGGATTGCTTCAAGTTGAAAAACAAAAGGAAGTGGGATAAGGAAAAGAAGAAATCACTCAAAGCTACATAGGATGATTCTTCCTCTAGTGAAGAAGAAGAAGAACAGAAGAGGAGGAAGGAATTACTAATCTATGTCTCATGGCTATTGAGGATGAAAATGACTCTAATAAGGTAAGTATTCAATCTTTAGACTTAATTGCATATGATAATGATGTTGATGATGCATTAGATGATAGTGATTTGATTGAACATATGAACCTTAGAGTATAAAAGTATTTTTCTAAGATGAAATTTGACAAGGATAAACATTCTAAGCTAGAAAAGGATTTTGTGTGCTTGAAGAACTACACATTATAATTAAAGACCACAAATGAACAATTATTGAAATCAATTTATGAAATGAATAAAAATTCACATTTCTTAGAAAATGTGATCAAGGAAAATGAAATTTTAAAGAATGAACTAAAAGAGTTAAAAGAATCAATTTTAAAATTTCATAATGGAAAAGAGGCATTAGACACATTGATAGTTAATCAAAGGTCACCCTCTTTGAAACATGGTAGGATTTAATGGTTCATTCATCACTACATTCGATGCACCAACATTTGTAGAAGCATCTATAACTCAATCCTCTAGTGTTGAAGTTGTTAAAAACACTAATGCACAAACCAAATCTAAAAATCCTCAAAGGATAGCATTGGGTTCACAAGACACTATAACTAAAGTTCCGAGAGCAAATCATTCATTCATGTATACTAGACATGTACATAAACACAATGTGAGCGGGGATTTTCACCCCCACGCCTGGTGGAATGGTTCTTGCGACTTTGGCACTATTTAGGCTCGGGGCCTTAGAGAACACGAACCTAAGTCCGGAGAAAATGGAGTCGCCACCAGGACAGGCTGGGAAAAAAAAGGGGTGGATGACTCAATTCCTGAGGAATCCCCAACCCCCTAATGGGTTTGAAAAGTTGGGTACGTGTGGGGAAGGTGAGAAATGGCCCAGCACCCCCACAACGCCCGGTTCATTGGAACCGTCCTCCTTTACAGGTCTTAATGTTGTAAGATTCTTAAATATAACAACATTATCCATATTACACACAATAAAAAGAAAGCATCATTATATTAAAATCAAAGAAATGTCCAAGCAAAACAAAACAAATAAATGGACACCCATCCGAAGATGGAAACATGTCCTTACATCCCATGCCTAAATAGGACACCCACCAAAAGGTAGAAACATGCCCTCTACATTGGTTCTAAAATAGAAAAGCAATTTAAATTACATGATATTTAACTAATGAGGTACCCACCAAGTGGAAACATACCTCTTACAACATTTGGAAGTCTAAATAAATTGATAAAAGTAAATAACCATTCATCATAAATAAATCATTCATCAAAGGTATTAAACATCAATAGAAAGTAAACATCCATCCATGAAAAATTAAATAAACTAAGCATTGAACTTAAATAAATTAAAGCATATAAAATAAATTAAAGCATAATCAAATATAAAATTGAATAAGGTAAATAAAAATCTAAATTATAGCTACTGTTTCCATTTTGGGTCCTTTATTTCATGTGTTTAGGGTTTTAGATTTTATAGAATTAGGCTACTGTGACTTTGAAAGAAATAAAATAGATTAAGGATTTTATGTTTTAAAAGGTTGGTAAGACTCTTTGATTAACCAAACTAAGGTTTATGATGTAAAATCGTGAAAATAAAATTTGGACTCTTTAAAACACTTTTAATATATGGCTTCAAGTTTACTGTGTGAAATTAAAATATTTGTGTTTTTATGATTTTTAAAATTTTAAAGGATTAGGGTATAGAAAAAATTAGGATTTAAAGTTTTAAAGGGGTTAGGGTTTTACTATTTTGAGTTTTGGAATTAAATTTAGGGTTTAAGTTTTTAGAATTAAGGTTTCGGTGAATGAATTTATTTTAGGATTTGGAAAGACAATTGACAATTTCATGAAGTTTTATTAATTTAAACAAACGATTTAAAGTTTATAAGAGCAAAAAGATATTTTTAAGGCTTTTGGAAGGAAACAGAACACAAATTAAAGTTTTGATAATTTGGAAAGCAAATTTTGGTTTTGGGGTTTTGAAGAAATAAAACTAATAAATTTAAACTTTTGAAAAAATAAGCCACGATTTAAGATTTTCAAACCTTAGAAAAAGTGAATTGAGGTTATAAAGTTTTTTTTGAATTAAAAGAAACCAAGGGATAATTTAACTACTGTGAAAAGATAAAAAGAAATTAAGAATTCAAACCTTATTTTTTAAGTTTCACCAAGAATTGTTTCTTGGATGAACAAGGTCAAAGACAAGATTTTTGCCTTTGAATTGCTTGAATTGTTTTTCGACTCTCTCAAAAAACCAGCTTGGTTCAAGTTTTTCCTTCACATATTCGGTTTCAAACTCTCCCAAGTTTCTATCTCAATTTTCTTCCTTCTTTCCCCCCTCTCTCTTTTTTGTGTTGTTTAGTCCATATTTATATAAGAATTTATGATATAATTCTAGTTATTCACGGTATTTAATCCTAATTAGGAAAAGGAAACCGAAACCTAATTGCATTAGGTTTCAAAAAATTTGCGTCGAAAAAATTTTGCTGGCGAAAAAAAAACTGCTGCGGAAAAATTACACTGGCAAAAAAGCTGCCCCAGCTGGCTACGGCAGCGAGAGCGGAACGGGTCCGTGGGCCATTTCGCCCGCAGGAAATTCCTGCAAGTGAAATGGCCTGGGCCATTTCACCCGCAGGAGTTTCCTGCGGGTGAAATGCCCAAGGGCCCGCGCTGACTTTCGGCGATTTTTTCGTCGCCGAATTTTTTTGTTATTTTCTATTTTTTATTATTTTTGAATTTTTATTAATTTCACCATTTTTTACTAAAATAAATATTAAAATTAATCGAGATACGATAAAAATTATTTTGGACTAACTAAAATATGTTGGACAACACAAAAATTATTTTGGACTAATTAAAATATATTGGACTAGACTAGGTAAAAAATTAAGGGTGTACAATTTGCCCCCTGCTTGAACGATCTAAGACTTAAGTGAAAGAGAGTGAAAAACAATAAGACTTAATTTTTGAGATGGTTATTTAAATTTGCTTTTGGTACTTAGACTCGTGACTAAACTTGATTTTGGTACTTGGACCCGAGGTTGAATTGAATTTGGGTACTTGGACCCGGGATTGGGTACATGGATCCGAGATTGGGCATTTAGACCCGAGATTGCGTACTTGGACCCGAGATTGAATTTGATTTGGGTACTTGGACCTGGGATTGGGTACTTTGACCTGAGATTGGGTACTTGGACCCAATATTGGATTGAATTTGATTTGGGTACTTGGACCCGAAAATGGGTGCTTGGACTTGAGATTGGGTACTTTGACCCGATCTTTAATTGATTTGGGTACTTGGACCCAAGAATGGGTGCTTAGACCTGAGATTGGGTACTTGGACTCGAGCTTGAATCTATTTGGGTACTTGGACTCGAGATTGGGTGCTTGGACCCGAGATTGATTTGATTTGGGTACTTGGACCCGAGATTAGATTTGATTTGGGTGCTTGAACCAGAAATTGATTTGTTTGGGTACTTGGACCCGAGAATGGGTGCTTGAACCTGAGATGGGGTACTTGGACTCAAGCTTGAATTTGATTTGGGTACTTGGACCCGAGAATAAATTGAATTTGGGTACTTGGACCCGAGAATGAATTGAATTTGGGTACTTGGACCCGAGGTGGGGTACTTAGACCCGAGCTTTAATTTGATTTGGGTACTTGGACCCGAGAATGAATTAAATTTTGGGTCCTTGGACCCGAGACTGAGTTTGACTAACCTTTTATCAGTTGAGAAGTTTTACTGCTCCGGTTATTCTATGCATTGTGGTTTTTCACCCTCAAAATGGATCTTCATCATTTGAGATCGGGTCTTCATCCTTGAAAATGAATCTTCATCTTTTAAGATCGGGTCTTTACCCTTGAAAAATGGATCTTCGTCCTTTGAGATCGGGTCTTCACCCTTGTAAATGGATGTTCATCCTTTGAAATCGAGTCTTCACCCTTGCAAGTGGATCTTCATCCTTTGAGATCGGGTCTTCACCCTTGCAAATGGATCTTCATCCTTTGAGATTGGGTCTTAACCCTTGCAAATGGATCTTCATCCTTGGAGATTGGGTCTTCACCCTTGAAAATGGATCTTCATCTTTTGAGATCGGGTCTTTGCCCTTGAAACACGGATCTTTATCCATTGGAAATCGGGCCTTCACCCTTGAAAATGGATCTTCATCCTTTGAGATCAGGTCTTCACCCTTGAAAATATGGATCTTCATCCTTTTGAGAGTTCTAATGTTTCATTCTTTTGTTCTTCCTTTTTGCAAAAATTCAGCAATTTTTAATTGGACCTTATACCCTCTCCTTGCCTCTCTGTGTGGCAAAATATTTATAAGTGAGTTTGAAACATTTTATACGTAGACTCAAAAAATTGAAAAGGAGAAACTTTGTCCCCTGTGTAGTCTCAAACCCATGATTTTTTCTATGCATGCTTTGGTTGATGTTTTTCTTGTCTAGTTCTTTGTATAAGCATGCATTTCTTCTCTTTGCAAAATTACTGGAGCTTTCTCAAATAATGGGCTTTCCATGCCCCCCTGATTTGATATCTTCTTTTGATTCTTTACTTCGCAGGGTGTTTGCTGTTTACCTTAATAAAGAATAGACAATACAAGACAAGAAAGTGTGATGTGATATGCTCATGTATGCATGATATGAATGAATAATACTTACAGTCATTCCATCGACTCATAGACCGAGGTGATCACTAGAAGTGTTCTTATTGGTTCCTTTTTGACGCTTGTTCAAGTCTTGCATTGGAATGATCGAAAGCTTTGCATTTGTGGCTTTTATCTTCAAGATGTTGAAAACATGAGTGGCGGAGACCCTAAGCAGCAGAGTCAGGGATGCATCCATTTCAAGCTATATTTCAGCATGTCAGTTGGTAGTTTCTTCATAACTTTACCAATAATAATTTCCTTTGCCCAATGTGTCCTTTGGAGGTTCAACATACTTCCCTTAACTTGAAGGCTTTGTATGACAAAACACTCTTTTTTTTTAATTTTGATTTTGAAATCAAATATTGGCTTTGCCAAATTAATGTCAATGCACCACAGGACTTGATTTTTCCAAATTAACATATCTATAACATGACAACCCTAGTTACCGTACTAAACTCAGGAATCATTTCTATTTAAGCAAGAATTGTTGCACTTCAGATAGGCACATACACATTACTTGGCCAAAGGTCTCATTTGAGTTTAAATATTGTCTATCTCATATGCATGCTTATCAAAACTATCTCCACTAATAGACTCTACCTACTAAGATAGATCAACAGGTCTGTGATAGGCTTGAAATGGTGTCTATGAGGGACATGGGTTAAAGTGAAGGCCATTTTGGAATTGGAGCTGGTGTAACACAAGGGACAAACCCTCACACTACAAATTTCTTTTTGGAACTTTAGACAGTTGGGAGCAATCTTTCTAGACTCTAAATTCCTTCTATCTTCTTGGCATTAACCTAGATCTTGATTAGGACAGTCTTTGCCCTTACAAAAAGTTTAAGACCCATATTCGTTTATTTTATTCTCCTTCTTTTTCTTTATTTTTCTTACCCTTCCCTTTCTTAGAGCATTTTATCATTTTTGTCCTTCTTCCTTGTAGGACTGTCATGTACAGAACTTTTAAGCACTGGATGGTCTTTCTCCTTTTCCTCTGATTTTGATTGAATCTTTGGTTGGGTTGGACCAATTCAAGTCAAACCATCCTTATAAACCAAATGGAAGCCTTTTGTTGTCTTAGGTCAAAGAGAACTCAGTTGGCTTTTTGAACCATTTTGGGTTTTCTTTTCTTTTTTATTTTCTCTTTTCTTTGTCTTTTTTCTTTTCTTCTTCTTTTTTCTTTGCTCTCATTTCTGTTGTTTTCTTTTCTTTTCTTTTTCTTTTTTTTTGTTTGGTTCTAGCTCTAAAAGAGTTGTCTTGTTTGTACTAACTTGGTCTTCCAATAATGGATGAGTGGAGTAATATAAATCTTCTTTAACAGGGATAAATCATTTGTTACTCTGATGTGGTCTTCATATATTAGAGATATTAAGTGAATTTCAACTACCCTTATGGTTTTGAGAACATCAACTATCCTTATGGTCTTGAAAACATCAACTACCCTTATGGTCTTGAGAACTTCTGTAACAACCCCAAACTCTATATAAGTACTATACATATACCTTGTATACATGTAATACGTATATAAAGTATAAGAATGTCACTTTTCATTTCAGATTAAAAACCTTTACTCTAGTTCCAAACAATAATACATTTTATTTAAAGAACATTTACAAAATCTTTGTACTTTCGATGATCTTACATATATATAATGATCTTGTCTTTACCAAAAATTCATTTATACATATTAATACATTTTTATCAAAATACAATATAATTAAATTGTACATGTATGCACCACCTTCTAGTTGGTCTCGAAATACTCTTACCCTTCTCGCGGCATAACGATTTGACTTCAGATCAACCACCTACTCACCTGCGCGATTTACACAACCGCGCTAAGCTCGAAAGCTTAGTAGTACAAATAAATATTATAAACATACCATACAGAAAATCATACTCATATATTAACTTCATGTATCATTAATTTCTTATCATGTTTTCCCCATTTCAATTACACTTTTCATATATTTCTACTAATCTCATAATTATATACATATACACATATTATTAACACAAACCACAATTCCATAACTTATTAGAACATTCATAAAATAATAATCGCAATGTCCACATCCATATACATATTACATGTCATATTGTACTTTTAGAATCTCATCTTTCAGCATAGCTTCTCAGGCCATATTTCTTTTCAATAATTTACTTATGTATTGTAATCATATCATACTACATAACATTACATGTCATTATATAATTCAATTAATTCATCATTTATGATTCACATTGAAACAAAGACAAGCATGGGCCCAAAAGACTCTAATAGGCCATTCCACTTTCAGAGTTAATGTTTTGGTTCAATTATCACATTTATCATTATAATTATCCCAACTAGGCTTCAAGGATTAGGCTCAACCAAGGTTCAAGGGGAACAAAGCATGCTAAGTATCAACCCAACTTGGCTTCAAGAACCAAACCCAACCTAGCTTCAAGGGTTGTAACATCTCAACTAGGCTTCAAGGACTAGACCCAACCAAGCTTCAAGGGGAGTTAAGCATGCTAAACTTCAACCCAACTTGGCTTCAAGGATCAAATCCAACCTAGCTTCAAGAGATTGTTACCATTAGGCATGCCACCAACAACAAAACTCTGAAAATGGAATAACACATTAGACACACAATTTATTCATTATTTCATTATCAATTTCATTCTCATTTCCTCGTCATCATTTAGGCAACCATGCCTCAATTATCTCATTTGCATCATTATAGCCAACAACAATGGCTTCACATTTCATCAGTAGAGTATACATAACCAATAACATTGGACATACATTTTAAATTCATCATCATCTAAGCAAACATGCCTCACTTATTTCATTTGAATCATTATAGCCAACCACGATGGCATCACATCTCATCATATCAGAATTCACATTAAAGCAATTCATCATTAAAGCATTTATCATAACCAATTGTATTGTACATATATTTTGAATGATCATCATATATTTCACATTATACAATTCATAGCATTAATCAAATGTATCAACAATATAATAGATTACTTAACACATTTACAACCAAATGTGTTAAGTCTCAAAATCATGTAAATGTATACAACCATGTAAGTTTGTACTTACCTTAAGAGAAACTCACTCCAATCTAAACTCCTCTTCCCTGAATCCTTCAATACTTGAATTAGGGCAACTCAATCTCTTCAAAACCTAATCCAAAAGTGATCATACACACTCACTTAGAGATACACATGGGTTCCAATGCAATTATTCACCTATTATTCTAATACTAGACTCATAGATCACAAATTACAAACCAAAACCACTATCTAAGTCCCCACGGTCGTGGCCTCACAACCCCATGGATGTGGGTTAGCAAACGAATTTGCCCACTTTTCTCTAAACCCCTACGGTTGTGTCCGTCACTTGCCACGACCGTGGCACTCATTTGCCACGACCGTGGCATCCATTTTGCCTCATTTTCGGACCAAACTCATGTATTTTATGTTTTTAACTTCAATAAACACAAACATATAGAAAATCCAAGATAATAATTGATCAAACTCATAACATACATCAATTACCAATTAATTTAACACTTATATAACTTCAACATATCATAATAATAATCATTATATACATCATCCATATATCAATTATTCAATTCCCCAACTCATTTATACTAAACCCTTACTAAACAATTTCAACAATCCATCATCATCCTCACAAATAACCATTTTATCATCATCTAAATATCAATTCAACATATCTATATACTTCAGTCTTTCCTTATCATCATCTTCACACACTAACCATATCAAATATAAACACAATCAATAGAAATCAACACAAAGAAATGAACACTTACTTGAATTCTTTGCCAAATCTTCAATATCCACCTTCAATTCTCTCAAAGCCCTTAAGAATTTAATGTGTAAAACAATAAAATCACATCTCTCTCTCTCTCTCTCTCTCTCTCTCGTTCAAGAAGAAGAAGAAAGAAAGAAAGAAAATAAAGAAAATCCTCTCTTTTGCCTTTCAAACTTATCTTATAAATATATATAATAATAATATAATTAAATATCCCTAAAATTCTCCACCACAAGATTTATTCTTCCCTTTGACTTTCTTTTCTTCTTTTCTCTTGTCATTATTATTATTATTATTATTATTATTATTATTATTATTATTATTATCATTATTATTATTATTATTACTTACTCTTCCTCCACCAATATATACATCATGTATATGTTGCTATATGTATATCTCTTATATATTGTATTTATATTTCCCATATTTTTCAAATACCATATATACATATCATCCTTCATATATATCTATCTCTTATAATATTTCATTTTAATTAACTTATCTTCTTTTGACTTCCATTTCTTTTACTTGTATATGTTATATATATATCTATATATACAACATATACACTCTCTCTTTACTTCTTTTCTCTTTCCATTAAACATATACATTAAATCCAAATACAACAATAATTCCAAAACTTTTAGGGTATACTTTGGAATATTACAATTCTTCCCCTCTAAAAAGAAATTTTGTCCTCGAAATTATCCAGTACAGTAACAATCCATTCTTAATAAAATACCATCTTAACTTTGATTTGAAGTTAATTATATTATTAGGTTATTATGTCATCAGATCACATAACTTCTACTCTCCCCCTTAGAGTCAATCATCTTCTCTAAATTTCATAACTCATCATTATATATATATATATCTTATTACTTCTTAACCAAACATTCAAAATAACTCATTACATTCCCAATTAATTTATCTTTATACAAGAATCAGATCATCTTATAATATACTTATACATCGTCCATCTATTACATTCAAGATATTTTATCACTTTAGCTCTTTATAAATACTCTCTTAACTTTAACCTCAAAAATCATTGATTTATATCTTAATATTGATTATCCTGTCATTACAATCACTTTCAGAGTATATATTTATCAAACCTTAATTGATAACCATATCCTTATTCTTCATACACTTAATTCCTTCTTTAGCATGCTTCTCACTTAACATAAATATTAGTACAATGCCTATAAACTTACTTTACAGGTAATCGACCTTTTCCCTTTTATCATCATTTATGACTGATATAACTCAATTCATTCATGTCCATTTATTTGTCAGAATATTACTTCATATACATTATCATTTAAATTTTATACTCTTAGTACAACTATACATATTAAATCTCAATAATAATTCACAACCTTAGCGAAATCTAGATCAATTGATCTATCTGTTGCAATATACTAATGTCTCAATCTTATTTGATTCAAACCAACAATTAACTTATTTAAACTTATCATTAAATTTCACAATATATATATGACCTAATTCCATTAGGTCAAACTTATATTCAAATTCTAATTTTTTTCGAATCCATTTTTCAGCTTTTTGAAATTATGATTATTAATAACAAATCACTTCAAATTATCTTTCAATATACATATAGTTTATTTTCTATTATCTTAGTACAATTTCCACAAAATTCTTATGATTTTCTCATACTATATTTATTACCTTTCTATCATATTATCCATAACTCAAAACATTTTCACAGTTCTCTTTTCTTCCATAGTTTCTATAATTATAAACAAATTTCTAACATAAAATGATAAAGTACAACTTTACCCATCATAAATCTTAACTATGTTTCTAGAAACATAATTGTCAATCTCATCAAAACTATACTACAGTCATGTTATCTCAGGCTCAAATCTGTGGATAACAAAATTAACCGGCCAAATATACTAAACAAATCATATGGCCATAGGAGATTAATGGTCACGCATGTGGCATATAAATCAATACTGTCCCTCTATTATTCTTCTTCCAACCTTTCCAATTACAATGCTAAGTTTGTATCGCAAGGATTACATATTCATTCTCTAAACTTTTGCTACACCAAGACTTAACACATTTCAACTCCGTTTCAAACCAATTTGCACTCGATTATATGATCATCATTAGCCTAATTCATGTTTCAACAATATTACTATTAACATCTCTTGCGTATACATATTCGATCATATGCAAATCTTACACAATTTCCATTTGTTACTCCATTTCTAATCTATCTCTTCTAAAACTTTTTATACATTATACAATATCTTTTTTTTTCCTTAAAAATATTTATACTTACTTTTCATTGAACAGCATCATTCTCATTCTTTTGACATGACTTCAGTTATTTATCAACTCAACATATATATACACTCTAATCGTAATAACACTTCACACAAATCTTAGTCACATTTCTAATGTGACATCTCTATCACATTTGTTTTTAAAAGCATTTAGTATACCCTTCATATCCCTTTTCATCATTTCCAGTCAAATTACTTAAAGTAACTCATTTTCACTTGCTTATTCGTTTTCCCTTTATTTCAAAACAAAATTTTGTATTATCAATCACATTACCCAATTCATAGTACTTTCTTATGCAATAATATTCATTCAAATTAGCTCATATGCTTAATATACATTAAACTATTGATATCTAAATAATCCTCATTAGAATTCCATTAAAACTCTAACTCTCAACTTACTACTTTACCTAAACTTCAATTTACAAATCTCATTTTCTTAATATTAACTTTAAAAGCATTATATATATACCATAATGTAACATCAAAACATATCATTTTCACAATTATTAAAGCTCATTTCAAAAATTCAACTTTCACATATTACCACCATTAATATGAGCTTTATTAACACTTAAACATTTTACATTTCTAATATTAAAATCACAATGTTTGTATCAAAACAACAATGCAAACAACATCATTATATCTCCTTACTTTAACCAACAACATCCTTTTTTAAAAACCTGAACTTTACGTACCCAAAACCTTAAATTGTCACACTTTGTCTATACCAATCAACTCACTCAATATTCCACCATACTTTCTTCAATTTAATAACATATCTATCCATTTTAACATTCGAACAATATTTCCTTTCTCTAGCAATTCAAACATAAGCTTTATTAAAAAGAGATCCAAACATTAGAGAAAAGAGTAATTACTTTAATCTTTATAAATTTTTTTTAATTTGTTTCCAACATTTTTCCCCTATTCATTTCTTTATGACTTTTTTCACAAGCACACTTTCATAATCAAAAATTTCAAAATTTACTTTACTTAAGTAAACTTCAATTCTTTAATTTATCAATTATACTTGTACAAATTTTCCTATATCATTTCTTTCTCTAGCTTTACTTTCATGTAAAACCTCATTCACATACTATCATTCATCTCATATAATTCAAATATACTACAAATCACATAATGCCACATCCGAGACCAACCTAGGTGTTAATGCATATGCATGTATCACAATTTCACTTTTTTTAAAAAAAAACATTTTCCTCTTTTCATTTTAAATCTACTTAGGCCGAGAATCTCAAACCTAAGCTCTGATACCAAAATAATTGTAACACCCCCATACTCTATATAAGTACTATACATATACCTTGTATACATGCAATACGTATATAAAGTATAAGAATGTCACTTTTCATTTCAGATTAAAAACCTTTACTCTAGTTCCAAACAATAATACATTTTATTTAAAGAACATTTACAAAATCTTTGTACTTTCGATGATCTTACATATATATAATGATCTTGTCTTTACCAAAAATTCATTTATACATATGAATAAATTTTTATCAAAATACAATATAATTAAATTGTACATGTATGCACCACCTTCTAGTTGGTCTCGAAATACTCTTACCCTTCTCGTGGCCTAACGATTTGACTTCAGATCAACCACCTACTCACCTGCGCGATTTACACAACCACGCTAAGCTCGAAAGCTTAGTAGTACAAATAAATATTATAAACATACCATACAGAAAATCATACTCATATATTAACTTCATGTATCATTAATTTCTTATCATGTTTTTCCCATTTCAATTACACTTTTCATATATTTCTACTAATCTCATAATTATATACATATACACATATATTATTAACACAAACCACAATTCCATAACTTATTAGAACATTCATAAAATAATAATCGCAATGTCCACATCCATATACATATTACATGTCATATTGTACTTTTAGAATCTCATCTTTCAGCATAGCTTCTCAGGCCATATTTCTTTTCAATAATTTACTTATGTATTGTAATCATATCATACTACATAACATTACATGTCATTATATAATTCAATTAATTCATCATTTATGATTCACATTGAAACAAAGACAAGCATGGGCCCAAAAGACTCTAATAGGCCATTCCACTTTCAGAGTTAATGTTTTGGTTCAATTATCACATTTATCATTATAATTATCCCAACTAGGCTTCAAGGATTAGGCTCAACCAAGGTTCAAGGGGAACAAAGCATGCTAAGTATCAACCCAACTTGGCTTCAAGAACCAAACCCAACCTAGCTTCAAGGGTTGTAACATCTCAACTAGGCTTCAAGGACTAGACCCAACCAAGCTTCAAGGGGAGTTAAGCATGCTAAACTTCAACCCAACTTGGCTTCAAGGATCAAATCCAACCTAGCTTCAAGAGATTGTTACCATTAGGCATGCCACCAACAACAAAACTCTGAAAATGGAATAACACATTAGACACACAATTTATTCATTATTTCATTATCAATTTCATTCTCATTTCCTCGTCATCATTTAGGCAACCATGCCTCAATTATCTCATTTGCATCATTATAGCCAACAACAATGGCTTCACATTTCATCAGTAGAGTATACATAACCAATAACATTGGACATACATTTTAAATTCATCATCATCTAAGCAAACATGCCTCACTTATTTCATTTGAATCATTATAGCCAACCACGATGGCATCACATCTCATCATATCAGAATTCACATTAAAGCAATTCATCATTAAAGCATTTATCATAACCAATTGTATTGTACATATATTTTGAATGATCATCATATATTTCACATTATACAATTCATAGCATTAATCAAATGTATCAACAATATAATAGATTACTTAACACATTTACAACCAAATGTGTTAAGTCTCAAAATCATGTAAATGTATACAACCATGTAAGTTTGTACTTACCTTAAGAGAAACTCACTCCAATCTAAACTCCTCTTCCCTGAATCCTTCAATACTTGAATTAGGGCAACTCAATCTCTTCAAAACCTAATCCAAAAGTGATCATACACACTCACTTAGAGATACACATGAGTTCCAATACAATTATTCACCTATTAGTCTAATACTAGACTCATAGATCACAAATTACAAACCAAAACCACTATCTAAGTCCCCACGATCGTGGCCTCACAATCCCATGGCCGTGGGTTAGCAAACGAATCTGCCCACTTTTCTCTAAACCCCTACGGTCGTGTCCCTCACTTGCCACGACCGTGGCATCCATTTTTGCCTCTGTTTCGGACCAAACTCATGTATTTTGTGTTTTTAACTTCAATAAACACAAACATATAGAAAATCAAAGATAATAATTTATCAAACTCATAACATACATCAATTACCAATTAATTTAACACTTATATAACTTCAACATATCATAATAATAATCATTATATACATCATCCATATATCAATTATTCAATTCCCCAACTCATTTATACTAAACCCTTACTAAACAATTTCAACAATCCATCATCATCCTCACAAATAACCATTTTATTATCATCTAAATACCAAGTTAACATATCTATATACTTCAATCTTTCCTTATCATCATCTTCGCACACTAACCATATCAAATATAAACACAATCAATAGAAATCAAGACAAAGAAATGAACACTTACTTGAATTCTTTGCCAAATCTTCAATATCCACCTTCAATTCTCTCAAAGCCCTTAACAATTTGATGTGTAAACCAACAAAATCACATCTCTCTCAATCTCTCTCTCTCTCTCTCTCTCTCTCTCTCTCTCTCTCGTTCAAGAAGAAGAAGAAGAAAGAAAGAAAATAAAGAAAATCCTCTCTTTTCCCTTTCAAACTTATCTTATAAATATATATAATAATAATATAATTAAATATCCCTAAAATTCTCCACCACAAGATTTATTCTTCCCTTTGACTTTCTTTTCTTCTTTTTCTCTTGTCATTATTATTATTATTATTATTATTATTATTATTATTATTATTATTATTACACCAATATATACATCATGTATATGTTATGTGTATGTTGCTATATGTATATCTCTTATATATTGTATTTATATTTCCCATATTTTTCAAATACAATATATACATATCATCCTTCATATACATCTATCTCTTATAATATTTCCTTTTAATTAACTTATCTTCGTTTGACTTCCATTTCTTTTACTTGTATATGTTATATATATATCTATATATACAACATATACACTCTCTCTTTACTTCTTTTCTCTTTCCATTAAACATATACATTAAATCCAAATACAACAATAATTCCAAAACTTTTAGGGTATACTTTAGGATATTACTACTTCAACTATCTTCGTGATCTTGACTAATCATTGCTTTCTTTTGATCTTCTTGCCTCTTCATCTTAGTGATCATAAGACTTGTCAAAAGTATTACAATAGCTCAAGGTAGGTTATTGGGGGTTTTTGCCAATTAGAAGAAAGCTAAAATTTTATGGAGGCTCAAAGGGATAACTAGGGATTAATATTTAATAGGGCAGATACTAGTTGTTGGCTCGTCAAACAATGCCTAGATCATCTCTCCCTGAAATAAGTAGAGTTCAATTTTGCCTCAAAAATTTATCAAAGCATGTTCTAAGACTAATTAGGACCTAGACAAAGGTAATTATGCAGGAGCCTTCTCTAAGTAAGCATACACAACTCACTGCTGTAGAGCAATTCCCTCACCTAGTAAAGTCATTTGAGTCATGATGCATAAATATAATAATTCATGAATTATCAAGCTAGATTCCTCATCGGTTGAGCACCAAAATGAACGAAGACCAACAAAATTTTGATGAAAGTAATTTATTGAAACAAATTTAAATTTGAAAAATAAAAAAAAAGTTCCAATTAAATATTAAGGAAAGTAAAATTGAAAAGCAACATTCAACCTAAGGAAAGTTTGTTGAGTTTAAGCTTCTTTTCCCTTCACATCTTCAATATTTCCATCTTGAAAGGATGATAAAACAAAATCTTCTTTCAATCCTTTTCCCACCATGAAGGTTGCCGGTGGAGGTACTCTTCCAAACTTAGGCAAAGGGTTGTTCTTGGTATTAGGCTTATCCAGCTCGGGTAGCTTACCACTATTGATTAAATCTTGGATCTCATGCCTTAGACGAGCACATTTATCTGTTTCATGCCCTCACATTTGATGAAATTGATAGAAGGCCTCGGCATTGAAGTTTGGTGGCAGTGGATTATGTAACGGTCGAGGAGTTAACGGTTGTAACAACCCTTTGTTTTACAGCTTGCTAAAAACCAAAGATAGAGGTTTCCCCAATTCTGAGAATTGTCTTTTATTTCCTTGACCTGTTACATTAATATCAACTTCTTTTTGCGTGCTTTGATTACTAGGCTGGTAATTCCCTTTCTCATTCCTTCTTATTGAAAAGCGATTCTTCTCTCTTTCCCACTCTTCAATTTGCAGACCAGCTTGGAGAAGATCTTTGAAATCCCTTATAAGGGTGTGAGACATCCTTTCACAGAGATTGGGCAGGACACCTCTCACGATCATCCTTATTTGATTAGATTCATCTGGCCTCTTCTTGAGCAAAGCAGCCCTATTTCTCCACCTTTTCACATAGTCCACAAAATTTTCATTTGGCCTTTGTCTAATGGACTCCACTTCCATTAAGGTAACTTCCATCTCGACATTATACCCATATTATTGGATGAAGGTTTTGTAAAGTAGATCCCAACTATTTTGTGTTCCATCATCTAAGGTATTAAACCAATTTTGGACAACAGGATCCAATGAGAGCATGAAGTACCTTAGAGTTTGAGCCTTAGTAGCTCGGGCAGACTGCATGGCAGTGATATACTGCCTCACATTGAGTTGAGGATTTTCGATTCCATCAAACTTTGCGAAAGATGGCATCTTGAACTTGTACGGGAATTCCTTATCTAGCTCAAATAATTTGTCAACTTTGAACATTTCTTCAGTTTTTAACTTCTTCTCAAATTTCTTTTCCAAATCAGCAATCATCTTTTCAACATCAGAAATTTTGGTCTTCTCCATAGTTGATCTTTCAACAATCTTCGATTCCTTTTTCTTCTTTTGAGCATCTTGGTAGTATTGAGCCCAATCATCATCATCATCAATGATTATTTTTTCATCATCAAAAACCACTTCACCAACTTTGGTCTTCCCTTTGTCCTTTGGCTTCTTAGTGCTAGCAGATGCCTCGACGTGATTTTCTAAGATAGCAGTCAATTGGTTCTTCATGGTCTCAGCTAGGGCCTCTTTTATTTCTTCCATTTTGGCATTGAGGGTATCATCCACCATTCTTTGAATTTGTTTGGGCTCCATTGTTTTTGGTCAGCAAGTGATTGAGTCATTGCTAGATACTTTGTCTCCGGCATAGGTCGGATTGTCGTAAGCTTTTAAACTTTCATAATCTAGGGCTGTGAGCCAGAGAAGATAAATGATATGAGATGCAAATGTATGCATGTATGCACAAACAATAGACAAACAAGGACGAATATGATGTTCCTTCCAACCTTATAACATCCACATATGAATACCAACACGGGGTATCTTGTTTTGAAATAATTCCCTCGAACGTTTCGACCAAGATTTATATTTTAGAAAATGGAAATCAACTCATGATAATTCCCATTAATTAGGTTTTAATCCATTCAACCAACTATAGTAGCATTATGCTATATTGAATTAAAACAAAATTAAGAAGCTTATTATGAATAGATTTCTCACTTGAAAAAGGTAACTAATGATTCTTGCCAAAAACAAGCCCATGATTAATTATTCTTAGGATAAACTAGGCTCACAATTGATTTTTGAGTATTTCTTAATTGACCTAAATAATTTGTAAGCTCTTTATAAGAAAAGGTTAGATAAAAAAAATTTTGTTTCTAAGCCCATTGTAAAAAAATCCTAGAAAAAATGGATTTTGGGCTTAGTATTTGGGCAATGAGCAAAAGAATTATTGATTTATTTTTAGAAAAGTTTTATGTCCAAACACCATCTTGAAAAGTTTTGAAAATAGCTTTGGTTTTTTGGACTTTAAAGAAAAATTTATTTTGAGCTTACAATATACTTAGGTCATATTAGAAAAAGAACAAACCAAATAAGCCATGATTTAAGCCAAGATAAATTAACCATAGTCAAACAACATACATTCGGGGTAAAACCTAAGGAAAGTAACTAGGCCAATTATATGAGCTTTAGTCTTTGGGTAGAAAGGTTTAGGTTCCCATAGCAAGTATATACCAAATGGTACGAGGCTATGAGAGGTTATGCCATTCTCGATCTCCATACCTTGAGTAAAAGTATGGTATCCCTTACATAACATAACACGGGTAACGTGGGCGTCCTAACTCATGCACACGATACAATCTAAGATGATGCAATGGATAATATCATTATAAGAAAGAATAGAATAATATAAAGACCAACGGAATCAACTTCTCTTATACCCAGTGGAGTCGCCACTGTGAGCGGGGATTTTCGCCCCCACTCCCGGTGGAATGGTTCTTACGACTTCGGCACTGTTTAGGCTTGGGGCCTTAGAGAACACGGACCTAAGTCCGAAGAAAATGGAGTCGCCACCCGGACTGGCCGGGAAAAAGAAAGGAGTGGATAACTTGATTCGTGGGAAATCCCCAACCCCCTAATGGGTTCGGAAAGTTGGGTACGTGTGGGGAAGGTGAGAAATGGCCCAGCACCCCCACAATTCTCGGTTCATTGTAACCGGCCTCCTTTACAGGTCTTAATATTATAAGATTCTTAAATATAACAATATTATCCATATTACACACGATAAATAGAAAGCATCATTATATTAAAATCAAAGCAATGTCCAAGCAAAATGAAACAAATAAATGGACACCCATTCGAAGATGGAAACATGTCCATACATCCCATGCCTAAATAGGACACCCACCAAAAGGTAGAAACATGCCCTTTACATTGGTTCTAATAGTAAAATATGGTAAAATTCAAAAAAAAAATAAAAAATAAAAAATAGCAAAAAAAAATCGACGATGATTTTTTCGTCGCCGAAAGTCAGCGCGGGCCCGTGGGCATTTCGCCCGCAGGAAACTCTTGAAGGCGAAATGGCCCACCGGCCTGTTCTGCCCGCGCTGCCGCAGACAGCTGCGGCAGCTTTTTTGCCAGCGTAGTTTTTCCTTAGAAGTTTTTTTTCACCAGCAAAATTTTTTCGACGCAAATTTTTTGAAACCTAATGCAATTAGGTTTCGGTTTCCTTTTCTTATTGAATATTGTATACCGTGAGTAATTAGAATTACCCATAGAATTCTTCAATAAATATGGAATAAATAACACAAAAAAAAGAGAAATTGGAGGAAATAAGGAGGAAATTTAGACAGAAGCTTGAACAAAAGTGGAAACCAAAACTGTGAAGGAAAACCTTGAATCAAGCTGATTTTTTTCAGGGAGCAGAAAAACAATTCAAGCAATTCAAAGGCAAAAAGGCTTGTCTTTGACCTTGTTCATCCAAGAAGCAATTTTTGGTGTGACTTACAAAAGAAGGTTTGAATTCTTAATTTCTTTTATTTTTTCACAGTAGCTAGATCAAATAATTGTTTCTTTTAAATTAAAAACCTCACAACCTCAATTCACCTTTTCTGAAGTATGAAAATCTTAAATTGTGTCTTTATTTTCCAAAAGTTTAAAGCTATTAGTTTTATTTCTTCAAAACCCCAAAACTAAGATTTGCTTTCCAAATTATCAAAACTTTAAATTGTGTTCTGTTTCCTTCCAAAAGCCTTAAAAAATATATTTTTTGCTCTTATAAACTTTAAATCATTTTGTTTAAATTCAAAAAACTTTATGAAATTGTCAATTGTCTTTCCAAATCCTAAAATAAAATTCATTACCCAAAACCCTAAATTCAAAAATCTTAAAACCCTAATCCAACTCCAAAAACCAAAATATAAACCTTAAACTCCTTTAAAACCTTAAATCCTAATTTCTTTCTAAATCCTAATCCTTTGAAACTTTAAAAATCATATAAACACAAATATTATAATTTTACACAGTAAGCTTAAACCATAATTCAATGAATAACCGTAAACCATAAATCTAAGCATTTTAAAGTGTTCAAACCCTAATTTCATGATTTTACATTACAAACACTAATTTGGTTAATCAAAGAACTTTATCAACCTTTTAAAACATAAAACCTTAATCTATTTTAATTCCTTTAAAAACTCACAGTAGCCTAATTCCACAAATTCCAAAACCCTAAACACATCAAATAAAGAACCCTAATTGGAAATAGTAGCCATAATTTAGATTTTTATTTGCCTTATTCAATTCTATATTTGATTATGCTTTAATTTATTTTATATGCTTTAATTTATTTAAGTTCAATGCTTGGTTTATTTAATTTATCATGGATGGATGTTGACTTTCTATTGATGTTTAATACCTTTAATGAATGATTTATTTATAATTAATGGTTATTTATCTTTATCAATTTATTTAGAATTCCAAGTGTTGTAAGAGGTATGTTTCCACTTGGTGGATACCTCATTAGTTAAATATCATGTAATTTAAAATGCTTTTCTATTTTAGAACCAATATAAGGACATGTTTCTACCTTTCGGTGGGTGTCCTATTTAGGCATGGGATGTAAGGACATGTTTCCATCCTTGGATGGGTGTCCATTTATTTGTTTTGTTTGAACATTGTTTTGATTTTTAATATATCTATGCTTTATTTTAATTATTGTGTGTAATATGGATAATTTTGTTATATTTAAGAATTTTATAATATTAAGACCTGTAAAGGAGGCCGGTTCCAATGAACCGGGCGTTGTGGGGGTGCTGGGCCATTTCTCACCTTCCCCACACATACCCAGCTTTCCGAACCCATTAGGGGGTTGGGGATTCCTTAGGAATCGAGTCATCCACCCCTTTCTTTTTCCCGGCCCATTAGGGGGTTGGTGACTCAATTTTCTCCGGACTTAGGTTTGTGTTCTCTAAGGCCCCGAGCTTAAACAGTGCCGAAGTCGTAAGAACCATTCCACTGGGATTGGGGGCAAAAATTGTAATATCCCAAACTATACCCTAAAATTTTGGAGTGTTAATTGTTGTATTGGGTTAAATAATTTAAAGTGTATATGTTATGTATATGGAGACAAAAACAGTATATACAAGTCAATGGGTCTTATAAGTCAAAAGAGATATTTTGATTAATTAAATGGATTTGTTTAATGCTAGTGGAAGATGATGTTAGTGGGTGATTATTATATTGTTTTACATGTATGGTGGAGAGTGTTTTGAGGAGAGAGTAGTTGTTAAGTGGTTGACTTTCTTTCTTTCTTTCTTTCTTTCTTTCTTTCTTCTTCCTTGTTCATCTTCATCTTCTTCTTTTCTTCTCTTTTGCCGGCCACCCTTAGCAACCTAAGGAAAAGAGGTTTTGTTGCTTCCAAGCTCAAAAGATTGAAGGTTTTCAAGAGATCAAGTTCGAGTTTTAAGGATTTTCTTTACTTTTGGTAAGTTTCCAACTTGTTTCTTGGTTTTCTATCGAGTTTGTGTTCTTAGGTTTGTTGGATGGTTGTTGTAGATGTGTTTATGGTTATTTTGGTGTGTTTGAAGTGTTTTGCCTTGGTAACTTTGATTTTTGGGTTTGGATTGAAGAGACAAGAGTTGTGGGTGTTGTGATTTTGAGTTGTGTTATATGGTGGTGTTTGTGTTTGATGTTTGTAATTGAGTTATTTTGAGGTTTACTCAAGTACTTTTGAGTTGTTAATGACTTTGGTTGAGTTATGTGTTGTGGATATGGCTATTGGAAGATTATTGTTGGTTGTGGCTTTGTTGGTGTCGATTTTAGGGTTTTTGGCCTAACACGCCTAGGAGCACGGCCATGTCTTTAGGCGTGTCATTGGTTTTGTTTTCTGGGTTGGTGACACGAGCAGTGACACGCCCATGTCACTGAGCGTGTCACAACTTCTGTGTTGTAGTAGCATTGACAAGTCCAGTGACATGGGCATGTCACTGAGCGTGTCATAGCTACTGTGTTGTTGGAGGATTGACATGGCCAGTGACATGCCCATGTCACTGAGCATGTCAAAGCTTCTGTGTTGTGAGTTTAGGGCATGGTAAGGGACATGCCCGTGTTGTTTAGAGTGTCTAGTGTAGAGTTTGCCCTAGATAGTTCTCTTTCTTATTTTCTTCTTGTGTATCTCTAAGTGAGTGTGTATGATCACCTTTGGATTAGGTTTTGAAGAGAGTTAAGCTACCTTTATTCAAGTGTTGAGAGTTATCTTGGAAGAGGAGTTGATAGAGTGGTATTGTTGCTCTTAGAGGTATGTACAAACTTTGAATGATTGCATACATTTATATGACATTGGTACTTAACACATTTAGTTGAGAAATGTGTTAAGTTATTTGATATATTATTGATGAATGAGTTATATGTTATAATATGCATAATGTGAATTATGTTGATGTATAAATGCAATTGAGTAAAGTATTGTATATGAAAATAAATGTGGAAATATGTAATACGAGATGAAATAGAAGAATGAGAATAATTGGGAAAAGATGATATATTAGGGCAATGAGCCTAGTTTGATTATGAGAAATGAAATGAGAAATGAATTGTGAAAGAGATTGATAATGAGATAAATGAATTAATTGTGTGCCTAGTATGTTATTCAATTTTCAGAGTTCTGGGTTTGGCGGCATGCCTATGAATCGGTGGGTAGGTGAAAAGACCGGGTCGTAAGCCGAGCCCAGCTGAAAATGTGAATTATGATGTTTTTGAGGTGAAAAGACCGGGTCGTAAGCCTCAAAAACTGTAACAGTCTAGCCGGGTTGAGGACCAAGATACTGGGCCCTAGGGTCTAGCCGGGTTGAGGTCTAAGAGACTAGGTCTGTTACATTATCCATGGATATATATATATATCGCCTATGGGCTTGATAAATGTGATTATAGACCAAAGCAGTAACTCTGAACTTTGAATAGCATATTAGATCCTTTTTGGGCCCATGCTTGTCCTTGCTTTAATGTGAATTATGAAATGTGATGCAAGTGATTAATATGTTGAGATATAATGCTATGAGTTGATATATTCATATATATATATATATATATTATGCATGAGCATCGCATTGTTCTTTATTGAATCAAAGTTTGTACCACTAAGCTTTATGCTTAGCGCAATTGTGGTTCATCACGCATGTGACAGGGCAGATCCGATTGTGCCGGAGAGCTCGTCTAGACCAAGTTGAGTCTAGGCTTGAGATTGTGAGAGCAGTGTTGAGTTGTGGACATCAAGATCAGTGACGAACTGGCAGCATGTATAAACTTCATATTTTTGTACTTATTGATTTTGATGTAAACATACGTATTTTCCGCTGCTTAATTAACAAATATTTTGAACAGACTGTTTTGGATAAGCTTTTGGGTACTAATGTTATATATATATATGTATTTTAATGAAGAAATATTTTCTCTATTACTATTTATAATATAGGTTAAATGTTTTAAGTTTATTCGGACTGACTTATGATGCTTATATGTTAAAGATTAAATTTTGGGTTGTTTAGAAATGAACCGTAGCACCCCTTTATCAGGTATGCGTATATGGCTTGTTGTGCGGGCATATGCAGTATGCGTATATTGGGTGTGGGGGTGTTACAACTATTTTGGTATCAGAGCCTAGGTTTGAGGTTCTCAACCTATTTTGATTTTAAAATATTGTTTTTAAATAAGATACATGCATTGGCACTGGCAGTTTCTGATCTGTGATGAGGTATTTTCTGCTGTGTTTGCAGATATGGGTAGTGATGGCGTCTCAGTCACGTTAGTCTGTAAAAGGTAGTGCTGAGAGTGTAGCTCCTGTTGAGGGTAGAGATGGAGCTAGGGTTGAGTTAACTTGTGAGGCACCTGCTCTTGTGCTAGAGAGACCCGCTGCTGATGAGATGCTGCCAGTTTGGTTACAGCATGTAGTAGATTTATTGAGGCAAGCTCCAGTGCAGCCACCGCCACCACAGCCGCAAGTACCGGTGAGGCAGTGTGATAAATTATGGAATTTAGAGCCGAGGACTTCTTTGGTACTACAGATCCTGCTGTAGCTGAGCAGTGGTTGGATAGAGTTCAGAGGTTATTTATTCAGTTGCAGGCCACTCTTGAAGAGAAGTTTGATTATGCTAGACCTCTTATGCAGAGAGAAGCGTATGATTGGTGAAAAACGATTCCCCATGCCATGGATGATCCACCGCCTTTGTCTTATGGTGATTTTCTGCAGGAGTTTGAACAGAAGTATACTCCAAGGGAGTATAAGGATGCTAAGAAGATGGAGTTTCTGAATCTGAGGCAGGATAACCGGACGGTGACAGAGTATGAGATAGAGTTCATCCGATTGAGTCATTATGCAGGTGGAATTATTTCAGATGAGATTGATCGGTGCAGGAGATTTGAGGAGGGGCTGAGGCCCTCTATTATGTGTATTGTTGCTGGTTCCCGGTATCAGGATCTTTCCTAGCTTGTTGCAGCGGCCTGGAGTGTTGAGAGAGCACAGGCTATTGCAGTAGCTGCTACTGAGGAAGAGACCAGAGTTAGGAGACCCCAGTTTGAGGCAGGGTCTTCATCTGCAAAGAGAGGCCGAGGAGGTCATTTTCAGAGGTTTAGTAGGGGCCAGAGGCAGCCTGTTAGGTCAGTACCACATCAGAGGAAAAGATTGAGACCTACAATTTATGTGGCTAGTGCACCGACTCCAGTGGCTCAGAGGTTTATTCCACCTATTTGTGTTCATTGTGGTAGAGCACACGGAGGTGAATGTAGGTGGATGGGTACTTCGAGAGTATGTTTTAGATGTGGGTCGCCAGACCATTTTATCAGAGATTTTCCTGAGCTACAAGAGGATAGGCAGGCAGATTCTGCAGTCTCTCGACCTAGTGTGAGAGGAGGTCTGTTTAGATCATTTTTGTACTTGTTTTTAGTATGATTTTTATGTGTTTTTAGTTAATGTTTTGATTGATTTTTGTTTTAAGTTTGTTTAAAGTGTTTGTTTTAGGTTTAAGTGCAAAAACATCCTTGGAAGATCCAAACTATGCAGGAAAAGCATGAACCAAGCAATACATGGCCAAGCCAAATCAAGCTTGGCCGTGTCCCTCAAAGAATGATGATGGCAGAGCTTGACACGGCCATGAGACACGGCCAAGCTTGTGGTCATGTCTCATTCAAGGAGCAAAACAAAGACCAAAGCAAAGAAAGAGAAAAAAATGATGAAGCAGGAAAGGACACATTCAATGACACTGCCAAGCCACTGGCCGTGTCACATGACATGGCCAGCAAGCTTGGTCGTGTCCCATTTCATGACAAAGAACACTTGGAGCAAGCAAAGAAGGAAAAAAAAAGAAACAGAAGTGGACACACCCACATGACACGGCCAAGCTTGTGGCCGTGTTCACCCCTTGAGACCAAAAGAAAAGAAAGAAAAGAAAGAAAGAAAGAGGGCAGTGAAGGACACGGCCAGCATGCTTGGCCGTGTCCTAAGGGAAAATGAGAGACACGGCCAAGCTACTCTTGGCTTGGCCGTGTCACACCTAAAATATTTGAATTCTTTTACACGAAGTGGGGGACAAAGTGGAAAACAAAGCCTTGTGTTTGCCAAAAGAAATATTAAACAAAGAAAAAGTGGGGAACAAAGGGAAGTGGTGTGAGTTGGAAGGCATTTGTTGTGTTTTTGAATGAATTAAAAAGAGAAGAAGAGGGAAATTGGAGAGAGTTTTTGGAGTCCTTGGACAATTTTCTGCATACACGTTTGGGAGAGGGAGAGAGTGACACTCTCCCTTAGCCCTTCATCTTCATCTCCATTTCCATCCTCTCCACCTTCTCCATCTTCCATTGACAAGTTCTTTGAGATTCTTTGGGATAAATTTGGTTAATAAGCTCTTGAAGGTTGAAGAAGCTTCATTGAAAGGTTTGGTGACTTGAGAAAGCTCCATTCCATCTTCCAAAGGCATAATCAATTAAAGGGTTGGTGACTTGAGAAAGCTCCATCCCAAGGTTTGGTGAATTCCATAATGCAAAGGGGAATCAACAATTGAAGAGGGCTTGAGTTCTTCATCATTCATCAAGGTGGAGCTAGGAGGAAGACTAGTAATCCTACTCTTGGCATCTCCACAAGGGGTTTTTCTATTCTCTCTTTTAATTCATGTCAATATTGTTGTTGTTATATTAAGAGAATTGATATTACAATGAACAATTTGTATTTGATTTATATTGAGTTGAATGTTTGTTCTAAATTGATGATGTTGAGCTAAATTACCCATGCCTAGGGTTTGTAGTATATTTGATTGAATGCCTTGATTTGATATTCATTTTTGTACTTGTTTTAAGTATGATTTTTATGTGTTTTTAGTTAATGTTTGGATTGACTTTTGTTTTAAGTTTGTTTAAAGTGTTTCTTTTAGGTTTAAGTGCAAAAACAACCCTGGAAGATCGAAAATGTGCAGGAAAAGCATGAACCAAGCAAGACATGGCCAAGCCAAATCAAGCTTGGCCATGTCCCTCCAAGAATGATGATGGCAGAGCTTGGCACGGCCATGAGACACAGCCAAGCTTATGGCCATGTCTCATTCAAGGAGCAAAACAAAGACCAAAGCAAAGAAAGAGCAAAAATGATGAAGTAGGAAAGGACACACTCAATGACACGGCCAGCAAGCTTGGCCGTGTCTCATTTCATGCCAAAGAACACTTGGACCAAGCAAAGAAGGAAAAAAAAGAAACAGAAGTGGACACACCCACATGACACGGCCAAGCTTGTGGCCCTGTCACATGACACGACCACTAGCTTGGCTATGTAGCTTGGCCGTGTCACCCCTTGAGACCAAAAGAAAAGAATGAAATGAAAGAAAGAAAGAGGGCAGTGAAGGACACGGCCAGCAAGCTTGGCTGTGTCCCAAGGTAAAATGAGAGACACAGCCAAGCTACTCTTGGCTTGGCCGTGTCACACCAAAAAAATTTTTGAATTCTTTTACACAAAGTGGGGGAAAAAGTGGGAACAAAACCTTGTATTTGCTAAAAGAAATATTAAACAAAGAAAAAGTGGGGAACAAAGGGAAGTGGTGTGAGTTGGAAGGCATGGGTTGTGTTTTTGAAAGAATTAAAAAGAGAAGAAGAGGGAAATTGGAGAGAGTTCTTGGAGTCCTTGGACAATTTTCTGCATATATGTTTGGGAGAGGGAGAGAGTGACACTCTCCCTTAGCCCTTCATCTTCATCTCCATTTCCATCCACTCCACCTTCTCCATCTTCCATTGACAAGTTCTTTGAGATTCTTTGGGATAAATTGGGTTAACAAGCTCTTGAAGGTTGAAGAAGCTTCATTGAAAGGTTTGTTGACTTGAGAGAGTTCCATTCCATCTTCCAAAGGCATAATCAATTAAAGGGTTGGTGACTTGAGAAAGCTCCATCCCAAGGTTTGGTGAATTCCATATTGCAAAGGGGAATCAACAATTGAAGAGGGCTTGAGTTCATCATACATCAAGGTGGAGCTAGGAGAAAGACTAGTAATCCTACTCTTGGCATCTTCACAAGGGATTTTTCTATTCTCTCTTTTTATTCATGTCAATATTATTGTTGTTGTATTAAGAGAATTGATATTACAATGAACAATTTGTATTTAATTTATATTGAGTTGATTGTTTGTTCTAAATTGATGATGTTGAGCTAAATTACCCATGCCTAGGATTTGTAGTATATTTGATTGAATGCCTTGATTTGATATTTCAGTTGATGTATCTTGTTGTTGGTTGATTGCATTGGATTGTATGCTAGGTTGATAGATTAGTTACCTGATCTCTAGATATTGAATGAAGGACCGAGAGGTGAAATTTGATATCAAAATTATGCAATCGACAACCCTATGAATGAATTAGAAATATAAGTTCTAGGGTTTCATTAATTTTCAAATGTAAAATAATTGGTTATTGCTATTTCTTGAATGTGAAAACTAATGAATTGGTAATTGACTAATTAACCTTAAGGAACAAATTAATTTACAAGGTTATGTTAATGGATAATTGAGAATTGAGCTTTGATTGAATGGACCTATAACTCTAGGCACCTTCCCAAGAATCGATTTGATCTTGTATAACCATCACACACATCAACCCTACACTCCTTAATCTTAGGTTTAAATTATTCTCGCACCATTCCAACACAACAAACTTCCGCATTTAAATAACTTGTTAATCAAGCTATTACGAACTACACCTTCTTTGGGAAATGACCTTGGGGTGATCACCTTTGCTACAACTACCTCGTATACTTGCGAGTGACGCTTGTAGTAGTACTTAATTCGAGCACAACAAGTTTTTGGCGTCGCTACCGGGGAAGGCTGTTTAAGTAGTGATAGTTTGATTTTTTTATTTAATTGTTTGTTTGTTTTTCTTTGAATTGTTTGTTTGTTTTGTTTGATTTTCTTTTAATTTAATTGTTTGTTTTTTTCTTTAAGTTGCTAAGTGCCTTTTGTAAATATGCAGTTTTCAAGATACGTAGGGGTTTATGATGATAACCCTGACTCTGAAATGGCATGGCAATTAGCAGAATTAACGAACCAACTTAAGATGCTAAATGCAAGAGGAAGAACACATATGCCTACTCGTGAAGTATGTTCAGCATGTGGCATTGCAGGACATAGCGCAAACATGTATTCATTTGGTTATGGACAATACCAAGAGAGGCAAGAGGAAGAATATGCCTATGAAAGTTTCCAGCATATGGGTGGAAATGACCCATATCCCAGACCTTATAATTCAAGCTGGGGAAGCCAACTAAATTTTTCTTGGGAAAACCAGCAGCAAATTCCACCTCAAAATTTTTTTTTCAACCTTACCAAAGAAGTTCTTACCCTCAAGAACAATATTTAAATCAAGATCACCTTAAGGAACCCACTTTGGAAGATAGTTTGAATGCCTTCATTCAAATTAGTGCACAAAATCAAGATCAATTCCAGAAATCCATAGTGGAAGATGATTTGAATGCTTACCTTCAAATGAGCACACAAAATCAGGAAGGGAGCAATGAGAGGTTTGATTCTTTGGAAGAATCATTGAAGAGGGTGGAAGCTCAAGTTGGGCAATTGGCACATCAACGCCAATCACACCAAAAGGAGGAATTTTCTCGCCAAGTGGAGCAAGTCAAGGTGATCACAAATTTGAGAAGTGAACAGGTGATATATAACAGTTTTTGTGATTCCTTTGATGCAGGAACTAATCAAGAAGAAGATGGTGAGGAAATACAACCACACATAGAGGAGTTAATTCAATCAAAGGAGGAGGAGAATTTAGAAGCATCAACTTCCACAAAATTGCATGAACCTCCAAATCCTTGTATGCCACCAATCCCATTCCCAAGCAGGCTGAATGAAGAGAAATAAGGTACGCAACTTTCTAAACTTTATTGTAACACCCCTTCCCAATCTACATGTGTAAGTCGAGCAGAGGTGCCACACTAACCTAATATTGCTACCAATTTACTTAGTCAAACTTTAGTTCTGATTTTTACAGAAATGTTGACATAGTTCCGCCTAGAAATTTGGATCCCAAGTGTCGACAAAACTTATTTTTCTGATTTTTGAAAACATTTTACACAGACCAATGTGAATAAGAATACCATCAAATTTAATGCACTCCCAATGAATCCACCTTATACCCTCAACTACAAACCTGCACGAAGAGTTCACACTTCTAATATAACATAAAATAAAGATTTATGATTATTACATACTAATAACATACAGTTATAACATAGAAATTCTCTTTTATATTTATTCATATACATGCCACAACTATCAACTCATAATGGAACTAAAAGATCTACCCCTGAGATTTGTTGTGGTATGGTCGTTGCTTCCCCAAGTTTTATCTACTGCTCCGAACCTACGAGTCAAGGAAAACTTAACTCGCTGAGCCTTGTCGCTCAGTGGGTACTTTACCAATAAAAATAAGAGTAGTATATGAAAGTATTTGAAATCAAAGGAAATAATTAAATCAACAATCAACCCACTTTATACCAATAGAAATCATGATACATTCAGTGCGATATGCTTTCAATAATGTAAAATCATAATTCAAACTCATTTGCATTACATAGTTCAACGAAAAATAATGTCTTTGATTCAGGCTCTACTGGTATATAGGGAACCATATTGATAAGGCAGTGGGCCTCCCCACTGTAACATAGGTGGCCCTCACCACCAATATCAGATCACAGGAATGGGCCTCCCCATCCTGGTTAACCAATGGGCCTCCCCATTGGCTTCAGTGGCCTCACCACTGAATAAAATATCATATCACAATAATGAGCAGCACTGCATGCGTTAGTATAGTGCACCATACCCTTATCTACCACTCCCACTATCCAGTAGAGCAAAAAGATTAAAACGATTCAATTTAAGTCTCAACTTCATTTTAGAATGATTCAAGAAATCAATTTAAATTCTCATTGCGCTTTGCCATTTATGCCGCGCACCACTTTCTTTGATCAAACCGTTACACTTTTTAACATATTTAACATCCACAATAAACACATCTAACATTTCAAAGCATTCCTCAAAAGATCACAAATTGACCAAATGAATAGTGTTGCGGCGAGAAAAATCGGCAACGCAAAATGGCATGACCAAGTGAATAGTAAAATCTGGGTTTTCGTCAAAATTTCAGTCCACTTCAGTCATGCATTTGACCAAGTAAATGATCTTATTTTTGGCTGACATTTTACAAAAAATGTATTTCATATGTTGACTAATTGCATGTAAAATTTCGTTGAAAAATTCATTCGTTTGCTGCCCCAAATAATTTCCCCAAAAATAGTCCAGAAGCTGTCACTTTGGGACCATTTCGGCCCAAACATTTGAAATGCATAGGATAGTTTATTTTTCTTTTGCAAATCAATACTAAGGCTTCTTTAATAGTAAAGTGAAGATTCAAACACTTCCTTTTAACAATTTTTGCATGTTTAACTCAAATCAAACTAATTAAAGTCCAAACAACTTACCAAATCAACTTTCCAATTTTCTCAAAACATTTGGTTTCAATTAAATTTTACAACCCAAATTGCCATAAGAAAACAAGAACATAACTCAAATATTTAATTTAAACTCAATCAATATATTTAAACATCAACTTCAAAACTTCCATAAACCAAAGTTTGTAAGCAAATAGAGTTTCTTTTATGGTAAAGCACCAAATCAAAAGTAATTATTCAAAGGTAAAGTACCAAACCTTATTTCTTCAATTCCTCTTAGCTTTTCCTTCTTCTCCTTCTTTAATTCTTTATTTCTCCTTCAATCAATTCAAGATACAACATAAACCTTAGAAATTCAAAATAATAAGTTATCCTCCATTTCTTTTCTAACCGAAACCCTAATCCAACCTTATTAATCTTTATACATCTTTATTCATCCATTTAATCAATTAATCTCATCACTTACTTAATATTTTTCCAATTCCACATAAAGACTCTAATCTCCAATCTTCCAATAAATATATAACTACCTAAAATTAATACTAAAATTAAAGTCTACTTACTAGAAAACCTTCAAAACTCACCTTAAAAATCAACTTTGGAGAAACTTGGAAGCCCTTTGGTGTTTCCCTTTGTTGGCCGAATTTTGTAAGTGGAAAAAGAGAGAGTTTGTTCTTCATTTCACATATATTTATATACAAAGGAAATGATGATCACCTTATGTGTTGGTTAAGCTCTTTAAGCCCACTTGTCCACCTTTCTCTTTCTTCATTTATTACACACGCTAAATGCTTACTTTTGATTGGCCAACCTTAGATTTTTTATAGTTTTCTTTTCCTTTACTTCTTTCCACTTGTCCCTCATCCCAAGGATATCATAAAGTTGTCCCGAGTTTCCCATCCAGTCCCGACATGAAACCGGGCCCACTTTACGTTCCGGCGATTAATCGATCATATCTTTTAAACCGTATAGTTCCACAAGTCAAACTACATATAGTTTTGATCCTCTTGACTTCTACTTTCTATTTTTAAAGTCTATTTTAGGTTTCCAAGTCATTTTGAAAAATTATCAATAAGCCCTCGACTTTTTACAAAATTTCCTTTAGGTCCTTTCTTTGCTCGGGTGTTGCCCAGGCCCCGTTTCTATTGACGATCATTTCATATTTACCCCCCTTAACGTCCTCTACCCACTCTTGTTTTTATTTCCTACTTCGGATTCATGTATAATGACCAAAATGTCCCTAGTCAAAATCCCCTATATCTTCCAAACCGTGTGTTTTCTGGAAAAACCGTTACGCGTCGTTGTGACCCGATTTTTCTGTATTTTCCATTTTTGGAAACTGTTATGTGCACTATTAAGAACATCCTGTATGACTTTTGGAAATTACATTTACCTCCTCAAAACTTTTGAAAATTACAGTCACCTCCCCAAAACTTTTTGAAATTACAATCACCTCCCTAACACTTTGCATTTTTCTTCAAGTAAGTCCCAGTGGTCCTATAGCCTTATCTGGGGCCATTGTCAGGAATTATCTTCTCCTTTCCCCTTCTCTCACTGTGCACGTGACTACACTGCATAAATACGATAGGCGGATGTGACAGTTCCTTCCTCGTAAATTTAAGCTTCGTCCCGAAGCTCATCAAGTGAAAACAAATATGGGTATTGCTTCCTCATAATTTCTTCGTGTTCCCATGTAGCTTCTTCTACTTTGTGATTTCTCCAAAGCACTTTGACCAATGGAATCTTCTTATTTCGCAACTATTTGATTTCCCGTGCTAGGATTTCTATCGGCTCTTCCTCATATGTCAGTTCAGGCTGAATCTTAATGTCTTGAACTTGTATGACGTGGGTTGGGTCTGAACGATACCTCCTTAGCATCGAAACATGGAAAACATCATGTATTTTACTTAATTCGGGTGGTAACGCCAACTGGTAAGCTACCAGACCTACCCGTTTAATAATTTCATATGGTCCGATGAATCTAGGGCTTAGCTTGCCTTTTTGTCTAAATCGTAACACTTTCTTCCAAGGAGAGACTTTGATTAATACTCTATCGCCTACTTCAAACTGTATGTCTTTCCTTTTTAGATCCGCATATGATTTTTGCCTGTCCGCCGCTGCTTTTAATCTGTCTCGAATGATTTATACCTTCTCTTCAGTTTCCTTAACTATGTCTGGCCCCAATATCTTTTTCTCACTCAATTCTATCCAGCAAACTGGAGTTCTGCATTTCCGACCATACAGTGCTTCGTAAGGTGCCATTTGTATGCTGGATTGATAACTGTTGTTGTACGCGAATTCCATTAAGCTTAGGTGTTTGTCCCAGCTACCTTTAAATTCTAAAACGCACGCCCTCAGCATATCTTCCAAAACTTGAATCACCCTTTCCGACTGTCTGTCTGTCTGGGGATGGAATGCTGTGCTGTGGTAAGTTCGAGTTCCAACAGCTGTTTGTAACTTCTGCCAAAAATTTGACGTAAAACGTGGATCTCGATCGGATATGATCGAAGTTGGAACTCCGTGGAGACGTATAATCTCTTTGATATACAAGTCTGCCAACTTGTCTAGTGAGTAATCCACACGTACTGGTATGAAATGAGCGGACTTAGTAAGCCGGTCTACAATTACCCAAACTGCGTCATGTTTGTTTCTTGTTATAGGCAATCCTGTGACAAAATCCATAGTAATACGATCCCATTTCCAGGTTGGAATCGTAATAGGTTGTAGTAGCCCTGAGGGTAGTTGATGTTCCGCCTTCACTTGCTGACAGGTTAGACACTTCGTTACGTGATCAATGATATCTCTTTTCATTCCTGGCCACCAATAATACTCCTTCATGTGTCGATACATTTTCGTTACTCCCGGATGCATTGTATAAGGACTGTTATGAGCTTCTTGCAAAATCTATTTCTTCAGCTCCTTGGACTTAGGTACCACCATTCTCTTCTTGTAGTAGAGAATACCATCAGGACGAATTTGATAGTCTCCTGAAGAGTTCTCCTGTGCCTGTTGCTCCACTTCTTCACTTGTTCATCTTCCTTCTGAGCCTCACGTATTTGTTGATGTAAGTTAGGTCGCACGTGCATTTCTGCAAAGATAGCTCCATCTTCTGTGGGTTTTAACGTTACCCTCATAGCACTTAGCGCCTGCATTGACTTCCTACTAAGTGCATCTGCTACGACATTCGCTTTGCTCGGGAGATAATTAATCGTATAGTCGTAGTTGGCTAACCATTGCATCCATTTTCACTGTCGCAGGTTTAAATCTTTTTGCGTGGGCAGATACTTCAGGCTTTGATGATCAGTATAAATGTAACAGTTTTCTCCATATAAGTAGTGCCTCCACGTCTTGAAAGCCAAAACAATCGCTGCTAGCTCTAAGTCATGCGTAGGATAATTCTTTTCATGTGGCTTGAGTTGTCGAGAGACATACGCAATGACTTTGCCTTCCTGCATCAATACGCAACCCAACCTGATATGGGATGCATCGCTATAGATCACAAAATCTTTTCCTGATTCGGGTTGTGTAAGAATAGGCGCTTCAGTAAGTTTTTGTTTCAGCTTTTCAAAGCTCCGTTGACACGCGTCGGTCCACTGGAATTTGGCATTCTTCTGAAGTAGCTTGGTCATAGATGCGGCGATCATGGAAAACCCTTTGATGAATCTCCGATAATATCTTGCTAACCCCAAGAAACTACGGACTTCTGTTACTGTCTTAGGTGGCTTCCATTCCAATACTGCTTCTATTTTCTTAGGATCGACCCTTATTCCTTCTGCCGATACAATATGTCCCAAGAAGGCTACTTCTTCCAACCAAAATTCGCATTTGCTGAATTTAGCGTATAATTGCTTTTCTCGCAAAGTTTGCAAGACAATTATAAGGTGACGGTCATGATCTTCTCGATTCTTTGAATACACCAGTATGTCATCAATAAATACCACCACGAACTGATCCAAATACGGGTGGAAGATTCTATTCATCATATCCATAAATACTGCAGGTGCATTCGTTAATCCGAAAGGCATAACAATGAATTCATAATGTCCATAGCGAGTTCTGAATGCGGTTTTTGATTTGTCTTCGTCTTTAATTCCCAATTGATGATAACCCGATCGTAGATCAATTTTTGAAAAGACTCCAGCACCTTTGAGTTGATCAAACAAATCATCTATGCGAGGTAACGGATACTTGTTTTTGATGGTCAAATTATTGAGTTGACGGTAATCTACACACAACCTTAAGGATCCGTCTTTCTTTTTCACGAACAATACTGGCGCTCCCCATGGTGACACGCTTGGCCTAATGAATCCCTTATCTAAAAGTTCCTGTAGCTGTACCTTTAGTTCTTTTAACTCTGCTGGCACCATTCGATAAGGTGCGATAGATATTGGTGCAGCTCCCGGGTACACGTCTATGGTGAATTCCACCTCTTGTTTAGGTGGTAATCCGGGTAAATCGTCAGGAAATACGTCGGGAAAATCGCATACAGTAGGTATATCTTGTAACTTTGGTGCCTCTTCTTTCGCTACTAATGCACATACCAGGTATGCCTCGCAACCTTTTTGCTCTAACCTCTTAGCCGTTATGGCAGAAATGATGTTAGTTAGATAATCCTTCCTCTTTCCCACTAAGGTCACTTCGTCACCTTCTGCAGTATGCAAGGTAACTCTCTTCCGTTTACAGTCAACCAATGCATCGTGTTTGGCCAACCAATCCATCCCAAGGATAGCATCGAATTCTTGAAATGGTAGTTCAAATAAATCTCCCCAAAAGATATGTCCATGTATCTCTATTGGGCAATCTTTCACTACCTTCCTAGTAATCACCTCATTTCCTAATGGGTTAGTAATTAATATTCCTTCTTTTTCTAGTTCTACCTTTAGGTTCTCAAATTTTTCATTTTTCGTGCATATATATGAGTGTGAAGAACTTGGATCTATTAAAACGTAAAATGAAACTCCAAACATAGACAACTGACCTGCAATCACGTCTAACGCTTCTTCGTCTTCTCGCCCCCTCATGGCATACATTCTAGCAGGAACCCTTGCTTCTGGTCGATTCACCGTTTCAGATTGCACACGTGATGGATTTTCGCTCCTACCTCTGCCTCGGCCTCGGCCTACTGCCGCTTACGATCTCTCAGTATCCCTAGGTAGATTATGCATTCGCTGGGGACACTCTCTCATAAGGTGGTCTAAAGATCCACATATATAGCATGCAAATGTCTGACCCCAACATTCTCCCGGGTGACGGCGTCCGCATTGATTACAACGTGGATTAGTATTTTCTCCTTCATTAACTCTCGGGCCAATAGAGAAGTTACCTCCACCTCGGATGAATCCTCTTCCTTGTCCTCTTCCTGATCGTCCCGTACTAGCGACTGAGGTAGTTTGACTTAAGCCACCGCGAATCGATCCCTGGCTATAACCTCGACGTTGACCGCCTCCCGTGGAACCACTGCCTCGGAATCGTTTCCCTGATGATTGGTAGGTTCCCGAATAGTTCTGGGTACCTCTCTTCTGTTTCATCTTCTGTCGTCTATTCTGCTCGTCAGACTGACATTGCTCTACTTCTAGAGCCCTATTGACCAACTCGGAAAATTCTTTGATATTAGCAGCGATTAGCTGCATCCTAATCTCATTATTCAAACCATCCTGGAATTGCTTACATCTATCATGTTCGTCTTCAATTGTCTTCTTGGCATACCTACTCAGCCTAGTAAATTCCCTCTCGTATTCAGCAACGGTCAGTCGGCCTTGCTTTAAGTGTAGAAACTCCTTTTTCTTGTCATCTAGGTATGCCTCTGATATAAACTTCCTTTTGAACTCACTCACAAAGAAATCTCATGTTCTCTGTTCCGGTGGAACTCGTTGGTGAACTGTGTCCCACCATATATATGCTTCTTCCACTAATAAGGAAGTAGCACATACCACTCGCTCTTCTGGCGTACACTGTAACTGATCTAAGGCTCGTATTGTTGCTTCCAGCCAATACTCGGCTGTTGAAGAATCATCGTCCCTTCGAGCCTTAAACTCCTTCGCACCATACTTTCTTATCTTTTCTATCCGGGGTTTTCTTTCCCCTCCTACAGCAGGTACTAGTATGGGTGCTGGCGCTGGGGGTGGGGCTGGGGCAACGCTGGCTATCTGTCGAAGTACGGTAGCCATTTGTTGCAACATTTCATTGGGAATAGGAGCATCAGCGGGTGGTTGCTCAGATGTTGATGTCTCTGATACATGCATTTCTACAATTCGGGAGGCCTGAGACTCGACCTCCTCCCCTATATCACGTTGCGCTGCTTGCGACATCTAAAGAGTAAACGTATACCATCTCATCATTAGTAACGACCTAGACCAACAGCATTATCTTATCCTAGGTGGCATGTATATAAATAAAAATTCTTAAATAACACATATAAGCCACAACCTTTATTTATTTCCAAACAAAAAGTTTTACAATACTAGGAAGCCCTTATATACATTTCAAAATTTAGGACTCCTTACTATTATATCATCATATTATACTTCCATACAATATTTACATGATACCTCTATATCACATATGTATAACTAAAAGAACCGCCAAACACAATACATCTCAAGACTCAGTGAGTAGGTGCCCTAGGTGAAGTGGCACTGTCTGAAAATTATTCTTCTATCTCGGGGTCAAAATCTGGGTCATGTGATGCTTCACTAGGTAAGTACTGGCCTAGCTCTTGAACCCTCTCCTGGAAAGCTCGAATCTGTTGATGTGCTACCCCGAGGCTTCTACCAACACTATCCAACTCCGCTCTATGACTAAGCCTGTCTTCTTTTAACATCTGCACGTCATCTATCAAGGAGGAAATCATCTCATCTTTTATTCTCAAGTCTTCACGATCTTGTATACTTCGATCGGCCAAAATTTCTATAGTCTCATCTTGCTCCCGCACTAGCTGTTTTAACCTCTCTACTTCTATCCTCAGCTCCCTCACCTCCTCGTATAGATCACCCATTATTACTCCTGTATAATTGAAATAACATAACTAAAAATAACACACACATGTATAGTTATATAATTAAAACCCATATTCTAACCCTATGTGTCATACACTTAAGGTTTAGTTCAACTAACTACCCAGAACCGGCTAAACCTTTGCTCTGATACCACTAATTGTAACACCCCTTCCCAACCTACATGTGTAAGTCGAGCAGAGGCACCACACTAACCTAATGTTGCTACCAATTTACTTAGTCAAACTTTAGTTCTGATTTTTACAGAAATTTTGCCATAGTTCCGCCTAGAAATTTGGATCCCAAGTGTTGACAAAACTTATTTTTCTGATTTTTGAAAACATTTTACACAGACCAATGTGAATAAGAATACCATCAAATTTAATGCACTCCCAATGAATCCACCTTATACCCTCAACTACAAACCTGCACGAAGAGTTCACACTTCTAATATAACATAAAATAAAGATTTATGATTATTACATACTAATAACATACAGTTATAACATAGAAATTCTCTTTTATATTTATTCATATACATGCCACAACTATCAACTCATAATGGAACTAAAAGTTCTACCCCTGAGATTTGCTATGGTCTGGTCGTTGCTTCCCCAAGATTTATCTACTGCTCCGAACCTACGAGTCAAGGAAAACTTAACTCGCTGAGCGTTGTCGCTCAGTGGGTACTTTACTAATAAAAATAAGAGTAGTATATGAAAGTATTTGAAATCAAAGGAAATAATTAAATCAACAATCAACCCACTTTATACTAATAGAAATCATGATACATTCAGTGTGATATGCTTTCAATAATGTAAAATCATAATTCAAACTCATTTGCATTACATAGTTCAATGAAAAATAATGTCTTTGATTCAGGCTCTACTGGTATATAGGGAACCATAGTGATAAGGCAGTGGGCCTCCCCACTATAACATAGGTGGCCCTCACCACCAATATCAGATCACAGGAATGGGCCTCCCCATCCTGGTTAACCAATGGGCCTCCCCATTGGCTTCAATGGCCTCACCACTGAATAAAATATCATATCACAATAATGAGCAGTACTGCATGCGTTAGTATAGTGCACCATACCCTTATCTACCACTCCCACTATCCAGTAGAGCAAAAAGATTAAAATGATTCAATTTAAGTCTCAACTTCATTTTAGAATGATTCAAGAAATCAATTTAAATTCTCATTGCGCTTTGCCATTTATGCCGCGCACCACTTTCTTTGATCAAACTGTTACTCTTTTTCACATATTTAACATCCACAATAAACACATCAAACATTTCAAAGCATTCCTCAAAAGATCACAAATTGACCAAATGAATAGTTGTAACACCCCCACATTCAGTACACACACACTACAACACCACAATGTAGCATATGTGCACCGAATATAGGAGTGCTACGGCTTTTCATCAATATTCAAAACATTTTTTATATAATACCATCATCTTTCTCAATATACATTATAGATATATTAATACATTTAAGTAGTACACAACGGAAGTTATAAAATATTTACACATATGAAAACATTTGAGTACTAATTTATCATTACATATATATATTTACAATATAAACAAAATCTTTACAAAATATAAAAGAGTTATACATGATTGGCAAATCTCCTCTGATCTTTAAGTTCCCAAAATCAACTCTTCAATGTCTACTCTCACTCAGTCTAGAAGAGCTCTCGGGTTCAACTCTATTACCTGCGCGATTAAACACTATCGCGCTAAGCCAAGGGCTTAGTAAGACAATTCATGCTAATGTTATGCTTTAGTGCAATGCAATGTTTCACATTTGTATTAATAAATCAACATCAATGATACACACACAATTAGTAAAGATCATACTCAATAAACAATATTCCGTGAATAGTCCGTTTCATCATATAAGTAATATTAACATTTCATTACATTAGAACAACATTTATGTTATACATAAAACCTAGACACCTATGGGCCCATCAAGTATTTAATACGATATTCAGAATTCAGAGTTACTGCTTCAGTTCATAAACACCATTATCACGCCCGTAGGCAACATATACATATATATCTCTATCCATGGATAGTGTAACAGACCCAGTCTCTTGGATCATCAACTCATCTAACTCGAGGAGATCCTCAACCTGGCAAGACTGTTACAAATCTAATATTTCATAATATCAATTATCATAGTGTAACAGACCCAGTCTCTTGGACCTCAATTAAACTCAATTTGAAGAGATCCTCAACCCGGCAAGACTGTTAACTTTCATTAAATAGGCATGCCTCCAAAAAACCAGAACTCTGAACTGAATATCATATTAAACATACACTTATTTCAAACTCTTTATCAATCTTTCTCATCAATTAGGCAAACATGCCATACATCATTCAATTATATCATCATAGCCAATCACAATGGCTTTATAGCATTTCATATCTCAATTCATATTGTGTATATAGCATTATTAGTATCACATTTCAAAGTACATTATTCATAATACACATCACCATTCACAAGCCTCACAATACACAATACATAACCTTATTCATGTAATATCATATGCATTATCAATTCCATATCATCTCACATTTCATGATTCAACAATGATGTTAGACAAATGATATCTATTTTGATCCTTGACAACTCAAATGGATGATCTGTTTTAACATGTATATGAAAATCTTGTTGTAGGATTAGATTGCTTCCAATAAGGTGAACAAAAACCTTTCTAGCGGTTGCGCCTCACCTGAATACGACCGCCCCATACAATTACAAGATAAAACATTATTACAGTAGGTTTCGCGGCCAGAAGCCCGACCTAAGTCGCGACCGCACCTAACAATCAAAAGATAAAACATTATTACAGTAGGTTTCGCGGCCAGAAGCCCGACCTAAGTCGCGACCGCACTTGAATAATAACGACCGCCCCAAATTACGTGTCTCTCATGCATAAACCCTAAATGTAACCAACCCTCTTCCAAATGCATTTTAACATATAATTCCCAACACAAACTCACTCAAATGGATATAACTCATGTCATAACACATATTCATCACAATAACCACTTAAACAACACATTTGAACACAAACCATCTCAAAATCCTAACTCAAACTTTACTCTTGATTTTCCACTATCAATCTTCACTTATTTTTCCATAATCACAACCAAACCAACACCAATTCCAATTTTTTTACTTTAAATCAATTCTAACACTTGCAAACACATATCAAATACACCAAATCATTACATCAACAAATCACACTTCACTTTAAACATAACTTCAAAATTTACAAAGGAAAAACAAAAGATTTCTTACCTTAGATGAAGAAATTTCACAAATCTCTAACCAAACTCTTTGATTGCCTCTTCAATTGAACTCTAGCATCAAGAACACTTCTCTTCCTCTTTCTCTCCTTCAATCACCGGCACCCAAAATGAAAAGAAAACAAAATAGCCACAAGTCAAACACTTTTCCATCTTTTAATCTCCACCAAGAGATTTCTAAAGGTAAATTACCTCAATACCCTTAACCATAAAACTCACCTTTTGTCTCATATAAGCCCATTTAAGTAATTACACACTCAACACAAAAATATCTCTTTTCCTTTGACTCTTCCTTTGACCCATTTATATGTTATATATATCAACATATACACAACATATACCATTCTCTCTAAACCCTATTTTCTTTCCCAATTTCTTTTCTCTTGCAATTATCATATATATACAATCCAATATAACAACAACAACAATAAAAACATCATAACCAAGACTTCTAGGGCATATATGAGGATATTACAATTCTCCCCCTCTAAAAAGAAAATTTCGTCCTCGAAATTACCTGATATCAACTCTGAAACAACTGAGGATATTGCTCTCGCATGGATTGTTCACTTTCCCAAGTTGCTTCTTCTATTGCATGATTCTTCCATAGAACCTTCACCAATGGCACTCTCTTGTTTCTCAGCTCTTTCACATCATGTGCCAAGATAGCAACTGGTTCCTCTTCAAAAGTCAAATCTGGGCTCACTTCGATAGATTCAATTTGCAACACATGAGATGGATCCGATCTGTACCTCCTCAACATAGAAACATGAAATACATTATGAATACGATCCAACTCAGGTGGCAAAGCAAGTCGATACGCAACTGGCCCAACTCTTTCCAAAACTTCATACGGTCCAATGAAACGAGGACTCAATTTCGCTTTCCGACCGAACCTCAAAATCTTCTTCCAAGGAGAAACTTTCAGAAATACCTTATCCCCAACATCAAACTCTATGTCTCTCCTTTTCAGATCTGCATAAGACTTCTGTCGGTCTGAAGCTGTTTTCAACCTGCCTCGTATCACTTTTACTTTCTCTTCAGTTTCTTGAATCAAATCAGGACCAATCAACTTATTATCTCCAAGCTCATTCCAACAAAGAGGTGTCCTACACCGTCTGCCATACAATGCTTCGAACGGTGCCATACCAATGCTGGATTGGTGACTGTTGTTGTAAGCAAACTCCACAAGAGGTAAAAATCTATCCCAACTTCTAGAGAAATCAATGACACAACTTCTCAACATATCTTCAATAATCTGTATCACCCTCTCTGACTGTCCATCCATCTGTGGATGAAAAGCAGTGCTGAAGTGTAATCGAGAACCCAAAGCACTATGCAAACTCTTCCAAAATCTTGAAGTAAACCTGGGATCTCGATCAGACACTAAAGAAGTTGGAACCCCATGCAACTTCACAATCTCATGGATATACAGCTCAGCTAACCTTTCCAAAGAATAATCCATCCGAGCCGGAAGGAAATGAGCTGTCTTAGTCAATCTATCCACAATTACCCATATGGCATCATGCCTCTTTTGTGTCAATGGCAACCCAGACACAAAATCCATCGTCACTCTATCCCACTTCCATTCTGGTACTGATAATGGTTGTAGTAATCCAGTTGGAACTTGATGCTCTGCTTTAACCTTCTGACAGGTGAGACATTTCGACACAAAATCTGCAATATCTCTCTTCAAACCAATCCACCAGTAATGTTGTCTCAAATCATGATACATCTTTGTATTACCCGGATGCATAGCAAACACTGACTGATGTGCTTCTTCTAAAATGACTCTTTTCAAAACAGTATCATCGGGTACACACAATCGGTTCTTAAACCAGAGACTCCCATCACCTTTCACAATAAAATCTCTAGTCTTCCCATTCTTGCAATCTGAAATAATCTTCTGAATCTTCATATCAATCAACTGAGCCTCTTTTATCTGATCTAACAAAACTGGTTTCAAAAGCAACTGTGCCAACAATGCACCATCATCACAAGGTACAAAACTGGCATGCAAAGCTCTCAACTCAACAAGCAACGAGAGCGAGTAAACAGTTAAACCAGCTAAAGACTTCCGACTCAAGGCATCAGCAACAACATTTGCTTTACCTGGATGATAATCAATCAAACAGTCGTAGTCTTTAATCAATTCCAACCATCTCCTCTGCCGAAGATTGAGCTCTTTTTGAACACCCAAATATTTCAAACTTTTGTGATCAGTGTAGATAAAACATTTCTCCCCAAACAGATAGTGTCGCCAAATCTTCAATGCAAACACAATGGCTGCTAGCTCCAAATCATGGGTCGGATAGTTAAGCTCATGCGGTTTCAACTGTCGAGATGCATAAGATATAACCTTACCTTCTTGCATCAGAACACACCCCAAACCACTATGTGAAGCATCACTGTAGATCACATATGGTTTGCTTTCAACAGGTAAAGTAAGAACAGGCGCTTGAGTCAACATATCTCTCAACTGCTCAAAGCTAGCCTGACACTGATCTGTCCACACAAATCTCACTCCCTTACGAAGCAATCTGATGAGTGGAGTAGCTATCAAAGAAAACCCTTTCACAAACCGCCGGTAATAGCCTGCCAAACCCAGAAAACTTCTAACCTCTGTCACAGTCTTGGGTGGACTCCAATTTAAAATGGCTTCAACTTTACTCGGATCAACTCTAATGCCTTCAGCTGAGACAATATGTCCGAGAAAAGCGACTTGATCCAACCAGAACTCACACTTCGACAATTTGGCAAACAACTGCTTCTCTCTCAAAATCTGCAACACAATCCGCAAATGCTTGTCATGTTCCTCTTCATTCCGCGAATACACCAGAATGTCATCGATGAAGACCACTACAAACTGATCCAGATAGGGCATGAACACCCTATTCATCAAATCCATAAAAGCTGCAGGTGCATTCGTCAAGCCAAAAGGTATAACTAGAAACTCATAATGTCCATACCTGGTCCGAAAGGCGGTCTTGGAAATGTCTTCAGCTTTAACTCTCAATTGATGGTATCCAGATCTCAAATCAATTTTAGAAAACACAGCTGCACCCTTCAATTGATCAAAGAGATCATCAATTCTAGGCAAAGGATATTTATTTTTAATAGTCACCTTGTTCAATTGCCTATAATCGATGCATAACCTCATAGTACCATCTTTCTTCTTCACAAATAGCACAGGAGCTCCCCAAGGAGAAACACTGGGGCGAATAAATCCTTTATCCAACAACTCCTGTAATTGCACTTTCAATTCCCTCAATTCTGCTGGTGCCATTCTATAAGGAGTAATAGAGATAGGAGTGGTACCAGGCAACAATTCAATACCAAACTCCACCTCTCTCTCAGGAGGCAATCCTGGCAACTCCTCTGGGAATACATCTGGGAACTCTGCAACTGTGGCAATACTATCAATGGGAGAACCCTTCACTCTAGTATCTATCACATGAGCAAAGATAAGCTTCACACCCCTTTCTAATCAACCTCCTGGCTGCAATAGCTGACACAAATAAGGAGGCTAGCTGTTCCTGCTCATTAGATACTATCACCTCTCTACCATCAGCAGTTCTCAAAGAAACAATTTTCCTTTTACAGTCTACCACAGCTCCATGTCTAGATAGCCAATCCATACCTAGGATCACATCATATTCCTTAAATGGTATCTCAATCAAATCTCCAAGGAACTCCTCACCTTGCACCCTCACTGCACTGTCTCGGTGCACCTTACTCACAATCACACTATGCCCTAACGGATTTGTCACCAAAACATCAAATCCTAGGGACTCAGCATGCATAACAGACACAGGCAAAACAGATGCACTAATATAAGAATGTGTGGAACCCGGATCAATCAAAGTAAGTACTGAAGTATCAAATAAAGAAAAAGTACCAGCTATGACTGCCGAAGCATCTGGCTGCCTCTGCATAACATACATCCTCTGGGAAGATCCAACCTCCTCTGGTCTACTCTCCCTGGATGTAGCACCTCCTCTAACACTGAACCCAGATCTGCCTCCCCGGCTGCTACCTCTGCCTGCTCGACCTCCCCTCACACTAGGTCGAGAAGCTGCAGTATCAACTGACATCCGCTCCTGTCTCTCTGGACAATCTCTAATAAAATGCTCAGGAGATCCACATCTGAAGCACACAGCTGACCCACTATACCTCCAACAAGCACCCCTATGTGATCCACCACACTGAGCACACACAGGTAGAGCGGATCTCTGAGTCACTGGGGTTGGAGCACTCGCCGCTGAAGCTGCAGGTCTAAATCTCTGCCTCTGGAACTGCACTGACCTACCAGTTGACCTCTGACTCCTACTAACTCTAGGAACAAAGCTTCCTTTACCTCTCTTAACAGAAGAAGACCCTGCCTCAAACTGGGGCCTCCTAACCCTAACCTCTTCCTCTGAAGCAGCTGCAATAACTTGAGCTCGCTCCACACTCCGAGCTGCTGCCACTAGCTGGGAGAAAATCGTGATATCTAGATCCAGCCACTAGACACATGATAGAGGGCCTCAATCCCTCCTCAAATCTCCTGCATCTATCTATCTCATCAGCTATAATGCCCCCAGCATACTGGCTCAATCGGATAAACTCAACCTCATACTCAGTTACCGTCTTGCTATCTTGCTTCAAGCTTAAGAACTCCATCTTCTTCATGTCTTTGTACTCCCTAGGAGTATACTTCAATTCAAACTCTCTCAGAAAATCCGCATATGACAAGGTCGGTGGATCATCCATATAATGGGGCACTGTCCTCCACCAGTCGTATGCATCCTTCTGTAGCAAAGATCTTACATAATCAAACTTTTCCTCCGATGTGGCTTGCAACTGAATAAAAATCCTCTGTACTTTGTCAAGCCACTGTTCTGCTACAGCTGGATCAGTAGTACCAAGGAAATCCTCCGCTCCATACTTCCTTAGTTTATCATAGTGCCTTACTGGTACCACAGGCTGAGGGGGTGGTGGCACTGGTTGCACTGGTGCTTGCCTCATAACGTCCATCATATGTCTAAACCAGGCTGGCGGAACCTCCTCTCCAGCTGGTCTACCCGACACCGAAGCAGGTGCCTCCTCAACACTATCAACTCTAGCTCCCTCAGCAGGAGCAATACTCTCGGCACTACCCTCAATTGACTGACGTGAGTGAGAATCCATCACAACCTAACACTGCAAACACAGCAGAATACATCTTATTAAAGATCAGAGATTGCCAATCCCAACATATATTTTATTCAAAAACCACTTTTTAAAATCAAAATAGTCTTTTTCTTACATTTTACCTAGGTTGAGAATCTCAAACCTAGGCTCTGATACCAAAACAATTGTAACACCCCCACATTCAGTACACACACACTACAACACCACAATGTAGCATATGTGCACCGAATATAGGAGTGCTACGGCTTTTCATCAATATTCAAAACATTTTTTATATAATACCATCATCTTTCTCAATATACATTATAGATATATTAATACATTTAAGTAGTACACAGCGGAAGTTATAAAATATTTACACATATGAAAACATTTGAGTACTAATTTATCATTACATATATATATTTACAATATAAACAAAATCTTTACAAAATATAAAAGAGTTATACATGATTGGCAAATCTCCTCTGATCTTTAAGTTCCCAAAATCAACTCTTCAATGTCTACTCTCACTCGGTCTAGAAGAGCTCTCGGGTTCAACTCTATTACCTGCGCGATTAAACACTATCGCGCTAAGCCAAGGGCTTAGTAAGACAATTCATGCTAATGTTATGCTTTAGTGCAATGCAATGTTTCACATTTGTATTAATAAATCAACATCAATGATACACACACAATTAGTAAAGATCATACTCAATAAACAATATTCTGTGAATAGTCCGTTTCATCATATAAGTAATATTAACATTTCATTACATTAGAACAACATTTATGTTATACATAAAACCTAGACACCTATGGGCCCATCAAGTATTTAATACGATATTCAGAATTCAGAGTTACTGCTTCAGTTCATAAACACCATTATCACGCCCGTAGGCAACATATACATATATATCTCTATCCATGGATAGTGTAACAGACCCAGTCTCTTGGATCATCAACTCATCTAACTCGAGGAGATCCTCAACCCGGCAAGACTGTTACAAATCTAATATTTCATAATATCAATTATCATAGTGTAACAGACCCAGTCTCTTGGACCTCAATTCAACTCAATTTGAAGAGATCCTCAACCCGGCAAGACTGTTAACTTTCATTAAATAGGCATGCCTCCAAAAAACCAGAACTCTGAACTGAATATCATATTAAACATACACTTATTTCAAACTCTTTATCAATCTTTCTCATCAATTAGGCAAACATGCCATACATCATTTAATTATATCATCATAGCCAATCACAATGGCTTTATAGCATTTCATATCTCAATTCATATTGTGTATATAGCATTATTAGTATCACATTTCAAAGTACATTATTCATAATACACATCACCATTCACAAGCCTCACAATACACAATACATAACCTTATTCATGTAATATCATATGCATTATCAATTCCATATCATCTCACATTTCATGATTCAACAATGATGTTAGACAAATGATATCTATTTTGATCCTTGACAACTCAAATGGATGATCTATTTTAACATGTATATGAAAATCTTGTTGTAGGATTAGATTGCTTCCAATAAGGTGAACAGAACCTTTCTAGCGGTCGCGCCTCACCTGAACACGACCGCCCCATACAATTACAAGATAAAACATTATTACAGTAGGTTTCGCGGCCAGAAGCCCGACCTAAGTCGCGACCGCACCTCACAATCAAAAGATAAAACATTATTACAGTAGGTTTCGCGGCCAGAAGCCCGACCTAAATCGCGACCGCACTTGAATAATAACGACCGCCCCAAATTACGTGTCTCTCATGCATAAACCCTAAATGTAACCAACCCTCTTCCAAATGCATTTTAACATATAATTCCCAACACAAACTCACTCAAATGGATATAACTCATGTCATAACACATATTCATCACAATAACCACTTAAACAACACATTTGAACACAAACCATCTCAAAATCCTAACTCAAACTTTACTCTTGATTTTCCACTATCAATCTTCACTTATTTTTCCATAATCATAACCAAACCAACACCAATTCCAATTTTTTTACTTTAAATCAATTCTAACACTTGCAAACACATATCAAATACACCAAATCATTACATCAACAAATCACACTTCACTTTAAACATAACTTCAAAATTTACAAAGGAAAAACAAAAGATTTCTTACCTTAGATGAAGAAATTTCACAAATCTCTAACCAAACTCTTTGATTGCCTCTTCAATTGAACTCTAGCATCAAGAACACTTCTCTTCCTCTTTCTCTCCTTCAATCACCGGCACCCAAAATGAAAAGAAAACAAAATAGCCACAAGTCAAACACTTTTCCATCTTTTAATCTCCACCAAGAGATTTCTAAAGGTAAATTACCTCAATACCCTTAACCATAAAACTCACCTTTTGTCTCATATAAGCCCATTTAAGTAATTACACACTCAACACAAAAATATCTCTTTTCCTTTGATTCTTCCTTTGACCCATTTATATGTTATATATATCAACATATACACAACATATACCATTCTCTCTAAACCCTATTTTCTTTCCCAATTTCTTTTCTCTTGCAATTATCATATATATACAATCTAATATAACAACAACAACAATAAAAACATCATAACCAAGACTTCTAGGGCATATATGAGGATATTACAATAGTGTTGCGGCGAGAAAAATCGGCAACGCAAAATGGCATGACCAAATGAATAGTAAAATCTGGGTTTTCGTCAAAATTTCAGTCCACTTCAGTCATGCATTTGACCAAGTAAATGATCTTATTTTTGGCTGAAATTTTACAGAAAACTTATCTCATATGTTGACTAATTTCATGTAAAATTTCGTTGAAAAATTCATTCGTTTGCTGCCCCAAATAATTTCCCCAAAAATAGTCCAGAAGCTGTCACTTTGGGACCATTTCGGCCCAAACATTTGAAATTCATAGGATAGTTTATTTTTCTTATGCAAATCAATATTAAGGCTTCTTTAATAGTAAAGGGAAGATTCAAACACTTCCTTTTAACAATTTTTTCATGTTTAACTCAAATCAAACTAATTAAAGTCCAAACAACTTACCAAATCAACTTTCCAATTTTCTCAAAACATTTGGTTTCAATTAAATTTTACAACCCAAATTGCCATAAGAAAACAAGAACATAACTCAAATATTTAATTTAAACTCAATCAATATATTTAAACATCAACTTCAAAACTTCCATAAACCAAAGTTTGTAAGCAAATAGAGTTTCTTTTATGGTAAAGCACCAAATCAAAAGTAATTATTCAAAGGTAAAGTACCAAACCTTATTTCTTTAATTCCTCTTAGCTTTTCCTTCTTCTCCTTCTTTAATTCTTTATTTCTCCTTCAATCAATTCAAGATACAACATAAACCTTAGAAATTCAAAATAATAAGTTATCCTCCATTTCTTTTCTAACCGAAACCCTAATCCAACCTTATTAATCTTTATACATCTTTATTCTTCCATTTAATCAATTAATCTCATCACTTACTTAATATTTTTCCAATTCCACATAAAGACTCTAATCTCCAATCTTCCAATAAATATATAACTACCTAAAATTAATACTAAAATTAAAGTCTACTTACTAGAAAACCTTAAAAACTCACCTTAAAAATCAACTTTGGAGAAACTTGGAAGCCCTTTGGTGTTTCCCTTTGTTGGCCGAATTTTGTAAGTGGAAAAAGAGAGAGTTTGTTCTTCATTTCACATATATTTATATACAAAGGAAATGATGATCACCTTATTTGTTGGTTAAGCTCTTTAAGCCCACTTGTCCACCTTTCTCTTTCTTCATTTATTACACATGCTAAATGCTTACTTTTGATTGGCCAACCTTAGATTTTTTATAGTTTTCTTTTCCTTTACTTCTTTCCACTTGTCCATCATCCCATAGGATATCATAAAGTTGTCCCGGGTTTCCCATCCGGTCCCGACATGAAACCAGGCCCACTTTATGTTCTGGCGCTTAATTGATCATATCTTTTAAACCGTATAGTTCCACGAGTCAAACTACATATAGTTTTGATCCTCTTGACTTCTACTTTCTATTTTTAAAGTCTATTTTAGGTTTCCAAGTCATTTTGAAAAATTACCAATAAGCCCTCGACTTTTTACAAAATTTCCTTTAGGTCCTTTCTTTGCTCGGGTGTTGCCCGGGCCCCGTTTCTACTGACGATCATTTCATATTTACCCCCCTTAACGTCCTCTACCAACTCTTGTTTTTATTTCCTACTTTGGATTCATATATAATGACCAAAATGTCCCTAGTCAAAATCCCCTATATCTTCTAAACCGTGCGTTTTTTGGAAAAACTGTTACGCGTCGTTGTGACCCGGTTTTTCTCTATTTTCCTTTTTTGGAAACTGTTATGTGCACTATTAAGAACATCCGGTATGACTTTTAGAAATTACATTTACCTCCCCAAAACTTTTGAAAATTACAGTCACCTCCCCAAAACTTTTTAAAATTGCAATCACCTCCCTAACACTTTGCATTTTTCTTCAAGTAGGTCCCAGTGGTCCTATAGCCTTATCTGGGGCCGTTGTCAGGAATTATCTTCTCCTTTCCCCTTCTCTCACTGTGCACGTGACTACACTGCTTAAATACGATAGGCGGATGTGACATTTATGACATGCCCTATAGTGAAGATAGTAAAGATAAGCTTGAGGTAGCCATGACCTTAGGAGTAGAGCCTAATTTTTCCAATTTAGAAATTGAGGAGAGCAATTTACTATTGAATAATGAGATTGTTGAGGGCGAGCTTCAAATTGCTAAAGAGGATGAAGAAGTGGTTCAACCAAACTTGGTTGAACTTAAAAAGACCCCAAGAATTTTGAAAGATGTTTTGGTTGGGGAGTACAGTATGCAACAAATTATCATCTCTCCCACCCTTGGTGGTGAGAACGAGCAAAAAGCATATATAACCATGTTGCAAACTGATAAAGGTTCTTACCACGTCCCTATAGCATTAGAGAATAAAGTTAAGACAACCCTCACATGTTCTTTTTGGACAATTGCTCTGCCAAGGATGCTACCTAGGCTTTTCAATACATTGGGCACATTTCAAAGTTGCATGTTGTTCATCCTCTCACACATGGGCTCCAATTGCATTATGGGTGGAAGGAGCCCTACACATCGTATATGGGAACGAAGGAAATCAGGTATCATCTAAACCCTCTCTGTAGTATGCATGCTCACATTGAGGACAATGTGAATATTTAAGTGTGGGGTGCATTTTGTGTTTTGTGTTTTTACTTTTAATTGCATTTTGTGTTTTTGTTTTTTTTTAGTTTTAACTTGTTTTTGTTTAAGTTTAAGTTAATATTTTTAATGTTTTTCTTTGAATAAATTAATTTTGGAAAGTTCAATTGTTATAAATTGTTGATAGATGACCTTTGAAATTTTGAAGCATGAATTTGAGAATTTAGAAGAATTGGTGCTTATTGTCAATTTTGTTGGTTTTCCCTTGCATTGCCATTAACCTAGTGAGGAATTGAGCCATCAACTTATCATTATTGTTGTGGGTGAACATCTTTGATTAATGAATTGCTAGAACTTGCTTTGAAATGCATTTTAAGATTGCATAAAAAATTTTATTTAGGCATCAAGATGATTAAGGCAATTAGGTGAACCCTGGCTTAAAAAGACCAACCCAATCTTTAACCTTAGTTAGCCAATTTTCAGCCTATTTTATTTTTCCTTTTCTTTCTTTTTCACAACACCAATAGCTTGAACCTTATTGTTTAACTCTTATCCTTTCATTAGGTCAAGAGCATTTTAAGAGCGTTTATGACCGAGTGTTGTGTTGAATTAAGTGTGCGGTTAAGTTTAGTAGGTTTAAGATTACAAAGCAAAATAATAAAAATAAAAAAAAGAGAAAAAAATATATATATATATAATAATAAGAATAATTGTTGTTCTTGTTGGAAGGGTTGGAATAAGTTGAAAATATCATTGCAATATTTAATAAGTGAGTTCCCCTGAAAAGTTCTTTAATGTCAAGGGGTGGATGAGAGGAAGGTGTTTTTGTAACACCCCATCTTAGACTACGTTTATAGACCAAGATGGACTGTTATCTCATGGTGGTTGTGTCTTAATATTTTACTTAGCCAATTTTAAGTGCATATTTAAAAAAAAAAAAAATTTGCCATAACCTCCCCTAAAAATGGAGGTCCCAAGTGTCGACAAAACTGATTTTTCTTATTTATGAAAAACATTTTGTTTCACAATTCAATACAAGCACACTCCCAATAATCCACCCTTATAACCTCAACTACAATCCTGCAAGAAGAATTCACACTTCTATATTCACAACCCAACTCAATTCAAAATCATACAGTTATTATACATTACTCGATTTACATGCTACATCAAGTTATCTCTTTGTATTGTTCAAATAAGTACATGCCAGTTTCTAATACCAAAATACAAAATAAAGAGCACCACCTAAGTTTGTTGATGACCGACAAATCGCAGGACTCCTCTGCTCGCTACTGGCTCCTTACTAATAATCTACGAGTTTAGAAGAAACTAAACTCGCTAAGCATTGCTTAGTGGGTACTTTAACCATTGCCGAATATAAATAGTGCAAGGAAGGTTTGTTGAAACACATGTAAAAATAGAATACTGCATAATTAAACTATTTTCATACAATCATCATATTTATATTTTCTAATTATGTTAAGATTCACATTCTGTATGTAATCAACATGTAATATAACTTCATTATAATTACGAGTTAATCTGCTTCACTAGGTAATTATGAATACACCAATCTCGGAATGAGGCCTCGTATAGAGTTACGCGTGGTCTTGACCTCACATGACTAATTGCCATGGTCTTGGTCTCACACGATATGGAATATACAAGATAACTGCGTGGTCTTTGTAACACCCCGATACCCTATATAAGTACTATGCGTATACCTAGTATACATACAGTAAATATATAAAGTATAAGGATGTCACTTTTCATTACCTTTTAAAAACCTGTAACAGAGTTCAAACCATAATACCTTAATTTAAATAACATTTACAAAATCATTATCTTTATTAAAACTTCATTTATACATATAAATACTCTCTCGTCAGAAATACATCATAATTAAAGTTTATACATGTATGCATTACCCTCTAGTTGGTCTCGACAAACTTTACTCTTCTTGTGGCATAACAAAAGACTTCATATCTTCCATCTATATACCTGCGCAAATAAACACCCGCGCTAAGCCCGAGAGATTAGTAGTCCAACTATAAAATATAAACATATAGTATAGAAGTATTGACATATAATGATACATCAATTCAATATATAATTAGTTCTTATCATATCTTCTTTTCTTTTTAATTTCATCTTTAATATATCCTAGCTAATTTCAAATATGATGTACATATATACATAATATTATCACCAACCCCAATGCATCACCAATACTCAAAACCAATATATTAATACCCCTACATTATATATACCATACCAATCATTATTGCAATACACAAATTACATATCATACAAATCATAAATCACATTTACAATAAAGACAACCTTTATCATCAACCACAATTCATTTACATATTACACTTAATAACATTATATTATTCACAATTCACCAAGCATAATTCATTATTAATACTCACAATCAATATTTCAATACTTGCAATTCACATTGACAATAAAGACAGACTCGGGTCCAAAACACTAATATGTTATTCAAAGTTCAGAGTTACTGCTTTGGTTCATAGTCACAATCATCACGCCCGTAGACAATGTATATACATGTATCTCTATCCATGGATAGTGTAACAGACCCAGTCTCTTGGACCATCAACTCAACACATATGAGGAGATCCTTAACCCGGCAAGACTGTTACAAATCATATATCTCATATTCACAATTCTCATAGTGTAACAGACCCAGTCTCTTGGACCATCAACTCAACACATATGAGGAGATCCTCAACCCGGCAAGACTGTTACCTTTCATCATTTCTTAGGCATGCCACCCAAATCCAGAACTCTGAAACTGAATAACATATTAAACAAACAATTCATTTATTATTTCATTATCAATCTCATCATCAATTAGGCCAACATGCCTTATCTCTTTCAATTGAATTATCATAGCCAATCACAATGGCTTCATATCATATCATATCTCAATCCATATGATACATATAGCATCATTGATATCACATTTCAAAGTATATTATTCATATAATACATTGCCATACACAAGATTCACAATGCATATAACATAACATTTTCTCACTTCTCAAAACACATTAACATCATTCATTACTAGAGCATTTATCATAACAAATTGCACATACCTTAAGAATGATCCTCATTTCTTCCTACCTTTCCCATTTCATATTTCATCCTTTATATATATTCTTCATTTACATTCACAATATAATAGCTTATTTAACACTTTCATCCCAATGTGTTAATGTTCAAAGACATATAAGGATATACAATCAAATAGGGTTTATGCTTACCTGGTTAATGATCTTCACATCCTTCACATCATTCAATCATCACCTTAGTCCAATTATGTTAACAATATAATAGATCACTTAACACATTTGCAAACAAATGTGTTAAGCCTCAAATTATGTAATTAAATACAATCATATGTATTGGTACTTACCTCAAGAACTAGTCCCATCAATCTATACATTTCTTTTCTTTCCAAGAATTCTCCACATTTAGGTTAATGCAACCCTTCAAAACCTAATCCAAAGGAATATTAGCAAAATGACCATATGAATAGTACATTCTGGTTTAAGACTCCATTTTATCCTTAATTTGAAAAATTGTATAAAATAATATACTTGACTAAAAATTCTAAAATTTTTACAGAATTTAGTTTTGTATCTTAAAATCATTCCTTTAAAATTTCAGATCAAACTGAACACAAAATCTTTGTCAAATAGTTCACCTAACCAGACTGCCCCAATTGCCCTGCATCCTGGCAGCAGTTCTGAACTTTGTGAATTCCATAAATCAAATTCAATCAACGTGGTTCCAAATTATTTTTCTCAAATACTAGACTCACTAAGAAACAACATATCCAAAATTCAATTGGATATGATGTTTCTACATTTTATTAAAAATCCCGAAATATAGCTGTCTCAGTTAAGGTACCTGCTGGAACAGGTCTAATAAAAATAATCTTTCTAAACTCATAATCATTCCAAAATCGAATCAACATATTTTTCAGTCATTATAGACTCATAGAGGCACAACATATCAAAAATTCACTTCAAGAACATTTTTCTATAATTAATTAAAAATCATACAAGTCACAGCCTTTACTAATTGTAAAACAGAAAAAAAATTCACTAAACACAACTCTTACTCTTCCATCACCAACACCAACCTAGCTTCTTATCTTTAATTCCATTTCAACACTTTTACACACACCATACACAAACACACTCCATCAAACTCAAACAAAATTCCAAATAGAACAAGAGAAATCAAGAGAAAACTTACCTTAAATGAAGAAATTCCACAAATCTCTAACCAAAACCCTTGATTCCTTCTTCAATTTGATTATAGAACTTCAAACACCTCCCTAGCTCTTTCTCTTCTTCAATGGCCGGACTCTTCAAGAAAGAAAGAAGAAAATACCAACAAGTCAACCACTTTTCTTCTTTTAATCTCCACCATGCAACTTAACCAAAGAAAATTACCTCCATGCCCTTCATCCATTTAATTAATCTTTTGTCTCATATATACCCATATATATAATTTCACATGCCACAAATAAATATCATCTTGTATTGACCAACCCTTTGACCAATGTATATGTTAGTTATACAACCATATAAACAACATATACACTTCTCTCTACACCCTCTTTTCTTCTCAAAACACAAATACCTATACATTCTTTTCCCAACTTCTTTTCTCTTGTAATTTAACACATATATTCAATCCAATATATAACAATAACATAATCAAAACTTTTAAGGTATACATGAGGATATTACAGTCTTGGTCTCACACGACTAGTTGCCATGATCTTGACCTCACACGATATAACCCCCATTCCAGACCGGTTTTACCCATTTACCGAGTAGAACATATATAACATTTCATAAATACCCATTCCAAATTAAACTCAACATATTTTTCAGTCATTCTAGACTCATTGAGACACACCATATCAAAATTTCAACTCAAGATAATATTGCTATATTTAAAAATCATACAAGTCACAGCCTTTACTAATTGTAAAACAGAAAAATTTCAAAAGAAGTTCAATGGTTAAAGTACCAAACCTTGCTTTTCCTTGCTCTTCTTACCTATTTCACTTCCTTTCCTTTCTAATCTCCTTGATTTCCTATGAATTTAACATCACATAAATAAAGGTAAGAACCCTAGGTATAGACATAGTCTTATCTTACGATTTTTCTAATGGTTGCTAGCTTATTTTCACCATTAAGCACCATTATTTCCTTCATCAAATCCTTCAATTAATTATTTCTTGAATTTTCTCCAAATCTAACTATATGAACCCTAATTCAATCTCTTAAATTAACCATTAATCCATGAAATTAAAACTAGAGATAGGTTTCTCTTACCTTAAAATCTTGTTTGTCACCAAACTCTTTAAACCAAAAGCCTTAAACTTTGGAAAAATCACCTCCTTCTTCCTTCTCTTATGGTTTGGACGAATTCACCATGCAAGAGAGGGCTTTTATACTTTCTTTCCTTAGCTTATTTTGATCCAAATGGCATCCATAAGTGGTGAATAGATGTTGACTTCCAATTGGTACACCTTATAGCAAAAATGGCCACTTTTAATTGGTCCATTTGCCTTCTTCCAATTGGTACACCTTATAGCAAAAATGGCCACTTTTAATTGGTCCATTTGCCTTCTTCCAATAGGTACACCTTATAGCAAAAATGGCAACTTTTAATTGGTCCATTTGCCTTCTTCCAATAAGTACACCTTATAGCAAAAATGACCACGTTTAATTAGTCCATTTGCCTTCTTCCAATTAGTACACCTTATAGCAAAATGGCCACTTTTAATTGGTCCACTTGCCTTCTTCTTTTATCTATTTATTTAGCAAGCCATTAAGCTTTCTTTTATTCATATTTTGACCCCCTCAACTTTCTTGTGTTGTAATTTTATAGTCTAGGGTGTGAAAATATCAAAATATCCTCTAGCGATTAATTGATTGTAACTTTTAAACCGTGCGTTTTCGAGAAAAATTGAAATCCACGGTTATGACCCTATTAATCTCGAGAATATTCTTCCGGGGTCGGATATGGGCACTATTAATAACTTCCAACTCTTAATTTTTAAGTTTACATAGTTGCCCCCAACTTTTGAGAAATTCTCACTTAGGTCCTTTTGATATCCCTTCCTGACCTTGCTATCTTTCTTTATTAATATCTTTTTGCTCACAACTCCGAATTAAGTAATTCTTATTCCCACTGAAAATAGACATCCGGGGCTATATTGTGTCAAAATGTTAGGTCGATCCGAGCTATATCTGATTTTTGACGGTCCTTTGAAATCAAGCCTACTATGCTGTCCTGAGGCAGCTTGCACATTGTCTACTAAATCCATCATATCTTATTCTGTACAACTCCAAATTGAGTAATTTCAAGTTATACATCTAGCTAAGACACAAAGAAACAATTAAGTCTTCTTGAGACTCTCTAATTGGGTCATTAACTTGGATGAAATGCAAGTTCAAGTTATAGGTCATGTTCTAAACTCCTTTGTTCCAAGCCTAAATCATATCCTCTATGTCTGTTTCTTACCAATCTGTAATTCGGGATGTTACAGTTTTGGGATTGTTGGGTTATGTATATGATCGGGTACTTCATTCTTAAAGTGCTCTTGAACTTAATGATCAAGCTCACATTTCCTAAATATCATGCCTTTACCTTAGCCCCAGTACAACCCAATAAAGACCTTTTGATTGATGCTTGATTGTAATTTTGTGGTGGAGATTTGATAAATAAGCAAGCCTATGGCAATAATCTTTCATTGATTTTTATGAGTGTAAACACCACCATGATCAAACACATGTAGGAGTTGGTGAGGGAGTGACAACATTGGTTATGCATGGAAAGCCACTTAATTGCATTGGTGTCGATTTTGTTTGATTCGATATTGATTGCAGATTTACGGATAGGGAAGTCTTGATGCATCTTTATAACTCTTGAACTTAACCAAATTATCTTGTTAGTGTGTTTTGATTTTAGCCTTGCTTGGGGACAAGCAAGGAATTAAGTGTGGGGTAGTTGTTTAGATCATTTTTGTACTTTTTTTTAGTATGATTTTAATGTGTTTTTAGTTAATGTTTTGATTGATTTTTGTTTTAAGTTTGTTTAAAGTGTTTGTTGTAGGTTTAAGTGCAAAAACACCCTTGGAAGATCAAAAAGTGCAGGAAAAGCATGAACCAAGCAAGACATGGCCAAGCCAAATCAAGCTAGGCCGTGTCCCTCAAAGAATGATGATGGCAGAGCTTGACACGGCCATGAGACACGGCCAAGCTTATGGCCATGTCACATTCAAGGAGCAAAACAAAGACCAAAGCAAAGAAAGAGCAAAAATGATGAAGCAGGAAAGGACACACTCAATGACACGGGCAAGCCACTGGCCGTTTCACATGACACGGCCAGCAAGCTTGGTCGTGTCCCATTTCAATCCGAAGAACACTTGGAGCAAGCAAAGAAGGAAAAAAAAAGAAATAGAAGTGGAGACACCCACATGACACGGCCACTAGCTTGGCCGTGTCACCCCTTGAGACCAAAAGAAAAGAAAGAAAGAAAGAGGGCAGTGAAGGACACGGCCATCAATCTTGGCCGTGTCCCAAGGGAAAATTAGAGACATGGCCAAGCTACTCTTGGCTTGGCCATGTCACACCTAAAATATTTGAATTCTTTTACATGAAGTAGGGGACAAAGTAGGGAACAAAGCCTTGTGTTTGCCAAAAGAAATATTAAACAAAGAAAAAGTGGGGAACAAAGGGAAGTGGTGTGAGTTGGAAGGCATGGGTTGTGTTTTTGAATGAATTAGAAAGAGAAGAAGAGGGAAATTGGAGAGAGTTCTTGGAGTCCTTGGACAATTTTCTACATACACGTTTGGGAGAGGGAAAGAGTAACACTCTCCCTGCCCTTCATCTTCATCTCCATTTCCATCCTCTCCACCTTCTCCATCTTCCATTGACAAGTTCTTTGAGATTCTTTGGGATAAATTGGGTTAACAAGCTCTTGAAGGTTGAAGAAGCTTCATTGAAAGGTTTGGTAACTTGAGAAAGCTCCATTCCATCTTCCAAAGGCATAATCAATTAAAGGGTTGGTGACTTGAGAAAGCTCCATCCCAAGGTTTGGTGACTTGAGAAAGCTCCATTCCATTTTGCAAAGAGGAATCGACAATTGAAGAGGGCTTGAGTTCTTCATCATAGATCAAGGTGGAGCTAGGAGGAAGACTAGTAATCCTACTCTTGGCATCTTCATAAGGGATTTTTCTATTCTCTCTTTTTATTCATGTCAATATTATTGTTGTTGTATTAAGAGAATTGATATTACAATGAACAATTTGTATTTGATTTATATTGAGTTGAATGTTTGTTCTAAATTGATGATGTTGAGCTAAATTACCCATGCCTAGGGTTTGTAGTATATTTGATTGAATGCCTTGATTTGATATTTCCATTGATGTATCTTGTTGTTGGTTGATTGCATTGGATTGTATGCTAGGTTGATAGATTAGTTACCTATTGATCTAGATATTGAATGAAGGACTGAGAGGTGAAATTTGATATCGAAATTATGCAATCGACTACCCTATGAATGAATTAGAAATATAAGTTCTAGGGTTTCATTAATTTACAAATGTAAAGTAATTGGTTATTGCTATTTCTTGAATATGAGAACTAATGAATTGGTAATTGACTAATTAACCTTAAGGAACAAATTAATTTACAAGGTTATGTTAATGGATAATTAAGAATTGAGCTTAGATTGAAAGGACCTATAACCCTAGGCACAATCAATTTGATCTTGTACAACCATCACACACATCAACCCTACACTCCTTAATCTTAAGTTTAAATTATTCTCGCACCATTCCAACACAACAAACTTTCGAATTTAAATAACTTGTCAATGAAGCTATTACGAACTACACCTTCTTTGGGAAACAACCTTGGGGCGATCACCTTTGCTACAACTACCTCGTATACTTGTGAGTGATGCTTGTAGTAGTACTTAATTCGAGTGCAACAAGGTCGAAGTGGTAGAGATTTCAGTAGAGGTGGTAGACCTGGGTTCAATCAGAGAGGAGGCTCTACATCCAGAGGCAGTAGGCCAAATGAGGCTGGGCCATCTCATCGAGTGTCTTTGATGCAGAGGCAGTCGGATGCTTCAGCCGTCATTCCTGGTACATTCTCTTTATTTGGTATTTCAGTTCTTGCTTTGATTGATCCAGGATCTGCTCATTCATATATAAGTGCATCCATCTTGCCTATGTCTGAATTGCATTCAGAGTCCCTAGGATTTGGTGTCTTGGTGACAAATCCTGTAATATCCCAATGTGTGCCCTAGAAGTTTGGATATAATTGTTGTTGATTGAATTATGTGTATATGTTATGTTGATAAGAAAAGAAATTGAAAAGAGAATGTTTATGTATAGTTTAAAAAGGGAAGTAATGTGTAGAGAGAAAGTGTATATGTTGGGTATATGGTAATATATATAACATATACATAAGTTAAATGAATGGTCAATGAAAGAAGATATTTTATTTTGTGATATGTGAAATTATTTAAATAGTCATATAAGTTAAAAGAGGTTAAGTTAAATGGATGAGGGTATTTAGGTAATTGCATTGTTAGAATTGCATGGTGGAGATTTAAAGAAGAATAGAAGTTTGACTTGGCTTTATTTTCTTTTCTTCTCAATTGTGTGTGGCCGGCTATCCAAAGGGAAAGAGAGCAAGTGAGGTGTTGTGATTTCTAAACTCAAACTTGAAGGAAGAATCAAAGGATTAAGTTGAAGATTTGTGAAATTCATCAACTTTGGTAAGTTCTTTTCCTTGCTTTTCCTTTGTTCTTTTGAAATTGTGTTTGGGATTGATGAGTTAATATGGATGGTGGTTTAGATTTGTTTGTGGTATGTTTTTAAGTGTTGAAAGTGATGTTAAGTTAAGAAGTTAAATTGTTGCGGATATTGGAAGTGTTGGATTGAGTTTGTTTTAGGGTTTTGAAGTGATTATTGATGTTTAACTTGAGTTTGCTTGATTATTTTCATAGATTTGCATGTGGTTGAGGTTTGTTGAAATTGTAAACTTAGAATTGAGAATTTGGCCGAGGGCAGTAGCCTTATGGATGCCACGCCCGTGGCCTTGATTGGCCATGGCCGTGGCCAATTAGAACCATGGCCGTGGAGGATGGGAGCAAGGGTGGCAGAACCATTCCTTAAGCCACGCCCATGGGTGTTGAGGTGGCCACGACCGTGGGCCTTTGTGAGTGATGTTGAAGTGTAATTTGTGATTTAAGGGTTTAGTAAGAGGTTATTAAGTGATAAATTGTATTGGAACTTATGTGTTGTATCATTTTTGGGATTAGGTTTTGAAGGAAGGGGATTTGCCCTAATTTGGGAAGTGAAGAATCTTGGAAAGGAAAGTGTTTAGAATTGTGTAAATTGTTATTGAGGTAAGTACAAACCTTGCATTGTTGCATATATTTATATGATGTTGAAATTGAATACACATTTGATGATAATGATGATGCATATGATACTACATAAACAATGCTATGTTTTATGCATTGTGAATCTTGTGAATGGTAATGTGTTATATGGATATTGTTCTTGGTAATGTCATATCAATGATGCTATGTGTATAATTGAATAATGAAATATTATAATATGATTTGAGACATGATATGATATGAAGCCATTGTGATTGGCCATGTTAATTCAAATGTGATGAGAAGCCATTGTGATTGGCTATGAAACTCAATGTAATATGAAACCATTGTGATTGGCTATGAAACTCAATGTGATATGATGCCATTGTGATTGGCTATAATGATTCAATTGAGAATGAAATTGATAAATGAATTGTGTGGCTAATGTGTTATTCCATTTTCAGAGTTTGTTGTTGGTGGCATGCTTAATATAAGTAACAATCTCTTGAAGTTAGGTTGGCTAAGTCCTTAAAGCCTAATTGAGATGTTACAACCCTTGAAGCTAGGTTGGATTGGTTCTTGAAGCCAAGTTGGGTTGATGCTTAGCATGCTTTGCTCCCCTTGAAGCTTGGTTGAACCTAAATCCTTGAAGCCTAGTTGGGATTATGATAATGATAAATGTGATAACAAAACCAAAGCATTAACTCTGAAAATTGAATGGCATATTAGTGTGTTTTGGGCCCATGCTTGTCTTTGTTTTAAATGTGAGTCATTGATGGTAAAATGATTGAATAATGTGATCTATGGATAGATTTTGAAATGTGATATGCTATATGAGTATGAATGGTGAGATGCAAAGATGTGGTATTATATTTCCACCTATGATGTTGTGTTATTAATATGGATGACATTGCATTGCATTGAAGCATAATGTTAGCATACTTTGTATTACTAAGCCGTTGGCTTAGAGCGATAGTGTTGATCGCGCAGGTGACAGAGTTGAACCCGAGAGTTCCTTGAGACCAAGTGAGAGTAGACATTGAAGAATTTACTTTTGGACTTAAAGATCAGAGAAGAGCTGCCAATCATGTATATATTCTATGTTTGTAAACTTTGTTTTGTAACATATTTGTAATAACTTCCGCTGTGAATTAATAAACGTTTTATCTATATATATATATGGTGTCTTTTGGATTTCTTTTAAAATGTTTGAGATTGGTTTCACTTATTTACAAAGATATATGTTGTGTATTTTTAAACTGTGACATTTTCTATATTCAGTATACGTATATTACGATCGTTTAAGCATGCTTAGTACGTATACGGGGTATAGGGGTGTTACAATTGTTTTGGTATCAGAGCCTAGGTTTTAGATTCTCAACCTAGGTGAAATATAAGAAAAAGCATATTTTGATTTAAAAAGTTGGTTTTCGAATAATATACATCTTTGGGATTGGCAGTCTCTGATCTTTAATAAGATATATTCTGCTGTGTTTGCAGATATAGGTTGTGATGGATTCTCACATACGTCAATCTATCGAGGGTAGTGAGGAGAGTGTAGCTCCTGATGAAGTTAGAGAGGGAGCTAGAGTGGATAATGCTGGAGAGGTACATGTTTCTGTGTCGGGGGACCAGCTGGTGAGGATGTTCCACTAGTTTGGCTTAGGCATGTGGTAGAGGTTTTGAGGCAAGCACCTGTGCAACCACCGCCACCACCCCCACAGCCTTTGATAGCAGTGAGACATTATGATAAATTACGGAAGTATGGAGCAGAAGATTTTCTAGGTACTGTTGATCCAGCTGTAGCTGAGCAGTGGCTAGATAAAGTGCAGAGAATATTTGTTCAATTACAAGCCACTTCAGAAGAAAATTTTGATTATGCAAGATCCTTGTTGCAGAAGGACGCATACAATTGGTGGAAGACAGTGCCCCATGCTATGGATGATCCACCAACATTGTCCTATGTTGATTTTCTGTGAGAGTTTGAATTGAAGTATACTCCAATGGAGTATAAAGATGGGAAGAAAATTGAGTTTCTAAGCTTGAAGCAAGATCACCGGACTGTGACGGAATATGAGCTAGAGTTTGTCCGATTGAGCCAGTATGCTGGGGGTATTATATCTGATGAGATAGATAGATGCAGGAGATTTGAGGAGGGATTGAGGCCCTCTATCATGTGTCATGTGGCTGGATCTAGATATCATGATTTTTCCCAGCTTGTGGCAGCAGCTAGGAGCGTGGAGAGAGCTCAGGTTATTGCAGCTGCTTCAGAGGAAGAGATCAGGGTTAGAAGGCCCCAGTTTGAGGCAGGGTCTTCGTCTGTGAAAAGAGGTAAAGGAAGTTTTGTTCCTCGGGTTAGTAGGAGTCAGAGGCCAGCTGGTAGGTCAGTACAGTTTCAGAGGCATAGATCTAGACCTACAGTTTCAGTGGCAAGTGCTCCGACCCCAGTGATACAGAGATCCACCTTACCCATATGCATTCATTATGGTAGACCACATGGTGGTCCTTGTTGGAAGACTGGTGTAGCAGGGGTATGTTTTAGATGTGGATCTCCTGATCATTTTGTTAGAGATTGTCCTGAGAGACAGGAGCAGATGTCAGTAGATACTGCAGCTTCTCGACCTAGTGTGAGAGGAGGTCGAGGAGGCAGAGGTTTCGGCAGAGGAGGCAGATCTGGGTTCAGTGCTAGAGGAGGTTCTACATCCAGGGAGAGTAGAGCAGAGGAGGCTGGATCTTCTCAGAGGATTTATGTGATGCAGAGGCAACCAGATGCTTCGGCAGTCATAGCTGGTACTTTCTCTTTATTTGGTATTTCAGTACTTGCTTTGATTGATCCCGGATCCACGCATTCATATATTAGTGCATCTATTTTGCCTGTGTCTGATATGCATGCTAAATCCCTAGGATTTGAGGTATTGGTGACAAATCCTTTAGGGTATAGTGTGATTGTTAGTAAGGTGAACCGAGATAGTGCAGTAGTGGTGCAAGGTGAGGAGTTCCTTGGAGATTTGATTGAGATGCCTTTTAAAGAATATGATGTGATCCTAGGCATGGACTGGTTATCTAGACATGGAGCTGTGGTAGATTGTAAAAAGAAAGTTGTTACCTTGAGAACCGGTGATGGTAGAGATGTGATAGTATCTAATGAGCAGGAACAGCTAGCATCCTTGTTTGTTTCAACTGTTGCAGCTAGGAGATTGATTAGAAAAGGGTGTGATGCTTATCTTGCTCATGTGATAGATACTAGAGTAAGGGGTTCTCAAATTGATAGCATACCCACAGTTGTAGAGTTTCCAGATGTGTTTCCAGATGAGTTGCCAGCATTGCCTCCTGAGAGAGAGGTGGAGTTTGGTATGGAATTATTGCCTGGTACCACTCCTATCTCTATTACTCCTTATAGAATGGCACCAGCTGAACTGAGAGAGTTAAAGGTGCAGTTGCAGGAGTTGTTAGATAAAGGGTTTGTTCGCCCTAGTGTTTCACCGTGGGGAGCTCCTGTTTTGTTTGTGAAAAAGAAAGATGGTACTATGAGATTATGTATCGATTATAGGCAATTGAACAAGGTGACTACTAAAAATAAATATCCTTTGCCTAAAATTGATGATCTCTTTGATCAATTGAAGGGTGCAGCAGTGTTTTCTAAAATTGATATGAGATCAGGGTACCATCAGTTGAGGGTCAGAGCTGAAGATGTTCCTAAGACCGCCTTTCGGACCAGGTATGGGCATTATGAGTTTCTAGTTATGCCTTTTGGTTTGCCGAATGCACCTGCAGTTTTTATGGACTTGATGAATAGGGTGTTTAGGCCCTATTTGGATCAGTTTGTGGTAGTGTTTATCGATGATATTTTGGTGTATTCGCGTAATGAGGAGGAACATGACAAACATTTGCGGATTGTGTTGCAAATTTTGAGAGAGAAGCAATTATTTGCTAAATTATCGAAGTGTGAGTTTTGGCTTGATCAAGTAACTTTTCTCGGTCATATAGTTTCAGCAGAGGGTATTAGAGTTGATCCGAGTAAAGTTGAAGCTATTTTGAATTGGAGTCCACCAAAGTCTGTGACTGAAGTTAGAAGTTTTCTGGGTTTGGCAGGCTATTACAGACGGTTTGTTAAAGGGTTTTCTTTAATAGCTACTCCACTTATCAGATTACTTCGAAAGGGGGTTAGATTTGTGTGGATAGATCAGTGTCAGGCTAGCTTCGAACAGTTGAGAGAAATGTTGACTCAAGCACCTGTTCTTACTTTACCTGTGGAAGATAAACCATATGTGATCTACAGTGATGCTTCACATAGTGGTTTGGGTTGTGTGCTGATGCAAGAAGGTAGAGTGATAGCTTATGCTTCTCGACAGTTGAAACCACATGAGCTCAATTATCCTACCCATGATTTAGAGTTAGCAGCCATTGTGTTTGCATTGAAGATTTGGCGACACTATTTGTATGGGGAGAAGTGTTTTATCTATACAGACCATAAACGTTTGAAATATTTGGGTGTCCAAAGAGAGCTCAATCTTCATCAGAGAAGATGGTTGGAATTGATTAAAGACTACGACTGTTTGATTGATTATCATCCTGGCAAAGCAAATGTTGTTGCTGATGCCTTGAGTCGGAAGTCTTTAGCAGGTTTGACTGTTTATTCACTCTCGTTGCTTGTTGAGTTGAGAGCGTTGTGTGCTAGTTTTGTATCTTGTGATGATGGAGCATTGTTGGCACAGTTGCAAGTGAAACCAGTATTGTTGGAGCAGATTAGAGAGGCTCAAGTGGCTGATGAGAAGATTCAAAAGATTGTTTTAGATTGTCATAATGGAAAGAGTCGAGATTTTATTATGAGAGATGATGGGAGTCTTTGGTTTAAGAATAGATTGTGTGTACCTGATGATGCTAAATTGAGAAGAATTATTTTAGAAGAAGCCCATCATTCAGTATTTGCTATGCATCCGGGTAATACAAAGATGTATCATGATTTGAAGCAATATTACTGGTGGTCCGGTATGAAGAGAGACATAGCGGAGTTTGTATCCAAATGTCTCACATGTCAGAGGGTAAAAGCTGAGCATCAAGTTCCAACAGGATTCTTCCAACCTTTATCAGTGCCTGAATGGAAATGGGAAAGAGTAACAATGAATTTTGTGTCTTGTTTACCTTTGACACAAAGGAAGCATGATGCTATTTGGGTGATTGTTGATAGATTGACTAAGACAGCTCATTTCCTTCCGGTTCGGATGGATTACTCTTTGGAGAGGTTAGCTAAGCTGTATATCCATGAGATTGTGAAGTTGCATGGTGTCCCAATTTCTATAGTGTCTGATCGAGATCCCCGGTTTACTTCCAGGTTTTGGAAGAGTTTACATGGTGCTTTGGGTTCTCGACTACACTTTAGCACTACTTTTCATCCACAGACAGATGGGCAGTCAGAGAGAGTGATACAGATTATTGAGGATATGTTGAGAAGCTGTGTCATTGATTTCTCTGGAAGTTGGGATGGATTCTTACCACTTGTGGAATTTGCTTACAATAACAGTCACCAATCCAGCATTGGTATGGCACCATTCGAAGCATTGTATGGTAGACGGTGTAGGACACCTCTATGATGGAATGAACTTGGTGAAGGTAAATTAATTCGTCCTGATTTGGTTAAAGAAAGTGAAGAGAAAGTGAAAATGATTCGAGATAGGTTGAAAACAGCTTCAGACCGACAGAAATCTTATTCGGATTTGAAAAGGAGAGACATAGAGTTTGATGTTGGAGATAAGGTATTTTTGAAAGTGTCTCCTTGGAAGAAGATCTTGAGGTTTGGTCGGAAAGGAAAATTGAGTCCTCGTTTCATTGGACCGTATGAAATTTTAGAAAGAGTTGGGCCAGTTGCTTATCGGCTCGCTTTACCACCCGAGTTGGATAGGATCCATAATGTATTCCATGTTTCTATGTTGAGGAGGTACAGATCGGATCCATTTCATGTGTTGCCTATTGAATCGATCGAAGTAAGTCCAGATTTAACATTTGAAGAGGAACCAGTTGCTATCTTGGCACGTGAAGTGAAAGAATTTAGAAATAAGAAAGTGCCAATTGTGAAGATTTTGTGGAAGAATCATGCAAAAGAAGAGGCAACTTGGGAAAGTGAACAAACAATGCGAGATCAATATCCTCAATTATTTTAGACTTGATATCAGGTAATTTCGAGGATGAAATTTCTTTTTAGAGGGGGAGAATTGTAATATCCCAATGTGTGCCCTAGAAGTTTGGATATAATTATTGTTGATTGAATTATGTGTATATGTTATGTTGATAAGAAAAGAAATTGAAAAGAGAATGTTTATGTATTGTTTAAAAAGGGAAGTAATGTGTAGAGAGAAAGTGTATATGTTGGGTATATGGTAATATATATAACATATACATAAGTCAAATGAATGGTCAATGAAAGAAGATATTTTATTTTGTGATATGTGAAATTATTTAAATGGTCATATAAGTTAAAAGAGGTTAAGTTAAATGGATGAGGGTATTTAGGTAATTACTTTGTTAGAATTGCATGGTGGAGATTTAAAGAAGAAGAGAAGTTTGACTTGGCTTTATTTTCTTTTCTTCTCAATTGTGTGTGGCCGGCTATCCAAAGGGAAAGAGAGCAAGTGAGGTGTTGTGATTTCTAAACTCAAATTTGAAGGAAGAATCAAAGGATTAAGTTGAAGATTTGTGAAATTCATCAACTTTGGTAAGTTCTTTTCCTTGCTTTTCCTTTGTTCTTTTGAAATTGTGTTTGGGATTGATGAGTTAATATGGATGGTGGTTTAGATTTGTTTGTGGTATGTTTTTAAGTGTTGAAAGTGATGTTAAGTTAAGAAGTTAAATTGTTGCGGATATTGGAAGTGTTGGATTGAGTTTGTTTTAGGGTTTTGAAGTGATTATTGATGTTTAACTTGAGTTTGCTTTATTATTTTCATAGATTTGCATGTGGTTGAGGTTTGTTGAAATTGTAAACTTAGAATTGAGAATTTGGCCGAGGGCAGTAGCCTTGTGGATGCCACACCCATGGCCTTGGTTGGCCATGGCCGTGGCCAATTAGAACCATGGCCGTGGAGGTTGGGAGCAAGGGTGGCAGAACCATTCCTTAAGCCACGCCCGTGGGGGTTCAGGTGGCCACGACCGTGGGCCTTTGTGAGTGATGTTGAAGTGTAATTTGTGATTTAAGGGTTTAGTAAGAGGTTATTAAGTGATAAATTGTATTGGAACTTATGTGTTGTATCATTTTTGGGATTAGGTTTTGAAGGAAGGGGATTTGCCCTAATTTGGGAAGTGAAGAATCTTGGAAAGGAAAGTGTTTAGAATTGTGTAAATTGTTATTGAGGTAAGTACAAACCTTGCATTGTTGCATATATTTATATGATGTTGAGATTGAATACACATTTGATGATAATGATGATGCATATGATACTACATAAACAATGCTATGTTTTATGCATTGTGAATCTTGTGAATGGTAATGTGTTATATGGATATTGTTCTTGGTAATGTCATATCAATGATGCTATGTGTGTAATTGAATAATGAAATATTATAATATGATTTGAGAGATGATATGATATGAAGCCTGTAACACCCCTTCCCGACCTACATATGTAAGCCGAGTAGAGGTGCCACACTATCCTAATGTTGCTACCAATTTTACTCAGTCAATTTTTTTTTAATTCCGATTTTTACAGAAATGTTGCCATAATTTTGCCTAAAAATTGAGTCCCAAGTGTCGACAAAACTGGTTTTTTTTTCTGATTTTTAAAACATTTACACAAACCAATGCAAACAAAATCATTCTCAGTACACTCCCAATAAATCCCCCTTATAACCTCAACTACAACCTGCAAAAAGGATTTACACTTCTAGTACAACATAAAGTAAAAGTTTATTATGAAATACAGTAAATAAAATATTTGTTCACTATGCAGCGAAAAATAACAATATTTACAAATTCATATATATCCAAACTCAAGTTTTACAACCCATAAAATTTATACATTTCTTTGGCAGTCAGTCTTTGATCTTTAAGCCCACTATCAACACCTCAAAATCTATACTCGACTCGGCCTAGAGGAACTCTCTGGTTCTTCCCTGTCACCTGCGCGAAGAATCACATTCGCGCTAAGCCAACGACTTAGTGGTACAAATTACAGTACTATGATGCTTTAATGCCATGCTAATGTCACGCAATCAAGATTCAAGATCAATTCAAGAGAATATTATATTTCAAATCTTACCGGTTTCAATAATGTATGAATAGTAGTCATCTCATTATTCATTTGTTTCACCATTCAATAGTCACATTTAAACAAACACAAGCATGGGCCCAAAAATAATCTAATATGCTATTCAAAGTTCAGAGTTACTGTTTTGGTCTATAATCATAATCATCAATACATTTATCCATGGATATTCAACTAGATTTGAGTTTACGACCCAGTCATTTCACCCAATCTAGTTTTAATAATTTGTTTTTGAGGTTTACGACCCGGTCATTTCACCCCAAAAACATCACATTTCACATTTTTCAACTGGAATCGGCTTACGACCCGGTCATTTCACCTATCTAGTGATTTATAGGCATGCCGCCAAAACCAGAACTCTGAAAATTGAATAAACATATTAGGCACACAATGAATTCATTTATCTCATTATCAATTTCTTTTCATTTCATTTCTCATAATTAATTAGGCAACCATGCGTCCATTATATATTTCATTTGCATTATCATAGCCAACAACCATGGCCTCATATCTCATATGATCTCAAATCACAATAGGGAAATTCTTCATAATATCATATCTTTCACATTTCATTTCATCATCACATCTTTTACATACTCATCACAACATTCACATCATACCAAACATACATTATTAATATGCATTAACAATGTATTAGATTTCTTAACACATTTACAATCAAATGTATGTTAAATCTCAACATCATATGAATGTATGAAATAATGTAATTTGTACTTACCTTAAAACCAACTCACACCAATCTATACACTTACTCTTCCAAGAATCCTCAACACTTAGGTTAGGGCAATTCAACCTCTTCACAACCAAAAATGATGAACTTCTTGAATTTCTAACTTGTTTTCTTCTTTCAATTAGCTCTTAAACTTCAAAAACCCTCACTTGCTCTCTTGTTTCCTTGAGGTCCGGCCAACACAAAGAGAAAAGGAAAAAAAATGACAAAGTGAAGAGACAAAGTCAAATTTCCCCTCTCTTTAAACCTCCACCAAGCAATTTAAAAGGAAAATTACCTAAATACCCTCTTCTATACAATTAAACTCCCTTTCACTTACTTGCCCTTTTTAGTAATTTCATACATAACCAAAATAAATATCCTCTTCCTTTGACCATCCATTTGACTTGTATATATGTTATATATATGTCCATATATACAACATATACACTCCTCTTTAAATTATTTTTTCTTTCCAATAACATATACATTTTAATTCAAATAAAACAACAATTATACTAAAACTTCTAGGGCACATTTTGGGATATTACAAAGCCATTGTGATTGGCTATGTTAATTCAAATGTGATGAGAAGCCATTGTGATTGGCTATGAAACTCAATGTAATATGAAGCCATTGTGATTGGCTATGAAACTCAATGTGATATGAAGCCATTGTGATTGGCTATAATGATTCAATTGAGAATGAAATTGATAAATGAATTGTGTGGCTAATGTGTTATTCCATTTTCAGAGTTTGTTGTTGGTGGCATGCCTAATATAAGTAACAATCACTTGAAGTTAGGTTGGCTAAGTCCTTGAAGCCTAATTGAGATTTTACAACCCTTGATGCTAGGTTGGATTGGTTCTTGAAGCCAAGTTGGGTTGATGTTAGCATGCTTTGCTCCCCTTGAAGCTTGGTTGAACCTAAATCCTTGAAGCCTAGTTTTGATTATGATAATGATAAATGTGATAACAAAACCAAAACATTAACTCTGAAAATTGAATGGCATATTAGTGTGTTTTGGGCCCATGCTTGTCTTTGTTTTAAATGTGAGTCATTGATGGTAAAATGATTGAATAATGTGATCCATGGATGGATTTTGAAATGTGATATGCTATATGAGTATGAATGGTGAGATGCAAAGATGTGGTATTATATTTCCACCTATGATGTTGTGTTATTAATATGGATGACATTGCATTGCATTGAAGCATAATGTTAGCATACTTTGTATTACTAAGCCGTTGGCTTAGCGCGATAGTGTTGATCGTGCAGGTGACAGAGTTGAACCCGAGAGTTCCTCGAGACCAAGTGAGAATATACATTGAAGAATTTACTTTTGGACTTAAAGATAAGAGAAGAGCTGCCAATCATGTATATATTCTATGTTTGTAAACTTTGTTTTGTAACATATTTGTAATAACTTCCGCTGTGAATTAATAAACATTTTATCTATATATATATATGGTGTCTTTTGGATTTCTTTTAAAATGTTTGAGATTAGTTTCACTTATTTACAAAGATATATGTTGAGTATTTTTAAACTGTGACATTTCCTATATTCAGTATACGTATATTACAATCGTTTAAGCATGCTTAGTACGTATACGGGGTATAGGGGTGTTACAAATCCTTTAGGGCATAATGTTGTGGTAGTAAGGTGCACCGAGATAGTTCAGTTGTTGTTCAGGATGAGAAGTTTCTTGGTGATTTGTTTGAAATGCCTTTTAAGGAGTATGATTTGATCTTAGGCATGGATTGGTTGTCTAAGCATGGAGCTGTAGTAGATTGTCAGAAGAAGTGTGTTACCCTAAGATCCAGTGATGGTAGAGATGTGATGGTATCTAGTGAGCAGAGACAACTTGCATCCATGTTTGTTTCAGCTATTGCAGCTAGGCGGATGATTCATAAAGGGTGTGATGCTTATCTTGCACATGTTGTAGATACCAGAGTGGTGGGTTCCCAGCATGATAGTATATCCACAGTTGCTGAATTCCAAGATGTGTTTCCCGAGGAGTTGCCAGGGATACCCCCTGAGAGAGAGGTTGAGTTTGGTATCAATTTATTGCCTGGTACCACTCCCATCTCTATTACTCCATATCGAATGGCACCTGCTGAGTTGAGATAGTTGAAGGTGCAGTTGCAGGAGTTGTTAGATAAAGGGTTTGTTTGCCCTAGTGTGTCTCTGTGGGGAGCTCCTGTTTTATTTGTGAAAAAGAAGGATGGTACTTTGAGATTATGCATTGATTATAGGCAGTTGAATAAGGTGACCATCAAGTATAAGCATCCTTTGCCTAGAATAGATGATCTCTTTGATCAGTTGAAAGTTTTCTCCAAGATCGATTTGAGATCAGGGTACCATTAGTTGAGAATCAAAGAGGAAGATGTTCCTAAGACAGCTTTCCGCACAAGGTATGGGCATTATGAGTTTTTGGTAATGCCTTTTGGATTGACGAATGCACCTGCAACTTTTATGGATTTGATGAACAGGGTGTTTAGACCCTATCTAGATCAGTTTGTGGTGGTCTTTATTGATGATATTTTGGTGTATTCACACAATGAAGAGGAATATGATAAGCATTTGCAGATTGTGTTGTAGACCTTGAGAGAGAAGCAGTTGTATGCTAAGCTGTCGAAGTGTGAGTTTTGGCATGATCAAGTGACTTTTCTCGGTCATATAGTTTCAGCAAATGGTATAAGAGTTGATCCAAGTAAAGTTGAGGCCATTTTGAATTGGAGTCCACCGAAGTCTATGACTGAAGTTAGAAGTTTTCTGGGTTTGGCAGGCTATTATCAACGCTTTGTGAAGGGTTTTTATTGGACAGCTACTCCACTCACCAGATTACTTCGGAAGGGAGTTAGATTTGTGTGGACAGATCAGTGTCAAGCAAGCTTTGAGCAGTTGAAGGAGATGTTGACTCAAGCTCTTGTTCTTACCTTGCCTGTGGAAGATAAACCATATGTGATTTACAGTTATGCTTCACATAATGGTTTAGGATGTGTTTTGATGCAAGAGGGTAGAGTCATAGCTTATGCTTCTCGGTAGTTGAAGCCACATGAGTTGAATTACCCGACGCATGATTTGAAGTTAGCAGCTATAGTTTTTGCTTAGAAGATTTGGCGACACTACTTGTATGGGGAGAAGTGTTTTATCTATACGGATCATAAGAGTTTGAAATACTTGGTTGTTCAGAGAGAACTGAATCTTCGGCAGAGACAGTGGTTGGAGTTGATCAAAGACTACGGCTGTTTGATTGATTATCATCCTGGTACCGCAAATGTTGTTGCTGATGCCTTGAGTCGGAAGTCTTTGGTAGGTTTGACTGCTTATTCGCTCTCGTTACTTGTTGAGTTGAGAGCGTTGCATGCTAGTTTTGAATCATGTAATGATGGTCCGTTGTTGGCTCAGTTGCATTTGAGACCGGTGTTGTTGGATCATATTAAAGAGGCTCAATTGGCTAATGAGAAAATTCATAAATTTGTGTCAGAATGCCAAAAAGGAGAGAGCTGAGATTTTCTTATGAGAGATGATGGCAGCCTTTGGTTTAAAGATAGATTGTGTGTTCCTAATGATGCAAGATTGAGAAAGATTATTTTAGAGGAAGCACATCAGTCGGCTTTTGCTATGCACCCTGGGAGTACTAAGATGTATCATGATTTGAAACAAAACTATTGGTGGTCAGGTATGAAGAGAGATATAGCGAAGTTTGTATCCAAGTGTCTCACTTGTCAGAGAGTGAAGGCCAAGCACCAAGTTCCAACAGGGTTGCTTCAACCTTTATCAGTGCCTGAATGGAAGTGGGAGCGTGTACAATGGATTTTGTGACTGGTTTTCTATTGACTCAGAAGAATCATGATGCCATTTGGGTGATTGTTGATCAGTTGACGAAGGCAGCTCATTTCCTTCCAGTTCGGATGGACTATTCTCTTGAGAAGTTGGCTGAGCTGTATATCAGTGAGAAAGTGAGATTGCATGGAGTCCTAATTTCTTTAGTGTCTGATCGAGATCCTCGGTTTACTTCAAGGTTTTGAAAGAGTTTGCATGCTGCTTTGGGTTCTCGATTGCACTTTAGCACCGCTTTTTATCCGCAGACAGATGGGCAGTCAGAGAGAGTGATACAGATTTTAGAGGACATGTTGAGAAGCTGTATCATTGATTTCTCTGGAAGTTGGGACAAATTCTTGCCATTGATGGAATTTACTTACAACAATAGTCATCAATCTAGTATTAGAATGGCACCTTATGAGGCATTGTATGGTAGAAGATGCAGAACGCCTCTATGTTGGGATGAAGTTGGAGAAGGCAAATTGGTTGGTCCCGATTTGATTAATGAGACAGAAGAGAAAGTGAAAATAATTCGGGATATGTTGAAAGCAGCCTCAGATCGGCAGAAGTCCTATTCAGATTTGAAGTTGAGAGACATAGAGTTTGATGTTGGAGATAAAGTATTTTTAAATGGACACCCATCCAAAGAAGGAAACATGTCCTTACATCACATGCCTAAATAGAACACCCACCGAAAAGTAGAAACATGTCCTTTACATAGGTTCTAAAATAGAAAAGCAAATTAAATTACATGATATTTAACTAATGAGGTACCCACCAAGTGGAAACATACCTCTTACAATATTTGGAAATCTAAATAAGTTGATAAAAGTAAATAATCATTCATCAAAGGAATTAAACATCAATAGAAAGTAAACATCCATCCATGATAAATTAAGTAAACCAAGCATTGAATTTAAATAAGTTAAAGCATGTAAAATAAATTAAAGCATAATCAAATATAAAATTGAATAAAGCAAAATAAAAGTCCAAATTATGGCTACTGTGAGTTTTTTTAAGGAATTAAATTAAATTAAGATTTTATGTTTTAAAAGGTTGGTAAAGTTCTTTGATTAACCAAATTAGGGTTTGTGATGTAAAATCATGAAATTAAGGTTTGAACACTTTAAAATACTTTTGATTTGTGGTTTACGGTTACTCATCAAATTATGGTTTCAAGCTTACTGCGTGAAATTAAAATATTTATGTTTTTATGGTTTTTAAAGTTTTAAAGGATAAGGGTTTAGAAAAAATTAAGGTTTAAGGTTTTAAGGATGTTAGGGTTCCTTATTTTAGGTTTTGGAGTTGAATTAGGGTTTTAGAATTTTTTTTTATTTTAGGGTTTCGGGTAATGAATTTTATTTTAGGATTTGGAAAAAAACAATTGATAATTTTATGAAGCTTTATAAAAGTAAACAAATGATTTAAAGTTTATAAAGCAAAAAAGACATTTTTGGAGCTTTTGGAAATAAACAGAACTCAATTTTGGCTTTTGAAAACTTGGAAAGCAAATTAAGGTTTTAGGGTTTTGAAGAAATAAAACTTGGAAAATAAAGCAACGAATTAAGGTTTTAAAACTTTAGAAAAAGTGAATTGAGGTTATTAGGTTCTTGAATTAAAAGACACAATTTGATAATTTAAGCTACTGTGACAAAATAAAAGAAATTAAGAATTCAAACCTTATTTTGTAGGTTTCACAAAAAATTGCTTCTTTCATGAAAAAAGTCAAAGACATATATCCATGGATAATGTAACAAACCCAGTCTCTTGGACCTCAACCCGGCTAGACCCTAGGGCCCCAGTATCTTGGTCCTCAACCGGCTAGACTGTTACAGTTTTTGTGGCTTATGACCCTGTCTTTTCACCTTAAAAACATCATATTTCACATTTTCAGCCGGGCTCGGCTTACAACCAGGTCTTTTCACCTGCCCAGCGATTCATAGGCATGTCGCCAAACCCGAAACTCTGAAAATTGAATAACACACTAGGCACACAATTAATTCATTTATCTCATTATCAATCTCTTTCATAATTCATTTCTCATTTCATTTCTCATAATCAAACTAGGCTCATTGCCTTAGTATATCATCTTTTCTCATTTTTCTCATTCTTCTTTTTCATCTCAATATCGATTGGTTACATTATGTTTTCACATCTCATATCACATTTTCCCACATTTCTTTTCATATACAATACATTACTCAATTGCATTGATACATCAACATAATTCACATTATGCATATCATAACATTTAACTCATTCATCAACAATATATCAAGTAACTTAACACATTTCTCAACTAAATGTGTTAAGTCCCAATGTCATATAAATGTATGCAATCATTCAAAGATTGTACTTACCTCTAAGAGTAACAACACCACTCTATCAACTCCTCTTCCAAGGTAACTCTCAACACTTGAATTAAGCTGGCTCAAATCTCTTCAAAATCTAATCCAAAGGTGATTAGCAACACTAACTTAGTGATACATATAAGAAAATAAGGAAGAGAACTATCTAGGGCAAACTCTATACTTGACACGCTCAACAACACGGGCGTATCCCTGACCGTGCCCTAAACGCACAAAATAGAAGCTTTGACACACTCAGTGACATGGGCTTGTCACTGGCTGTGTCAATCCTCCTCCAACACAGAAGCTATGACCCGCTCAGTGACATGGGCGTGTCACTGGACGTGTCAATCAACCAATAACACAGTAGCTATGACACGCTCAGTGACATGGGCATGTCACTAGCCATGTCAATGCTACTACAACACAGAAGCTGTGACACGCTCAGTGACATGGGCATGTCACTGCTCGTGTCCCCAACCCATAAAATAGAACCAATGACACGCCCAAAGACATGGCTGTGTTTCTGGGCATGTCAGGCCAAAAACCCTGAAAACGACACCAACAAAGCCACAACCCATAATCATCTTCCAAAAGCCATATCAACAACACACAAACTCAATCAAAACCATCAACAACCCAATAATACTTGAGTAAACCTTAAAAAAACTCAATTACAAACATCAAACACAAACACCACCATATTCACAACTCAAAAATCACACAATCCACACACTTGCCTCTTTCACCAAACTCAACCTTTTTTTTTCTCTTCAATCCAAACCCAAAAATCAAAGTTACCAAGATAAAACACTTCAAACACACAAAAATAACCATAAACACATCTACAATAATCATCCAACAAACCCAAGAACACAAACTCAAAAGAAAACCAAGAAACAAGTTGGAAACTTACCAAAAGTGAAGAAAATCCTTAAAACTCCAACTTGATCTCTTGAAATCCTTCAATCTCTTGAGCTTGGAAGCAACAAAATCTCTTTTACTTTGGTTGATAAGGGTGGCTGGCTCACTAGAAGGAAAGAAGAAGATGAAGATGAAAGAAGAAGAAGAAAGAAAGGAAGAAAGAAAGAAAGTCAACCACTTAAACACCCACTCTCTCCTCAAATCACTCTCCACAAAGTGACTAAACAATAAAATAATCAACCCACTTACATCATCTTCCACTAACAATATTTAATTAATCAAAATATCTCTTTTGACTTATAAAACCCATTGACTTGTATATAATATATATCTCTTTGTATACAAAGCATATACACTTCTTCCTCTTATTCCATTAGTCATATATACACTTTAAATTATTTAATCCAATTCTCACAAATAAGCATTCCAAAATTTAGGGTATCACTTGGGATATTACAATTCTCCCCCTCTATAAATAAATTTCGTCCTCGAAATTACCTATTCTCAAATCTGGAATAACTGCGGATACTGATCTCGCATCATTTGCTCACTCTCCCAAGTTGACTATTCTCTAGCATGATTCTTCCAAAGAACCTTCACAATTGGCACTTTCTTATATCTCAACTCTTTCACTCCATGTGCTAAAATAACCACCGGTTCTTCCTCAAAAGATAGATCCGGACTCACCTCAATAGATTCTACTGACAAAACATGAGATGGGCCTGATCTGTACCTCTGTAGCATAGAAACATGGAAGACATTGTGAATTTTATCCAACTCAGGTGGCAAAGCTAGACGGTAAGCTATTGGTCCAACTCTTTTTCCAGTACCTCATAAGGTCCAATGAAATGAGGACTCAACTTTCCTTTGCAGCCAAATCTCAAAATTCTCTTCCAAGGAGACACCTTCAGAAAAACTTTATCTCCAACATTGAACTCTATGTCTCTTCTCTTCAAATCTAAATAGGATTTCTGCCAATCTGAAGCTGCTTTCAACCGATCCCGAATTATCTTCACTTTCTCCTCTGTTTCTTTAATCAAATCTGGACCAACCAACCTACCTTCTCCAACTTCATTCCAACATATAGGCGTTCTGCATCTTCTACCATACAAGGCCTCATATGGTGTCATTCTAATACTAGACTGAAGACTATTGTTATAGGCAAATTCCATCAATGGCAAGAATTTGTCCCAACTTCCAGAGAAATCAATGATACAGCTTCTCAACATGTCCTCTAAAATTTGTAACACTCTCTCTGACTGCCCATCTGTCTGTGGATGAAAAGCAGTGCTAAAATGCAATCGAGAACCTAAAGCAGCATGCAAACTCTTCCAAAACCTTGAAGTAAACCGGGGATCTCGATCAAACACTAAAGAAATTGGGACTCCATGCAGTCTCACTATCTCACTGATATACAGCTCAACCAACTTCTCAAGAGAATAGTCCATCCGAACTGGAAGAAAATGCGATGTCTTCATCAATTGATCAACAATCACCCAAATTGCATCGTGCTTATTCTGAGTCAACGGCAAACCAGTAAAAAAATCCATCGTTACTCGCTCCCACTTCCATTCTGGCACTGATAAAGGTTGGAGCAACCCCGAAGGAACTTGGTGCTCGGCCTTCACCCTCTGATAAGTTAGACATTTAGATACAAACTCTGCTATATCCCTCTTCATACCTGACCGCAAATAATGTTGCTTAAAATCATGGTACATCTTAGTACTCCCAGGGTGCATAGCAAAAGTTGACTGATGTGCTTCCTCTAAAATAATGTTTCTCAGTCTTGCATCATTAAGAACATACAATCTATCTTTGCACCAAAGGCTGCCATCATTCCTCCCATGGAAATCTTGGCTCTCTCCCTTCTGACAATCCGAAACAATCTTCTAAATTTTCTCATCTACCAACTAAGCCACTTTAATCTAATCCAACAGCACCGGTCTCAACTGCAACTGAGTTAACAAAGCACCATCATTACAAGGCTCAAAACTAGCATGTAGCGCTCTCAACTCAACAAGCAATGAGAGCGAATAAGCAGTCAAACCTGCCAAAGACTTCTGACTCAAGGCATCAGCAACAACATTCGCCTTACCAGGATGATAATCAATCAAATAGTCATAGTCTTTGATTAACTCTAGCCACAGTCTCTGCTGAAGATTCAGCTCTCTCTGAACACCCAAGTATTTCAAACTCTTGTGATCCGTATAAATGAAACACTTCTCCCCATACAAGTAGTGTCGCCAAATCTTCAAAGCAAACACTATGGCTGCTAACTCCAAATCATGCGTCGGGTAATTCAACTCATGTGGGTTCAACTACCGAGAAGCATAAGCTATGACTCTACCTTCTTGCATCAAAACACAACCTAAACCATTATGTGAAGCATCACTGTAAATCACATATGGTTTATCTTCCACAGACAAGGTAAGAATAGGAGCTTGAGTCAACATCTCCTTCAATTGCTCAAAAATTGCTTGACACTGATCTGACCACACAAATCTAACTCCATTTCGAAGTAATCTGGTGAGTGGAGTAGCTATCAAAGAAAAACCCTTCACAAACCGTCGATAATAGCCTGCCAAACCCAGAAAACTTCTAACTTCAGTCACAGACTTCGGTGGACTCCAATTCAAAATAGCTTCAACTTTACTCGGATCAACTCTAATACCATCTGCTGAAACCACATGACCCAGAAAAGTCACTTGATCAAGCCAAAACTCATACTTCGATAGCTTAGCATACAACTGTTTCTCTCTCAAGGTCTGCAATACTACCTGCAAGTGCTTATCATGATCCTCCTCATTATGCTAATATACCAAAATGTCATCAATAAAGACTACCACAAACTAATCCAAATAGGGTCTAAGTACCCTGTTCATCAAATCCATAAAAGCTGCAGGTGCATTTGTCAATCCAAAAGGTATTAGCAAAAACTCATAATGCCCATACCTTGTGCGAAAAGCTATCTTAGGAACATCTTCCTCTCTGATTCTCAACTGATGGTACCCTGATCTCAAATCAATCTTAGAGAAAAATGCTGCTCCTTTCAACTGATCAAAGAGATCATCTATTCTAGGCAAAGGATACTTATTCTTAATGGTCACCTTGTTCAACTGCCTATAATCAATGAACAATCTTAAGGTATCATCCTTCTTCTTCACAAACAAAACAGGAGCTCCCCATGGAGAAACACTAGGGCGAATAAACCCTTTATCCAACAACTCCTACAATTGCACCTTCAACTCTCTCAACTTAGCAGGTGCCATTCGATAGGGAGTAATAGAGATAGGAGTGGTACCAAGCAACAAATTGATACCAAACTCAACCTCTCTCTTAGGGGCCATCCCTGGCAACTCCTTGGGAAACACATTGTAGACCCATAATTTTTGACCCAGTCCGGTCCAATATGTTTCATTTAGTCCAAAATGATTTTTTTTTCTAATTGGTCCAAAATAATTTTTGATAAATAATTTTTGCTTTAGTATCTAATTTTTATTAATAAAAAATAAAAATAAACAAATAAAAGTTAAAAAATAAGAATAAAAATAAAAATCAGCGTCGGAAAAATCGGTGACGAAAAAATCATCGCGCGGGCCCGTGGGCATTTCGCCCGCAGAAGTTGCCTGCAAGCGCCATTTCACTGCAGATTTTTTTCTGCTTGCCATTTCACTCTCGCTCGTAGGATTTTCCTGCGGGCGAAATGGTGACCCGCTCCTCGCCTGGCTGGGGCAGATTTTTTTCGCCAGAGCATTTTTTCCTGTGACAATTTTTTTCGGCAGCACAATTTTTCCGACGCAATTTTTTTGAAACCTAATTCAATTAGGTTTCGGTTTCCTTTTCTTATCAATATTACTTGTGATGATTAATTAGGAATAAACCATATGAAAAAGTCCTAAAGCAGCAAAAGGCTTCCATTTGGGTTATAAGGACATTTTGACTTGAATTGGTTCGACCCAATTAAGGATTCAATCAAAATCAGAGGAAAAGGAGAAGGACCATCCAGTGCTTAAAAGTTCTATACTTGACAATCATACAAGGTAGAAGGACAAAATGATAAAATGCTCAAAGAAAGGGAAGAGTAAGAAAAATAAAGAAAAGGGAGAAGAAGAAAAGAAACAAATTTGGGAACCAAAGTTTTTGCAAGGGCAAAAACTGTCCTAATCAAGATCCAGATTAATGTCAAGAAGATAGAAGGAATTTGGAGTCTAGCAAGATTGCCTCCAAGCTGCCTAAAATTCAAACAAGAAATTTATAGTGCGAGGGTTTGTCCATTGTGTCACATCAGCTCCTATCTCAAAATAACCTTCATTTAACCCATGTCCCTCATAGACCCCATTTCAAGCCTATCAAAGGCCTGTTGATCTCTCTTGGTAGGTAGAGTCTATTGGTGGAGATAGTTTGGATAAGCATGCATATGAGATAGCCAGTATTTAAACTAAATGAGACCTTTGGCCAAGTAATGTGTATGTGCCTATCTGAAGTGCAACGGTTTTTGCTTAAATAGAAATGATTCTCAAGTTTAGTACGGTAACTAGGGTTTTCATGTTATAGATATGTTAATTTTGAAAATCAAGTCCTGAGGTGCATTTACATTAGTTTGGCAAAGCCAACATTTGATTTCAAAATCAAAATTCAAAAAAAAAAAGAGTTTTGTCATACAAAGCCTTCAAGTTAAGGAAAGTATGTTGAACCTCCAAAGGACACATTGGGCAAAGGAAATGATTATTGGAAAGGTCATGAAGAAGCTATCAACTGACATGCTGAAAGATAGTTTAAAAAGGATGTATCCCTGACTCTGCAACTTGGGATCTCCACCACTCATGTTTTCAACATCTTGAAGATAAAAGCCACAAATGCAAAGCTTTCGATCATTCCAATGCAAGACTTGAATGAGCGTCAAAAAGGAACCAATGAGAACACTTCTGCTAATCACCTCGGTCTATGAGTTGATGGAACGACTGTAAGTATTGTTCATGCATATCATGCATACATGAGCATATCACATCGCACTTTCTTGTCTTGTATTGTCTATTCCTTTTCAAAGTGAACATTAAATACCTTGTGAAGTAAAGAATCAAAAGAAGATATTGAATCAAGGGGGCATGGAAAGTCTATTTGCTTATGGAAGCTCCAGTCATTTTGCAAAAGAAGAAATATGTGCTTGTGCAAAGAACTAGATAGCAAAAACATCAATCAGAGCCCGCATAGAAAATTCATGGGTTTGAGCCTACACAGGGGGCAACGCTTCTCCTTTTCAAATTTTGAGTTTATGCATAAACAAAATATTTTGAATATCTTGCCACGCAGGGGTGTTTTATTAGTTTTTGTTATAGATTTGTGTCTTGTTTATTATGATAATTATTGTTTTATTTGGGTACTTTGTTAGTTTTTATCGGTTTGTTTTGTGTTTTTATTAATTTTGGTATTTTAGTTTATTTCAGTGTTTATGTTATTTTTGATCTAGTTTTTAGTATGTGTTTATGTTTTGTTGGTTATTGTCTATTTATTTCTTGTTTAAAGTTATGTTGCAAGTATTGTGTTAGGTTAAAAAAGGCAAGGAAACAAATTGAAGGAGAAAGGGGCAGTGGCTGACACGGGCAGAGGACACGGCCAAGTCAATGGCCGTGTCCCATACCAAGTTAAAAAGGAAGAGCAAGTCCCAGTAGCAGACACAAGCAAGGGACACGGTCAAGTCAGTGGCCGTGTCCCTCCAATGAAGCCCAGACACGGCCAAGTCACCTTCACTTGGACATGTCTCACTTAGTTCCAAAGAAAAAGAGAATTACATCTTCACAGAAGCAAACAAAGGCAAGGGACACGGCCAAGTCAGTGGCCGTGTCCCTCCAAAATAGTCCAACATGGCCAAGTCAAGCTTCAACTGGCCGTGTCACTCAATCCAAGAAGAAAAGAAGGAATTCTGAGACAGAAGTGGACACATACAAGGGACACGGCCAAGTCACTGGTCGTGTCCCTCCAAAGAGCACTCACACGGCCAAGTCACATGCAACTTGGCCGTGTCTCTCATTAACCAAAGCCGTAGCGAGTTTTTAAAGCGGACGATTCATATAAAAAAAAAAGAGAAGCTAGGGTTTGGGATGGTTGGCGATTTTGAGCTGAGATTGAGCCGTCAAAGAGATTAGGGTTTTGATAACTTTGTTTTTCTTTGATTTTTTATTACACTTTATTTTATCTAGCTTAGATTAGATTGTTCTAGCCATTGATACATCCTTCTTGCAAGATTTGAACAAGAGATTCTTCAGAAGCTTCAAGGAGTTTGTAATTTGGTTTTGTTCTCAAACTTATTCTCTTTATTTTCATTGGAATTATATTTATGGATATTATCATGTCTAATTTGATTTCTTTGAACATTAATGAGATGAGTATGTTTGATTGCATTATGAACTAATTTGATCTAGTCTAGGGTTTGTATGGATCTGCTATGATTGTATGAATTGGTTATTCTTTTAGCTAATAATTTCTTTAGCCTTGATTGAATGGAATATTGTTAATATATAATTGATTGGCCACCAATTATGTGTTTTAGGTATTAGATGATGGATTGAAAGATGAAGTCTAATGCTGGAACAATTCAATTAAGGACTTAGGTGAATTAGAGATATAACATATTAAAAAGATTAATTCAATTATAACAAGATTAGTTGAATGAGGTTTGAATGCGAGAGCTTATTTCCTTGACTCGATTAATTGAGTTGTTTGAGATTTAATCTTTGAAATTAAATTAGTTAAGAGGAATAACCGTTCATGCATATAAGTAGCAGAGAAGTGCAAACCCTAGACCTTTTTATCAAGTGAATCAAAACATCAGCTCTTGTTTACTTTTATTGTTTTAAACTTCAATTAAACTTTTTCATTAGTTAGCAATTTAAATTTATTCATTACTTGTTACTTTTAATCTGATAATCAATTAGCCACTTTAGCTTCCTTGTGAGATGATCTTGGGGCGATCACCTTTGCTACAGCTACCTCGTATACTTGCGAGTGACGCTTTGTGGTAGAGTTAATTCGAGTGTAACAAGTTTTTGGCGCCGCTGCCGGGGAAGCTAATTGGCGTAATTGTTTATTTAAAAAAATATTTTAGATTATTTTTCACTATTTTCATTTTATTTTATTTTGTCTTTTGCTTTTAATAATTTCTTTTTCTAGAAAAATTCTGTTTATGCAAGGCAGGAGATCGCTCGAAGGAGAGCTACATCCATTCATTCCAGAAATTTAGAGAGTGAAAAGGAGCAGAGAAGAGTTTGAGCTCTACACCGGATTTGATACAGAGGAGGACACTTCTGAATTTGTGTAAGATTCTACACAATCAGTTAAAATGGCTGAAGAAAGACAAAGAACCATGAGAGATTTTGCTAGACCTGTCATTGGGACTTCCACCTCTTGCATAAGACTGACAGATGCAGCAAGGAACTATGAGTTGAAGAACATTCATTACAACATGCTGCCATCATTCTATGGAGTTCCAAATGAAGATCCTTTGAACTTTATTCGGGATTTCTACTCCACCCTCAACACTTTTCCTTTGGGAGGACTAACAGAAGATCAGTTGAGGATGAGATGTTTCCCTTATACTTTGAAGGATAGGGCAAAGAGCTGGCTCATGATGTTGCCTGAAAATTCACTGACAACTTGGGAGCAAGTTTATAACAAGTTCATGGGCAAGTTCTATTCACACCAAAAGACAGCTGAGTTGAGAGGGAAGATTGCCACATTCTCTCAATTTGAAGGAGAACCATTTCATGAGTCTTGGGACAGATTTAAGATGCTATTGATCCAGTGTCCACATCATCACTACCCACTTCAACTTTTGAACCAGTTTTTCTATGATGGTCTCACCCAGCAATTTCAGAACACTGTCGATAATGCAGCTGGGGGAGCTATGGGAGAAAAGACAGCTGATGAGACTTATGAGATCTTTGAGATGTTGGGAGCTAATTCTCAACAAAAGAGTGTAAGGGGAAGAAGTAAAGGGGTGAATCAATTGGAAGCCAATAGTGAAATGGTCAGTCAAATAGCTGAATTGACAAGGCAGGTTCAGATGCTAAACATGAAGAACAATATTTCTTCATCTACTCAAGAAGTGTGTGGAATCTGTGGGACATTAGGGCATGGAGCAAACAGTTTCCCCTCTGCATATGAATCATATGGGAATGAAGTTGAACAAGTCAATGCCATTGCAGGATTTCAACCAAGAGCTCGGAATGATCCTTATTCAAATTCATACAATCCTGGTTGGAGGAATCACCCAAATTTTTCTTGGGCAACAAATAATTCTCAGCAGCCTTTCCATTTGCTCCAGAGACAGAACCAACAGCAGGGCCAATCCTCAAATCAAGGGCAGTCTAAGATAGAGAGCTTGGAGGAAAGTTTACAAGCTTTCATCAAAGTCAGTGTTCAAAATCAAGAGATGACTAATAAGAGGCTGGACTCCTTAGAAGCATCTTTTAAGAAAGTGGAGACACAAGTTGGACAACTTGCACAACAGATGCAGATTCAACAAAAGGGGAAATTCCCAAGTCAACCTGAGCAGGCACATTCAGTGACTGTTCTTAGGAGTGGTAAGGAAATTAACAATAATGTTGAAAATGATTTTGTGAATGCAAGTGACCAAGAGAACAAGGAGGAAGGAGAACCAGAGAACAATGGTGATGGAGTTATATCAGTGGAGAAATCACCTTCAGCAAATTTACATAAGGCAAGCAATCCGTACCAGCCGCCTATACCATTCCCTAGCAGGTTGAAAGATGATAAAAAAGATAAGCAATTTTCTAATATCTTCAACATGCTGTCTAAGGTAAGTATTAACTTATCCTTACTTGAAGCAGTAAAGAATATGCCGGCTTATGCCAAGTTCTTCAAAGACCTAGTCACCAAGAAAAAGAGGTATGAGCCAAACGAAAAGGTGATAGTTTTTGAGGTAGCTAGTGCTGTTCTGCAGCATAAACTACCTCCCAAACTAAAGGATCCTGGTAGCTTTATAATTCAACTTTCTATTGGGAATGGAAAGGGGACTGAGGGCATGTGTGATCTAGGAGCTAGTGTGAATTTGATGCCTTATTCTGTGTATAAAGAATTAGAACTAGGGGAACTCAAATCAACCAAAATGATATTGCAATTAGCTGATAGATCTTTTAGATTCCCGAAAGGGGTTATAGAAGATGTGTTAGTTAAGGTTGGTGGGTTAATAGTACCTGTAGATTTCATAGTTCTTGACATGGAAGGGAGTAATTCTGCACCATCAGCACACACTATTTTACTGGGTAGGCCTTTCATGGCTACTACCAACACCTTAATAGATGTTAAAAATGGTAAGTTGTCAATGACTGTCTTAGGACAAACTGTAGAATTTTCTATTTTTAACACTTCTCCCATTCCTACAACTTCTTTATATGAGAATTGTTCTTTAATTAATTTTGTTGATGCAGTTGTTTTAGATGATTTCTTGTATACAGGTTCCTTAGATAAAGTGGGACTGACACCGACCTTAGAAGAGGAGGCTAAACCAGTGGGGGAGTCCCAAAAGTGCCTTAACCCAAAGGCATATGAGAGCTCGAGGAATTGTAAGGATCACACTAAAGCACTTCATGACAGATTTATTGGGCGACAGACATTGAGTCCAGGTATGAAAGTTTTACTTTTTAATTCTCGACTCTGTCTGTTTTCAGGTAAACACAAATCTCGATGGAGTGGTCCTTTCGAGGTAACTAAGGTATGTCCTTCTGGTTCCATTGAATTGCTTAACTCTAGAACTAATAATATTTTTAAAGCAAATAGACATAGAGTTAAACCATATAAAGAAGGATTTCAGGAAGTGAGGATCAATGACAGCACTTTGATCCATGATCCCTAAGTCTTGCATGATGTCCAGCTTTATGACATTAAAGAAGCGCTAAATGGGAGGCAACCCATTAGTTTGAATTTATTTTTCATAGTTATAATTTTATATTTTGCAATATTGATTTTATGTTTAGTTTAAATAAATGGAAACCCTAAAGCTCTCTTGCATCTTGTTTTTGAACATTTGTGTCTGTGATAAAAAGGTAGAGTTTTGCCTCACCAGGGTATAATGGAAGACAGGTTGTACTTTCTCTTTCTCTTTATTATTCTTGTTTTCCATTGAGGACAATGGAAATTCTAAAGTGTGGGGTAATCTGTTAGCTGTTCCTTAATTCTTGTTTTGTTTGTCTTGGTGTGTTTTATTGTGTTGTACATGGTATAATTGTTAAAAATTTATTGATCTTTTCTGTGATTCTAGCATTATAGTTGAGACTTTAGTATCAGCATAGAAATGAGCATTTGAATTCATTCAGGATCAATTTTCACATTCTGCAATTCATGACATATAAATCTTTATGAACCCACCTGTGTGAGTTTTGTGCCTCATAATTTGATATTATTATCAGTTGATTTTCTTTTCTTAAGTGTGCACCTTCATGATTTTGCATCTCTAGAGTTTGCTTTTGCATACTAATTGAACTCACATTATGATTTAATCTCAAGTTTTAAAATGATGAAGGCAAATTAGGTTAGTCCTTTAACTTAAAAAGACCTCCCTTAATATTGATTTCCTTAGTGAGCCAAGTTGAGCCTTTGACCTTTTCTTGTTTGATCAACACAATTCTCAACTTAACATGTTCTCATTATCATCATACCTGCATTAAGGAATGGAGTTCTTATTATATGACAATAGGGTGGTTTATTTCAAAGTGTGGGGTAAGCAAAAAAAAAAATGGTATTGCTATTTGGGGTTGAAATGCATACTTTGCACTTTGTATTTGATTAAGAGTTGACTATTCTTTTCCTCTGCATGTTAAGCTAGATGATATATGCAATGTTATACTTTGTATATATATGTATTAAAAAAATTATTATATATAATAAAAGAAAAAGAAAAAGAGAAAATAAAAAAAAGAGAGATATATATAATAAAGTCAAATATGTTCTAGCATTGGTTATCAAAAGAGGAATGTCGACTTATGCATTTTTTCTTGATTATGCAAGTATGTGAGGTAGCAAGGGTTGGTGAGTATGCTATTTGAAGGAGTTATGAGCTTCCTTAGCAAGAGTAGTGTCTAATTTAGATACTCCATTTCTTGATGCTCTAGCTTAAATGTCTTTTCTCACACCTTCACCTTAGCCCCATTGCATCCAAATAAAAGACCTTCGGATTATTTCTTGAGACAATCAGTGAGGGAGATTGGATAATTAAGCAAGTTTATGGCAGTATGTAGTCATGAGTGGTTTGAGTGATTAACCTTTGAAATCGAGTGAAACACTTAGATGAGAGATAAGATTTGTATGTCTGGATTAATGAATGAGTTAAGAAAATCCTTGATTGAACTAAATTACAAATTATTTATGTTGTCTCTTAAAGTATTTCATCTTATATGTTGGAATTATGGTTAAGGTTGTTTGAGTTTTTAATTTATGCCATGTGAATTTGCTTGAGGACAAGCAAAGTTTTAAGTGTGGGGTAGTTGTTTTATTAGTTTTTGTTATAGATTTGTGTCTTATTTATTATGATAATTATTGTTTTATTTGGGTATTTTGTTAGTTTTTATCGTTTTGTTTTGTGTTTTTATTAATTTTGGTATTTTAGTTTATTTCAGTGTTTATGTTATTTTTGATCTAGTTTTTAGTATGTGTTTACGTTTTGTTTGTTATTGTCTATTTATTTCTTGTTTAAAGTTTTGTTGCAAGTATTGTGTTAGGTTAAAAAAGGCAAGGAAACAAATTGAAGGAGAAAGGGGCAGTGGCTGACACAGGCAGAGGACACGGCCAAGTCACTGGCCGTGTCCCATACCAAGTTAAAAAGGAAGAGCAAGTCCCAGTAGCAGACACAAGCAAGGGACACGGCTAAGTCAGTGGCCGTGTCCCTCCAATGAAGCCCAGACACGGCCAAGTCACCTTCACTTGGCCGTGTCTCACTTAGTTCCAAAGCAAAAGAGAATTACATCTTCACAGAAGCAAACACAGGCAAGGGACACGGCCAAGTCAGTGGCCGTGTCCCTCTAAAATAGTCCAACACGGCCAAGTCAAGCTTCAACTGGCCGTGTCACTAAATCCAAGAAGAAAAGAAGGAATTCTGAGACAGAAGTGGACACATGCAAGGGACACGGCCAAGTCACTGGCCGTGTCCCTCCAAGGAGCACTCACACGGCCAAGTCACATGCAACTTGGCCGTGTCTCTCATGAACCAAAGCCGTAGCGAGTTTTTAAAGCGGACGATTCATATAAAAAAAAGAGAAGCTAGGGTTTGGGACGGTTGGCGATTTTGAGCTGAGATTGAGCCGTCAAAGAGATTAGGGTTTTGATAACTTTGTTTTTCTTTAATTTTTGATTACACTTTGTTTTATCTAGCTTAGATTAGATTGTTCTAGCCATTGATACATCCTTCATGCAAGATTTGAACAAGAGATTCTTCAGAAGCTTCAAGGAGTTTGTAATTTGATTTTGTTCTCAAACTTATTCTCTTTATTTTCATTGGAATTATATTTATGGATATTATCATGTCTAATTTGATTTCTTTGAACATTAATGAGATTAGTATGTTTGATTGCATTATGAACTAATTTAATCTAGTCTAGGGTTTGTATGGATCTGCTATGATTGTATGAATTGGTTATTCTTTTAGCTAATAATTTCTTTAGCCTTGATTGAATGTAATATTGTTAATATATAATTGAGAGATGAAGTCTAATGCTGGAACAATTCAATTAAGGACTTAGGTGAATTAGAGATATAACCTATTAAAAAGATTAATTCAATTATAACAAGATTAGTTGAATGAGGTTTGAATGCGAGAGCTTATTTCCTTGGCTCGATTAATTGAGTTGTTTGAGATTTAATCTTTGAAATTAAATTAGTTAAGAGGAATAACCGTTCATGCATATAAGTAGCAGAGAAGTGCAAACCCTAGACCTTTTTCATTAGTTAGCAATTTAAATTTATTCATTACTTGTTACTTTTAATCTGATAATCAATTAGCCACTTTAGCTTCCTTGTGAGACGACCTTGGGGCGATCACCTTTGCTACAGCTACCTCGTATACTTGTGAGTGACGCTTTGTGGTAGAGTTAATTCGAGCGTAACAAGGGGGCAAGGAGAAGATATGAAGGCTAGCTAAAAAGGCTGAATTTTTTTGTTCATGTTTAATTAATGAGCAAGAAAAAGAATTCTCAAAAGAATAAAAAAAAATTATCATCAATCAAAAGAAAAATTAGAATGAAATGCAAAAGAAAAAAGGTCAGTCCAGCTAAAAGAGCTGAAGCCAGGGTAAAGACCCAATTTCCAATGGATAAAGATCCATGTTTCAAGGGTAAAGACCCAATCTCTAATGGATAAAGATCCATGTTTCAAGGGTAAAGACCCAATTTCCAATGGATAAAGATCCATGTTTGAAGGGTAAAGACCCGATTTCCAATGGATAAAGATCCATATTTCAAGGGTAAAGGCCCAATTTCCAATGGATAAAGATCCATGTTTCAAGGGTAAAGACCCGATTTTCCAATGGATAAAGATCCATATTTTCAAGTGTAAAGGCCCGATTTCCAATGGATAAAGATCCATGTTTCAAGGGTAAAGACCCGATTTTCAATGGATAAAGATCCATATTTCAAGGGTAAAGTCCCGATTTCCAATGGATAAAGATCCATATTTCAAAGGGTAAAGACCCAAAGTCCAAAGGATAAAGATCCTTGTTTCAAGGGTAAAGACTTGATTTCAAATGGATAAAGATCCATATTTCAAGGGTAAGACCCGATTTTCAAAGGATAACGATCCATGTTTCAAGGGTAAAGACCCGATTACTAATGGATAAAGATCCATATTTCAAGGGTAAAGGCCCGATTTTCAATGGATAAAGATCCATGTTTCAAGGTTAAAGACCCTATTTTCAATGGATAAAGATCCATATTTCAAGGGTAATGACCCGATTTCCAATGGATAAAGATCCATATTTCGAAGGGTAAAGACCCAAAGTCCGAAGGATAAAGATCCTTGTTTCAAGGGTAAAGACCCGATTTCAAATGGATAAAGATCCATATTTCAAGGGTAAAGACCTGATTTCCAATGGATAAAGATCCATGTTTCACGGGTAAAGACCCAATCTCCAATGGATAAAGATCCATGTTCCTAGGTTAAGGACCCAATCTCCAATGGATAAAGATCAATTTTTGGTGGATAAAGAACTACAATTCATAAAAATGGAACAACCAGTTATGCTAGAATTCTCAAATGATAAAAGGTCTGTCAAATCAAATTCAATCTCGGGTCCAAGTACCCAAAATAAATTCTAGTAACCATCTCATCGAAAATTAAGTCTTATTTCTTTTCACTCTCTAAAGTCTCAGATCATTCATGTAATATCCCAAAGTATACCCTAAAATTTTGGAGTGTTAATTGTTGTATTGGATTAAATAATTTAAAGTGTATATGTTATGTATATGGAGATAAAAACAATATATACAAGTCATTGGGTCTTAGAAGTCAAAAGAGATATTTTGATTAATTAAACGCATTTATTTAAGGTAGTGGAAGATGATGTTAGTGGTTGAATATTATATTGTTTAAATGTATGGTGGAGAGTGTTCTGAGGAGAGAGTAGTTGAAGAGTGTTGAGTTTCTTTCTTTTCTTCTTTCTTTCTTTCTTTCTTCTTCCTCGTTCACCTTCATCTTCTTCTTTCCTTCTCTTTGGCCGGCCACCCTTATCAACCAAAGGAGAAGAGATTTTATTGCTTCCTAGCTCAAAAGATTGAAGGTCTTCAAGAGATCAAGTTGGAGTTTTAAGGATTTTCTTCACTTTTGGTAAGTTTCCAATTTGTTTCTTGGTTTTCTCTTGAGTTTGTGTTCTTGGGTTTGTTGGATGGTCATTTTGGTTTATTTGAGGGCTGTATTGTTTTGTTAACTTTGATTTTTTGGTTTGGATTGAAGAGACAAGAGTTGTGGGTGTTGTGAGTTTGAGTTGTGTTATATGGTGGTGTTTGTGTTTGATGTTTTTGATTGAGTTGTTTTAAGGTTTACTAAAGTATTTTTGAATTGTTGATGGTTTTGGTTGAGTTATGTGTGGTTGATTTGGTTATTGGAAGATGAGTGTTGGTTGTGGCTTTGTTGGTGTAGATTTTAGGGTTTTTGGCCTGACACGCCCAGGAGCACGGCCATGTCTTTGGGCGTGTCGTTGGTTTTGTTTTCTGGGTTGGTGAGACGAGCAGTGACACGCCCATGTCACTGAGCATGTCACAACTTCTATGTTGTAGTAGCATTGACACGGCCAGTGACACGCCCATGTCACTGAGCGTGTCATAGCTACTGTATTGTTGGAGGATTGACACGGCCAGTGACACACCCATGTCACTGAGGGGTGTCAAAGCTTCTGTATTGTGAGTTTAGGGCACGGTCAAGGACACGCCCATGTTGTAGAGCGTGTCAAGTGTAGAGTTTGCCATAGATAGTTCTCTTTCTTATTTTCTTCCTGTGTATTTCTAAGTGAGTGTGTATGATCACCTTTGGATTAGGTTTTAAAGAGAGTTGAGCTACCTTTATTCAAGTGTTGAGAGTTATCTTGGAAGAGGAGTTGATAGAGTGGTGTTGTTGCTTTAAGAGGTAAGTACAAACTTTGAATGATTGCATACATTTATATGACATTGGGACTTAACACATTTAGTTAAAAATGTGTAAAGTTACTTGATACATTGTTGATGAATGAGTTATATGTTGTGATATGCATAATGTGAATTTTATTGATGTATCAATGCAATTGAGTAAAGTATTGTATATGAAAAGAAAAGTGGAAATAGGTGATATGAGATGAAATAGAAGAATGAGAAAAGATGATATTATTATAAGGCAATGAGCCTATTTTGACTATGAGAAATGAAATGAGATAAATGAATTAATTGTGTGCCTAGTATGTTATTCAATTTTCAGAGATCTGAGTTTGGCGGCATGCCTATGAATTGCTGGACAGGTGAAAAGACCGGGTCGTAAGCCGAGTCCAGCTGAAAAATGTGAAATATGATGTTTTTGAGGTGAAAATACTGGGTCGTAAGCCTCAAAAACTGTAACAGTCTAGCTGGGTTGAGGACCAAGAAACTGGGGCCTTAGGGTCTAGCCGGGTTGAGGTCCAAGAGACTGGGTCTGTTACAATCCAGGGATACATATTGCCTACGGGGCTAGACACATGGTGTCATTATGGACCAAAGCAGTAACTCTGAACTTTAAATAGCATATTAGTTTCGTTTTGGGCCCACGTTTGTCTTTGTTTTAATGTGAATTATGAAATGTGATGCAAATGATTAATATATTGAAATATATAATGTAATGAGTTGACATATTCATATGTATTGTGTATGAGCATCGCATTGATTTATATTGAATCAAAGTTTGTACCACTAAGCTTTCTGCTTAGCGCGATTATGGTTCATCGCGCAGGTGACAGGGTAGATCCGGTTGTGCCGGAGGGCTTATCTAGACCGAGTAGAGTCTAGGCTTGAGTTGTGAGAGCAGTGTTGAGTTGTGGACATCAAGATCAGAGACGAACTGCCAGCATGTATAAATTCATATTTTTGTACTTATTGATTTTGCTGTAAACATATGTATTTTCCGCTGCTTAATTAACAAATATTTTGAACAGACTGTTTTAGATAAGCTTTTGGGTACTAATGTTATATATATATATGTATTTTAACGAAGAAATATTTTCTCTATTACTATTTATAATATAGGTTGAATGTTTTAAGTTTATTCGGACTGACTTATGATGCTTATATGTTAAAGACTAAAGTTTTGGGTTGTTTAGAAATGAACCGTAGCACCCCTTTATCTGGTATGCATATATCTCTTGTTGTGCGGGCGTATGCGGTGTGCGTATATTGGGTGTGGGGGTGTTACATCTGTTTTGGTATCAGAGCCTAGGTTTGAGATTCTCAACCTAGGTCAATTGTTAGAAAAAGAAAATTTTGATTTTAAAATATTGGTTTTAAATAAGATACATGCATTGGTACTGGCAGTTTCTGATCTTTGATGGGGTATTCTGCTGTGTCTGTAGATAGAGGTAGTGATGGCGTCTCAGTCACGTCAGTCTATAGAAGGTAGTGCTGAGAGTGTAGCTCCTATTGAGGGTAGAGATGGAGCTAAGGTTGAGATAGCTGGAGAGGCACCTGCTCCTGTACCAGAGAGACCAGCTGTTGATGAGATGTCGCCAGTTTGGTTACGACATGTAGTAGATTTGTTGAGACAGGCTCCAGTGCAGCAGCCGCCGCCACCGCCACCACAGCCACAAGTACCGGTGAGGCAGTATGATAAATTAAGGAAATTCGGAGCTGAGGACTTCTTTGGTACTACATATCCTGCTGTAGTTGAGCAGTGGTTGGATAGAGTTCAGAGGGTATTTATCCAGTTGCAAGCCTCTCCTGAAGAGAAGTTTGATTATGCTAGATCTCTTCTGTAGAGAGATGCTTATGATTGGTGGAAGATGGTTCCCCAGGCCATGGATGATCCGCCGACTTTGTCTTATGGTGATTTTCTGCGGGAGTTTGAACAGAAGTATACTCCGAGGGAGTATAAGCATGCTAAGAAGATGGAGTTTCTAAATCTGAGGCAAGATAACTAGACGGTGACAGAGTATGAGATAGATTTCATCCGGTTGAGTCATTATGCCGGTGGGATTATTTCATATGAGATAGATCGGTGCAGGAGATTTGAGGAGGGGTTGAGGCCCTCTATTATGTGTATTGTTGCTGGTTCCCCGTATCAGGATCTTTCCCAGCTTGTTGCAGTAGCTAGAAGTGTTGAGAGAGCACAGGCTATTGCAGCAGCTATTACTAAAGAGGAGACCCGAGTTAGGAGACCCCAGTTTGAGGCAGGGTCTTCATCTGCAAAGAGAGGTCGAGGAGGTCATTTTCAGAGGTTCAGTAGGGGCCAGAGGCAGCCTGTTAGGTCAGTACCACATCAGAGGTAGAGATTAAGACCTACAGTTTCTATGGCTAGTGCACCGACCCCAGTGGCTCAGAGATCTGTTCCGCCTGTTTGTGTTCATTGTGGTAGAGCACACGGAGGTGAATGCAGGTGGAGGAGTACTTCGGGGGTATGTTTCAGATGCGGGTCGACATACCATTTCATCAGAGATTGTCCCGAGCTACAGGAAGATAGGCAGGCAGATTCTGCAGTTTCTCGACCTAGTGTGAGAGGAGGTCGTAGTAGCAGAGGTTTTAGTAGAGGTGGTAGACTTGGGTTCAGTCAGAGAGGAGACTCTACATCCGAAGGCAGTAGGCCAGACGAGGCTGGGCCTTCTCAGCGAGTGTATGTGATGCAGAGGCAGCCGGATGCTTCAGCTGTCTTTGCGGGTACATTTTCTTTATTTGGCATTTCAGTTCTTGCTTTGATTGATCCAGGATCTACTCATTCATATATAAGAGCATCCATCTTGCCTGTGTCTGTATTGCGTTCTGAGTCCCTAGGATTTGGTGTCTTGGTGACAAATCCTTTAGGGCATAGTGTTGTAGTGAGTAAGGTGCACCGAGATAGTCCAGTTGTTGTTCAGGATGAGGAGTTTCTTGGTCATTTGATTGAAATGCCTTTTAAGGAGTATGATTTAATTTTAGGCATGGATTGGTTGTCTAAGCATGGAGCTGTAGTAGATTGTCAGAAGAAGTGAGTTACCCTGAGAATCGGTGATGGTAGAGTTGTGATGGTATCTAGTGAGCAGAGACAACTTGCATCCATGTTTGTTTCAGCTATTGCAGCTAGGAGGATGATTTAGAAAGGGTGTGATGCTTATCTTGCTCATGTTGTAGATACCAGAATAGTGGCTTCTCAACTTGATAGTATACCCACAGTTACTAAATTCCCAGATGTGTTTCCGGAGGAGTTGCCAGGGTTACCCCCTGAGAGAGAGGTTGAGTTTGGTATCGATTTGTTGCCTGGTACCACTCCCATCTCTATTACTTCCTATCGAATGGCACCTACTGAGTTGAGAGAGTTGAAGGTGTAATATCCCAAAATGTGCCCTAGAAGTTTTAGTATAATTGTTGTTTTATTTGAATTAAAATGTATATGTTATTGGAAAGAGAAAATAATTTAAAAAGGAGAGTATATGTTGTATATATGGATATATATATAACATATACACAAGTCAAATGGATGGTCAAAGGAAGAAGATATTTATTTTGGTTATGTATGAAATTACTAAAAAGGGCAAGTAAGAAAAAGGGAGTTTAATTGTATAGAAGAGGGTATTTAGGTAATTTTCTTTTTTAATTGCTTGGTGGAGGTTTAAAGAGAGGGGAAATTTGACTTTGCTTTTTTTGTCTCTTTCATTTTCTTCTTTTCTTTTGGGTGGCCGGGTATCACCTAGATAAGAGAGAAAGAGGTTGTTTTGAGTTCCAAGTTTCAAATTGAAGGAAGATTTCAAGAAAACAAGTTAGAAATTCAAGAAGTTTATCATTTTTGGTAAGTTTTCTCTTGATTTCTCTTGTTCTATTTGGAATTTTGTTTGAGTTTGATGGAGTGTTGTTGATGGTTGGAGTGTGTTTGTGTATGGTGTGTGTAAAAGTGTTGAAATGGAATTAAAGATAAGAAGTTAGGTTGGTGTTGGTGATGGAAGAGTAAGAGTTGTGTTTAGTGAAATGTTTTTTCTGTTTTACAATTAGTAAAGGATGTGACTTGTATTATTTTTAATTAAATATAGAAAAATGTTCTTGAAGTGAATTTTTGATATGTTGTGCCTCTATGAGTCTAGAATGATGAAAAATATGTTGATTTGATTTTGGAATGGTTATGATTTTGGAAAGATTATTTTTATTAGACCTGTTCCAGCAGGTACCTTAACTGAGACAGCTATCTTTCGGGATTTTTAATAAAATGTAGAAAAATCATATCCAATTGAATTTTGGATATGTTGTTTCTTAATGAGTCTAGTATTTGAGAAAAATAATTTGGAACCACGTTGATTGAATGTAATTTACAGAATTCACAAAGTTCAGAACTGCTGCCAAGATGCAGGGCAATTGGAGCAGTCTGGTTGGGTGAACTATTTGACCAAGATTTTGTGTTCAGTTTGATCTGAAATTTTAAAGGAATGATTTTAAGATGTAAAAATAAATTTTGTAAAAATTGTAGAATTTTTAGTCAAGTAGATTATTTTATACATTTTTTCAAAATAAGGATTAAGTTGAGTCCAAAACCAAAATTTACTATTCATATGGTCATTTTGCTAATACTCCTTTTGGGATTAGGTTGTGAAGAGGTTGAATTTCCCTAATCTAAGTGTTGAGGATTCTTGGAAGAGTAAGTGTATAGATTGGTGTGAGTTGATTTTAAGGTAAGTACAAACTACATAGTTGCATACACTTACATGATTTTGATACTTAATACATATTTGGTTGTAAATGTGTTAAGTGATCTATTGCATTGTTGATGCATATTAATAATGTTATGTTTTACATAAAGTGAACTTTGTGGAATGTATGTTGAAAATATGAAAGATATGATGATATGATGAATTATGAAATGTATGTTCAATGCAATTGATTATGAATACTTTAATGATGAATTGCCTTAATGTGAATTGAGATATGATGTGACATGAAGCCATTGTGGTTGGCTATGACAATGTAAATGAAATAATTGGGGCATGGTTGCCTATTTGATTATGGAATATGAAAGGAGAAATGAAATGAGAAATGAAATGAGAAATGAAATGAGAAATGAAATAAGAAATGAATTGAGAAAGAGATTGATAAAGAGATAAGTGAAATAATTGTGTGATTAATATGTTATTCAATTTTCAGAGTTCTGAATTTGGTGGCATGCCTATGAATCACTGGATAGGTGAAATGACCGGTTCGTAAGCCGATTCCAGTTAGAAAATATGAAATGTGATGTTTTTGGGGTGAAATGACCAGGTCGTAAACCTCAAAAACAAATTATTGAAACTAGATTGAGTGAAATGACTGGGTCGTAAACTCAAATCTAGTTAATTATCCATGGATAAATGTATTGATGATTATGATTATGGACCAAAGCAATAACTCTAAACTTTGAATAACATATTAGTGTATTTTGGGCCCATGCTTGTCTTTGTTTTCAATGTAAATCATGAATATTTTGATTAATTATTAAATAATGTAAGATTGTGAAATATAATATTCTTTTGAATTGTTTATGAAACTTGATTGTGTGACATTGGCATTGCATTGAGGCATAATATTATGGTTGTTTGTACCACTAAGCCGTTGGCTTAGCGCGATTGTGGTTTATCACGCAGGTGACAGGGAAGAACCAGAGAGTTCCTCTAGGCCAAGTCGAGTCTAGATTTTGAGGTGTTGATAGTGGACGTAAAGATCAAAGACTGACTGCCAAACATGTATAAATTTTATGTGTTGTAAAACTTGAGTTTTGATGTATATGAATTTGTAAATATTGTTATTTTCCGCTGCAAAGTGAACAAATATTTTATCTACTGTATTTCATAATAAACCTTTACTTTATTTTGTACTAGAAGTGTAAATCCTTTTTGCAGGTTGTAGTTGAGGTTATAAGGGGGATTTATTGGAAGTGTACTGAGAATGATTTTGTTACATTGGTTTGTGAAAAAAAATGTTTTCAAAAATCAGGAAAAAACCAGTTTTGTCGACACTTGGGACTCAATTTTTAGGCGAAACTATGGCAAAATTTTTCTGTAAAAATCGGAACCAAAATTTGACTAAGTAAAATTGGTAGCAACATTAGGTTAGTGTGGGGCCTCTACTCAGCTTACACACGTAGGTCGGGAAGGGGTGTTACAATTTTTGGTATCAGAGCCAAGGTTTGAGATTCTCAACATAGGTGAAATGTAAGAAAAAGAATATTTTGATTTTAAAAGTTGGTTTTTGAATTAAATACATGTCTTGGTATGGCAGTCTTTGATCTTTAATGAGGAATATTCTGCTGTGTTTGCAGATATAGGTAGTAATGGAGTCCCATTCACGTCAGTCTGTAGAAGGAAGTGCTGAGAGTGTAGCTCCAGGAGAGAGTAGAGATGGAGCTAGAGTTAAGAGGGTTAGTGAGGCACCTGTTTCTGTGCCAGAGAGATCAGCTGCGGAGGAGGTTCCGCCGAGTTGGTTAAGGCATGTGATAGAACTATTTAGGCCAGCTCCAGTGCAGCTCCCACCACCACAGCCTCAGGTACCGGTAAGACATTATGATAAGTTGAGAAAATATGGGGCTGAAGATTTATTGGGCACTACCGATCCTGCAGTAGCTGAGCAGTGGTTGGATAAAGTGCAGAGAATATTCATCCAGTTGCAAGCTACTTCGGATGAAAAATTTGACTATGCCAGGTCCCTCCTACAAAAGGATGCCTATGACTGGTGTAAGACGGTTCCACATGCCATGGATGATCCACCTACATTATTTTATGGTGATTTTCTGAGGGAGTTCAAGCAGAAATATACTCCGAGGGAGTATAAAGATATTAAGAAGATGGAATTCCTAAATTCCAGGCAAGACAATCGGACGGTAACAGAGTATGAGATTGAGTATATCCGGTTGAGTCGATATGCCGGGGGAATTATTTTCGATGAAATAGACCGGTGCCGAAGATTTAAGGAGGGATTGAGGCCCTCTATCATGTGCATTGTGGCTGGTTCCCGGTACCAGAATTTTTCTCAACTTGTTGCAGCAGCTAGAAGTGTTGAGAGAGCACAGGGCATTGCAGCAGCTGCTACTGAGGAAGAGACCAGGGTAAGGAGACCCCAGTTTGAGGCAGGGTCTTCATCTATGAAGAGGGGTCGACGAGGTTTTGTTCTGAGAACCAGTAGAAGCCAGAGACAGTCGGGCAGATCAGTTCAGTATCAGAGGCAGAGGCCGAGACCAACAGTTGCTGTAGCTAGTGCCCGACTCCAGTGATTCAGAGGTCTACTCCACCTGTATGTGAGCATTGTGGTAAGATCCATAGGGGTGTTTGTTGGAAGATTGGTGGATCAGTTGGGTGTTTTAGATGTGGGTCACTAGCTCATTTTGTTAGAGATTGTCCTGAGATGCAGGAGTAAAGGCAGGCTGATACTGCAGCTTCTCGACCTAGTGTCAGCAGAGGTGGTCGAGGGGGCAAAGGTTTCAGTAGAGGTGGTAGACCTGGGTTTAGTCAGAGAGGAGGATCTTCATCCAGGGGCAGCAGGCCAGATGAGGCCGGATCTTCTCAGACAGTATATGTGATGCAGAGGCAGCCGGATCTTCTTAGAGAGTATATGTGATGCAGAGGCAGCCGGATGCTTCAGCAGTTATAGCGGTACATTTTCTTTATTTGGCATTTCAGTACTTGCTTTGATTGATCCAGGATCTACTCATTCATACATAAGTTCATCTATCTTGCCTGTGTCTGAATTGCATTCAGAGTCCTTAGGATTTGATGTCTTAGTGACCAATCCTTTAGGACATAGTGTTGTGGTGAGTAGGGTGCATCGTGAGAGTGCTGCTGTGGTTCAAGGTGAGGAGTTTCTTGGTGATTTAATTGAAATGCCTTTTAAAGAATATGATTTGATCTAAGGCATGGATTGGTTGTCTAAGCATGGAGCTGTGGTGGATTGTCAAAAGAAATGTGTTACTTTGAGAACTGGTGATGGTAGAAGTATATTAGTATCTAGTGAGCAGAGACAACTTGCATCCTTGTTGGTTTCAGCTGTTTCAGCCAGAAAGTTTATTAGAAAAGGGTGTGATGCTTATCTTGTTCATGTTTTGGATACCAGAGTAATGGGTTCTCAACTTGATAGTATACCCACAGTTGCTGAGTTTTCAGATGTATTTCCAGAGGAGTTGCCAGGGTTACCCCCTAAGAGAGAGGTTGAGTTTGGTATCGATTTGTTGCCTGGTACCACTCCCATCTCTAGCACTCCATATCGAATGGCACCTGCTGAATTGAGAGAGTTGAAGGTGCAGTTGCAGGAGTTGTTGGATAAAGGGTTTATTCGCCCTAGTGTTTCCCCGTGGGGAGCTCCTATGTTGTTTGTGAAGAAAAAGGATGGTACTTTGATGTGCATCGATTATAGGCAATTGAACAAAGTAACTATCAAGAATAAGTATCCTTTGCCCCTGAATTGATGATCTCTTTGATCAGTTGAAGGGAGCAGCGGTGTTTTCCAAAATTGATTTGAGATCAGGGTACCATCAATTGAGGGTTAGAGCTGAAGATGTTTCTAAGACAGCTTTCCGCACAAGATATAGGCATTATGAGTTCTTAGTAATGCCTTTTGGATTGACGAATGCACCTGCAGCTTTCATGGATTTGATGAATAGGGTGTTTAGGCCCTATCTAGATCAGTTTGTGGTGGTTTTCATCGATGATATTTTGGTGTATTCACGTAATGAGGAAGAACATGACAAGCATCTACGAATTATGTTACAGATCTTGAGAGAGAAGCAGTTGTATGCTAAGCTGTCAAAGTGTGAGTTTTGGCTTGACCAAGTAACTTTTCTCGGTCATATAGTTTTAGCAGATGGTATAATAGTTGATCCGAGTAAAGTTGAGGCCATTTTGAATTGGAGTCTACCAAAGTCAGTTACTGAAGTTAGAAGTTTTCTGGGTTTGGCAGGCTATTATCGAAGGTTTGTGAAAGGTTTTTCTTTGATAGCTACTCCACTCACCAGATTGCTTCGAAAGGGAGTTAGATTTGTGTGGACAGATCAGTGTCAAACTAGTTTTGATCAGTTGAAAGAATGTTGACTCAAGCACCTGTTCTTACTGTACCCGTGGAAAATAAACCATATGTAATTTACAGTGATGCTTCACATAATGGTTTAGGATATGTTGAGAAGCTGTGTCATTGATTTCTCTGGAAGTTGGGACATATTTTTGCCACTTGTAGAATTTGCTTACAACAACAGTCATCAATCCAGTATTGGAATGGCACCATTTGAGGCATTGTATGGAAGAAGATGTAGAACGCCTTTATGTTGGAATGAAATTGGAGAGGGCAAGTTAATTAGTCCTGATCTGATTAAAGAGACTGAAGAAAAAGTGAAGAGGATTCGAGATAGGTTGAAAGCAGCTTCAGACCGAGAGAAGTCTTATTCAGATTTGAAGAGGAGAGACATAAAGTTTGATGTTGGAGATAAAGTATTTTTAAAAGTGTCTCCTTGGAAAAAGATATTGAGATTTGGTCGAAAAGGGAAGCTGAGTCCTCGTTTCATTGGACCGTATGAGATATTAGAAAGAGTTGGACCAGTTGCTTATCGACTTGCTTTACCGCCTGAGTTGGATAGAATCCATAATGTCTTCCATGTTTCTATGCTGCGAAGGTATAGATCTGACCCATCTCATGTTTTACCAGTTGAATCTATTGAGGCGAGTCCAGATCTAACTTTTGAAGAAGAACCAATTGCTATTTTGGCACATGAAGTGAAAGAATTGAGAAATAAGAAAGTGCCACTTGTAAATGTTCTTTGGAAGAATCATGGTAGAGAAGAGACAACTTGGGAGAGAGAGCAAGCAATGCAAGATCAGTATCCTCAACTGTTTCAGACATAATATCAGGTAATTTCGAGGACGAAATTTCTTTTTAGAGGGGGAGAATTGTAATATCCCAAAATGTGCCCTAGAAGTTTTAGTATAATTGTTGTTTTATTTGAATTAAAATGTATTTGTTATTGGAAAGAGAAAATAATTTAAAAAGGAGTGTATATGTTGTATATATGGATATATATATAACATATACACAAGTCAAATGGATGGTCAAAGGAAGAAGATATTTATTTTGGTTATGTATGAAATTACTAAAAAGGGCAAGTAAGTGAAAGGGAGTTTAATTGTATAGAAGAGGGTATTTAGGTAATTTTCTTTTTTAATTGCATGGTGGAGGTTTAAAGAGAGGGGAAATTTGACTTTGCTTTTTTTGTCTCTTTCATTTTCTTCTTTTCTTTTGGGTGGCTGGGTATCACCTAGACAAGAGAGCAAGAGGTTGTTTTGAGTTCCAAGTTTCAAATTGAAGGAAGATTTCAAGAAAACATGTTAGAAATTCAAGAAGTTTATCATTTTTGGTAAGTTTTCTCTTGATTTCTCTTGTTCTATTTTGAATTTTGTTTGAGTTTGATGGAGTGTTGTTGATGGTTGGAGTGTGTTTGTGTATGGTGTGTGTAAAATTTTTGAAATGGAATTAAAGATAAGAAGTTAGGTTGGTGTTGGTGATGGAAGAGTAAGAGTTGTGTTTAGTGAAAGTTTTTTTCTATTTTACAATTAGTAAAGGCTGTGACTTGTATGATTTTTAATTAAATATAGAAAAATGTTCTTGAAGTGAATTTTTGATATGTTGTGCCTCTATGAGTCTAGAATGACTGAAAAATATGTTGATTTGATTTTGGAATGGTTATGGTTTTGGAAAGATTATTTTTATTAGACCTGTTCCAGCAGGTACCTTAACTGAGACAGCTATCTTTCGGGATTTTTAATAAAATGTAGAAAAATCATATCCATTTGAATTTTGGATATGTTGTTGCTTAGTGAGTCTATTATTTGAGAAAAATAATTTGGAACCATGTTGATTGAATTTAATTTACAGAATTCACAAAGTTCAGAACTGCTGCCAAATTATTTTTAATTTAATAGTGGAGTCCATTAGGCAAAGGCCAAATGAGAATTTTATAGATTATGTCAAGAGATGGAGAAACAAGGCTGCTTTACTTAAGAAGAGGCCTGATGAATCCGATCAAATAAGGATGATTGTGAGAGGGGTGTTGCCTAGTCTTCGTGAGAGGATGTCTCATACACTCATCCGTGACTTCAAAGACCTTCTTAAAGCTGGTTTGCAAATTGAAGAATAGGAAAGGGAGAAGAGCCATTTTGCAACAAAAAGGAACAAAAAAGGAAGCTATCAATCTGGTAGCCAAATCATGCAAAAGGTTGTCGGTGTTAATGCTACTAACCAAGGAATGAGGAGACAATTTTCGGAATTGGGAAAACCGATTTCTTGGGTTCTCAATAAGCTTCAAAGGAAGGGATTGCTACAACCCTTAAATCCTCGTCCTTTGCCTAACCCTCTCCCACCTAATTTTGACACCAAAGCATTTTGTCAATTTCACCAAATGCAAGGGCATGACACAGATAGATGTGTAAGGTTGAGATATGAGATCCAAAATCCAATTGATAATGGGTAGCTACCCGAGCCCAATAAGCCAAACACCAAAGACCATCCATTGCCAAAATTCAATAGGGTACCACCACCGGCAACCTTCATAATTGGAGGAGGGTTGCATGAGGACTTTGTCATGTCTTCTTTTCAAGATGTGGGTGGAGAAGCATCCAAAGAAGAAGAGGTATTTGGAGAAATTAAACAAGCTATGATGGATGGAGAAGTAACGATTTGTGTTGTCAACGGGTTTTGGGATTCAAGTGATAGTGATGATGATATTATATCCAAGAAGGAGGAATGGACTTGGTCCGAGCCTGAAGAAGATGAGGTGATGAACACTAGATCCGGTAAGCCTTATGCAAGGCCACCACCTAAGGAGGTAGAAACTAATAAGGGAAAGGAAGTTGAAGTAGAAGAAGATGATGCTGTACTCAAGCAATTGAAAAGAACCCAAGCAAGTGTTAGCATTTGGGACTTATTAGCTACTTCTAAAAAGCACCGAGAAACTATGGCCAAAGCCTTAGCTAGCATGCCAATTTCTACCTCCACAACACCGGAGGAGTTGATCAACTTCATAAAAATTGGGGAAGTAATGAAATGTGAAGAGGTTCAAGAGAAGAACGAAAGTTAATATGGGAGCAGTTTCTTTTTCAGATTTGGATTTACCGAAAGAGGGGAGAGACCACATCCGCCCTCTCTTTATCAAAATAGAAGTCAAGGGGAAGAGGACTCCATGTGTAATGGTTGATGATGGGTCCACCATAAATATTTGTCCACTTAAGATATTGCCAAAGCTAGCCATGTCAACAAGAGATCTAAGCCCGACCGAGGTAACGATTCGTGCTTATGACAACACTAAGAGGCATGCCGAAGGGACTTTTAAAGCTGCTATCAAGGTTGGTCTAATTGAATCTATTGTTGAGTTTGTTGTTTTAGACATATCGGTTACCTTCGCCATACTCTTGGGGCGACCATGGTTTCATCCTCTTGGTGCAGTTCCTTCCACTCTTCATCAAAAGATCAAGTTCCCCAATGGAGATGGGACAGTGGTCATTGAAGCTGAACACAATGAGATTGTTAATGCTTTATTGATTGAGAGGCCTCTCAATGGCTTTCAAGTAGCTAAAATTTCTGATGATGGAGTGGTGGACTCCAAAGTCTTGAATATGATGAAGAACATGAATGTTGCGCTCAAATTAACTCTACCACAAAGTGTCGCTCGCAAGTATACGAGGTAGCTGTAGCAAAGGTGATCGCCCCAAGGTCGTCTCACAAGGAAGCTAAAGTGGCTAATTGATTTTCAGATTAAAAGTAACAAGTAATGAATAGATTTAAATTGCTAAATAATGAAGAAGATTGATTGAAATTTAAAACGAATAAAAGTAAACAAGAGCTGTGTTTTGATTCACTTGATAAAAGGGTCTAGGGTTTGCACTTCTCTACTACTTGTACATATGAATGGTTATTTCTCTAAACTAATTCAATTTCAAAGATTAAATCTCAAATAACTTAATTAATTGAGTCAAGGAAATAAGCTCTCGCATTCAAACCTCTTACAACTAATCTTGTTATAATTGAAACAATCTTTTTAATAGGTTATATCTCTAATTCACCTAAGTCCCTAATTGAATTGATCCAGCATTAGACTTCATCTCTCAATCCATCATCTAATACCTAAAACACATAATTGGTGGCCAATCAATTATATATTAAAATATTTCATTCAATCAAGGCTAAAGAAATTATTAGCTAAGAAAATAACCAATTCATACAATCATAGCAGATCCATACAAACCCTAGACTAGATCAAATTAGTTCATAATGCAATCAAACATATTCATCTCATTAATGTTCAAAGAAATCAAAATAGACATGATAATATTCATTAATACAATTTCAATGAAAATAAAGAGAATAAGTTCAAGAACAAAACCAAGTTACAAACTCCTTGAAGCCTCTGAAGAATCTCTTGTTCAAATCTTGCAAGAAGGATGTCTCGATGGCTAGAACAATCTAATCTAAGCTAAAGTAATCAAAAGTGAAATCAAAATCAAAGAAAACAATTATCAAAACCCTAAGCTCACTCTCAGACGGCTGAGACTCTTTTCCAAATCGTCAACAGTTCCCCAAACCCTAGCTTCACTCTTTCCTTTTTATATGAATCGTCCGTTTAAAATCCGCTGCGTGTTTAGTTCATGAGGGACACGGCCAAGTCAGAAGTGACTTGGCTGTGTGAGTGCTTTTTGGAGGGACACGGCCAATGACTTGGCCGTGTCCCTTGCATGTGTCACCTACTGCTTGCCTTTTCTTCTTTTCTTCTTTGTTGAGTGACACGGCCAAGTCAGAGGTGACTTGGCCGTGTTGGAGCTTGTTGGAGGGACACGGCCAGGTAACTTGGTTGTGTCCCTTGCTTGTGTTTGCCTCTGAGAAACTTGCTCTTCTTTGCTTTGGACTTTAGTGAGACACGGCCAAGTCAGAGTGACTTGGCCATGTTGGATGCTTTTTGGAGGGACACGGCCACTGACCTGGCCGTGTCCCTTGCCTGTGTCCTCTTCTGTGCCTTGAACTTCCTTTTATCTTGGTATGAGGCACGGCCAGTGACTTGGCCGTGTCCTCTGCCTGTGTCAGCTACTGTCCCTTTTTCTTTCAGTCTTGGTTCCTTGGCTTTTTAACCTAAAACAAAACCTCAAACAAACTTTAAACAAAAAGTAAATAAACAATAACCAACAAAACATAAACACATACTAAAAACTAGATCAAAAACAACATAAACACTGAATTGAATTAAAACTACCAAAATTAATGAAAACACCAAATAAACCGATTAAAACTAACAAAATACCTAAATAAAACAATAATTATCATAATAAACAAGACACAAAACTATAACAAAAACTAATAAAACAACTACCCCACACTTAAAACTTTGCTTGTCCTCAAGCAAATTCACATGGCATAAATTAAAAACTCAAACAACCTTAACTATAATTCCAGCATATAGATGAAATACTTTAAGAGTCAGACATAAATAATTGCAATTTCCTTCAATCAAGGATTTTCTTAACTCATTCATTAATCCAAACATACAAATCTTATCTCTCATCTAAGTGTTTCACTCGATTTCAAAGGTTAATCACTCAAACCACTCATGAGTGCATACTGCCATAAACTTGCTTAATTGTCCAATCTCCCTCATTGATTTTCTCAAGAAATAATCTGAAGGTCTTTTATTTGGATGTAATGGGGCTAAGGTGCAGGTGTGAGAAAAGGCATTTAAGCTGGAGCATCAAGAAATAGAGTATCTAAATTAGATAATACTATTGATAAGAAACTCACAACTCCCTCAAATGGCATACTCACCAATCCTTAATAATCTTACATACTTGCACACTAAAAGAAAAGTACATGAGTCAACATTCCTCTAATGCTAGAAAATATATGAATTGTGTATATATATCTCATCTTTTTTTTTCTTTCTTCTTTTTTTATCATTTTTTTATATATACAAAATATAAACTTGCATAGAACATCTAGCTTAAAATGTAGAGGAAAGGAATAATCAACTCTTAATCCAATACAATGTGCAAAGTATGCATTTCAACCCCAAATAGCAATACCATTTTTTTTTACTTACCCCACACTTTGAAATAAACTACCCTATTGTCAAGTCATAAAACTCCATTCCTTAATGCATAGGTAAGATGATAATAAGAACATGTTAAGTTGAGAATTGTGTTGATCAAACAAGAAACGGTCAATGGCTCAACTTGGCTCACTAAGAAAATCAATATTAAGGGAAGTCTTTTTAAGCTAAAGGGGCTAACCTAATTTGCCTTCATCATTTTAAAACTTGAGATTAAATCATAATGTGAGTTCAATTAGTATGCAAAAGCAAACTCTAGAGATGCAACATCATGAAGGTGCACACTTAAGAAAAGAAATTCACTTGAAAATAATATCAAATTATGAGGCTCAAAACTCACACAGGTGGGTTCATAAAGATTTATATGTCATGAATTGCAGAATGAGAAAATTGATCCTGAATGAATTCAAATGCTCATTTCTATGCTGATACTAAAGTCTCAACTATTATGCTAAAATCACAGAAAAGATCAATAAGATTTCAACAATTATGCCATGCACAACAAACAAATAAGCAAAATAAGACAAACAAAACAAAAATTAAAGGAAAACTTAAAGAGCACCCCACACTTAAAATTTACATTGTCCTCAATGTAAAACAAGAATAATAAATAAAAAGAGTTAACGGACAACCTATCTTCCATCGTACCTGGTGAGGCAAAATCCTAGCTTTCCATCACAAACACAAAAGTTCAAAAACAAAAGTACAATATATAAAAATAAAATATCCAAATATAAAAATGTTAACATGAAAACAAAAATGAAAAATAAAAACAAAAAATACACTGAACAAAATAAAACAAGGAACTCAAAATCTAAGGAAAAGGCTGGCGTGAAGATGATGCAGCTGAGGGATGGAGACTCAAGATCTTCTCAAGGTTGCTATTAATCTGTTCCAACTGCTGCAAAACCTCAGCATGGTTACGGTCCACCTCGCCATCCAGTCGATCCACTTTGCCCTCCAGGGCCTCAATCCTCAGAAGTACCTCTTGATGTTCCGAGACCGGAGCATCCTCATCTAGGTCAAGAGAATCCGAGTCGGACTCCTCTTGGACCCGTGCTCTCTTCTGCCTGTCCCCCGGTGCTGCAGGCTCAGCTGAAGGCATCACATAAGTCCCTCTCCTATGCACCACCATGTGCATCTTCTCAAGTGTAGCTAAATCCAAAGAGTCATTACCCGAAATTCTAGTCATGCGACTAGTACTCGGGTCAAAATCTTCAACAAGGGCTACTGCTAATGTGGTAACCAACCCTCCAACACAAATTGCCCCCTTTCTTTTGTTAGCCACAGAATCAAAAATATCGGCTAACCAATAGTCGGTACGGACATGCATTGCATTAAAAGCACAATCCAGGAAAAATAGTTCACTCACTTCAACCACACCCGGGCTCTCCTTCCAAGCAAAGAATCCGCAAGCCATAAACCTATGCAAATATCTCAAAGCGGAATTTCATAACTTAGATGCCTTGGCCGATTTGGCCACATAAGTACCCGAGCCTAAAGCTTCCCAAGCAAATTGTTGTTTAAATTCTTTGGGTACCGACCTTTCCCCGTGCTGATGAAAACCATATATATCATTTAACTGGTCAATATTGAGCACATAAGATTTACCCAGCAATTTAAACATCAATCTAGTGCAGATTTTCTTATCATTTCTTTCAACCTTGAGAGATGTCAAAAATTCTAAAGTAAGTTCCTCAAACTGCAAAGGTCTCAAGGTGACTAGAGTTTCCTATCCAAGAAATTGCACATATCGATCAAAATTAGTCCTAATTTGCAAGGCATCAAGAGATTCATCGTTAACATACCTTATCGGGAAAAAACCCCGAGCCAAAAGACTTGCTCTCTTCGAAGATAAAGTTAATGAAGAGGAAGAAGCTCCTTCGGTTGTAGGCCTCTTCATCTTGCGGTGTGAAACAGTCTTAGTTCTCGGCATCCTTAGAAATCTAAAAATTCAAACCAAAACTTGATCAAATCAAAATTATATGAGCAAAGAAGAAGTTTTAAGTGATTATCTCTAGTTTTGGTGAAGAAATTTGATGTTTAAAGGAAGATTTGGAGTTTTGAAATCAAAAACTATGGTTTTGGCGATACAGAGAGTGAGAAAGACGAAGAACAGGAGATTAGGGATTTAATGGAAAGAAACTGGGCCAAAATCGGATTTTTAAAAGTCTAAAATTGAGGGACACGGCCGTGTTGGTGTGGACTTGGCCGTGTCCGTGTCCGTGTGTGAAATTGGAGAGACATGGCCAAGTCTAGGTGACACGGCCGTGTCTAATGCAATTGGAGGGACACGGCCAGTGACTTGGCCGTGTCCCTTGCCTGTGTTCGTCTCTGTGAAGAAAAGGTGCAAAATAAAAATCAAGACCAATTTTGGTAAAGTCTTGGCCGTATGTGACATGGCCAAGGGACACGGCCAAGTCCTTTGGCCGTGTCACTCACTGTGACAACATGCAAAAATAACAAATCGGTGAAGTCTTGGCCGTGTGTGACACGACCAAGGGACACGGCCAAGTCCTTTGGCCGTGTCTCATTCTGCCACTTTTTAACTTTAACTTTTTTTTTATATATCACCAAATATTAAAGATTTTGCAAACCTTCTTCTTCAAACACCCTGAAGCACAAAATAAAGAGAAACCGATCAGAGCACCAATTCCATTTATTTAGACTAAACATAAAATCAAAACTTGCTAAAATTAAAATTACAACTATCAAAAATAAATGCAAACCGATGGGTTGCCTCCCATTAAGCGCTTCTTTAATGTCATATAGCTAGACATCATGCAAGGCCTAGGGATCATGAATCAAAGTGCTGTCAATGACCCTCACTTCCTGAAATCCTTCATTGTATGGCTTAACTCTCTGTCCATTCACTTTAAAAGTCTCACTTGTTCGAGAGTTAAGTAATTCAATGGCACCAGAAGGATACACCTGAGTTATTTCGAAAGGACCACTCCATTGAGACTTGAGTTTACCTGGAAAAAGACTTTCATACCTGGACTCAATGTCTTTCACACTATAATTCTGCCATGAAGTGCTTTAGTGCGATCCTTGTAAATTCTCGAGCTCTCATACGCCTCATTTCTCAGCTCATCTAACTCTGAAATTTGTAGAAATCGTTCTCTCTTCGCTTTGTCCAAGTCAAAATTCAGAGTCTTGATTGCCCAATACGCTCTGTGCTCCAACTCCACTGGCAAGTGACAAGCTTTTCCAAAATCCAATCGGTAGGGACTCATACCAAGAGGAGTTTTGAAAGCAGTCCGATATGCCCATAGTGCATCATGCAATCTGTTTGCCCAATCCTTCCTTGATGTGTTGACTGTTTTCTCCAGAATTCCCTTAATCTGCTTGTTGGATGTTTCCACTTGTCCAGAAGTCTGTGGATGATATGGGGTTGCCACTTTGTGCTTAACACCAGATTTGTGCATTAACTTCTCAAAAAGCCTGTTGCAAAAATGGCTCCCCCCATCAGTGACTATCACCCTTGGCGTACCAAATATGCTAAGAATATTTTCCTTCACAAATTTAACAACTACATTAGCATCATTAGTATGGGTGGGGATTGCCTCCACCCATTTGGAAACATAATCAACAGCAACTAAAATATATTCATATCCAAAAGACTTGGGGAAAGGACCCATGAAGTCCATTCCCCACACATCAAACAGTTCAACAACAATATATGATTGAAGGGGCATTTCATTCCTCCTCCCAATGTTACCTATTCTTTGACAATGGTCACAGTGCTTACAATACTCTTGAGCATCTTTAAATAAAAGTAGGCTAGTAAAAACCACTTTGTAGCACCTTTTCTGCAGTCTTTCTTCCTCCAAAATGACCCCCACAGTGAAGATCATGACAAAATTGAAGAACACTCAGTTGTTCTTCCTCAGATACACACCTACGAACTATCTCATCTTTGCAAATCCGGAATAGATAAGGTTCATCCCAAAAATAAAACTTACTCAAGTGTAAAAACCTTTTCTTTTCCTGAAATGACATGTTAGTACGCAAAATACCACAAGCCAGATAGTTAGCAATATCTGCAAACCAAGGTGCATCAAATACCACAAAAAGCTGCTCATTAGGAAATGCTTCTAAATTTTTATGAATGCTATCAGATGCAAGATTTTCACTAAAGAAGGGTAATCTAGATAAATGATCAGCAACAACATTATCACTACCCTTAGTATCTTTGATTTGGAAATCAAATTCTTGCAATAACAACACCCATCTAATTAAGCGTGGTTTAGCATGTTGTTTTTTTAAAAGATATTTTAGAGCTGCATGGTCAGAATGCACAATAATTTTTGACCCAATTAAATATGCTCTAAATTTGTCTAAAGCAAAAACAATAGCTAACATTTCCTTTTCAGTTGTGGTGTAGTTCATTTGTGCACTATTCAGGGTCAAACTGGCATAATATATTACTCTCAAGTATTTATCAACCCTTTGCCCAAGAACAGCTCCTACTGCATGATTAGAGGCATCACACATGATTTCAAAAGGTAAAGTCCAAACAGGAGCTACAATCACTGGTGCACTAGTCAATTTTTCCTTAAGGGAATTAAAAGCTTGCATGCATTGTGCTGTAAATTCAAATGGAACATCTTTCCCCAACAAATGGCTGGCTTATTTTGGAAAAATCCTTAATAAACCTCCTGTAAAATCCTGCATGCCCTAGAAAACTTCTTATTCCCTTAACAGAGGTAGGTGGGGGTAACTTAGCAATCAATTCAATTTTAGCCTTATCCACCTCAATCCCTTTACTTGACACCACATGACCTAAGACAATGCCCTGAGTAACCATAAAATGACTCTTTTCCCAACTTAAAGTGAGGTTACATTCAATGCATCTCTCAAGCACACGAACAAGTTTATTGAGGCAATTATCTAAAGAATTACCAAAAACAGAAAAGTTATCCATAAATACCTCAATGAAATCATCTATCATGTCAGAGAAGACAGACATCATGCATCTCTGAAAAGTTGCAGGTGCATTGCACAAGCCAAAGGGCATAAGCCGAAATGCAAGTTCCAAAAGGGCAAGTAAAGGTTGTCTTGGACTGATCCTCTGGAGCTATTGGCACCTGATAGTAACCTGAAAGGCCATCCAAAAAACAATAATGTGAGTGCCCAGAAAGTTTATCTAACATCTGATCAATAAAAGGAAGAGGGAAATGATCTTTCTTTGTAGCATTGTTCAACTTCCTATAATCGATGCACATTCTCCACCCAGTAGTAGTCCTAGTAGGAACCAATGCGTTATTCTCATTTTTCACCACAGTGATTCCAGATTTCTTAGGAACTACATGTACTGGGCTCACCCACTCACTATTAGCTATTGGGTAAATTACTCCTTCATCCAGTAATTTGAGCACTTCTTTCTTAACCACTTCACTCATATTTGGGTTAAGGCACCTTTGAGTCTCCCTCACAGGTTTAGCTCCCTCTTCTAAAGTGATTCTATGCATGCACATGGAAGGGCTAATACCCTTGATGTCACTCAATCCCCATCCTATTGCTCTCTTCAATCTTTTAAGCTCACTCACTAACCTCATCTCCTCCCCTTCACTAAGTTCACTAGATATTATCACAGGTATAGTGTTGTGATCTCCTAAAAACACATATTTCAGGTTCTTAGGTAACTCTTTCAGCTCTAACTCTAGTGAAGGGTCCTTCTCTTCTTTTTCAATGAGGGAAGGTTTAAAAATTGGGTCCTCCTTAAGCTCCTCTACTTCAGCACCCTCTAAAGTCTCAAGGCAACTGGCTATTTCTGCATAAAAAATATCCACATCACTCTCTAAGGTCAATGCCAGCTCCAATTTATCAGAGGAACCTGTCTGCAAGAAAACATCTGAAACAACTGCATCAACACAGTCAATGAAAGAACAATCCTCATATAAAGCAGTTATATGAATAGGAGAAGTGTTAAAAATAGAAAATTCCACAGTTTGTCCCAAAACAGTCATTGAAAATTTTCCATTTTTAACATCTATCAAAGTGTTGGTAGTTGCCATAAAAGGCCTACCCAGCAGAATGGTGTGTGCAGATGGTGAAGAATTACCTACTTCCATGCCAAGAATAATGAAATCCACAGGTACTATCAAACCACCAACTTTAACTAACACATCTTCTATAACCCCTTTCGGGAATCTAAGAGATCTATCAGCTAATTGCAACACCATTTTTGTTGGTTTAAGTTCCCCTAATTCTAAATCAAGGTACACAAAATAAGGCATTAAATTCACCCTGGCTCCCAAGTCACACATGCCATCAGTACCCTTTCCATTCCCCATAGTAATTTGAATAATAAAACTTCCAGGATCCTTTAGCTTAGGAGGTAATTTATGCTGCAAAACAGCACTAGCTACCTCAGAAACTATCACCTTTTCATTCGGCTCATACCTCTTTTTCTTGGTATTCAGTTCTTTGAAGAATTTAGCATAAGCCGGCATGTTCTTAATTGGTTCAAGTAAGGGTAAGTTGATACTTACCTTAGATAGCATGTTGAAGATATCTGAAAATTGCTTATTTTTTTTATCATCCTTCAACCTGCTGGGAAATGGTATAGGTGGCCGGTATGGATTGCTTGCCTTGTGCAAATCTGCTGTAGGGGACTTCTCCATTGATCTTTCTTCAGCACCTTTGTTCTCCAGTTCTCCTTCCTTTTTATTCTCTTGCTCACCTGCATTCACAGAATTATTTTCAACATTGTTATTAATTACCTTGCCACTCCTAAGAACAGTCACTGCTTATGCATGCTCAGGTTGACTTGGAAACTTCCCCTTTTGTTGAATCTGCATCTGTTGAGCAAGTTGCCCCACTTGGGTCTCCACCTTCTTAAAAGATGCTTCTAGGGAATCCAGCCTCTTGTTGTTCATCTCTTGATTTTTAGCACTGACTTGGATAAAAGCCTATAAACTTTCCTCCAAACTCTCTCTCTTAGGCTGGCCTTGATTGGAGGATTGGCCTTGCTGTTGGTTCTGCCTCTAGAGCAAATGGAAAGGTTGTTGAGCATTATTTGTTGTCCAGAAAAAATTGGGGTGACTCCTCTAACCAGGATTGTAAGTGTTTGAGTAAGGATCATTCCTAGCTCTTGGTTGAAATCCCCCCATAGCATTAACTTGCTCAGCTTCATTCCCAAAAGATTCATATGCAGAGGGGCATATATTTGCTCCATGGCCAAATGTCCCATAGATTCCACATACCTCTTGAGTGGATGAAGAAATATTGTTCTTCATGTTTAGCATCTGAACCTGCCTTGTCAACTCAGCTATTTGACTAACCATTTCAGTATTGGCTTCCAGTTGATTCACCCCTTTACTTCTTCCCCTTACACTCTTTTGTTGAGAATTAGCTCCCAACATCTCAAAGATCTCATAAGTCTCATCAGCTGTCTTTTCTCCAATGGCTCCCCCAGCTGCATTGTCAACAGTGTTCTGAAATTGCTGGGTTAGACCATCATAGAAAAACTGATTAAGGAGTTGAAGTGGGTAGTGATGATGCGGACACTGGATCAATAGCATCTTAAATCTGTCCCAAGCCTCATGAAATGGCTCTCCTTCAAATTGAGAGAATGTAGCAATCTTCCCTCTCAACTCAGCTGTCTTTTGGTGTGAATAGAACTTGCCCATGAACTTGTTATAAACTTGCTCCCAAGTTGTCTGTGAATTTTCAGGCAACATCATAAGCCAGCTCTTTGCCCTATCCTTCAAAGTATATGGAAAACACCGCATCCTCAACTGATCTTCTGTTAGTCCTCCCAAAGGAAAAGTGTTGAGAGTGGAGTAGAAATCCCGAATAAAGTTCAAAGGATCTTCATTTGGAACTCCATAGAATGATGGCAGCATGTTGTAATGAATGTTCTTCAACTCATAGTTCCTTGCTGCATCTGTCAACCTTATACAAGATGTGGAAGTCCCAATGATAGGTCTAGCAAAATCTCTCATGGTTCTTTGTCTTTCTTTAGCCATTTTAACTGATTGTGCAGAATTTGACTCAAATTCAGAAGTGTCCTCCTCTGTATCAAATCCGGTGTAGAGCTCAAACTCTTCTCTGCTCCTTTTCACCCTCTGAATTTCTGGAATGAATGGATGTAGCTCTCCTTCTAGTGATCTCCTGCCTTGCATAAACAAAATTTTCTATAAAAAGAAACAATTAAAAGCAAAAAACAAAAAAAAATAAAAATAGTGAAAATAATCTAAAATATTTTTTTCTTTTTTTTTAATAAATAATTTCGCCAATTAGCCTCCCCGGCAGCGGCGCCAAAAACTTGTTGCGCTCAAATTAACTCTACCATAAAGCGTCGCTCGCAAGTATACGAGGTAGCTGTAGTAAAGGTGATCGCCCCAAGGTCGTCTCACAAGGAAGCTAAAGTGGCTAATTGATTATCAGATTAAAAGTAACAAGTAATGAATAGATTTAAATTGCTAAATAATGAAGAAGATTGATTGAAATTTAAAACGAATAAAAGTAAACAAGAGCTGATGTTTTGATTCACTTGATAAAAGGGTCTAGGGTTTGCACTTCTCTACTACTTGTACGTATGAATGGTTATTTCTCTTAACTAATTCAATTTCAAAGATTAAATCTCAAATAACTTAATTAATTGAGTCAAGGAAATAAGCTCTCGGATTCAAACCACTTACAACTAATCTTGTTATAATTGAAACAATCTTTTTAATAGGTATATCTCTAATTCACCTAAGTCCCTAATTGAATTGATCCAGCATTAGACTTCATCTCTCAATCCATCATCTAATACCTAAAACACATAATTGGTGGCCAATCAATTATATATTAAAATATTTCATTCAATCAAGGCTAAAGAAATTATTAGCCAAGAAAATAACCAATTCATACAATCATAGCAGATCCATACAAACTCTAGACTAGATCAAATTAGTTCATAATGCAATCAAACATATTCATCTCATTAATGTTCAAAGAAATCAAAATAGACATGATAATATTCATTAATACAATTTCAATGAAAATAAAGAGAATAAGTTCAAGAACAAAACCAAGTTACAAACTCCTTGAAGCCTCTGAAGAATCTCTTGTTCAAATCTTGCAAGAAGGATGTCTCGATGGCTAGAACAATCTAATCTAAGCTAAAGTAATCAAAAGTGAAATCAAAATCAAAGAAAACAATTATCAAAACCCTAAGCTCACTCTCAGACGGCTGAGACTCTTTTCCAAATCGTCAACAATTCCCCAAACCGGTTTAGCTCCCTCTTTCCTTGGTCTTATGAAGATATGTCGGGGATAGATCGAGACATAGCCGAGCATCATATCCCTACTTACACTCACATAAAACCTGTCAAACAAAAGCTTAGGCGATTAAGACCTGAGTGGGCTGAATTGGTTAAAGAAGAGGTCACCAAGCAAATACAAGTGACGTTCCTTGAAGTAATAGAATACCTAGATTGGCTAGCCAACATAGTACCCGTGCCCAAGAAAGATGGGAGGATAAGGATCTGCATGGACTATAGAGATTTAAACAAGGCTTCCCCTAAGGATGATTTTCCTTTACCTCATATAGATGTTCTCATTGATAGTGCAACCTCTAGCATGCTACACTTGTTTGTAGATGGATTTTCCAGATACAATCAAGTGTTAATGGCCTAAGAGAATAAAGTCAAAACTGCTTTCATTACTACATGGGGTATATTTTGTTATAGGGTGATGCAATTTTGTTAAAAGAGTATTTGCTGAATCCACCTATTTTAAAACCACCTAAACCTGGTAAACCTCTATTAATATACTTAGTAGTGGAAGAAGAGTCAATCAGAGCCATGCTAGCCCAAGCAGATGAATCAGGGATTGAGCATGTAGTTTGCTATTTGAGTAGAAAGGTCCTACCTTATGAAATTAAGTATAGTATCATTGAAAAGACATGTATAGCCGTGGTTTGGTCTTCTAAGAAGTTGTGGCATTACTATCAATCGTATAGTGTGTAAGCAATTTCCAGATTGGATCCAGTGAAGTACTTAAGGGAGACACCCTCTTTAATTGGGAAATATGGTCGATGGTTGATAATATTAGAGGAATTTGAGATTGAGTATGTAACCAGGAAAACAATCAAAGGTAGAGTGGTGGCAGAATTCCTGGCCCAACAACCATTACCAGAAAGCGAAGAGGTAATCTTGGAATTTCCAGATGAACATTTAGAAGCAATTGAAGTACAAGGGTGGAAAATGTATTTTGATGGAGTAGTAAACAGGAAAGGAGCAGGTTTGGGAGTTATACTAGAATCGCCCAAAGGGGAACTTATTCCTTTAGCCAAAAAGTTGAAATTTAGGGCAACCAATAATATGGTGGAATACGAAGCTTGTATTTTTTGTTTGGAAACCCTAATGATTATAAAGGTGGATAAGGTGGAAGTTTATGGCGATTCATTACTAGTTGTATCCCAAGTAAATGGAGAATGGGAGTTGAAAGAAGAAAAATTGAAACCATACCACCATTACTTGACCATAATGAAAAAGAACTTTAAGGAGTGTAGGTTTATACACCTATCAAGAGAAGAAAATCAGATGGCTGATGCCTTAGCCACATTGGCTTCGGTATGGAAAAACCCTGTTAGCTTATTCCTCAAGCCTCTAATCTTGACCAGTTCATCAACTCCTTGCTATGAATATGAAACAATCATGGAAATTGATACGGACCATGATGCGTGGTATGATACTATAAGATGATTTTTGGAGGAAAGAGAATACCCGCCGAGGGCAACGAAGAAAGAGAGAAGAGCCATAAGGAGGTGGTCATTACAATACAGCACCTTCCATGGAAAGTTATATCAAAGATGGCCTGATGGAGTGCATTTAAGATGTTTAAGAAAATCTAAAGTGGAGCGTATCATGTCAGAAATACATGCGGGAAGTTACGGTCCGCACATGAATGGTTTGGCCCTAGTTAAGAAGATTATTCGACAAGGTTACTACTGGTTGACCATGGAGAAAGATTGCATTGAGTTTGTCAAGAAGTGCCAACAATGTCAGATTTATGGTAACTTGAATCACATGCCTCCTGAAGAATTGCATTCAATGTCTTCACCCTAGCCATTTGCCACCTGGGGTATCGACATTATAGGAGAGATACATCCGACAGCTTCAAAAGGTCATCGATTTATTGTGGTGGCAGTAGATTATTTTTCAAAATGGGTCGAAGCCAAATCCTTCAATAAACTGGGTGCAAGCCAAATGGCTAGGTTTATTGAAAAGAACCTCATCTGCAGATATGGGGTCTCACATAGTATGATATCAGACAATGGGGTACACTTTCAAGGAGCAGTTAAGGATTTATTCTCAAAGTACCAAATTCATCATCATAGATCCTCTCCTTATAGACCAAAGGCTAATGGTACGAAGCAACAAACAAGACAATTAAGCAAATTATGTCCAAGATGACCAAGACTTATAGGGATTAATCAGAGATGCTTCCCTTTGCTTTATGGGGATATAGGACAAATGTGCGAACACCTACTGGAATGGCACCGTTCTCTTTAGTTTATGGGATGGAAGCAGTATTGCCAATTGAAATTGAGATCAAGTCATTAAGAGTAGTCTTGGAAGCTGAACTGCCTAAAATGGAATGGGTAGTAAGTAGATACACACAATTAGCTCTATTAGAAGAGAGAAGATTAAAGGCACTATATCATCATCAACTGTATCAAAAGAAGATAGCTCGGGCCTACAATAGAAGGGTTAAAATCAGAAAATTCACAGTTAGGGATTTGGTGTTGAAGCAATGTAAGCCTAATGTATCTGATCCAAGAGGGAAGTTCAGACCTAGCTGGGAAGGTCCATATGTCATGAAACAAGTCATGAATAAAGGTGCGATGAAGTTGTCAGACATGGACGGGAACGAATTTAGTGAGCCCGTAAACATTGACAGGTTAAAGAAGTTTTATGTATGAAAAATAAAAAAAAGAGAGGAAAAGAGCTCGCTAGGTTGAAAACCCAAGAAGGGCGGCCTAGGCAAAAGTTAGAGTAGTCCACTAGTCCCGAAAACCCAAAAGGGCCAGCTAGGCAACAATTAGGGCTAAAAGAGAGAAAATCGTCAATTAGAAAACCTGAAAGGGCTAATTGGCAACAGGAGTAATCTTGTGTATGCTGGCTTTATGTTTGGTTGTTTCCCAATTTAATAAAACAGAATTAATGTTAAAATTGTTATATGTGCACTGTTATAAGTATTCGACTAGATATGGATGAAATAAATAAACACAATAGCAAAAGGTGATGACAAATTATAAATGGAAAAGAAGCATCTTTTATTACTTTAATTATTTTTTCATCCTAACAATACACATTCTGAATTGGCAAATATAAAATCTATGGCAGTCGATAAGTGTAATGTGCAGGCCAACATTGCCTCATCCGATCCAAGTAGCCTTCAGTCAAGCAAGGCATGTCTAAGTTGGGAGCAAAGTCAGGATCACGAGGCTCAGCTCCATACTGACGCCCAAGTCGGCGAGGATCATAGCATGTTGTTTTATTAGTTTTTGTCATAGAATTGTGTCTTAATTATTATGATAATTATTGTTTTCTTTAGGTACTTTGTTAGTTTTAATATGTCTATTTAGTGTTTTCATCAATTTTGGTAGTTTTAGTTTATTTCAGTGTTTATGTCATTTTTGATCTAGTTTTTAGTGTGGTGTTTATGTGTTATTGGCTAATGTTTATTTGATTTTTGGTTAAAGTTTGTTTAAGTGTTGGTTTAGGTTAATATCCAAGGATCAAGAGAGTAAGGAAAGACCAAGGAACCAAGAGGAAGAAAATAATGGACAGTAGCTGACACATGCAGAGGACATGGCCAAGCTTATGGCCGTGTCCCATACCAAGCTAAGGAGGAAGCCAACAGATCAGAAGCTGACACACTCAAGGGACACGGCCAAGCTTGTGGCCGTGTCCCTCCAAATACCTCAGACACGGCCAAGCTCACCTAAGCTTGGCCGTGTCACACACTCAACTCCAAAGAAAGAAAGAAAGAAAGGAAGGAAGAGCCAGTGAGGGACACGACCAACTGTCTTGGCCGTGTCCCATGGAAATCAAGAGACACGGCCAAGCCAACCTTGGCTTGGCCGTGTCACCTCATGGAAAGGAAGAAAAGAAGAAGAGACATGGCCAAGCCACTCTTAGCTTGGCCGTGTCATACCAAAAAATGTATAAATTCTTTCGTACGACAGAAAAAGAAGAGAGGACGGCTAGGGTTTGAGTTAGAGAAAAGAAAAGAGAAGGAGAGGGCAAACATAATTTGGGATGAGGAGAGAGTGACACTCTCCTTGTCCCTCATCTTCATCCTCCATCTTCATCTTCTCCATCTTCCATTGACGAGATCTTTGAGGTTCTTTGGGAACAAGTGGGTTAACAAGCTCTTAAAGGTTGAAGAAGCTTCATTGAAAGGTTTAGTGACTTGAGAAAACTCTAATCCATCTCTCAAAGGCATAATCAATTGAAGGTTTGATGACTTGAGAAAGCTTCATTCCATATTGCAAAGGAGAATCAACCATTGAAGAGGGCTTGAGTTCTTCATCATACATCAAAGAAGAGCTAGGAGGAAGATTAGTAATCCTACTCTTGGCATCTTCACAAGGGGTTTTTCTATTCTCTCTTTTAATTCATTTCAATATTGTTTTTTATCGTATTAAGAGAATTGATATTACAATGAACAATTTGTATTTGATTTATATTGAGTTGAATGAATGTTTTAAATTGATGATGTTGAGCTGAAACCCATGCTTAGGGTTTGTAGTATATTTGATTGAATGCTTTGATTTGATATTTCCATTGATGTACCTTGTTTTTGGTTGATTGCATTGGATTGTATGCTAGGTTAATAGATTAGCTACCTATTGATCTCTAGATATTGAATGAAGGACCGAGAGGTGAAATTTGATATCGAAATTATGCAATCGACTACCCTATGAATGAATTAGAAATATAAGTTCTAGGGTTTCATTAATTTGCAAATGTAAAATAATTGGTTATTGCTATTTCATGAATGTGAGAACTAATGAATTGGTAATTGACAAATTAATCTTAAGGAATAAATTAATTTACAAGGTTATGTTAATGGATAATTGAGATTTGAGATTTGATTGAATGGACCTATAACCCTAGGCATATTCCCAAGAATCGATTTGATATTGTGCAACCTTCATACTTTAACCCTACACTCCTTAATCTTAGGTTTAAATTGTTCTTTTACATTCCAACACAACAAACTTCCGCATTTAAATACTTGTCAATCAAGCTATTACGAACCACATCTTCTTGGGGAAACGACCTTGGGGTGATCACCTTTGCTACAGCTACCTCGTATACTTGCGAGTGACGCTTTGTAGTAGTACTTAATTCGAGCGCAACAAGTTTTTGGCGCCGCTGTCGGGGAAGGCTATTTAAGTAGTGATAGTTTGATTTTTCTTTACAATTTAATTGATTGTTTGTTTTCTTTGAATTGTTTGTTTTTTTTGTTTGATTTTCTTTTAATTTAATTATTTGTTTGTTTTTCTTTAAATTGCTAAGTGCCTTTTGTAAGAATGCAGTTTTCAAGGCACGGGGGAGTTAATGATAGGAACGATGATTCTGAAATGGCATGGCAATTAGCAGAATTGACTAATCAACTTAAGGTGCCAAATGCAAGAGGAAGACTGTAATATCCCTAAATGTGCCTAGAAGTTGTGATGTTAGTATTGTTATAATGGAATTGAATGTGTAATTGAGAAGTGGTAATTGTGTATGGTTTAATTGAATGCTAAAAGAAGTTGTGAGATAATGTATATGTGTGTAGTTGGAAGGAATGCTTTGTGTAGAGAGAAGTGTATATGTAGTGTATATGGTGATATATATCACATATAAGTTGGTCAAAGGGCTTGGTCAAGGGAAGAGGATATTTTAATTGTGATTTGTGAAATTACCAATATGGGTATATATGTGACAAAAGTTTAGTTAAATGGATGAGGGTATTATAGTAATTTTCTTTTGGATGAGTATTTAATGCATGTTGACTTTGTGTTTTCTTCATCATTTCTTCTTCTTCTTCCTTGTGTGGCCGGCTCACCTAAGGCAAAGGAAAACAAAAGAACAAAGAAAGGTTTTGATGATTCTAAGCTCAAATTGAAAGAAGATCCAAGTGATCAAGTTGATGATTCAAGAAATTTCATGATTTTAGTAAGTTTCTCTTGTTTACTTTGATTCTTTTTGAAGTTGTGTTTGGATTGAGTTATGTTTAGTGATAGTATGATTAAGTATGTTTGTAATTTGTTGAGAAGAGTTGAAATAGATTTGAAAAGGAGAAGTTAAGTTGGTGTTTGAATTGAAAGAGTAAGTTGTGTTGGTATTAGGGTTGTGAAGTGGTAAGTGAGGTTTAACTTGAGTTTGATCAATTGTTTTTCATAAATCTTCATGTTTGTTGGAGAAGCAAGTCAAAAATATGTGATTTTGGGTGAGGGCAGTAGCATTCTTGATGCCACGCCCGTGGCCTTGATGGCCATGGCCGTGTTCAAGTGTAGCCATGGCCGTGGAGGTTTGGAGCTTGGGTGGCAAATTCATTCCTTATCCCACGCCCGTGGGGGTGGGAGTAGCCACGGCCGTGGGCTTTAGAAGATGATGTTGAATGATATTTTATAATCTAAAGGTCTAAGATGAAGTTAATAAGTGATAAATTGCATTGAATCTCATGTATTGTATCAATTCTTGGATTAGGTTTTGGAAAGAAGAGAATTGCCTAAGTTAAGAAGTGAAAGAAGCTTGGATAAAAGAAGTGTTGAGAGTTGTGTGGATTGCTATTAAGGTAAGTGCAAAACCCTATTTGATTGCATATAATTATATGATCTTGGACCTTAACATATTTGGTTATGAATGTGTTAAGTAATCTATATGATATTGTTAAAATAAATATGAATATTGTATATGCAATGAAAAGTAAGAGATATGATAATATATTTAAAATATATGAAAAGTGAAAGAGGTGAGGACATGATTTATATGATGTGTATTCAAATTATATGATAATGCAATTAATTGTGCATACTTGAGTAATGAATGATTATGTCTATATATATGAAATGTGAAATGTATATGATGTGATATTATGATGAAAGATGAATTGTGAATTGTGATGGAAGATATGAAAAGCCATTGTTATTGGCTATGATATTGGAAATGAGATAAATGAGGCATGTTTGCCTAAATAAAGCCATTGTGGTTGGCTATGATGATGTAAATGAAATAGTTGAGACATGATTGTCAAATGAATTGTGAATTGTGAAATGAGAAATGAATTGAGAAAAGAAGTTTATGATGAAATGTTGTGTGCCTAATATGTTGATTCAACTTTCAGAGTCCTGTTTTTGATGGCATGCCTATGAATCATTGGATAGGTGAAATGGGATGGCCCGTAAACCGATTCCAATTGAAATGAATCACTGGATAGGCGAAATGTGATGGCCTGTAAGCTGGTTCCAGTTGATAAATGTGAAATGTGATGATTATGAATCATTGGATAGGCGAAATGGGATGGCCCGTAAGCTGATTTCCAATTGAAAATTTGTAACAGTCTAGCCGGGTTGAGGATCTCCTCATGTTAATGAGTTGATGGTCCAAGAGACTGGGTCTGTTACGCTATCCATGGATAGAGATATGATATATATTGCCTACGGGCTTGATGATTGTGATATTGAATCAAACACAGGGACTCTGAACTTTGAATAACATATTAGGGTGTTCTGGGCCCAGGTCTGTCTCGGTTTTCAATGTAATTTACAATACGTGAAATGGATGAAATCTATAATTGTCTTTATTGAAGATGTACTTTATGACATGATAAGTAAATGTAATGTTGTGATATGATTATATAACATAAATGAATTATTGAAAGAAGATGTGATCTGTGAAGTTATATGAAATATGCGATTATGAAGTATAAAATGATATATATGATATGTATGATGTGAAATTGGTAAGTATCATAATATGAAGGTTCTATCAATTTATTCAATTATGTTTGATGGATATATTATATATGTATATGTCTACTACATATGAGATTAATAGGAATATATGAGGAATGCATTGAAAAAGGGGAAAACAGAGTAAGAAAATGATAAAACATAATGCTAAATATATGAGGTATGTTTCCTTTGTATTGTATCTTTTAATGTTTACTTGTACTACTAAGCTTTCAAGCTTAGCGCGGTTATATTAATCGCGCAGGTAAATGGGTGATGGAGCTGGAGTTAAGTCAGTATGTCGCGAAGAGAGCAAGTGTAGTTCGAGACCAACTAGATGGTGGTGCATGCATGTAATAGTTAATTATATTGTATTTTCATAAGAATGTATTCATATGTATAAATGATTTGTTGGAAGAGATAATGTATTTTATATATGTGTATTATTATCAAATGAATAATAATTATTGAAAGTACTTTTATATATTTCAATGTGATATTGTTTTGGAATAAGAGAAAAGATTTTAAATTTGTAATAACTAGTGACATCCTTATATCTTATATACTTACTGTATGTATACATGGTATATGTATAGTACTTATATGGGGTATCGGGGTGTTACATATATTTTGGTATCAGAGCTTAGGTTTCGAGATTCTCGGCCTAAGTAAATTTAAAAAGAAGAGTTTTTACAAGAAAAATGATGATAAATGAGAATGACAAGAATGAAATTTTTGATACATGCATATGCATTAACACCTAGGTTGGTCTCAAGTGTGGTATTATGTGAAGTGAAGGGTATTTGAATTGTATATGAGATGGATAATAGTGTGTGAATGAAGTTTTACTTGAATGGAAATTAAAGAAAGAATGATGTGGAAAGATTTATATGAGTTTAATTACTAAGTTTAAGAATGGGAGTTTATTTAAGGAAAGTAAAATTTTGAACTATTGATTATTGAAAAGTGATTGTAATATAAAGAAATGAATAGTAGAATAAAGTTGAAAATGAGTTGAAAATAAAATCAAGATTTAAGTATATGATCTTTCCTTTATAATGTGAATCTCCTTCTACTAAACCTTACGTTTGAATTTCTAGAAAGAGGAAATATTGTTGGATAATTAATATGGATAGATATGTTATTAAATGAAGAGAGTATGGTGATATATTGAGTAAGTTGATGGGTATAGATGAAGTTTGACCATTTAAGGTTTGAATATGTAAAGTTAAAGTTTTAAAAAGGAAAAGAGATCATGTTGGTTAAATAAGAAAATATAATGGTGTTATTTGCATTATTGTTTTAAATGCAAATATTGTGATTTTAATGTTAGAAATGTAATATGTTTGAGTGTTGTTAAAGCTCATGTTAATGGTGGTAAGATGTAACATTTGAATTTGTTTGAAAGGAGCTTTAATAATTGTGAAAAGAATATATTTTGAGGTTGTTTTGTAATATGTATACATAAGATGTTTTCTTAAGTTGATACTAAGAAAATAAGATGAGTAAATGGAAGTTTGAGTAAAATAGTAAGTTGAGAGTTTATTGTATTAATGGAACTTGGATAAAGGTTATTTAAACATCGATAGTTTAATATAAGTTAAATTTATGAACTATGTGAAATGAGTATTATTGAATATGAGAATGAATATTACTGTACATGAGATTATTATCGAATTGGGTAATGTGATTGATAGTATGAGAATGATTATGTTTGTATTGACAAACTTGTGCAAAGTTAAGTTATGTGATAAGATGGATAGTGAGAAGTGGGTGGATCAATGTTGGTTTAAGAAATTGAGATTTGTGATAACTAGATTTGGAAAGTGTATAGAGATTATTGAACTCAATGTGTACATGATTGGATGTAATGTATATATATATATGTTGTAAGGTAAACAAATGAAGGTAAAGATGGTATACTAAATGTATAAAAAAAATGTGAGAGAGATATCACTTTAGTAATGTGACTAAGATTTTTTGAAGTATTATTATTATGATGAGACTGATATTGCTCAATGATAAGTAATTAATGTTAAATTGTGTTCATGATATGGGAAAGAGGAATTAAATATAATGGTATGATTATGTGTAAGCATGTATAAGAAATGTGGAAAGTAAGTCACACTGTGAATGTGACCTATGTATGTGAATGTGATAAAATTTCTTGATTAGTGGTATGAAAATTTATTTTGAAGAAAAAGGGAAGTGGATAAGTGAATGAAAATGAGCTATTATAAGCCATTTTACTGAAAAAGGTAAGAATAGATAGGGAATTATATTAAATGCTTATAAAGATGAAAGTGAAAGAGATGTCACATTGGTAATGTGACCAAGACGGATGTGAAATGTTAGTATAATCAGAATATATATATATAATTTTAATGTAAATTCATACTTTACATCATATTGAATGAATGAGAATGATAGTGTTTAAAAGAAAGTGATAAACATTAAATTTATATTGAATATATGAAAAAGGAAAATAAAATAAGAGCATATAATTTAGTGTATACATGTATATGATATGTGAACTGAGTTTTTTTTTAATTGAATGAAATTATGATATATAAACAAGTGTGTAAATCACTTTATGAAGGTGATTTATGAAGGTGTATATGGTATAATTATTAGTTTAATGATATTGGGAAATAGTGGACAATAATATTGTTATGATCATAACTGAATTTGGCTATCATTAATGTTATGAGCCAAAGTATGGGTATGAGGAAATGTTCTATGTATATAGATATTATAAGAGGTTATAAGGGAAAAAGAAAGTATAAGGTATGAAGTTTTTTTTTTTTAAAAAAAAAAGATAATATTGTTATATATGCGATAAGCTAATGATGATTAAATAATTAAGAGTAAATTGTTTTGAGATAGAGTTAAAATGTGTTAACTCTTGGTATAGAGAAAGTTTAGAGAATGAATATGTGATAATGGTGATACAATTTAACAATGTAATTGAAAAATTGGAAATAGAATAATAGAGGAACTGTATTGATGTATAAGTTTCAGATGTAACCATTAATCTCCTATGACCATATGAATTGTATATTGAGATTGGCCAAACAACTTGGTTATCCATAGAGTTGGGACTAAGAAAATATAATTGTAAAACAACTTTGATAAGATTGATAATTATGTTCTAGAAGCATGGCTAAGGGTTATGATGGGTGAATTGTATTTTATAATTCTTGTGGTAACAATTTAATTAAAATTTTGGAAAAGAAAAGAAAGGACAGAGAATTGTGAAAATACTTTAAGTTATGAGTAATGTGAGAAAAAGGTAATTAGTGTAAATATAGTAATGGTATGAAAGATAAGGAGATGATAATGAAAGAGATTGCAGAATGTAATTGAGAGCTATATTGGATATATTTATGGTATATGGTGAATAAGTGGATGGGTTTAAAATTGAGTGAGTAATCTATGAATGATAAGTATGGTATGAGATAATTATGAATATTTGATGAGAATTGCATTGAGATAATGAAAGATAAGTTGAAGTGGATGGTTAATTATGATAATTTTGATAAGTGAATTATTAATTTGAATCAAACAAGATTGAGATGTTAGTATATTGTGGAGAATAGATCGGTTGATCTGGATTTTTACAATAATTGTGAATTATTATTGGGATTTAATATGTATAGTTGTACTAAAGGCATAAGAGATAGATAATGATGTATACAATGTAATATTTTGATAGATGAACGGACATGAATCAATTGAATTATATCAATTATAATGATGAGAAAAGGGAAGAAGTTGATTTCCTGTAAGGTAAGTTCAAAAGCAGTGTATTAATATTGATGTTAAGTGAGAAAATATTAAAGAATAAATGAAGTGTATGAGACATAAGAATATTATTATCAATGAAGGTTTGATAAATGTCTGTTTTAAGGATGATTGTTATGATGGGATAACTAATATTAAGATATAAGTCAATGATCTTTAAGGTTAAAGTTAAGAGAATAGTTATAAAGAGATGAAGTGATAAAATATTTTGAATGTAGTAATAGAATGTAACATAAGTATATTATAAGATGATTGAATTTTTGCATATAGATAAGGTATTTGAGAATGTAATGAATTATTTTGAATATTTGATGAGAATGTAAGAAGATATAAAGATTTATATCATGACAAGTTATGAAATTGAATAATATAATTGACTCTAAGGGGGGGAGTGCAAACTATGTGATTTGATGAAATCAGAATATAAGAAAATAATTAATGTCATATGAAGATTTAAAATGGTGTATTGTTAAGAATGGAATGTTATGGTACTGAGTAATTTCGAGGACGAAATTATTTAAGGGGGAGAGAATTGTAATATCCCTAAATGTGCCTAGAAGTTGTGATGTTAGTATTGTTATAATGGAATTGAATGTGTAATTGAGAAGTGGTAATTGTGTATGGTTTAATTGAATGCTAAAAGAAGTTGTGAGATAATGTATATGTGTGTAGTTGGAAGGAATGCTTTGTGTAGAGAGAAGTGTATATGTAGTGTATATGGTGATATATATCACATATAAGTTGGTCAAAGGGCTTGGTCAAGGGAAGAGGATATTTTAATTGTGATTTGTGAAATTACCAATATGGGTATATATGTGACAAAAGTTTAGTTAAATGGATGAGGGTATTATAGTAATTTTCTTTTGGATGAGTATTTAATGCATGTTGACTTTGTGTTTTCTTCATCATTTCTTCTTCTTCTTCCTTGTGTGGCCGGCTCACCTAAGGCAAAGGAAAACAAAAGAACAAAGAAAGGTTTTGATGATTCTAAGCTCAAATTGAAAGAAGATCTAAGTGATCAAGTTGATGATTCAAGAAATTTCATGATTTTAGTAAGTTTCTCTTGTTTACTTTGATTCTTTTTGAAGTTGTGTTTGGATTGAGTTATGTTTAGTGATAGTATGATTAAGTATGTTTGTAATTTGTTGAGAAGAGTTGAAATAGATTTGAAAAGGAGAAGTTAAGTTGGTGTTTGAATTGAAAGAGTAAGTTGTGTTGGTATTAGGGTTGTGAAGTGGTAAGTGAGGTTTAACTTGAGTTTGATCAATTGTTTTTCATAAATCTTCATGTTTGTTGGAGAAGCAAGTCAAAAATATGTGATTTTGGGTGAGGGCAGTAGCATTCTTGATGCCACGCCCGTGGCCTTGATGGCCATGGCCGTGGTCAAGTGTAGCCATGGCCGTGGAGGTTTGGAGCTTGGGTGGCAGATTCATTCCTTATCCCACGCCCGTGGGGGTGGGAGTAGCCACGGCCGTGGGCTTTAGAAGATGATGTTGAATGATATTTTATAATCTAAAGGTCTAAGATGAAGTTAATAAGTGATAAATTGCATTGAATCTCATGTATTGTATCAATTCTTGGATTAGGTTTTGGAAAGAAGAGAATTGCCTAAGTTAAGAAGTGAAAGAAGCTTGGATAAAAGAAGTGTTGAGAGTTGTGTGGATTGCTATTAAGGTAAGTGCAAAACCCTATTTGATTGCATATAATTATATGATCTTGGACCTTAACATATTTGGTTATGAATGTGTTAAGTAATCTATATGATATTGTTAAAATAAATATGAATATTGTATATGCAATGAAAAGTAAGAGTTATGATAATATATTTAAAATATATGAAAAGTGAAAGAGGTGAGGACATGATTTATATGATGTGTATTCAAATTATATGATAATGCAATTAATTGTGCATACTTGAGTAATGAATGATTATGTCTATATATATGAAATGTGAAATGTATATGATGTGATATTATGATGAAAGATGAATTGTGAATTGTGATGGAAGATATGAAAAGCCATTGTTATTGGCTATGATATTGGAAATGAGATAAATGAGGCATGTTTGCCTAAATAAAGCCATTGTGGTTGGCTATGATGATGTAAATGAAATAGTTGAGACATGATTGTCAAATGAATTGTGAATTGTGAAATGAGAAATGAATTGAGAAAAGAAGTTTATGATGAAATGTTGTGTGCCTAATATGTTGATTCAACTTTCAGAGTCCTGTTTTTGATGGCATGCCTATGAATCATTGGATAGGTGAAATGGGATGGCCCGTAAACCGATTCCAATTGAAATGAATCACTGGATAGGCGAAATGGGATGGCCCGTAAGCTGGTTCCCGTTGATAAATGTGAAATGTGATGATTATGAATCATTGGATAGGCGAAATGGGATGGCCCGTAAGCTGATTTCCAATTGAAAATTTGTAACAGTCTAGCCGGGTTGAGGATCTCCTCATGTTAATGAGTTGATGGTCCAAGAGACTGGGTCTGTTACGCTATCCATGGATAGAGATATGATATATATTGCCTACGGGCTTGATGATTGTGATATTGAATCAAACACAGGGACTCTGAACTTTGAATAACATATTAGGGTGTTCTGGGCCCAGGTCTGTCTCGGTTTTCAATGTAATTTACAATACGTGAAATGGATGAAATCTATAATTGTCTTTATTGAAGATGTACTTTATGACATGATAAGTAAATGTAATGTTGTGATATGATTATATAACATAAATGAATTATTGAAAGAAGATGTGATCTGTGAAGTTATATGAAATATGCGATTATGAAGTATAAAATGATATATATGATATGTATGATGTGAAATTGGTAAGTATCATAATATGAAGGTTCTATCAATTTATTCAATTATGTTTGATGGATATATTATATATGTATATGTCTACTACATATGAGATTAATAGGAATATATGAGGAATGCATTGAAAAAGGGGAAAACAGAGTAAGAAAATGATAAAACATAATGCTAAATATATGAGGTATGTTTCCTTTGTATTGTATCTTTTAATGTTTACTTGTACTACTAAGCTTTCAAGCTTAGCGTGGTTATATTAATCGCGCAGGTAAATGGGTAATGGAGCTGGAGTTAAGTCAGTATGTCGCGAAGAGAGCAAGTGTAGTTCGAGACCAACTAGATGGTGGTGCATGCATGTAATAGTTAATTATATTGTATTTTCATAAGAATGTATTCATATGTATAAATGATTTGTTGGAAGAGATAATGTATTTTATATATGTGTATTATTATCAAATGAATAATAATTATTGAAAGTACTTTTATATATTTCAATGTGATATTGTTTTGGAATAAGAGAAAAGATTTTAAATTTGTAATAACTAGTGACATCCTTATATCTTATATACTTACTGTATGTATACATGGTATATGTATAGTACTTATATGGGGTATCGGGGTGTTACAAAGACCACCTATGCCACGCCAAGAGATATGTGCAGCATGTGGCAATACAGGACACAGTGCAAATACATTCTCATTCGGCTTCACACGTTACCAAGAATGGCAAGAGAAAGAATATAACTATCAAGGTTTCCAGCAAATGGGTAGAAATGACCAATATTTTAATCCTTACAACCCAAGTTGGGGAAGCCAACCAAATTTTTCTTGGGAAAATAAGCAACACATTCCACCTCAAAATTGTTTTCAACCTTACCAGAGAAGTTCTTACTCTCAAGAATAATATTCAAATCAAGATTTCCTTAAGAAACCCACATTGGAGGATAGTTTGAATGCCTTCATTCAAACTAGTGCACAAAATCAAGATCGACTTAAGGAACCCACTTTGGAAGATAGTTTGAATGCCTTCATTCAAATTAGTGTACAAAATCAGATTCAATACAAGAAATCCACAGTGGAAGATGATTTGAATGCTTACATTTAAATTAGCGCACAAAATTAGGAAGGGATCAATGAGAGGTTAGATTCTTTGGAGGAATCATTGAAGAGGATGGAAAAGCAAGTTGGGCAACTAGCACATCAACTCCAAGTACACCAAAAAGAGGAATTTCCTAGCAAATTGGAGCAAGTCAAGGTAATCACAAATTTGAGGAGTGAACAAGTAATATATAAAAAATTTTGTGATTCTTTGGATGCAGGCACTAATCAAGAAGATAATGGTGAGGAGATACAAACCAACATTGAGGAGTTGAGCCAATCAAACGAGAAGGAGAATTTGGAGGCATTAACCTCATCAAATTTGCATGACTTTTCCAATCTTGATAGGCCACCAAATCCATTTCCGTGTAGCTTGAAGGATGAGGAGCAAGATGTTGAGGTGGTAGAGATGGGACTTGACATTGTTAAAGTGGATGAAGAAGTGATTCAACCAAACTTGGTTGAACTTAAAGAGTCCCCAAAAGTAATTTCTACTACTCTTGGTGGTAAGGAAGAGCAGAAATCTGATATGCCCAGGTTGCACAAAGACAAAGATTATTACCATGTTCCTATAGCACTGGAGGATCACCCCGAGATGACCTTCACATGTCCCTTTGAGACATGTTCTCTTCAAGGAATACTATTTAGGGGTTGCCGTACATCGGGTACTTTTCAAAGTTATATGTTATTCATCCTCTCAGTCACGGGCTCCAATTGCATTATGGGTGGAAGGAGCCCTACACAGGTTTCATCTAAACCCCCTCTGTAGTACGCATGCTCACATTGAGGACAATGTGAATCTTTAAGTGTGGGGTACATTTTATGTTTGGTGTTTTTACTTTTAATTGCATTTTGTGTTTTTGTGTTTTTACTTTTTACTTGTTTTTGTTTAAGTTTAGTTAATGTTTTTAATGTTTTTCTTTGAATAAATGAGTTTTAGAAAGTTCAATTGTTATAAAAATTATTGATAGATGACCTTTGAATTTTTGAAGCATGAATTTGAGGATTGAGTAGAATTGGTGCTTATTGTCAATTTTGTTGGTTTTTCCTTGCATTGCCATTAACCTAGTGAGGAATTGAGCCATCAACTTATTATTCTTTTTGTGGGTAAACATCTTTGATTGATGAATTTCTAGAACTTGCTTTGACATGCATTTTAAGATTACATAAAAATTTCAATTAGGCATCAAGATGATTAAGGCAATTAGGTGAACCCACTTTGGCTTTAAAAGACCAACCCTATCTTTAACCTTTAGTTAGCCAATTTTGAGCCTATTGTATTTTTCCTTTTCTTTCTTTTTCACAACACCATTAGCTTGAACCTTGTTGCTTAACTCTTATCCTTTCATTAGGTCAAGAGCATTTTAAGAGCATTTATGACCGAGTGTTGTGTTGAATTAAGTGTGGGGTTAAATTTAGTAGGTTTAAGATTGCAAAGCAAAATAATAAAAAGAAAATAAAAAAAAAGAAAAAAATTAAAATATATATATATAATAATAATAAGAATAATTGTTGTTCTTGTTGGAAGGGTTGGAATAAGTTGGAGATATCATTGCAATATTTAATAAGTTCTCTTGAAAAGCTCTTTAATGTCAAGGGGTAGATGAAAGGAAGGTGTTTTGGGATTGTTGGGTTATAAATATAAATGGTTACTTCATTCTTGAAGTGCTCTTGAACTTAATGATTAAGCTCACATTTCCTAAATATCATGCCTTTACCTTAGCACCATTACAACACAATGAAGACTTTTTGATTGATGCTTGATTGCAATTTTGTGGTGGAGATTTGATTGATAAGCAAGCCTATGGCAATAATCTTTCATTGATTGTTATGAGTGTAAACATCACCATGATCAAACACTTGTAAGAGTTGGTGAGGGAGTGACAACACTGGTTATGCATGGAAAGCCACTTAATTGCATTGGTGTTGATTTTGTTTGATTCGATAATGATTGCGGATTTAGGGATAAGGAAGTCTTGATGCATCTTTATAACTCTTGAACTTAACAAAATTCATCTGGTTAGTGTGTTTTGATTTTAGCCTTGCTTGGTGACAAGCAAGAAATTAAGTGTGGGGTAGTTGTTTTATTAGTTTTTGTCATAGAATTGTGTCTTATTTATTATGATAATTATTGTTTTCTTTAGCTATTTTGTTAGTTTTAATATGTTTATTTAGTGTTTTCATCAATTTTGGTAGTTTTAGTTTATTTCAGTGTTTATGTCGTTTTTGATCTAGTTTTTAGTGTGGTGTTTATGTGTTGTTGGCTAATGTTTATTTGATTTTTGGTTAAAGTTTGTTTAAGTGTTGGTTTAGGTTAATATCCAAGGATCAAGAGAGGAAGGAAAGACCAAGGAACCAAGAGGAAGAAAACAATGGACAGTAGCTGACACATGCAGAGGACACGGCCAAGATTGTGGCCGTGTCCCATACCAAGCTAAGGAGGAAGCCAACAGATCAGAAGCTGACACACTCAAGGGACACGGCCAAGCTTGTGGCCGTGTCCCTCCAAATACCTCAGACACGGCCAAGCTCACCTAAGCTTGGCCGTGTCACACACTCAACTCCAAAGAAAGAAAGAAAGAAAGGAAGAGCCAGTGAGGGACACGGCCAACTGTCTTGGCCTTGTCCCATGGAAATCAAGAGACACGGCCAAGCCAACCTTGGCTTGGCCGTGTCACCTCATGGAAAGGAAGAAAAGAAGAAGAGACATGGCTAAGCCACTCTTGGCTTGGCCGTGTCACACCAAAAAATGTATAAATTCTTTCGCATGACAGAAAAAGAAGAGAGGACGACTAGGGTTTGAGTTAGAGAAAAGAAAAGAGAAGGAGAGGGCAAACATAATTTGGGATGAGGAGAGAGTGACACTCTCCTTGTCCCTCATCTTCATCCTCCATCTTCATCTTCTCCATCTTCCATTGACGAGATCATTGAGGTTCTTTGGGAACAAGTGGGTTAACAAGCTCTTAAAGGTTGAAGAACCTTCATTGAAAGGTTTGGTGACTTGAGAAAGCTCCAATCCATCTCTCAAAGGCATAATCAATTAAAGGTTTGGTGACTTGAGAAAGCTTCATTCCATATTGCAAAGGAGAATAAACAATTAAAGAGGGCTTGAGTTCTTCATCATACATCAAAGAAGAGTTAGGAGGAAGATTAGTAATCCTACTCTTGGCATCTTCACAAGGGGTTTTTCTATTCTCTCTTTTAATTCATTTCAATATTGTTTTTTGTCGTACTAAGATAATTGATATTACAATGAACAATTTGTATTTGATTTATATTGAGTTGAATGAATGTTTTTAAATTGATGATGTTGAGCTGAAACCCATGCTTATGGTTTGTAGTATATTTGATTGAATGCTTTGATTTGATATTTCCATTGATGTACCTTGTTGTTGGTTGATTGCATTGGATTGTATGCTAGGTTAATAGATTAGATACCTATTGATATTTAGATATTGAATGAAGGATGGAAAGGTGAAATTTGATATCGGAATTATGCAATCGACTACCCTATGAATGAATTAGAAATATAAGTTCTAGGGTTTCATTAATTTTCAAATGTAAAATAATTTGTTATTGCTATTTCATGAATGTGAGAACTAATGAATAGGTAATTGACTAATTAATCTTAAGGAACAAATTAATTTACAAGGTTATGTTAATGGATAATTGAGAATTGAGATTTGATTGAATGGACCTATAACCCTAGGCATATTCCCAAGAATCGATTTGATCTTGTGCAACCTTCATACTTTAACCCTAAACTCCTTAATCTTAGGTTTAAATTGTTCTTTTATATTCCAACACAACAAACTTCCGCATTTAAATACTTGTCAATCAAGCTATTACGAACCACACCTTCTTGGGGAAACGACCTTAGGGCGATCACCTTTGCTACAGCTACCTCGTATACTAGCGAGTGACGCTTTGTAGTGGTACTTAATTTGAGCGCAACACATGTACCTTAAAGAACTGCAGCAAGGGGAATGTACATCAAGTATGTCCGTATGGTGATACGAGAAATCTTCCACCAAGGTACCAACCAACGGATACTGACTTCAGAGCGTGAGTGGATCCAGTCAACCCAGTTAGCATATGAAGAAGCAGGATGGAGTAGCTTCCTAGCAGAATGATGACGTGGCAGGTATCTGGCAAAGTCCATGGATGGAGTATCAAGCAAACAAAGACGCTCCTAAAGACAAATCTGTGAAGAAAGAGTTAAATAAAAAAAAGAGAAAAAAAGTTCGCTAAGTTGAAAACCCGCAAGGGCAGCTTAGGCAAAAATTAGGACAGCTCGCTAGTTACGAAAACCCGCATGGGAGGACTAGGCAAAAGTTAGAGCAATAAAAAGAAAAAGAAAACCTAAATTGAAAACCCGAAAGTGTAGTTTAGGCAATTACCTGAAGCAACAACGGACTTCCAGTCAGTCTCTTTGACAATCTTGATTTAAATCGGTCTAATCCAACTAAGGTTTCGGCTAAGATCACAGGTACCGGCGACAAGCATCCTTTTATTTGGTCGATAATATCCAATACTCATGGATCAATATCGCCGTCAGAAGAAACAACTAAGAATTGGCAGAGCAAGCAAAGACAGAGCATGCGTCCCCATGCCTTAGAAGGGGCCAAATGAGAGAGACAAAAATCAATCAAAGGAGCAAGTAGAGTTTTTTCACCTCTCATCAACCGAAGAACTTCGGGTTTTGGAATTTGAAATAACATCTGCATCTTCTGTTGAGTCTTGGAAATCAATGTGAGTAATGCCATTTGTTGAATATTTGGATATCCAAGGATGGCCTCAAATTCTTCAATCAAGGGACATATTTCGAAGCCATTAATTTTAAATACCCTGGAATCCGTATTCCAAAAGGAAGCTACGACATGTAAAAAGGAGTAGTCCAATTTGACATATTGAAAACATTTTAAAAATCAAGTTTTGGCCATGAAATTTGCTTCCAATGAATGGCATCCATATTCTTAAATAGAATTTTTATTCTCTTTAAATGATGCTCGGTCATGGTGAATGAATGAAGAAAAAGTTAAAATTGTTAAAGGGAGTCTTGACGTTGAAAGAGAAAGAATTTTGATTTATGAATTAAAATATGGCATGAAGGGTGATTTATATAGAGGAAACCAACCTTTTCCAAAAGTGAAATGGAAAAGGTGATGGGAAAGGATAAGACCATATGGCATAAGGAAAGGAATTAGTGGCAATTTCCTTTACCACATTGGATTGGGTTTAGCAAATGATGTGTATTCTAAAATTATGATGTGCGGTAATATTAAAAAAAAAAGGTTCCAGTAAAGAGGAAAATTGTATATTTTTCATTATTGTACAATATTTTACAATTGCTACAATATTTACATATCACTAAGAGGGTGGTGGTAGGTCACCAAATAAAGACATGAAAAAATCATTGCCTGTTGGAGGAGGGGGCAAATCACTCGTCCCAAGTCGTCCCAAAGCGGGAGCACCAAAACTCGGCAAATTACTCATCTTGGGATCACCCGAAGCAGGGGCACCAAAATCCCTATTACCTTGAGGTTCTGATCCGTCATGGTCCTCATCAGAAGAACACGAAAGGATCTCATGGTCATCAGTCTGGGGCCTCTCGATGAAGCAGAACCAGGATCCCTCATCCCCTGAAATCGGAAGTTTTGAAAATGTTAATTAGATTGATGATATAAATTTTCAAAATGAGAAGCCTGCTGACGACTTGCAGCCAACTCTTCTTGAAGTTTCTTATTTTGTTCTTCGAGCATCGACTGTGAGCCAAGGAGGAAAATGTAAGAACATACATAATCATGCATACATATAGCATAAGTTACCAGGAAATAAGGAATGTACCGGGTAATTCGAATCAATACCCTGCGGATGAGATGGCATATCTGGCGAGCTAAAGCGAGCAGATGAAGGGGCAGTAAAGGAAGGTCTAGCCTCATGATCAAATGAGCCAACAGCCTGTAACAATCATTAAAGAATCAAAGAAAGAAAAAAAAAGGTTTGCAAGGGAAAAGTGGTTAAAGTGCAAAAATTCCCTTGGAAGATCAAAACAAGGAAAGAAGAGCATGAATCAAGTAAGACATGGCCAAGCCAAATCAAGCTTGGTCGTGTCACCTCAAATGGAAATCTTGGCAGAACATGACACGGCCAGGAGACACGGCCAAGCCACTGGCCGTGTCTCACCTAAACGATAAAGTCAAGAAGGAACGAGCAAAGAAAGAAAAAAAATAGTAGGTGACACTGGCAGGCAACACGGCCAAGTCACTGGCCGTGTCACATGACATGGCCACAAGCTTGGCCGTGTCTCGTCCTAAGCCAAGAACAAAGAAGAACCAAAGAAAAAACACAGAAGCTGACATACCCAAGAGACACGGCCAAGCCACTGGTCGTGTCACTCTCATCTTCAAAGAACAAAGATGACCAGAGGAGAAACAGAAGACAACACACTCAGGTGACATGGCCATTTACCTGAGAAGTACTGACCCCGAGATGTGGAACAGACTCTCCTGCAGCACCGTGATGTTCTTCATCATCTCTACCCTCATTTTCATCAGAAATCTCCTGCAGACCAATAGGATATACATTAAAGTTCAAGAGTCTTCTTTGAATGAAATAGGCATAGAATGGACTCAGTAAATGGAGAAATGACTCGGCATCATAACCATACCGGGCCGACCACCATGCATCCTCCGGCATTGACATAATATTTAAAGTATATTTCGGGATTTGCATCGGAAACCTCCGCTGCTCTAGACTGAGAAATCATTCATAAACTCTCTCCCTGCGAAACCAGCAACTAGACACCGGGCCAACAATAATTCAGCAAGAATGTTGGAAAGACAGTGCAGCCCTCATCAAAGGAGACCAGTTTGCTCGCTCTTCTGGACTCCACCAGGCCAAATTCACCTGCAAAATAATATAAGGTAAGTAAACTTTTACATAAAATTTAAAGCATACTAATGTTATTTTACCTAGTCCCAGGTTAAGCGGCTCAACACATAATGGTGAGTATGCACATAATGAGAGCCGGGAACATCCACACGATCAGACAACCAGAAATTTAATCTCGGATACCCGACTCTCTCTCGGGAAATACCGGGTACCCTCATGAGGTTATGTTCATATGTCCATACCTACAACAATGATAATAAAGAACACATGCATGCAAGAAAAGAGCGGAAATAACATTGGCGAAGGAAAAGAATACCTCGACAACCGCCATCAAGCCGACAAAAGACTGTTTGTTTCGGCAAAGCTTATCAAGACCATGGTAAAGACACGCGAGACTAGCTTCACCCCAACCAGAAGATGGTACCATTCTGAGATAAGAAAGGGCACTCAACACTGACAAGTGAATGGAGGATTCAGTGCTGCCTAAGATGGTCGACCCGAGCAGATATAACAAAAATCCTCGAGCGTATTGTTCGACTATGTCTCTGCCAACCCGTCCTTCGTAGTTCATCGAATAACTACGAATTGGCTTGATTTTTATCTTAAAAGGCCCTTTATAGGATGGTTCCATACCAATTAATTCCTGAATTTCTTCAAATGTTAAAATATCGTTGGTTAGGGGAACCGGAGCACCATCATATCGAAGGCCAGTTATGGCAGTAAAATCGACCGGACCAATTGTCATCTCTCCAATGGGCAAGTGAAAAGTGTGGGTTGTATCCAACCATCACTCTGCAAGCGCCTGGACTACGCTCCGGTTTATCTGATATTCCTCGGATGGCAATTGTAAGATGAATTGCTCAAAGCTGCAATCACGGATAATCTGCCTTACCCGAGAGGGCACTACATCGTACCATTGCCGGGCTTTGTAACACAAACCCAGGTAAGTTAATACTAGGTAAGTACATATTATTCAATCTACTTAAATTAATTTATTTTTTACAATAACAAAAAATATAAAAAATATATAACAAAAAAAAACAAAAAAGAGAAGAAAAGAGCGCAAAATAAAAAAAAATCAAGAGCAAAAAAAAAGGAAAAAATAATTACCTCGCTCTTTGGATTGGAACTGCGATGAGCGGCATCCCGGCTAGTATATCTAAATTTCCATCTTCATGATGCCGAATAAACTCCAAAAACTCGGCATTAGAATGAGTCCCTGACCTCTTTTGAAAAATATGTGATAAAATTGAAAGAAATTTGAGAGAATTATGAAATTGAAATCGTGTTGTGAAATGAAATGAAGAAATGGTGGCTTTTTATAGAAAAACGGCAAGCAAAAAACAAAATTCAAAACTGTTCATGAATAGTAAATTTTTAATATTCATGAATAGTAAACTTTACTATTATGAATAATATTACTATTTATGAATAGTAAATTTTACTATTTATAAATAGTATTACTAAGTGAAAGTACTATTTTCAATAGTAAATACTATTTACTACTATTTATAAATAGTAAATTTACTATTTTTGAATAGTAAATAGTGCATGAACAGTGATTACACAGTAAATAAATGGTAAATTCATTTATTCACTTTAATCATTCAATTAATTGCGGGTATATAAATATTCTTACACCCAGGGGGCAATAAGAAGACATGCATAAAAATTAGCCAAACTTTTTGAAATAAAAAATTTTTTAGCTCGGGTCCAGAACCCAAATTTTCCTTAGGTCCAGAACCTAAAATTTATTCCTAAATCTATAACGTAGCTTAGGTCCTGAACCCAAATTTTCCATTAGGTCCAGAACCTAGAATTTATTTCTAAGTCTTAGAACTTACCTCGGGTCCATAACCCAAATTTTCCTTAGGTCCAGAACATAGATTTATCCTTGAGTCCATAACTTGAATCAGGTCCAGAACCTAAACTTTCCTTAGGTCCAGAACCTAGAATTATCCTTGAGTCCAGAACTCAAACCGGATCCTGAACCCAAATTTTCCTTAGGTCCAAAACCTAGATTTTATTTCTAAGTCCATAACTTAACCTAGAATTTGTTTCTAAGTCTAGAACATAGCTCGAGTCCAGAACCCAATTTTACCATTAGGTCCAGAATCTAGAATTTATTTCTAAGTCCCAGAACTTAGATCGGGTCCAGAACCTAGAATTATCCTTGAGTCCAAAACTCGAACCGGGTCCAGAACCCAAAACCTCTACCATCTCAAAAATTAAGTCTTGTTGCTTTTCACTCTCTTTCACTAAAGTTTCAGATCATTCAAGCAAGGGGCAAACTGTAGACCCTTAATTTTTTACCCAATCCGGTCCAATATATTTTAATTAGTCCAAAATAATTTTTGTGCTGTCTAATATATTTTTTTAGTCCAAAAAATAATTTTTATTATTTTAAGCCAGTAATATTTGCTTCAAAAATAATAATAAAAATAAATAAACAAATAAAAATAAAAATCGACGCCGAAAATTCCAGCGCGAGCTTGGTCCTGGGCCATTTCGCCCGCAGAAGTTTCCTAATTTTAAAACACTAAACCCTAACTCAACTCCAAACCTAAAATAATAAAACCCTAGCCCTTTAAAGCCTTAAACCCTAATTTTTTTATAAACCCTAATCCTTTAAAACCTTAAAAATCATATAAACACAAATATTTTAATTTTACTCAGTAAGCTTGAAACCATCATTTAAAACCACAAATCAAAAGTATTTTAAAGTGTCCAAAACCCTAGTTTCATGATTTCACCATTCAAACCTTAATTTGTTTAATCAAAGTGTCTTACCAAACTTTTAAAACATAAAATCCTTAATTTATTTTAATTCTTTAAAAAGTCATAGTAGCTTAAACTCATGAAAATCCAAAACCCTAAACATATGAAATAAAGATCCTAAATGAAAACAGTAGCTATAACTTAGATTTTTTATTTGCCTTATTCAATTCTATATTTGATTATGTATTGATTTATTTTATATGCTTTAATTTATTTAAGTTCAATACTTGATTTATTTAATTTATCATGGATGGATGTTTAATACTTCTAATGAATGATTTATTTATGATGAATGATTATTTACTTTTATCAATTTATTTAGGTTTCTAAATGTTGTAAGAGGTATGTTTCCACTTGGTGGGTACCTCATTAGTTAAATATCATGTAATTTAATTTGCTTTTCGATTTTAGAACCTATGTAAAGGGCGTGTTTCTACCTTTCGGTGAGTGCCCTATTTAGGCATGTGATTTAAGGACATGTTTCCATCTTCGGATGGGTGTCCATTTATTTGTTTTGCTTGGACCTTGCTTTAATTTTAATCTATTGATGCTTTCTTTTAATTATTGTGTATAATAAGGATAATGTTGTTATATTTAAGAATTTTATAATATTAAGACCTGTAAAGGAGGCCGGTTCCAATGAACCGGGCGTTGTGGGGGTGCTGGGCCATTTCTCACCTTTCCCACACGTACCCAACTTTCCAAACCCATTAAGGGGTTGGGGATTCCTTAGGAATCGAGTCATCCACCCCTTTCTTTTTTCCCTGCCCGTCCGAGTGGCGACTCTATTTTCTCCGGATGTTTGGTCCGTGTTCTCTAAGGCCCCGAGCCTAAACAGTGCCGAAGTTGCAAGAACCATTCCTCCGAGAGTGGAGGAAAAAATCCCCGCTCACAGTAGCTTAACACATTTTCCAATTCAAAATGTGTTAAGCCCAAATATCATACAAACATACCCAATTTATTCAAAGTTTATACTTACCTCTAAAAGCAAGCTCAATGTAACACCCCCATACTCTATATAAATACTATACATATACCGGGTATACATACAGTACATATATAAGGTACAAGAATGTCACTTTTTGTTACAGTTTAAACCTTTATCAGAGTTCAAACAATATTACTATATATTTAAAGAACATTTACAAAATCATTATCCTTTCAATAATCTTACATATATATAATAATCTTGTCTTTACCAAAACTTCATTTATACATATAAATACATTATTGTCAGAAATACAATATAATTAAATTATACATGTATGCATCACCTTCTAGTTGGTCTCGAAACACTCTTACCCTTCACGTGGCATAACGATTGACTTCAGATCTACCACCTACTCACCTGCGCGATTACACAACTGCGCTAAGCCCGAGAGCTTAGTAGTACAAATAAATAATATAAACATATTCACATGCTAACTTCATGTATCTTTATTTTCTTATCATGTTTTCCCATTTCAATTACACTTCTCATATATTTCTACTAATCTCATAATTATTTACAGATATACATATCACCAACACAAACTTAAATTCCATAACATATAAGATCATTCATAATTAATACTTACAATGTCCACATCCATACACATTTTACATGTCATACTATATTTTCCGAATCTCATCTTTCAACTTAGCTTCTCAAGCCATATTTCTTCTCAATAGTTTACTTATGTATTGTAATCATATCATACTTCATAACATTACATGTCCTTATATTATTCAAGTAATTCGTTATTCACAATTCACCATTCATGAATCACATTTCATCATTCATATTGAAAACAAAGACAAGTATGGTTCTCATTATTCATTCATTTCACATTTCATAACTCACATCGAAAACAAAGACAAGCATGGGCCCAAAGACACTAATATGTAATTCAACTTTCAGAGTTAATGTTTTGGTTTAATTATTACATTTATCATTATCATTATCCCAACTAGGCTTCAAGGATTTAGATTCAACCAAGCTTCAAGGGGAACAAAGCATGCTAAGTATCAACCCAACTTGGCTTCAAGAACCAAACCCAACCTAGATTCAAGGGTTGTAACATCTCAATTAGGCTTCAAGGACTAGACCCAACCAAGCTTCAAGGGGAGTTAAGCATGCTAAACTTCAACCCAACTTGGCTTCAAGGATCGAGCCCAACCTAACTTCAAGAGATTGTTACTATAGGCATGCCACCAACAACAAAACTCTGAAAATGGAATAACACATTAGACACACAATTCATTCACTATTCCATTGTCAATTTCATTCTCATTTTCTCATCATCAATTAGGCAAACATGCCCCAATTATCTCATTTGCATCATTATAGCCAACAACAATGGCTTCATCTGAATATCATCATTTAGGCAAACATGCCCCACTTATTTCATTTGAATATTTCTATCCAACCACTATGTCATTACATCTCATTAGGCTCAAATCACATTAAAACAATTCATCATTCAAGTATTCATCATAAAACATTCCATCTCATCAATCTCAAATCACATTAAAGTAATTTATCATTCAAGTATTCATCATAACCAATTACATTGCACATACCTTTTGAATGATCATCATATCTTTCACTTTACATATTTCATCATTGAAATATACATAGCATTATTTATATGCATCAATAATGTAATAGATTACTTAACACATTTATAACCAAATGTGTTAAGTTTCATAATCATATACATGTATGCAATAATATAGGGTTTGTACTTACCTCAAGAACAACTCCCATCAATCTATATACTTCCTCTTCCAAGAATTCTCAACATTTAGGTTAAGGCAACACAATCTCTTCAAAACCTAATCCAAAGATAATTATACATATAAGAAAATAAGAATGATAACTAACTAGAGCAAACTCTACACATGACACGCTCACCAACACGGGCGTGTCCATGATCGTGCCCTAAACCAACAATACAGAAGCTTTGACATGCTTAGTAACACGGGCGTGTCAATGGACGTGTCACTCATTCTGCCTCTAAGAACATTGACACGCCCAACAACACGGGCATGTTCATGGCCGTGTCAATTACTTTTTCTCACAGTAGCTATGACACGCTCAGTAACATGGCCGTGTTAATAGTCGTGTCACAAACGTCAAACTCAGTATCGTTGACACGTCCAACAACATGGCCGTGTCACTGGCCGTATCAGGCAAAAATCATGCATTTCGAACTCTCATCCAGATAAACATAAACACTTCAAAACCCATATTTCACCACCCTTAATCAACATCTTGGTTATATTCATCAATTACCCATCAATTTAACACTTATATAACTTCAATATATCATAATAATAATCATTATATACGTCACCATGTATCAACTACTCAATTCCCCAATTCATTTATACTAAACCCTTACTCAACAATTCCAACAATTCAGCATCATCCTCACAAATAATCATATTATCATCATCTAAATACCAATTCCACACATATATATACTTCAATCTTTCACTATCATCATCTTCACACACTAACCATATCAAATACAAACTCAATTAATAGAAATCCACACAAGGGAATGAACACTTACTTGAATATTTTGCCAAATCTTCAGTCTCCACCTTCAATTCTCTTAAAGCCCTTAAGAATTTGATGTATCAACCAACCAAATTCACATCTCTCTCTCTCTCTCTCTCTCTCTCGTTGAAGAAGAAGAAGAAGAAGAAGAAGAAGAAGGAAAGAAGATCTTTTCTTCTTTTTCTCATACTTATCATATATATATATAATAATAAAATAAATATTACGAAAATCCTCCATCACATATTTTTCCCTTTGACTTTCCTTTCTTCTTTTTCTTTTATTATTATTATTATTATTTAATTTTATAAATTTACTTTTCCTACACCATTTTATACATCATGTATATGTGATGTATATGTTGGTATATGTATACCTCTTATATATTGAATTTATATTTCCCATATTTTCAAATACCATATATACATTTTATCCTTTATATACATCTATCTCTTATAATATTTTCTTGCATATTTTGCCAACATATCTTCTCACTACTACTATTCCAATGTACACCAAAATCGGGTATTAAATTAATTCATTTCTCTTCCTTTGACCTTCATTAATTTAACTTGTATATATTCCCATAGATACAACATATACACTCTCTTCACTTCTTTTCTCTTTCCCTTAAACATACACATTAAATCTAAATACAAAAATAATTATTCCAAAACTTTTAGGGTGTATTTTGGGATATTACAATTCTCTCCCCCTTAAATAATTTCGTCCTCGAAATTATCTAGTACAATAGCAATCCATTCTTAACATAACACCATCTTAACTTCCATATGAAGTTAATTATGTTCTTAAGTTATTATATCATCAAATCATATAACCTTTACTCTCCCCCTTAGATTCAATCATCTTCTCTAAATTTCATAACTCATCATTAGATCTATTTATATATCTTATTACGTTCTTATCCAAACATTCAAAATATCTCATTACATTCCCAATTAATTTATCTTGATGCAAGAATCAGATCATCTTATATTATACATGTACTTCATCTAATTATTACATTCAAGATATTTTATTACTTCATCTCTTTATAACTACTCTCTTAACTTTACCCTTAAAAATCATTGATTATCCCATCATTAAAATCACTTTTAGAATAGACATTTATCACACCTTAATTGATAATAACATCTTTATTTTTCATACACTTAATTCCTTCTTTAGCATATTTCTCACTTAACATAAGTATTATTATAATGCCTTTAAACTTACTTTACGGGTAAGCAATCTTTTCCCTTAAAAATCATTTATAATTGATATAACTCAATTTATTCATGTCCATTCATTAGTCAGAATATTACATCATATACATTATCATTTAAATTTTCTACTCTTAGTACAACTACACATATTAAATCTCAAAATTGATTTGCAACCTTAGCGAAATCTAGATCAATTGATCTATCTGTCACAATATACCCACGTTTCAATCTTATTCAATTCAAACCAACGATTAATTTATTTAAAATTATCATGAAATTTCACAATATATATATAACCTAATTCCATTAGGGCAAACTTATATTCAAATCCTGATCTCTTCAGATCCATATTCAGTCAAATTATCATGATAACAAATCACTTCAAATTATCTTTCAATATACATATAGTTTATTTTCTATTATCTTAGTATAATTTCCACCAATTCTCATGATAATCTCATACCATACTTTCTATCCATAGTTCACTCACTTAAACCTTTAAGTCCATTCACTTATTCACTTTATACCATAAACATATTCAGTATAACTTTCAGTCACATTTTGTAATTTCTCCCTTTTAATATTTCCTCACATTTCATACCATTACTATATTTACAATAATTACCTTTTTATCACATTATCCATAACTCAAAACATTTTCATAATTCTCTTCTCTTTCCTTACTTTTCATAATCATAAACAAATTTCTAACAAAAAATGATAAAGTATAACTTTACTAGTCATAACTCTTGACCATGTTTCTAGAAACATATTTATCAATCTTATCAAAACTATACTATTGTCATGTTATCTCAGTCCCAAATCTGTGGATAATAAAATTAATCGACCAAAAATATATTAAACAAATCATAGGAGATTAATGGTCATGCCTGAAGCTTATAAATCAATACTGTCTCTTTATTATTCTTTTTCCAACCCTTCCAATTACAATACTAAGTTGTATCACAATTATTACATATTCATTCTCTAAACTTTTGCTACACCAAGAGTTAACACATTTCAAATCCGTTTCAACCCAATTTGCACTCTATTATATGATCATCATTAACTTAATTCATGTTTCAACAATATTAGTATTAACATCTCTTACGTATACATATTCGATCATATGCAAATCTTATAAAATTTCCATTTGTTATTCCATTTCTAATCCATTTACAATCTCTTATTATACACATATACATAAAACCTTCCCACATGTGGATACTTTGGGACTCATAATATTATATGATCATCAAGTTCAGTGATTACCATAATAATTTCACCATCCAATATTACTCGAGTCCATTCTCACTCTTAATTTCGTTACATAGTCTATCTAGCTTTGTACAAGTCAAGACCTAATCTCTCTTAGGTCCACTAGTATATGCAATATCATTCTTAATATCTTTAGACCAGTAGTTATACCACCTACATATTCATAGGCCACATCCATAATATGATTCACTTCCCACATTCCTTACATATTACAATTACATTCATATCGAAAACTCATCTCACATATCCTATTCATGTATACACATAATCATGCAATTTTATTTAATTTCTCTTTTGCATACAATCTGTACAAATTTAATGTTTTATTACTTTTCTTTGAACATTATCATTCTCATTCTTTTGACATGACTTAAGTTATTCACCAACTCAATATATATATATATACACTCTACTCATAATAATATTTTACAAAAATATTGGTCACATTTCTAATGTGACATCTCTCTCACTTATTGTAATATCCTCATTTATGCCCTAGAAGTTTTGCATATTGTTGTTGTTGTTATTGTTATAAATTGGATTGAATGTATATTATGTGTTAAGAAAAGAAGTTGGGAGGAGTATGCTTGTGTATATGTGTTTTGGAAAGAAAATAGGGTTTAGAGAGAATGGTATATGTTGTGTATATGATGATATATATAACATATAAATGGGTCAAAGGAAGAGTCAAAGGAAGAGAGATATTTTTGTGTTAAGTGTGTGATTACATATAAGGGCTTATATGAGACAAATAGTTAGTTATATGGTTAAGGGCAATTTGGTAATTGCTTGGATAAGATTACTTGGTGGAGATTAAAAGCAAAATTTGACTTTGTGTCTTAATCATTTTCTTCTTTCTTTCATGAAGTGGCCGGCTCCTCCATAGACAAAGGGAAGCAAGAGGTGAAGAGAGGTTCTTGATGAGTTGAGTTAAAAATTGAAGGAAGATTAAGTGTTCAAGTGTTGATTCAAGAAGTTTTTAACTAAGGTAAGATCATCCCTTTGATTTCTTTCATTCTTTTGAAGTGGTATGGGAAGTTAATTAGGGTTTGATGATTTGATAATGAGATGTGTTTATGATTTGTTTTCAAGTGTTAAATTGGTTTTAAGTTAATAGTTTAAATAGGTGTTGTTGTTGGAAGTGGTAAATGTTGATTTTGAAAGGTGGAGAAGGATGGTGATTTTAGTGTTTTGAGATGATGTGTGTTTAATTGTTATATTAATGTGTTGTGAAGTAATTCTTGTGGTGAATATGTGTTTAGAACATTGATTATGTTCATTTGAAACATGTTATATGATGAATATTGTGTTTGAGTGCAATTGAGAAAGTGTTGGTTTTAGTTAAGGTTGTGTTTATGGTGACACGGCCATAAGCAATGAAGAGACACGCCCGTGTCATTTATTTGTGTTGGCTACTGCCTCTTTTATTTTTAGAGACACGGCCGTGTTCCTCAAGTGGGCTGGGCGTGTCCCTCAAATGAGTTGAATATTGTTTGATTTCTTTGTTCTTTTTGCATGGTTTGGATTCTTCAAAGGGTAGTTTGGTCTCTAAACCTAAACATAAACACTTTAAACATACTTAAACCAAGGAATGACTTAATCAAACACTTGTGGATGATCCTAAAGCTATGAATAATATAAATTGTTCTTGCATTGTTGAGATTGAACAATGTTATGTTATGCATTGTGAATGGTAATGTGTTTCATGAGTAATGTGGAATGAAATGTTGATGTTTATGAATGATGCTATGTGAGATATAATGTGATCATGGATGAGATAAATATACACTTGAATAATGAAGTGTTATATTGTGAAAGGAAATGTGAAGCCATTGTTATTGGCTAAGGTGATTCAATGGAGATAAATGAGGCATGTTTGCCTAAATGATAATAAGAATTGAGAATGAAAACTAAATGAATTGTGTGGCTAATGTGTTATTCCATTTTCAGAGTTTGTTGTTGGTGGCATGCCTAATAAGTGTAACAATCTCTTGAAGTTAGGTTGGATTGAATCCTTGAAGCCTAATTGAGATGTTACCACCCTTGAAGCTAGGTTGGGTTAGTTCTTGAAGCCAAGTTGGGTTGAAGCTTAGCATGCTTTGCTCCCCTTGAAGCTTGGTTGAACTTAATCCTTGAAGCCTAGTTGGGCATATGATATTGATAAGTGTGATAACAAACCAAAGCATTAACTCTGAAAATTGAATTGCATATTAGTGTGTCTTGGGCCCAATGCTTGTCTTTGTTTAATGGGAGTCATGATTTGTTTATTGTTGTTCATGGATGATTAAATGATTAAATAATGAAGTATATGCAATGATGTTGAAATGTGATATGCATATATGTTTGTTGGTTATAAAATGTAAAGGAATGTTGTTAGCTTTGCATCTATGTTGTTACATATATGATATGAATTAGAATTGACATTGTATTGCATTAAAGCATATCAATAGCATGTTTTATCTTACTAAGCCCTTGGCTTAGCGCGATAGTGTTTAATCACGCGCAGGTAATAGAGTTGATAGAGTTGAACCCGAGAATTCATCAAGACCAAGTGAGAGTAGACCTTGAAGAATCCATTTTGGGAGCTTAAAGATCAGAGCAAACTTGCCAATCATGTAAACTGCTTTATATTTTGTAAAAAAATGTTTAATATGTAAATATGTAAAAATTTTATAACTTCCGCTGTGTAATATTTAAATGTATATATATATATATAACTAATATGTTTTGTTTTATAAGTAAATGATTTACTTTTCTATAATGTATAATGATAAGGGTATTGTATCAAGTTTTAAAGTGTTTTGAATGTTAAGAGAACCGTAGCATCCCTATGTTTGGTGCACTTATGCTACATTGTTGTGGTTGTAGTGTGTGTGCATTGGATATGGGGGTGTTACAATTGTTTTGGTATCAGAGCCTAGGTTTGAGATTCTCAACCTAGGTAAAATGTAAGAAAAAGATTATTTTGATTTTAAAAGTGGTTTTTGAATAATATACATGTTTGGGATTGGCAACCTCTGATCTTTAATAAGATGTAGTATGTTGTGTTTGCAGACTTAGGTTGTAATGGATTCTCACTCACGCCAGTCGGTTGAGGGTAGTGAGGAGAGCGTTGCTCCTGATGAGGGAGCTAGGGTTGATAGTGTTGAGGAGGCACCTGCTTCAGTGTCGGGTAGACCAGTTGATGAGGAGGTCCCGCCAGCCTGGTTTAGGCATATGATGGAAGCTATGAGACAAGCACCTGTGCAACCACAGCCACCACCCCCCTCAGCCTTCAGTACCAGTGAGGCACTATGATAAGCTAAGGAAATATGGAGCAGAGGATTTCTTTGGTACAGTTGATCCGGCTGTAGCAGAACAGTGGCTTGATAGAGTTCAGAGGGTATTTGTTCAGTTGCAAGCCACCTCAGAGGAAAAGTTTGATTATGCAAGATCTTTGCTACAGAAGGATGCCTACGATTGGTGGAAGACGGTGCCCCATTCTATGGATGATCCTCCAACACTGTCTTACACTGATTTTCTGAGGGAATTTGAGTTGAAGTATACTCCTAGGGAGTATAAGGACATGAAAAAGATGGAGTTTTTGAGTCTGAAGCAAGACAGCAAGACTGTAACTGAGTATGAGGTTGAGTTTATTAGATTGAGTCAGTATACTGGGGGTATCATTGCTGATGAGATTGATAGATGTCGGCTATTTGAGGAGGGATTGAGGCCCTCGATTATGTGCTTAGTGGCTGGATCCAGATATCAGGATTTCTCACAGCTTGTGGCAGCAGCTCGAAGTGTAGAGCGAGCTCAGGGTATTGCGGTTGCTTCAGAAGAAGAGGTTAGGGTTAGAAGGCCCCAGTTCGAGGCAGGGTCTTCTTCTGTTAAGAGAGGTAAAGGAAGTTTTGTTCCTAGAGTTAGTAGAAGTCAGAGGTCAGCTGGTAGGTCAGTGCAGTTACAGAGGCAGAGATTTAGACCTGCAGCTTCAGTGGCGAGTGCTCCGACCCCTATGGTTCAGAGATCCACCTTACCCATCTGTATCCATTGTGGTAGGCCACATGGTGGTCCTTGCTGGAAGACTGGTGTAGTAGGGGTTTGTTTCAGATGTGGATCGCCAGATCACTTTGTGAGAGATTGTCCTGAGAGGCAAGAGCAGATGTCAGTTGATACTGCAACTTCTCGACCTAGTGTGAGGGGAGGTCGAGCAGGCAGAGGTAGCAGCCGGGGAGGCAGATCTGGGTTCAATGTTAGAGGAGGTGCTACATCTAGGGAGAGTAGACCAGAGGAGGTTGGATCTTCCCAGAGGATGTATGTTATGCAGAGGCAGCCAGATGCTTCGGCAGTCATTGCTGTACTTTTTCCTTATTTGGTTTTTCTGTACTTGCTTTGATTGATCCGGGTTCCACGCATTCATATGTTAGTGCATCTGTATTGCCTGTATTTGATGTGCATGCTGAGTCCCTAGGATTTGATGTGTTGGTGACAAATCCATTAGGGCATAGTGTGGTTGTGAGTAAGGTACACCGAGATAGTGCAGTGAGGGTGCAAGGTGAGGAGTTCCTTGGAGACTTGATTGAGATGCCATTTAAGGAATATGATGTGATCTTAGGTATGGATTGGCTATCTCGACATGGAGTTGTGGAGGATTGTAAAAAGAAAATTGTTTCTTTGAGAACGGGTGATGGTAGAGAGGTGATAGTATCTAATGAGCAGGAACAGCTAGCCTCCTTATTTGTTTCAGCTGTTGCAGCTAGGAGATTGATTAGAAAGGGGTGTGAAGCCTATCTTGCTCATGTGGTGGATACTAGAGTGAAGGGTTCTCCCATTGATAGTATTGCCACAGTTGCAGAGTTCCCTGATGTTTTTCCAGAGGAGTTGCCAGGATTGCCTCCTGAGAGAGAGGTGGAGTTCGGTATTGAAATTTTGCCTGGTACCACTCCTATCTCTATTACTCCTTATAGAATGGCACCAGCAGAATTGAGGGAATTGAAAGTGCAATTACAGGAGTTGTTGGACAAATGATTTATTCGCCCCAGTGTTTCTCCTTGGGGAGCTCCTGTGCTATTTGTGAAAAAGAAAGATGGTACTATGAGGTTGTGTATCGATTATAGGCAATTGAACAAGGTGACTATTAAAAATAAATATCCTTTGCCTAGAATCGATGATCTCTTTGATCAATTGAAGGGTGCAGCTGTGTTTTCTAAAATTGATTTGAGATCTGGGTACCATCAGCTGAGAGTCAGAGCTGAAGATGTTCCGAAGACCACCTTTCGGACCAGGTATGGGCATTATGAATTTTTAGTTATGCCTTTTGGTCTGACGAATGCACCTGCAGCTTTTATGGATTTGATGAATAGGGTGTTTAGGCCCTATCTGGATCAGTTTGTAGTGGTCTTCATCGATGACATTCTGGTGTATTCGCGAAATGAAGAGGAACATGATATGCATCTGCGGATTGTGTTGCAGATATTGAGAGAAAAGCAGTTATTTGCCAAATTGTCGAAGTGTGAGTTTTGGTTGGATCAAGTAGCTTTTCTCGGACATATTGTTTCTGCAGAAGGCATTAGAGTTGATCCGAGTAAAGTTGAAGCCATTTTAAATTGGAGTCCACCCAAGTCTGTGACAGAGATTGTTGTGAAAGACGATGGGAGTCTTTGGTTTAAAAACCGATTGTGTGTACCCGATGATGCTGAATTGAAAAGAGTCATTTTAGAAGAAGCACATCAGTCAGTGTTTGCTATGCATCCGGGTAATACGAAGATGTATCATGATTTGAGACAGCATTATTGGTGGATTGGGTTGGAGAGAGACATTGCAGATTTTGTGTCGAAATGTCTCACTTGTCAGAAGGTTAAAGCAGAGCATCAAGTTCCAACCGGGTTGCTTCAACCATTGTCAGTGCCAGAATGGAAGTGGGAAAGAGTGACAATGGATTTTGTGTCTGGTTTGCCATTGACACAAAAGAAGCATGATGCTATATGGGTGATTGTGGATAGATTGACTAAGACAGCTCATTTCCTTCCGGTTCGAATGGATTACTCTTTGGAGAGATTGGCTGAGCTGTATATCCATGAGATTGTGAAACTGCATGGTGTTCCAACTTCTTTAGTGTCTGATCGAGATCCCAGGTTTACTTCCAGATTTTGGAAGAGTTTGCATAGTGCTTTGGGTTCTCGACTGCACTTCAGCACTGCTTTTCATCCACAGACGGATGGACAGTCAGAGAGGGTGATACAGATTATTGAGGACATGTTGAGAAGCTGTGTCATCGATTTCTCTGGAAGTTGGGATAGGTTTTTACCTCTTGTGGAGTTTGCTTACAACAACAGTCACCAATCCAGCATTGGTATGACACCGTTTGAAGCATTGTATGGCAGACGGTGTAGGACACCTCTTTGTTGGAATGAGCTTGGAGATAATAAGTTGGTTGGTCCTGATTTGATTCAAGAAACTGAAGAAAAAGTAAAGTTGATTCGAGGCAGGTTAAAAGCAGCTTCAGACCGATAGAAATCTTATGCAGATCTGAAAAGGAGAGATATAGAGTTTAATGATGGAGATAAGGTATTTCTGAAAGTGTCTCCTTGGAAGAAGATTTTGAGGTTCGGTCGGAAAGGAAAATTGAGTCCTCGTTTCATTGGGCCGTATGAAGTGTTAGAAAGAGTTGGGCCAGTGGCGTATCGACTTGCTTTGCCACCTGAGTTGGATCGTATTCATAGTGTATTCCATGTTTCTATGTTGAGGAGATATAGGTCGGATCCATCTCATGTGTTGCCATTTGAGTCTATCGAAGTGAGCCCAGATTTGACATTTGAAGCGGAACCAGTTGCTATCTTGGCACATGATGTGAAAGAATTGAGAAACAAGCAAGTGCCATTGGTGAAGATTCTTTGGAAGAATCATGCAAAAGAAGAAGCGACTTGGGAGAGTGAACAATCCATGCGAGAGCAATATCCGCAGTTGTTTCAGCTTTGATATCAGGTAATTTCGAGGACGAAATTTTCTTTTTAGAGGGGGAGAATTGTAATATCCCTATGCATGCCCTAGAAGTTTTGTTGTTGTTGTTGCTGGTTTGAATTGAGAAATGGGAAGAGAATGTTTTTGTATGGTGGTTGGGAAAGAAAAGAGGGTTTAGAGATAATTGTATATGTTGCTTATATGGTGATATATATAACATATAAAGTGGTCAAAATGGAAAGTCAAGGAAAGAGGATATTTTTGTGTTGGTTGTGAATTACTTAAATGGGTATAGATATGACAAAAGCTTAGTTAAATGGATGAGGGTATTATAGTAATTTTCTTTTGGATGGGTATTTAATGCCTATTGACTTTGTGTTTCTTCATCATTTCTTCTTCTTCTTGTTGTTGTGTGGCCGGCTCATCAAAGAGAGAAGAGAGCAAGAGATCAAGTCATGGTTTTGATGATTTCAAGTTCAAAGTGAAGGAAGTTTTCAAAGTTACAAGTTGGAGTTTCAAGGAATTTCATTATTTGGTAAGTTTGCTCTTGTTTACCCTTGTTATTTTTGAAGTTATGCTTGAGTTGAGTTGTGATTTGATGATGGTATGATTAAGTTGCTTATGGTGTGATTTTAAGTATTGATTTTGCTTGATAGATGAGAAGTTGGGTTGGTGTTGGTGATGGAAGAGTAAGAGTTGTGTTTAGTGAAATTGTTTCTGTTTTACAATTAGTAAAGGCTGTGATTTGTATGATTTTTAATTAATTATAGAAAAATGTTTTTGAAGTGAATTTTTGATATGTTGTGTCTCTATGAGTCTAGAATGACTGAAAAATATGTTGATTCGATTTTGGAATGGTTATGAGTTTATAAAGATTATTTTTATTAGACCTATTCCAGCAGGTACCTTAACTGAGACAGCTGTATTTCGGGATTTTTAATAAAATGTAGAAAAATCATATCCAATTGAATTTTGGATATGTTGTTTCTTAGTGAGTCTAGTATTTGAGAAAAATAATTTGGAATCACGTTGATTGAATTTTATTTATGGAATTCACAAAGTTCAGAACTGCTGCCAGGATGCAGGGCAATTGGGGCAGTCTGGTTAGGTGAACTATTTGACCAAGATTTTGTGTTCAGTTTGATCTGAAATTTTAAAGGAATGATTTTAAGATACAAAAATAAATTCTGTAAAAATTTTAGAATTTTTAGTCAAGTAGATTATTTTATACAATTTTTCAAAATAAGGATAAAATGGAGTCTAAAACCAGAATGTACTATTCATATGGTCATTTTGCTAATATTCCTTTTGGATTAGGTTGTGAAGAGGTTGAATTGCCCTAATTGCATTGTTGAGATTGAATAATGTTATGTTATGCATTGTGAATGGTAATGTGTTTCATGAGTAATGCACATTGAAATGTTATACCAAAGATGTTATAGTGATTCAAATGAAATATGATTGAAGCATGCATTGATGATATGATTGAATAATAATGTGAGTGTTTAGATAATGTAATGAATATTGTATATAATGATTGCTTAACTTGCTTGTGAAAAAGAAATGAATTGAAAAGGTATTGATAAGTTTAATGAACGGACCTATCCGTCTCCTGCGGAACCATGCGGACCCAGTGGGTTGGGCAACCGATCTTGGACTACCGATCTGGTAGGAGGAAGGTTCGATATAGTCAGTATTATACGTACCTATTTGCCTCCTGCGGAACCATGTGGACCCATTGGAATGGTCAACCGAACTTGGACAACCGACCTGGATGGGGAAAGGTATGTTACTGATAATGTTATACGTGCCTATTTGCCTCCTGCGGACCCTTGGGATTGGAAGGCAACCGACCTGGTTGGGAAAGGGTACGTATATAAAGTCATAGTTGTTGGCTATAATGATAAATTTAAATGAGTATAATGAATGGTGCTATTATATGAATATTGATGTGACATTGAACAAAGCAACATATTGAATAAATAATATGCTTTTGATTGATATATGTAATTAATTTGTGACATTGCATTTTAGCATGAATTATCTTACTAAGCCCTTGGCTTAGCGCGATAGTGTTTAATCGCGCAGGTAATAGAGCTGATAGAGTCGAACCCGAGAGTTCATCAAGACCAAGTGAGAGTAGACCTTGAAGAGTTGATTTTGGGAACTTAAAGATCAGAAGAGAATTGCCAATCATGTATACTTCTTTATATTTTGTAAAGTAATGTTTATAATGTAAAAGTATGGATATATTTAAATATGTAATCAAGTGTTTGTAAATATGTACATATTTTATAACTTCCGCTGGGTAATATTTAAATGTATATATATATATAACTAATATGTTTTGTTTTATAAGTAAATAATCTACTTTTCTATAATGTATAATGATAAGGGTATTGTATCAAGTTTAAAGTGTTTTGAATATTAAGAAAACCGTAGCATCCCTATGTTTGATGCACTTATGCTACATTGTTGTGGTTGTAGTGTGTGGCCATTGGATATGGGGGTGTTACAAGAAGTGTAAATCCTTTTTGCAGGTTGTAGTTGAGGTTATAAGGGGGATTTATTGGAAGTGTACTGAGAATGATTTTGGTTGCATTGGTTTGTGTAAAAATATTTTCAAAAATCAGAAAAAAAAAAACCAGTTTTGTCGACACTTGGGACTCAATTTTTAAGTGAAACTATGGCAAAATTTCTATAAAAATTGGAACTAAAATTTGACTAAGTAAAATTGGTAGCAACATTAGGTTAGTGTGGCGCCTCTACTCAGCTTACACACGTAGGTCGGGAAGGGGTGTTACAATTTTTGATATCAGAGCCTAGGTTTGAGATTCTCAGCCTAGGTAAAATGTAATAAAAAGAATATTTTACTTAAAAAGTTGGTTTTGAAATAATATACATGTTTGGGATTGGCAACCTCTGATCTTTAATAAGATGTAGTATGTTGTGTTTGCAAACTTAGGTTGTGATGGATTCTCACTCACGTCAGTCGATTGAGGGTAGTGCCGAGAGTATCGCTCCTGCTGAGGGAGCTATAGTTTATAGTGTTGAGGAGGCACCTGCTTCGGTGTCGGGTAGACCAGCTGGAGAGGAGGTTCCGCCAGCCTGGTTTAGACATATGATGGAAGTTATGAGACAAGCACCAGTGCAACCAGTGCCACCACCCCCTCAGCCTTTGGTATCTGTGAGGCACTATGATAAACTAAGGAAGTATGGAGCGGAGGATTTCCTTGGTACTACTGATCCAGCTGTAGCAGAACAGTGGCTTGACAAAGTACAGAGGATCTTTATTCAGTTACAAGCTACCCCTGAGGAAAAATTTGACTATGCAAGATCTTTGCTGCAGAAAGATGCCTACGATTGGTGGAAGACGGTGCCCCATTCTATGGATAATCCTCCAACACTGTCTTACACTGATTTTCTGAGGGAATTTGAGTTGAAGTATACTCCTAGGGAGTATAAAGATGGGAAGAAAAGAGAGTTTCTAGATTTGAAGCAAGATCATCGGACCGTAACTGAGTATGAAGTTGAGTTTATTCGACTGAGTCAGTATGCTGGGGGTATCATTGCTGATGAGATTGATAGATGCAGGAGGTTTGAGGAGGGATTGAGGCCCTCGATCATGTGCTTAGTGGCTGGATCCAGATATCAGGATTTCTCACAGCTTGTGACAGCAGCTCGAAGTGTAGAGCGAGCTCAAGTTATTGCAGCTGCTTCAGAAGAAGAGGTTAGGGTTAGAAGGCCCCAGTTCGAGGCAGGGTCTTCCTCTGCGAAGAGGGGTAGAGGAAGTTTTGTTCCTCGGAGTAGTAGGAGCCAGAGACCAGCTGGTAGGTCTGTGCAGTTCCAGAGACAGAGATTTAGACCTGCAGCTTCAGTGGCAAGTGCTCCGATCCCTATGACTCAGAGATTCGCTCCACCTAGATGTGCTCAGTGTGGGGGTTATCATAGAGGTGTTTGTTGGAAGAGTGGTGGACCAGCTGTATGCTTCAGGTGTGGATCACCTGACCACTTTGTGAGAGACTGTCCTGAGAGGCAGGAGCAGATGCCAGTTGATTCTGCTGCTTCTCGAGCTAGTGTGAGGGGAGGCAGAGGAGGCAAAGGTGCCAGCCGGGGAGGTAGACCAGGATTCAGTTCTAGAGGAGGTGCTACATCCAGGGAGGGTAGACCAGAGGAGGTTGGATCTTCCCAGAGGATGTATGTTATGCAGAGGCAGCCAGATACATCGGCAGTCATAGCTGGTACTTTTTCTTTATTTAATACTCCAATACTTTCTTTGATTGATCCGGGTTCCACGCATTCATATATTAGTGCATCTGTTTTGCCTGTATTTGATGTGCATGCTGAGTCCCTAGGATTTGATGTGTTGGTGACAAATCCGTTAGGGCATAGTGTGGTTGTGAGTAAGGTGCATAGAGATAGTGCAGTAGTGGTGCAGGGTGAGGAGTTCCTTAGGGATTTGATTGAGATGCCATTTAAGGAATATGACGTGATCTTAGGTATGGATTGGCTATCTCGACATGGAGCTGTGGTGGATTGTAAAAAGAAAATTGTTTCTTTGAGAATGGGTGATGGTAGAGAGGTGATAGTATCTAATGAGCAGGAACAGCTAGCCTCCTTATTTGTTTCAGTTGTTGCAGCCAGGAGGTTGATTAGAAAGGGGTGTGAAGCCTATCTTGCTCATGTGGTAGATACTAGAGTGAAGGGTTCTTCCATTAATAGTATTGCCACAGTTGCAGAGTTCCCTGATGTTTTTCCAGAGGAGTTGCCAGGATTGCCTCCTGAGAGAGAGGTGGAGTTTGGTATTGAATTGTTGCCTGGTACCACTCCTATCTCTATTACTCCTTACAGAATGGCACCAGCAGAATTGAGGGAGTTGAAAGTGCAATTACAGGAGTTGTTGGACAAAGGATTTATTCGCCCCAGTGTTTCTCCTTGGGGAGCTCCTGTGCTATTTGTGAAGAAGAAAGATGGTACTATGAGGTTGTGTATCGATTATAGGCAATTGAAGAAGGTGACTATTAAAAATAAATATCCTTTGCCTAGAATCAATGATCTCTTTGATCAATTGAAAGGTGCAGCTGTGTTTTCTAAAATTGATTTGAGATCTGGGTACCATCAGCTGAGAGTCAGAGCTGAGGATGTTCCGAAGACTGCCTTTCAGACCAGGTATGGGCATTATGAATTTCTAGTTATGCCTTTTGGTCTAACGAATGCACCTGCAGCTTTTATGGATTTGATGAATAGGGTGTTTAGGCCCTATTTGGATCAGTTTGTAGTGGTCTTCATTGATGATATACTGGTGTATTCGCGGAATGAAGAGGAACATGATATGCATCTGCGGATTGTGTTGCAGATTTTGAGAGAGAAGCAGTGATTTGCCAAATTGTCGAAGTGTGAGTTCTGGTTGGATCAAGTTGCTTTTCTCGGACATATTGTTTCAGCGGAAGGCATTAGAGTTGATCCAAGTAAAGTTGAAGCTATTCTGAATTGGAGTCCACCCAAGTCTGTGACAGAGATTAGAAGTTTTCTGGGTTTGGCAGGCTATTACCGACGGTTTGTGAAAGGGTTTTCTTTGATAGCTACTCCACTCACCAGATTACTTCGAAAGGGAGTGAGATTTGTGTGGACAAATCAGTGTCAGGCTAGTTTTGAGCAGTTGAGAGAGTTGTTGACTCAAGCGCCTATTCTTACTTTACCTGTTGAAGGCAAACCATATGTGATCTACAGTGATGCTTCACATAGAGGTTTGGGGTGTGTATTGATGCAGGAAGGGAAAGTTATAGCTTATGCATCTCGACAGTTGAAACCGCATGAGCTTAACTATCCGACACATGATTTGGAATTGGCTGCCATTGTGTTTGCATTAAAGATTTGGCGCCACTATCTGTTTGGGGAGAAATGTTTCATCTACACTGATCACAAGAGTTTGAAGTATTTGGGTGTCCAGAAAGAACTCAATCTTCGTCAGAGGAGATGGTTAGAATTGATTAAAGACTATGACTGCTTGATTGACTATCATCCAGGTAAAGTAAATGTTGTTGCTGATGCCTTGAGTCGGAAGTCTTTAGCTGGTTTAACAGTTTACTCGCTCTCGTTGCTTGTTGAGTTGAGAGCATTGCATGCCAGTTTTGTACCTTGTGTTGATGGTGCATTATTGGCACAGTTGCAATTGAAGCCGATTTTGTTAGATCAGATCAAAGAAGCTCAATTGGCCGATAAGAAGATTCAGAAGATTATTTCAGATTGTAAGAATGGGAAGACAAGAGATTTTGTTGTGAAAGACGATGGGAGTCTCTGGTTTAAAAACCGATTGTGTGTACCCGATGATGCTGAATTGAAAAGAGTAATTTTAGAAGAAGCACATCAGTCAGTGTTTGCTATGCATCCGGGTAATACGAAGATGTATCATGATTTGAGATAGCATTATTGGTGGATTGGGTTGAAGAGAGACATTGCAGATTTTGTGTCGAAATGTCTCACTTGTCAGAAGGTTAAGGCAGAGCATCAAGTTCCAACCGGGTTGCTTCAACCATTGTCAGTGCCAGAATGGAAGTGGGAAAGAGTGACAATGGATTTTGTGTCTGGTTTGCCATTGACACAAAAGAAGCATGATGCTATATGGGTGATTGTGGATAGATTGACTAAGACAGCTCATTTCCTTCCGGTTCGAATGGATTACTCTTTGGAGAGATTGGCTGAGCTGTATATCCATGAGATTGTGAAACTGCATGGTGTTCCAACTTCTTTAGTGTCTGATCGAGATCCCAGGTTTACTTCCAGATTTTGGAAGAGTTTGCATAGTGCTTTGGGTTCTCGACTGCACTTCAGCACTGCTTTTCATCCACAAACGGATGGACAGTCAGAGAGGGTGATACAGATTATTGAGGACATGTTGAGAAGTTGTGTCATCGATTTCTCTAGAAGTTGGGATAGGTTTTTACCTCTTATGGAGTTTGCTTACAACAACAGTCACCAATCCAGCATTGGTATGGCACCGTTTGAAGCATTGTATGGCAGACGGTGTAGGACACCTCTTTGTTGGAATGAGCTTGGAGATAATAAGTTGGTTGGTCCTGATTTGATTCAAGAAACTGAAGAAAAAGTAAAGTTGATTCGAGGCAGGTTAAAAGCAGCTTCAGACCGACAGAAATCTTATGCAGATCTGAAAAGGAGAGATATAGAGTTTAATGTTGGAGATAAGGTATTTCTGAAAGTGTCTCCTTGGAAGAAGATTTTGAGGTTCGGTCGGAAAGGAAAATTGAGTCCTCGTTTCATTGGGCCGTATGAAGTGTTAGAAAGAGTTGGGCCAGTGGCGTATCGACTTGCTTTGCCACCTGAGTTGGATCGTATTCATAGTGTATTCCATGTTTCTATGTTGAGGAGATATAGGTCGGATCCATCTCATGTGTTGCCATTTGAGTCTATGGAAGTGAGCCCAGATTTGACATTTGAAGCGGAACCAGTTGCTATCTTGGCACATGATGTGAAAGAATTGAGAAACAAGCAAGTGCCATTGGTGAAGATTCTTTGGAAGAATCATGCAAAAGAAGAAGCGACTTGGGAGAGTGAACAATCCATGCGAGAGCAATATCCGCAGTTGTTTCAGCTTTGATATCAGGTAATTTCGAGGATGAAATTTTCTTTTTAGAGGGGGAGAATTGTAATATCCCTATGCATGCCCTAGAAGTTTTGTTGTTGTTGTTGTTGGTTTGAATTGAGAAATGGGAAGAGAATGTTTTGTATGGTGGTTGGGAAAGAAAAGAGGGTTTAGAGATAATTGTATATGTTGCTTATATGGTGATATATATAACATATAAAGTGGTCAAAATGGAAAGTCAAGGAAAGAGGATATTTTTGTGTTGGTTGTGAATTACTTAAATGGGTATAGATATGACAAAAGCTTAGTTAAATGGATGAGGGTATTATAGTAATTTTCTTTTGGATGGGCATTTAATGCCTATTGACTTTGTGTTTCTTCATCATTTCTTCTTCTTCTTGTTGTTGTGTGGCCGGCTCATCAAAGAGAGAAGAGAGCAAGAGATCAAGTCATGGTTTTGATGATTTCAAGTTCAAAGTGAAGGAAGTTTTCAAAGTTACAAGTTGGAGTTTCAAGGAATTTCATTATTTGGTAAGTTTGCTCTTGTTTACCCTTGTTATTTTTGAAGTTATGCTTGAGTTGAGTTGTGATTTGATGATGGTATGATTAAGTTGCTTATGGTGTGATTTTAAGTATTGATTTTGCTTGATAGATGAGAAGTTGGATTGGTGTTGGTGATGGAAGAGTAAGAGTTGTGTTTAGTGAAATTGTTTCTGTTTTACAATTAGTAAAGGCTGTGATTTTTATGATTTTTAATTAATTATAGAAAAATGTTTTTGAAGTGAATTTTTGATATGTTGTGTCTCTATGAGTCTAGAATGACTGAAAAATATGTTGATTCGATTTTGGAATGGTTATGAGTTTATAAAGATTATTTTTATTAGACCTGTTCCAGCAGGTACCTTAACTGAGACAGCTGTATTTCGGGATTTTTAATAAAATGTAGAAAAATCATATCCAATTGAATTTTGGATATGTTGTTGCTTAGTGAGTCTAGTATTTGAGAAAAATAATTTGGAATCACGTTGATTGAATTTGATTTATGGAATTCACAAAGTTCAGAACTGCTGCCAGGATGCAGGGCAATTGGGGCAGTCTGGTTAGGTGAACTATTTGACCAAGATTTTGTGTTCAGTTTGATCTGAAATTTTAAAGGAATGATTTTAAGATACAAAACTAAATCTGCAAAAATTTTAGAATTTTTAGTCAAGTAGATTATTTTATACAATTTTTCAAAATAAGGATAAAATGGAGTCTAAAACCAGAATGTACTATTCATATGGTCATTTTGCTAATATTCCTTTTGGATTAGGTTGTGAAGAGGTTGAATTGCCCTAATTGCATTGTTGAGATTGAATAATGTTATGTTATGCATTGTGAATGGTAATGTGTTTCATGAGTAATGCACATTGAAATGTTATACCAAAGATGTTATAGTGATTCAAATGAAATATGATTGAAGCATGCATTGATGATAGGATAGAATAATAATGTGAGTGTTTAGATAATGTAATGAATATTGTATATAATGATTGCTTAACTTGCTTGTGAAAAAGAAATGAATTGAAAAGGTATTGATAAGTTTAATGAACGGACCTATCCGTCTCCTGCGGAACCATGTGGACCCAGTGGGTTGGGCAACCGATCTTGGACTACCGATCTGGTAGGAGGAAGGTTCGATATAGTCAGTATTATACGTACCTATTTGCCTCCTGCGGAACCATGCGGACCCATTGGAATGGTCAACCGAACTTGGACAACCGACCTGGATGGGGAAAGGTATGTTACTGATAATGTTATACGTGCCTATTTGCCTCCTGCGGACCCTTGGGATTGGAAGGCAACCGACCTGGTTGGGAAAGGGTACGTATATAAAGTCATAGTTGTTGGCTATAATGATAAATTTAAATGAGTATAATGAATGGTGCTATTATATGAATATTGATGTGACATTGAACAAAGCAACATATTGAATAAATAATATGCTTTTGATTGATATATGTAATTAATTTGTGACATTGCATTTTAGCATGAATTATCTTACTAAGCCCTTGGCTTAGCGCGATAGTGTTTAATCGCGCAGGTAATAGAGCTGATAGAGTCGAACCCGAGAGTTCATCAAGACCAAGTGAGAGTAGACCTTGAAGAGTTGATTTTGGGAACTTAAAGATCAGAAGAGAATTGCCAATCATGTATACTTCTTTATATTTTGTAAAGTAATGTTTATAATGTAAAAGTATGGATATATTTAAATATGTAATCAAGTGTTTGTAAATATGTACATATTTTATAACTTCCGCTGGGTAATATTTAAATGTATATATATATATATAACTAATATGTTTTGTTTTATAAGTAAATAATCTACTTTTCTATAATGTATAATGATAAGGGTATTGTATCAAGTTTAAAGTGTTTTGAATATTAAGAAAACCGTAGCATCCCTACGTTTGATGCACTTATGCTACATTGTTGTGGTTGTAGTGTGTGGCCATTGGATATGGGGGTGTTACAAGAAGTGTAAATCCTTTTTGCAGGTTGTAGTTGAGGTTATAAGGGGGATTTATTGGAAGTGTACTGAGAATGATTTTGGTTGCATTGGTTTGTGTAAAAATATTTTCAAAAATCAGAAAAAAAAAAAAAAAAAAAACCAGTTTTGTCGACACTTGGGACTCAATTTTTAAGTGAAACTATGGCAAAATTTCTATAAAAATTGGAACTAAAATTTGACTAAGTAAAATTGGTAGCAACATTAGGTTAGTGTGGCGCCTCTACTCAGCTTACACACGTAGGTCGGGAAGGGGTGTTACAATTTTTGGTATCAGAGCCTAGGTTTGAGATTCTCAGCCTAGGTAAAATGTAATAAAAAGAATATTTTACTTAAAAAGTTGGTTTTGAAATAATATACATGTTTGGGATTGGCAACCTCTGATCTTTAATAATATGTAGTATGTTGTGTTTGCAAACTTAGGTTGTGATGGATTCTCACTCACGTCAGTCGATTGAGGGTAGTGCCGAGAGTATCGCTCCTGCTGAGGGAGCTATAGTTGATAGTGTTGAGGAGGCACCTGCTTCGGTGTCGGGTAGACCAGCTGGAGAGGAGGTTTCCGCCAGCCTGGTTTAGACATATGATGGAAGTTATGAGACAAGCACCAGTGCAACCAGTGCCACCACCCCCTCAGCCTTTGGTATCTGTGAGGCACTATGATAAACTAAGGAAGTATGGAGCGGAGGATTTCCTTGGTACTACTGATCCAGCTGTAGCAGAACAGTGGCTTGACAAAGTACAGAGGATCTTTATTCAGTTACAAGCTACCCCTGAGGAAAAATTTGACTATGCAAGATCTTTGCTGCAGAAAGATGCCTACGATTGGTGGAAGACGGTGCCCCATTCTATGGATAATCCTCCAACACTGTCTTACACTGATTTTCTGAGGGAATTTGAGTTGAAGTATACTCCTAGGGAGTATAAAGATGGGAAGAAAAGAGAGTTTCTAGATTTGAAGCAAGATCATCGGACCATAACTGAGTATGAAGTTGAGTTTATTCGACTGAGTCAGTATGCTGGGGGTATCATTGCTGATGAGATTGATAGATGCAGGAGGTTTGAGGAGGGATTGAGGCCCTCAATCATGTGCTTAGTGGCTGGATCCAGATATCAGGATTTCTCACAGCTTGTGACAGCAGCTTGAAGTGTAGAGCGAGCTCAAGTTATTGCAACTGCTTCAGAAGAAGAGGTTAGGGTTAGAAGGCCCCAGTTCGAGGCAGGGTCTTCCTCTGCGAAGAGGGGTAGAGGAAGTTTTGTTCCTCGGAGTAGTAGGAGCCAGAGACCAGCTGGTAGGTCTGTGCAGTTCCAGAGACAGAGATTTAGACCTGCAGCTTTAGTGGCAAGTGCTCCGATCCCTATGACTCAGAGATCCGCTCCACCTAGATGTGCTCAGTGTGGGGGTTATCATAGAGGTGTTTGTTGGAAGAGTGGTGGACCAGCTGTATGCTTCAGGTGTGGATCACCTGACCACTTTGTGAGAGACTGTCCTGAGAGGCAGGAGCAGATGCCAGTTGATTCTGCTGCTTCTCGAGCTAGTGTGAGGGGAGGCAGAGGAGGCAAAGGTGCCAGCCGGGGAGGTAGACCAGGATTCAGTTCTAGAGGAGGTGCTACATCCAAGGAGGGTAGACCAGAGGAGGTTGGATCTTCCCAGAGGATGTATGTTATGCAGAGGCAGCCAAATACATCGGCAGTCATAGCTGGTACTTTTTCTTTATTTAATACTCCAGTACTTGCTTTGATTGATCCGGGTTCCACGCATTCATATATTAGTGCATCTGTTTTGCCTGTATTTGATGTGCATGCTGAGTCCCTAGGATTTGATGTGTTGGTGACAAATCCGTTAGGGCATAGTGTGGTTGTGAGTAAGGTGCATAGAGATAGTGCAGTAGTGGTGCAGGGTGAGGAGTTCCTTGGGGATTTGATTGAGATGCCATTTAAGGAATATGACATGATCTTAGGTATGGATTGGCTATCTCGACATGGAGCTGTGGTGGATTGTAAAAAGAAAATTGTTTCTTTGAGAACGGGTGATGGTAGAGAGGTGATAGTATCTAATGAGCAGGAACAGCTAGCCTCCTTATTTGTTTCAGCTGTTGCAGCCAGGAGGTTGATTAGAAAGGGGTGTGAAGCCTATCTTGCTCATGTGGTAGATACTAGAGTGAAGGGTTCTTCCATTGATAGTATTGCCACAGTTGCAGAGTTCCCTGATGTTTTTCCAGAGGAGTTGCCAGGATTGCCTCCTGAGAGAGAGGTGGAGTTTGGTATTGAATTGTTGCCTGGTACCACTCCTATCTCTATTACTCCTTACAGAATGGCACCAGCAGAATTGAGGGAGTTGAAAGTGCAATTACAGGAGTTGTTGGACAAAGGATTTATTCGCCCCAGTGTTTCTCCTTGGGGAGCTCCTGTGCTATTTGTGAAGAAGAAAGATGGTATTATGAGGTTGTGTATCGATTATAGGCAATTGAACAAGGTGACTATTAAAAATAAATATCCTTTGCCTAGAATCGATGATCTCTTTGATCAATTGAAAGGTGCAGCTGTGTTTTCTAAAATTGATTTGAGATCTGGGTACCATCAGCTGAGAGTCAGAGCTGAGGATGTTCCGAAGACTGTCTTTCGGACCAGGTATGGACATTATGAATTTCTAGTTATGCCTTTTGGTCTAACGAATGCACCTGCAGCTTTTATGGATTTGATGAATAGGGTGTTTAGGCCCTATTTGGATCAGTTTGTAGTGGTCTTCATTGATGATATACTGGTGTATTCGCGGAATGAAGAGGAACATGATATGCATCTGCGGATTGTGTTGCAGATTTTGAGAGAGAAGCAGTTATTTGCCAAATTATCGAAGTGTGAGTTCTGGTTGGATCAAGTTGCTTTTCTCGGACATATTGTTTCAGCGGAAGGCATTAGAGTTGATCCAAGTAAAGTTGAAGCTATTCTGAATTGGAGTCCACCCAAGTCTGTGACAGAGATTAGAAGTTTTCTGGGTTTGGCAGGCTATTACCGACGGTTTGTGAAAGGGTTTTCTTTGATAGCTACTCCACTCACCAGATTACTTCGAAAGGGAGTGAGATTTGTGTGGACAGATCAGTGTCAGGCTAGTTTTGAGCAGTTGAGAGAGTTGTTGACTCAAGCGCCTGTTCTTACTTTACCTATTGAAGGCAAACCATATGTGATCTACAGTGATGCTTCACATAGAGGTTTGGGGTGTGTATTGATGCAGGAAGGGAAAGTTATAGCTTATGCATCTCGACAGTTGAAACCGCATAAGCTTAACTATCCGACACATGATTTGGAATTGGCTGCCATTGTGTTTGCATTAAAGATTTGGCGCCACTATCTGTTTGGGGAGAAATGTTTCATCTACACTGATCACAAGAGTTTGAAGTATTTGGGTGTCCAGAAAGAACTCAATCTTCATCAGAGGAGATGGTTAGAATTGATTAAAGACTACGACTGCTTGATTGACTATCATCCAGGTAAAGCAAATGTTGTTGCTGATGCCTTGAGTCGGAAGTCTTTAGATGGTTTAACAGTTTACTCGCTCTCGTTGCTTGTTGAGTTGAGAGCATTGCATGCCAGTTTTGTACCTTGTGTTGATGGTGCATTATTGGCACAGTTGCAATTGAAGCCGATTTTGTTAGATCAGATCAAAGAAGCTCAGTTGGCCGATAAGAAGATTCAGAAGATTATTTCAGATTGTAAGAATGGGAAGACAAGAGATTTTGTTGTGAAAGACGATGGGAGTCTCTGGTTTAAAAACCGATTGTGTGTACCCGATGATGCTGAATTGAAAAGAGTCATTTTAGAAGAAGCACATCAGTCAGTGTTTGCTATGCATCCGGGTAATACGAAGATGTATCATGATTTGAGACAACATTATTGGTGGATTGGGTTGAAGAGAGACATTGCAGATTTTGTGTCGAAATGTCTCACTTGTCAGAAGGTTAAAGCAGAGCATCAAGTTCCAACCGGGTTGCTTCAACCATTGTCAGTGCCAGAATGGAAGTGGGAAAGAGTGACAATGGATTTTGTGTCTGGTTTGCCATTGACACAAAAGAAGCATGATGCTATATGGGTGATTGTGGATAGATTGACTAAGACAGCTCATTTCCTTCCGGTTCGAATGGATTACTCTTTGGAGAGATTGGCTGAGCTGTATATCCATGAGATTGTGAAACTGCATGGTGTTCCAACTTCTTTAGTGTCTGATCGAGATCCCAGGTTTACTTCCAGATTTTGGAAGAGTTTGCATAGTGCTTTGGGTTCTCGACTGCACTTCAGCACTGCTTTTCATCCACAGACGGATGGACAGTCAGAGAGGGTGATACAGATTATTGAGGACATGTTGAGAAGCTGTGTCATCGATTTCTCTGGAAGTTGGGATAGGATTTTACCTCTTGTGGAGTTTGCTTACAACAACAGTCACCAATCCAGCATTGGTATGGCACCATTTGAAGCATTGTATGGCAGACGGTGTAGGACACCTCTTTGTTGGAATGAGCTTGGAGATAATAAGTTGGTTGGTCCTGATTTGATTCAAGAAACTGAAGAAAAAGTAAAGTTGATTCGAGGCAGGTTAAAAGCAGCTTCAAACCGACAGAAATCTTATGCAGATCTGAAAAGGAGAGATATAGAGTTTAATGTTGGAGATAAGGTATTTCTGAAAGTGTCTCCTTGGAAGAAGATTTTGAGGTTCGGTCGGAAAGGAATATTGAGTCCTCGTTTCATTGGGCCGTATGAAGTGTTAGAAAGAGTTGGGCCAGTGGCGTATCGACTTGCTTTGCCACCTGAGTTGGATCGTATTCATAGTGTATTCTATGTTTCTATGTTGAGGAGATATAGGTCGGATCCATCTCATGTGTTGCCATTTGAGTCTATCGAAGTGAGCCCAGATTTGACATTTGAAGCGGAACCAGTTGCTATCTTGGCACATGATGTGAAAGAATTGAGAAATAAGCAAGTGCCATTGGTGAAGATTCTTTGGAAGAATCATGCAAAAGAAGAAGCGACTTGGGAGAGTGAACAATCCATGCGAGAGCAATATCTGCAGTTGTTTCAGCTTTGATATCAGGTAATTTCGAGGACGAAATTTTCTTTTTAGAGGGGGAGAATTGTAATATCCCTATGCATGCCCTAGAAGTTTTGTTGTTGTTGTTGTTGGTTTGAATTGAGAAATGGGAAGAGAATGTTTTTGTATGGTGGTTGGGAAAGAAAAGAGGGTTTAGAGATAATTGTATATGTTGCTTATATGGTGATATATATAACATATAAAGTGGTCAAAATGGAAAGTCAAGGAAAGAGGATATTTTTGTGTTGGTTGTGAATTACTTAAATGGGTATAGATATGACAAAAGCTTAGTTAAATGGATGAGGGTATTATAGTAATTTTCTTTTGGATGGGTATTTAATGCCTATTGACTTTGTGTTTCTTCATCATTTCTTCTTCTTCTTGTTGTTGTGTGGCCGGCTCATCAAAGAGAGAAGAGAGCAAGAGATCAAGTCATGGTTTTGATGATTTCAAGTTCAAAGTGAAGGAAGTTTTCAAAGTTACAAGTTGGAGTTTCAAGGAATTTCATTATTTGGTAAGTTTGCTCTTGTTTACCCTTGTTATTTTTGAAGTTATGCTTGAGTTGAGTTGTGATTTGATGATGGTATGATTAAGTTGCTTATGGTGTGATTTTAAGTATTGATTTTGCTTGATAGATGAGAAGTTGGGTTGGTGTTGGTGATGGAAGAGTAAGAGTTGTGTTTAGTGAAATTGTTTCTGTTTTACAATTAGTAAAGGCTGTGATTTGTATGATTTTTAATTAATTATAGAAAAATGTTTTTGAAGTGAATTTTTGATATGTTGTGTCTCTATGAGTCTAGAATGACTGAAAAATATGTTGATTCGATTTTGGAATGGTTATGAGTTTATAAAGATTATTTTTATTAGACCTGTTCCAGCAGGTACCTTAACTGAGACAGCTGTATTTCGGGATTTTTAATAAAATGTAGAAAAATCATATCCAATTGAATTTTGGATATGTTGTTTCTTAGTGAGTCTAGTATTTGAGAAAAATAATTTGGAACCACGTTGATTGAATTTGATTTATGGAATTCATAAAGTTCAGAACTGCTGCCAGGATGCAGGGCAATTGGGGCAGTCTGGTTAGGTGAACTATTTGACCAAGATTTTGTGTTCAGTTTAATCTGAAATTTTAAAGGAATGATTTTAAGATACAAAACTAAATTCTGTAAAAATTTTAGAATTTTTAGTCAAGTAGATTATTTTATATAATTTTTCAAAACAAGGATAAAATGGAGTCTAAAACCAGAATGTACTATTCATATGGTCATTTTGCTAATATTCCTTTTGGATTAGGTTGTGAAGAGGTTGAATTGCCCTAATTGCATTGTTGAGATTGAATAATGTTATGTTATGCATTGTGAATGGTAATGTGTTTCATGAGTAATGCACATTGAAATGTTATACCAAAGATGTTATAGTGATTCAAATGAAATATGATTGAAGCATGCATTGATGATAGGATTGAATAATAATGTGAGTGTTTAGATAATGTAATGAATATTGTATATAATGATTGCTTAACTTGCTTGTGAAAAAGAAATGAATTGAAAAGGTATTGATAAGTTTAATGAACGGACCTATCCGTCTCCTGCGGAACCATGCGGACCCAGTGGGTTGGGCAACCGATCTTGGACTACCGATCTGGTAGGAGGAAGGTTCGATATAGTCAGTATTATACGTACCTATTTGCCTCCTGCGGAACCATGCGGACCCATTGGAATGGGCAACCGAACTTGGACAACCGACCTGGATGGGGAAAGGTATGTTACTGATAATGTTATACGTGCCTATTTGCCTCCTGCGGACCCTTGGGATTGGAAGGCAACCGACCTGGTTGGGAAAGGGTATGTATATAAAGTCATAGTTGTTGGCTATAATGATAAATTTAAATGAGTATAATGAATGGTGCTATTATATGAATATTGATGTGACATTGAACAAAGCAACATATTGAATAAATAATATGCTTTTGATTGATATATGTAATTAATTTGTGACATTGCATTTTAGCATGAATTATCTTACTAAGCCCTTGGCTTAGCGTGATAGTGTTTAATCGCGCAGGTAATAGAGCTGATAGAGTCGAACCCGAGAGTTCATCAAGACCAAGTGAGAGTAGACCTTGAAGAGTTGATTTTGGAAACTTAAAGATCAGAAGAGAATTGCCAATCATGTATACTTCTTTATATTTTGTAAAGTAATGTTTATAATGTAAAAGTATGGATATATTTAAATATGTAATCAAGTGTTTGTAAATATGTACATATTTTATAACTTCCGCTGGGTAATATTTAAATGTATATATATATAACTAATATGTTTTGTTTTATAAGTAAATAATCTACTTTTCTATAATGTATAATGATAAGGGTATTGTATCAAGTTTAAAGTGTTTTGAATATTAAGAAAACCGTAGCATCCCTATGTTTGATGCACTTATGCTACATTGTTGTGGTTGTAGTGTGTGGCCATTGGATATGGGGGTGTTACAAGAAGTGTAAATCCTTTTTGCATGTTGTAGTTGAGGTTATAAGGGGGATTTATTGGAAGTGTACTGAGAATGATTTTGGTTGCATTGGTTTGTGTAAAAATATTTTCAAAAATCAGAAAAAAAAAAAAAAAAACCAGTTTTGTCGACACTTGGGACTCAATTTTTAAGTGAAACTATGGCAAAATTTCTATAAAAATTGGAACTAAAATTTGACTAAGTAAAATTGGTAGCAACATTAGGTTAGTGTGGCGCCTCTACTCAGCTTACACACGTAGGTCGGGAAGGGGTGTTACAATGAATAATATAAATTGTTCTTGCATTGTTGAGATTGAACAATGTTATGTTATGCATTGTGAATGGTAATGTGTTTCATGAGTAATGTGGAATGAAATGTTGATGTTTATGAATGATGCTATGTGAGATATAATGTGATCATGGATGAGATAAATATACACTTGAATAATGAAGTGTTATATTGTGAAAGGAAATGTGAAGCCATTGTTATTGGCTAAGGTGATTCAATGGAGATAAATGAGGCATGTTTGCCTAAATGATAATAAGAATTGAGAATGAAAATTAAATGAATTGTGTGGCTAATGTGTTATTCCATTTTCAGAGTTTGTTGTTGGTGGCATGCCTAATAAGTGTAACAATCTCTTGAAGTTAGGTTGGATTGAATCCTTGAAGTCTAATTGAGATGTTACCACCCTTGAAGCTAGGTTGGGTTAGTTCTTGAAGCCAAGTTGGGTTGAAGCTTAGCATGCTTTGCTCCCCTTGAAGCTTGGTTGAACTTAATCCTTGAAGCCTAGTTGGGCATATGATATTGATAAGTGTGATAACAAACCAAAGCATTAACTCTGAAAATTGAATTGCATATTAGTGTGTCTTGGGCCCAATGCTTGTCTTTGTTTAATGGGAGTCATGATTTGTTTATTGTTGCTCATGGATGATTAAATGATTAAATAATGAAGTATATGCAATGATGTTGAAATGTGATATGCATATATGTTTGTTGGTTATAAAATGTAAAGGAATGTTGTTAGCTTTGCATCTATGTTGTTACATATATGATATGAATTAGAATTGATATTGTATTGCATTAAAGCATATCAATAGCATGTTTTATCTTACTAAGCCCTTGGCTTAGCGCGATAGTGTTTAATCGCGCAGGTAATAGAGTTGATAGAGTTGAACCCGAGAATTCATCAAGACCAAGTGAGAGTAGACCTTGAAGAATCCATTTTGGGAGCTTAAAGATCAGAGCAAACTTGCCAATCATGTAAACTACTTTATATTTTGTAAAAAAATGTTTAATATGTAAATATGTAAAAATTTTATAACTTCCGCTGTGTAATATTTAAATGTATATATATATAACTAATATGTTTTGTTTTATAAGTAAATAATTTACTTTTCTATAATGTATAATGATAAGGGTATTGTATCAAGTTTTAAAGTGTTTTGAATGTTAAGAGAACCGTAGCATCCCTATGTTTGGTGCACTTATGCTACATTGTTGTGGTTGTAGTGTGTGTGCATTGGATATGGGGGTGTTACACTTATGTTTTTTTTTTAAAATGTATTGAGTTTATCCTCCATATCTATTTTCACCCTTTTCAATCAAATGACTTACAGTAACTCATTTCCCTCTCTTAATCACTTTCCTTATATTTTAAAATAAATTTTTATACTATCAATCACATTACTTAATTCATAGTATTCTCATATGCCATAGTATTCCTTCAAATAGCTCATATGTTTAACATACATTAAACTATCGATATCTAATTAATCTTTATCAACATTCCATCACGACTCTAAATTCTCAAATTACTACCTTACCTAGACTTCAATTTACTAATCTCATTTTTCTTAATATCAACTTTAAAAACATATTATATATATACCACAAAGCAACATCGAAACATATAATTTTCACAATTATTAAAGCTCCTTTCAAAAATTCAAATGTCACATATTACCACCATTAACATGAGCTTTAGCAACACTTAAACATATCTCATTTCTAACATTGAAATTACAATGTTGTATTACAATAACAATACAAACAACACCATTATATCTCCTTACTTAATCAATATCATCTCTTTTTCTTTTAAAAACCTTAACTTTACATACTCAAACTTTAAAAAGTCACACATTGTATATACCAATCAACTAACTCAAGATTCCACCATACTCTCTTCATTTTAATAACATATCTATCTATTTTAACAATCCAACCATATTTCCTCTCTCTAATAATCCAAACATAAGGTTTATTAGAAACAGATCCAAATTGTAAAGGAAAGAGTACATACTTAAATCTTGATTTTGTTTTTAACTCATTTCCAACTTTATTCTCCTATTCATTTCATTATGACCTTTTTCACAAGCATACTTCCATAATCAGAAATTCCAAAATTTGCTTTACTTAAATAAATTCCCATTCTTTATTTTATCAAATAAACTTATATAAATTTTTTCATATCATTTCTTTCTCTAATTTTCCTTTCATTTATAACTTCATCCACACACTATCATCCATCTCATCTAATTCAAATACATTACAATTCACATAATGCCACATCTGAGACCAACCTAGGTGTTAAGGCATATGCATGTATCATAAATTTCATTTCAAAACTTTTCTTTTTTAATTCTATTTAGGCTTTTCAAAAATTTTCTTTTTAATTCTACTTAGGCCGAGAATCTCAAACCTAAGCTCTGATACCAAAATAATTGTAACAACCCCATACTCTATATAAATACTATACATATACCAGGTATACATACAGTACGTATATAAGGTACAAGAATGTCACTTTTTGTTACAGTTTAAACCTTTATCAGAATTCAAACAATATTATTATATATTTAAAGAACATTTACAAAATCATTATACGTTCAATAATCTTACATATATATAATAATCTTGTCTTTACCAAAACTTCATTTATACATATAAATACATTCTTGTTAGAAATACAATATAATTAAATTATACATGTATGCATCACCTTCTAGTTGGTCTCGAAACAATCTTACCCTTCACGTGGCATAACGATTGACTTCAGATCTACCACCTACTCACCTGCGCGATTACACAACCGCGCTAAGCCCGAGAGCTTAGTAGTATAAATAAATAATATAAACATATTCACATGCTAACTTCATGTATCTTTATTTTCTTATCATGTTTTCCCATTTCAATTACACTTCTCATATATTTCTACTAATCTCATAATTATTTACCGATATACATATCACCAACACAAACTTAAATTCCATAACTTATAAGATCATTCATAATTAATACTTACAATGTCCACATCCATACACATTTTACATGTCATACTATATTTTCCGAATCTCATCTTTCAACTTAGCTTCTCAAGCCATCTTTCTTCTCAATAGTTTACTTATGTATTGTAATTATATCATACTTCATAACATTACATGTCCTTATATTATTCAAGTAATTCGTTATTCGCAATTCACCATTCATGAATCACATTTCATCATTCATATTGAAAACAAAGACAAGTATGGTTCTCATTATTCATTCATTTCACATTTCATGACTCACTTCGAATACAAAGACAAGCATGGGCCCAAAGACACTAATATGTCATTCAACTTTCAAAGTTAATGTTTTGGTTTAATTATCACATTTATCATTATCATTATCCCAACTAGGCTTCAAGGATTTAGATTCAACCAAGCTTCAAGGGGAACAAGGCATGCTAAGTATCAACCCAACTTGGCTTCAAGAACCAAACCCAACCTAGATTCAAGGGTTGTAACATCTCAATTAGGCTTCAAGGACTAGACCCAACCAAGCTTCAAGGGGAGTTAAGCATGCTAAACTTTAACCCAACTTGGCTTCAAGGATTGAGCCCAACCTAACTTCAAGAGATTGTTACTATAGGCATGCCACCAATAACAAAACTCTGAAAATGGAATAACACATTAGACACACAATTCATTCATTATTCCATTGTCAATTTCATTCTCATTTTCTCATCATCAATTAGGCAAACATGCCCCAATTATCTCATTTGCATCATTATAGCCAACAACAATGGCTTCATCTGAATATCATCATTTAGGCAAACATGCCCCACTTATTTCATTTGAATATTTCTAGCCAACCACTATGGCATTACATCTCATTAGGCTCAAATCACATTAAAACAATTCATCATTCAAGTATTCATCATAAAACATTCCATCTCATCAATCTCAAATCACATTAAAGCAATTTATCATTCAAGTATTCATCATAACCAATTACATTGCACATACCTTTTGAATGATCATCATATCTTTCACTTTACATATTTCATCATTGAAATATACATAGCATTATTTATATGCATCAACAATGTAAAAGATTACTTAACACATTTATAACCAAATGTTTTAAGTTTCATAATCATATACATGTATGCAATAATATAGGGTTTGTACTTACCTCAAGAACAACTCCCATCAATCTTTATACTTCCTCTTCCAAGAATTCTCAACATTTAGGTTAAGGCAACACAATCTCTTCAAAACCTAATCCAAAGATAATTATACATATAAGAAAATAAGAATGATAACTAACTAGAGCAAACTCTACACATGACATGCTCACCAACACGGGCGTGTCCATGATCGTGCCCTAAACCAACAATACAGAAGCTTTGACATGCTTAGTAACACGGGTGTGTCAATGGACGTGTCACTCATTCTGCCTCTCAGAACATTGACACGCCCAACAACACGGGCGTGTTCATGGCCGTGTCAATTAATTTTTCTCACAGTAGCTATGACAGGCTCAGTAACATGGCCGTGTTAATAGTCGTGTCACAAACGTCAAACTCAGTATCGTTGACACGTCCAACAACATGGTCGTGTCACTGGCCGTATCAGGCAAAAATCATGCATTTCGAACTCTCATCCAGATAAACACAAACACTTCAAAACCCATATTACACCACCCTTAATCAACATCTTGGTTATATTCATCAATTACCCATCAATTTAACACTTATATAACTTCAATATATCATAATAATAATCATTATATACATCACCATGTATCAACTACTCAATTCCCCAATTCATTTATACTAAACCCTTACTCAACAATTCCAACAATTCAGCATCATCCTCACAAATAACCATATTATCACCATCTAAATACCAATTCCACACATATATATACTTCAATCTTTCACTATCATCATCTTCACACACTAACCATATCAAATACAAACTTAATTAATAGAAATCCACACAAGGGAATGAACACTTACTTGAATATTTTGCCAAATCTTCAATCTCCACCTTCTATTCTCTTAAAGCCCTTAAGAATTTGATGTATAAACCAACCAAAATCACATCTTTCTCTCTCTCTCTCTATCTCTCTCTCTCATTGAAGAAGAAGAAGAAGAAGAAGAAGGAAAGAAGATCTTTTCTTATTTTTCTCATACTTATCATATATATATATATATATAATAAAATAAATATTACAAAAATCCTCCATCACATATTTTTCCCTTTGACTTTCCTTTCTTCTTTTTCTTTTATTATTATTATTATTATTATTATTATTATTATTATTATTATTATTATTATTATTATTTAATTATATAAATTTACTTTTCCTACACCATTTTATGCATCATGTATATGTGATGTATATGTTGGTATATGTATACCTCTTATATATTGAATTTATATTTCCCATATTTTCAAATACCATATATACATTTTATCCTTTATATACATCTATCTCTTATAATATTTTCTTACATATTTTGCCAACATATCTTCTCACTACTACTATTCCAATGTACACCAAAATCGGGTATTAAATTAATTCATTTCTCTTCTTTTGACCTTCATTAATTTAACTTGTATATATTCCCATAGATACAACATATACACTCTCTTCACTTCTTTTTCTCTTTCCCTTAAACATGCACATTAAATCCAAATACAATAATAATTATTCCAAAACTTTTAGGGTGTATTTTGGGATATTACACTCAAACACCATCTCCAACCTTCTCTTCCAACTTTCCCTTCAACACTAGGATAGGGCAAATCAACTCTCCTCAATAACTATACCAAATATGATCATAAATAATCATTTAGTATCACATTCTAAGATATTATCAATATTAAATCATAATTAAACATCATTCAAATAAAAATTCCAAAGTTAAGGCTAACCTCACTTTAACTTTGGAATACCATACTACGCCATTCATTTGGTATTTTAAGTTTATTTATATTATTAAAAATATATTTTAACGTGTTTAAACCAATTACATTATAAAAACACACACTTATGACCAAAACCCTAAAATGGCATAACCTTCCCCCATTAAAGGTTTTCCTTTCCAACTCAATCCATTTATTATTTCAAGCTTATATTCATCACTTTTATTACTAAACAACGTGTTTTAACCAATAAAATCAAACAATTCAACAACTTTGAAAAATCACTTTCCAAAACCCTAAAGCGCCACTTTCATTCTCAAACTCCAATTAAACTCAACAAAATCCAATATTTGACTTTAAAATACTTGATTATGCATAAAAAAACTCATTTAGAATCAATTTACACAATTAAAACCCATGGTTTCTCAAACCCTAAAAGTCCATAACCCTAAGTTCTCTCTCTTCACCAATCTTTATGTAAACTCAACCATTTCTTCAATCCAACCTTAAAATCATTGTTACTCACTTAAAATAACTTCATTTGACCTAAAATAGATAATTAAATCATACTACTTCACATATCCAAAACACACATATTAAATCTTCCATGAAATTTCAAGAAAAGAGGTTGGAAACTTACTAAATTTGGTGGAAATCACCAAAAATCCACTTTGAATACATGAAATCCTTCAAATAATGGAGTATGGAAGAAGCAAATCTTCCCTCTTGAATAGCCATGGAGTTTGGCCTTGTGATGAAGAAGAAGAAGATGAAAAACAAATTAATTTTCTCTTTCTTTCCACTTTCATTTTAAGCCATATATATATTATTTAATTATTTAATTATTTATTTAATCAATTAAAAATCCAAAAATCCATCTTCCATTTAAAATAAATTATTTTTGAATAATTTGAATAATTTTAAATTTTCAAAGTTTATTTACAAAAATGCCATTGAACTTTGACTTTGACTTTTTAAAAATTAAATTTTGTATATGTGTAAACCCTTAATTTTTTACCAAGTCCAGTCCAATATTTTAAAATAAGTTTGAAATAAATTTTATGATATTTATTATTTATTTTAATATTGATTTTATTATTTATTATTTATTTTATTTATTTTTAAAAATATATATAAAAAATTAATAAAAAATCAGACGAACCAATCGGTGAGGGGCATGCGGCAAGCCAGTTCGCTGCAAGCCGAAAGGGCCTACGGCGAATTGGGCAGTGCCTCCCCCAACCTCGCAGGTGCTCGTCCGTTGCTCGTGTACCACCAGCCCATGCCAATGCGTTGGCCAATGCCAAAACTCTATTTTACTCGAAAACTTCAATTAATTTTCTAAACAGTTTTAATTTCCTTAACATATTAGGTTTTGTTTTAAATTCTTATAAATAGTAGTTTTAAACACAGAAAACAAGGATGACAAAAATTACTCAAGAATTATTATTGGACTTTTGAACTTTGAAGCAACCAAAAACAAAAAAGAACACTCTAATTCAGAAGGCAATAAGGTTGTGTTGTCTTGATCACGCTCTCCTAGAATGCCAATGGTGCAATTGTGGTGGAGCCAACAAACGATGGTATTTTCTTAATCAATTCATTATAACATGCTTTTGATAGTTCTTCCTAAACCCTAATTGCATGGTATGAGCCCTAAACTGTAATTAATTCTATTTTTCAAAATCTTTACAGTAGCCTAATACTTAAAAAATAATTATAATAATACAAGTTTCTCCAAACCCTAAAACCATAGTTTTTGAATATAAACCCTAAAACTTTTGAAATCCTAAACCCTAATTGTATCTTCCTAAACCATAATTCATAAAACCCTAGCTTGTATATTTAGTCTTTAATTGCTATTTGAATCATGCTTTACATGCTATATTCTTTGTTTACATCTTCATATCTTGATCTTTATTTGACTTATAATGAATGGTTTACCTTCATGATGAATAGTGGAATATCTTTTATTGCTTTATTTTATTTTTCATTATGTAAGAGGTATGTTTTCACCTTGTGGATACCTCATTAATTAAGCTTCATTAATTTAAATTATTTTCATATTTTGGGATTAATGTAAAGGATACATTTCTACCTTTTGGTGGGTGTCCTATTTAGTTTTAGACATTAGACGATGTAAGGGCATGTTTTCATCCTTGGATGGGTGTCCACTTATTTATTTTATTTGGACATTGCTATGATTTTTAATAAAGTATTTATTTATTCTTATGATCACATGTAGTATGGATAATGTCATTATATTTAAGAATTTTATAATATTAAGACCTGAAAAGAAGGTCGATTCCAATGAATCGGGCGTTGAGGGGGGTGTTGGGTCATTCTCACCTTCCCCACATGTACCCAACTTTTTGAACCAAATAGGGGATTGGAGATCATTTAGGAATCTAGTCATCCACCCCATCCTTTTTTTCGGCACGTCTGGATGGCGACTCCATTTTCTCCAGGCTTAGGTCTGTATTCTCTAAGGTCCTGTGTAACACTCTTATACCCTATATACATAGAATACATATTTCCAGCATATATAAAATACACATATACAGTAGAAAAATGTCAAAGATCAGTTTACTAATTTTTTTTTTCACATTTCCAATTTAAAATTTCAAATTCTAAATATATAAAAATTAAATAGAATATAAATATTCTTTACTTATTATAAGAACCCAAAATAAATAATATATATATAAATCTCTGGGAAAAATTCGCCAGAGTTTTATTTGTAATTTGGATATCCCAAAATTCAGCCATTACTCAACTCGCAAAAATAAAACACTCCCAAATAATTTTCAATCACCATCTTAACCATACTTCTCAATTTCACCAAGTTTCTCAAAAATTTATATGTACAAATATATATATAATTTAAAACACACTTACTCTCCCATTTCAAATACATTGACCTAAATATTCTTTATAATATGCAATACGTAAAATTCAAAACATAATATATTATGCATAATACTCAAAATGTACAATGACATAAAAATATATATATGCTGCTGGTAGAGTTTCTATTCTCGATAGCAACTCAACGAGCTCAACTACAAGTCTAGATTCGATTTTGTTTAGAAGAACTCTTTGGCTCAGTTGGATCTACCCTGTCACCTGCGCGATGAAATCAATCGTGTTAAGCTGAAGCCTAGTGGTACAAACTTTGATAATGACAATATAACTCAATGCAATACCAATGCACAATGCATTTAGATGACACATCAGTCCACTTTCTTATATTTTTCATATATTTCATAATTCACATTAAAACAAAGACAAGCATGGGCTCAAAAAGGATCTAATATGCTATTCAAATTTCAGAGTTACTGATTTGGTCTATAATGACACCATATGTCTAGCCCCATAGGCAATATCCATGGATAATGTAACAGCCCTAGTCTCTTGGACCTCAACCTGGCTAGACCCTTAGGCCCCAATATCTTGGTCCTCAACCCTGCTAGACTGCTATAGTTTTTTAGGCTTACGACCTAGTCTTTTAACCCCAAAAATATCATATTTATCATTTGGCCTGGCTTACGATCCAATCTTTTCACCATTCCAGCGTGTAGCCCATTGGCAATCATAGGCATGCCGCTAAACCCAGAACTCATAAAATTGAATAACATACTAGTCACACAATTTATTCACATTTCTCATTATTAATCTCTTTCTCATTTTCATATATTCAATCTAGGCACATTGCCTTATTTTCACTTATTTTTTCTCACTATTCTCATTTTTCACATCTTTCTCATTTTTCTCACTTTTCTCATTTTTTTATCAATATCAATTCATTTCATTATTCCACATATCTCATTTATGCATTCACAATACATTGCCCAATTACTCTGGGTATTTTCACATAATATGCATATTTCACATTTACACAATTTAGCTATTATCAATGGCTTTTCACAATGTATTTAACACATATATGACATTACAAATGTCATAGCATATTATTCATACACAATTAATGAACCAAGTAGCTTAACACATTTTTCAACCAAAATGTGTTAAGTCCAAATGTTATGCAAATATAGACATTAAATTCAAAGTTTGTACATACCTCCAATAACAACCCAAAGCAAGCTAAAAACAACCTTTAATCCAATCTTTCCAACTTGCCCTTCACGACTTGGATGAAGCAAATCAACCTCCCTCAAAGCCTAAACCAAATGTGATAGCAAATAATCATTTAGTATAACATTTAATGGCATTTGCAACATTAAACCATAATTACACATCACTCCTACAAATTTTCAAAAATTTAGCCTTTCCTTACTTCAACATTGGAATTCCATTCTACTACAATTAAATTAGTGTTTTAAGTTTTTTTATATTATTAAAAATATATTTTAATACATTTAAATCATTTACATCATAAAAATACACTCTTATACACAAACTCTCAAAAATGGCATAACCTTCCCCTATTGAAGGTTTTCCATTCCAACACAATTCATTACTCATTACAAGCTTATATTCATCACTTTTAACACTAAACAACATGCCTAATCAAATAAAACCACACAATTCAACCACTTTGGAAAATCACTTTTCCAAAACCCTAAATCTCCACTTCCATTCTCAAACTCCAAACCAACTCCACCAAATACAGTATTTGACTTTAAAATACCTGGTTATGAATAAAAACAACTCATTAGGAATCAATTTGCACAATTAAAGTTCATGTTTTCAAAACCACAAATTCCATAACCCTAAATTCTCTCTCTTCACCATTCTTTAACCAAATTCCATCATCTCTTCAATCTAACATTAGAATAATTATTAACTACCAAAAATAACATCATACACACCAATTCCAACAATTATAACATACTACATCAAAATCTCAAAACTCACATAATCCAAATTTCCAAGGAATTCAAAGAAAAGAGATGAAAACTTACTAATTTTGGTGGAGATCACCAAAAATTCACTTGCAGCTTGTTAATTTCTTCAATTTGTAGAGTATGGAAGAAGTAGAATCCTTGGTCTAGCTTCCATGAATTTCGGCCAAAGGAAAGAGAAGAATAAGAAGAAGAAGACTTTAATATTTCTTTTCCTTTCATCTTTTTTTTAAACCACATATATATATATATATATATATTAAAATAATCTAATATTTAATTATTTAATTATTTTTTTAATAAATTTAAAGTCCTAATTTCCCTCTTCCATTCAAAATAATTTATTTTTGAATTAATTTATTAATTTTGAATTTATAAGTTTTAATTACCAAAATACACTTTTCTTTAAAAAAGTGTTGACTTTTATATATGTTATGTATTTTTTGCATATATATCACATATACATTCCACTTTTTCATTTAAAATCCCTTCATTTTTCATTTAAAACCATTAATTTAATTTATCCTTTTAAATTATAATTTATTTTATCCAATTTTTCAAAAATTAGAAATTTTCAAAAATTTTAGGATGTTACAATTCTCTCCCCCTAAAATAAATTTTGTCCTCGAAATTACCTGTCCTCAAGTCTAGAACAAATGGGGAAACTGACTCTGCATTGCCTGCTCACTTTCCCAGGTCGCCTCCTTAGTGGCATAATTCCTCCAATGGACTTTCACAAGTGGCACCCTCTTATTCCTCAATTCTTTAACCTCTCGTGCCAAAATCGCCACTGGTTCTGGACTCACCTCTATGGACTCCACTGACAAGATATGAGATGGGTCAGACCTGTATCTCCGAAGCATTGAGACATGGAAAACATTATGTATTCAATCCAATTCAGGTGGCAAAGCCAGTCTATAAGCCACTAGACCAACTCTCTCCAACACCTTATATGGTCCTATGAAACGAGGACTCAATTTTCCTTTGCGGCCAAAACTCAGAATCTTCTTCCATGGAGAAACTTTTAGAAACAATTTATCTCCCATACTGAACACTTTTCTCTTCTCTTTAAATCTGAATAGGATTTCTATCGGTTTGAAGCTGCTTTCAAATGACCCCGAATCACCTTCACTTTCTCCTCTATTTTCTTAATCAAATCGAGACCAACCAGTTTACCTTCTCCAACTTCATCCCAACACAAAGGTGTCCTGCATCTCCTGCCATATAAAGCCTTATAAGGAGTCATCCCAATACTGAATTGATGACTATTATTATAAGCAAACTCAATTAATGGCAAAAATCTGTCCCAATTCCCTGTAAAATCAATGATACAGCTCCTCAACATATCCTCCAAAATCTGTATCACTCTCTCTGACTTTCCATCTATCTGATGATGGAAAGAAGTACTAAAATGCAATTGAGAACCCAAAGCATCATGCAAACTCTTTCAAAACCTCAAAGTGAACCAGGGATCTCGATCTGACACCAAAGAAACTGGGACTCCATGCAACATGACTATCTCGTTGATATACAACTCAGCCATCCTCTCAAGAGAAAAATCCATCCAAACTGGAAGAAAATGAGTTTTCTTCATCATCCAATCAACTATCACCCAGATTGCATCATGCTTCTTCTGGGTCAAAGGTAGTCCAGTCACAAAATCCATTGTCACTCGCTCTCATTTCCACTCTAGCACTGATAAAGGTTGGAGCAACCCTGAAGGAACTTGGTGCTCAGCCTTCACTTTCTGGCAAGTGAGATATCTGGATACAAACTCTGCTATGTCCCTCTTCATTCCGAAACACCAATAATTTTTCTTCAAGTCCAGATACATCTTGGTACTCCCAGGGTGCATAGCAAAATGCGACTGATGTGCTTCCTCTAATATCATTCTTTTCAATTCTGCATCATCAAGAATACACAATCTATCTCTATACCATAGACTACCATCATCCCTCACATAGAAGTCTCGACACTCCCCCTTCTAACAAACCAACACAATTTTCTGAATTCTCTCATCTACCAGCTAATCCTCCCTAATATGATCCAACAAGACTGGCCTCAACTGCAACTGAGCCATCAAAGCACCATCATCAGAAAATTTAAATCTAGCATGTAATGTTCTCAACTCAACAAGCAACGAGAGAGAATAAGCAGTCTAACTTGCCAAAGACTTTTGACTCAAGGCATCAACAACAATATTTGCCTTGCTAGGATGATAATCAATCAAACAGTCATAGTCTTTAATCAACTCTAACCACCGTCTCTGCCGAAGATTCAGCTCTCTCTGAACACCCAGGTATTTCAAACTCTTGTGATCTGTATAAATGAAACACTTTTCCCCATACAAATAATGCCGCCAAATCTTCAAGGCAAAAACTATTGCTGCTAATTCCAAATCATGCATTGAATAATTCAACTCATGCGATTTCAACTATCGAGAGCCATAAGCAATGACTCTACCCTCTTGCATCAGAACACCTAACCATTGTGTGAAGCATCATTGTATATCACATATGGTTTACCTTCCACAGGCAGGGTAAGGACAAGAGCCTGAGTCAACATCTCCCTTAGCTGCTCAAAACTCGCCTGACACCGATCTGTCCACACAAATTTAACTCCTTTCCAAAGTAATCTTGTGAGTGGTGTAGCTATCATAGAAAAACCCTTAAAAATTGATGATAATAGCCTGCCAATCCCAAAAAACTTCTAACCTCTGTCATAGTCTTCGGTGGACTCCAATTCAAGATAGCCCCAATTTTACTCGGATCAACTCTAATATCCTCTACTGAAACCAAATGACCAAGAAAAGCTACCTGATCAAGCCAAAACTCACACTTAGACAGCTTAGCATACAACTGCTTCTCTCTCAAAGTCTGCAATACAATCTGCAAATGCCTATCATAATCCTCCTCATTACACAAATACACCAAGATGTCATCAATGAAGACTACCAAAAACTGATCCAAAAATGGTCTGAATACCCTGTTCATCAAATCCATAAAAGTTGTTAGTGCATTCGTCAATCCAAAGGGCATAACCAGAAACTCATAATGTCCATACTTTGTGTGAAAAGTTGTCTTGGGTACATCCACATCTCTAACTCTCAACTGATGGTACCCTGATCTCCTATCAATCTTAAAGAATACTGCTGCTCCCTTCAACTTATCAAAGAGATCATCTATCCGAGGTAAAGGATACTTGTTCTTGATGGTCACCTTATTCAACTGCCTATAATCAATACACAATCTCATGGCACCATCCTTCTTCTTCATAAACAACACAGGCGCTCCCCACAGGGACACACTAGGGCGTATAAACCCTTTATCCAATAACTCATGCAACTGCACCTTCAACTCTCTCAACTCAGTAGGTGCCATTTAATAAGGGGTAATAGAGATAGGAGTGGTACCAGGCAACAAATCGATACCAAACTCCACTTCTCTCTTAGGAGGTACCCCTAGCAACTCATCAGGGAAAACATCTGGAAACTCAGCAACTGTGGGTATACTTTCAAGCAGGGATCCCACTACTCTAGTATCTATAACATGAGCAAGATAAGCCTCACATCCCTTCCGAATCATCCTCCCAGCTGAAACAGCTGAAACAAACATAGATGAAAGATACCTTTGCTCACCAGATACCATCACATTCCTACCATCACGTGTTCTCAAAGTAGCACATTTCTTCTGACAGTTTACCACAGCCCCATGCTTGGATAACCAATCCATGCCCAAAATCAAATCATATTCCCTAAAAGGCATCTCAATCAGGTCACCGAGAAACTCCTCATCTTGAACAACAACTGGACTATCTTGGTGCACCCTGCTCACCACAACACTATACACTAAAGGATTTGTGACCAAAACATCAAATCCTAGGGACTCAGAATGCAATTCAATCACAGGCAAGATAGATGCACTTATGTATGAATGCATAGATCCAGGATCTAATAGAGCAAGGACTGAAATACCAAATAAAAAAATGTACCCGCAATGACGGCTAAAGCATATAGCTGCCTCTGCATCACATAAACCCGCTGAGATGGCCCAGCCTCATCTGGCCTACTACCTCCGGATGTAGAGCCTCCTCTCTAACTAAACTCAGGTCGACTACCTCTACTAAAACCTCTGCCACCATGACCCCCTCTGACATTGGGTCGAGAAGCTGCAGTATTTGCCTGCCTAACCTCTGGTGGCTCAAGATAATCTCTGATAAAATTGTCTGACGACCCATATCTAAAACACACTCTCGAAGCACCTCTCCACCAGCAGACACCTCCGTGTACTCTACCACAATGAACGTAAGTAGGTGGAGTAGGTCTCTGAGCCACTGGAGTCGGAGCACTAGCCACTGAAACTGCAGGTATCTGCCTTTATCTCTGCTGCTATAATGACCTGCCAAACTGCCCCTAATTCCTACTAAACCTCTGAAAATGTCTCCCTCAGCCTCTCTTCACTTATGAATACCTTGCCTCACTCTGAGGTCTCCTAACTATGGTCTCTTCAACCCTGGCAGCTGTTGCAAGACTCTGTGCCCTCTCAACACTCCTAGTAGATGCAACTAACAGGGAAAAACCTGATACCGAGAGCCTGCAATGATGCACATGATAGAGGGTCTTAGTTCCTCCTCAAAGCTCCTGCACCTGTCAAACTCGTCAGAAATGATCCCACTAGCATAATGACTCAACCGGATAAACTCAATCCCATACTCGGTCACTATTATGGTATCCTATCTTAGACTTAGGAACTCCATCTTCTTTGCATCTTTATACTCTCTCGAAGTATACTTCTGCTCAAATTCCTGCAGGAAATCATCATAGGTCAAGACTGATGGATCATCTAGAGCATGTGGAACCGTCTTCCACCAATCATATGCATCTCTCTATAGAAGAGATCTGGCATAATCAAACTTCTCTTCTGAACTAGCCTGTAACTGAATAAATATCCTCTGAACCCAATCTAGCACTGCTCTGTTGCAGCAGGGTCTGTAGTACCAATAAAGTCCTCAGCTCCATACTTTCTCAGTTTATCATACTGCCTCACTAGCAACTGCAGCTGCGGCTATGGCTGTGGCAGCTGCAGAACGGGAGCCTGTCTCAACAACTCTACCATATGCCATACCTAGCCAGGCGGAATCTCATCAGCTGCTGGTCTCACAGGTACAGAAACAGATGCCTCACCAGCAGATACAACTCTAGCTCCATCTCTACCCTCATCTGGAGCCACGCTGTCTGCACTACCCTCAGCAGCTTGATGCAGCCTAGACGCCATAACTACCTATATCTGCAAACAAAGCAGAAAATACTATATTAGAGATCAGAAACTGCCAGTGCTAATGCATGTATTACAATTAAAATCTATTTTCAAATCCCCCATTTTCTCTCTCTATCATCCCACCTAGGTCGAGAACCTCAAACCTAGGCTCTGACACCAAAACAAATGTAACACCCTTATACCCTATATACGTACAATATATATTTTCAACATATGTAAAATACGCATATACGGTACAAAAATGTAACAGACCGGTTTACTACTTTTTTTTTCACATTTCCAATTTAAAATTTCAAATTCTAAATATATAAAAATTAAATAGAATATAAATATTCTTTACTTGTTATAAGAACCCAAAATAAATAATATATATAAAAATCTCTGGAAAAAATTTGCCAGAGTTTTGTCTGTAATTTAGATATCTCAAAATTTAGTAATTACTCAACCTGCAAAAAGAAAACACTCCCAAATAATTTTCAATCACCATTTCAACCATACTTCTCTATTTCACCAAGTTTTTCAAACATTTATATATATAGATATATATAATTTAAAACACACTTACTCTCCCATTTCAAATACATTGACCCAAACATTCTTTATAATATACAATACGTAAAATTCAAAACATAATATATTATGTATAATACCTAAATGTATAATAACATAAAAATATATACATGTTGCTGGTAGTGTTTCTGATCTCGATAGCAACTCAACGAGCTCAACTACAAGTCTAGACCTGATATGGTCTAGAAGAACTCTCTGGCTCAGCTGGGTCTACCCTGTCAGCTGCACGATGGAAACAATCGTGCTAAGCCGAAGCCTAGTGGTACAAACTTTGATAATAACAATATAACTCAATGCAATACCAATGCACAATGCATTTAGATGTCACATCATTCCACTTTCTTATATTTTTCATAAATTTCATAATTCACATTAAAAAAAAGACAAGCATGGGCCCAAAAAGGATCTAATATGCTATTCAAATTTCAGAGTTACTGCTTTGGTCTATAATGACACCATGTGTCTAGCCCCGTAGGCAATATATCCACGGATAATGTAACAGCCCCAGTCTCTTGGACCTCAACCCGGCTAGACCCTTAGGCCCTAGTATCTTGGTCCTCAACCCGGCTAGACTGCTACAGTTTTTGAGGCTTATGACCTAGTCTTTTCACCCCAAAAACATCATATTTATCAGCTGGCTTAGCTTACGACAAAGTCTTTTCACCATTCCAGCATGTAGCCCGTAGACAATCATAGGCATGCCGCCAAACCCAGAACTCTGAAAATTGAATAACATACTAGTCACACAATTTATTCACATTTCTCATTATTAATCTCTTTCTCATTTTCACATATTCAATCTAGGCACAATGCCTTATTTTCACATTTTTTTTCTCACTATTATCATTTTTCACATCTTTCTCATTTTTCTCACTTTTCTCATTTTTTTTATCAATATCAATTCATTTCATTATTCCACATATCTCATTTTTGCATTCACAACACATTACCTAATTACTTTGGGTATTTTCACATAATATGCATATTTCACATTTTACACAATTTAGCCATTATCAATGGCTTTTCACAATGCATTTAACACATATATGACATTACAAATGTCATAGCATATTATTCATACACAATCAATGAACCAAGTAGCTTAACACATTTTTCAACCAAAATGTGTTAAGTCCAAATGTTATGCAAATATAGATATTATATTCAAAGTTTGTACATACCTCCACTAACAACCCAAAGCAAGCTAAAAACAACCTTCAATCCAATCTTTCCAACTTGCCCTTCACCACTTGGATGAAGCAAATCAACCTCCCTCAAAGCCTAAACCAAATGTGATAGCAAATAATCATTTAGTATAACATCTAATGGCATTTCCAACATTAAACCATAATTGCACATCACTCCTACAAATTTTCAAAAATTTAGCCTTTCCTTACTTCAACATTGGAATTCCATTCTACTATAATTAAAATAGTGTTTTAAGTTCATTTATATTATTAAAAATATATTTTAATACATTTAAATAATTTACATTATAAAAATACACTCTTATACACACTCTCAAATATGGCATAACCTTCCCCCATTGAAGGTTTTCCATTCCAACACAATCCATTACTCATTCCAAGCTTATATTCATCACTTTTAACACTAAACAACATGCCTAAACAAATAAAATCACACAATTCAACCACTTTGGAGAATCAGTTTTCCAAAACCTTAAATCTCCACTTCCATTCTCAAACTCCAAACCAACACCACCTAATCCAATATTTGACTTTAAAATACTTGTTTATGAATCAAAACAACTCATTTGGAATCAATTTGCACAATTAAAGTTCATGTTTTCAAAACCCCAAAAATCCATAACCCTAAATTCTCTCTTCACCATTCTTTAACCAAACTCCATCATCTCTTCAATCTAACCTTAGAATCATTGTTAACTACCCAAAATAACATCATACACACCAATTCCAACGATTATAATATACTACACCAAAATCTCAAAACTCACATAATCCAAATTTTCAAGAAATTCAAAGAAAAGAGATGGAAACTTACTAATTTTGGTAGAGATCACCAAAAATCCACTTGCAACTTGTTAATTTCTTCAATTTATAGAGTATGGAAGAAGTAGAATCATTGGACTAGCTCCCATGGAATTTCGGCCAAAGGAAAGAGAAGAAGAAGAAGAAGAAGAAAAAGAAGACTTTAATATTTCTTTTTCTTTCATCTTTTTTTAAACCACATATATATATATATATTAAAATAATTTAATATTTAATTTTTTTTATTAAATTAAAAGTCCTAATTTTCCTCTTCCATTTAAAAATAATTTATTTTTAAATTATTTTATTAATTTTGAATTTATAAGATTTAATTACCAAAATACCCTTTTCTTTTAAAAAGTGTTGACTTTTATATATGTTATGTATATTTTGCATATATATCACATATATATTTCACTTTTCATTTAAAATCCCTTCATTTTTTTATTTAAAACCATTAATTTAATTTATCCTTTTAAATTATAATTTATTTTATCCAATTTTTCAAAAATTAGAAATTTTCAAAAATTTTAGGATGTTATATCCTGAGCCTAACAGTGCCAAAGTCGTAAGAACCATGCACATGAGAGTAAAGGCAAAAATCCCCACTCACAGTGGCGACTCCACTGGGGATAAAAGAAGTTGATTCCGTTGTTCTTTATATTATTCTATTCTTTTTTGTCATGATATTATCCATTGCATCATATTATATTGCATCGTGTGCATGAGTTAGGACACCCGTGTAACCCGTGTTGTGTTATATAAGGGATACCATACTTTTACTCAAGGTATGGAGATTATGAATGGCATAACCACTCATAGCCTTGTACCTTTTATTATATGCTTGCTATGGGAACCTAAACCTTTCAACCCAAAGACTAAAGCTCATGTAATTGGCCTAGTTACTTTCCTTAGGTTTTTACCCCAAATGCTTGTTGTTTGACTATGGTTAATTTATCTTGGTTTATATCATGACTTATTTGGTTTGTTCTTTTTCCAATATGACCTAATTACATTGTGAGCTCAAATAATTTTTTCCTCTAAATCCAAAAGACCAAAGCTGTTTTCAAATTTTCCAAATGGTCTTTGGACATAAAACTTTTCTAAAAATAAGTCAAAAATTCTTTTCTAATGACCCAAAGACAAAGACCAAAATCCATTTTTTCTAAAATCTTTTTACAATGGGCTTAGAAACAAAATTATTTTTACAACCTTTTTAAAGAGCTTACAAATATTTAGGGCAATTATGGTAATACCAAAAATCAATTGTGAACCTAGTTTATACTAAGAATTATTAATCATGGGCTTATTTTTGGCATGAATCATTAGTTACTTTTTCAAGTGAGAAATCTATTTATAATAAACCTCTTAATTAAGTTTTAATCCAATATAGCATAAAAACTGCTTTAGTTGATTGGATGGATTAAAGCCAAATTAATGGGAAATATCATGAACTGATTTCATTTTTGAAAATATAACTATTGCTTGAAACATTCGAGGGAATTATTCGAATATAAGATACCCCATGTTGGTATTTTGTTAACCATATACCTATGAAAAGAGACTCGTCATTCGTGTGTGGAAGTTATAAGGTTGGAAGAGACGTCCTAATTATCTTTGTTTGTTTATTGTTTGCGCATACATGCATACATACATTTGCATCTCATATCATTGATCCTCTCTAACTCATAGCCCTTGATTACAATAGTTTAAAAGCCTATGACAATCCAACCTATGCCGGTGTTGAAAAATCTAGCAGTAACTCAATTAGCTTCTCACCAAAAGCAATGGAATCTGAGCAGATTCAAAAGATGTTGGATGATGCCCTTGAAATCAAGATGGAAGAACTAAAGGGGGCCCTAGCTGAAATCATGAAGAGTCAAATGCATGCAATGTTTGGGAACACTGCTGAAGCATCTGCAAGCACTAAAAAAAGATAAGGGAAAGGCTAAAGTTGGTGAAGTTGCTTTTGATGATGACAAGGTAGTCATTGATGATGACGATAACTGGGCTCAATACTTTCAAGATCCTCAAGACAAGAAGAAGGAGCCAAAGTTGTTGAAAGATCAACTGTGGAAAAGACTAAAACTTCAAATGTTGAGAAGTTGATCACTGACCTGGAAAAGAAGTTTGAAAAGAAGCTGAAAACCGAAGAAATGTCTGAGGTCGACAAGTTGTTTGAGCTAGATGAAGAGGTTTCAGCTTAAAATTTTATTTTTATTTTTGATTTTGATTTGTTTATTTTTAATTTTTATTAATAAAAATTAGATAATAAAGCAAAAATTATTTAATTAAGATAAAAAAAATTATTTTGGACCAATTAAAATATATTAGACAACACAAAAATTATTTTGGACTAAATAAAATATATTGGACCGGACTGGGTAAAAAATTAGGGGTCTACAGTTTGCCCCCTGCTTGAATGATTTGAAACTTTAGTGAAAGAGAGTGAAAAGTAATAAGACTTGATTTTTGAGATGGTGGAGTTTTTGGGTTCTGGACCCGGTTCGAGTTCTAGACTAAAGGATAATTCTAGGTTCTAGACCTAAGAAAATTTGGGTTTTAGACTTAGAAATAATTCTAGGTTCTGGACCTAATGGTAAAATTAGGTTTTAGACCCGAGCTAAGTTCTAGACTTAGAAGAGATTCTAGGTTCTGGGCCTAAGTAAAATTTGGGTTCTGGGCCCGAGCAAAGTTCTAGACTTAGGAATAAATTCTAGGTTCCTGACCTAAGAAAAATTTGGGTTTTGGACTCAAGGATAATTCTAGGTTCTGGACCTAAGAAAAATTTAGGTTCTGGACCTGGTTCGAGTTCTGGACTCAAGGATAATTCTAGGTTCTGGACCTAAGAAAAATTTGGGTTCTGGACCCGAACTAAGTTCTGGACTTAGAAATAATTCTAGGTTCTGGACCTAAGAAAAATTTGGGTTCTGGACCCGAGCTAAGTTCTGGACTTAGAAATAAATTCTAGGTTTCGGACCTTAGAAAAATTTGGGTTCTGGACCCAGTTCGAGTATTGGACTCAAGGAAGATTCTAGGTTCGTACCTAAGGAAAATTTGGGTTCTGGACCCGGTTCGAGTTCTAGACTCAAGGATAATTCTAGGTTCTGGACCTAAGGAAAATTTGGGTTCTAGACCCAGTTCGAGTTCTGGACTCAAGGATAATTCACTACAAAAATATTCGGCATTTGCGACGGAAATCTGCAACGAAAAATTTTCGTCGCAAATTTGCGATGGATCTGCAACGCATTTGCGACAGAATAATAAGTTGAAGGAATTTTGAGAAAGCCATCGCAAATCGGTTGCAAATCCGTAATAAATCTGCGACGAATTTTTGTTTGTCACAAAGTTTCGTCGCTAAAGTTGGCGGGGATTACTCCCGCCGAGGATTTTTGCGAAAAATTTTTACCGTCTGAGATTGGTCACAGATTCGTTGCAAATTTGCTACCCATTTGCTATGAATTTGCGACGGAAATAAGATTTGACTATATATATGTATCCGTCGCAAAGCGGTGGCAAATCTGTAGCAAATTTACGACGAAAAATAGCCATCGCAAATTTTCATCGTAAAACTGAAAGGAAATTTTTAGCGGGAGCCCAAAATTGGCTCTTCTTTAAATTTTTCAAAATTGGCCCAAACTGAAAGGGAATTTTTCTGTCACAAATAACCTAACCTTCTCTCGCTCTTCTTTAAATTTTGAAGCCTCTGGTTCTCTCCTCTCTTCTATGCGTCTCTCTCTCTCAAAAATGAGTCACGATTCAGCTGGCTCGGCTAATTCCGGCCAAAGATCAAAGCGAAGCTCTTCAAATTATAGGAATACCAGTAATAAGAAGTCCAAAACTAGCAACCAGAAAACCCTAGGCATGGCCTGGGGCTCCAATTCTATCTCTTCCTCTCGTTCTACTTTTCGCAGCTCTCCTTTTTCCGATTTTGGCAGGTACTCTCGCTTTTTTCCTCGGCTGGTGTTAATTTTTTTTTCTATATGATTTCTTTTTCCGATTTTTTGCTTGAAATACAATTCAAACCAGTGCTTAGATGGTTTCAAATTAGACATGCTTCTGGTGTTTTTTATGTAGTTATATGGTAGAGAAGAATAGGAAACTTCAAAACCAATTCAATGCTGAGGCTTCAAACTCATCTGATGGTGGTTCAATTTCTAAGAAGCCGATCTTTAATGGAGTCTCCATCTTTGTTGATGGTTTCACAATTCCTTCGAGCTAGGTTCAGTTGTTTAATCAGCTCTTATTTATAGGAAAAGGAACAAAAGTTGAATGTTTATTTCTTGGCTCTCTATATGAAGAACACTTTTTTTGATATTTAGATGTGTTGGGTTAATTCTTAATTCTTGATAGAAATGGAACACGAATGATCTAAATTTTATTTTGTTTCAATTCATTGCTATTGAGAGATGGCATTGTTAAAGATGGTATTTGAGATTTTAAGTCTATTTTAGGAACTGTGAGGCTACATGTTGAAGTATGGTGGACGATTTGAGAATTACTTCTCCAGGCATCGTGTTACTCATATCATCTGTAGCAATCTTTTTGATAGCAAAATTAAGAACCTGAGGTTAATAATCATTTACTAATTTTGTCCTCTGTATTCAATAGATGTGGAATTACATTTTGGCTTTTATTGTTGGTATTTTACTGTTTTTAATTTCAGGTCTTTCAGTGGTGGGCTGCCAGTGGTTAAACCTACATGGATTTTGGATTCTGTTGTTGCTAACAAACTTTTGAGTTGTAAGTTCATGCATTTTTTGATATGGACTTTTATTGAGTAATTATATAGTTCATAAAATAAAGTATTCAGCATTGAATAGATTATATAGATTTATAGGATACTTCAAGGTAGCAGTAAGATTTGGAATTTGCAATGTAGTGCTTCTATGTGGCATTGATTGGAAATTAGACAACTAGTATTTTTGTTAGGGCTGGGGAGAAGGTAGACAATTTTTGGGGTTCAATGGAACAAGAATGATGTTAAAAGCTTGTTTCATATGCATATGTATGTAGGAAGAGTATGATGACTATTACTTAGCAAAATAAGAAAATTATGTTCTATTATTTAGTTTCTGAATAGGAAATATGATTTATTAATGGCTTGTTGGTGTTGATATTTTGATTGACAGTTATATAACTAACATATCATAAAGTTCCAATTATATCAAACTTTTCTATGATTTTGCAAACAATTTAGAAAATTTAGGGGAGGTAAGGATATAAATGTGAATATAAATAACATGGAGGTATTAATAATTCATGTTTGAGTTTGGTATCTTTACATTATTAATTATATATGAAGAAGCTAACTCTAGTGTAATTTTCTTTGTTGGGAATTTTGCTTTCCAGCCTGGAGCTAATTCAGGCAATCCTGGAGCTACTAATCATAAAAAGGGCAGCCCAGTTCAATTTTTAATTACTTTGTTCAATTTTTAATGATTTTGATCTGGGATGCTGAGTTCGTGTTCTCGATTTTTTTTCTGCGATATGGATTGTTCTTATTTTGTGATATGGGTTTTCTTGTTTTTGCTTCCCAATTTCTCAGTTTCATTTCTTTTCACATGTGGATGTCCCCGATTTTATTAAATTTGTTTTCTTTAAGTTCATATGGGGTTGCCTTATTTTACAGTTTATGCACTGATTTCTATCTTTTTTTTACTATTATTTTTCCTGTTGCAGTGTCCCAATTCTTGGTTATTTACGTATTATGTTTGCTCTTATGTATCTTACGTTCTTGCCTTTTATTGATGATTCTGGTTCGATCTTTGCACGTTACATGGATAATTTGGTGATCTTATGTGGAGATGTGCATACTTAGAACTTGTTATAATGCATCAATGAAGAATTTCCAAATTCTCTTGTTACTATTGCTGCTGACAGATGTAGCGTAATAAATACATCTTCTAGTTAATGAATGATTTGGGTGCGAAACAATTTTTTTTTAAAGTTATTTACCATCGTTCATCTTATTTATCCTTGTAATATGCATCATTTTCTGTTTCATTGACGTATTTCTGATTCATTGATTGTGGAATTCATATCAGTCTGCAGGAAATGCATATACGAAAAGCTTTTCGATGAAGAAGTAGACTGCTGTCCAGTATGCAATATTGATCTGGGATGCCTGCCTGTGGAGAAGCTCAGGTTAGTCTTTGTTTAAATTATAGCTAAATCGCACACCTGCATGTTTAAAGGCACATTTATTGTTAGAAATTGGCTTTTTCTCAACTGTCCTAAAGTAAAAGGCCTTCATATGTTGCTAATAAATTTCTGAAGTTATTGGCTCTTAGGATCTATTTGGCATTGCTCTGCATTTTTTGGAATATGTTGCTAGATATGGCTAAAGTTAGTTATTGTTTGGATGCAATAACTGCACCTTGTATAGTGCTTCAACATTGGTCAGAACAGGTGTTATTTAGGCTACTCTTTAATTGTTTTTGCTCAAGACGTATGCTTTTCTTTTTCTTTTTTTATTTTTTCAAATGTATCTTCTTTGAACTTTATAGATCTCTTGAATCCACCTGCCTTTTCCCCACTTTTTCCTTTTCTATCCTACTCTTGTGTGCTAAGACATTGTCAAGTTAAAAATTTACTTGATTTGTTCTCTTTCCTCTGTTTAGGCATCGAATGAAGGAAAATAAAGATTAACAACACTATGGAGAATCTAATTTTTATCTGTTGAAACTAGATAAATATATTTTTCTTTGTCAAGTAGCGTTGTTTTTCTTAGTTCTAAATCATGATTACTTTTCTATTTGTCATACTAGTTTTTTGTACAATTTTTTCCATGCCAGTGAACTCTTCCTAATGTCAATTTTACCTAGTATAGATGGATGGCTTCTGCAGAAGTCTTAAAACTGTTCTACAGCATTAGATGTGTGATATCTAAATTATTAAATTCTTAATTGGCATCTCTTTTGCCTTTGATTTGGTTTGGTAAATAGGTTAGCAATTTAGGTTAGCTTTAGAGATTTCATTCACATGTTGTGTTGTTTACTAACCTTGTTCTTGTTTGCCTCACTTAACTAGAAATCAAATAAACATGGTACATGTTTTGAAATTTTTTCATTCGGAAGAAAATTAGTTCTCAAGTTTTGTGTCTATCTGTTGATTTATGCAGGCCAGACCATAATTTGCAAGATATAAGGACCAAAATATTTCCTTATAAAAGAAGAAAAATTAAGGCCCCTGAAGTTATGCCTTCAATTGCATTGCCAGCAAAAAGAAAGGAGAGATCATTATCATCATTGGTAGTCAGCACTCCCAAAGTACCTATACAAACTGGCTTGACAGGAAGGAGATCTAAAGCTAGCACAAGAAAGGCTGCTGCTTTACATTGTAGTTTTGTTGTTGATGAATCCAATAAGAAAGAAGATTCTGCCGAAGATCATCCAACGAGCTCAAGCTCTCCTGGGTCTCCTAACAAAATTATGCAAAACCAAAAGGCAGGTAAAGGAGGCAGGAATTTCAGTTTTTTTTTTGCTGAATGACTTGTTCAAACTTAGTTCTCCTTGAGCCACCTCCAGCAGCTAAACATTCCTCTTTTATATTAAAATTTTTCTCCTCATTAAATTGTTGCAGGATTCTTCTGTGGCTAACTCTCCGAATATACAAAGGCATAAAGAAGAACCAGAGGATGCAGAAATAATGGAAGGGAAAGCAGATTTATGGACTCCCTTAAATTTTCTTGTTGAGGCTGCTAACAGAAGCAAGTCCTCTAAGTCAAATTCACAAGGGTTGTCTCTTGTGAAATCAGAACTGCTTAGTGCACCTGATGATGAATTTCAGACCCCTGGATCAAAGTCCAGAGCAGAATCGCCCTATGGTCATGACAATGAAGTCTATATGCCTAAAACCAAAAGTAAGGAGTATGGGCATGTTATGAAAGTCCAAGATGATAAAAATGGGACAAATTCGCTTCATGCATCAGTCAAGCGAAGAAGATTAACTGCATCACGGAAAAGGGCGGCTATGGCTGAAGAGCTCAAGGCCTCATCACAAGTCATGCTAAATGCATCAGGTGCTAAGAACAACATAAAAAATTGTCCAATTTGGTTCTAATTAGTTGCTTCTGAAGATCGGTAAGTTCCTTCTTAGGCTTTCTGTAATTTGTACATCATTTTATGATAATAGATTGTTAGGAACCTTGTTTAGTAGTTCTTAACACTTGTATAGTTAAATTGTAAAATATTTTATTCTATTGAAGATTAATAAAAGAATTATTTTTATCAATGTAATTAGTGTTTTTTTAGATTGTGTTTAAATGTTCCAAATGTATTTATAAAGTTCTCATAAAATTAATTGATAATACAAATAGTTCCAATAAAAATCAATATTAAATTACTACGGATTTGCTACGAATCTGTGACGGATATTTGAAATCTATGACGAAATCTGCGACAGTTACTGCGACGACAATCTGCGATGGAATCTGTGACGGCAATATGCGACAAAATCTGCAACGAATTTGAGACGGAATCTGTGACGAAAATCTGCTACGGAATCTGCGACGGCTGCCCTTTACCCGCGAAAATTTAAGCGCTAGATTTGTAACCGCCGAGTGGTTGCAAATCCGTCGCAATCTGCGACGGCCTATCGCAAAATTGAAAATTGCGACGCCTTTTTTATTAACAGATCGTATCCGTCGTAGATCAGACGCAGATCGGTCGCAAGACTTGATTTGCGATGGATCTGCGACGGATTCTGTCCATTGCAGATAGCGTATTTTTTTGTAGTGATTCTAGGTTCTGGACCTAAGGAAAATTTGGGTTCTGGACCCGAGCTAATAATTTTTTATTTCAAAAAGTTTGGCTAATTTTTATGCATATGTGTTCTTATTGCCCCTGGGTGTAAAAATATTTATATATCTGCAATTATTTAAATAATTAAAATGAATAAATAAATTTACTGTTTATTTTCTATGCAGTCACTGCTCATGCACTATTTACTATTCATAAATAGTAATTTTACTATTTGAAAATAGTATCAAATAGTATTTATTATTGGAAATAGTACTTTCACTAGTCATCAATAGTAATACTATTTATGAATAGTAAATTATACTGTTTATCAATAGTAATACTATTTATGAATAGGAAAATTTAATTTTATCAATAGTAAAAATATTCATGAATAGTAAAATATACTATTCATCAATAGTAAATTTTACTATTTATGAATAATAAATTTTACTATTCATGAACAATTAAAATTTTTTTTTGCTTGCCGTTTCTCTATAAAAGCCACCATTCCTTCATTTTATTTCACAGCACAATTTCAATTTCGTAATTCTCTCAAATTTCTTTTCAATTTTAGCATATATTTTTAAAGAACAATGCATGCTTCGAGGTCAGGGACTCATTCTAATGCCGAGTTATTGGAGTTTATTCGGCATCATGAAGATGGAAATTTAGATATACTAGCCGGGATGCCACTCCATCGCAGTTCCAATCAAAAGAGCGAGGTAATTATTTTTTATTGTTTTCTTGATTGAATTTTTTTATTTTTTTCCCTTTTTTATTATTATTTTTATATATTTTTTTGTATTTTTTTATTATTTGTTATTGTGAAAAATAAATTAATTTAAGTCGATAAAATAATATGTACTTACCTGGTATTAACTTACCTGGGTCTGTGTTAGCATGATCATTGCGTTGTTCGGGCTAGAGGGTGTATTTACAAAGCCCGACAATGGTACGACGTAGTGCCCTCTCAGGTAGGGCGGATTATCTGAGATTGCGGCTTTGAGCAGTTCATCTTACAATTGTCATCTGAGGAATATCAAATAGACTGGAGCGTAGTCCAGGAGCTTGCAGAGCGATGGTTGGATACAACCCACACTTTTCACTTGCCCATTGGAGAGATGACAATTGGTCCGGTCGATTTTACTGCCATAACCGGCCTTCAATATGATGGTGAACCAGTCCCTCTGACCAACAATATTTTAACATTTGAAGAAATTCAGAAATTAATTGGTATGGAACCATCATATAAAGGGCCTTTTAATATAAAAATTGAGCCAATTCGTAGTTATTGGATGAACTACGAAGGACGGGTTGGCAGAGACATAGCCGAACAGTATGCTCGAGGATTTTTGTTATATCTACTTGGGTCGACCATCTTAGGTAGCACTAAATTCTCCATTCACTTGTCAGTGTTGAGTGCCCTTTCTTATCTCAGAATGGTGCCATCTTCTAGCTGGGGTGAAACTGGTCTCGCGTGTCTTTACCATGGTCTTGATAAGCTTTGCTGAAATAAGAAGTCTTTTGTCGGCTTGATGGCGGTTGTCAAGGTATTCTTTTCCTTCACCAATGTTATTTCGGCTCTTTTCTTGCATGCATGTAATCTTTATTATCATTATTGTAGGTATGGTCATATGAACATAACCTCATGAGGGTACCTGGTATTTCCCAAGAGAGAATCAGGTATCCGAGATTGAATTTCTAGTTGTCTGATCGTGTGGACGTTCCCGGCTCTCATCATGTGCATACTCACCGCTATGTGTTGAGTCGCTTAACCTGGGATCAGGTAAAATAACATTAGTATGCTTTAAATTTTATCTAAAAGTTTACTTATCTTATGTTATTTCACAGGTGAATTTAGCCTGGTGGAGCCCAGAAGAGCGAGCAAACTGATCTCCTTTGATGAGGGCTGCACTGTCTTTCTAACATTCTCGCCGAATTATTCCTGGCCCAATGTCTATTGGCTGGTTTCTCGGGTAGAGAGTTTATGAATGGTTTCTCGGTCAAGAGCAGCAGAGGTTTCCGATTCAAATCCCTGAATATACTTTAAATATTATGTCAATGCCGGAGGATGCATGGTGGTCGGCCCGGTATGGTTATGATGCCGAGTCATTTCTCTATTTACCGGCCATTTTATGCCTGTTTTATTCAAATAAGACTCTTGAACTTTGATGTATCTCCTGTTGGTGTGCGGGAGATTTCCAATGAAAATGAGGGTAGAGATGAAGAGGAACATCACGGAGATGCAGGAGAGTCCGTTCCATATCTCGGGGCCAGTACTTCTCAGGTAAAACTTTTACCACTTTTCCTTTGCAACTGCTTCTTTTTTTTTTTACTCTTTAATGATTGTTGCAGGCTGTTGGCTCATTTGATCATGAGGCTGGACCTTCTTTTACTGCCCCTTCGTTTGCTCATTCTAGCCCACCAGATATGCTATCTCATCTGCAGGGCATTGACTTGAATTACCTGGTACATTCCTCATTTCATGGTAATTTATGCTATATATATGCATGATTATGTACGCTCTTACCTTTTCCTTCTTGGCTCACAGCGGATGCTCGAAGAACAAAATAGGAAACTTCAAGAAGTGTTGGCTGCAAGTCATCAGCAGGCTTCTCATTTTGAAAGTTTATATCATCAATCCGAACAAAATTTCTGAGACTTCCGATTTCGGGGAATGAGGGATCCCGGTGCTTCTTCATCAAGAGGCCCCCAGACTGATGAACATGAGATCCTTTCTTCTGCTTCTGATGAGCACCATGACAGATCTGAACCAAGGTAATAGGGATTTCAGTACTCCTGCTTTGGGTGACTAGGGACGAGTGATTTGCCCCTTCCTCCAACAGGAGACGATTTTTTTAAGGCTTTATTTCATGACCTACCACCACCCTCTTAGTGATATATAAATATTGTAGCAATTGTAAAATCTTGTAAAATAATGAAAAAATACAATTTTCCTCTTTACTGTTCCTTTTTTTTATGTTACTGGACCACTTTTTTTTTTTTGTTATAGTATACCATTAATTTACATCCACTTCTTTTATTAAACCAAATCCAACGTGGTAAAGGAAATTCATTGCCAATTCCTTTCCTTATGCCATATGGTCTTATTCTTTCCCATCATCTTTTCCTTTTAACTTTTGGAAAAGGTTTGTTTCTTCTATATAAATCACCCTTCATGCCATATTATAATACATAAACCAAAATTCTTTCTCTTTCAACGTGAAGACTCCCTTTAACAATTTTAATTTTTTTTCTTCATTCACTCATCATGACCGAGCATCATTTAAAGAAAATAAAAATTCTATTTAAGAATATGGATGCCATTCATTGGAAGCAAATTTCATGGTCAAAACTTGATGTTTTAAAATGTTTTCAAAATGTTAAATTGGACCACTCCTTCTTACATGTCGTGGCTTCCTTTTGGGATACGGATTATAGGGTATTTAAAATTAATGGCTTTGAAATATGTCCCTTGATTGAAGAATTTGAGGCCATCCTTGGATATCCCAATAATCAACAAATGACGTTACCCATATTGATTTCCAAGACTCAACAGAAGATACAGATGTTATTTCAAATTCCAAAACCCGAAGTTCTTCGGTTGATGAGAGGTGAAAAAATTCTACTTGCTCCTTTGATTGACTTTTGTTTCTCTCATTTGGCCCCTACTAAGGCATGGGGACGCATGCTTTGTCTTTGCTTGCTCGGCCAATTCTTGCCTGTTTCTTCCGACGGCGATATTGATCCACGGGTATTGGATATCATGGACCAAATGGAAGGAGGCTTGTCGCCTATACCTGTGATCTTAGCCTAGAACTTAGTTGGATTAGACCGATTTAAATCAAGATTGTCAAAGAGACTGACTGGGAGTCCGTTGCTGCTTCAGGTAATTACAAAAACTGCCCTTTTGGGTTTTCAATTTAGGTTTTCTTTTTTCTTTTCTTTATTGCTCTAACTTTTGCCTAGTCCGCCCATGCGGGTTTTCGGAACTAGCGAGCTGTCCTAATTTTTGCCTAAGTTTCCCTTGTGGGTTTTCAACTTAGCGGACCTTTTTTCTTTTTTTTTTTAATTTAATTCTTTTTTTCTGTAGATTTGGCTTCAGGAGTGTTTTTGCTTGCTTGATACTCCATCCATGGATTTTGCCAGATACCTGCCACGTCATCATTCTGCTATGAGGCTACTCCATCCTACTTCTTCATATACTGACTGGGTTGACTGGATCCACTCATGCTCTGAAGTTAATATCCATTGGTTGGTACCTTGGTGGAAGATTTCTCGTATCACCATGCGGACATACTTAATGTACGTTCCCCTTGCTGCTCTTCGTCAAGGTACATGCTATGATCCTTGTTGACTTGGGCGTCAGTATGGAGCTGAGCCTCATGATTCTGACTTTACTCCTGACATAGACATGCCTTGCTTGACTGAAGCCTACTTCGATCAGCTGAGGCAAAGCTGGCCTGCACGTTACACTTATCGACTTTTGCAATTGTGTTTATTTATTTCATCCATATTTGGTCAGATACTTATTACAGTGCACATAGAACAGTTTTAACATTAATTCTATTTTATTAAATTGGGGAACAACCAAACATAAAGCCAGCATACACAAGATCACTCCTGTTGTGTAGACCCTTAATTTTTGACCTGGTCTAGTCCAATATATTTTATTTAGTCCAAAATAATTTTTGTGTTGCCTAATATATTTTTTTGGTCCAAAATAATTTTTGTTATCTTAATTAAATAATTTTTTCTTTATTATTTAATTTTTATTAATAAAAAATAAAAATAAACAAATAAAATTCAAAAAATAAAAATAAAAATAAAAATCGGCATCAGAAAAATCATCGTGCGGGCCCCTGGGCATTTCGCCCGCAGATTTTTTCTGCAGGCAAAATGGCCACTCCCAAGATTTTCCTGCGGGCAAAATGGTCACTCGCAGGAATTTCCTACAGGCGACGCCCATCTCCTCGTCTGGCTGCTGCAGATTTTTTCGCTAGCGCAATTTTTCCGACGTAAAAATTTTTGAAACCTAATTCAATTAGGTTTATGTTTCCTTTTCTTATCAATATTACTTACCGTGATTAATTAGGAATAAACCATATGAAACCTCTATCAATAAGGACCAAAGGCAATCAAATAAAGGGGGGCCGAAAATCAAAAATTGGACAGTGGCTTGGAAACAACGTTGAAACCAAATCAGTGAAGGAAAAGGAGTAATTCAATTTGATATTTTTTCTGGTCACAATTTAAGGAATTCAAAAGGCAGCAATTGTCTTAGTTTTAATCCATCCAAGAAAAATAATTTTTGGAGGAATCATCAAAAGGAGGTATGAAATTCTAATTTCTTTATATTTTGCACAGTAGCATAAACTAATAAATGATGTCTTTTAATTCAAAAACCCTAAAACCTTAATTCCCTTTGTTCAAAGTTTAAAAACACTAATACGTTACTTTATTTTCCTAAAAGACTTAAAATTGTTATTTTTACCTCTTCAAAATCTTAAAACCTTAATTAAACATATTTTTCAACAAAACCAAAATTTGATTCTATTTCTTTCAAACTTTTAAACTTGGTTCTGTTTCTTTCAAAAAGCCTTAAAAAAACATCTTTTCTATTTATAAAAGCTTTAATCCATTTATTTAAATTCATAAAATGTCATAAAATTATCAAATTGATTTCCAAATTCTAAAAGCCAATTCATCACCCGAAACTCCAATTCAAAGCTCCTAAAACCCTAATTAAATTCCAAAACCTAAAATAATGAACCTTAACCTCCTTTAAAACTTTAAACCTTAATTTTTTCTAAACCCTAATCCTTTAAATTTTAAAAACCATAAAAGGAAAAATACTTTAATTTTACACAGTAGCTTTAAAATACAATGAATAACCGTAACCCACAAATCAAAAGTATTTCAAAGTGCTCAAACCCTAGTTTCATGATTTCACCATTCAAATATTAATTTAGTTAATCAAAGAGTCTTACCAACCTTTTAAAACATAAAACCTTAATCTATTTTAATTCCATAAAAAAGTCACAGTAGCTTAATTTTATGAATTCCAAAACCTTAACACATGAGATAAAGAACCCTAAATGGAAAAAGTAGCTATAATTTGGATTTTTATTTACCTTATTCAATTCCATATTTGATCATGCTTTATTTTATTTCTTATGCTTTAATTTATTTAATTCAATGCTTGGTTTATTTTATTTATCATGGATGGATGTTAACTTTTTATTGATGTTTGGTACCTTTGATGAATAATTTATTTGTTATGAATGGTTATTTATTTTATCAATTTATTTAGATTTCTAAATGTTGTAAGAGGTATGTTTCCACTTGGTGGGTACCTCATTAGTTAAATATCATGTAATTTAATTTGCTTTTCTATCTTAAAACTTATGTAAAGGGCATGTTTCTACCTTTCGGTGGGTGTCCAATCTAGGCATGTGATGTAAGGACATGTTTCCATCCTTGGATGGGTGTCCATTTATTTGCTTTGTTTGGACATTGCTTTAATTTTAATATAATGATGCTTTCTTTTAATTATTATGTGTAATATGGATAATATTGTTATACTTAAGGATTTTATAATATTAAGACCTGTAAAGGAGGCCGGTTCCAATGAACCGAGCGTTGTGGGGGTGCTGGGCCATTTCTCACCTTCCCCACATGTACCCAACTTTCCAAATCCATTAAGGGGTTGAGGATTCCTTAGGAATCGAGTCATCCACCCCTTTCTTTTTCCCGGCCCGTCCGGGTGGCGACACCATTTTCTCCGGACTTAGGTCCTTGTTCTCTAAGGCCCCGAGCCTAAACAGTGCTGAAGTCGCAAGAACCATTGCACCGAGAGTGGGGGCGAAAATCCCCGCTCACAGTGGCGACTCCGCTGGGGATAAGAGAAGTTGATTCCATTGGTCTTTATATTATTCTATTCTTTCTTATAATGATATTATCCATTGCATCATCTTAGATTGCATCGTGTGCGTGAGTTAGGATGCCCGTGTTACCCGAATTGTGTTATGTAAGGGATACCATACTTTCACTCAAGGTATGGAGATCGAGCATGGCATAACCACTCATAGCCTCGTACCATTTGATATATACTTGCTATGGGAACCTAAGCCTTTTTACCCAAAGACTAAAGCTCATGTAATTGGCCTAGTTACTTTCCTTAGGTTTTACCCCAAATGCATGTTGTTTGACTATGGTTAATTTATCTTGGCTTAAATCATGGCTTATTTGGTTTGTTCTTTTTTTAATATGACCTAAGTATATTGTAAGCTCAAAAGAAATTTTCCTTTAAAGTCTAAATGACCAAAGCTATTTTCAAAATTTTTTCAAGTTGGTCTTTGGACATAAGACTTTTCTAAAAACAAATAAAAAATTCTTTGGCCCATGGCCCATATACTAAGCCTAAAATCCATTTTTCTAAAATCTTTTACAATGGGCTTAGAAACAAAACTAGTTTCACCCAACCTTTTCTTACAAAGAGCTTGCAAAAATATTTTAGGTCAATTATGAAATACTAAAAATCAATTGTGGGCCTAGTTTACACTAAGAATAAATTAACCATGGGTTTGTTTTTGGCATGAACTATTAGTTACCTTTTTTCAAGTGAGAAATCTATCTATAATAAACCTCTTAATTTCATTTTAATCCAATATAGCATAAAAGCTACTATAGTTGCCTGATGAATCTAATCAAATAAGGATGATTATGAGAGGGGTGTTGCCTAATCTTCGTGAGAGGATGTCTCATACACTCATCCATAATTTCAAAGACCTTCTCCAAGCTGGTTTGCAAATTGAAGAATGGGAAAGGGAGAAGAGCCGCTTTGCAACAAAAAGGAACGAGAAAGGGAGCTATCAACCTGGTAGCCAAAGCATGCAAAAGGCCATCGGTGTTAATGCTACTAACCAAGGAACAAGGGGACAATTTTCGAAATTGGGAAAACCGATGTGTTGGGTTCTCAACAAGCTTCAAAGAAAAGGATTGCTACAACCCATAAATCCTCATCCTTTGCCTAATCCTCTCCCACCTAACTTTGACACCAAAGCATTTTGTCAATTTCACCAAATGCAAGGGTATGACACAAATAGATGTGTAAGGTTGAGACATGAGATACAAAACCTAATTGATAATGGGAAGCTACCCGAGCCCAATAAGCCAAACACCAAAGACAACCCATTACCAAAATTCAATAGGGTACCACCACCGGCGACCTTCATGATTGGAGGAGGTTTGCATAAGGACTTTGTCATGTCTTCTTTTCAAGATGTGGATGGAAAAGCAACTAAAGAAGAAGTGGCGTTTGTCAAAATTGAACAAGCTATGATGGGTGGAGAAGTAGCAATTTGTGTTGTCAACGGGTTTTGGGATTCAAGTGATAGTGATGATGATATTGTATCCAAGAAGGAGGAGTGGACTTGGTCCGAGCCCGAAGAAGATGAGGTGATGAATACTAGATCCGATAAGCCTTACTCAAGGCCATCACCTAAGGAGATAGAAACTAATAAGGGGAAGAAAGTTAAAGTAGAAGAAGATGACACTGTGCTAAAGCAATTGAAAAGAACCCAAGCAAGTGTTAGCATTTGGGACCTGTTAGCTACTTCTAAAAAGCACCGAGAAACTATGGCCAAAGCCTTGGCTAGCATGCTAATTTCTACCTCCACAACACCGAAGGAGTTGATCAACTTCATAAAAATTAGGGAAGTAATGAAATGTGAAGAGGTCCAAGAAAAGAGTGAAGTTAATATGCGAGCAGTTTCTTTTTTAGATGCGGACTTGCCGGAGGAGGGGAGAGACCACATTCACCCTCTCTTTATCAAAATAGAAGTCAAGGGGAAGAGGACTCCATGTGTAATGGTTGATGATGGGTTCGCCATAAATGTTTGTCCACTTAAGATATTGCCAAAGCTAGCCATGTCAACAAGAGATCTAAACCCAACCAAGGTGACAATTCATGCTTATGACAACACTAAGAGGCATGCCGAAGGGACTTTCAAAGCGGCCGTCAAGGTTGGGCCAATTGAATCTATTGTTGAATTTGTTGTTTTAGACATACCAGTTACCTTCACCTTGCTCTTGGGGTGACCATGGTTTCACCCTCTTGGTGGAGTTCCTTCCACCCTTCATCAAAAGATCAAATTCCCCAACGGAAATGAGACAGTGGTCATTGAAGCTGAAGATAATGAGATTGTTAATGCTCTAATGGTTGAGAGACCTCTCAATGGTTTTCAAGTGGTTGCAATTTCTGATGATGAAGTAGTGGACTCCAAAGTCTTGAATATGATGAAGAACATGAACTACCTTCCCAGAGTTGATCTTGGAAAGGGTAAGGCCGATTTAACAAAGTTACCAGACTTTAGAACCTAAACTTCAAAGAAAGGGTTGGGATATGATGAAGACAATGATATCCAGCCAATGAAGAGTGAGAAGATGAGCTTCCCACCACTTGAAGAGATCTTTGTCAAAGCTCCAGATATGGGACCACTTTAAGGAAGGCCTGAGCCAATCATGTTCATGGGTAAGTTAATCCCAGGTTTTGAAATTTTTGTAGATGTTGTTGAGCTAGTGGAGCAAGTGAAGAAAGAGCTCACCTTGTCAACCAACAAAGAATCCAATCCAAAAGAGAAGAATGAAGTTGCCCTGAAAGCAGAGAAGACTCCGGAAGAGATTGCCACCCTGGTTGAAGAAAAGTTTGAAGACATCTTGCCTTATGATTCAGAGAACAATGATTTTGATTTTGATTTTGATTTGTCTGCTTTGTATGAGGATGATGATGTTTTCTTTTCCAAAATGAATGCAATAAAGTCTGATTTTGCTTACTTGTGTGATGTTTCTCCTGATGGTTGCATACATTCAAATAGCAGTTACATAAGCATCTTTAATATTAATTCTGTTAACGCACAATCATTAAATTTGGGAACAACTAAAAATCCTAAAAACATTAGCATAGCATCCTACCTTACTCTTGATGAGAGAGAGAGAGATTTGAAAAAATATTCAAAAAATATGAAGAAGTGTTTGCTTGGTCTTATGAAGATATGCCAGGGATAGATCCAGACATAGCCGAGCATCATATTCCTACTTATGCTCACATTAAACCTGTAAAACAGAAGCTTAGGCAATTAAGACCTGAGTGGGCTGAATTGGTTAAAGAAGAGGTCACTAAGAAAATACAAGTGAAGTTCCTTGAAGTGATAGAATACCCAGTTTGGCTAGCCAACATAGTACCCGTGCCAAAGAAAGATGCGAGAATAAGGGTGTGTGTGGACTACAGAGATTTAAACAAAGCTTCCCCTAAGGATGATTTTCCTTTACCTCATATAGATGTTCTCATTGATAGTGCAGCCTCTAGTGTGCTACACTCATTTGTAGATGGATTTTCTGGATACAATCAAGTGTTAATGGCCTAAGAGGATAAAGCCAAAACTGCTTTCATTACTACATGGGGTATATTTTGTTATAGGGTGATGCCTTTTGGCTTAAAGAATGCTGGAGCAACCTACCAAAGGATGGCCACCACACTATTTCATGACATGATGCACAAAGAAGTTGAAGTATATGTTGATGATATGATGGTTAAGTCGGATACAAGGGAGCAACACTTCCAAAACATAGAATTATTCTTCGATAGAGCTTTGAAATATAAGCTAAGATTAAACCCGAAGAAGTGTGTATTCGGTGTTACTTCAGGAAAATTATTGGGACATGTAATTAGTCCGAATGGTATTGAGATAGATCCTATCAAAGTCAAAGCAATCAGGGTTATGCCAGCCCCAAAGATGGAGAGAGAAGTTTGTGGATTCATTGGTAAACTACAGTACATTAGCAGATTTATAGCAAAGCTCACAACAATCTGTGAGCCCATCTCCAAGTTGCTTAGAAAGAATCAGTCGGTCGTATGGAATGAAGAATGTCAAAAGGCCTTTGATCGAATAAAGGAGTATTTGTTGAATCCACCTGTTTTGAAACCACCTAAACCCGGCAAACCTCTATTACTATACTTAGCAGTAGAAGAAGAGTCGATAGGAGCCATGCTAGCCCAAGCAGGTGAGTCGGAGATCGAGCATGCCGTTTACTATTTAAGTTGAAAGCTCCTACCTTATGAAATTAAGTATAGTATCATTGAAAAGACCTGTATAGCCGTGGTTTGGTCTTCTAAGAAGTTGCAGCATTACTTTCAATCGTATAGTGTGCAAGCAATTTCCAGGTTGGATCCAATGAAGTACTTAAGGGAGACACACTCTTTAATTGGGAAATATAGTCGATGGTTGATAATATTAGAAGAATTTGAGATTGAATACGTAACCAGGAAAACAATCGAAGGTAGAGTGGTGGCAGAATTCCTGGCTCAACAACCATTATCAGAAAGTGAAGAGGTAATCTTGGAGTTTCCAGATGAACATTTAGAAGCAATTGAAGTACAAGGGTGGAAAATGTATTTTGATGGAGCAGTAAACAGGAAAGGAGCAGGTTTGGGAGTTATACTAGAATCGCCCTAAGGGGAACTCATCCCTTTAGCCAAAAACTGCGATGGGCTGGGGCGTCGCCCGCAGGAATTTCCTGTGGGCAAAATACCTTGGGTTATTTCGCCTGCAAGAAATTCCTGTGGGCGAAATGCCCACGGGCCAGCGAGACGATTTTTTCATCGCCGATTTTTCTGACTCTGATTTTAATTTTAATTATAATTTTTTAACTTTTATTTGTTTATTTTTATTTTTTGTTAATAAAAATTAGATACTAAAGCAAAAAATATTTAACAAAAATTATTTTGGACCAATTACACAACAAAAATCATTTTAGACTAAATAAAACATGTTGGACTGGGTTGGGTAAAAAATTTAAGGTCTACAGACACGCCCGTGTTGTTGAGTGTGTCATGTGTAGAGTTTGCCCTAGTTGGTTCTTATCCATATTATCTCATGTGTATCTTTAAGTGAGTGTGTATTATCCCTTTTTGATTAGGTTTTGAAGAGATTGAGTTGCCCTAATCCAAGTGTTGAAGGATTATTGGAAGAGGAGTTTGGTGTGGAGTGAGTTGCTCTTGAGATAAGTACAAACCCTACATTATTGCATACATTTACATGACATTGAGACTTAGCACATTTGGTTGTAAATGTGTTAAGTAATCTATTACATTGTTGATACATTTGATTAATATTATGATTTGCATAATGCGAAAGATATGATGATCATTCAAAATGTATGTCAAATGCAATTGGTTATGTATACTCTAATGATGAGATGTGAAGCCATTGTTGTTGGCTATAGTGATGCAAATGAAATAATTGGGGCATGGTTACCTAGATGATTGTGAGGAAATGAGAATGGAATTTATAATGAAATAATAAAAGAATTGTGTGTCTAATATGTTAGTCAATTTTCAGAGTTTTGTTGTTGGTGGCATGCCTAATAGTAACAATCCCTTCAAGTTGGGTTGGGCTTGATCCTTGAAGCCAAGTTGGGTTGAAGTTTAGCATGCTTAACTCCCCTTGAAGCTTGGTTGGGTCTAGTCCTTGAAGCCTAGTTGCGATGTTACAAACCCTTGAAGCTAGGTTGGGTTTGGTCCTTGAAGCCAAGTTGGGTTGATGCTTAGCATGCTTCACTCCCCTTGAAGCTTGGTTGGGCCTAGTCCTTGAAGCCTAGTTGGGATAATGATAAATGCGATAATTGAACCAAAATATTAACTCTGAAAGTTGAATGGCTTATTAGTTTCTATTGGGCCCATGCTTGTCTTTGTTTATATGTGAATCATGAATGGTGAAACAAATGAATAATAAGATTTAATGTATGGTTTTGGAATATGATATTCTTATGTATTTTTTATAATATATGAATGTGTGACATTAGCATTACATCAAATCATATTGTTATTTTGGTTTGTACCACTAAGTCGTTGGCTTAGAGTGATTGTAGTTCATCGCGCAGGTGACAAGGCAGAATCGGAGAGTTCAGCTAGACCGAGTCGAGTCTAGACTCTGAAGTGTTGATTGTGGGCTTAAAGATTAGAGACGAACTACTAAACATGTATAAACTTTATGTTTTGTAAACATTGATTTTGATGTAAATATATGTATATGTAAATACTGCAACATTTTTCGCTGCCTAATAAATAAATGTTTATCAATTATATTTTATAATATAATTTGAATGTTTTAAGTTTTCTTATATTGCTGTTAAATTGAAAGATTGGGTTGTTTAATAAACCGTCGCACTCCTGTATCCGGTATACGTATATTGCAGATATAGTAGTACGTAGTGTGTGTATATAGGGTATAGGGGTGTTACATGTAAAGGAGGCCAGTTCCAATGAACTGGGCATTGTGGGGGTGCTGGGTCATTTTTCACCTTCCCCACATATACCCAACTTTTCGAACCCATTAGGGGGTTGGGGATTCCTTAGGAATCGAGTCATCCACCCCTTTCTTTTTCTCGGCCTGTCTAGGTGGCGACTCCATTTTCTCCTGACTTAGGTCCGTGTTCTCTAAGGCCTCGAGCCTAAACAGTGACGAAGTCGCAAGAACCATTCCACCGGGAGTGGGGGGCAAAAATCCCCGCTCACATGTTGCCAACTAGCCCTTTCAGGTTTTCTAATTGACAATTTTCTCTCATTTAGCCCTAATTATTGCCTAGCCCTCCCTTTTGGGTTTTCGGGACTAGCAAACTGCTCTAACTTTTGCCTAGGCCGCCCTTTTTGGGTTTTCAACCTAGCGAGTGCCTAGCCCACCCTTTTGGTTTTCAGGACTAGCGGACTGCTCTAACTTTTGCCTAGGCCGCCCTTTTTGGTTTTCAACCTAGCGGGCTCTTTTCTTTTTATTTTTCATACATAAAACTTCTTCAACCTGTCAATATTTACTGGCTCATTAAACTCGTTCCCATCCATGTCTGATAACTTCACTGCACCTTTGCTCATGACTTGTTTCATGACATATGGACCTTCCCAGCTAGGTCTGAACTTCCCTCTTGGATCAGATACATTAGGCTTACATTGCTTCAGCACCAAATCCCCAATTCTGAATTTTTTGACCTTAACCCTTCTATTGTAGGCCCGAGCTATCTTCTTTTGATACAGTTGATGATGATATAGTGCCTTTAACCTTCTCTCTTCTAGTAGAGCTAACTGTGTGTATCTACTTACTACCCATTCCGTTTTAGGCAGTTCAGCTTCCAAGACTACTCTTAACGACTTGATCTCAATTTCAATTGGCAATACTGCTTCCATCCCATAAACCGAAGAGAATGGTGTCATTCTAGTAGGTGTTCGCACACTTGTCCTATATCCCCCACAAAGCAAAGGGAAGCATCTCTGACCAATCCCTGTAAGTCTTGGTCATCTTGGACAGAATTTGCTTAATTGTTTTGTTTGTTGCTTCCATGGCACTATTAGCCTTTGGTCTATAAGGAGAGGATATAAGATGATGGATTTGGTACTTCGATAATAAATCCTTAACTGCTCCTTGAAACTATACCCCATTGTCTGATATCAAACTATGCGGGACCCCGTATCTGTAGATGAGGTTCTTTTCAATAAACCTAGCCATTTGGCTTGCACCCAGTTTGTTGAAAGATTCAGCTTCAACCCATTTTGAAAAATAATCTACTTCTACCACAATGAAACGGTGACCGTTTGAAGCTGTCGGATGTATCTCTCCTATAATGTCGATACCCCAGGTGGCAAAGAGCCAGGGTAAAGATATAGAATGCAATTCTTCATGAGGCATGTGATTCAAGTTACCATGCATCTGCTATTGTTGGCACTTCTTTACAAACTCAATACAATCTTTCTCCATGGTCAACCAGTAGTAACCTTGTTGAATAATCTTCTTAACTATGGCCAAACCATTCATGTGCGGACCGTAACTTTCCACATGTATTTCTGACATGATACGCTTCACTTCAGGTTTTCTTAAACATCTTAAATGCACCCCATCCAGCCATCTTCAATATAACTCCCCACGGAAGGTGTGTATTGCAATGACCAACGCCTTATGGCTCTTCTCTCTTTCTTTGTTGCCCCCGGCGGGTATTCTCTTTCCTCCAAAAATTGCCTTATAGTATCATAACATGCATCATGGTCTGTATCAATTTCCATGATTGTTTCATATTCATAGCAAGGAGTTGATGAACTGGTTAAGGAATAGGCTAACAGGGTTTTCCCATACCGAAGCCAATGTGGCTAGGGCATCAGCCATCTGATTTTCTTCTCTTGATAAGTGTATAAACGTACACTCCTTAAAGTTCTTCTTCATCATGGTCAAGTAATGGTGGTATGGTTTCAATTTTTCTTCTTTCAACTCCCATTCTCCATTTACTTGGGATACATCTAGCAATGAATCGCCATAAACTTCCACCTTATCCACCTTCATAATCATTAGGGTTTCTAAACCGAAAATACAAGCTTCGTGCTCCATCATATTATTGGTTTCCCTAAATTTCAATTTTTTAGCTAAAGGGATGAGTTCCCCTTTGGGCGATTCTAGTATAACTCCCAAACCTGCTCCTTTCCTGTTTACTGCTCCATCAAAATACATTTTCCACCCTTGTACTTCAATTGCTTCTAAATTTTCATCCGAAAATTCCAAGATTACCTCTTCGCTTTCTGGTAATGGTTGTTGGGCTAGGAATTCTGCCACTGCTCTTCCTTTGATTATTTTCCTGGTTACATACTCGATCTCAAATTCTTCTAATATTATCAACCATTGACCATTTTTTCCAATCAAAGAAGGTGTCTCCCTTAAGTACTTCATTGGATCCAGCCTGAAAATTGTTTGCACACTATATGATTAAAAGTAATGCTCAACTTCTTAGAAGACCAAACCATGACTATACAAGTCTTTTCAATGATACTATACTTAATTTCATAAGGTAGGAGCTTTCTACTCAAATAGTAAACTGCATGCTCAATCCCTGACTCATCTGCTTGGGCTAGCATGGCTCCTATTGACTCTTCTTCTACCGCTAAGTATAGTAATAGAGGTTTGCTGGGTTTAGGTGGTTTTAAAACAGTTGGATTCAACAAATACTCTTTTATTCGCTCAAAGGCCTTTTGACATTCTTCATTCCATATGACCGGCTGATTCTTTCTAAGCAATTTGAAGATAGGCTCACAGATTGTTGTAAACTTTGCTATAAATCTGCTAATGTACTGCAGTTTACTAATGAATCCCCAAACTTCTCTCTCCATCTTTGGGGCTGGCATATCCCTGATTGCTTTGACTTTGTCAGGATCAATCTCAATGCCATTCGGACCAATTACATGTCCCAACAATTTACCTGAGGTAACACCGAATACACACTTCTTTGGGTTTAATCTTAGCTCATATTTTGAAGCTCTATTGAAGAATAATTCTACGTTTTGTAAGTATTGCTCCCTTGTGTCCAATTTAACCATCATATCATCAACATATACTTCAACTTCTTTGTGCATCATGTCATGGAATAGTGTGGTGGCCATCCTTTGGTAGGTCGCTCCAGCATTCTTTAAGCCGAACGACATCACCCTATAACAAAATATACCCCATGTAGTAATGAAAGCAGTTTTGGCTTTATCCTCTTGGGCCATTAACACTTGATTGTATCCGGAAAATCCATCTACAAATGAGTGTAGCACGCTAGAGGCTGCACTATCAATGAGAACATCTATATGAGGTAAAGGAAAATCATCCTTAGGGGAAGCCTTGTTTAAATCTCTATAGTCCATGCAGACCCTTATCCTCCCATTTTTCATGGGCACGGGTACTATGTTGGCTAGCCAAATCCCCAATTCTATCACTTCAAGGAACTTCACTTGTATTTGCTTGGTGACCTCTTCTTTAACCAATTCAGCCCACTCAGGTCTTAATCGCTTAAGCTTTTGTTTGACAGGTTTTATATGAGTGTAAGTAGGGATATGATGCTCGGCTATGTCTCGATCTATCCCTGGCATATCTTCATAAGACCAGGCAAATACTTCTTCATATTTTTTGAATATTTTTTCAAATCTCTCTCTCTCATCAGGAGTAAGGTCGGATGCTATGCTAATGTTTTTAGGATTTTCAGTTGTTCCCAAATTTAATGATTTTGTGTTAACATAATTAATATTAAAGATGCTCACGTAACTGCTATTTGAATGTATGCAACCATCAGGAGAAACATCACACAAATAAGCAAAATCAGACTTTATTGCATTCATTTTGGAAAAGAAAACATCATCATCCTCATACAAAGCAGACAAATTAAAATCAAAATCAAAATCATTATTCTCAGAATCATAAAGCAAGATGTCTTCAAACTTTTCTTCGACCAGGGCAACAATCTCTTCTGGAGTCTTCTCGGCTTTCATGACAGCTTCATTCTTCTCTTTCGGATTGGATTCTTTGATGGTTGGCAGGGTGAGTTCTTTCTTCACTTGCTCTACTAGCTTGGTAACATATGCAAAAATTTCAAAACCTGGGATTAACTTACCCATGAACATGATTGGCTCGGGCTTTCCTTGGAGTGGTCCCATATCTGGAGCCTTGAAAAGATCTCTTCAAGTGGTGGGAAGCTTATCTTCTCACTCTTCTTTGGCTGGACATCGTTGTCTTCATCATATCCCAACCCCTTCTTGGATGTTTGAGTTCTAAAATCTGGCAACTTTGTCAAACTGGCCTTACCCTTTCCAAGACAAGCTCCGGGAAGGTAGTTCATGTTCTTCATCATATTCAAAACTTTGGAGTCCACCACTTCATCATCAGAAATTGCGGCTACTTGAAAACCATTGAGAGGCCTCTCAATCATTAGAGTGTTAACAATCTCATTATCATCAGCTTCAATGACTACTGTCTCATCTCCGTTGGCAAACTTGATCTTTTGATGAAGGGTGGAAGGAACTCCACCAAGAGGATGAAACCATGGTTGTCCCAAGAGCAAGGCGAAGTTGACTAGTATGTCTAAAACAACAGACTCAACAATAGATTCAATTGGACCAACCTTGACAGCCGCTTTGAAAGTCCCTTCAGCATGCCTCTTAGTGTTGTCATAAGCACGAATCGTCACCTCGGTTGGGTTTAGATCTCTTGTTGACATGGCTAGATTTGGCAATATCATAAGTGGACAAACATTTATGGTAGATCCATCATCAACTATTACACATGGAGTCCTCTTCCCCTTGACTTCTACTTTGATAAAGAGAGGGCGGATGTGCTCTCTCCCCTCCTCCGGTAAGTCTGCATCTAAAAAAGAAACTTCTCCCATATTAACTTCACTCTTTTCTTGAACCTCTTCACATTTCATTACTTCCCCAATTTTTATGAAGTTGATCAACTCCTCCGGTGTTGTAGAGGTAGAGATTGGCATGCTAGCTAAGGCTTTGGGCATAGTTTCTCAGTGCTTTTTAGAAGTAGCTAATAAGTCCCAAATGCTAACACTTGCTTGGGTTCTTTTCAATTGCTTGAGCACATCATCATCTTCTTCTGCTTCAACTTCCTTTCCCTTATTAGTTTCTACCTCCTTAGGTGGTGGCCTTGCATAAGGCTTACCGGATCTAGTGTTCATCACCTCATCTTCTTTGGGCTCGGACCAAGTCCACTCCTCCTTCTTGGGTACAATATCATCATCACTATCACTTGAATCCCAAAACCCAATGACAACACAAATTGCTATTTCTCCACCCATCATAGCTTGTTTAATTTCACCAAATACCTCTTCTTCTTTGGTTGCTTCCCCACCCATATCTTGAAAAGAAGACATGACAAAATCCTCATGCAAACCTCCTCCAATCATGAAGGTTGCTGGTGGTGGTACCCTATTGAATTTTGGTAATAGGTTGCCTTTGGTGTTTGGCTTGTTGGGCTCGAGTAGTGTAACACTCCTATACCCCGTATACGTACACAACATGCTAATACGATCGTAATATATGTATATTGAATATAGAAATGCCACGGTTTACTAAAAAAATGACTCACTTCTTTCTACAAAAATATACATAAACTTAAACACAATAATTAAAAACGTTCATTTAATACTCAGCGGAAAATATAGCTATATTTACAAATACAAATACATCAAAAACAAATTTTACAAAACATAAAGTTTATACATATTTGGCAGTCAGTCATTGATCTTTAAGCCCACTATCCACACTTCAGAATCTAAACTCCACTCGGTCTAACTGATTCTATCCTGTCACCTGCGCGATGAACAACAATCGCGCTAAGCCAACGGCTTAGTGGTACAAACCACAACAACAATATGTTTCAATGCAATGTCAATGTCACACATTTCAACAATAAAGACAATATTCATAAATGGTATATTAATATTTTCCATAACACCACATTCCATTATTTTATTCAATTGTTTCACCATTCATGAATCACATTGAAACAAAGACAAGCATGGGCCCAAAAGACACTAATATGTTATTCAAAGTTCAGAGTTACTGGTTTGGTCCATAATCACAATCATCAAGCCCGTAGGTGATATATATATATATCCATGGATAGTGTAACAGACCCAGTCTCTTGGACCTCAACCCGGCTAAACTCGAGCATATCCTCAACCCGGCTAGACTGTTACTGTTTTTGAGGCTTACAACTCGGTCTTTTCACCCCAAAAAATCATATTTCACATATTTCACATTTTTCAACTAGAATCGGCTTAAGACCCGGTCTTTTCACCTATCCAGTGATTCATAGGCATGCCGCCAAACTCAGAACTCTGAAAATTGAATAACATATTAATCACACAATTATTTCGTTTATCTCTTTATCAATCTCTTTCTCAATTCATTTCTCATTTCATTTCTCATTTCATATTCCATAATCAAATAGGCAACCATGCCCCAATTATTTCATTTGCACTAGCATAGCCAACAACAAGGGTTTCATTTCTCATCATGTCTCATATCACATTAACTCAATTCATCATTCAAGTGTACATAACCAATTACATTAACATACATATTGAAGGCTCATCATATCATTCACATTATACAAATCATAACATTTATCAAGTATATCAACAATACAATAGATCACTTAACACATTTACAACCAAATATGTATTAAGTATCAAAATCATGTAAGTGTATGCAACTATGTAGTTTGTACTTACCTCAAAACCAACTCACACCAATCTATACACTTCCTCTTCCAAGAATCCTTCACACTTAGGTTAGGTCAACTCAACCTCTTCACAACCTAATTCAAAAAGAAATAATACACACTCACTTAGAAATATACATGAGATAATAAGACTAAGAACCAACTAGGGAAAACTCTACACATGACACGCTCAACAACACGGGCATGTCCCTGACCGTGCCCTAAACTCACAACACAGAAGCTTTGACACGCTCAGAACCACGGGCGTGTCACTGAACGTGTAATACATTCTGTCTCATAGAAACATTGACACGTCCAACAACACAGGTGTGTTCACAGCCGTGTCAGTCCTTCACCCACATAGTAGCTATGACACGCTCAGTGACATGGGCGTGTCACTGCTCGTGTCACCCATCCAAGAACACAGAACCATTGACACGCCTAAAACCTGGCCGTGCTCATGGGCGTGTCAGGCCAAAAATCCAGATTCCGGCAACAACAACAACACATCCAATAAACCTCTTACTTCCACCATTTTCCACTTCAAACAAACTTAACTAAACTCACCCATAAACCATAATAACTTGCAAAAACACCAAAACAATTCAAAACATACCTCAAACTCAAATCATAATCATCATCACAAACCCAAAACACAACCACAACACTTACTCTTCCAACAATCTTACTCTTTCCTTTAATCAAACCCCAAAAATCCAAAATCAATTGAACCAAACACTCTTAAACACACCACAATCAAACAAACACATATCAACCACAACCTCAACTCACAAGCTCAAAGAAAATGAAAGAATCAAGTGGAAAACTTACCAAAGATGAAGAAACTCTTAAATTTCCAACTTGATCACTTGAAAACTTCCTTCAATCTTGAGTTTGGAAGATCAAATTTCTCTTTTGCTCTCTTGCTATGGAGCTGCCGGCCAACATAGAAAAGGAGAAGAAGAAGAAGAAGATACACGAAGAAGAAAGAAAGAAAGAAAGAAAGAAAGAAGGAAAACAAAGAAAACCAAGTCAATCACTCAACCTTCTCTCTCCTCAAAATCCTCTCCACCAAGCAAAATACAATAAAATAATCCAATTAATTCTCTTCCATTCATTTTAAATTTCCTTATTAATTAATTCCATTAATAATAAAAATAAAATATCTTCTTTGACTTCCACACTTTGTCTTATGTATATGTTGTATATATTTCCATATATACAACATATACACTCTCTTCACTTCTTCCCTCTTTCCAATTAAACACATGTATTAAATCCAAATGCAACAACAATTATACCAAAACTTTTAGGGTGTACTTTGGGATATTACAATTCTCCCCCTCTAAAAAGAAATTTCATCCTCGAAATTACTTGATCTCATGTCTGAAACAATTGAGGATATTGATCTCACATCACTTGCTCATTCTCCCAAGTTGCCTCTTCTCTACCATAATTCTTCCAAAGAACCTTCACAATTAGCACTTTCTTATGTCTCAACTCTTTCATTCCATATGCCAAAATAGCAACTGGTTCTTCTTTGAAAGTCAGCTCCGGACTCACCTCAATAAATTCAATGGACATAACATGAGATGGGTCAGATCTGTACCTCCTCAGCATAGAAACATGGAAGACATTATGGATTCTGTCCAACTCAGGTGGCAAAGCAAGTCGATAAGCAACTGATCCAATTCTTTCCAATATCTCATACGGTCCAATAAAACGAGGACTTAACTTCCCTTTTCGACCAAATCTTAAAATCTTTTTCCACGGAGACACTTTCAAAAATACTTTATCTCCAACATCAAACTTTATGTCTCTCCTCTTCAAATCTGAATAAGATTTCTACTGATCTGAAACTGCTTTTAATCGATCCCGAATTATCTTCACTTTCTCTTCCGTCTCTTTAACCAAATCAGGACCAATCAATTTGCCTTCCCCAACTTCATTCCAACACAGAGGCGTTCTGCATCTTCTACCATACAATGCCTCATAAGGTGCCATACCAATACTGGATTGATGACTGTTGTTGTAAGCAAATTCCACAAGTGGCATAAATCTGTCCCAACTTCCTGAAAAATCAATGACACAACTTCTCAACATATCCTCAATAATATGTATCACTCTTTCTGACTGCCCATCTGTCTGCGGATGAAAAGCAGTACTAAAGTGCAGTCGAGAACCCAATGCACCATGCAAACTCTTCCAAAACCTTGAAGTGAATCGGGGATCTCGATCAGATACTAAAGAAATTGGGACTCCATGCAACTTCACTATCTCATTGATATACAGCTCAGCCAATCTCTTAAGAGAATAGTCCATTCTAACTGGAAGAAAATGAGCTGTCTTCGTCAACCGATCAACAATCACCCAGATAGCATCATGCTTCTTCTGAGTCAATGGAAAACCAGATACAAAATCCATTGTCACTCTCTCCCATTTCCATTCAGGCACTGTTAAAGGTTGAAGCAACCCTGTTGGAACTTGATGCTCAGCTTTTACCCTTTGACACGTGAGACATTTGGATACAAACTCCGCTATGTCTCTCTTCATACCTGACCACCAATAATGCTATTTCAAATCCTGATATATCTTTGTACTCCCAGGGTGCATAGCAAAGACCGATTGGTGTGCTTCCTCTAGAATAATCCTTCTCAAACTAGCATCATCAGGAACACATAATCTATTCTTGAACTAAAGGCTACCATCACTTTTCACTTGGAAATCTCGGCTCCCTCCATTTTGGCAATCTGAAATGATTTTTTGAATTTTCTCATCTGCCAATTGAGCCTCCCTTATCTGGTCCAACAACATCGGTCTCAAATGCAACTGAGCTAACAATGCACCATCATCACATGATTCAAAACTGGCATGCAACGCTCTCAACTCAACAAGCAACGAGAGCGAATAAACAGACAAACCTGCCAAAGACTTCCGACTTAAAGCATTAGCAACAACATTCGCCTTACCAGGATGATAATCAATCAAACAGTCGTAGTCTTTGATCAATTCCAGCCACGGTCTCTGCCGAAGATTAAGCTCTCTCTGAACCCCCAAATATTTCAAACTCTTATGATCAGTGTAGATAAAACATTTCTCCCCATACAAGTAGTGTCGCCAAATCTTCAAAGCAAACACTATGGCTGCCAACTCCAAATCATGTGTCGGATAATTAAGTTCATGCGGCTTCAACTGCCGAGAAGCTTAAGCTATGACTTTACCTTCCTGCATCAAAACACAACCTAAACCATTATGTGAAGCATCACTATAAATCACATATGGTTTATCTTCCACAGGCAAAGTAAGAATAGGAGCTTGAGTCAACATCTCTTTCAACTGCTCAAAGCTAGCTTGACACTAATCTCTCCACACAAATCTAACTCCCTTTCGAAGCAATCTGGTGAGTGGAGTAGCTATCAAAGAAAAACCTTTCACAAAGCGTCGATAATAGCCTGCCAAACCCAGAAAACTTCTAACTTCAGTTACAGACTTCGGTGGACTCCAATTCAAAATAGCTTCAACTTTACTTGGATCAACTCGTATACCATGTGCTGAAACTATATGACCGAGAAAAGTCACTTGATCAAGCCATAATTCACATTTCGAAAACTTAGAATACAATTGCTTCTCTCTCAAAGTCTGCAACACAATCCGTAAATGCTTATCATGTTCCTCTTCATTACGCGAATACACCAGAATATCGTCAATGAAGACCACAACAAACTGATCCAGATATGGCCTAAACACTCTATTCATCAAATCCATGAAAGCTGCAGGTGCATTCGTCGATCCAAAAGGCATCACTAAAAACTCATAATGCCCATACCTTGTGCGAAAAGCTATCTTAGGAACATCTTCCTCTCTGACTCTTAACTGATGGTATCCTGATCTCAAATCAATTTTGAAAAACATTGCTACTCCCTTCAATTGATCAAAGAGATCATCAATTCTAGGTAAAGGATACTTATTCTTGATAGTCACTTTGTTCAATTGCCTATAATCAATACACAATCTCATATTACCATCCTTCTTCTTCACAAACAAAACAGGAGCTCCCCACGGAGAAACACTAGGGCGAATAAACCCTTTATCCAACAACTCCTGCAACTGCACCTTCAACTCTCTCAACTCTGCAGGTGCCATTCGATAAGGAGTAATAGAGATGGGAGTGGTATCAGGCAACAATTCGATACCAAACTCAACCTCTCTCTCAGGGGGTAACCCTGGCAACTCCTCAGGAAACACATCTGGAAAATCTGCAACTGTGGTTATATTGTCAAGTTGAGAACCCACTACTCTAGTATCCACAACATGAGCAAGATAAGCATCACACCCTTTTCTAATCAACTTTCTAGCTACTACAGCTGATACAAACAAGGATGCAAGTTGTCTCTGCTCACTAGATACCATCACATATCTACCATCACCGATTCTCAACGTAACATACTTCTTTTGACAGTCTACCACAGCTCTATGCTTAGACAACCAATCCATGCCTAGGATCAAATCATACTCCTTAAAATGCATTTCAATCAAATCACCAAGAAACTCCTCACCTTGTACCACAACTGCACTATCACGATGCACCTTACTCACCACAACACTATGTCCTAAAGGATTTGTCACTAAGACATCAAATCCTAAGGACTCTGAATGCAATTCAGACACAGGCAAAATAGATGCACTTATGTATGAATGAGTAGATCCTGGATCAATCAAAGCAAGAACTGAAATGCCAAATAAAGAGAATGTACCCGCTATAACTGCTGAAGCATCCGGCTGCCTCTGCATCACATAAACTCTCTGAGAAGATCTGGCCTCATCTGGCCTACTGCCTCTGAATGAAGATCCTCCTCTCTGACTAAACCCAGGTCTACCACCTCTACTGAAACCTCTGCCCCCTCGACCACCTCTGCTGACACTGGGTCAAGAAATTGCAGTATCAGTCTGTCTATCATCCTGTGGCTCAGGACACTCTGTAATGAAATGGTCAGGCGATCCACATCTGAAACACACAGCTGATCCACCAATCTTCCAACAAACACCCCCATGTATCCTACCACAATGGGCACATGCAGGTGGAGTAGATCTCTGAACCACTGGAGTCGAAGCACTTGCTACAGAAACTGTAGGTCTCGGTCTCTGTCTCTGATATTGAACTGACCTACCAGACTGACTCTGGCTTCTACTGACTCTTGGAATAAAAATTCCTCTGCCTCTCTTCATAGATGAAGACCCTGCCTCAAACTGAGGTCTCCTAACTCTGGTCTCTTCCTCGGTAGCAGCTGCTGCTATGCCCTGTGCTCTCTTAACACTTCTGGCTGCTGCAACCAATTGAGAAAAATCCTGGTATCGAGAACCAGCAACAATGCACATAATAGAGGGCCTCAACCCCTCCTCAAACCTCCTGCACCGATCAATCTCATCGGAAATAATCCCATCAGCATAGTGACTCAACCGGATGAACTCTATCTCATACTCTGTCACTGTCCGGTTATCTTGTCTCAGATTCAGAAATTCCATCTTCTTAACATCTTTATACTCCCTCGGAGTATATTTCTGCTCAAATTCCCTCAGAAAATCATTATAAGATAATGTAGGTGGATCATCCATGGCATAAGGAACTGTCTTCCACCAATCATAAGCATCCTTCTGCAAAAGGGATATAACATAATCAAATTTCTCTTCAGGAGTGGCTTGTAACTGAATAAATACCCTCTGCACTCTATCCAACCACTGCTCAGCTACTGTAGGATCTGTAGTACCCAAGAAATCCTCAGCTCCATACTTCCTTAATTTATCATAATGTCTCACCGGCACTTGAGGCTGTGGTGGAGGTGGTGGCTGCTGTACGGGAGCTCTCCTTAACAATTCTACCATATGCCTTAACCAACCCGGCGGAACCTCATCAGCAGCTGATCTCCCTGGCACAGGAGCAGGGGCCTCACTAACTCTATCAACCCTAGTTCCATCTCTACCCTCTTCAGGAGCTACACTCTCAGCACTACCTTCTAGGGACTGACGTGACTGAGATGCCATCACTACCTATATCTGCAAACACAGCAGAATATACATCATTAAAGGTCAAAGACTGCCAATACCAAAACATGTATCTTACTTAAAAACCAACTTTTAAAATCAAATGTTCTTTTTCTTACAATTGACCTAGGTTGAGAATCTCAAACCTAGGCTCTGATACCAAAACAATTGTAACACTCCTATACCCTGTATACGTACACAACATGCTAATACGATCGTAATATACGTATACTGAATATAAAAATGCCACGGTTTACTAAACAAATGACTCACTTCTTTCTATAAAAATATACATAAACTTAAACACAATAATTAAAAACATTCATTTAATACGCAGTGGAAAATATAGTTATATTTAAAAATACAAATACATCAAAAACAAATTTTACAAAACATAAAGTTTATACATATTTGGCAGTCAGTCATTGATCTTTAAGCCCACTATCCACACTTCAGAATCTAAACTCCACTCGGTCTAACTGATTCTATCCTGTCACCTGCGCGATGAACAACAATCGCGCTAAGCCAACGGCTTAGTGGTACAAACCACAACAACAATATGTTTCAATGCAATGTCAATGTCACACATTTCAACAATAAAGACAATATTCATAAATGGTATATTAATATTTTCCATAACACCACATTCCATTATTTTATTCAATTGTTTCACCATTCATGAATCACATTGAAACAAAGACAAGCATGGGCCCAAAAGACACTAATATGTTATTCAAAGTTCAGAGTTACTGCTTTGGTCCATAATCACAATCATCAAGCCCGTAGGCGATATATATATATCTCTATCCATGGATAGTGTAACAGACCCAGTCTCTTGGACCTCAACCCGGCTAAACTCGAGGAGATCCTCAACCCGGCTAGACTGTTACTATTTTTGAGGCTTACGACCCGGTCTTTTCACCCCAAAAATATCATATTTCAGATTTTTCAACTGGAATCAGCTTACGACTCGGTCTTTTCACCTATCCAGTGATTCATAGGCATGCCGCCAAACTCAGAACTCTGAAAATTGAATAACATATTAATCACACAATTATTTCGTTTATCTCTTTATCAATCTCTTTCTCAATTCATTTCTCATTTCATATTCCATAATCAAATAGGCAACCATGTCCCAATTATTTCATTTGCACTATCATAGCCAACAAGAAGGGTTTCATTTCTCATCATGTCTCATATCACATTAACTCAATTCATCATTCAAGTGTACATAACCAATTACATTAACATACATATTGAAGGCTCATCATATCATTCACATTATACAAATCATAACATTTATCAAGTATATCAACAATACAATAGATCACTTAACACATTTACAACCAAATATGTATTAAGTATCAAAATCATGTAAGTGTATGCAACTATGTAGTTTGTACTTACCTCAAAACCAACTCACACCAATCTATACACTTCCTCTTCCAAGAATCCTTCACACTTAGGTTAGGTCAACTCAACCTCTTCACAACCTAATTCAAAAAGAAATAATACACACTCACTTAGAAATATACATGAGATAATAAGACTAAGAACCAACTAGGGCAAACTCTACACATGACACACTCAACAACACGGGCGTGTCCCTGACCGTGCCCCAAACTCACAACACAGAAGCTTTGACACGCTCATAACAACGGGCGTGTCACTGAACGTGTAATACATTCTGTCTCACAGAAACATTGACACGTCCAACAACACAGGCGTGTTCACAGCCGTGTCAGTCCTTCACCCACATAGTAGCTATGACATGCTAAGTGACATGGGCGTGTCACTGCTCGTATCACCCATCCAAGAACACAGAACCATTGACACGCCTAAAACCTGGCCGTGCTCATGGGCGTATTAGGCCAAAAATCCAGATTCTGGCAACAACAACAACACATCCAATAAACCTCTTACTTCCACCATTTTTTACTTCAAACAAACTTAACTAAACACACCCATAAACCATAATAACTTGCAAAAACACCAAAACAATTCAAAACATACCTCAAACTCAAATCATAATCATCACCACAAACCCAAAACACAACCACAACACTTACTCTTCCAACAATCTTACTCTTTCCTTTAATCAAACCCCAAAAATCCAAAATCAATTGAACCAAACACTCTTAAACACACCACAATCAAACAAACACATATCAACCACAACCTCAACTCACAAACTCAAAGAAAATCAAAGAATCAAGTGGAAAACTTACCAAAGATGAAGAAACTCTTAAATTGTAACACCCCCATACTCTATATAAGTACTATACATATACCTGGTATACATACAATACGTATATAAAGTATAAGAATGTTACTTTTCGTTTCAATTATTTAAAACCTTTATCCAAGTTCAAGCAATATTACATTAATTTAAAGAACATTTACAAATATCATGATTCTTATAAAAATACAATATAATTAAAATCACATATGTATGCATCACCTTCTAGTTGGTCTCGAGACACTCTTACCCTTCTCGTGGCATAACAGCTGAACTTCCAGATCAATCGCATAATCACCTGCGGGATTACACAACCGCGCTAAGCCCGAGAGCTTAGAAGTACAAATAAATATAAAATATAAAATATATGCTTTACCAAAGAATCATACCTCATATTTTTAGCATCATGTTTTATTGTTCTTTTACCCCGTTTTCCTTTCTCAATGTATTCTTCATATATTCCCACAAATCTCATAAATTATATACATATTTACATGGAACATTCACAACACGATACTTACCCTTCCTATCTCATATACATAAACATATACATCATTTCAATAAATCACCATTCAATGACCTATCCAAACCTTCATGAAAACAATACTCACAAATTCCACATTCATATACATTTTACACATCATACTATATTTTCATAAAATCATATCTCAACAAAGCTCCTCAAGCCATATTCACTTTCAATATATTATTACATACATTACAAAATCATACTTCATAACATCATTTTATTCACAATTCATTAATCATGAATCACACTTTCAACAAAGTCAGCCATAAATCCCATTATTCATTTATTTCAACATTTGAATATCACATTGACAACAAAGACAGACTCGGGCCCAAATAACACACTAATATGTCATTCAATTTTCAGAGTTAATGCTTTGGTTTAATTATCACATTTATCATTATCCCAACTAGGCTTCAAGGATTAGGCTCAACCAAGCTTCAAGGGGAACAAAGCATGCTAAGTATCAACCCAACTTGGCTTCAAGAACCAATCCAACCTAGCTTCAAGGGTTGTAACATCTCAATTAGGCTTCAAGGATTAGACCCAACCAAGCTTCAAGGGAAGTAAAACATGTTAAACTTCAACCCAACTTGGCTTCAAGGATCAAGCCCAACCTAACTTCAAGAGATTGTTACTATAGGCATGCCACCAACAACAAACTCTGAAAATGGAATAACACATTAGTCACACAATTCATTTATTATTTCTTTATCAATATCATTCTCAATTATCATTATAGCCAATCACAATGGCTTCATATCACATTCTTATTCACAATAATACACTTTATTATTCAAGTATACATGTATAACATCAATTACATTAAACATCAATTAGGCAAATCTATCATATCATTTTTATCATCACACAATGGCATTGAATATTATCTAGGCATACATCAATCATAACATTACTTTCACATCATACAAATTATATCATCACATCTTTCACCTTCCATAACATATACATTATCCATATATATATACATCAACAATATAATACATTAACACATTTATAGCTGAAGGTGTTAAGGTCCTAAATCATATAAATATATGAAATCAAATGAAGTCTTGTACTTACCTCAAGAAAAACTCACATCCATCTACTTTTTCTTTCATAAATCCTTCAGTACTTGGATTAAAGCAACTCAATCTTTTCAGCACCTAATCCCAAAAGTGATCATACATACTTACTTAGAGATACACATAAGATAATATAAGTAAGAATCAACTAGGGAAAACTCCACACACATGACACGCTCACCAACACGGGCGTGTCCTTGATCGTGCCCTAAACCAACAATACAGAAGCTTTGACACGCTCAATACCACGGGCGTGTCACTGGGCGTGTAATACATTCTGCCTCACACAAAACATCGACACGTCCAACAACATGAGCGTGCTCATGGCCGTGTAAATTCTCAAATCTCACAGTAGCTATGACACGCTCACCAACACGGGCTTGTTACTGGTCGTGTCGAACCTACTGCCACCAACATAATTGACACGCCTAAGAACCTGGACGTGTTCATGGGCGTGTCAGGACAAAAATCCAGATTCCGGCCAAAAACAACAAGACACCCAACAAAACACCCCTTATCACCAACATCCACTTCAAACAAACTTACCAAAACATACCCAAAAACCATCTTAAACTTACAAAACATCAAAACAACTCCCACATACATCAATCACAAATCACAAACATCATTACAAACCTTAAACACAATTACAACACCATCTCTTTCAACACACTTACTCTTTTCTTCAATCCATTCTTAAAATCCATAATAAATATACTCACATACTCTTAAACATATCAAAATCAAACAACACACTCTTAATCAATCTATCAAACTCAAACACAACTTCAATTAAACCAAGAAATCAAAAGATGACTTACTTGAATTTCTTGCCAAATCTTCAAACTTCATCTTCAATCTTCTTAAATTCCTTAAGCAATTTGATGTGAAGATCAAAAATCACATCTCTCTCTCTCTCTCTCTCTCTCTCTCTCTCTCTTTCTCTCTCTCTCTCTTTCTCTCATCCACGAAGAAGAAGAAGAAGAAGAAGAAGAAGAAGAAGAAGAAGAAAGAAAGAATCTTTTCTTTCTTTGTTCTTATCTCTTATATATAATAATAATAATAATAATAATAATAATAATATTATTATTATTATTATTATTATTATTATATTATTATTTCCAAAATATCTTCTTACTCCTTTTGACTTTCTTTCCTTCTTTCTTTTATTATTATTATTATTATTATTATTATTATTATTATTATTATTATTATTATTATTATTATTTAACTATATAAACTTACTCTTCCCTACACCACTTTATACATTATGTATATGTCTTATATATATATATTGCATTTATATTTCCCAAATACCATATGTATACATATTATCCTCCATATACATCCATTCCTTATACTAATTCCTTTTAATTAATTAATCTATCTTTCTAATTCCATAAAACATATACCTTAAAACCAAATACAACAATAACTCCAAAACTTTAGGGGTATATTTTGTGATATTACAATTCTCTCCCCCTTATATAATTTCGTCCTCGAAATTATTCAGTGTAGTATCAATTCATTCTTAACAAAACACCATCTAAATTTCATATAATATTAATCGTATTCTTATATTATGATTTCATCAAATCACATAACTTCTACTCTCCCCCTTTAAAGTTAATCATCTTCTCTAAAATTCATAATTCACCATTGTATGGGTATATATATATATGTATCTTTATATCTAATTACTTTCTCAACAAAGCAATCAATATAACTCATTACATCTCCAATGAATTTTATCTTTGTATTAGAGTTAGATTATCATTTTAACTCTTTATCGATATTCTCTTAACTTTAACCTCAAAAGTCATTAATTAATATCTTAACATTGATTATTCCATTCTTACAATCACTTTCAAAATAACATTTACCAAGCATCAATGGATAACAATATCCTTACTTTCTTAAGCTTGCTTCTCACTTAATATAAATATTAATACAATACTTTTAAATTTACTTAACAGGTGAACAACATTTCCCTTTTTCTCACTATGTACAATTGATGTTATTCAATTTATTTATGTTCATTCATAAACCAAAATATTACATCATACACATTACCATTTAAATTTTACACTTCCAATACAACTACACGTATTAAATCTCAATATTGACGCGCAACTTTAGCGAAATCTAGATCAATCGATTTATCCATCACAAAATACTTACATTTCAACCTTATTTGATTCAAACCAACAATTAACTTATCAAAATTTATCATTGGATTTCACAATATATATATATATAATAATAGAACCTAATTCCATTAGGTAAAACTTATATTCAAATTCTAGTCTTTTCAAATTCATATATTCAATCAATAAGAATCATGCTTATAACTATACATTTCATTATTATTATAATTATATCATCATCTCTCATACTCATTCAAAGTTTATCAATATAGCCAACAACTATGGCTTCATAAACGAACTTTTCCCCAACCAGGTCGGTAGTCCAAGTTCGGTTGCCCAACACAATGGGTCCGCATGTTTCCGCAGGAGGCAGATAAGTCCGCTCATTTATCTTTTCACAATTCATTTTTCATAATCAATTAGGCATTATACCTCAATTATAATTTATTTCCAACATCATTGTCAACAATCATGGTTTCTCATCACATCAAAATAGTATACACATATATCATCAACTATATTGAACATCTCATTATTCAATCATATCATCTAAACATGTTTCAATCATATTTACAATTTCTTCCCTTTTATTATTTCTTCATTTCACATAATTATAATTAAATTTTTAACATAGAAATTATAAGATATAACTTCACCAATCATATCTTTTAACCATGTTTCTGGAGACATAGTTATCAATCTTACCAAAACTGTACCACAGTTATATCATCTCAGTTCTAAATCTGAAGATAATAAAACTAATCAACTAATCACACTAACCAAATCATATGACCATAATATATTAACAATCACGCTTGGGGTTTGTAAATCAATATTGTTCTTCTATTATTCGATTTCCAGCCTTTACGATTATAATGCTAAATTGTATCACAAAAATTATATATATTCTCCAAACTTTTATTACACTAAGAGTTAACACATTTTAAATTCCATCTCAAAACAGTTTGCTTTTGATTATATGGTCATTATTAACCTAACTCATGTTCAATAATATTATCTTTAACATTTCTACACCCAACCTTCAATCAGATACAAATCTTACACAAGTTTCCTTCATTACTACATTTCCAATCCATCTCTTCTAAAAATTTCAAATACCATATTCTTTCCTTACAACTTCTTATACTACACTTATACATAAAACATTTCCACGCACAATTACTTTGAGTTCCAAAACTTCTTATGATAGCCTCATTTAGTTATTGACATAACAATTTCACTGTTCAATATTACCCAAGTCCATTCTCATTTCTAATACCATTAAACATGTAATGGTATAAAATAATAAACATATTATATACACATTCATAGGTCACGCTTATAATGTGACTCACTTCCCACCTTTCTTACATATAATCATTTCATTCATGTCGAAAAGTTCATTTCACATATCCTCTTTATATATACACATAATTATGCAATTTATTAAATTTCTCTTTTGCATATAGTTTATACAAATTGAATATTTATCACTTTCCTTTGACTATTATCATTCTCATTCTTTTAACCTAACTTAAGTTATTCATTAACTTCAATAAATATATACACTCGACTTATAATATCATTTCACAAGGAGCTTAATCACATTTCCAATGTGATATCTCTCTCACATTTGTTTTTAAATATCTTTAACATATCTTCCATATTCATTTTCATCCTTTCCAATCAAATTACCTAAAGTAACTCATTTTCATTTGCTCAATTCCTTTTCTTTTATTTCAAACAAAATTTTCCTACTATCAATCTCATCCCCCAATTCTTAATACTTTCATGTGCACTACTATTCATTTCATATATCTCATGTATTAAATACATTAAACTATCAATATCTAAATGATCTTTATCCACATTCCATTAAAATTATAAATTTTCAACTTACTAATTTTCTTAAATTTCAATTTATTCATCTCATTCTCTTAATATCAACTTTAAAACATCTTATATGTATATACCACAAAGCAACATCAAAACATATATGTTTCACAATTACTAAGCTCATTCCAAAAATCTAAATGTCACATATTACCACCATTTACATGAGCTTTTACAATATTCAAACATATCACATTTCTATCATTGAAATCATCACGTTTGCATTAAAATAATAATATAAATAACACCAATATCTCTTTGTACTTAACCAACATCATCTTTTTTTTTAAACAAAACCTTAACTTTTCATATCTACACCTTAAATTATCACACTTAATCTATACCAATCAACTCATTCAATAATTCACCGTACTCTTTTCATTTAAATAATATATCTTTCCATATTACCCATCCAACAATATTTCCTCTTTCTAGAAATCCAAACATAAAGTTTATTAGAAAGAGGTTCAAATAATAGAGGAAAGATTACATACTTTAATCTCAATTTTGTTTTTAACTCATTCCCAACTTTATTCTTCTAGCTATTTCTTTATATGTCAAACACATATCAATAATCAATTTTTTTTTAATTCCATATCATTTCTTCATATCACAATCACTTTTCAATTATCAACATTTCATTATTTGCTTTCATATAAAACCTCATTTACGCACTATCATCTATTTCCTGTAATTCAGATACATCACCAATCACATAATGCCACGTTCGAGACCAACCTAGATGTGAATGCATATGCATGTATTACGAATTGCATTTCAAAACTCTTCTTTTTAATTCTATTTAAACTCTTCAAAAATTTTCTTTTTAATTTCACTTAGGCCGAGAATCTCGAACCTAAGCTCTGATACCAAAATAATTGTAACACCCCCATACTCTATATAAGTACTATACATATACCTGGTATACATACAATACGTATATAAAGTATAAGAATGTTACTTTTCGTTTCAATTATTTAAAACCTTTATCCAAGTTCAAGCAATATTACATTAATTTAAAGAACATTTATAAATATCATGATTCTTATAAAAATACAATATAATTAAAATCACATATGTATGCATCACCTTCTAGTTGGTCTCGAGACACTCTTACCCTTCTCGTGGCATAACAGCTGAACTTCCAGATCAATCGCATAATCACCTGCGCGATTACACAACCGCGCTAAGCCCGAGAGCTTAGAAGTACAAATAAATATAAAATATAAAATATATGATTTACCAAAGAATCATACCTCATATTTTTAGCATCATGTTTTATTGTTCTTTTACCCCGTTTTCCTTTGTCAATGTATTCTTCATATATTCCCACAAATCTCATAAATTATATACATATTTACATGGAACATTCACAACACGATACTTACCCTTCCTATCTCATATACATAAACATATACATCATTTCAATAAATCACCATTCAATGACCTATCCAAACCTTCATGAAAACAATACTCACAAATTCCACATTCATATACATTTTACACATCATACTCTATTTTCATAAAATCATATCTCAACAAAGCTCCTCAAGCCATATTCACTTTTAATATATTATTACATACATTACAAAATCATACTTCATAACATCATTTTATTCACAATTCATTAATCATGAATCACACTTTCAACAAAGTCAGCCATAAATCCCATTATTCATTTATTTCAACATTTGAATATCACATTGACAACAAAGACAAACTCGGGCCCAAACAACACACTAATATGCCATTCAATTTTCAGAGTTAATGCTTTGGTTTAATTATCACATTTATCATTATCCCAACTAGGCTTCAAGGATTAGGCTCAACCAAGCTTCAAGGGGAACAAAGCATGCTAAGTATCAACCCAACTTGGCTTCAAGAACCAATCCAACCTAGCTTCAAGGGTTGTAACATCTCAATTAGGCTTCAAGGATTAGACCCAACCAAGCTTCAAGGGAAGTAAAACATGTTAAACTTCAACCCAACTTGGCTTCAAGGATCAAGCCCAACCTAACTTCAAGAGATTGTTACTATAGGCTTGCCACCAACAACAAACTCTGAAAATGGAATAGCACATTAGTCACACAATTCATTTATTATTTCTTTATCAATATCATTCTCAATTATCATTATAGCCAATCACAATGGCTTCATATCACATTCTTATTCACAATAATACACTTTATTATTCAAGTATACATGTATAACATCAATTACATTAAACATCAATTAGGCAAATCTATCATATCATTTCTATCATCACACAATGGCATTGAACATTATCTAGGCATACATCAATCATAACATTACTTTCACATCATACAAATTATATCATCACATCTTTCACCTTCCATAACATATACATTATCCATATATATATACATCAACAATATAATACATTAACACATTTATAGCTGAAGGTGTTAAGGTCCTAAATCATATAAATATATGAAATCAAATGAAGTTTTGTACTTACCTCAAGAAAAACTCACATCCATCTACTTTTTCTTTCATAAATCCTTCAGTACTTGGATTAAAGCAACTCAATCTCTTCAGCACCTTATCCCAAAAGTGATCATACATACTTACTTAGAGATACACATAAGAGAATATAGGTAAGATTCAACTAGGGAAAACTCCACACACATGACACGCTCACCAACACGGGCGTGTCCTTGATCGTGCCCTAAACCAACAATACAGAAGCTTTGACACGCTCAATACCACGGGCGTGTCACTGGGCGTGTAATACATTCTGCCTCACACAAAACATCGACACGTCCAACAACATGAGCATGCTCATGGCCGTGTAAATTCTCAAATCTCACAGTAGCTATGACACGCTCACCAACACGGGCGTGTTACTGGTCATGTCGAACCTACTGCCACCAACATAATTGACACGCCTAAGAACCTGGACGTGTTCATGGGCGTGTCAGGACAAAAATCCAGATTCCGGCCAAAAACAACAAGACACCCAACAAAACACCCCTTATCACCAACATCCACTTCAAACAAACTTACCAAAACATACCCAAACACCATCTTAAACTTACAAAACATCAAAACAACTCCCACATACATCAATCACAAATCACAAACATCATTACAAACCTTAAACACAATTACAACACCATCTCTTTCAACACACTTACTCTTTTCTTCAATCCATTCTTAAAATCCATAATAAATATACTCACATACTCTTAAACATATCAAAATCAAACAACACACTCTTAAACAATCTATCAAACTCAAACACAACTTCAATTAAACCAAGAAATCAAAAGATGACTTACTTGAATTTCTTGCCAAATCTTCAAACTTCATCTTCAATCTTCTTAAAATCCTTAAGCAATTTGATGTGAAGATCAAAAATCACATCTCTCTCTCTCTCTCTCTCTCTCTCTCTCTCTCTCTGTCTTTCTCTCTCTCTCTCTCTCTTTCTCTCATCCACGAAGAAGAAGAAGAAGAAGAAGAAAGAAAGAATCTTTTTTTTCTTTGTTCTTATCTCTTATATATATATAATAATAATAATAATAATAATATATTATTATTTCCAAAATATCTTCTTACTCCTTTTGACTTTCTTTCCTTCTTTCTTTTATTATTATTATTATTATTATTTAACTATATAAACTTACTCTTCCCTACACCACTTTATACATTATGTATATGTCTTATATATATATATTGCATTTATATTTCCCAAATACCATATGTATACATATTATCCTCCATATACATCCATTCCTTATACTAATTCCTTTTAATTAATTAATCTATCTTTCTAATTCCATAAAACATATACCTTAAATCCAAATACAACAATAACTCCAAAACTTTAGGGGTATATTTTGGGATATTACATAAATTTCCAACTTGATCACTTGAAAACTTCCTTCAATCTTGAGTTAGGAAGATCAAATTTCTCTCTTGCTCTCTTGCTATGGAGCTGTCGGCCAAAACAGAAAAGGAGAAGAAGAAGATGCACAAAGAAGAAAGAAAGAAAGAAAGAAAGAAGGAAAACAAAGAAAACCAAGTCAAACACTCAACTTTCTCTCTCCTCAAAATCCTCTCCACCAAGCAAAATACAATAAAATAATCCAATTAATTCTCTTCCATTCATTTTAAATTTCCTTATTAATTAATTCCATTAATAATAAAAATAAAATATCTTCTTTGACTTCCACACTTTGCCTTGTGTATATGTTGTATATATTTCCATAGATACAACATATAAACTCTCTTCACTTCTTCCCTCTTTCCAATTAAACACATGTATTAAATCCAAATGCAACAACAATTATACCAAAACTTTTAGGGTGTACTTTGGGATATTACAAGTAGCTTCCCATTATCAATTAGATTTTGAATCTCATGTCTAAACCTCACACATCTATCCGTGTCATGCCCTTGTATTTGGTGAAATTGACAAAATGCTTTGGTGTCAAAATTAGGTGGGAGAGGGTTAGGCAAAGGATGAGGATTTAAGTGTTGTAGCAACCCCTTTCTTTGAAGCTTATTGAGAACCCAAGACATCGGTTTTCCCAATTTCAAAAATCGTCTCCTTGTTCCTTGGTTAGTAGCATTAACATCGATGACCTTTTGCATGCTTTGGCTACCAGATTGATAGCTCCCTTTTTTGTTCTTTTCTGTTGCAAAACGGCTCTTCTCCCTTTCCCATTCTTCAATTTGCAAACCAGCTTGGAGAAGGTCTTTGAAATCACGGATAAGTGTATGAGACATCCTCTCACGATGATTAGGCATCACCCCTCTCACAATCAACCTTATTTGATCGGATTCATCGGGTCTCTTCTTGAGTAAAGCAGCCTTGTTTCTCCATCACTTCACATAATCTACAAAATTCTCATTCGGCCTTTGCCTAATGGACTCCACTTCCATTAAGGTAACTTCTAACTCAACATTATATCCATATTGTTGGATGAAGGGTTTGTAAAGTAGATCCCAACTCTTTTGTGTTCCATCATCTAAGGTATTGAACCAATTTTGGACAACAGGGTCCAATGAGAGCATAAAGTACCTTAGGGTTTGAGCCTTAGTAGCTCGAGCAGACTGCATGGCAGTGATATACGATTTCACATGGAGATGAGGATTTCCGGTGCCATTGTACTTAGCAAAGGAAGGCATCTTGAACTTATAAGGGACCTCTTCATCTTGTTCAAATAGTTTGTCGATCTCAGACATCTCTTCGGTTTTCAACTTCTTCTCAAAATTTCTTTTCTAAATCAGCAATCATCTTTTCAACATCGGATGTCTCGATCTTTTCAATAGTTGCTTTCTCAACAACCTTTGGTTCTTTCTTCTTCTCTTGAACATCTTGGTAGTATTGAGCCCAATCATCATCATCATCAATGATCACCTTTTCATCATCAAAAACCACTTCACCAACTTTAGTCTTCCCTTTGTCCCTTGGCTTCTTAGTGCTAGCAAATGCCTCGGCATGATTCTCTAAGATTGCAGTCAATTGGTTCTTCATGATCTCAGCTAGGGCCTCTTTTATTTCTTCCATTTTGCCGTTGAGGGCCTCATCAACCATCCTCTGAATTTGTTCGGGCTCCATTGTTTTTGGTGAGCAAGTAATTGAGTCGTTACTAGATACTTCATCTCCGGCATAGGTCGGATTGTTGTAAGCTTTTGAACTTTCATAATCCAGGGCTGTGAGCCAGAGAGGACCAATGATATGAGATGCAAATGTATGCATGTATGCACAAACAATCAATGAAGAAAGATAATTAGGACATTCCTTCCAACCTTATAACATCCACACACGAATGGCGAGTCTCTTTTCCTAGGTAAATGGTTAACAAAATACCAACATGGGGTATCTTATTTTCGAATAATTCCCTCGGATGTTTCAACCAATAGTTATATTTTCGAAAATGGAAATCAATCCATGATAATTCCTATTAATTAGGTTTTAATCCATTCAACCAACTATAGTAGCTTTTATGCTATATTGGATTAAAACTAAATTAAGAGGTTTATTATAGATAGATTTCTCACTTGAAAAGAGTAACTAATGGTTCATGCTAAAAACAAGCCCATGATTAATTTATTCTTAGTATAAATGTAACGACCCTCCCCAACCAGGTCGGTATCCCAAGGTCGGTTGCCCAGCCCACTGGGTCCGCATGGTCCGCAAGAGGCAAGCGATCGCTACAGTACTGGACAGCCCTCGCGGCCCACCCAGCAGGAATTTGTTTATTTGGCCCCAAGGGGTCGCCTCCCTGGATCGAACCCCTGACCTCCCACTTAAGAGAGCCAGCGAGAACCATCCAGTACCATTTCTGCTAGTAGCAGAAATGGTACTGGATGGTTCTCGCTGGATCTCTTAAGTGGGAGGTCAGGGGTTCGATCCAGGGAGGCGACTTAATTCCAAGGAATTAAGCCAAATTAACAAATCCTGCTGGGTGGGCCGCGAGGGCTATCCAGTACTGTAGCGATCGCTTGCCTCCTGCGGACTCCGAGCCCAGGTGGTGAAATGGCCGGGCCGTAAGCCACTAGTGGGCCGGGCAGCCGACCTGGTCGGGGAGGGTCGTTACAATAAACTAGGCCCACAATTGATTTTTGGTATTTCGTAATTGACCTAAATAATTTGCAAGCTCTTTGTAAGAAATGGTTGGATGAAAATAATTTTGTTTCTAATGCCCATTGTAAAAAGATTTTAGGAAAAATGGATTTTGGGCTTAGCATTTGGGCCATGAGCCAAAGAAATTTTGATTTATTTTTAGAAAAGTTTTATGTCCAGAGACCATCTTGAAAAATTTTGAAAATAGCTTTTGTCGTTTGGATTTTAAAGAAAAATGAGCTTACAATATACTTAGGTCATATTAGAAAAAGAACAAACCAAATAAGCCATGACTTAAGCCAAGATAAATGAACCATAGGCAAACAACATGCATTTGGGGTAAACCTAAGGAAAGTAACTAGGCCAATTACATGAGCTTTAGTCTTTGGGTAAAAAGGCTTAGGTTCCCATAGCAAGTATATACCAAATGGTACGAAGCTATGAGTGGTTATGCCATGCTCGATCTCCATACCTTGAGTGAAAGTATGGTATCCCTTACATAACACAACACGGGTAACACGGATATCCTAACTCACGCACACGATGCAATCTAATATGATGCAATGGATAATATCATTATAAGAAAGAATAGAATAATACAAAGACCAACAGAATCAACTTCTCTTATCCCCAGTGGAGTAGCCACTGTGAGCAGGGATTTTTGCCACCACTCCCGGTGGAATGGTTCTTACAACTTTGGCACTGTTTAGGCTTTAGGCTATAGAGAACACGGACCTAAGTTCGGAGAAAATGGAGTCGACACCCGGACGGGCCGGGAAAAAAGAAAGGGGTGGATGACTTGATTCCTAAGGAATCCCCAACCCCCTAATGGGTTTGAAAAGTTGGGTACGTGTGGGGAAGGTGAGAAATGGCCCAGCACCCCCACAACACCCAGTTCATTGGAACTAGCCTCCTTTGCAGGTCTTAATATTATAAAATTCTTACGCACAATAGCATTATCCATATTACACACAATAATTGAAAGAAAGCATCATTATATTAAAATCAAAGCAATGTCCAAACAAAGCAAATAAATGGACACCCATCTGAGGATGGAAACATGTCCTTACATCACATGCCTAAATAGGACACCCACCGAAAGGTAGAAACATGTCCTTTACATTGGTTCTAAAATAGAAAAGCAATTTAAATTACATGATATTTAACTAATGAGGTACCCACCAAGTGGAAACATACCTCTTAATACATTTGGAAATCTAAATAAATTTATAAAAGTGAATAATCATTCATCGTAAATAAATCATTCATCAAAGATATTATGATAAATTTAATAAGCCAAGAATTGAACTTAAATAAATTAAAGTATGTAAAATAAATCAAAGCATAATCAAATATGGAATTGAATAAGGTAAATAAAAATCCAAATTATAGTTACTGTTTCCATTTAGAGTTCTTTATTTATGTGTTTAGGATTTTGGATTTTCATGAGGTTAAGCTATTGTGACTTTTTATGGAATTAAAATAGATTAAGGTTTTATGTTTTAAAAGGTTGGTAAGACTCTTTGATTAACCAAATTAAGGTTTGAATGGTGAAATTATGAAACTAGGGTTTTGGGCACTTTAAAATACTTTTAATTTGTGGTTTTAAATGATGATTTCAAGCTTACTGTGTAAATTTAAAATATTTGTGTTTTTATGGTTTTTAAAGTTTTAAAGGATTAAGGTTTAGAAAAAGTTAGGGTTTAAGGTTTTAAAGGGGTTAGAGTTTACTAGTTTAGGTTTGGAAGTTGAATTTGGGTTTATTGTTTTAGAATTAGGGTTTTGGGTAATGAATTTATTTTAGGATTTGGAAAGACAATTTTCAATTTTCATGAAGTTTATGAAAATAATCAAACGATTTAAAGTTTTTATAAATAGAAAAGGTGATTTTTAAGGCTTTTTGAAAGAAATAGAATTTTAATTTAAGGTTTTGAAAAGAAACATGTTAAATTAGGGTTTTAAGATTTTGATGAATAAAAAAAAACAATTGTAAGTTTTTTGGAAAATAAAGCAACGAAATAGTGTTTTTAACTTTAGAAAAGCTAAATTATAGTGCTAGGGTTTTTAATTTTGAAAGACACAATTTCATGAATTAAGCTACTGTGATAGAACAAAAAAATAATTTAAGAGCTCAAACATTGGTTCGTGAGTTACACCCAAAAAATTGCTTCTTGGATCAACAAAAACAAAGGCAGTTGATGCCTTTGATGAATTGCTTGAATTGTTTTTTGGCTCTCTCAAAAAATCAACTTGGTTCCACTGCTTTCCTTCACAGATTTGGTTTCAAATTCTTTCCAATTTTCGTCCCCAATTCTGATTACTTTTACTCCCTTTTTGTGTTGTTATTTATAGAAGTTTTTTTTGGTTTTTTCCTAGTTACTCACGGCATAAAATATTTAATAAGAAAAGGAAACCGAAACCTAATTGTATTAGGTTTCAGAAAATTTGCGTCGAAAAATTTAGCTGGCGAAAAAAAACTTCTGCGGAAAAATTGCGTTGGCAAAAATATTTGTTGCTGGAAAAATTACACTGGCAAAAAAATTGTGCCGGCAAAAAAATCTGCCGCAGGAAAATCCTACAGGCGAAATGGCCCATGGCCAAGCCCGTGCTGGAATTTTCGGCGATGATTTTTTCATCGCCGATTTTTCTGTGGCTGATTTTTATTTTTATTTGTTTATTTTAAATTTTTATTAATAAAAATTAGATAATAAAGCAAAAATTATTTAATTAAGATAACAAAAATTATTTTGGACCAATAAAAATATATTAGACAACACAAAAATTATTTTTGACTAAATAAAACATATTAGACCGGATTGGGTCAAAAATTAAGGGTTAGACCCTTAATTTTTGACCCAATCCGGTCCAATATGTTTTATTTAGTCTAAAATAATTTTTGTTGTCTAATTTATCCAAAATAATTTTTATTAAATAATTTTTTCTTTAGTATCTAATTTTTAATAATAAAAAATAGAAATAAACAAATAAAAGTCAAAAAATAAAAATAAAAATAAAAATCAGAGTCGAAAAAATCAGCGACAAAAAAATCATCGCGCGGGCCCGTGGGCATTTCGCACGCAGAATTTTTCTGCCTGCGAAATGGCTACGGGCCCGTTTCGCGCACGCTGCCACAGCCAACTGCGGCAGAATTTTTTTTCCAGCGCAATTTTTCCTGCGGCAATTTTTTCTGCAGCGCGATTTTTTCTGACGCAAAATTTTCAAAACCTAATTCAATTAGGTTTCGGTTTCTTTTTTTTATTAATATTACTTACCTTAACTAATTAGAAATAAACCACATCAAACCACTATAAATAAGGACCAAAGGCAATTAAAAAAGGAGAGGCCGAGAGGGACAAGAAAAAAGAAAATCCAAATTCATAAAGGAAAAGTTTGAATTCAATTGATTTTGAAGCAGCAAAATCACGATTTAAGGGATTCAAAAGGCAAAAAGGCTGGTCTTTTGAGCTTGTTCATCCAAGAAGCAATTTTGGTGCAACTTACAAAAGAAGGTATGAAATTCTAATTTCTTTATTATTTTTTTACACAGTAGCTAAAACTAGGAATTTGTTTTTTTTTTTTCAAAATCTAAAATCTTAGAATTTTAAATTTTTTTTTCTAAAGTTAAAAGCTTTATTTTGTTGGTTTATCTTCCAAAGGCTTAAAATTGTTATTTTTACTTCTTAAAAATCTTAAAACTCTAATTGAACATATTTTTCAACAAAACTAAGATTTAAATTATGTTTCTTTTAAAATTTTAAAGTAGGTTCTATTTCATTCAAAAAGCCTTGAAAACATCTTTTCTACTTATAAAAACTTTAATTTGTTTGTTTAAATTCATAAAACTTCATGAAATTATCAAATTGATTTCCAAATTCCTAAAAATTAATTCACCACCCGTGACCCTAAATTCTAAAAATACTAAACCCAAATTCAACTTCCAAAATTCAAAATAATGAACTCTAATCCTTTTAAAACTTTGAACCCTAATTTTTATGAACCCTAATTCTTCTAAAACATTAAAAACCATAAAACCATAAATAGATTACATTTACACAGTAGCTTAGAAACCCAATAACCGAAAATCATAAATCAAAGTATTTTAAAGTGTCTAAAACCCTTGTTTCATGATTTCACCATTCAAACCTTAATTTGTTTAATCAAAGAGTCTTACCAACCTTTCAAAACATAAAACCCTAATTTATTTTAATTCCATAAAAAGTCACAGTAGCTATAATTAGACTTTTATTTGCTTTATTTAATTCTATACTTGATTATGCTTTGATTTATCTCTTATGCTTTAATTTGTTTAATTTCAATACTTGATTTATTTAATTTATCATGGATGGATGTTTATTTTATACATTTGATGAATGATTTATTTATGATAAATGATTATTTACTTTTAACAAGTAATTTAGATTTCCAAAAGTTGTAAGAGGTATGTTTCAACTTGGTGGGTACCTAATTAGTTAAACCTCATGTAATTTAATTTGTTTTTTTATTTTAGAACCTATGTAAAGGGCATGTTTCTACCTTTTGGTGGGTGTCCTATCTAGGCATGTGATGTAAGGACATGTTTCCATCCTTGGATGGGTGTCCATTTATTTGCTTTGTTTGGACATTGCTTTGATTTTAATATAATGATGCTTTCTTTTAATTATTATGTGTAATATGGATGATATTGTTATATTTAAGAATTTTATAATATTAAGACCTGTAAAGGAGGCCGGTTCTAATGAACCGGGAGTTGTGGGGGCGCTGGGCCATTTCTCACTTTCTCCACACGTACCCAACTTTTCGAACCCATTAGGAGGTTAGGGATTCCTTAGAAATTGAGTCATCCACCCCTTTCTTTTTCCCGTCCTGTCCGGATGGCGACTCCATTTTCTCCAGACTTAGGTCTGTGTTCTCTAAGGCCCTGAGCCTAAACAGTGCCGAAGTCACAAGAACCATTCCACCTAGAGTGGGGGCGAAAATCCCCGCTCACAGTGGCAACTCCATTAGGGATAAGAGAAGTTGATTCCGTTGGTCTTTATATTATTCTATTCTTTCTAATAATGATATTATCCACTGCATCATCTTAGATTGCATCATTTGCATGAGTTGGGACGCCCGTGTTACCCGTGTTGTGTTATGTAAGGGATACCATACTTTCACTCAAGGTATGGAGATCGAGCATGGCATAACCACTCATAGCCTCGTACCATTTGTTATATACTTGCTATGGGAACCTAAGCCTTTTTACCCAAAGACTAAAACTCATGTAATTGGCTTAGTTACTTTCCTTAGGTTTTACCCCAAATGCATGTTGTTTCACTATGGTTGGTTTATCTTAGTCTAAATCATGGCTTATTTGGTTTGTTCTTTTTCTAATATGACCTTAATTTATTGTAAGCTCAAAATAAATTTTTCTTTAAAATCCAAAAGACCAAAACTATTTTCAAAATTTTTCAAGATGGTCTTTGTACATAAGACTTTTCTAAAACAAATCAAAGATTCTTTGGCCCATGGCCCAAATACTAAGCCCAAAATCCATTTTTTTAAAATCTTTTACAATGGGCTTAGAAACAAAACTATTTTCACCCAACCATTTTTTACAAAGAGCTTGCAAAAATATTTAGGTCAATTATGAAATACAAAAAATCAATTGTGGGCCTAGTTTACACTATGAACAAATTAACCATGGGCTTGTTTTTGGCATGAACCATTAGTTACCTTTTTCAAGTGAGAAATCTATTTATAATAAACCTCTTAATTTCGTTTTAATCCAACATAGCATAAAAGTACTTTAGTTGGTTGAATGGATTAAAACCTAATTAATAGGAATCATCATGGATTGATTTCCATTTTCGAATGTAATATCCCAATGTGTGCCATAGAAGTTTGGATATAATTGTTGTTTGTTTGAATTATGTGTATATGTTATGTTGATAAGAAAAGTAATGTGTAGAGAGAAAGTGTATATGTTGGGTATATGGTAATATATATAACATATATGTTGGTCAAAATGAGGAGTCAAGGGAAGAAGATATTTTATTTGTGATATGTGAAATTACTTAAATGGGCATATAAGTGAAAGAAGCTAAGTTAAGTGGATGAGGGCATTTAGGTAATTGCTTGGTTAGAATTGCTTGGTGGAGATTTAGAGAAGAAAAGAAGTTTGACTTGTTTTCATTTTCTTTTCTTCTCATGTGTGTGGCCGGCTACCAAAGGAAAGAGAGAGCAAGAGAGGTGTTCTAAATTCTATAATCAAATTGAAGGAAGAATTAAAGGATTAAGTTGGAGATTTGTGGAATTTCCTCAATTTTGGTAAGTACTCTCTTGTTTTCCTTTGTTATTTTGAAGTTGTGTTTGAGGTGAGTTATGATTTGTTGATATTATGATTTGGTGTGTTTGAGATGTGTTTATAAGTGTTGAAATTGAGTGTAAGTTAAAAAGGTTGAATTGGTGTTTGGTTTGGTTTGAAGATGGTAAGTTAAGTGGATGTTGATATTGAAAGAATAAGAGTGATGTTGATTTCAGGGTTTTGAAATGGTAAGTGATTATGTAATATCCCAAAAATGTGCCCTAGAAGTTTTAGTATAATTGTTGTTTTATTTGAATTAAAATGTACATTATTTCATACATTCATATGATGTTGAGATTTAACATACATTTGATTGTAAATGTGTTAAGAAATCTAATACATTGTTAATGCATATTAATAATGTATGTTTGGTATGATGTGAATGTTGTGATGAGTATGTAAAATATGTGTTAATGCCATTGATTATATCCACTTGAATGATGAAATGAAATATGGAATATGAAATGTAAAAGATGTGATGATGAAATGAAATGTGAAAGATATGATATTATGAAGAATTGTTTTATTGTGATTTGAGATCATTTGAGATATGATGCCATGGTTATTGGCTATGATATGCAAATGAAATATATAATGGAGGCATGGTTGCCTAATTAATTGTGGAATATGAAATGAGAAATAAAATGAAAATATATTGATAAACAAATGAATGAAATGATTGTGTGCCTAATATGTTTATTCAATTTTTAGAGTTCTGGTTTTGGCGGCATGCCTATGAATCACTGGATAGGTGAAATGACCGGGTCGTAAGCCGATTCCAGTTGAAAAATGTGAAATGTGATGTTTTTAGGGTGAAACGACCGGGTCGTAAACCTCAAAAACAAATTATTAAAACTAGATTGGGTGAAATGACTGGGTCGTAAACTCAAATCTAGTTGAATATCCATGGATAAATGTATTGATGATTATGATTATAGACCAAAATAGTAACTCTGAACTTTGAATGGCATATTAGATTATTTTTGGGCCCATGCTTGTGTTTGTTTAAATGTGACTATTGAATGGTGAAACAAATGAATAATGAGATGACTACTATACATACATTATTGAAACCGGTAAGATTTGAAATATAATATTCTCTTGAATTGATCTTGAATCTTTATTGTGTGACATTAGCATGGCATTAAAGCATCATAGCACTGTAATTTGTACAACTAAGCCGTTGGCTTAGCGCGAATGTGATTCTTCGCGCAGGTGACAGGGAAGAACCAGAGAGTTCCTCTAGGCCGAGTCAAGTCTAGATTTTGAGGTGTTGATAGTGGGCTTAAAGATCAAAGACTGACTGCCAAAGAAATGTATAAATTTTATGGGTTGTAAAACTTGAGTTTGGATATATATGAATTTGTAAATATTGTTATTTTCCGCTGCATAGTGAACAAATATTTTATCTACGGTATTTCATAATAAACCTTTACTTTATGTTGTACTAGAAGTGTAAATCATTTTTGCAGGTTGTAGTTGAGGTTATAAGGGGGATTTATTGGGAGTGTACTGAGAATGATTTTATTTGCATTGGTTTGTGTAAAATGTTTTTAAAAAATCAGAAAAAACTAGTTTTGTCGACACTCGGTACTCAATTTTTAGGCAATACTATGGCAAAATTTCTGTAAAAATCGAAACTAAAAGTTTGACTAAGTAAAATTGGTAGCAACATTAGGATAGTGTGGCGCCTGTACTCGGCTTACATATGTAGGTCGAGAAGGGGTGTTACAATTTTTGGTATCAGAGCCTAGGTTTGAGATTCTCAACCTAGGTCAATTGTAAGAAAAAGAATATTTTGATTTTTAAAGTGGGTTTTTGAGTAAAATACATGTTTTGGTATGGCAGTCTTTGATCTTTAATGAGGAATATTCTGTTGTATTTGCAGATATAGGTAGAGATGGCATCTCATTCACGATAGTCTGTTGAGGGTAGTGCGGAAAGTGTAGCTCCTGAAGAGAGTAGAGATGGAGCTAGGATTGAGAGGGTTAGTGAGGCACCTGTTTCTGTGCCAGAGAGATCATCTGCTGAGGAGGCTCCGCCGGGTTGGTTAAGGCATATAGTAGAACTGTTGAGGGGAGCTCCAGTGCAGCCACCACCACCACCACAGCCTCAGATGCCGGTAAGACATTATGACAAGTTAAGGAAATATGGGGCTGAAGATTTCTTGGGCACTACCGATCCTGCAGTGGCTGAGTAGTGGTTGGATAAGGTACAGAGAATATTCATACAGTTGCAAGCCACTTCGGATGAGAAATTTGACTATGCCAGATCCCTCCTGCAGAAAGATGCCTATGATTGGTGGAAGACAGTTCCTCATGCTATGGATGATCCACCTACATTGTCCTACAGTGATTTTCTACGGGAGTTTGAGCTGAAATATACTCCGAGGGAGTATAAAGATGTTAAGAAGATGGAATTTCTGAATTTGAAGCAGGACAGCCGGACTGTAACAGAGTATGAGATTGAATATATCCGGTTGAGTCACTATGCTGGAGGTATTATTTCAGACAAGATAGACCGGTGTAGAAGATTTGAGGCGGGATTGAGACCCTCTATTATGTGCCTTGTGGCTGGTTCTAGATACCAGGATTTTTCCCAGCTTGTTGCAGCAGCTAGGAGTGTGGAAAGAGCCCAGGGTATTGCAGCAGTTGCTACTGAGGAAGAGACCAGGGTAAGGAGATCCCAGTTTGAGATAGGGTCTTCATCTATGAAGAGGGGTCGAGGAGGTTTTGTTCCTAGAACCAGTGGAACCCAGAGACAGTCGGGTAGATCAGTTCAGTATCAGAGACAGAGGTCGAGACCGACAGCTTCTGTAGCTAGTGCTCCGACCCCTGTGGTTCAGAGGTCTACTCCACCTGTATGTGAGCATTGTGGTAAGACCCATGGGGGTGTTTGTTGGAAGATTAGTGGATCAGCTGGGTGTTATAAATGTGGGTCACCAGCTCATTTTATTAGAGATTGTCCTGAGATGCAGGAGTATAGGCAGGCTGATACTGCAGCTTCTCGACCTAGTGTCAGCAGAGGTGGTCGAAGGGGCAGAGGTTTTAGTAGGGGTGGTAGATCCGGGTTTAGTCAGAGAGGAGGATCTTCATCTAGAGACAGTAGACCGGACGAGGCCGGATCTTCTCAGAGAGTATATGTGATGCAGAGGCAGCCAGATGCTTCAGCAGTTATAGCTGGTACATTCTCTTTGTTTGGCATTTCAGTTCTTGCTTTGATTGATCCAGGATCTACTCATTCATACATAAGTGCATCTATCTTGCCTGTGTCTGAATTGCATTCAGAGTCCTTAGGATTTGATGTCTTAGTGACCAATCCTTTAGGACATAGTGTTGTGGTGAGTAGGGTGCATCGTGAGAGTGCTGTTGTGGTTCAAGGTGAGGAGTTTCTTGGTGATTTAATAGAAATGCCTTTTAAAGAATATGATTTGATCTTAGGCATGGATTGGTTGTCTAAGCATGGAGCTATAGTGGATTGTCAAAAGAAATGTGTTACTTTGAGAACTGGTGATGGTAGAAGTATCTTAGTATCTAGTGAGCAGAGACAATTTGCATCCTTGTTTGTATCAGTTGTAACAGCCAGAAAGTTGATTAGAAAAGGTGTGTTGCTTATCTTGCTCATGTTATGGATACCAAAGTAATGGGTTCTCAACTTAATAGCATACCCACAGTTGCGGAGTTTCCAGATGTTTTTCCTGAGGAGTTGCCAGGGTTACCCCCTGAGAGAGAGGTTGAGTTTGGTATCAATTTGTTGTTTGATACCACTCCCATCTCTATCACTCCATATCGAATGGCACCTGCTGAATTGAGAGAGTTGAAGGTGCAGTTGGAGGAGTTGCTGGATAAAGGTTTTATTCGCCCTAGTGTTTCTCCGTGGGGAGCTCCTATGTTGTTTGTGAAGAAAAAGGATGGTACTTTAAGATTGTGCATCGATTATAGGCAATTGAACAAAGTAACTATCAAGAATAAGTATCCTTTGCCTCGAATTGATGATCTCTTTGATAAGTTGAAGGGAGCAGCAGTGTTTTCCAAAATTGATTTGAGATCAGGGTACCATCAATTGAGGGTTAAAGCTGAAGATGTTTCTAAGACAGCTTTCCGCACAAGATATGGGCATTATGAGTTTTTGGTAATGCCTTTTGGATTGACGAATGCACCTGCAGCTTTCATGGAGTTGATGAATAAGGTGTTTCGGCCCTATCTGGATCAGTTTGTGGTGGTTTTCATCGATGATATTTTGGTGTATTCACGTAATAAGGAAGAACATGACAAGCATCTGCGAATTGTGTTACAGATTTTGAGAGAGAAGCAATTGTATGCTAAGCTGTCAAAGTGTGAGTTTTGGCTTGACCAAGTAACTTTTCTCGGTCATATAGTTTCAGCAGATGGTATAAGAGTTGATCCGAGTAAAGTTGAGGCCATTTTGAATTGGAGTCCACCAAAGTCAGTAACTGAAGTTAGAAGTTTTTCTGGGTTTGGCAGGCTATTATCGAAGGTTTGTGAAAGGTTTTTCTTTGATAGCTACTCCACTCACCAGATTGCTTCGAAAGGGAGTTAGATTTGTGTGAACAGATCAGTGTCAAGCTAGTTTTGATCAGTTGAAAGAAATGTTGACTCAAGCGCCTATTCTTACTTTACCCGTGGAAGATAAACCATATGTGATTTACAGTGATGCTTCACATAATGGTTTAGGATGTGTCTTGATGCAAGAGGGTAAAGTCGTAGCTTATGCTTCTCGGCAATTGAAGCCGCATGAGCTTAATTATCCGACACATGATCTGGAATTGGCAGATATAGTATTTGCTTTGAAGATTTGGCGACACTACTTGTATGGGGAGAAATGTTTTATCTATACGGATCATAAAAGTTTGAAATATTTGGGTGTTCAGAGAGAGTTGAATCTTCAGCAAAGGCGATGGTTAGAGCTGATCAAAGACTACGACTGTTTGATTGATTATCATCCTAGTAAGGCAAATGTAGTTGCTGACACCTTGAGTCGGAAGTCTCTGGCAGGTTTGGCTATTTATTCGCTCTCGTTGCTTGTTGAGTTGAGAGCATTACATGCTAGTTTTGAAGCATGTAATGATGGTGAATTGTTGGCTTAGTTGCAATTGAGACCAGTATTGTTAGATCATATTAAGGAGGCTCAATTGACAGATGAGAAAATCCAGAAGATTGTTTCAGATTGCCAAAACGGGGAGAGCCGAGATTTCTTTGTGTGAAGTGATGGTAGCCTTTGGTTTAAGGATAGATTGTGTGTTCCTGATAATGATAGTTTGAAAAAGGTTATTTTGGAGGAAGCACACCAATCGATTTTTGCTATGCATCCGGGAAGTACAAAGATGTACCATGAATTGAGACAGCATTATTGGTGGTCTGGTATGAAGAGAGACATAGCAGAATTTGTGTCCAAATGTCTCACTTATCAGAGGGTGAAAGCTGAACATCAAGTTCCAACAGGGTTGCTTCAACCTTTATCAGTGCCTGAATGGAAATGGGAGAGAGTGACAATGGATTTTGTGTCTGGTTTACCTTTGACACAGAGGAAGCATGATGCCATTTGGGTGATTGTTGATAGGTTGACAAAGACAGCTCATTTTCTTCCGGTTCGGATGGACTATTCACTTGAGAAGTTGGCTGAGCTGTATATTAGTGAGATAGTGAAGTTGCATGGAGTCCCAATTTCTTTAGTGTCGGATCGAGATCCCCGGTTTACTTCGAGGTTTTGGAAGAGTTTACATGGTGCTTTGGGTTCTCGATTGCACTTTAACACTGCTTTTCATCCGCAGACAGATGGGCAATCAGAGAGAGTGATACAGATTATTGAGGATATGTTGAGAAGCTGTGTCATTGATTTCTCTGGAAGTTGGGATAGATTTTTGCCACTTGTAGAATTTGCTTACAACAACAGTCATCAATCCAGTATTGGAATGGCACCATTTGAGGCATTGTATGGAAGAAAATGTAGAATGCCTTTATGTTGGAATGAAATTGGGGAAGGCAAATTGGTTCGTCCTGATCTGATTAAAGAGACTGAAGAAAAAGTGAAGATGATTCGGGATAGGTTGAAAGCAGCTTCAGACCGACAGAAGTCTTATTCAGATTTGAAGAGGAGAGACATAGAGTTTGATGTTGGAGAAAAAGTATTTTTGAAAGTGTCTCCTTGGAAAAAGATATTGAGATTTGGTCGAAAAGGGAAGCTGAGTCCTCGATTCATTGGACCGTATGAGATATTAGAAAGAGTTGGACCAGTTGCTTATCGTCTTGCTTTGCCGCCTGAGTTGGATAGAATCCATAATGTCTTCCATGTTTCTATGTTGCGAAGGTATAGATCTGACCCATCTCATGTTTTACCAGTTGAATCTATTGAGGTCAGTCCAGATCTAACTTTTGAAGAAGAACCAATTGCTATTTTGGCACATGAAGTGAAAGAATTGAGAAATAAGAAAGTGCCACTTGTAAAGGTTCTTTGGAAGAATCATGGTAGAGAAGAGGCAACTTGGGAGAGTGAGCAAGCGATGCGAGATCAATATCCTCAACTGTTTCAGACTTGATATCAGGTAATTTCGGGGACGAAATTTCTTTTTAGAGGGGGAGAATTGTAATATCCCAAAAATGTGCCCTAGAAGTTTTAGTATAATTGTTGTTTTATTTGAATTAAAATGTATATGTTAATTTGGGAGAGAAAAGAAATTTAAAAGAAAGTGTATATGTTGTGTATATGGAAATATATACAACATATATACAAGTCAAATGTGATGGTCAAGGGATGAAGATATTTAATTTGTTCTTTGTGAAATTACTAAATAGGGTAATAAGTGAAAGAGAAGTAAAATAAATAGGTGAGGGTATTTAAGTAATTTTCTTTTTAAATTACTTGGTGGAGGTTTAAAGAAGAGAGTAAAGTTGGCTTTGCCATTCATTTTTATTTTTCTTCTTCTTCCTTTGTGTTTGGCCGGCCATCACTCAAACAAGAGAGCAAAAGAGGGATTTGATTTTCCAAGACCAAAATTGAAGGAGATTTCAAATAAACAAGTTGAAATTTCAAGAAATTTCATTATTTTGGTAAGTTCTCTCTTGATTGCTCTTGTTGTTTTTGAAGTTATTTTTGAGTTTGATGAAGTGTTGTTGATAATATGGTTAGGATTGCTTGTGGTGTGTTTGTAAGGGTTGAAATGGAATTAAAGATAAGAAGTTAGGTTGGTGTTGGTGATGGAAGAGGAAGAGTTGTGTTTAGTGAAAATTTTTCTGTTTTACAATTAGTAAAGGCTGTGACTTATATGATTTTTAATTAAATATAGAAAAATGTTCTTGAAGTGAATTTTTGATATGTTGTGCCTCTATGAGTCTAGAATGACTGAAAAATATGTTGATTTGATTTTGGAATGGTTATGATTTTGGAAAGATTATTTTTACTAAACCTGTTCCAGCAGGTACCTTAACTGAGACAGCTATATTTCGGGATTTTTAATAAAATGTAGAAAAATCATATTCAATTGAATTTTGGATATGTTGTTTCTTAGTGAGTCTAGTATTTGATAAAAATAATTTGGAACCACTTTGATTGAATTTAATTTATGGAATTCACAAAGTTCAGAACTGCTGCCAGGATGCAGGGCAATTGGGGCAGTCTGGTTGGGTGAACTATTTGACCAAGATTTTGTGTTCAGTTTGATCTGAAATTTTAAAGGAATGATTTTAAGATGTAAAATTTAGTTCTGTAAAAATTTTAGAATTTTTAGTCAAGTAGATTATTTTATACAATTTTTCAAAATAAGGATAGAGTAGAGTCTAAAACCAGAATGTACTATTCATATGGTCATTTTGCTAATACTCCTTTTGGATTAGGTTGTGAAGAGGTTGAATTGCCCTAGCCTAAGTGTTGAGGATTCTTGGAAGAGTAAGTGTATAGATTGGTGTGAGTTGGTTTTAAGCTAAGTACAAATTACATTATTTCATACATTCATATGATGTTGAGATTTAACATACATTTGATTGTAAATGTGTTAAGAAATCTAATACATTGTTAATGCATATTAATAATGTATGTTTGGTATGATGTGAATGTTGTGATGAGTATGTAAAATATGTGTTAATGCCATTGATTATATCCATTTGAATGATGAAATGAAATATGGAATATGAAATGTAAAAGATGTGATGATGAAATGAAATGTGAAAGATATGATATTATGAAGAATTGTTTTATTGTGATTTGAGATCATTTGAGATATGATGCCATGGTTATTGGCTATGATATGCAAATGAAATATATAATGGAGGCATGGTTGCCTAATTAATTGTGGAATATGAAATGAGAAATAAAATGAAAATATATTGATAAACAAATGAATGAAATGATTGTGTGCCTAATATGTTTATTCAATTTTCAGAGTTCTGGTTTTGGCGGCATGCCTATGAATCACTGGATAGGTGAAATGACCGGGTCGTAAGCCGATTCCAGTTGAAAAATGTGAAATGTGATGTTTTTGGGGTGAAACGACCGGGTCGTAAACCTCAAAAACAAATTATTAAAACTAGATTGGGTGAAATGACTGGGTCGTAAACTCAAATCTAGTTGAATATCCATGGATAAATGTATTGATGATTATGATTATAGACCAAAACAATAACTCTGAACTTTGAATGGCATATTAGATTATTTTTGGGCCCATGCTTGTGTTTGTTTAAATGTGACTATTGAATGGTGAAACAAATGAATAATGAGATGACTACTATACATACATTATTGAAACCGGTAAGATTTGAAATATAATATTCTCTTGAATTGATCTTGAATCTTTATTGTGTGACATTAGCATGGCATTAAAGCATCATAGCACTGTAATTTGTACAACTAAGCCGTTGGCTTAGCGCGAATGTGATTCTTCGCGCAGGTGACAGGGAAGAACCAGAGAGTTCCTCTAGGCCGAGTCAAGTCTAGATTTTGAGGTGTTGATAGTGGGCTTAAAGATCAAAGACTGACTGCCAAAGAAATGTATAAATTTTATGGGTTGTAAAACTTGAGTTCGGATATATATGAATTTGTAAATATTGTTATTTTCCGCTGCATAGTGAACAAATATTTTATCTACTGTATTTCATAATAAACCTTTACTTTATGTTGTACTAGAAGTGTAAATCATTTTTGCAGGTTGTAGTTGAGGTTATAAGGGGGATTTATTAGGAGTGTACTGAGAATTATTTTATTTGCATTGGTTTGTGTAAAATGTTTTTAAAAAATCAGAAAAAAACTAGTTTTGTCGACACTTGGGACTCAATTTTTAGGCAATACTATGGCAAAATTTCTGTAAAAATCGGAACTAAAAGTTTGACTAAGTAAAATTGATAGCAACATTAGGATAGTGTGGCGCCTCTACTCGGCTTACATATGTGATTGTTCTTTGCTCTTCTTGTATTGTTTTGATTCTTCAAAGGTCTTCTTGCACCTAAACATAAAAATAAACACTCTAAACATATTTAATACAAAGAATGATCTAAACAAATATATGTGGAAGATTCTAAATCTATGAATAATGTTATATTGTGTATAATGTGGGACACAATGTGAGTATTGATGATGTATATGAATGCTTTTATGATGAATTGCTTTGATAAGAATGGAAATATTATAATATGAATTGAGACATGATATGATATGAGGCTATTGTGATTGGCTATGATAACTCAAATGTGATGTGAAGCCATTGTAATTGGCTTTGATGATTCAATTGAAAGAAATAAGGCATGTTTGCCTAGATGATGATGAGAATTGAGAATGGAAATGATAATTAAATAATAAATGAATTGTGTGGCTAATGTGTTATTCCATTTTCAGAGTTTGTTGTTGGTGGCATGCCTAATATTAGTAGCAATCTCTTGAAGTTAGGTTGGATTTGATCCTTGAAGCCTAATTGAGATGGTACAACCCTTGAAGCTAGGTTGGGTTGGTTCTTGAAGCCATGTTGGGTTGATACTTAGCATGATTTGTTCCCCTTGAAGCTTGGTTGAACCTAATCCTTGAAGCCTAGTTGGGTTTATGATAATGATAAATGTGATGATTGAACCAAAACATTAACTCTGAAAATTGAATAGCATATTAGTGTCATTTGGGCCCATGCTTGTCTTTGTTTCAATGTGATTTATTGGTGTTAAAATAATTGAATAATGAGATCCTTGAAAGGACTTTGAAATGTATTATGCTTATATGAGTATGAGTTATGAAATATAAAGGTGTGGTATTATCTTTACAACTATATTGTTGTTTATTTATTAATGTGTATGATATTGCATTGTATTAAAGCATAATGTTGGCATACTTTGTACTACTAAGCCGTTGGCTTAGCGCGATAGTGTTGATCGCGCAGGTAACAGAGTTGAACCCGAGAGTTCCTCAAGACCGAGTGAGAGTAGACATTGAAGAGTTTATTTTGGGACTTAAAGATCAGAGAAAAGCTGCCAATCATGTATAACTTCTTTATATTTTGTAAAGTATTGTTTATAATGTGAATATATGTATATTTGTAAATATGGATTTAAATGTTTTCATATATGTAACTATTTTATAAATTCCGCTGCGTATTAAGTAAATGTATTTATATCTATTTTGTTTTATATTACAAGTTAATTACTTATTTTCTATAATGTATAATGATAAAGATTATGGTATCTTTTAAAATGATTTGATGGTTAAAGAAAACCGTAGCATCCCTATGTTCAGTGCACGTATATTACATTGTGGTGTTTGTAGTGTGCTTGTACCGGATGTTGGGGTGTTACAATTGTTTTGGTATCAGAGCCTAGGTTTGAGATTCTCAACCTAGGTGAAGTGTAAGAAAAAGAGTATTTTGACTTAAAAAGTTGGTTTTTGAATGATATACATGTTTGGGATTGGCAGTCTCTGATCTTTAATAAGATGTATTCTGCTGTGTTTGCAGACATAGGTTGTGATGGATTCTCACTTGCGACAGTTAGTAGAGGGTAGTGCGGAGAGCGTAGCTCCTGATGAGGTTAGAGAGGGAGCTAGAGTGGATAGTGCTGGAGAGGTACCTGCTTCTGTGTCGGGGAGACCAGCTGGTGAGGAGGTTCCACCAGTTTGGCTTAGGCATGTGGTAGAGGCTTTGAGGCCAGCACCAGTGCAACCACCGCCACCACCCTCACAGCCTTTGGTATCAGTGAGGCATTATGACAAATTAGGAAAGTATGGAGCAGAAGATTTCTTGGGTACTATTGATCCAGCTGTAGCTGAGCAGTGGCTAGATAAAGTACAGAGAATATTTGTTCAGTTGAAAGCCACTCCAGAGGAAAGATTTGATTATACAAGATCATTGTTGCAGAAGGACGCATATGATTGGTGGAAGACAGTGCCTCATGCTATGGATGATCCACCTATATTGTCCTATGCTGATTTTCTACGAGAGTTTGAATTGAAGTACACTCCAAGGGAGTACAAAGATGTGAAGAAAATGGAGTTTCTAAGCTTAAAGCAAGATCACCGGACCGTAACGGGATATGAGGTTGAGTTTATCCGGTTGAGCCATTATGCTGGGGGTATTATATCAGATGAGATTGATAGATGCAGGAGATTTGAGGAGGGATTGAGGCCCTCTATTATATGTCTTGTGGCTAGATCTAGATATCATGATTTTTCCCAACTTGTGGCAGCAGCTCGAAGTGTGGAGAGAGCTCAGAATATTGCAGTGGCTGCTTCTGAGGAAGAGATCAGGGTAAGAAGACCCCAGTTTGAGGCAGGGTCTTCGTCTGTAAAGAGAGGTAAAGGAAGCTTCATTCCTCGGGTTAGTAGGAGTCAGAGGCCAGCTGGTAGGTCAGTACAGTTTCAGAGACAGAGATCTAGACCTACAGTTTTAGTGGCGAGTGCTCTGACCCCAGTGACTCAGAGATCCACTCTACCCATATGCATTCATTGTGGCAGGCCACATGGTGGTACTTGTTGGAGGACGGGTGTGGTAGGGGTATGTTTCAGATGTGGGTCACCTGATCATTTTGTTAGAGATTGTCCTGGCAGGCAGGAGCAGATGCCAGTTGATTCTGCAGCTTCTCGATCTAGTGTGAGGGGAGGTCGAGGAGGCAGAAGTTTCAGTAGAGGAGGTAGATCTGGGTTCAGTTCTAGAGGAGGTTCTACATCCAGGGAGAGTAGACCAGAGGAGGCTGGATCTTCTCAGAGGATTTATGTGATGCAGAGGCAACCAGATGCTTCGGCAGTCATAGCTGGTACTTTTTCTTTATTTGGTATTTCAGTACTTGATTTGATTAATCCCGGATCCACACATTCATATATTTGTGCATCTGTTTTGCCTGTGTCTGATGTGCATGCTGAATCCCTAGGATTTGATGAATTGGTGACAAATCCTTTAGGGCATAGTGTGATTGTTAGTAAAGTGCACCGAGATAGTGCAGTAGTGGTGCAAGGTGAGGAGTTCCTTGGAGATCTAATTGAAATGCCTTTTAAGGAATATGATGTGATTCTAGGCATGGACTGGTTATCTAGACATGGAGCCGTGGTAGATTGTAAAAAGAAAATTATTGTTTTGAGAACTGGTGATGGAAGAGAGGTGATAGTATCTAGTGAGCAGGGACAGTTAGCATCCTTGTTTGTTTCAGCAGTTGCAGCTAGGAGATTGATTAGAAAGGGGTGTAACACTTATCTTGCTCATGTGGTGGATACTAGAGTAAAGGGTTCTCAAATTGATAGTATACCCACAGTTGCAGAGTTTACAGATGTGTTTCCAAAGGAGTTGCCAGGGTTGCCTCCTGAGAGAGAGGTGGAGTTTGGTATTGAATTATGGCCTGGTACCACTCCTATCTCTATTACTCCTTATAGAATGGTACCTGCTGAACTGAGAGAATTGAAGGTGCAGTTGCAGGAGTTGCTGTATAAAGGGTTTGTTCGCCCTAGTGTTTCACCGTGGGGAGCTCCTGTGTTGTTTGTGAAGAAGAAGGATGGTACTATGAGATTGTGCATTGATTATAAGCAATTGAACAAGGTGACTATTAAAAATAAATATCCTTTGCCTAGAATTGATGATCTCTTTGATCAATTGAAGGGTGCAGCAGTGTTTTCCAAGATCGATTTGAGATCAGGGTACCATCAGTTGAGGGTCAGAGCTGAAGATGTTCCTAAAATAGCCTTTCGTACAAGGTATGGGCATTATGAGTTTCTAGTTATGCCTTTTGGTCTGACGAATGAACCTGCAGCTTTTATGGATTTGATGAATAGGGTGTTTAGGCCCTATCTGGATCAGTTTGTGGTAGTTTTTATTGATGATATTTTGGTGTATTCGCGTAATGAAGAGGAGCATGACAAGCATCTGCGAATTGTGTTGCAAATTTTGAGAGAGAAGCAATTGTTTGCTAAACTGTCAAAGTGTGAGTTTTGGCTTGACCAAGTAACTTTTCTCGATCATATAGTTTCAGCAGAGGGTATTAGAGTTGATCCGAGTAAAGTTGAAGCTATTTTGAATTGGAGTCCACCAAAGTCTGTGACTGAAGTTAGAAGTTTTCTGGGTTTGGCAGGCTATTACCGACGGTTTGTGAAAGGATTTTCTTTGATAGCTACTCCACTTACCAGATTACTTTGAAAGGGAGTTAGATTTGTGTGGACAGATCAGTGTCAGGATAGCTTTGAACAGTTGAGAGAAATGTTGACTCAAGCGCCTGTTCTTACTTTACCTGTGGAAGGCAAACCATATGTGATTTACAGTGATGCTTCACATAGTGGTTTGGGTTGTGTTCTGATGCAAGAAGGTAAAGTGATAGCTTATGCTTCTCGACAATTGAAACCGCATGAACTCAATTATCCAACCCATGATTTAGAGTTGGCAGCCATTGTGTTTGCATTGAAGATTTAGCGACATTATCTGTATGGGGAGAAGTGTTTTATCTATACAGACCATAAAAGTTTGAAATATTTGGGTGTCCAAAAAGAGCATAATCTTCGACAGAGGAGATGGTTGGAGTTGATTAAAGACTACGACTGTTTGATTGATTATCATCCTGGTAAAGCAAATGTTGTTGCTGATGCCTTGAGTCGGAAGTCTTTAGCAGGTTTGACTGTTTACTCGCTCTCGTTGCTTGTTGAGTTGAGAGCTTTGCATGCCAGTTTTGTATCTTGTGATGATGGTGCATTGTTGGCACAGTTGCAATTGAAACCCGTTTTGTTGGATCAGATTAAAGAGGCTCAATTGGCTGATGAGAAGATTCAAAAGATTATTTCAGATTGCCAAAATGGAAAGAGTCGAGATTTTATTATGAGAAGTGATGGGAGTCTTTGGTTTAAGAACAGATTGTGTGTACCTGATGATGCTAATTTGAGAAGAATTATTTTAGAAGAAGCCCATCAGTCAGTATTTGCTATGCATCCGGGCAATACAAAGATGTATCATGATTTGGAGCAGTATTACTGGTGGTTAGGTATGAAGAGAGACATTGCGGAGTTTGTATCCAAATGTCTCACATGTCAGAGGGTAAAAGCTGAGCATCAAGTTCCAACCGGGTTGCTTCAACCTTTAGCAGTGCCTGAATGGAAATGGGATAGAGTAACCATGGATTTTGTATCTGGTCTACCATTGACACAAAGAAAGCATGATGTTATTTGGGTGATTGTTGACAGGTTGACTAAGACAGCTCATTTTCTTCCAGTTCGGATGGATTACTCTTTGGAGAGGTTAGCTGAGCTGTATATCCATGAAATTGTGAAGTTGCATGGTGTCCCAATTTCTATAGTGTCTGATCGAGATCCCCGATTTACTTCAAGATTTTGGAAGAGTTTACATGGTGCTTTGGGTTCTCGATTACACTTCAGTACTGCTTTCCATCTGCAGACAGATGGACAGTCAGAGAGAGTGATACAGATTATCGAGGATATGTTGAGAAGCTGTGTCATTGATTTGTCTGGAGATTGGGATAGATTCTTACCACTTGTGGAATTTGCTTACAATAACAGTCATCAATCCAGCATTGGTATGGCACCATTCGAAGCACTGTATGGTAGACGGTGTAGGACACCTTTATGTTGTAATGAGCTTGGAGAAAGTAAGATAATTGGTCCTGATCTGGTTAAAGAAACTGAAGAGAAAGTGATAATGATTCGAGATAGGTTGAAAACAACTTCAGATCGACAGAAGTCTTATTTAGATTTGAAGAGGAGAGACATTGAGTATAATGTGGGAGATAAGGTATTTTTGAAAGTGTCTCCTTGGAAGAAGATTTTGAGGTTTGGTCGGAAAGGGAAATTGAGTCCTCGTTTCATTGGACCGTATGATGTTTTAGAAAGAATTGGACCAGTTGCTTATCGGCTTGCCTTGCCACCTGAGTTGGATAGGATCCATAATGTATTTCATGTTTCTTTGTTGAGGAGATACAGGTCGGATCCATCTCATGTTTTGCCAATTGAATCTATCGAAGTGAGTCCAAATCTGACATTTGAAGAAGAACCAATTGCTATTTTGGCACGTGATGTGAAAGAATTGAGAAATAAGAAAGTGCCACTTGTGAAGATTTTGTGGAAGAATCATGCAAAAGAAGAGGCAACTTAGGAAAGTGAACAAACCATGCGAGATCAGTATCCTCAGTTGTTTCGGACTTGATATCAGGTAATTTCGAGGACGAAATTTCTTTTTAGAGGGGGAGAATTGTAATATCCCAATGTGTGCCCTAGAAGTTTGGATATAATTGTTGTTTGTTTGAATTATGTGTATATGTTATGTTGATAAGCAAAGTAATGTGTAGAGAGAAAGTGTATATGTTAGGTATATGGTAATATATATAACATATATGTTGGTCAAAATGAGGAGTCAAGGGAAGAAGATATTTTATTTGTGATATGTGAAATTACTTAAATGGGCATATAAGTGAAAGAAGCTAAGTTAAGTGGATGAGGGCATTTAGGTAATTGCTTGGTTAGAATTGCTTGGTGGAGATTTAAAGAAGAAAAGAAGTTTGACTTGTTTTCATTTTCTTTTCTTCTCATGTGTGTGGCCGGCTACCAAAGGAAAGAGAGAGCAAGAGAAGTGTTCTAAATTCTATAATCAAATTGAAGGAAGAATTAAAGGATTAAGTTGGAGATTTGTGGAATTTCCTCAATTTTGGTAAGTACTCTCTTGTTTTCCTTTGTTATTTTGAAGTTGTGTTTGAGGTGAGTTATGATTTGTTGATATTATGATTTGGTGTGTTTGAGATGTGTTTATAAGTGTTGAAATTGAGTGTAAGTTAAAAAGGTTGAATTGGTGTTGGTTTTGGTTTGAAGATGGTAAGTTAAGTGGATGTTGATATTGAAAGAATAAGAGTGATGTTGATTTTAGGGTTTTGAAATGGTAAGTAATTAAATGTATTGTTAATGTGAATATTGTGATGAATATGTAAAATAAGTGTTAATGACATTGATTATATCCATTTGAATGAGGTTATGTTGTGCATAATGTGTTTTAATTCAATAAAAAGAGACTTGGCCATGTTTAGGGTTTTCATTCATGAGAGACACGGCCAAACTAAAGAAGAGACACGGGCAAGACTAAATATTTTTGGGAGACACGGCCAAGTTTAAGGAAATTTGGCCGTGTTGGATCAATTTTGGAGAGACACGGCCACTGGCTTGGCCGTGTCCCTTGACTGTGTCTGCCACTGCCTATTTTGGTTGAGAGACACGGCCAAGCTAGGGGAGTCTTGGCCGTGTTGGAGCTTTTGGTTGAGAGACACGGCCACAAGCTTGGCCGTGTCCCTTGAGTGTGTTAGCTACTGTGATTGTTCTTTGCTCTTCTTGCATTGTTTTGATTCTTCAAAGGTCTTCTTTCACCTAAAACATAAAAATAAACACTCTAAACATATTTAATACAAAGAATGATCTAAACAAATATATGTGGAAGATTCTAAATCTATGAATAATGTTATATTGTGTATAATGTGGGACACAATGTGAGTATTGATGATGTATATGAATGCTTTTATGATGAATTGCTTTGATAAGAATGGAAATATTATAATATGAATTGAGACATGATATGATATGAGGCCATTGTGATTGGCTATGATAACTCAAATGTGATGTGAAGGCATTGTAATTGGCTATGATGATTCAATTGAAAGAAATAAGGCATGTTTGCCTAGATGATGATGAGAATTGAGAATGGAAATGATAATTAAATAATAAATGAATTGTGTGGCTGATGTGTTATTCCATTTTCAGAGTTTGTTGTTGGTGGCATGCCTAATATTAGTAACAATTTCTTGAAGTTAGGTTTGATTTGATCCTTGAAGCCTAATTGAGATGCTACAACCCTTGAAGCTAGGTTGGGTTGGTTCTTGAAGCCAAGTTGGGTTGATACTTAGCATGCTTTGTTCCCCTTGAAGCTTGGTTGAACCTAATCCTTGAAGCCTAGTTGGGTTTATGATAATGATAAATGTGATGATTGAACCAAAACATTAACTCTGAAAATTGAATAGCATATTAGTGTCATTTGGGCCCAGGCTTGTCTTTGTTTCAATGTGATTTATTGGTGTTAAAATAATTGAATAATGAGATCCTTTGAGTTATGAAATATAAAGGTGTGGTATTATCTTTACAACTATATTGTTGTTTATTTATTAATGTGTATGATATTGCATTGCATTAAAGCATAATGTTGGCATACTTTGTACTACTAAGTCGTTGGCTTAGCGCGATAGTGTTGATCGAGCAGGTAACAGAGTTGAACCCGAGAGTTCCTCGAGACCGAGTGAGAGTAGACATTTAAGAGTTTATTTTTGGACTTAAAGATCAGAGAAAAGCTGCCAATCATGTATAACTTCTTTATATTTTGTAAAGTATTGTTTATAATGTGAATATATGTATATTTGTAAATATGGATTTAAATGTTTTCATATATGTAACTATTTTATAAATTCTGCTGCGTATTAAGTAAATGTATTTATATCTATTTTGTTTTATATTATAAGTTAATTACTTATTTGCTATAATGTATAATGATAAAGATTATGGTATCTTTTAAAATGATTTGATGGTTAAAGAAAACCGTAGCATCCCTATGTTCAGTGCACGTATATTACATTGTGGTGTTTGTAGTGTGCTTGTACCGGATGTGGGGGTGTTACATCGAAAATATAACTATTGGTTGAAACGTCCGAGGGAATTATTCGAAAGCAAGATACCCCATGTTGGTATTCGCCATTCGTGTGTGGATGTTATAAGGTTGGAAGGAACGTCCTATTTATCCTTATTTGTTGATTGTTTGTGCATACATGCATACATTTTCATCTCATATCATTGATCCTCTTTGGCTCACAGCCCTGGATTATGATAGTTCTAAAGCTTACAACAATTCGACCTACGCTGGAGATGAAGTATCTAGCAACGACTCAATCACTTGCTCACCTAAAATAATGGAACCTGAACTGATTTTAGAGGCCCTCAATGCCAAGATGGAAGAAATCAAAGAGGCCCTAGCTGAGACCATGAAGAACCAGTTGACTGCAATTTTAGAGAACCATGTCGAGGCATCCACTAGCACTAAGAAACCAAAGGAGAAAGGGAAGACTAAAGTTAGTGAAGTGGTTTTTGATGATGATAAGGTGATCATTGATGTTGATGATTGGGCTCAATACTACCAAGATCTTCAAGACAAAAAGGAGCCAAGGGTTGTTGAGAAGACAACTATTGAAAAGACCGAGACTTCTGATTTTGAAAAGATGATTGCTAATTTAGAAAAGAAATTTGAGAAGAAATTGAAAACCAAAGAGGTGTCCGAGATCGACAAATTGTTTGAGATAGATGAAGAAGTTCCGTACAAGTTCAAGATGCCATCTTTTGCCAAGAAAAATGGCACAGAAAATCCTCATCTCCATGTGAAGCAGTATATCACTGCCATGCAGTCTCCAGAGCTACTAAGGCTCAAACCCTAAGATACTTCATGCTCTCATTGGACCCTGTTGTCCAAAATTGGTTCAATACATTAGATGAAGGAACACAAAAGAGTTGGGATCTACTTTACAAAGCCTTCATCCAACAATATGGATATAATGTTGAGTTGGAAGTTACCTTGATGGAAGTGGAGTCCATTAGGCGAAGCCCGAATGAGAATTTTGTAGATTATGTCAAGAGATGGAGAAACAAGGCCGCTTTGCTCAAGAAGAGGCCCGATGAATCTGATCAAATAAGGATGATCGTGAGAAGTGTCCTGCCCAATCTCCGTGAAAGGATGTCTCACACCCTTATAAGGGATTTCAAAGATCTTCTCCAAGCTGGTTTGCAAATTGAAGAATGGGAAAGGGAGAAGAGCTGCTTTGCAACAAAAAGGAACGAGAAAGGGAGCTATCAACCTGGTAGCCAAAGCACACAAAAAGAAGTTGATGTTAATGTGACCGGTTAAGGGAATAAAAGACAATTCTCAAATCAAGGGAAGCCTCTATCTTGGGTTTTTAGTAAGTTGTAAAAGAAAGGGTTGTTACAACCGTTAACTCCTCGACCTTTACATAATCCATTGCCACCAAACTTCAATGCCGAGGCCTTATGACAATTTTATCAAATGCGAGGACATGAAATAGATAAATGTGCTCGTCTAATGCATGAGATCTAAGATATAATCGATAGTTGCAAGCTACCCTAGCCGGATAAGCCCAACACCAAAGATAATCCATTAGCAAGGTTCAATAGAGTACCTCCACCGGCAACCTTCATGGTGGGAAAAGGATTGGAAGAAGATTTTATTTTATCATTCTTTCAAGATGGGGATATTGAAGATATGAAAGAAAATTAAATGCAACAAACTTTCCTTAGCTTGAATATTGCTTTTTAATCTTACTTTCTTTATTATTTTGGAACTATTTGTGTTTTTCAAATTTAAAGTTGCTTGAATAAATTACTTTCATCAAAAATCTTGTTGGTCTTTGTTCATTTTGGTGCTCAACCAATGTGGAATCTAGCTTGATAATTCATGAATTAATATATTTATGCATCATGACTCGAATGGCTTTACTAGGTGAGGGAGTTGCTCTATAGCATTGAGTTGTATATGCTTACTTAGAGAGGGCTCCTGTATAATTACCTTTGTCTAGGTCCAAGTCAGTCTTAGAACATGCTTTGACAAACTTTCAAGGCGAAATTGAACTCTGCTTTTTTAAGAGAGAAATGATCTAGGCATTGTTTGGTTAGCCAACAACTAGTATCCAGCCAATTAAATATCAATCCCTAGTTGCCCCTTTGAGCCTTCATAAAATTTTAGCTTTCTTTTCATTGGTTTACAAATCCCAAGAACCTGCCCTGAGCTGTTGTGATTCTTTTGACAAGTCTTATGATCACTAAGATGAATAGGCAAGAAGATCAAAGAAAGCAATGATTAGTCAAGATCATGAGGATAGTTAAAGTTTCAAGATTATGAAGATAATTCTCAAGACCATGAAAATAGTTGATGTTTTCAAGACCATAAGGGTAGTTGAAGTTTTCAAGACCATAAGGGTAGTCGAAGTTCCCTTAATATCTCTAATATATCAAGACAACATCAGAGTAACAAATGATTTATCCCTGTTAAAGAAGATTTATATTACTCCACTTATCCATTATTGGAAGCCCAAGTTGGTATAAACAAGACAACTCTTTTAGAGCTAGAATCAATAAAGGAAAGAAAGAAAGAAAAAGAAAGAAAAAGAAAAAAAGAAAAAAAAAGAAAAAAAAAGAAGAAGGAAAGAAAGAAAAGAGAAAAGAAAAAAGAAAAGAAAACCCAAAGGCGGTTCAAAACTAAAGCAGCAAAAGGCTTCCATTTGCTTTTTAAGGAAAGTTTGACTTGAATTGGTCCAACCCAACCAAAGATTAAATAAAAATTGGAGAAAAGGAGGAAGAACATCCAGTTCTTGAAAGTTCTATACTTGATAGTCCTACAAGAAAGAAGGACAAAATAATAAAAGAAAGGGAAGAGTAAAGAAACATAAAAAAAGGAAGAAAAGGGAGAAGAAGAAAAGAAACGAATTTGAGTCTTAAACTTTTTGCAAGGGAAAAGACTGTCCTAATCAAGATCCAGATTAATGCCAAAAAGATAGAATGAATTTGGAGTCTAGAAAGATTGCTCCCAACTACCTAAAGTTCAAACAAGAAATTTGTAGTGTGAAGGTTTGTCCATTGTGTCACATCAACCCCAACTTACAAATAGCCTTCATTTAGCCCATGTCCCTTATAGACCCCATTTCAAGCCTATCAAAGACCTGTTGATCTCTCTTGGTAGGTAGAGTCTATTAGTGGAGATAGTTTGGATAAGCATGCATATGAGATAGACAATATTTAAACTCAAATGAGACCTTTGACCAAGTAATGTGTATGTGCCTATCTGAAGTGCAACAGTTCTTGCTTAAATAGAAATAATTCCCAAATTTAGTACGGTAACTAGGGTTGTCATGTTATAGATATGTTAATTTATCAAGTCCTGAGATACATTGACGTTGATTTGGCAAAGCCAACATTTGATTTCAAAATCAAAATTCAAAAAATTAAAAAAAAAATTTGTCATACAAAGCCTTCAAGTTAAGGGAAGTATGTGGAACCTCCAAAGGACACATTGGGCACAGGAAATGATTATTGGCAAAGTTATGAAGAAACTACCAACTGACATGCTGAGACATAGATCGAAATAGATGAATCCCTGACTCCGCTGCTTAGGGTCTCCACCACTCATGTTTTCAACATATTGAAGATAAAAGCCACAAATGCAAAGCTTTCGATCATTCCAATGCAAGACTTAAACGAGCATCAAGAAGGAACCAATGAGAGCACTTTTACTGATCGCCTCGGTCTGTGAGTCAATGGAACAACTGTAAGTATTATTCATGCATATCATGAATACATGAGGATATCACATCGCACTGTCTTGTCTTGTATTGTCTATTCTTTATCAAGGTGAACAGCAAACACTCTGTGAAGTGAAGAATCAAAAGAAGATGTCAAATCAGGGGGGCATGAAAAGCCCATTGCTTGAGAAAGCTCCAGTAAATTTGCAAAGAGAAGAAATACGTGCTTGTGCGAAGAACTAGACGGCAAAAACATTAATTGAAGCTTGCATGGATAAAATATTTGGTTTGAGCCTACACAGGGGGCAAAGTTTCTCCTTTTCAGTTTTTTGAGTTTATATATGAAACATTTTTAAATCTCACCTACAAATATTTTGCCACACAGGGGGCAAGGAAAAGATATGAAGGCTAGCTAAAAAGGGCTGGTTTTTTTTTTCAAAAGTGCTAAGAAAGAATAAAAAGAATGGAATAAAAAAAATTAGAATTTTCAAAAGAATGAAGATGCAAAAGACAAAAGATCAATCCAGCTAAAAGAACTAAAGCCAGGGTGAAGACCCGATCTCAAAGGATGAAGAATCGTTTTCAAGGATGAAGACCCGATCTCAAAGGATGAAGATCCATTTGCAAGGGTGAAGACCCGATCTCAAAGGATGAAGATCCATTTGCAAGGGTAAAGACCCAATCTCAAAGGATGAAGATCCATTTGCAAGGGTGAAGACTCGATCTCAAAGGATGAAGATCCATTTGCAAGGGTAAAGACCCAATCTCAAAGGATGAAGATCCATTCGCAAGGGTAAAGACCCGATCTCAAAGGATGAAGATCCATTTGCAAGGGTGAAGACCCGATCTCAAAGGATGAAGATCCATTTGCAAGGGTAAAGACCCAATCTCAAAGGATGAAGATCCATTTGCGAGGGTGAAGACCCGATGTCAAAAGATGAAGATTCATGTTCAAGGATGAAGACCCGATCTCAAAGGATGAAGATCCATTTTGAGGGTGAAAAACCACAATGCATAGAATAACCGGAGCAGTCAGATTTCTCAACTGATAAAAGGTCAGTCAAACTCAATATCGGGTCCAAGCACCCATTCTCGGGTCCAAGTACCCAAATCAATTCAAGCTCGAGTCCAAGTACCCAATCTCGGGTCCATGTACCCAATCTCGGGTCCAAATACCCAATCTCCTGTCCAAGTACCCAAATCAAAGCCAATTTAGGATCGAGTATCCCAATCAAGTTTAGGATCGAGTATCCAAATCCATTTAGGATCGAGTATCCAAATCCAATTTAGGATCGAGTATCCAAAGCCAATTTAGGATCTAGTATCCAAATCCAATTTAGGATCGAGTATCCAAATCCAGTTTAGGATTGAGTATCCAAATCCAATGTACGATCGATATCCAAATCCAGTTTAGGATTGAGTATCCAAATCCAATTTCGGATCAAGTATCCAACTCCAGTTAGGATCGAGTATCCCAATCAAGTTTAGGATCGAATATCTGAATCCAAGTTAGGATCGAGTATCCAAATCAGTTTAGGATCGAGTATCCAAATCTAGTTTAGGATCGAGTATCCAAATCCAGTTAGGATCGAGTATCCCAATCAAGTTTAGGATCGAGTATCTGAATCCAAGTTAGGATTGAGTATCCAAATCAAGTTAGGATCGAATATCCCAATCCAATTTAGGGTCGAGTATCCAAATCCAATTTAGGATCGAGTATCCAAATCCAGTTAGGATCAAGTATCCGAATCCAGTTTAAGATCGAGTATCTAAATCCAGTTAGGATCGAGTATCCCAATCAAGTTTAGGATCGAGTATCCGAATCCAAGTTAGGATCGAGTATCCAAATCAACTTAGGATCAAGTATCCCAATCCAAGTTAGGATCGAGTATCCAAATCCAGTTTAGGATCGAGTATCCAAATCCAGTTAGGATCGAGTATCCCAATCCAGTTTAGGATCGAATATCCAAAGCCAATTTAGGATCGAGTATCCAAATTTGATTTAGGATCGAGTATCCAAATCTAGTTTAGGATCGAGTATCCAAATCCAGTTAGGATCGAGTATCCAAATCCAGTTTAGGATCAAGTATCCAAATCCAATTTAGGATTGAGTATCCAAATCCAGTTAGGATCGAGTATCCCAATCAAGTTTAAGATCGAGTATCCGAATCTAAGTTAAGATCGAGTATCCGAATCTAAGTTAGGATCAAGTATCCCAATCCAATTTAAGGTTGAGTATCCAAATCCAATTTAGGATCGAGTATCCAAATCCAGTTCGGATCAAGTATCCAAATCCACTTTAGGATCGAGTACCCAAATCCAGATAGGATCGAGTATCCAAGTCTAGTTTAGGATCAAGTGTCCAAATCTCTCGGGTCCAGAACCCAAAACCTCAAAAATTAAATCTTATTGCTTTTCACTCTCTTTCACTAAGGTTTCAGATCATTCAAGCAGGGGGCAAACTGTAGACCCTTAATTTTTTACCCAATCCGGTCCAATATGTTTTATTTAGTCTAAAATGATTTTTATTGTCTAATTTGTCCAAAATAATTTTTATTAAATAATTTTTTTAGTATCTAATTTTTATTAATAAAAAATATAAATAAACAAATAAAAGTCAAAAAATAAAAATAAAAATAAAAATCAGAGTCAAAAAAATCGACGACGAAAAAATCATCGCGCTGGCTCGTGGGCATTTCGCACGCAGAATTTTTCTGCCTGCGAAATGGCTACGGCCCGACTGCGACAGAATTTTTTTGCCAGCGCAATTTTTCCTGCAGCAATTTTTTCGGCAACACGATTTTTTCCGACGCAAAATTTTCGAAACCTAATTCAATTAGGTTTCGATTTCTTTTTTTTTATTAATATTACTTACCTTAACTAATTAGGAATAAACCACATCAAACCACTATAAATAAGGACCAAAGGCAATTAAAAAAGAGAGGCCGAAAGGGACAAGAAAAAAGAAAATCCAAATTCATAAAGGAAAAGTTTGAATTCAATTGATTTTAAAGTAGCAAAAACACGATTTAAGGGATTCAAAAGACAAAAAGGTTGGTCTTTTGAGCTTGTTCATACAAGAAGCAATTTTGGTGCAACTTATAAAAGAAGGTATGAAATTCTAATTTCTTTATTTTTTTTTACACAGTAGCTAAAACTAGGAATTTTCTTTTCTTTTTTCAAAATCTAAAATCTTAGAATTTTAAATTAGTTTTTCTAAAGTTAAAAGCTTTATTTCATTGGTTTATCTTCCAAAAGGCTTAAAATTGTTATTTTTACTTCTTAGAAATCTTAAAACTCTAATTGAACATATTTTTCATCAAAACTAAGATTTAAATTCTGTTTCTTTTAAAATTTTAAAATAGGTTCTATTTTATTCAAAAAGCCTTAAAAACATCTTTTCTACTTATAAAAACTTTAATTTGTTTGTTTAAATTCATAAAACTTCATGAAATTATCAAATTGATTTCGAAATTCCTAAAAATTAATTCACCACCCGTGACCCTAAATTTTAAAAATACTAAACCCAAATTCAACTTCCAAAATTCAAAATAATGAACCCTAATCCTTTTAAAACTTTGAACCCTAATTTTTATGAACCCTAATTCTTCTAAAACATTAAAAACCATAAAACCATAAATAGATTAAATTTACACAGTAGCTTAGAAACCCAATAACCAAAAATCATAAATCAAAGTATTTTAAAGTGTCTAAAACCCTAGTTTCATGATTTCACCATTCATACCTTAATTTGTTTAATCAAAGAGTCTTACCAACCTTTCAAAACATAAAACCCTAATTTATTTTAATTCCATAAAAAGTCATAGTAGCTATAGTTAGACTTTTATTTGCTTTATTTAATTCTATACTTGATTATTCTTTGATTTATCTCTTATGCTTTAATTTATTTAATTTCAATACTTGATTTATTTAATTTATCATGGATGGATGCTTATTTTATACCTTTGATGAATGATTTATTTATGATAAATGATTATTTACTTTTATCAAGTAATTTAGATTTCCAAAAGTTGTAAGAGGTATGTTTCCACTTGGTGGGTACCTCATTAGTTAAACATCATGTAATTTAATTTGTTTTTTTTATTTTAGAACCTATGTAAAGGGCATGTATCTACCTTTTCGTGGGTTTCCTATCTAGGCATGTGATGTAAGGACATGTTTTCATCCTTGGATGGGTGTCCATTTATTTGCTTTGTTTGGACATTGCTTTGATTTTAATAAAATGATGCTTTCTTTTAATTATTGTTTGTAATATGGATGATATTGTTATATTTAAGAATTTTATAATATTAAGACCTGTAAAGGAGGCCGGTTCCAATGAACTGGGCATTGTGGGGGTGCTGGGCCATTTCTCACCTTCTCCACACGTACCCAACTTTCTGAACCCTTTAGGGGGTTGGGGATTCCTTAGGAATCGAGTCATCCACCCCTTTCTTTTTCCCAGCCTGTCCGAGTGGCAACTCCATTTTCTCTGGACTTAGGTCCGTGTTCTCTAAGGCCCTGAGCCTAAACAGTGCCGAATTCACAAGAACCATTCCACTGGGAGTTGGGGCGAAATCCCCGCTCACATTGGGTATATGTATAGTACTTATATAGAGTATATGTGTGTTACAATTATTTTGGTATCAGAGCTTAGGTTTGAGATTCTCAACCTAACGAGGTTTTTTAAAAAAAATGGAAATTTTTGAAAAATGAAACTTGTGATACATGCATATGAATTAACACCTAGGTTGCTCTCGGATGTGGCATTATGTGAATTGTGATGTGATATATTTGAATTACATGAGTTGGATGATAGTGTAGTGAATGAGGCTTTACATGAAAGTAAAGCTAGAGAAAGAAATGATATGGAAAAAATTTGTATAAGTTTAATTGATAAATTAAAGAATTGGAGTTTACTTAAGTAAAACTAATTTTGAAATTATTGCTGATTGAAATGTGTTTGTGATATAGGTTATAAAAGAATGAATATGAGAATAATGTTGGAAATGAGTTAAAAAAAATCATCAAGATTTAAGTAAGTGCCTCTTCTCTAAAGCTTAGTTCTCTTTCTAATAAAGACTATGTTTGGATTGCTAGAGAGAGAAAATATTGTTTGATTGTTAAAAAGGGTAGATATTATATTAAAATGCAGAGAGTATGGGGGAATATTGAGTTGGTTGATTGATATGGACAAGGTGTGAAAATTTAGGGTTTGGTTATGTAAAGTTAAGGTTTTTAAAAATAGATGATGTTGGTTAATGTGAGGAGATATATTAGTGTTTTTTTAATGTAAATATTGTGATTTTAATGTTAGAAATGTGATATGCTTGAGTGTTGTTAAAGCTCATGTTAATGCTAGTAATACGTGAAATTTGGATTTTTGAAATGGGCTTTTATAATTGTGAAAATGATGTGTTTTGATGTTATATTACTATATAAATAATGTTTTTAAATATAAAAAATATAATGAGATTAGTAAACTGAAATACAAGTAAAGTAGTAAGTTGAGAGTTTGGAGTTTCAATGGAATTTTAATGAGGATTACTTAAATACTGATAGTGTAATGTATATTAAGCATATGAGTTATTTTGCATGAATAATATTGCTTATGAAAGGACTATGTAATGTGTAATGTGGTTGATAATATAAAAAATTTGTTATGAACTAAAGGGAAATGATTAAACAAGTAAAAATGAGTTACTTTAGATAATTGGATTGGAAATGATGAAAATGGATATGAAGGGTATGATTAATGCATAAAAAAATGTGAGAGAGATGTCACAATAGAAATGTGACTAAGGTTTATGTGAAATGTTATATATATATATATATATATAATATAACAAGGAAATTAGTTAAGATAAGAGCGGTTAAAAAAAAGGTGTTAATTATGTTGTGGTCAAAGTGTATATATAGGTTGAGTTGATGAATAACCTAAGTCATGTCAATAGAATGAGAAATGATAATGTTCTCTGCAATGTAATAAATGTTAAATTTGTATAGATTGTATGTAAAAGAGGAATTAAATATAATTGTATGATTATGTGTATACATGTATATGATATGTGAGATGAGTTTTTCAATATTAATGCAATTGTAATATGTAAGAAAATGTGGAAAGTAAGTTACATTATGAATGTGACTTATGAATGTGTATGTGGACGATAAAAAAAAATATTATTGTGCTTTTGTTATCTTATACAATTACTTATCTAGTGATACTGAGAATGATACTTAGAAGACCTAAGAGATATTCGGTCTTGACTTGTATAGAAATAGGCTATGTGATGAAATTGAGAGTGAGAATGGACTCGAGTAACATTGGACGGTGAAATTGTTATTGCAATAACCAAACTTGATGATTGTATAGTGTTTTGGGCCCAAAGTATATGCGTGTGGAAATGTTCTATGTATATGTGCATAATAAGCGATTGTAAGGAAAAAAAGAAGTATAATGAATGAAAATTTTTGTAAAAGATAGATTAGAAATGGAGTAATAAATGGAAATTGTGTAAAATTTGCATATGAATGAATGTGTATATGTAAGAGATGTTAATGATAATATTGTTGAAACATGAGTTTAGCTAATGATGATCAAATGATCAAGTAAATTGCTTTGAAACAGAGTTGAAATGTGTTAACTCTTTGTGTAGCAAAAGTTTGGAGAATGAATATGTGATCTTTACATTATGAATTTAGCATTACGATTGGAAATGTTTGAAGAAGAATGATAGAGGGGCGGTATTAATTTTTATGCCACAGGCATGACCATTAATATGCCATGGCCTTATGATTTGTTTAGTTTATTGGCCGATTAGTTTTGTTATCCACAGGAATGGGTCCGAGATGACATGACCGCAAGATAGTTTTGGTGAGATTGATAGTTATGCTTCAAGAAACATGGTCAAGATTTATGGTTTATATAGTTGTATCTTATAATTTTTATGTTAAAAATTTATTTATAATTATATAAAGTATAGAAAGAGAAGAGAATTGTGAAAATGTAACGAGTTATGGATAATGTGATAGGAAGGTGATTATGTAAATATAGTAATGGTATGAAAATGTGAGGAGATGATAAATAGGAGAAATTACAAAATGTGATTGAGATCGGTTCAAAAATGGTATAATGTGAATAAGTTGATGGACATGATGTTTAAGTGAATGAACTATGGGTAATGAATTTGGTATGAGATAATCATGAGAATTATGTGGAAATTGTATAGAAATAATAGAAAAAAATATATGAATATTGAAAAAAATAATTTGAAGTGATTTGTTATAAATAATCATTAATTTCAGAAAGTTGAAATGATGGATTCGAGCAGACCAGAATTTGAATATAAGTTTGACCTACTAGATTTAGGTCATATATTGAAATATAATGATAAGTTTAAATAAGTTAATTGTTGGCTTGAATTGAATAAGTTTGAGATGTTGGTATATTGTGATAGTTAGATCAATTGATCTAAATTTCGCTAAGGCTGCGAATCATTATTGAGATTTAATATGTATAGTTGTAGTAAGAGTGTCAGAGATATGTGATACTGTATATGATATAATATTTTGATATTTGTATGGACATGAAATGAGTTAAGGTATATCAGTTGTAAATGATTATAAAAGGAAAATGGTTGATTATCAGTAAAGTAAGTTTAAAGGCATTGTATTAATGTTAATGCTAAGTGAAGAACATGTTAAAAAAAAAAGGAATTAAGCGTATCAGAAATAAGAAAATTGTTATCAATTAAGGTTTGGCAAGTGTCTATTTGTAAATATAAGAAAGAGATAGATGAACAATGATACACTTTTGAAAATGACTGTGGTGACGGGATAGTCAGTGTTAAGATATAATTCAATAACCTTTAAATTTAAGGTTAAGAGGGTATATTTATAAAATGATAAAGTGATAAAATATCTTGAGCATAATAGATGGGTGAGGCATATATACTAATAAGATGAGCTAATTCTTGTCTAATGATAATTTGATTGGTAATGTAATGAGTTATCATGATTGATTTGTTTAGAAAATAATAATAATATATATATAGAGAGAGAGATGAGTTATGAAATTGGGAGAAGATGATTGATCCTAAGGGGAGAGAAGAGGTTATGTGATTTGATGAAATAATAATTTGATAATATGATTAACTTCATATGAAAATTTAAGATGGTATTTTGTTAAGGATGGATTATTACAGTACTGGATAATTTCGAGAATGAAATTATTTAAGGGGGAGAGAATTGTAATACCCCAATTTTTTTGATGTACTTTGGAGTAGTAGTTATGAGAGAGTATGTTGGTGAAATAGGTAAAGAAAATATAATAAGCGATAGATGTGTATGAAGGATGTTATATGTATATATTGTATTTGAAATGTACGGGAAATATAAAGGCAATATATATGACATATACATATATCAACATATACACCATATATACATGATGTAGGAGAAGTAAATTGTAAATAATCAATTAATAATGATAATAATGTTAATAATGATAAGAGAAAAAGAAGAAATGAAAGTCAAAAGAAGGACAAATATTAGTGGTTGGAAAATTTTAGGTGGAAATAATAATATTATATATATATATATATAAGATAAGGATGAATTAAAAAGGGAGCTTTCTCTCTTTCTTTCTTTCTTCTTCTTCTTCCTCTTTGAACGTGGGAATAGAGAGAGAGAGAGAGAGAGAAGAGTTTGATTTTGTTCATATACACACCAAATTTATAAGAGTCTTAAGAGAATTGAAGGTGGATATTGAAGATTTGGCAAAGAATTCAAGTAAGTGCTCTCTTCCTTGAGTTGTTTTTTATAGATTTAGAGTTTAAATGTGATATGGTTAGTGAGAGAAAGTGATGATTAATTTAATATTATGATGATAATGAAATATTGAAGTATATATATATATGTTGAATTGGTGCTTAGATGATGAAAATATGATTATTTGTGATGATGGTGATGAGTTGTTGAAATTGAAGATTAAGGGTTTAGTATAAATGAGTTGGGAATTGAGTAAATTGATACATGGATGATTATATAAATTAATTATATAGTGGTTATTATTATGATTTGTTGGAGTTATACAAGTGTTGAATTGATGGGTGAGTTATGAATATAAATTAAGATGATGATTAAAGGTGTTGTTGTATTGATTTTGGAATGATTGTGTTCTTATGCTTGAGAGTTCGAAATGCCAAACTTTTGCCAGACACGGCCATGTCATTGAGTGTATCAAAGGTACTGAGTTTAATGTTAATTGACATGACCATTAACACGGCCATGTCATTGGACGTGTCGTGGCTACTGTGAGATAAGATAATTGACAATACCATGAACACGTCCGTGTTGCTGGGCATGTCATTATTTTTGTAAGGCATAATGAATGACACAGGCAGTGACAATTCCATGTCATTGGATGTGTCAATGCTTCTGTATAAATGAGTTAATGACACAATCATCAACACGCCCATGTTGTTGCGCGTGTCACTTGAGAATAACTCTTTTTGTTATTTTTTATTTGTAATTCCAATTTAAATGATTTTAATTTTAAGAATGCCTTAGAATGTGATACTAAATAGTTGTTTATGATCACATTTGGTATAGGCATTGAGAGAGAATAGTTTTCCCAACCTTAGTGTTGAAGAGCAACTTGGAATAGAAGGTTGGAGGAAGTTTTAAAGCTTATTTTGGAGTGTTTCATAAAGTAAGTACAAACTTTGAATAATTTCTTATATTTAAATGGCATTGGGACTTAACACATTTGGTTGGAAAATGTGTTAAGTTACTTACTACATTATTGGTGCATAAGTAATATGCTATGATTTGTTTGATCTCACAAATGCATTATATGTAATGTGAACTATGTGCGAAATATGATATTGACACAAAACGTATGGGTAATGTAATTTGTTATGTATACATTAAAGATGGTATGTAAAGACATGGTAATGATTATATTGATATAAATGAGATATGTGGAAACATAATGAAATGAATTGATATCGATATAAATGAAAAATGTGAATAAATTGTGTGCCTAGTATGTTATTCAATTTTCAGAGTTCTGTGTTTGGTGGCATGCTTATGATTTGCCTACAGGCTAGATGCTGGGCGTTAGTGTGAAAATATTTTTGAGGTGAAATGACCGGGCCCTAAGCCTCAAAAATAAGTCCTTGAAGCTAGGTTGGGTGAAATGACCAGGCCATAAACTCAGACCTAGTTGGACTATTACATTGATATATTTCCTTCATGGCTAGACACATGGTGTCATTATAGACCAAAACAGTAACTCTAGGATTTGAATAGCATATTAGTTATCCTTGGGCCTATGCTTGTGTTTGTTTTAATGTGAATTATGAATTGTGGAACAATTGTGCAGTATATTAAGATATAATGATATGAGAAATATGATGGTGATCCTGGAATGATATGATCACAATACATGAGCAAATTACTGAAAAGGAATGTGGCTTAAAAAAATATGCTAAATGATGAGAAATGAATTATTGAAAGACTTGAGCAGAGCTAATTCTTGATATTAAAAAGGAGATTATGCATATGGGTGTGGAAATTGTGTGTATTGTTTCATGAATATTATGATAAGCCATCAAATTATGGCTTATGTTAAAGATATATATAAATTATGAATTTAGTGAGAAGATATGAAAAGTGCATTGACAATGAAAAACATAAAAAGAATATGATGATAAATGATGTTAGTATGTGAGTATGATTTTCTGTAATGTATGTATATAATATTTATATGTAATACTAAGCTTTCGAGCTTAGCGCGGTTATGTAAATCGCACAGGTGAGTAGATGGTTGATTTGGGAGTCAAACAGTTGTGCCACGAAAAGAGTAAGAGTATTACGAGACCAATTAGAAGGTTGTGCATACATATACAACTTTATTATGCTGTATTTTAATTAAAATGTATATGTACATAAGTGAATTTCGGAAAAGATAATGTAATTTATATATATGTAATATAATCAAAAGTATAATGGTTTTGTAAATGTTCTTTAATTAAAAATGTATCATTGTTATGGAATTAAGGTAAGAGATTTTTATAATACTGAAACATGACATTCTTATATTTTATATACGTATTAAATGTATACAGGGTATATGTATAGTACTTATATAGAGTATATGGGTGTTACAATTATTTTAGTATCAGAGCTTAGGTTTGAGATTCTCAACCTAAGGAGACTTTTTTAAAAAATAATGGAAATTTTTGAAAAATGAAACTTGTGATACATGCATATGAATTAACACCTAGGTTGGTCTCGGATGTGGCATTATGTGAATTGTGATGTGATATATTTGAATTACATGAGTTGGATGATAGTGTGTGAATGTGGCTTTACATGAAAGTAAAGCAAGAGAAAGAAATGATATGGAAAAAAATTGTATAAGTTTAATTGATAAATTAAAGAATTAGAGTTTACTTAAGTAAAACTAATTTTGAAATTATTGATTTTTGAAATGTGTTTGTGAAATAGGTTATGAGAGAAGGAATATGAGAATAATGTTGGAAATGAGTTAAAAAATCATCAAGATTGAAGTAAGTACCTCTTCTCTAAAGCTTAGTTCTCTTTCTAATAAAGACTATGTTTGGATTGCTAGAGAGAGAAAATATTGTTTGATTGTTAAAAAGGGTAGATATGATATTAAAATGGAGAGAGTATGGGGGAATATTGAGTTGGTTGATTGATATGGACAAGGTGTGAAAATTTACGGTTTGGTTATGTAAAGTTAAGTTTTTTAAAAACAGATGATGTTGGTTAATGTGAGGAGATATATTAGTGTTGTCTTAATGCAAATATTGTGATTTTAATGTTAGAAATGTGATACGCTTGAGTGTTGTTAAAGCTCATGTTAATGGTAGCAATATGTGAAATTTGGATTTTTGAAATGGACTTTTATAATTGTGAAAATGATGTGTTTTTATGTTATATTACTATATAAATAATGTTCTTAAATATAAAAAATATAATGAGATTAGTAAATTGAAGTACAAGTAAAGTAGTAAGTTGAGAGTTTGGGGTTTCAATGGAATTTTAATGAGGATTACTTAAATACTGATAGTGTAATGTATATTAAGCATATGGGTTATTTTGAATGAATAATATTGCTTGTGAAAATACTATGTAATGTGTAATGTGGTTAATAATATAAAAAAAATTTGTTATGAACTAAAGGAAAATGATTAAACAAGTGAAAATAAGTTATTTTAGATAATTGGATTTGTTAATAAAGTGTCAAAAATGGAGGTGCCTAACTTAAGTAATGGTGGTAAAAAATGGAGGTGCCTAACTTAAGTGATGGTGGTAAAAAATGGAGGTGCCTAACTTAAGTGATAGTGGTAAAAAATGGAGGTGCCTAACTTAGGTAAAAGAGATACCTAACCTTTGACAAATCTCACCAACCATTATGTTCACATGTTATAATTTTCCTATATATTTATTATTATATTATTTAATTTGCTTGGTGGAGGTTTAAGTGGAGAAGAGTGTTTGACTTTGCCTCTTTGTTTCTTCATTTTCTTCTTCATTTTCTTTTCTTTTCCTTGTTGGCCGGGCATCATCTAAGCAAGAGAGGAGGAGAGTTTTTGAGTTTTCCAAGCTTGTGATTGAAGGAGATTTGAAGTGATTAAGTTGAAAATTTAAGAAGTTTCATTAACTTTGGTAAGTTTCCTCTTGATTCTCTTGTTTTATTTTAAGTTGTGTTTGAGTTTGGTGTTGGATTATTAAGAGCATGGGTATGTTTGATTGTGGTGTGTTTGAGAGTGTTGGGTTTAATTGATTTTGATTTTAGGGTTGAATTGAAGAAAAGGAATTAGGTTGGTGTTGGAAGAGTTAGAGTTGTGAATTGGTAATTGATGTACGTTGTGAGTTTGAGCAATTATTATCTTAGATTTTCATTGTGTTTGTGTTTAATGGAGTTGAGAGCATAGAATACATGAGTGTGGTCCGAAATAGAAGCATTATGGATGCCATGCCCGTGGCCCTTGGATGCCACGACCGTGGGGGTGTTAAGCAAATTGGACAGATTCGTTTGCTAACCCACGACCATGGGGGTTTGAGAGGCCACGACCATGGGGGTGTGAGGCCACGACCGTGGTCCTAGATAGTTGTGTTGGCTTAAAATTTGTGATCTAAGGGCCTAGTATGAGACTAATAGGTGAATAATTGTATTAGAATTCATGTGTATCTTTAAATAAGTGTCTATTATTCCTTTTGAATTAGGTTGTGAAGAGGTTGAGTTGCCCTAACCCTAGTAGTGAAGAATTATTGGAAGAGGAAGTGTATAGATTGGTGTGAGTTGTTCTTGAGGTAAGTACAAACTTACATGGTTGCATACATTTACATGATTTTGAGACTTAATACATTTGGTTGTAAATGTGTTAAGTAATTTATTCTATTGTTAATATATTGGATTAATGTTATGATTGTATAATGTGGAAGATATGATGATCATTCAAAATGTATGTTCAATGCATTTGGTTATGTGTACTTTAATGATGAATTCCTTTAATGTGAATTGAGATGTGAAGCCATTGTTGTTGGCTATGATAGTGCAAATTAAATAATTGGAGCATGGTTGCCTATTTGATTATGGAATATGAAATGAGAAATGAATTGAGAAAGAGATTGATAAAGAGATAAATAAAATAATTGTGTGCTTAATATGTTATTCAATTTTCAGAGTTCTGAGTTTGGCGGGATGCCTATGAATCGTTGGATAGGTGAAAAGACCGGGTCGTAAGCCGAGTCCAGCTGAAAAATGTGAAATATGATGTTTTTGGGGTGAAAAGACTGGGTCGTAAGCCTCAAAAACAAGAACAGTCTAGTTGGGTTGAGGACCAAGATACTGGGGCCCTAGGGTCTAGCCAGGTTGAGGTCCAAGAGACTGGGTCTGTTACACTATCCATGGATAGATATATATGTATCGCCTACGGGCTTGATGATTTTCATTGTGGACCAAAGCAGTAACTCTGAACTTTGAATAACATATTAGTGTCTTCTGGGCCCATGCTTGTCTTTGTTTCAATGTGATTCATGAATGCTGAAACAATTGAATAAAATAATGGAATGTAGTGTTATGAAAAATATTAATATGTCATTTATGAATATTGTCTTTATTGTTGAAATGTGTGACATTGACATTGCATTGAAACATATTGTTATTGTGGTTTGTACCACTAAGCCGTTGGCTTAGCGCGATTGTGGTTCATCGCGCAGGTGACAGGTTAGAACCAGAGAGTTCAGCTAGACCGAGTTGAGTCTAGATTCTGAAGCATTGATAGAGGGCTTAAAAATCAAAGACAAATTGCCAAACATGTATAACTTTTATGTTTTGTAAAACATGGATTTTGATGTATATGTAATAGTAATTACCGCTATATTTTCCGCTGCGTATCAAATAAATGGTTTATCTATTGTACTTTATAATATGATTTGAATGTTTTAAGTTTTCTTATAATGTTGTTAAATTGAAAGATCAGTTTGCTTATTATAAACTGTAGCACACCTGTATTCGGTATACGTATATTACAAGTGTTTGTAGTGTGCGTATACGGGGTATAGGGGTGTTACAATTGTTTTTGGTATCAGAGCCTAGGTTTGAGATTCTCAACCTTGGTAAATTGTAGGAAAAATAAAATTTTGAGTTTTAAAATATTATTTTTAAATAAGATACATGTTTTGGTATTGGCAGTCTCTGATCTTTAATGAGGCATATTCTGCTGTGTTTGCAGACATAGGTAGTGATGGCGTCTCAATCATGTCAGTCCGTAGAAGGTAGTGCTGAGAGTGTAGCTCCTGAAGAGGGTAGAGATGGAGCTAGGATTGAGAGAGCTAGAGAGGCACCTGTTCCTGTGCCAGAGAGATCAACTACTAATGAGGTTCTGCCGGTTTGGTTACAGCATGTGGTAGAATTGTTGAGGCAAGCTCCAGTGCAGCAGCTGCCACCGCCACCACAGCCTCAAGTGCCGGTGAGACATTATGATAAATTGAGAAAGTATGGGGCTGAGGATTTCTTTGGCACTACAAATCCTGCAGTAGCTGAGCAGTGGTTGGATAGAGTACAGAGGGTATTTATTCAGTTGCAAGCTACTCCTGAAGAGAAATTTGATTATGCTAGATCCCTTCTGCAGAAAGATGCTTATGATTGGTGGAAGACAGTTCCTCATGCTATGGATGATCCACCGACTTTGTCGTATAATGATTTTCTGCGAGAGTTTGAGCAGAAATATACTCCGATGGAGTATAAGGATGTCAAGAAGATGGAATTTCTGAATCTGAGACAAGATAACCAGACTGTTACAGAGTATGAGGTAGAGTTCATCCGATTGAGTCACTATGCCGGTGGGATTATTTCTGATGAGATTGACCGGTGTAGGAGATTTGAGGAGGGATTGAGGACCTCTATTATGTGTATTGTTGCTGGTTCTCGGTACCAGGATTTTTCTCAGTTGGTTGCAGCAGCCAGAAGTGTTGAGAGAGCACAGGGTATTACATCAGCTGCTACTGAAGAGGAGACCAGAGTTAGGAGATCCCAGTTTGAGGCATGGTCTTCATCTATTAAAAGAGGCAGAGGATGTTTAATTCCAAGGATCAGTAGGAGCCAAAGGTAGTCTGGTAGGTCAGTTCAGTATCAGAGGCAGAGACTGAGACCTATAGTTTCTGTAGCGAGTGCTCTGACTCCTATGGTTCAGAGATCTACTACACCTACATGTGTCCATTGTGGTAGGATACATAGGGGTGTTTGTTGGAAGATTGGTGGATCAGCTGTGTGTTTCAGATGTGGATCGCCTGACCATTTCATTAGAGATTGTCCTGAGATACAGGAGCATAGGGAAGCGGATTCTATAATTTCTCGACCTAGTGTGAGAGGAAGTCGAAGTGGCAGAAGTGTTAGCAGACGTGGTTGACCTGGGATAGGTCAGAGAGGAGGCTCTACATCCGGAGGCAGTAGGCCAGATGAGGCTGGGTCTTCTCAGAGAGTGTATGTGATGCAGAGGCAGCCAGATGCTTCAGCAGTTATTGTGGGTACATTTTCTTTATTTGGCATTTCAGTTCTTACTTTGATTGATCCAGGATCTACTCATTCATACATAAGTGCATCTATCTTGCCTGTGTCTGAATTGCATACTGAGTCCTTAGGATTTGATGTCTTGGTGACAAATCCTTTAGGGCATAGTGTGGTTGTTAGCAAGGTGCATCGTGATAGTGCAGTTGTGGTGCAAGGTGAGGAATTTCGTGGTGATTTGATTGAAATGCCTTTAAGGAGTATGATTTGATCTTAGGCATGGATTGGTTGTCTAAGCATGGAGCTGTGGTAGATTGTCAAAAGAAGTGTGTTACCTTGAGAACCAGTGATGGTAGAAATGTGATGGTGTCTAGTGAGCAAAGACAACTTGCATCCTTGTTTGTATAAGCTGTAGCAGCTAGAAAGTTGATTAGAAAAGGGTGTGATGCTTATATTGCTCATGTTGTGGATACCAGAATAGTAGATTCTCAACTTGATAGTATACCCACAGTTGTGGAATTTCCAGATATTTTTCCGGCCCTGAGAGAGAGGTTGAGTTTGGTATCGATTTGTTGCCTGGTACCACTCCCATCTCTAGTACTCCTTATCGAATGGCACCTGCTGAATTGAGAGAGTTGAAGGTGCAGTTGTAGGAGTTGTTGGATAAAGGGTTTGTTCGCCCTAGTGCTTCTCCGTGGGGAGCTCCTGTTTTGTTTGTGAAGAAGAAGGATGGTACTTTGAGGTTGTGCATCGATTATAGGCAGTTGAACAAGGTGACTATCAAGAATAAGTATCCTTTGCCTAGGATTGATGATCTCTTTGATCAGTTGAAAGGAGCAGCAGTGTTTTCTAAGATTGATTTGAGATCAGGGTACCATCAATTGAGAGTCAGAGTTGAGGATGTTCCTAAGACAGCTTTTCGCACCAAATATGGGCATTGTGAGTTCTTAGTGATACCTTTTGGATTGATGAATGCACCTGCAGCATTTATGGATTTGATGAATAGGGTGTTTAGGCCCTACCTAGATCAGTTTGTGGTGGTCTTCATTGATGATATTTTGGTGTATTCGCGTAATGAAGAGGATCATGACAAGCATTTGCGGATTGTATTGCAAACCTTGAGAGAGAAGCAATTGTATGCTAAGCTGTCGAAGTGTGAGTTTTGGCTGGATCAAGTGACTTTTCTGGGTCATATAGTTTCAGCAGATGGTATAAGAGTTGATCCGAGTAAAGTTGAGGCCATTTTGAATTGGAGTCCAACAAAGTCAGTGACTGAAGTTAGAAGTTTTCTGGGTTTGGCAGGCTATTATCGACGGTTTGTGAAAGGTTTTTCTTTGATAGCTACTCCACTCACCATATTGCTTCGAAAAGGAGTTAGATTTGTGTGGACGGATCAGTGTCAAGCTAGCTTTGAGCAATTGAAGGAAATGTTGATTCAAGCTCTTGTTCTTACTTTGCTTGTGGAAGATAAACCATATGTGATTTACAGTGATGCTTCACATAATGGTTTAGGATGTGTTTTGATGCAAGAGGGTAAAGTCATAGCTTATGCTTCTCGGCAGTTGAAGCCGCATGAGCTTAATTATCAGATGCATGATTTGGAGTTAGCAGCCATAGTTTTTGCTTTGAAGATTTGGCGACATTACTTGTATGGAGAGAAGTGTTTTATCTATACAGATCATAAGAGTTTGAAATATTTGGGGGTTCAAAGAGAGCTTAATCTTCGGCAGAGACGGTGGTTGGAATTGATCAAAGACTACGACTGTTTGATTGATTATCATCCTGGTAAGGTGAATGTTATTGCTGATGCCTTGAGTCGGAAGTCTTTGGCAGGTTTGTCTGTTTATTGGCTCTCGTTGCTTGTTGAGTTGACAGCGTTGCATGCTAGTTTTGAATCATGTGATGATGGTGCATTGTTAGCTCAATTGCAGTTGAGACCGGTGTTGTTGGATCAAATTAAAGAGGCTCAATTGGCTGATGAGAAAATTCAGAAGATTGTTTCAGATTGCCAAAATGGGGAGAGCCGAGATTTCCATGTGAGAGATGATGGTAGCCTTTGGTTCAAGGATAGATTGTGTGTTCCTGATGGTGCAAAATTGAGAAAGAGTATTTTAGAGGAAGCACACCAGTTGGTTTTTGCTATTCACCCTGGGAGTACAAAGAGGTATCAGGATTTGAAGCAGCATTATTGGTGGTCAGGTATGAAGAAAGACATAGCGGAGTTTGTATCCAAGTGTCTTACTTGTCAGAGGGTGAAAGCTGAGCATCAAGTTCGAACAGGGTTGCTTCAACCTTTATCAGTACCTGAATGGAAATGGGAACGTGTGACAATGGATTTTGTGTCTGGATTGCCATTGACTCAGAAGAAGCATGATGCTATTTGGGTGATTGTTGATTGGTTGACAAAAATAGCTCATTTTCTTCCAGTTCGGATGGACTATTCTATTGAGAAGTTGGCTGAGCTATATATCAGTGAGATAGTGAAATTGCATGGAGTCCCAATTTCTTTAGTGTCTGATCAAGATCCTTGGTTTACTTTGAGATTTTGGAAGAGTTTACATGGTGTTTTGGGTTCTCGATTGCACTTTAGCACTGCTTTTCATCCGCAGATAGCTGGACAGTCAGAGAGAGTGATATAGATTATTGAGGATATGTTGAGAAGCTGTGTCATTGATTTTTTTGGAAGTTGGGACAGATTTTTGCCACTTGTGGAATTTGCCTACAACAACAGTCATCAATCTAGTATTAGAATGACACCTTATGAGGCATTGTATGGTAGAAGATGCAGAACGCCTCTATGTTGGAATGAAGTTGGAGAAGGCAAATTGGTTGGTCCTGATTTGATTAAAGAAACGGAAGAGAAAGTGAAGATAATTCGGGATCGGTTGAAAGCAGCTTCAGATCGACAGAAATCTTATTTAGATTTGAATAGGTGAGACATAGAGTTTGATGTTGGAGATAAAGTATTTTTGAAAGTGTCTCCTTGGAAAAAGATTTTGAGATTTGGCAGAAAAGGGAAGCTAGGTCCTCGTTTTATTGGACCTTATGAAGTATTGGAAAGAGTTGGACCAGTTGCTTATCGACTTGCTTTGCCGCCTGAGTTGGATAGAATTCACAATGTCTTCCATGTTTCTATGCTGCGGAGGTATAGATCAGACCCATCTCATGTTCTGTCCGTTGAATCTATTGAGGTGAGTCCATATATGACTTTTGAAGAAGAACCAGTTGCTATTTTGGCACATGAAGTGAAAGAGTTGAGAAATAAGAAAGTGCCACTGGTGAAAGTTCTTTGGAAGAATCGTGCAAAGGAAGAGGCAACTTGGGAGAGTGAGCAAGCGATGCGAGAACAGTATCCTCAGTTGTTTCAGACTTGATATCAGGTAATTTCGAGGACGAAATTTCTTTTTAGAGGGGGAGAATTGTAATGTCCCAAAGTATACCCTAAAAGTTTTGGAATATTTATTGTTGTATTTGGATTAAGTGTATATGCTAAGTGAGAAGAGATAAAAGATAAGAAGAGAAGAGTGTATATGTTGTATATACATAGATATATACAACATATACAAGTCGAATTATTAAAAGGTCAAAAGAAGATTTATTTATTTATCAAATTAATTAAATTAATAAAAAGGAAAATAAGTGAGTGGAAGAGGATATATTTGATTATTATATTATTTAATTTGCTTGGTGGAGGTTTAAGTGGAGAAGAGTGTTTGACTTTGCCTCTTTGTTTCTTCATTTTCTTCTTCATTTTCTTTTCTTTTCCTTGTTGGCCGAGCATCACCTAAGCAAGAGAGGAGGAGAGTTTTTGAGTTTTCCAAGCTTGTGATTGAAGGAGATTTGAAGTGATTAAGTTGAAAATTTAAGAAGTTTCATTAACTTTGGTAAGTTTCCTCTTGATTCTCTTGTTTTATTTTAAGTTGTGTTTGAGTTTGGTGTTGGATTATTAAGAGCATGAGTATGTTTGATTGTGGTGTGTTTGAGAGTGTTGGGTTTAATTGATTTTGATTTTGGGGTTGAATTGAAGAAAAGGAATTAGGTTGGTGTTGGAAGAGTTAGAGTTGTGAATTGGTAATTGATGTATGTTGTGAGTTTGAGCAATTATTATCTTAGATTTTCATTGTGTTTGTGTTTAATGGAGTTGAAAGCATAGAATACATGAGTGTGGTCCGAAACAGAAGCATTATGGATGCCATGCCCGTGGCCCTTGGATGCCACGACCATGGGGGTGTTAAGCAAATTGGACAGATTCATTTGCTAATCCACGACCGTGGGGGTTTGTGAGGCCACGGCCGTGGGGCTGTGAGTCCACGACCGTGGGTCCTAGATAGTTGTGTTGGCTTAAAATTTGTGATCTAAGGGCCTAGTATGAGACTAATAGGTGAATAATTGTATTAGAATTCATCTGTATCTTTAAATAAGTGCGTATTATTCCTTTTGAATTAGGTTGTGAAGAGGTTGAGTTGCCCTAACCCTAGTAGTGAAGAATTCTTGGAAGAGGAAGTGTATAGATTGGTGTGAGTTGTTCTTGAGGTAAGTACAAACTTACATGGTTGCATACATTTACATGATTTTGAGACTTAATACATTTGGTTGTAAATGTGTTAAGTAATTTATTATATTGTTAATATATTGGATTAATGTTATGATTGTATAATGTGGAAGATATGATGATCATTCAAAATGTATGTTCAATGCATTTGGTTATGTGTTCTTTAATGATGAATTGCTTTAATGTGAATTGAGATGTGAAGCCATTGTTGTTGGCTATGATAGTGCAAATGAAATAATTGGGGCATGGTTGCCTATTTGATTATGGAATATGAAATGAGAAATGAATTGAGAAAGAGATTGATAAAGAGATAAATGAAATAATTGTGTGCTTAATATGTTATTCAATTTTCGGAGTTCTGAGTTTGGCGGCATGCCTATGAATCACTGGATAGGTGAAAAGACCGGGTCGTAAGCCGAGTCCAGCTGAAAAATGTGAAATATGATGTTTTTGGGGTGAAAAGACTGGGTCGTAAGCCTCAAAAACAGTAACAGTCTAGCTGGGTTGAGGACCAAGATACTGGGGCCCTAGGGTCTAGCCGGGTTGAGGTCCAAGAGACTAGGTCTGTTACACTATCCATGGATAGATATATATGTATCGCCTACGGGCTTGATGATTGTGATTATGGACCAAAGCAGTAACTCTGAACTTTGAATAACATATTAGTGTCTTTTGGGCCCATGCTTGTCTTTGTTTCAATGTGATTCATGAATGGTGAAACAATTGAATAAAATAATGGAATGTAGTGTTATGAAAAATATTAATATATCATTTATGAATATTGTCTTTATTGTTGAAATGTTTGACGTTGACATTGCATTGAAACATATTGTTATTATGGTTTGTACCACTAAGCCGTTGGCTTAGCGCGATTGTGGTTCATCGCGCAGGTGACAGGGTAGAACTAGAGAGTTATGCTAGACCAAGTTGAGTCTAGATTCTAAAGCGTTGATAGAGGGCTTAAAGATCAAAGACAAACTGCCAAACATGTATAACTATTATGTTTTGTAAAACATGGATTTTGATGTATATGTAATTGTAAATACCGCTATATTTTCCGCTGCGAATCAAATAAATGTTTTATCTATTGTACTTTAAAATATTATTTGAATGTTTTAAGTTTTCTTATAATGTTGTTAAATTGAAAGATCGGTTTGCTTATTATAAACTATAGCACACCTGTATTCGGTATACGTATATTACAGGTGTATGTAGTGTGCGTATACGGGGTATAGGGGTGTTACACAACAAGGGAAGAGAGAAGAGCCATAAGGTGATGGTCCTTACAATACATTACCTTTCTTAGAGAGTTGTATCGAAGATGGCATGATGGGGTGCACTTGAGATGCTTGAAAAAGCCTGAAGCTGAGCGTATCATGCCAGAAATACATATGGGAAGTTGTGGTCCGCACATGAGTGGTTTAGCCCTAGTTAAGAAGATAAATCGACAAGGTTACTACTGGTTAACCATGGAGAAGGATTGCATTGAGTTTGTGAAGAAATGTTAGTAATGTTAGATGCATGGTAATTTGAATCACATGCCTCCTAAAGAATTGCATTCTATGTCTTCACCCTGACCCTTTGCAACTTGGGGAATTGACATTATAGGAGAGATACATTCGACGACTTCAAACGGTCACAGTTTTATCATAGTAGTAATGGATTATTTTTCAAAATAGGTTGAAGCTGAATCTTTCAACAAGCTGAGACAGGGCAAATGGCTAGATTATTGAAAAGAATCTCATCTACAGATATAGGGTTCCACACAGTGTGATATCGAACAATGGGGTACAGTTTCAAGGAGCAGTTAAAGACTTATTCTCGAAGTACCAAATTCATCATCATCGATTCTCCCCTTATAGACTGAAGGCTAATGGTGCAGTAGAAGCGACAAACAAGACAATTAAGCAGATTCTATCCAAGATGACCAAGAGATACAGGGATTGGTCAGAAATGCTTCCTTTTACTTTATGGAATATAGAACAAGTGTACAAACACCTACTGGAATGACACCATTTTTCTAATTTATGAGATGGAACCAGTGTTACCAATTGAAATAGAGATCAAGTCATTAAGAGTGGTCCTGAAAGCTGAACTGCCTGAGATGGAGTGGGAAGTAAGCAGATACACACAGTCGATGGACATGATAAAAGAGATGAGGTTGAAAGCACTAAATCATCATCAGTCATATCAAAGGATGATATCTTGAGCCTACAATAGAAGGGTTAAGGTCAGAAAATTCAGAATCGATGACTTAGTGTTGAAGCAATGTAAGCCTAATGTCTCTGATCCAAGAGGAAAATTTAGTCCTAGTTAGGAAGGACCATATATTGTGAAACAAGTCATGAGCAAGGGTGCAGTCAAAATATCAGACATGGATGGGAACGAGTTTAGCGAGCCGGTGAACATGGACAGGTTGAAGAGGTTGTATGTTTAAATTAAAAAAAAAAGAGAGCTCACTAGGTGAAAAACCCAAAAAGGGCGATCTAGGCAAAAGTTAGAGCAGTCCTCTAGTTCTAAAAACCCGAAAGGGCGGACTAGGCAACAATTAGGGCCAAATGAGAGAAAATTGTCAATTAGAAAACCCAAAAAGGCTAGTTAGCGACAAGAGTGATCTTGTGTAAGCTGGCTTTATGTTTGGATGTTCTATAATTTAATAAAATAGAGTTAATATTAAAATTATTCTTTGTGCACTGATTCATGTATTTAACCAAATATGGTAAAATAAATAACATAATAGCAAAAGGTGATGACATTATAAAAGGAAAAAAAACATCTTTTATTATGTTCATTATTTTTCATCCTAACATTGTTCTTTCTAAAGAAATAACAAAATGTAAAATCTATGACAAACGATAAGTGTGACATGTAGGCCAGCTTTTCTTCAACCGATCCAAGAAGGCTTTAGTCAGACGAGGCATTTCTAAGTCAGGAGTAAACTCATAACCTCGAGGCTCGGCTCCATACTGATGATCAAGCCAATGAGGATCATAGCAAGTATCTCGACAAAGAGCAGAAAGAGAAACATACATCAAATACATCCGAATGGTGATACAAGAAATCTTCCACCAAGTTACTAAGCAACAGATGTCGACTGCAGCACATGAGTGGATCTAGTCAGCCTAGTCGACATATGAAGGAGCAGGATGGAATAGTTTCCTAGCAGAGTGATGTCGCGGTAGATATCTGACAAAATCCATGGATGGAATGTCAAGCAAGCAGAGGGGCTCTTGAAGCCAAATATGTAAGCCCAATAAAACAAATTAAAAAAAAAAGAAGAAAGAAAATGATGATGCCTGTTAGTTTGAAAACCCACAAGGGCAGCCTAAGCAAAAGTTAGGGCAGTTCGCTAGTTCTGAAAATCACCAAGGGTGGTCTAGGCAAAAATTATAACCAATAATAAAATAATAAGAAAAAAGGGCCTGCTATGTTGAAAACCCATAAGGGAAACTTAGGCAAAAGTTAGGACAGCTCGCTAGTTCTGAAAATCCACAAGGGCGGACTAGGCAAAAATTAGAGTAATAAAAATAAAAAGAAAAAGGCATAAATTCAAAACTCGAAAGAGCGGTTTAAGTAATTACATGTAGCAGCAAGGGACTTCCGGCTAATCTCCTCGAAGATTCTAATTTGAATTGATCCAGTCTAACTAGGGTCTTAGCCAAGATCACAGGTATCGGTGAAAAAGCCTCCTTCTATTTGGTCCACGATATTCAATATTCGTAGATTGATGTCCCCATCGGGAGAAACAAGCAAGAATTATCCAAGAAAGCATAGACAAAGCATGCATCCCCAAGCCTTGCTGGGATCCAAATGAGAAATGCAAAAGTCAATCAGGGGACTAAGCAGAATTTTCTCACCTCCAGTCAATTGTAAAACTTCAGGCTTTGAGATTTAAACAACATTTGCATCTTTTGTTGAGTTTTGGAAATCAATATGGGAAACGCCATTGGTTGATTGCTTGGATATCCAAGGATGGCCTCAAATTCTTCAATCATGGGACATATCTCAAAGTCATTTACCTTGAATGTCCTAGGATTCATATCCCAAAAGGAAACCATGGCATGAAGAAAAGAATAGTCGAATTTAACATTTTGAAAGCACTTCAAAGTATTAATTTACGACCAAGATATTTGCTCCCAATGAATAGTTTTCATATTTTTAAATAGACCTTTAATTTTCTTCAAATTAAGTTCTGTCATTTTTAAAATTAAAGAAAAAAAGAAATTAAAAATTGTTGAAAGGGATTTTTGATACTGAAACAAAATTTCATGGAGAATTTCTTGGTTTTCATTGGGAATTATAGCATTGAAAGCAGCTTTATATAAGGGATTACTTTGTCCATCGAGGTTGACAAGGAAAGAGCAATAATTCAGGTCGAGATGCTCAAGAAAAGGAAATTTAAGAGATTTTGAGTTGCCGCGTTAGTTTGGATTTGTAAATCAGGGGTGCTTTAGGATTTTGAATTGTGAGAGGAACTTTTGTGTATACTGTTGTAATAATAATAATGATAATACATAATGATTAAAAAAAGAGACAAAAGTTATAGTAAAAGTAAAAATTATTATTATTTATTATTATCATCATTGTTATTATTATTGTTAACATTATTAATAATAATACAATATTTTCTCAATTAATACAATGATCACTGAGAAGGAGGAGGTGGTCCATAATCAAACAAAGCTCTAAGAAAGTCATCGCCTGTTAGAGGAGGAGGCATATCTTCTGTCCTAAGTCCACCTGAAGAAGGAGCACCTGAATCTCTATTACACTGGAATTCAGGCCTATAACAATAATCATCAAGAGTAGATGAAAGAATCTCATGGTCATCATTTTGGGGCCCCTAGAAGATGAAGCAACAGGATCCCTCATTCCTTAGAATCGAAAGTTTTAAAAGTTTTACTCTGACTGATGATACAATCTTTTAAGATGAGCAATCTGTTGGCGACTAGCAGCTAACTCCTCTTGCAGTTTCTTATTTTGCTCCTCAAGCATCCGCTGTAAGTCAAAAAATGAAAGGGTAAGAGCATACATGATCATGCATACATACCTAGCATAAATCATCATGGAACAGGGTGACCCACCAAGTAACTCATATCAGAGCCTTGTGGATGAGATGGCATTTTTGGTTGGTGAGAAGGAGCAAATGGAGGGACAATAGAAGAAGGTCTAGTCTCATGATCAAATGAGCCGATAGCCTGTAATAATCACGAAAACAGTCAAAATAAGTTGAAAAGGAAGCAATTGCAATGATAGAAAGACACATATTTACCTGAGAGGTTCCCGCCTTGGAATAAGAGATAAATTCTCTCTCCTCCTCTTCATCACTGGTTTCCTCATCATTTCCTTCTTCCTCCTTAGGAAATCCTTGAATGCTAATAGGACACACATCAAAGTTTGAGAGCTGTGTTCGAATGAATTGTGTGTATGATGTGCTCGGTACACAAAGATAATCTTCAACATCATAGCCATTCTGAGCTAATCTCCACGAATTCTCCGGCATTGATGTAATATTTAAAGTATACATTGGACAATTCATCAGGCCCTCCACTCCTCAGGACCAAGGAACCAATCATACACCCTTTCCCTGAGAAACCAGCCACTAGACACTGGACTAGCAATGATTCAGCGGGAGTGCTGGTAAGGCAGTTCAACATTCATAAAAGGAGTCCAATTCATGCTCTCTTCAACTTTCCACCAAGCATAGTCAACCTGCAGGATGACAAAAGGTAAGTAAACTTTTTACATTAACTATAAAGCATACTAATACTATTTTACCTGGTCCTAGGCTAGGCAAGTCAAGAGATAACACTGGGTGTGCACATGATGAGAGCCGAGAACTATTGTGCGATCGGAAATATGAGGCACCCTCAAGAGATTTTGCTCATAAGCCCATACCTGTAATAACAATGGAAATCAAATTCATGTGAATATATGAGTTGAATTAACAATGGCAGGAGATAGTACCTCGACAATCACCATGAAGCCAATGAAAGACTTCTTATTCCTGCAAATCTTGTCTAGGCCATGATAGAGACAGGCAAGGCCAGCATCACCCTAGCCGTAAGGCGGTACCATATCCATTTCAATAAGGGTGCTCGACACCGATAAATGGATGGCGGATTTGGTGCTGCATAAAATGGTCGACCCAAGCAAATACAGCAAAAATTCCTGAGCATATTGTTTAGCTATTTCCCAATTAACCATCCATCACAGTGTAGACCCTTAATTTTTGACACATTCCGGTCCAATATATTTTAATAATTTTTGTGTTGTCCAATATATTTTAATTAGTCTAAAATAATTTTTGTTATCTTAATTAAATAATTTTTGCTTTAGTATCTAATTTTTATTAATAAAAAATAAAAATAAACAAATAAAAATTTAAAAATAAAAATAAAAATCGGCGACAAAAAAATATCGTCGAAAACCAGCGTGGGACTAATGGCCGTGGCCCATTTCGCCTGCAGGAAATTCCTGCGGGCGAAATGACCCACAGGCCCATTCTCGCCCGCTGCTGTAGCCAGCAGCGGCAGCTTTTTTGCCAGAACATTTTTTCCGCAGCAGTTTTTTTTCGCCAGTCTCCGCAGCAGTTTTTTTTTTTTGCCAATGAAATTTTCCAACTCAAATTTTTCGAAACCTAATACAATTAGGTTTCGGTTTCCTTTTCTTAATGAATGATGTATTCCATGAATAACTAGGAATGAACCATAAAATTCTTCTATAAATAAGACCAAAAACAACACAAAAATCAATCAAGAAAAAGGAGGAGAAATTGATCAAAAATTGGATCAGATTTGGGAGAAAAATTGAGACCGAAACTAAGTAGGAAAGGTAGCGAATCAACTTGATTTCTTTTTTGAGAGAAACAAACAATTCAAGCAATTAAAAGGCAGCAAAGCTTGTCTTTGTTCATCCAAGAAGAAATTTTTGGTGGAACCAACAAACGGAGGTATGCATCACTTATCTAAATTCTATTCTTCACAGTAGCTTAAATCATCCCATTGTTTCTTTTAATTCAAAAACCCTAGAACCTCAATTCACTTTTTCTAAAGTTTAAAACCTTAATTCGTTGCTTTGTTTTCCAAAAAGTTTAAAGTTGTTATTTTTGTTTCTTGAAAACCTCAAAACCCTAATTTGCTTTCCATGTAATATCCCAAAGTATGCCCTAGAAGTTTTGGAGTAATTATTGTTGTATTTGGATTTAAGGTATATGTTAAATTGAAAAGAGAAAAGAATTAAAGAGAGAGTATATATGTTGTATATATGGAAATATATACAACATATACAAGTCAATATGGGAAAGTCAAAAGAAGATATTTATTTATTTTAAAGTAATTAATTAATTAAATGGGAAATTAAGTAGTGGAAGAAGATATTTTAGAATATTTTAATACTATTTTTGCTTGGTGGAGGTTTAAAGAGAAGAGTTGACTTTGTTTTTGCCATTCATTTTGTTCTTCTTTTCTTTTCCTTGAGTTGGCCGGCCATCAAAGAAGCAAGAGAACAAGAGAGAGATTTGATCTTTCAAACTCAAGATTGAAGGAAGTTTTCTAGTGATCCAGTTGGAAATTTAAGAGTTTCTTCATCCTTGGTAAGTTTTCCACTTGATTCTTTGATTTTCTTGGAGTTTGTGAGTTGAAGTTGTGGTTGATATGTGTTTGTTTGATTGTGGTGTATTTAAGAGTGTTTGGTTCATTTGATTTTGGATTTTGGGGTTGGATTGAAAGAAAGAGTAAGTTTGTTAGAAGAGAAAGTGTTGTGGTTGTGTTTTGGGTTGGTGGTGATGATTATGATTTTATGTTTGATGTATGTTTTGAGTTGTTTTGGTGTTTTTGCAATTTTTTATGGTTTATGGGTGTGTTTAATTAAGTTTGTTTGAAGTGGGAAATGGTGGAAGTAAGTGGTTAATTTGATGTAGTGTTGATGTTGCCGGAATCTGTATTTTTGGCCTGACACGCCCATTAGCACGGCCAGGTCTCTAGGCGTGTCAATGGTTCTGTGTTCTTGGATGGGTGACATGAGCAGTGACACACCCATGTCACTGAGCGTGTCATAGCTACTGTGATGTGGGTGGATTGACGCCCGTGTTGTTGGACGTGTCAATGTTTCTGTGAGACAGAATGTATTACACGTTCAGTGACACGCCCGTGGTTCTAAGTGTGTCAAAGCTTCTATGTTGTGAGTTTAGGGCACGGTCAGGGACACGCCCGTGTTGTTGAGCGTGTCATGTGTAGAGTTTGCCCTAGTTAGTTCTTAGCCTTATTATCTTATGTGTATCTCTAAGTGAGTGTGTATGATCACCTTTGGTTTAGATTTTGAAGAGAGTTGAGTTGCCATAATACAAGTGTTGAAGAATTCTTGGAATAGGAGTTTGGTGTGGAGTGAGTTGCTCTTGAGGTAAGTACAAACTACATTATTGCATACCTTTATATGACCTTGAGACTTAACACATTTGATTGTAAATGTGTTAAGTAATCTATTGCATTGTTGATGCATATTAATAATGTTATGTTTTGCATAATGTGAACTTTGTAGAATGTATGTTGAAGATTCTAAAGATATGATGATGTAATGAACAATGAAATAGGAAATGTGAAAGATATGATGATATGATGAAATATGAAATGTATGTACAATGCAATTGGTTATGATGAATACTTAAATGTTGAGTTGTTTTAATGTGAATTGAGATAATGGAGGCATGTTTGCCTAGATGATGATGTTCAATGTAATTGGTTATGTATATTGTATTGAAAGAGATGTGAAGCCATTGTTGTTGGCTATAAGTGTCTTTTGCGCCCATGCTTGTCTTTATTTTAATATGAACTATGGAGTGAGATATAATGTTATGAGATGATTATAATACATGAATAACTTAATGAAAATGAATGTGGCTTGGGAAGCTATGTTGAGTAATGAAAATATGAAAATACAACATGATGTGTAATATGTTTATGGATGTGGCAATTGCGAGTATTACTTCATGAATGTTTTGGTAAGTTATTGAACAATGTAAGATTTTGAAATATAATATTCTTTTGAATTGTTTATGAAACTTGATTGTATGACATTGGCATTGCATTGAAGCATAATATTATTGTAGTTTGTACCACTAAGTCGTTGGCTTAGCGCGATTATGGTTCATCGCGTAGGTGACAGGGTAGAACTGGAGAGTTCCTCTAGACCGAGTCGAGTCTAGAATTTTGAAGTGTTGATTGTGAGCATAAAGATCAAAGATTGGCTGCCAAACATGTATAAATTTTATGTTTTGTAAAACTTGAGTTTTGATATATATGTATTTGTAAATACTGCTATATTTTTCCGCTGCGTATTAAATAAATATTTTATCTACTATGTTTCATGATATATGTTGCGCTCGAATTAAGTACTACTACAAAGCGTCACTCGCAAGTATACGAGGTAGCTGTAGCAAAGGTGATCGCCCTAAGGTCGTTTCCCCAAGAAGGTGTGGTTCGTAATAGCTTGATTGACAATTTATTTAAATGCGAGAGTTTGTTGTTTGGGGTGGTGCGAGAATAATTAAACCTAAATTTAACCGTGCGTAGAGATTAATGTGTGTGCGTGTGCAAGATCAAATCGATTCTTGGGAAGGTGCCTAGGGTTATAGGTCCATTCAATCAAAGCTCAATTCTCAATTGTCCATTAACATCACCTTGTAAATTAATTTGTTCCTTAAGATTAATTAGTCAATTACCAATTCCATTAGTTCTCACATTCATGAATTAACAATGACCAATTCTTTTACATTACCAAATTAATGAAACCCTAGAACTTATATTTCTAATTCATTCATAGGGTGGTCGATTATATAGTTCCGATATCGAATTTCACCTCTCGGTCTGTCATCCAATATTCAAAGATCAATAGGTAGCTAATCTATCAACCTAGCATTTAATGCAATACAATCAACCAATCAACAAGGAACATCAATTTAAATATCAAATCAAGACATTCAACCAAATATACTATAAACCCTAAACATGGGTATTTAGCTCAACATCATCAATTTAACACATTCATTCAACTCAATATAACACAAATACAAATTGTCCATTGCAATATCAATTCTATTAATACAACAACAACAATAAGAAATTAATTAAAAGAGAGAATAGAAAAACCCCTTGTGAAGATGCCAAGAGTAGGATTGCTAGTCTTCCTCCTAGCTCCACTTGATGTATTTGATGAAGAACTCAAGCCCTCTTCAATGGTTGATTTCCCTTTGCAATGTGGAATGGAGCTTTCTCAAGTCACCAAACCTTTGGATGGAGCTTTCTCAAGTCACCAACCTTCAATGGATATGCCTTTGGAAGATGGAATGGAGCTTTCTCAAGTCACCAATCCCTTCAATGAAGCTTCTTCAACCTTTGAGAACTTGTAACCCAATTTATCCCAAAGAACCTCAAAGATCTTATCAATGGAAGATGGAGAAGGTGGAGAGGATGGAAATGGAGGTTTGGAGGTGAAGGGACAAGGGAGAGTGTCACTCTCTCCCTCTCCCACATTTTTGTAGAAAATTTGGCTCCAAGAACCCAAGAACTCCCTCCATTTCCCTCTTCCTCTCCTTTTAATTCATTCAAAATACACACCCATGCCTTCCAACTCATCCCATTTCCCTTTGTCCCCCACTTTTTATTTGTTTAATATTTCTTTTGGCAAGCAATAAGTCTTTGTCTCCCACTTGTTCCCCACTTTGTTGAAAGAATTTTGACTTTTCAGGTGGGACACGGCCAAGCCAAGACAAGCTTGGTCGTGTCTCTTGAACTTTTTCCACTTTTTCATGAGGTGACACGTCCAGACATTGGTTGGCTTGGCCGTGTCTCTTGATTCTTCATGGGACACAGCCGTGTCCCTCACTGGACCTGTGAACCTCGGTTTCCACCTAAAAAGGATTCGGATAAACGTCCACTCATTGTTAGGAGTCGCCACTCAGTTTTTTCTATTCAAAGGGAAAAACTAAGAAAACCCTTGTTTGACTCCAATAATGCATCCAATGTAAAGGTTTCAAATCTACGAACCCAAGGAGGATTCGGGGACTATGTCATGTATTTGATCAATTTGCCAAAAGAAACGAACCCAAAAGGGATGAATAAAAGAAGACTAGCAGATTGTTAGTAAATTGTGGACTTGCTATTTGGGGTGAATCCCAAACATGCCTACATACTCTCATTTTTATGAGAGATCAAAGCCCATGTAGTTCGGAAAAGCCTATTTAAAGGCAATTATGCATTTATGCATGTGTGTGTGTATGCTTCGTGCATTGTCGGGATTTTTGCCAAAATTGTGAGATTTTAAGCACTTAGTGCTAAATTTGATGCAATTTAGGTACTTGGTACCAAAAAGAATGCAATTTAGGCTCCGTGCCAAAAAGATTAATTCATTCGTGGCTTCATGCCAAAATGTTGATTGATTAGTTAAATTAGGCCTTAGACCTAAAAGGATTAGGTCTTTGACCGAAAAGAAATTGAGAAGAATGTGCAATGTTTAGGACATGCTTGGATTGACAAATGATGAATTAGGATACTACCTTGTTTAGGATTCTCCCACTTCGTAGTTCCAGATCTCGTTTTCTTAGACCTTGGATTGTGATTCTTGATTCCTGCAGCACGGGGTTAGATTTATCCAAAGAAAAGTCCTTAAAGAAGTCCTTAAGTGTATGGAAAACAGAGAATTAGTCCGCTCGAAGCCCAATGAAAAATCGAACCAAAAGCCGAACCCTTTTTCTGAAAATTCAGCAGCCTTTTATAAATAAAATTTGGACTGGACGACGGTCGGACCGCCGGTCCGGCGGTTGGACTACCGTGGTCAGCTGTCGGACTGACGTTGTCAGCCGAAAAATCAGGAAAATGGTAACGGCGGCCGTCGGATCACCGGGGGCGGCGGTCGGACCGCCGGTTCCGGCGGTCAAACCGCCGCGTCTGGCGTTCAGCCCCAAAAGGCACGAAAATTCGCACGTTTTTTGTTCAAACTGATTTTTCGGGAGCTACAGACCTCCAAAAAATATTCCGGGACCATATCCGTGATCCTCGCGTCATTCTGGACATTTCAAGTACCATGAAGACATACTTTCAATGAACTTTACCGTGGACCTCTAGTCCGGCTCGGTCGTCTGCAGTCTGAGAAAATCGGCTTTCCGAGCCTCAAAATTCGAGTATTCACAATTTCCCCCCACTGGGGTCCATAAAAATGATTTATGGGGCCCAGTGGTCATCAAAAATGAGAATTTTGAGCAAGAGTCTTCATAATGTTGAAAGGATCAATATGGGAAGATATGGATTGAAAACTGTTGCTACTCTTAGATGCGTAGCTGTAGATTGGGATTTCTTGCATGTTTGTATCAGATTTTGGGATCCCCAAGCTCACGTGTTCAGATTTGGTGCTCGGATGGACGAGATGTGTCCTCTTTTTGAGGAATTCTGCTCAATTATTGGATGTGACCCAAATGCCCCTCTCGTAAGGCATGAGGTTCGAGTTGGCCATGTGGGGTCTTTTCAGAGGCTTTTCAACTTTACAAGGCCTCAAGCTCAAGCTATGATTGCGGATGGGAACAAGGCGATGATGCTTCCTTTGATTGATGCATTCCTGACTGCTAATTTTGAAGATGAGATTCAACTGAAGCATAGGATGCGAGCTTTTATTTTCTGCCTGTTAGCTGGGTTTCTTTTCAACCGTGACCCTGGCTTTGGAGATTTAAAGCTTTGCCCCATGATTAGGCAAATGAAAGAACTTAACTGCATTGGTGGTATGATTCTGGCTGAGACTATTCAGAGTCTTGACAGAACTGCACTCGGATTTGAAAATTGGATTGTTACTCCGATCATTCTTCAGGTAATTTTGTTATACTTTTTGCTTCTTCTCAATTCATCATCTCTCTTTTTCCTTGTAAATAGAAAGGATCTATTTTTTTTAGGTTTGGCTGAGAGACCATCTCCGAGTGGTTGCCGTTCCCTATGCCTTAACTTATAACCCTTCTCAGTACCGCACTAGAAGAATCCAGGTTTCTTTTCCTATTATGGCTAAGTGGACTATGTGGTTGTATGAGCTTGGACCAGAAGAATTGCTGTGGTACATCTCTTGGTATGGAATTTCTCGATTCATGGAGGCAAATGCAATGCATAACCATGTCTACCTTCTTGGTTTCACTCATAGTACATGGTATAGTGCTTCTCGCGTGCTTAGGCAGATGGGGATTGATCAGAGGGTTCCTCTTCCTGTTGGGCTTACTATTGCTGCCCCTATTACTCCCAGAGTTACTCGAGCTGTTCTACAAACTTGCGTTAGGAACCATGAGATGATCAGGCCTTTTGCAGAGCCTTCCCTTGTCCAGCCTACTCCAGAGTATAGAACTTGGATTATAGCCGAAGTTTGGCCAATTGAAAAGCCAAGGAGGCTTGCATTGTTGCAGGAGTTGGAGGGAGAGGATGTGGTTCCTCTTAACGAGGGGAAGATAGATGTTGCAGAGAGTTCCATAACTAAGGAAGATATCGAAGACTCTGCCCCACGTAGGAGACGTAGGACTTAGATCCTAGGGTTGACTCTATTATCTGATTTTTGGGTTGTCTTTACCTTTTTGGTTCATTGGATGTATAGGACTTATGGTCTGACTCTTGTCATGGAATGAATGACTCTTTCTGTAATGATTGACTCTTTTGTAATGAATGATTCTTTTTGGAATGAATGACTATTTTTTGGCCTGAATGATTCTTTTATTTGCTTTCCAAGCATTATCTATTTATTTACTTACTCTAATTTTTGCCTAAGCCGTCCTTTCGGATTTTCAACTTAGCGAGCTCTTACCCATTCTTGTCTAAGCTGCCCTTTGCGGGTTTTCGACTTAGCGGGATTTTTCTTTCTTTTCTTCTTTTTTTTATTTACTTATTTATATTTTTTATGTTGGCAAAAGAAAAATGAATTAATGATTCTTATTAAAATTTAGACCATGCTCAAGGAGAGCTGTCTACATATCTCGAATTAGTTTGCGAGAATCAGGTCTAATGTAGTTCCTTACAATGCATGATTATACATAATATTTCTTTAATTGATCCATACTGCATGGGTTTGTGAACTCCAGACCATCCAAATCAGACAAGATGACGGCTCCGCCGGAAAGTATTTTCTTTACAATGTAGGGTCCAGCCCAAAGAGGATGAAACTTCCCACGAGGATCTGTAACAGGTGTTCTGATTTCTTTCAGAACCAAACAACCTTCTTCCAACTTTCGATCTTTGACCTTTTTGTTGAAATGTCTGGCCTAAGCTCTGATACCAAAATAACTGTAACACCCCGATACCCCATATAAGTACTATACATATACCTGGTATACATACAGTAAGTATATAAAGTATAAGGATGTCACTTTTCGTTACAATTTAAAAACCTTTAACAGAGTTTAAACCACAATACATTAATTTAAAGAGCATTTACAAAATCATTATACTTTTAATGATCTTACCTATATATAAGAATCTTATCTTTATCAAAACTTCGTTTATACATATAAATACACTCTTGTCAGAGATACATCATAATTTAAAATTATACATGTATGCATCACCCTCTAGTTGGTCTCGTTAAACTCTTACTCTTCTCGTGGCATAACGAAAGACTTCATATCTTCCACCTAGTCACCTGCACGATTACACATCCGCGCTAAGCTCGAGAGCTTAGTAGTACAAATAAATAATATAAACATACATTACAGAAATTCTAACATATAATGATATATCAAATTCCATGTACCATTAGTTTCTTATCATGGTTTCTCTTTTTAATTACACCTTTCATATATCTCCACTAATCTCATATATTATATATACATATATACATATCATTAACACCAACCACAATCCATCACTAATACTCACAATCAAGTTATCAATACACACATTACATATCATACTTCATATCATTATTTTATTCACAATTCACCAATCATGAATCACATTTCCAATAAAGGCAATCATTATACCATTCATGAATCACATTAAACAAAGACAAGCATGGGCCCAAAACACACTAATATGCCATTCCCTTTTTCAGAGTTAATGCTTTGGTTTTGTTATCACATTTATCATTATCATAAACCCATCTAGGCTTCAAGGATTAGGTTCAACCAAGCTTCAAGGGGAACAAAGCATGCTAAGTATCAACCCAACTTGGCTTCAAGAACCAACCCAACCTAGCTTCAAGGGTTGTAACATTTCAATTAGGCTTCAAGGATCAAATCCAACCTAACTTCAAGAGATTGTTACCAATATTAGGCATGCCACCAACAACAAACTCTGAAAATGGAATAACACATTAGCCACACAATTCATTTAGCAATTTCATTCTCAATTGAATCATCATAGCCAATCACAATGGCTTCACATCACATTTTAGTTATCATAGCCAATCACAATGGCTTCACATCACATTTAAGTTATCATAGCCAATCACAATGGCTTCACATCACATTTGAGTTATCATAGCCAATCACAATGGCTTCATATCATGTCATGTCTCAATTCATATTATAATATTTCATAGTATGCATAATCAATTACTTCATCATATCCTTCACATTTTACATATAGCATCATTGATATAACATTACAAAGTACATTATTCATATAACACATTACCATTCACAAGATTCACAATGTATAAAACATAACATTGTTCATATAGTATCATATGCATCATCATTATCATCAAATGTATGTTCAATCTCAACAATGCATGAAGAGCAAAGAATAATCACAGTAGCTAACACACTCAAGGGACACGGCCAAGCTTGTGGCCGTGTCTCTCAACACCAAAAATCCAGTAACAGACACGGTCAAGGGACACGGCCGTGTCTCTCCAAAATTGATCCAACACGGCCAAATTTTCTTAAACTTGGCCGTGTCTCCCAAAAATTCTTTAGTTTGGCCGTGTCTCTTCTTTAGTTTGACCGTGTCTCTCATGAATGTAAACCCTAAACATGGCCAAGTCTCTTTTTATTGAATTAAAACACATTATGCACAACATAACCTCATTCAAATGGATATAATCAATGTCATTAACACTTATTTTACATATTCATCACAATATTCACATTAACAATACATTTAATCACTTACCATTTCAAAACCCTAAAATCAACATCACTCTTATTCTTTCAATATCAACATCCACTTAACTTACCATCTTCAAACCAAAACCAACACCAATTCAATCTTTTTAACTTATACTCAATTTCAACACTTATAAACACATCTCAGACACACCAAATCATAATATCAACAAATCATAACTGATCACCTCAAACACAACTTCAAAATAACAAAGGAAAACAAGAGAGTACTTACCAAAATTAAGGAAATTTCACAAATCTCCAACTTAATCCTTTGCTTCTTCCTTCAATTTGATTTTAGAATTTAGAACACCTCTCTTGCTCTCTCTTTCCTTTGGTAGCCGGCCACACAATGCAAAGAAGAGAAAATGAAGACAAGTCAAACTTCTCTTCTTCTTTAAATCTCCACCAAGCAATTCTAACCAAGCAATTACCTAAATGCCCTCATCCATTTAACTTAGCTTCTTTCACTTATATGCCCATTTAAGTAATTTCACATATCACAAATAAAATATCTTCTTCCCTTGACTCCTCATTTTGACCAACATATATGTTATATATATTACCATATACCCAACATATACACTTTCTCTCTACACATTACTTTCCTTTTTAAACAATACCTAAACATTCTCTTTTCAATTTCTTTTCTTATCAACATAACATATACACATAATTCAAACAAACAACAATTATATCCAAACTTCTAGGGCACACATTGGGATATTACAATTCTCCCCCTCTAAAAAGAAATTTCGTCCTCGAAATTACCAGTACCGTAACAATTCATTCTTAACAAAATACTATCTTAACTTCCATATGAAGTTAATTATATGCTTAAGTTATTATGTCATCAAATCATATACCTTCAACTCTCCCCTTTAGAATCAACCATCTTCTCAAAATTCCATAACTCATCATTCTCTATGTTTATATATCTTATTACTTCCTTGATCAAACATTCAAAAGAACTCATTACATTTCCTATTAATATCTTTATACAATAATCAGATCATTTTATAGTATACTTATACTTCGTCCAATATTTATATTTAATATATTTTGTTCCTTCATCTCTTTGTAATTACCCTCTTAACTTTAACCTTAAAAATCATTTGTTTATATCTTAGCATTAATTATCCCGTCATTACAATCACTGTCTAAATAGACATTTATCAAGCCTCAATGGATAACAAGATCCTTATTTATCACAAACTGAGTTACTTCTTTAGCATGCTTTTCACTTAACTTACATATTAATACACTACCTTGCAACTTATTTTATAAATAACCAATTTTTTCCCTTTTTATCATGATTTATAACTAGTAACTCCATTCATTCATGTCCAATCACACTTTAAAATTTTACATCCTATACATTATCATGTAAATAATTATACTCTTAGTACAACTATACATATTAAATCTCAATAATGATTCATAATCTTAGCCAAATCCAGATCACTTGATCTATCTGTCACAATATACCCACATTCCAATCTTGTTCAATTCCAACCAACGATTAATTTATTTAACTTATCATGAAATTTCACAATTTTCATACATGTATATATATAACTTAATTCCATTAGGGCAAACTTATATTCAATTCCTGATCTCTTCCGGTCCATATTCAGTCAAATTATCATAATAACAAATCACTTCAAATTATCTTTTAATATACACATAGTTTATTCTCTATTATTTTACTATAATTCCCACCAATTCTCATAATAATTTTATACCATATTTACTATCTATAGTTCATTCACTTAAACCTCAAGTCCATTCATTTATTTTTTATATACCATAAACATATTCAGTATAACCCTCAGTCACATTTTATATTTTCTCCCTTTTTAATATCTCCTCACATTTCATATCATTGTTATATTTATTTTGATTACCTTTTTGTCATATTATCCATAACTCAAACATTTCCATAATTTCCTTTTCTCTCTTTACCTTCATAATTATAACCAAATTCTTAACATAAAATGATAAGGTACAACTTTATCCATCATAGCATTTAACTATATTTCTCAAACAAAATTTTCAATCTCACCAAATCTGTATTACAATCATTTTATCTAAAACCCAAATCTATGGATAACAAAATTAACCGATCAAATATACTGAACAACACATATGGCTTTAAGAGATTAATATTCAAGCCTGGGACTTTCAAATCAATACTGTTCTTTTTATAATTTTATTCTCAATCTTTACGAATACAAGGCTAAGGTGTATCTCAAGAGTTACATATTCCTTCTTTACATTTTTGCTATATCAGAAGTTAACACATTCCAACTCCGTTTCAAACCAATTCGCACTCGATTATATAATCTTTGTCAACTTAATTCATGTTTCAACAATAGTACTATATATATTTTCAATCATATGCAGTTCTTATACAATTTCTATTCGTCACTTCATTTCTAATCCATTTACAATCTCTTATAATATATAATTACATAGAACTTTCCATATGTGAATACTTTGGGACTCTAAATATCATATGATCATCACGTTCAGTGCTCACCATAACAATTTCCACTGTCCAATATTACTCAAGTCCATTCCCTTCTCACCTCCATCACATAATCCATCTAGCTTTACACAGTTCAAGACCTAATCTCTCTTAGGTCCACTAATACATACAACATCATTTTTCGTATCACTAATTCTATAATAATACCACATACATATTTATAGGTCACCTTCATAATGTGATTCACAATTTTTTTTTATATCATAATTTCATTCATATTGAAAAACTCAGTTCACATATCATATACATGTACACACTTAATTATATGCTCTTATTTTATTTTCCTTTTTCATACATTCCATACAAATTTAATGTTTATCACTTTCTTTTAAACACTATCATTCTCATTCTTCCAATATGATGTAAAGTATTTATTTACACTACAATTATATATATTCAAACTATATTAACACTTCACATCCTTCTTGGTCACATTCCCAATGTGACATCTCTTTCATTTTCGTCTTTAAAAATATTTAATATACTTCCATATCCATTTTTACCCTTTGCAGTAAAATGACTTAAAATAGCTCATTTTCATTTGCTTATCCACTTCCCTTTTTACTTCCAAACAAATTCTCATACTATCAATCACATTACTCAATTCATAATACTTTCGTGTGCAATATTAGTCATTTCACCTAGCTCATATATTGAATATACATTAAACCATCAATATCCAAATAATCTTTATCAAATTCCACTAAAACTTTAACTTTTCAACTTACTATTTTGCTTAAGCTTCAATTTGCCAAACTCATTTTTTCTTAATATCAACTTTAAAAACAACATATATATATCACAAAGCAATATCAAAACATATAATTTTCACAATTATCAAGCTCATTTCAAAAATCCAAATGTCACAGATTACCACCATTACCATGAGCTTTCACAATATCCAAGCATCTCACATTTCTAACATTGAATTTACAATGTTTGCATAAAAAAAAATAACAATACCAATTTATATTCTTACTTAACCAATATCATCTCTTTTTTCCTTTAAACAAAACCTTAACTTTATATATATACCCCAAACTTTAAATAATCACACTTTTTCTATACTAATCAACTCATTCAATATTCCACCATACTCTCCTCATTTTAATAACATATCTTTCAATATTAACAATCCAACAATACTTCCTCTGTCTAGCAAACCCAACATAAACTTTATTATAAAAAGGTTCAAAGTGTAGAGGAAAGAGTACATACTTTAATCTTGATTTTGTTTCCAACTCATTTTCAATTTTATTCTCCTTTTCATTTCTTTATACTTCAACACATTTAACAATTCACTTTGCTTGCATAAATTTCCATTTTTTTTTTAATTTATCAATTAAACTTATATAAATCCATATCATTACATTCTCTAGCTTTTCTTTCATGTAAAACATCATTCACACTCTAGCATCCATCTCATATAACACAGATATACTACAAATCATATAATGCCACATCCGAGACCAACCTAGGTGTTAATGCATATGCATGTATTACCAATTGCATTTCAAAACTCTTCTTTTTAATTCATTTTAAGCGTTTCAATTTTTTTTTTTAATTTCACTTAGGCCGAGAATCTCGAACCCAAGCTCTGATACCAAAATAATTGTAACACCCCGATACCCCATATAAGTACTATACATATACCTGGTATACATACAGTAAGTATATAAAGTATAAGGATGTCACTTTTCGTTACAATTTAAAAACCTTTAACAGAGTTTAAACCACAATACATTAATTTGAAGAGCATTTACAAAATCATTATACTTTTAATGATCTTACCTATATATAAGAATCTTATCTTTATCAAAACTTCATTTATACATATAAATACACTCTTGTCAGAGATACATCATAATTTAAAATTATACATGTATGCATCACCCTCTAGTTGGTCTCGTTAAACTCTTACTCTTCTCGTGGCATAACGAAAGACTTCATATCTTCCACCTAGTCACCTGCGCGATTACACATCCGCACTAAGCCCGAGAGCTTAGTAGTACAAATAAATAATATAAACATACATTACAGAAATTCTAACATATAATGATATATCAAATTCCATGTACCATTAGTTTCTTATCATGGTTTCTCTTTTTAATTACACCTTTCATATATCTCCACTAATCTCATATATTATATATACATATATACATATCATTAACACCAACCACAATCCATCACTAATACTCACAATCAAGTTATCAATACACACATTACATATCATACTTCATATCATTATTTTATTCACAATTCACCAATCATGAATCACATTTCCAATAAAGGCAATCATTATACCATTCATGAATCACATTAAACAAAGACAAGCATGGGCCCAAAACACACTAATATGCCATTCCCTTTTTCAGAGTTAATGCTTTGGTTTTGTTATCACATTTATCATTATCACAAACCCAACTAGGCTTCAAGGATTAGGTTCAACCAAGCTTCAAGGGGAACAAAGCATGCTAAGTATCAACCCAACTTGGCTTCAAGAACCAACCCAACCTAGCTTCAAGGGTTGTAACATCTCAATTAGGCTTCAAGGATCAAATCCAACCTAACTTCAAGAGATTGTTACCAATATTAGGCATGCCACCAACAACAAACTCTGAAAATAGAATAACACATTAGCCACACAATTCATTTAGCAATTTCATTCTCAATTGAATCATCATAGCCAATCACAATGGCTTCACATCACATTTGAGTTATCATAGCCAATCACAATGGCTTCATATCACATTTAAGTTATCATAGCCAATCACAATGGCTTCACATCACATTTGAGTTATCATAGCCAATCACAATGGCTTCATATCATGTCATGTCTCAATTCATATTATAATATTTCATAGTATACATAATCAATTACTTCATCATATCCTTCACATTTTACATATAACATCATTGATATAACATTACAAAGTACATTATTCATATAACACATTACCATTCACAAGATTCACAATGTATAAAACATAACATTGTTCATATAGTATCATATGCATCATCATTATCATCAAATGTACGTTCAATCTCAACAATGCATGAAGAGCAAAGAATAATCACAGTAGCTAACACACTCAAGGGACACGGCCAAGCTTGTGGCCGTGTCTCTCAACACCAAAAATCCAGTAACAGACACGGGCAAGGGACACGGCCGTGTTTCTCCAAAATTGATCCAACACGGCCAAATTTTCTTAAACTTGGCCGTTTCTCCCAAAAATTCTTTAGTTTGGTCGTGTCTCTCATGAATGAAAACCCTAAACATGGCCAAGTCTCTTTTTATTGAATTAAAACACATTATGCACAACATAACCTCATTCAAATGGATATAATCAATGTCATTAACACTTATTTTACATATTCATCACAATATTCACATTAACAATACATTTAATCACGTACCATTTCAAAACCCTAAAATCAACATCACTCTTATTCTTTCAATATCAACATCCACTTAACTTACCATCTTCAAACCAAAACCAACACCAATTTAATCTTTTTAACTTATACTCAATTTCAACACTTATAAACACATCTCAAACACACCAAATCATAATATCAACAAATCATAACTCACCTCAAACACAACTTCAAAATAACAAAGGAAAACAAGAGAGTACTTACCAAAATTAAGGAAATTTCACAAATCTCCAACTTAATCCTTTGCTTCTTCCTTCAATTTGATTTTAGAATTTAGAACACCTCTCTTGCTCTCTCTTTCCTTTGGTAGCCGGCCACACAATGCAAAGAAGAGAAAATGAAGACAAGTCAAACTTCTCTTCTTCTTTAAATCTCCACCAAGCAATTCTAACCAAGCAATTACCTAAATGCCCTCATCCATTTAACTTAGCTTCTTTCACTTATATGCCCATTTAAGTAATTTCACATATCACAAATAAAATATCTTCTTCCCTTGACTCCTCATTCTGACCAACATATATGTTATATATATTACCATATACCCAACATATACACTTTCTCTCTACACATTACTTTCCTTTTTAAACAATACCTAAACATTATCTTTTCAATTTCTTTTCTTATCAACATAACATATACACATAATTCAAACAAACAACAATTATATCCAAACTTCTAGGGCACACATTTGGATATTACAGTCTTATGGTGATTTTTTGAGGGAGTTTGAGCAGAAACATACTCTGAGGGAGTATAAAGATGTTAAGAAGATGGAATTTTTGAATCTAAGACAAGATAATTGGACAGTGACAGAATATGAGATAGAGTTTATCCGGTTGAGTCACTATGCCGGTGGGATTATTTCTGATGAAATTGACCGGTGCAGGAGATTTGAGGAGGGGTTGAGGCCCTCTATTATGTGCATTGTGGCTGGTTCTCGGTACCAGGATTTTTCTCAGTTAGTTGCAGTAGCTAGAAGTGTTGAGAGAGCACATGGTATTGTAGCAGCTGCTACTGAAGAAGAGACCAGAGTAAGGAGATCCCAGTTTGAGGCAGGGTCTTCATCTATGAAGAGAGGCAGAGGAAATTTTATTCTGAGAATCAGTAGGAGTCAGAGACAGTCTGGTAGGTCAATTCAGTATTAGAGGCAGAGATCGAGACCTACAGTTTCTATAGCTAGTGCTTCGACTCCAGTGGTTCAGAGATCTACTCCACCTGTATGTGTTCATTGTGGTAGGACCCATGGGGGTGTTTGTTGGAAGACGGGTGGATCGGGAGTATGCTTTAGATGTGGGTCACCAGCTCATTTTATTAAAGATTGTCCGGAGCCACAAGATGATAGGTAGACTGATACTGCAGCTTCTCGACCCAGTGTTAGCAGAGGTGGTCGAGGGGGCAGAGATTTCAGTAGAGGTGGTACACCTGGGTTTAGTCAGAGAGGAGGATCTTCATCTAGAGGCAGTAGGCCAGATGAGGCCGGATCTTCTCAGAGAGTATATGTGATGCAGAGGCAGCCAGATACTTCAGCAGTTATAGCGGATATATTTTCTTTATTTGATATCCCAGTTCTTGCTTTGATTGATCCAGGATCTACTCATTCATACATAAGTGCATCTATCTTGCCTGTGTCTGAATTGCATTCAGAGTCCTTAGGATTTAATGTCTTGGTGACAAATCCTTTAGGGCATAGTGTGGTAGTTAGTAAGGTACATCGGGATAGTGCAGTTGTGGTGCAAGGTGAGGAGTTTTTGGGTGATTTGATTGAAATGCCTTTTAAGGAGTATGATTTGATCTTAGGCATGGATTGGTTGTCTAAGCATGGAGCTGTGGTAGATTGTCAAAAGAAGTGTGTTACTTTGAGAACCGGTAATGGTAGAAGTGTGATGGTATCTAGTGAGCAGAGACAACTTGCATCCTTGTTTGTATCAGCTGTAGCAGCTAGAAAGTTGATTAGAAAAGGGTGTGATGCTTATCTTGCTCATGTTGTGGATACCGGAGTAGTGGGTTCTCAACTTGTTACCTCCTGAGAGAGAGGTGGAATTTGGTATCGAATTGTTGCCTGGTACCACTCCCATCTCTATTACTCCTTATCGAATGGCACCTGCTGAGTTGAGAGAGTTGAAGGTGCAGTTGCAGGAGTTGTTGAATAAAGGGTTTGTTCGCCCTAGTGTTTCTCCATGGGGAGCTCATGTTTTGTTTGTGCAGAGGAAGGATGGTACTTTGAGGTTGTCCATCGATTATAGGCAATTGAACAAAGTAACTATCAAGAATAAGTATCCTTTGCCTAGGATTGATGATCTCTTCGATCAGTTGAAGGGAGCATCAGTGTTTTCCAAGATTGATTTGAGATCAGGGTACCATCAGTTGAGGGTTAGAGCTGAAGATGTTTCTAAGACAGCTTTTCGCACAAGGTATGGGCATTATGAGTTTTTGGTGATGCCTTTTGGATTGACGAATGCACCTGCAGCTTTTATGGATTTGATGAATAGGGTGTTTAGGCCCTATCTAGATCAGTTTGTAGTGGTCTTTATTGTTGATATTTTGGTGTATTCACATAATTTAGAGGAGCATGACAAGCATCTACGGATTGTGTTGCAGACCTTGAGAGAGAAGCAATTGTATGCTAAGCTGTCAAAGTGTGAGTTTTGGCTTAATCAAGTGACTTTTCTCGGTCATATAGTTTCAGCATAAGGCATAAGAGTTGATCCGAGTAAAGTTGAAGCTATTTTGAATTGGAGTCCACCGAAGTCAGTAACTAAGGTTAGAAGTTTTCTAGGTTTGGCAGGCTATTATCGACGCTTTGTGAAAGGTTTTTCTTTGATAGCTACTCCACTCACCGATTACTTCGGAAGGGAGTTAGATTTGTGTGGACAGATCGGTGTCAAGCTAGTTTTGAGCAGTTGAAAGAAATGTTGACTCAAGCGCCTATTCTTACTTTGCCGGTGGAAGATAAACCATATGTAATCTACAGTGATGCTTCACATAATGGTTTAGGTTGTGTTCTGATGTAAGAGGGTAAAGTTATAGCTTATGCTTCTCAGCAGTTGAAGCCGCACGAGCTTAATTATCTGACGCATGATTTGGAATTGGCAGCTATAGTTTTTGCTTTGAAGATTTGGCGACACTACTTGTATGGAGAGAAGTGTTTTATTTATACGGATCATAAGAGTTTGAAATATTTGGGTGTTCAGAGGGAGCTGAATCTTCGACAGAGATGGTGGTTGGAGTTGATTAAAGACTACGACTGTTTGATTGATTATCATCCTGGTAAGGCAAATGTTGTTGCTGATGCCTTGAGTCGGAAGTCTTTAGCAGGATTGACTGTTTATTCGCTCTCGTTACTTGTTGAGTTGAGAGCGTTGCATGCTAGTTTTAAATCATGTGATGATGGTGCATTGTTAGCTCAGTTGCATTTGAGACCGATGTTATTGGACCAGATAAGAGAGGCTCAATTGGCTGATGAGAAAATTCAGAAGATTGTTTTAGATTTCCAAAATGGGGAGAACCGCGATTTTCATGTGAGAAGTGATGGTAGCCTTTGGTTCAAAGATAGGTTGTGTGTTCCTGATGATGCTAGTTTGAGAAAGAGTATTTTAGGGGAAGCACACCAGTCAGTTTTTGCTATGCATCTTGGGAATACAAAGATGTATAAGGATTTGAAGCAGCATTATTGGTGGTCAGGTATGAAGAGGGACATAGCAGAATTTGTATCCAAGTGTCTCACTTGTCAGAGGGTGAAAGCTGAGCACCAAGTTCCAACAGGGTTACTTCAACCTTTAACAGTGCCTGAATGGAAATGGGAACGTTTGACAATGGATTTTGTGTCTAGTTTGCCATTGACTCAGAAGAAGCATGATGCTATTTGGGTGATTGTTGATCGGTTGATAAAGACAGCTCATTTTCTTCCAGTTCAGATGGACTATTCTCTTGAAAAGTTGGCTGAGCTATATATCAGTGAGATAGTGAAGTTGCATGGAGTCCCAATTTCTTTAGTGTCTGATCGAGATCCCCGGTTTACTTCGAGGTTTTGGAAGAGTTTACATGGTGCTTTGGGTTCTCAATTGCACTTTAGTACTGCTTTTCATCCGTAGTCAGATGGGCAGTCAGAGAGAGTAATACAGATTATAGAGGATATGTTGATAAGTTGTGTTATTAATTTTTCTGGAATTTGGGATAGATTTTTTCCACTTGTGGAATTTGCTTACAACAACAGTCATCAATCCAGTATTAGTATGGCACCATCTGAGGCATTGTATGGTAGGAGATGTAGGACACCTCTATGTTGGAATGAATTTGGAGAAGGCAAATTGGTTGGTCCTGATTTGGTTAAAGAGACGGAAGAGAAAGTGAAAATAATTCGGGATCGGTTGAAAGCAGCTTCAGACCGACAGAAATCTTATTCAGATTTGAAGAGGAGACGCATAGAATTTAATGTTGGAGATAAAGTATTCTTAAAAGTGTGTCCTTGGAAAAAGATTTTATGATTTGGTCAAAGAGGGAAGCTGAGTCCTCATTTTATTGGACCGTATGAGATGTTAGAAAGAGTTGGACCAGTTGCCTATCGTCTTGCTTTGCCGCTTGAATTGGATAGAATCCACAATGTCTTTCATGTTTCTATGCTGCGGAGGTACAGATTAGATCCATCTCATGTTCTGCCGGTAGAATCTATTGAGGTGAGTCTAGATCTGACTTTTGAAGAAGAACCAATTGCTATTTTGGCACATGAAGTGAAAGAGTTAAGAAATAAGAAAGTGCCACTGGTGAAGGTTCTTTGGAAGAATCATGCAAAGGAAGAAGCAACTTGGGAGAGTGAGCAAGCAATGCGTGATCAATATCCTCAACTGTTTCAGATTTGATATCAGGTAATTTCGAGGACGAAATTTCTTTTTAGAGGGGGAGAATTGTAATATCCCAAAGTATGCCCTATAAGTTTTGGAATAGTTATTGTTGTATTTGGATTTAAGGTATATGTTAAATTGAAAAGAGAAAAGAATTAAAGAGAGAGTGTATATGTTTTATATATGGAAATATATACAACATATACAAGTCAATATGGGAAAGTCAAAAGAAGATATTTATTTATTTTAAAGTAATTAATTAATTAAATGGGAAATTAAGTAGTGGACGAAGATATTTTAGAATATTTTAATACTATTTTTGCTTGGTGGAGGTTTAAAGAGAAGAGTTGACTTTGTTTTTGCCATTCATTTTGTTCTTCTTTTCTTTTCCTTGGGTTGGCCAGCCATCAAAGAAGCAAGAGAGCAAGAGAGAGATTTGATCTTTCAAACTCAAGATTGAAGGAAGTTTTCTAGTGATCAAGTTGGAAATTTAAGAGTTTCTTCATCCTTGGTAAGTTTTCCACTTGATTCTTTGATTTTCTTTGAGTTTGTGAGTTGAAGTTGTGGTTGATATATGTTTGTTTGATTGTGGTGTATTTAAGAGTGTTTGGTTCATTTGATTTTGTATTTTGGGGTTGGATTGAAAGAAAGAGTAAGTTTGTTAGAAGAGAAAGTGTTGTGGTTGTGTTTTGGGTTGGTGGTGATGATTATGATTTATGTTTGATGTATGTTTTGAGTTGTTTTGGTATTTTTGCAATTTTTTATGGTTTATGGGTGTGTTTAATTAAGTTTGTTTGAAGTGGGAAATGGTGGAAGTAAGTGGTTAATTTGATGTAGTGTTGATGTTGCCGGAATCTGTATTTTTGGCCTGACACGCCCATTAGCACGGCCAGGTCTCTAGGTGTGTCAATGGTTCTGTGTTCTTGGATGGGTGACACGAGCAGTAAAATCGACCGGACCAATTGTCATCTCTCCAATGGGCAAGTGAAAAGTGTGGGTTGTGTCCAACCATCGCTCTGCAAGCGCCTGGACTACTTTCCTTGTAATCACGCCTTCCTTCCCTATTCCAAGGAGAAATAGAATTAGAAACAGGTTTCGAATGATACCTTGATGGTCATCTTCCTTGGAGTTGTTTTTCCACCTTGACGGCAATATGCACCATCTCTTCTAACTCCACATAAGGCTACAAATCAACCTGATCAGCAATGTCAGAATTCAAACCAGCCAAGAAACGTGCCATAGTAGTCTCCATGTCTTCATCTATATTAGCTCTAGTCATTAACATTTTCATTTCTTTTTAATAGTCATCAACACTTGTACTACCTTGTTTAAGAACCAGAAGTCTTTGTATAATTTCCCTATGGAAATGTCTAGGCACAAACCTCTTCCTCATGACCAATTTAAGATCAGCCCAAGTCTCAATTGGATACTCCAAATTCCTTCTTCTACTAGTCACTAACTGATCCCACCAAGCTATAGCATAATCTGTAAATTGAGTAACAATAAGCTTGACCTTCTTTTCCTCAGTACATCGATGGCAATCAAATATGAGATCAACCTGCTTTTCCCATTGTAAATAAGCTTCTGGATATGATTTACCATGAAAGTTAGGAATTTTCAGCTTGATTCTTCCCAAGCTCCTATCAACGACTTCATCATCACCATGATTTCTACCATAGAAAGCATTATTATTCATCCTTCCTCTACCTCGACCAGTACTACGGCCTCCTCTACCTCCACCTCTATGTAGAGCTCCTCCAACCAGACTTGCATTATTATCCTCAAGCTCATTTTCATCTTCCAAATGTTCAGGCTGTTGCATTTGATTTCTGCCACCTCTTTGCCTCTCATTGCGCTCCGGTGTGGCTCTTTCAACATTTTGCAGCCTCAAATCCATGAGCTCCAATGTTTCTGTTATGTTCTCCATAACACGGTATAAATGTGTAAATTCAGCTTGCTGCGCCTCACGCAATCGAGCTGGATCAATTTTATGTCTAAATTGATTTCTTTGAATTTTAATGAGATAAATATGTTTGATAGCATTATTATAAACTAATTTGATCTAGTCTAGGGTTTGTATGGATCTACTATGATTGTATGAATTGGTTATTGCTCTTAACTGAATTATTTCTTTAGCCTTAATTGAATGGATTAATGTTAATATATAATTGATTGGCCACCAATTATGTGCTTGAGGTATTAGATGAAGGATTGAGAAATGAAGTCTAATGCAGGAACAATTCAATTAGGAACTTAGGTGAATTAGAAATATAACCTAAGAAAAAGATCATTTCAATTGTAACAAGATTATTTGAAAGAGGTTTGAATGCGAGAGCTTATTTCCTTGATTCTATTAATTAAGTTGCTTGAGATCTAATCTTTAAAATTAAATTGGTTGAGAGGAATAACCGTTCATACATATAAGTTAGTAGAGAAGTGTAAACCCTAGACCTTTCTAATAAGTGAATCAATATATCAGCTCAATTTACTTTTATTGTTTTAAACTCCATTCGATCTGTCTTCGTTAGTTGTTAGCAATTTAAATTTATTGATAATTTGTTATTTGCAATCTAATAATCAATTAGCTTATCTAGCTTCCTTGTGAGATGACCTTGAGGTGCTCACCAAGATACTACATCAGCCTCATATACTTGCGAGTGTAGTTCTAGTAGTATTAATTAGAGCACAACAAGTTTTTGGAGCCGTTGCCGGGGAAGCTAATTGGCATAATTGTTTATTAGACATAAATATTTTAGATTATTTTTCATTGTATACTTTTGATTTTATTTGTCTTTTGCTTTTAATAATTCCCTTTTTCTAGAAATTTTGTTTATGCAAGGCAGGAGATCACTCGGAGGAGAGCTATATCCAGTTATTCCAGAAATTTAGAGAGTGAAAAGGAGCAGAGAAGAGTTTGAACTATATACCAGATTTGATACAGAGGAGGACACTTTTGATTTTGAGTCGGATACTGCACAATCTACCAAAATGGGAGACGAAAGGCAAAGAACTATGAGGGATTTTGCCAGACCTGTCATTGGAACTTCCACATCTTGTATAAGATTGACAGATGCAGCAAGAAATTATGAGTTGAAGAATATCCATTACAACATGTTGCCATCATTCTATGAAGTTCCAAATGAAGATCCTTTGAACTTTATTCGGGATTTCTACTCCACCCTCAATGCATTTCCATTGGGAGGACTAACAAAAGATCAGTTGAGGATGAGGTATTTTCCATACACATTAAAGGATAGAGCAAAGAGCTGGCTTATGATGTTGCCTGAAAATTCATTGACAACTTGGGAGCAAGTTTATGGGCAAATTTTACTCACATCAGAAGACAGCTGAATTGAGAGGGAAAATAGCTACATTCTCTCAATTTGAAGGAGAGCCATTTCATGAGGCTTGGGACAGGTTTAAGGTGTTATTGATCTAGTGTCCACACCATCACTACCCACTTCAACTTCTGAATAAGTTTTTCTATGATGGTCTAACCCAGCAATTTCAAAATACAGTTGATAACGCAGCTGGGGGAGCTATGGGAGAAAAGGCAGCAGATGAAACTTATGAAATCTTTGAAATGTTGGGAGCTAATTCTCAATAGAAAAGTGTAGGAGGAAGAAGTAAAGGGGTGAATCAATTGGAAGCCAACAGTGAGATAGTCAATCAGATAGCTGAATTGACAAGGCAAGTGCAGATGCTGAACATGAAGAACAATACTTCTTCATCCACTCAAGAAGTGTGTGGAATTTGTGGAACTTTCAGGCATGGAGCCAATATATGCCCCTTCGCATATGAGTCTTTTGGAAATGAGGTTGAGCAAGTCAATGCTATGGGGGGATATCAACCAAGGGCCCGAAATGATCCTTACTCAAATACTTACAATCCTGGTTGACGGAATCATCCAAATTTTTTCCTGGGCAACAAATAATTCTCAATAACCTTTCCATTTGCTCTAGAGACAAAACCAGCCGCAGGGTCCATCTTCAAATCAAGGGCAGCCTAAGAGAGAGAGTTTGGAGGATAGTTTATAGGCCTTTATCCAAGTCAGTGCTAAGAATCAAGAGATGAATAACAAGATGCTGGATTCATTAGAAACATCTTTTGAGAAAGTGGAGACTCAAGTGGGACAACTTGAACAACAGATGCAGATTCAACAAAAAGGGAAATTTCCGAGTCAACCTGAGCAGGCACAATCAGTGACTGTTCTTAGAAGTGGCAAGGTAATAAACAATAATGTTGAAAATAATTATGTGAATGCAGGTGATCAAAAGAACAAAAAGGAAGGAGAACCAGAGAACAAAGGTGCTGGAGAAAGATCAATGGAGAAATCCCCTTCAGCAGATTTACACAAGGCAAGTAATCCTTACCGGCCACCTATACCATTCTCCAGCAGGTTGAAGAATGATAAACAAGATAAGCAATTTTCAGACATCTTCAACATGTTGTCTAAGGTAAGTATTAACTTACCTTTACTTGAAGCAATAAAGAACATGTCGGCTTATGCCAAATTCTTCAAGGAACTGAACACCAAGAAAAAGAGGTATGAGCCAAATGAAAAGGTGATAGTATCAGAGGTAGCTAGTATTGTTTTGCAGCATAAACTACCTCCGAAGCTAAAGGATCCTAGTATTTTCATAATTCAAATTACTATGGGTAATGGAAAGGGGACTGATGGCATGTGTGATTTAGGAGCCAGTGTAAATTTGATGCCTTATTCTATGTATCTTGAATTAGAACTTGGGAATCTTAAACCCACCAAAATGGTGTTGCAATTAGCTGACAGATCTCTTAGATTCCCGAAAGGTAGATGTGTTAGTTAAGGTTGGTGGGTTGATAGTGTCTGTGGATTTTATAGTTCTTGACATGGAAGGAAGTAACCCTACACCATCCGCACACACTATTCTATTGGGTAGGCCTTTTATGGCGACTACCAACACATTGATAGGTGTTAAAAATGGTAAATTGCCAATGACTATCTTAGGACAAATGTAGAATAGTGTTTGCGGTTAGCCCTTCAATGTGCATGCATAGAATCACCTTAGAAGAGGGAGCTAAACCTGTGAGGGAGACCCAAAGGCGCCTTAACCCAAACATGAGTGAAGTGGTTAAGAAGGAAGTGCTCAAATTGCTTGATGAAGGAGTGATATATCCAATAGCTAATAGTGAGTGGGTGAGCCCAGTACATGTAGTGCCTAAGAAATCAGGAATCACTGTGGTGAAAAATGTAAAGAATGAATTGGTTCCTACTAGGACAACTACTGGGTGGAGAATGTGTATCGATTATAGGAAGTTGAACAATGCCACAAAGAAAGACCATTTCCCTCTTCCTTTTATTGATCAGATGTTGGATAAACTTTCTGGACACTCACATTATTGCTTTTCGGATGGACTTTCAGGTTATTATCAGGTGCCGATATCACTAGAGGATCAATCCAAGACTACTTTTACTTGCCCTTTTGGGACTTATGCATTTTGGCATATGCCCTTTGGTTTGTACAATGTGCCTGCAACTTTTCAGAGATGCATGATGTCTGTCTTCACAGACATGATAGATGATTTTATTGAGGTATTTATGGATGGCTTTTCTGTTTTCGGTGATTCTTTTGATAATTGCCTCAATAAACTTGTTCTTGTGCTTGAGAGATGTATTGAATGTAACCTCACTTTGAGTTGGGAAAAGAGTCATTTCATGGTTACTTAGGGCATTGTACTAGGTCATGTTGTGTCGAGTAAAGGGATTGAGGTGGATAAGGCCAAGGTAGAATTGATTGCTAAGTTACCCCCACCTACCTCTGTTAAGGGAATAAGAAGTTTTCTAGGGCATGCAGGTTTTTACCGGAGGTTTATTAAAGATTTTTCTAAAATAAGCCAACCATTGTGTCATTTGATTGGGAAAGATGTTCCATTTGAGTTTACTACACAATGCATGCAAGCCTTTAATTCCCTTAAGGAAAAACTGACTAGTGCACCGGTAATTGTAGCTCCTGTTTGGTCTTTACCTTTTAAAATTATGTGTGATGCCTCTAATCATGCAGTAGGAGTTGTTCTTGGGAAAAGAGTTGAGAATTTTTTGAGAGTGATATATTATGCTAGCTTGACCCTGAATAGTGCGCAAATGAATTACACAACAACTGAAAAGGAAATGTTAGTTGTTGTCTTTGCCTTAGATAAGTTTAGAGCATATTTAATTAGGTCGAAAATTATTGTGCATTCTGATCATGCAGCTCTAAAATATCTTTTGACAAAACAACATGCTAAACCTCACTTAATTAGATGGGTGTTATTATTGCAAGAATTTGATTTCCAAATCAAAGATACTGAAGGAAGTGAAAAATGTTGTAGTTGATCATTTATCTAGATTACCTTTCTTTGGTGAAAATCTTGCATCTGATAGCATTCATAAAAATTTAGAAGCATTTCCTGATGAGCAGCTGTTTGTGGTAATGAATGCACCTTGGTTTGCAGATATTGCTAACTATCTTGCTTGTGGTATTTTGCGTTCTGACATGTCATTTCAGGAAAAGAAAAGCTTTTTGCATGTGAGTAAATTTTATTTTTGGGATGAACCTTACTTATTCCGGATATGCAAAAGATGAGATAGTTCGCAGGTGTGTATCTGAGGAAGAACAACTGAGTGTTCTTCAATTTTGTCATGACCTTCACTGTGGTGGTCATTTTGGAGGAAGGAAGACTGCAGAAAAGGTGCTTCAAAGTGGTTTTTACTGGCTTGATAAAAACTAGATCCCTAATTCGCACTTCAACTCAGATTTTTTAGCTCATAAATTTTTCCTAACATGCCTAGTGACATGGCTATGTCACTGGGTGTGTCAATGATGCTATTCCAATATTAATGACATGGGTTGAGACACGCCCATGTCCTTGGACATGACAAAGCTTTTGTAATGTAGGCGAACAAACAGTCATTGACATGCCCATGTTGTTGGGCATTTCACTTGAAAAAAGTGCCAAAAATAGCTCTTTTCCTTGTCTTTCATCCGTGATTCCAGCCTAAATGACCATACGACCTCAAAATGTAAAAGATTCCTAAAATTAACTCTAATAAGCACTTGAACAAACAAATGAAACTCAATTTGACAATAAATATACTAAGAAATAGGGGCAAATATCATCAATGATACACTTATCAAACTCCCCCATACTTAAGTTTTTTTTGTTCTCAAGCAAACTAAATCACTATAATAAGCTGAAATGATAGACCCCTCTATATCCCAAAAGAAAAGAAAAGCTTGACAATACTCGAATCAGAAAATCTGACATTCTCAAACATGACAGCTAAATTAAGAAGTTTCAGAATAAAAATTTCACAGATCTAAAATTTAAAAATCCAGAGTTAAAAGATTGAGCATAAAATTTTAAGAACTCAAAAGTCATGAACAAAGTAAGATAGTGTAAATTTTCTCTTAAGTACTTTGACTCCTTTTTTTTATTAATTTACCCTTTGCGCTTAACTTGCATTGCTTGAACCTTTTTTTTTGTTTTTTTAAGGAGCCTGACTTATTTGAACTGATACTAGCTTTTTGACATGAAGGTAAATATTTGAGAGGCCAGCCCCCGGTTACTTAATTAGAATAACAGTTCAAATGGCTATTAGCACTATTCATGATCCCAACTCATTCATTTCAATTCAAGAGTTAAAATCAATGGCACAGGAATAATATAAAGACCAATAGAATCAACTTCTCTTATCCCCAGTGGAGTCATCGCTGTGGGTATGTGTGGGGAAGGTGAGAAATGGCCCACCACCCCCACAACACCCGGTTCATTGGAATCGGCCATCTTTATAGGTCTTAATATTATAAAATTCTTAAATATAACAATATTATCCATATTACACACAACAATTAAAACAAAGCATCATTATATTAAAATTAAAGCAATGTCCAAGCAAAACAAATAAATGGACACCCATCCGAGGATGGAAACATGTCCTTACATCATCCATGTGTAAACTAATAGGACACCCACCAAAAGGTAGAAACATGTCCTTTACATTGGTCTAAGATATAAAAGCAATTTAAATTACATGATATTTAACTAATGAGGTATCCACAAAGTAGAAACATACCTCTTACTCTTTTAATACTAAAACAAGCAAAAAATAGCAATAAAGAAAACATCCATCCATGATAAATTAAATAAATCAAGCATTGAAAAAAATCAATCACCAAAGCATTGAAAATAAATCAAAACATATGATAGACTACATAATCAAATATAAAATTAAATAAAGCAAGTAAAGATACAAATTAGGGTTTATGGTTTCTATTTAAAGTTTTTTGATTAACATTTAGGGTTTTGGGATTTTAGTATTATTATTATCATTTGTTTAGGCTACTGTAAGTTTTAAGAGAATTAAAATGGATTAAGGTTTCATGAATCAAGTTAGGGTTTAGGGGTAAAATTATGAAATTAGGGTTTTAAAATAATAAAATTTTAGGTTAATAGCTCTTGGTTGCTGGATTATTGTTTTGGGTTTATTGTAATGAGTTTGAATGTTTAGGTTTATAAGGTTTTAAGGATTAGGGTTTAGGAAAACTAGGGTTTATGTATTACTTTTGAGGGAATTAGGGTTTAGAAAAACTTAGGGTTTAGATTAACTGGTTTGGGGGTTTACTGTTTTGGTTTTGAAGTTGAAGAAAATAGTTTAGAGTTTTATAAAGTAATTGTGATTTTACAAACTGTAAAGTAAGTTAGAGTTTGGTGATTTAACAAAACATTTGGAAAATTTGGAAAAGAATTAGAAGAAAATAATTTAGGGTTTTTTAAAAGCTTTTGGAAATAGGAAAAATGATTTAAGGTTCTTGGAAACAAAAGAAACGAATTGGGGTTTTTAAGGTATTTAGAAATAGAAGAAATCATTTAAGGTTTTTGGAAACAAAAGAAACGAATTATTACATGTTCAAAGATCAAAGTTTTGTATGTATATTAGTATGAATCAAAGAAACAAAGCTATGAATAGTTTATGATTAAGGATCAAACCTAGGTAGTTGGTTCCACCAATATTAACTTCTGGATGAACAGAGACAAAGGCAAGATTGCTGCCTTTAATGGCTTGATTGCTTGCTTGCTTATTCTTCTCAAATCTAAAGTTCCACTCCTCGATCCACGTCCAAAGTTCTCTCCTCTAAAAAGGTCCCCAAGACTGATCCCCTCCAAAAATTCTCCGTTTTTGTGTTTTTTAGTGTTATTTATAGGAAATTTAGAAGATTACTTCTAATTGTTTAAGGAAACTATACTTAATTAGGAAAAGAAAACCAAAACCAAATAGAATTTGGTTTCGGAAAAAATTGTGTTGAAAAAATCTCACTGGCAAAATTGCGATCATGTGGCCAGAAGCCATTTCGCCCGCAGGAATTTCCTACGGGTGAAATTGGCCTTGGCCAATTATCTTCGGCGATGAATTTTTCCGTCGCCGATTTTCATTTTTATTTATTTATTATTTTTGTTTATTTATTATTTTTATTTTTATTCACTTCACCATTTTTAATTTTTAAAAATTAAAATAAATATTAAAATACAACAAAAATTATTTTGGACTATAAAAAATAACGGACCGGACTGGGTTAAAAATTAAGGGTCTACAGTTTGCCCCCTACTTAAACGATCTGAGACTTTAGTAAAAGAGAGTGAAAAGCAATAAGACTTAATTTTAATGAGATGGTTACTTAAATTTGTTTAGGGTACTTAGACTCGAGACTGGATTGAAATTGGGTACTTGGACCCGAGATTGATTTGATTTGGGTACTTAGACCCGAGATTGGGTGTTTGGACCCGAGATTGAGTTGATTTGGGTACTTGGACCCGAGACTGAGTTTGACTAACCTTTTATCAGTTGAGAATTCTGACTTCTCCAGCTGTTCTATGCATTGTGGTTCTTCACCCTCAAAAAGGATCTTCATCCTTTGAGATCGGGTCTTCACCCTTGAAAATGGATCTTCATCCTTTGAGATCGGGTCTTCACCCTTGAAAATGGATCTTCAGCCTTTGAGATCGGGTCTTCACCCTTGAAAACGGATCTTCATCCTTTGAGATCGGGTCTTTAGCCTTGAAAATGGATCTTCATCCTTTAAGATCGGGTCTTCACCCTTGAAAATGGATCTTCATCCTTTGAACTGAATCTTCATCCTTGGCATCGGGTCTTCACCCTTTGAAAATGGATCTTCATCCTTTGGACTTCGGGTCTTCTCCCTTTGAAATTGGATCTTTATCCATTAGTGATTGGGTCTTTACCCTTGAAATATGGATCTTTATCCATTGAAAATCGGGTCTTTACCCTTGAAATATGGATCTTTATCCATTGAAAATTGGGTCTTTACCCTTGCTTCAGCTCCTTTAGCTGGACTGATCTTTTGTCTTTTTCATCTTCATTCATTTGAGAGTTCTAATGTTCCATTCTTTTGTTTTTCCCTTTTGCAAAAATTTAGCTATTTTTAATTGGACCTTATATCCTCTCCTTGCCCCCCTGCATAGTAAAATATTAGAAGTGAGTTTGAAAATGTTTTGTATATAAACTCAAAAAATTGAAAAGGAGAAACTTTGCCCCCTGTGTAGGCTCAAACCAATGATTTTTTCCATGCAAGCTTTGATTGATGTTTGTCTTGTCTATCTCTTCACATAAACACACACTTCTTCTCTTTGCAAAATTACTAGAGCCTTCTTAAGCAATGGGCTTTTTCATACCCCCTGATTTGATATCTTCTTTTGATTCTTTACTTCACAAGGTTTTTGCTGTTCACTTTGACAAGGAATAGACAATACAAGACAAGAGAGTGAGATGTGATATGCTCATGTATGCAAGATATGCATGAATAATGCTTACAGTCATTCCATCGACTCACAGTCTGAGGTGATCAGCAGAAGTATTCTCATTGGTTCATTTTTGATGCTCATTCAGGTCTTGCACTGGAATAACAAAAGGCTTTGCATTTATGGCTTTTATCTTCAAGATGTTGGAAACATGAATAATGGAGGCCCCAAACAGCAGAGATACATCCATTTCAAATTATGATTCAGTATGTCAATTGGTAGCTTCTTCATAACCTTGGCAGTAATCATTTCCTTTGCCTAATGTGTCCTTCGAGTTTCAATGATTCGACACACTTCCCTTAACTTGAAGGCTTTGTAATTTTTTTTTTCAATTTTGAATTTTGATTTTGAAATCAAATGTTGGCTTTTCCAAATTAATGTTAATGTACCTCAGGACTTGATTTTCTAAATTAACATTTCTATAACATGACTAGTTACCATACTAAACATGGGAATAATTTCTATTTAAGCAAGAATTGTTGCACTTCAGATAGGCACATACACATTACTTAGCCAAAGATCTCATTGAGTTTGAATATTGTCTATCTCATATGCATGCTTATTCAAACTATCTCCACTAATAGACTCTACCTACCAAGAGAGATCAACAGGTCTTTGATAGGCTTGAAATGGGGTCTATAAGGGACATGGGTTAAATGAAGGCTATTTGCAAATTGGAGCCGATGTGACACAATGGAAAAACCTTCACACTTCACATTTCTTGAACTTTAGGCAGCTGGGAGCAATCTTACTAGACTCAAAATTCCTTCTATCTTCTTGATATTAATCTGGATCTTGATTAGGATAATCTTTGCCCTTGCAAAAAGTTTGGTACCAAAATTTTCTTCTTTTCTTCTTCCCCCTTTTCTTTCTTTTTATTTTTCTTACTCTTCCCTTTCTTTTGAGCATTTTATCATTTTGTCCTTTTTCCTTGTAGGAATGTCAAGTACAAAACTTTCAAGAACTCGATAGTCTTTCTCCTTTTTCTCTGATTTTGATCGAATTTATGGTTGGGTTGGACCAATTCAAACCAAACTGTCCTTATAAACCAAGTGGAAGCCTTTTGATACTTTAGGTAAAAGAGAACTCAGTTGGCTTTCTGAACCGCCTTTTTAGGTTTTATTTTTTTTCTCTTTTTTTCTTTTTTTTCTTTTTTTTTTCTCTTCTATTTTTTTCTTTTTCTTTTTTTTTCTTTTTTCTCTTCTTCTTTTTTTGTTTCTTTCTTTTTTTCTTTTTTTTATTCTAGCTCTAAAAGAGTTGTCTTGTTTGTACCAACTTGGGTTTCTAATAATGGATGAGTGGAGTGACATAAATCTCCTTTGACAGGGATAAATCATTTATTGATAGATTGGAGATACTAGGTGAACTTCAACTGCCCTTATGGTCTTGAGAATATCAACTATCCTTATGATCTTGACTATACATTCCATTCATTGATCTTCTTTCCTCTTCACCTTAGTGATCATAAGACTTGTCAGCAGTATCACAATAGCTCAGGGTAGGTTATTGGGGTTTGTAAGCCAATGAAAAGAAAGCTAAAATTCTATGAAGGCTCAAAGGGACAACTAGGGATTGATATTTAATTGGATGGATACTAGTTGTTGGCTAACCAAACAATGCCTAGATCATTTCTCTCTTAAATAAGTAGAATTCAATTTTGCCTCAAAAATTTGTCAAAGCATGTTCTAAGACTGACTAGGACCTAGACAAAGGTAATTATGCAGGAGCCTTCTCTATGTAAGCATACACAACTCAATGCTATAGAGCAATTCCCTTATCTAGTAAGTCATTCAAGTCATGATGCATAAATATATTGATTCATGAATATCAAGCTAGATTCCTCATTGGTTGGGCACCAAAATGAACAAAGACCAACAAAAATTTTGATGAAACAAATTTAAATTTGAAA